>BRKX01000009.1:22512500-23762500 GCA_026008535.1 Perilla frutescens | reverse complement strand
GTCGAGTTTCTCTACTTGACAATTGCGGAGTCGTCTTCCCCTAGTTTATGTATAGACGATCATCTCATGTACGAGAATTACGTCGCGAAATTGTGCTGGCAATATTTAAAGAAGAGAAGCATAACCTCTTCTGATCACGTGTCCAACAACGATGCAGGGATCGCTTTGGCATTACAAACGTTAGGCATATCTACTCATCAGGTTCATAACTTGAACTTCAATTATTCTTTATCATTTTCAATTTTAGTTAAGCATATATATATATGTATATATATATATATACGTTGATTATGTCAAATAACTGACTAATTAACGCTACAGAAAGCAGCCTACGGGACAGCTACGACTTGCCTAGTGACAGCAAGACAATTGGGGTGGCCACGAAACCTTAACAATGCTAAGATGGCTGTTTCTCTAGCTAAGATCAACCCCTGCAGAGCTGAGTTAGAGTGGTACAAAAAATATTGCGATGATTCTGATGATCAGTTGGGATACTACGACTCTTTTAAGAGAAGGGGTGCTTCGAGGAGAGAATTCAGAGTTAACATGAACAGGCTCAAGCTAGGGTGCTTTTGGGACGATTTGATAGAGAAAATGGAAACAAATCAACTCACTCATGATTTTCACAAGCTCCCCAAGTATGTGAACGCCTCCCATTTCTACAATCTCCTCGTTGAGCCGCTTGAAATCGCGGAATACTACAAGACAGGAAAGCATAGGGAGAAAGGCCACTATATTGAGCATGGGAGGGAGAAAAGATTCAAGTTTTTTGATAAATGGTGGGGAGAGAGAAAATTTGGAGATGAAGAAAGCAAGCCGAGAAGTAAGTATGCAAGTTTGACACAAGATTCGTGCTTCTGGGCTCGGGTCGAAGAGGCCATCTGTCTGATCTACGATGTTGTTGGTGAGACAGATGTAGGGAGGCGTTTGATGTTGCTCGACAACATCGACGAGTTTGAGCAATATGCAAGTGGTATGATAGAGAAAATGGAAGTCTCTGTCGATGTTTTGGCCAAGAATTCGAGCTACAACTTGTTTAGGCAAGAATGGAGAGACCTCAAAGCTCAGCTGCAGCTGCCACCATCTCATTCTGCACGCTTTCAAGATGGTATGGTACAATAGATGGTTAACCGACCTTAAATAATTTTCATCAATAGAAAGTAGTGGTGTGATGAATGTATATTGTGAAAATATTTCCTTTAACATTCATCTATATGAGTTCATTTAATTTCTCTCGTCACATTTATGAAGATAACTTACTCTAAATACTCCCTTTGTCTCATCATAATAGGTGTAAACGGTGTTACAGTGCTTCTGAAATAAGAATCAACTGAAGTGCAAACAAATAGAAGAGATACTAGTGGTAAACGGTATTAAAATGCTTATGGAATCAAAGCCAACTTAAGTGCAAACAAATAGTAGAGGAGTAGAAGACAAATTACAATAAACTGAAACGAAACAAAATTGAACAATATTAACAAACTATGTGCATATTCTGGGAGTCAAGCTGAGTCGAGAGGACCACTTTCTGCAAGGCAAATATACCCTGATTAGTGCTCGCAGTTCGGCCTTGTGTCTCTCAAAGATGACCCGTCCGTTTCTATGCCCCAAAATATAGTTAAGCATATGCGACATGCTAACAAAGAAGTCAACAAATATTCATAATCAGAGTAGCGGAATCATAGGTATAATCATAGCAACAAAATACCATAAGTCATTATAGTAGCAAGACATATAGTGGGAATAATGGTATATTAGTAAAACACGATCTCAGCAACCAACCCACTTTCACAGCCACCATCGACCTCTTCATCTCAACCTGAAAAACATTTAAAAATGAGGGTGTGAGTACAGTTGCACTTAGTGGGATTTTATAAGAAAGCTCTGAAAAGCTTTGGAAATATCCAACAACTGGCAGCATATAGGAAGCAAAACGCAAAAGCCCCTCCCATATCTGCAAAATATTTTACTTCTTGTGGACCTATCCTGGCTCAAACCTGATGTCTGCTGCATCACATAGAGACATGTCTTATAACAAGAGAGGGATTACCTCAAATATCCCACTGAGTATGCCAGAGGTTACCTAGCATTGACTCACTAGTGATCAAAGGACCACAATCTGGTAACCCTAAGGTCACAACCCATAGATATGATACATCTTTAGTGACTCGAAGGCCACAACATGATAATATAATATCGCCATTTCTTGAGCTCAATTTCCTGGTTAACAATCATTCGATCTCAACATTCAAAACTCAAAATTCAATCCTGTTAGCATGGATTATAGCCTAGAATGTATCATCTAGGTCCAATTCCCGAATCAATACCATAGCCTCATCGCATATAACGGATACTATAATCAACCTACAAGGCATCATTTATCTAAGCAAAGATACCTCATCACAATATCAATTTCCAAAAATTAATCCTATGATCATGATCATCTATGTCTCATATAAACCATGCTATATCATATTAGTGATTTCTTCATCATCTGATTCTTCCTTGGTTGCTAGATGATCAATATATAATTCTTCTTTCTCTCTGGTTGTGAAGGCTATAGGTTCATCTTCAGAATCTGATCCACTTGAGCTTGTTTCTTCTTCACTTATTGAGGCATTGTAACTCTTCTTTTCCTTCTTTAGAATGTTTGGTACATTTCCTTTGAATGTGTCCAAAACCTTCACATTCTCCGCACCTTATTCCTTTACTTTGATCTTCATCTTGATCAGTGTTGTTCTTGTTGGAAGACTTACGAGATAATTTCTTCCTATTGTTGAACTTGGATGATGGTTGATTGTTAGATGTATACAATAACAAATCTACTAGTATACAAAACTAACAATCTCTTACTTATACTCGAAGCATGTCTTTGAAGTATAAAAACTAACTGGCTAACTTTGCAACAAAACTGAAAACTTAAACAGCAGCCACGGGTCTGCATCTCATCCCCATTTTCTCCATGTGACCATTAAAGATCTTAGCCGGAAGGCTCTTCCTGAATGGATCAGCCAAGTTATCCTCCAATGCGATCTTGACCACTATCACATCTCATCTCTTAATGATTTCTCATATAAGATGGTACTTTCTCTCTATCTGTTTACTTGCCTTATGGGCTCTAGGTTTCTTCGAATTTACCACTGCATCAGAGTTATCGCGATAAATCATGATACTCCAAGGCAAATTAGGAACCATGCTCAAGTCCAACAAGAAGATCCATAGTCAGACAACCTCTTTTGCAGCCTCAGATGCAGCTACCTATTCATCTTTCATGGTGGAGTCAGCGATGCATTTTTGCTTGATGCTCCTCCATGCAATGGCTCCACCTCCCAAGGTAAACACATAACCTGATGTTGATTTACTATGATCATTATTGGCTTGAAAATCTGAGTCCGTATAACCGAAAAATACTAAACTGTCCGAGTAGTATACCCGCATATAATCTTGAGAATATTCTTTACCACAGTCCAGTGTCCTTATCCAGGGTTAGACTGATATCTGCTTGGTTACCATGCCAACTGCATAGCAAATATTAGACCTAATATATAGCATGGCATACATGGGGCTTCCTACAGTCGAAGCATATGGAACCCCTTTTATCTCATCTATCTCAGACTGTGTTTGGGGACAGATTGTTGGTTCTGTATACTGGAAAGCTTGTCTTTGTACTCATTAAACAATATTAATATGATATAGATTAAATAATAAATTGTAGTCACTCTGTGCATTTAATTATTCTTATATTTAATTGCACGTTCCATGTACTTGCATTGTAGATGATATGGTGTGGGTCAACACATGGTAAAGATCATATCATCAGATTCCTTGCATTGTATTAAAAGGCTCGTGACTTAGATGGTCCTGAACCCACCATCGGTACACCGTAGAATAATCTTATAGTTAATTTATCTTGACTAACTAAGTATTCTAGTACAGTGGCTTGTGTATTAAAGAGGATAAAGATAGGATAATGTTTTCTATTCTGACCTTAAGTAAGAGAATAAAGATCCACATAGTTCATATTCTTAATCATATATATTGACGGACATATATATGTTGTGTCGACTGCTTTGATTTATCAATGAGTGAGATTTCTTGATAGGATCAAAAACCTTGCTATTTTAGGCAGTGACATTTACATATATGATGGGTCGTGCATTATATATGGCCACTATGTCCAAGTGCGCCAGGTTGATGATGTTCCCTTGAGGAAGCACAAAGATCATGAGAAACCCTGCAGATAGAATATTAATTTATTCTTAACATGATACGGAAGTCATGTTGTACTACTCTCGGAACAAGATATTAATTAATTATAGCTGTCAGAAGCTTACATAATTAATTAATGGATATTATATCTTAAACACGGGGAATGACTGGACTAAAGGAGAAAACATATTCGTAAATATGTATTAAATGGGTAGGTCAGTATTATTTCTTTAGTGGAATGAAAATAATACTTAATTTATTTAATTATATCCTTGTTATGAATATTGGAAATTAAATAAATTAACAGACCAATTTAATATTCTTCTAGATCCCCGTTAGCCCAATATGACCATAGTGGATTAAGAATAGAATAAGAGTTGGAGGCCTAAACTCATTAGGGCTTGGAGATGAATTTTTTTTCCCCTCCCTTATAATAAGAGAGAGAGGGCCATGAAAATATACACAACAATACAGTCCCTCTACGTGTTCTCTTGATTCATAGGGTTTCCATACAATTTAGTAGTTTGTAGCCTACCCTACATTTAAACAAGGTTCGGGAATACAATAGAAGATCAAGAAGTAGCATATTGTAGCTGAGATTTTCGAACACAAATAAAAAGGATTTCGCCAACTTCTTGTTCTCCATCAACAACGGGATTAGACCTTTGATCCCGTGAGCCACCCGACAACGTTTGTAAGTACCGTTTTAATAGATTCTATTTTCTTCCGCTGCAATTGATTCGAAAGAACTTTCATGTTAATTCAACATAGGATAATTAATGTAATACAAAAAATTATGATTTACATGAGCTTATGATTAATGGCATCCAAATAGATCATGTGGGTTACAATTAAAAAAAAAAAAACCCAACAAACATTTCATTGGACAGATGAATTCCATGTCTGAAAGGTATAAAACCTTTCTTAGAATCTTCCATGTTGAATCTAACTAGAAGTGTGTCGATATAGGTCACCTGAGATAAATATAATATCTTTTTCTAGTGATCTCGAATAATCTTGATGCCAATGACATGTCTGGCTTCTCCCAGATCCTTCATATCGAACTGCTTGGACAAACATATCCTTATATTTGATAAGGCCTTCTTATTATTTCCAATAAGCAAGATATCATTAACATAAAGTACGAGGAAATCCACCATGTTTCCGTCACACTTTTTTTACACACAGCTCTCATCCGGACTTTGAACGAATCCATATGATTGGATAACCTTGTCAAATTGGATGTTCCAAGATCTCGATGTCTACTTAAGTCCGTAGATGAATTTCTTAAAAGGTTGGACACTAAGTGCTTTTGGCCTTTAGTAATGAAGCCCTCTGGTTGCTTCATGTGGATATTTTCCTCAAGACTTCCATTTAAGAAAGCCGTCTTGACATCCATCTACCAAATCTCATAATCCAAACGAGTGGCAATAGATAAGAGAATCTGGATCGATTTAAGAATGGCAACCGGTGAGAATGTTTTCTCATAATCGATACCCTCTCTCTGAGTATATCCTTTCACCACCAATCTAGCCTTGAAAGTTTCAACCTTCCCGTCTGGTCCTCTCTTTCTTTTGTAGACCCATTTACACCCAATGGGTTTCACCCCATTTGGTGGTTCTACAAGTTCCCTGACTTGATTGTAATCCATAGATCCAATCTCAGATTCCATTGCGGTTTTCTAAGAAACTGCATCTTTATCTTGAACTGCTTCATCGTAGGTCCTGGGATCCAATTCATTTAGACTTTCTGGGAAATCTAAAGATTCTCCCAGACCAATGAATCTATCAGGTTGATGTACAACCATGTCAGTGCGATGAGGTATTTCTTGTACTTCTGTGACACGTTGTGCAGTATTTGGTGGTTCGACTTCTTGTACATGTTGTATGAGGTTCGAATGTCCCTCTCGAAGCTCCTCAAGAATGATCTCTCTCATAGGCTTATGATTTATTACATAGTCTTCTTCTAAGAATCAGGCATTAGTGCTCACAATGATCTTCTGATCCTTAAGACTATAAAACAAGCCACCTCTCGTTCCTTTCGGATACCCAAAGAATAGTCTTATACTTCTATATGAGGTGCCAACTTATTAGCTTCCTTGTCCAGCACGTGTGTTGGGCTACCCCAAATCCGAACATGACCCAGATTGGGCTTTCGACCAATCCATAGTTCTAACGTTGTACAGGGAACTGATTTTGAAAGAACCATGTTAAGGATGTAAACCGTTGTTTCTAGAGCATATCCCCAAAATGGAATAAGTAATTCAAAATAGCTCATCATTGATCTAACCATCTCTAATAATATTTTGTTCCTTCTTTTCATTATGTCATTTTGTTGTGGAGTGCCAGACGCAGTCAACTGGGATGTAATCTCATTCTCTGCCAAGTAGTCCCTAAATTCGCCTGAGACGATACTAACAACCACAATCAGAACACAGTCATTTGATACTTTTACTTGTACGTTTCTCTGCTTCCACCCTAAATTCTTTAAATTTCTTAAAGCATTTGGACTTGCAACGTAACAGGTATATATGTATCCACACCTTAAGAAATCATCAATGAGCATGGTGAAATACTCATAACCTCCTGAGGCTTGAACTGACATAGGACCACATAAGTTAGAGTGAGTCAAATCTAATACCTCTTCAGATTTATTCCCTTTAGCCTTAAAGGGACTGTAGGTGGCGAAAATTTATAAAATATATATAATATATTTATTAATTTTTATATATTTATTTAGTTTTGGAATCTTATGAAATCTAAAATTAGATAAAATATGTAAATAATAAAGATATTATTATATCATAAACATTAAGAGTCTTTGGCAACAAGTAAATATATTTGAAGATATATATATATATATATATATCAATATTCAAGAGCCAATGAGATCGTGCCACGTCAGCCCTAGATACTCATACCTACAATTATAAATAGGGGCCTCTATATGAGTAGAAAATCACACCAGAAGTCAAAATTGAAGAGCTCAAGATGTTGGAGAAAAATTCTCTACGAAGTTCTCTCCAACATTCAAGTCATTCTTCACCGGAGTCATCTCAAATCCAGTGTCCGATCCGGGATTAAGGTTCTTAAAACCTCCAAACGACGTTATAAAATCCTAATATCTAAGGTGTTCTAGCAAGATTCAAGTCGTTCTTCGTCAGAATCACCTCAAATCTAATGTTCAATCCGGAAATAAGGTGGTGGCCCTCTCGATTACATTATCAAGTCCAAATACCAAGTCAAAGAAGATCCGAGATACAAATCTTCTCTGAAAACTTTGAAGACCAAGTTCAAACAACAAGTACTCCGAGAAAATTAAAGAGACAAAGTTACTCTGAAGATTTCAAAGATCATTTGAAAATCATGTTTTGAAGAGAAGAATAAGGGAAAATAGAGATTGGATTCAAGAAATACAATTTGATCCGAAAAACATGAATTATACACTATTTTGTGTTTTACCAAATTAAATACAAAAAATTGTGTTACAAATTTTGGCACGTCCGATGGGACCATCTCTACCTCTCATCTCTTCTCTTTATCAAAATTCCTCAAGCATTAAGATGTCTACAATTCTGGAAGAGCAAGAAACAAATGATGGGGCCAAACCTTTTGAGGAATCTCCAAGTGAAAAGGAAAAATAAGCGACTATAAATCTTACCATGTGCTTATCCAAGTCTTCTAATACATGTCACGACTCATGAAAAGAAGGGCAATGCTCCTTGATAAGAGCCTAAAATATCTTCCAAAGCTCCTTGATGAGAGCCAAAACTATCTAAAGTTTTCAAAATGCAAATGCTCCTTGATGAAAGCCAAAACTATCTAAAGTTTTCAAAATGAAAATGCTCCTTGATAAGAGCCTAAACTATCTTCAAATGCTTTTTTATAAGAGCCTAAACTATCTTCAAAACTCCTTGATATGAGCCAATACTATCTAAAATCTTCAAGAAATACCAAGACTCCTTGACACGAGTATAAAATATCTACAAATTCAAATTCAAATCTAAGTACTCACGGACACGAGTATAAAAGATTTGCGAAGTCCAAATTCAAGTTGATGGTTCCTCGATATGAGCATAAACTATCAAAATTCAAGAAAGCTCCATGATACGAGCATAAATTATCTAAATTCAAATCCAAATTGAAGGCTCATTGATAAGAGCATAAACTATCTAATAAATTCAAATTGAAGAACTTTTGAATATGAATATAAACTATTCACAAGTTTAATTTCAAGAACCTCCTTGATACGAGTATAAACTGTCTAATAAATTCAAGTTCAAGACTCCTTGATACGAGTTTAAATTATCTAATCAGTCTTCAAGACTCATTCATTTCAAACGACAAGTCATCCATGAACAAGTCTCGAGGGTAAATTTGTAGGCGGCGAAAATTTATAAAATATATATAATATTTTTATTGATTTTTATATATTTATTTAGTTTTGGAATTTTATGAAATACAAAATTAGATAAAATATGTAAATAATAAAGATATTATTATATGATCAACATCAAGAGTCTTTATCCTTATTATGTTTGGATATGATATGCAAGTTTAATTGATGACACCCTCCGAGTTACTTGATGAAGGCTTATGTGCTATACGTTTAATGATGACTCCCTCTGCGGGGTTTTATATTTATTGATGACACCCTCTGAGTTATTATACTGTGACGACCTATGAGCACTATGCTATGATGACTTGTGATATTGTGTATTTGTATAATTCGGATAAATGTGGCCCCCATTGAGTTAATAGCACTCATCCTGAAGCTATTATTTATTTTAAGTCTGAAGCTCAGACGATGTGCATGGAGGTTGTGGTGATGGTTAAATAATGAGCTTTAAATGGCTAGTCTTCCGATATATTAATGTCAAGCATTTATTATTTATGAAATATGGCATCCTTTTATTGATAAACGTTATGAATTATAATTTATGAAAGTTTTGGACGTCACAAGGTGAACCTTAAAAAAAATCATAAAATTAAACTAAATCACAAAAAAATTGAAGAAAAAAATACAAGAAATATTCATAATTTTAAAGTGTGACACATAGTGTAATAGAGAGAGTGGAAAAGGAAATTCCATGTGCTTTTAGACATACAGTAAAACCTCTATATAAAGATACTTCATATAAGAATTACCTTCTTATAGTAATAAAAAGTTATGGTCTCGAGTCAGAACTAGTTATAAATAAGAATAAACTTTACATTATAATATTCCCGTGTTGTTTGAAATCTACCTCCATGTAGTAATAAAATGACATTCAATTTCAAATATATTTAAATATCTATATAAAAAATCTAGAATTATTTAAATGTTTTATATTAAACTTAAGATGATATAAAATAATTATCTAAAGTTGCATGTGATACATATATTTTTTTAATATTTCCTAGATACATGGTACATGAATGAATCTTTTAAATTTAATATGTGTACACAATATATATTAATGATATACACACATTTAACTTTATAAAATTCATGAATCTTATTGTTTTTTATAGAAAAAAAATCAAGAATCTTATTTATCTTTCTTTTTTTTTTACTGTAGTAGGATTTGCTAGTAGAAATTTATTTCTTTGTTTGATCAAAGTATACAAGTATAATATTTTTCAAAATAAGTACAAATTGTCCATATAATTCATTGATTTTAAATCTTGCTCAATTAACCTAATTTTAATTTCTAATTGACCATTTAATTAAAAGTTCATCCAACAAAATAAATCAAACATAATTGATGGATTTTGGTTAGTTCAGTTCGGCTCTTAAGCTATTTTGGTTGATTTTGTTTGATTTTTAAGGGTGGAAATTTAGTTTGAACCGAACCAAAATATAATACTTTTGCATCTTTAAACTTTAACTATGTTATTATCAATGACGGATCTACTTGGAAACAACTGTACCTCCAAATTTTTTCAAATTTTTTTTCATACTGTTAGAACAAGGGAAGAGGAAGTCTGAAGGACTGTGCTGTGTACTGGTACAAAGAAGATGCAGAAAGAACAAAATGCACGAGGAAGATGAAAGGAAGAGAGAGAAAATAATGAGTTGGTGGAGTGGGTCCTATTAAATATATTAAATAATACTCCAATCTCTCATTTTATTTATTTTTAAACAACATGCATGTATTTAATCTCTCTGATTTTATTAATTTTATTAGTAAAATTATCTTTAATGTAGTGCTTTCAAAAAAAAATTCAATCTTTAATTTACTTCTTACTTGACACGATATAAAAAGAGATAGAATTGGAAATTAAATAAGTAGTTAGTGTGCCTATTAGTATATCCAAATTAATAACTAATCTAAATTTAAATTTTAAAATAAAGCTTCTTAATTTTTTAAAATTTAAATTTAAGTTAGTCAATAAGTTAGATTGTTTATTCATCCAATTGATTTTGAATTTACATTAATTGTGACTTGTTATTGAATATCATTATTTATATTTTTTATTCTTAATAATTAGATTATTTTTGAGGTAGTTTGCTAAATATTAAGTTATAAATCGTGAATATTAAATAATAAATTACATAATTAAAATTTAGGGGGGAAATAAAGTAAAATAAGAAGTGAGATGATGCTATCAACTCTACGATTAATAACAATATAACACATTAGTTAAACAATATTACTTTCCTAACATGCATATAAAGTCACAATTCACAACACATGCAAAAGGTTGACAATCACTCTCAATATTCATATTTAGCCATGCAATTGAATCCGAAAAAATGGAGTAGTGACCACTCTGTCACACAACATTCCGCCTACCAACAATTATTCCGTAAAACCCTTTTCAAAACATTTTTTGGAGCTATTGCGTTTGTTCGATTCTGCCTACCAACAATTATTCTCGTCACCAACATTCCGTCCCTCCAAAAAAAAAATTCTGAATCTGCCACTAGTTATTATATATATAAATTTTATTATCATGGTGAAGGTTTGTAGCTGCAACATTTGTTCATCTGGTGTATGATGAAAATCAAAGTATCTATATATACTCGAGTTTGAAAAAATCTATATTTGAAAGATCGGGACATTTCTGTTAAATTATCGCACAAGTCAAAACACAGAGTAAAATTTATTCAATTTAAGAAAAAAAAAATAATACTTCAGGGGCACAAAGTGCTATTCACCCTACTTTAAAATAAAAAACTTATATTATTTGTAAATTTTTAATATTCATAGTAATAATAATAATAATAATAATAATAATAATAATAATAATAATTCTGATATGATGTTACATTTATTCTTAAAAATATATAGTATTTATATTATATAAATATGAGGTGAATAAATATTTGGGTTTTAGCGAGTGGGGAATCCTATAGTCTTCCATTTGGTGGAAGAGCCAGCCGACTCCAACATCCACAGGAGTCGACACTTTGACTCTCTCCCAGCCGCCTTTTCGAAAGGGTCTCGTGATGGTGACGAAAGCAATGACGCCTGACGTGGCGTATTGTGATTGGAGTAGGGATCCCTTCTTTAAAATCCACGAACACCCTTCCTTCCGCCCCAAGCATGTGTCCACCTGGTTTAACTCGCTGTGTAAGAGTATCAAAATCGCTAACCTGGATTAAAATTTAGAATCAATAATACTATTAAATTCTAATAAAAATTTTTATATAAATTTTTGACCCAACCCACATTACGAGTCATGAACGTCAAACAGTCTCATCTCAATTTTTGTGTTAACCCTTTATATTTTGTGCAGATAGTGATGGACCTTATTTCCAAACCCCTCGTTTCCATCAAAAGGCAAGTGGTATATATGTTTGGTGCTAATTAATATTTTTAAATTTTATACCAACACGAATCATTTGAAGAAAATGGATTATATACCTTTCTAAATTATCGTTTCAAATGACACCTATGTTATTGAAAAAGAAAGATTAGTTTGGATTATAAGTTCATTATAGTATTATTATATTAGCTCATCAAAAGAATACAGTTAATTATAGTAACTCTCTAAATAATGTCGAGCTTTATAAAGATTACACAATAGGATATATAAGTAATTAATTAGTTTAATCTAGCTACTAGATATTTGTGTTTAAGAAAACGTAAATTAAGTAAATATATGTAGTTGTTGTCAAACTTATTTTATTAGCTCATTACAAGAATAAAGTAAGTTATACATAGTAACATGCTCTTTCTCTTCAATCTCCACTCTCTACATCGTTTTTTTGAGTTGCGAGAAATAGTTAGGCCAATATTTCACAAGAAGTTGGTGAGATTTTGTTAGGAGACCTTGTTACTCCCATTGCCCTCTTTTTTGGGATTCAGTTGGACGTCATGGAGTTCTCTCAAGGGTCTATTTATGTGGACGCAAGAATATTGATGCACTCTAGATTCTTTCAGTTCTTGAGGGCGTCCTATTTGTTACTGTAGAGGGGGTACTCATTTTTCACTGCCAAGTGCTTAGTTGACCGCCATCTCCACCATCTATGCGATGACCAATTGGTTGATGGACTCCCCTGCACATGAAAAAGGCCAAAATGCGAGAGGAGTTGAGGGGATAGACACAGAAAAAGAGGAGGAGCAGCACCAGCTAGAGGTACAACTCGATCCACGCAGGAATGTGTGTGCTAGACAACGTGTCTAAAGCTGAGAGGTGGAGTACATACCATCATCCTCACATAGATGAGCTAGCTCGTCCTCTATGCCCTGAGAGTGTGATTTCCCCAAGATGCATCAGGTCATCAGAGGTCTCCGAGAAGACATGAATTTGCTTCGCCAGGATGTCTCTCACCTCCAAGGTAGGATGATGTATCACCTCCAAGGTAGGATGACACATCAAGATCATCTGTTATCCCATATGTCTAGGCAAGTGGAAATGTGTAACAACCCGTATTTTCAGAATATGAGTAAGAAATTCATAATTATTTTCAGATGTAAGTCGTGACGTTAGATGTCTTTTATTCGAAAATTGTCTTGTTGAGATTTTGCGTTTATCACCGGAAGATAGTCAACATTAGTTCTTTCTAAAACATAACAACCTAAAGGAAGCAGTCGGTGTTTTCAGAATTTTAATCTGAAGTCTACGGCCTATGGGAATCCTGATGTCGAAAAACGTAAAGAAAAATGCAGTGAATATTGTTTTTCCGTTAAGGCATGATTTTTCAAAATTTGTGAAATCCTACTCGATGGTCCGAGGCTCACCTCATCGAGCCTATTTTATGGGAATCAACCCAAGGAATCCGTTTGCATTCACATCTTTTCAATCAGAGATCAATCAAACGATCATGAGTGTTATTTGTCGTCTAGAATAAATAGTAAATTTATTTTCAAAATAGGAATCTTTCTTCATTTTTCTTCAGACGACTTTCTCATCATCTCGAGTTAGGTTCGTTTAATAGTACTCGAGCCAACGAGTCTCTCGGTATTTTTGAATTTTGTGTTGGTGATCATTTGGACCTTGCCATTGAATAAATCAACTTTAATTAAATCCAAAATTGCTTTATGATGGTCCCGAACAAGTCTAATATAGTTTAGAAGAGGGGGTTGAATAAACTCTTTTTCTAATTGAAATTAAGTGCGGAATAATTAGGGCCCTGACTCGTTTTAAGCTTAGTTGATAAAGTATATTTTCAGTTGTGCAAACTTCAATCGTGTGCAGTGTAAGATTGAGTGCAAACTTAAAGATAATTAAGACAAAGCAAGATACAACACACAGATTTTATAGAGGTTCGAAGCCTTAAAACTTCTACGTCCTCTCTTCCTTCTTGCTCAAAGGGAAAATTCACTATATAACTTGATGTTACCTTACAGATTATACAATGAAAAGGGTAGCTAAACCTGGTAGTGAATTTCTTTACATGATTACCTCAGCTGAGTCGACGGCACACACTTACAGTCTCTGACAGGTAGTTATTGTTGTGGCAGTTTCTTTAGCGGCGGCTCACACATAGATGGAGAGTTAGGTGCTATTGACGTCTTTACAAGGTTTTAGATCTGTTTCGATTTTCAAGAGATCGAGTCTTACTTTGGTTATCAATTGATTGTGCTTCTTGAGTTAAGCGGGTGTTGATAAATGATGACCGGGGAGAGAAGTTTGGGCCAGAGCTTTGAAGATAGTTGGATAGACTGACTGATTTTTTTAGCTCTTCTCTCTCGTGTGGGATTTTTGCTAAATGTTGAAGCTCAAGATTTTTTTATAGCTAACTATTACAATTTATCTTGGTGATCTTTTCTCAAAATTTGCTTGTACAAATTGGTTGCTCACATAGATAGTTTAGCATTAGCAGGAATCTATTTGGAAAAATCTTGTAAACAAATTCTGATTTACCCTATTTATAGAGAGGGATGAACATCATCGTTGGTCATTTTCAGACTTAACTAGATCTGTTGTGAGTTGGTGAAGAGAACCGTTTAAAGGGTTCAAAATGCCCAACATTTATACCTATGTTGACTTTGTTGTGTTAGTTTTTCAACTTCTTGCTTGGTCGGCATCTTTTAGTTTGGAACACTCAGTTAAGAGTGTTACTCTTCAGTTGCAAGACTCTTTAATTTAGTTTCGTGTTGAGTTTTATCTAGTGGTCTTCTCTTCAGTTCAGTTCGGCTTCATAGCGAACTTGTTTGATAGTCTTCTCTTCATTTTAGTTCGGCTTCATGGAGAACTTGTTTAATTGCCTTCTCTTCAGTTCAATTCAGGTCCATGGAGAACTTGTTTGATGGTCTTCTCTTCAGTTCGGTTTGGGTCCATAGTGAACTTTTTTCATGGCCTTCTTTTCAGTTCAGTTCGGTTTCATGGTGAACTTGTTTGATGGTCTTCTCTTCAGTTTAGTTCAACTTCAGTCTGACTTAATTCTGTTCAGTCATTGTAGCTTTCGTTGATTTCTGATGTCTTATCAAGGCATCGAGATTTCACTGTTTTGTCTGACTTTAGTTCAGTATTTTGTTTTTACTGAGTTAGTTTAGTTTTCTTTTAATTTTCAATAGTTTCTGACATCTCATCAAAACATCTTCCTTCGTTGTTTTGACTAACAATTTCTTTATTTTTGATGATGTCAAAACCGTCAAGATTTATGACGGAAAATTGATTTTGAGAACTGAATTACGAAATGAGATTTTATAGAAGGAAAAGATTACAAGTATTTACAGTAAAGATTTACAGAAATCTAAACTTTAGTCAAGTTTTGCTTCTTTCACTTGACTCTTCTTCTTCCTGAATTTGATGGTGGCTTCTTTTCCTTTGAGAACAATGCTTCTTCCCTTTGTTTCCATCATTTCTTTCTTTCCCCTTTTTGACATCATCCAAAAAAGTTTGAGGTGGAGCTGATTGGGCTGAGTAAGGACAGGGATGCTTGGAGTTATGATGAAGGTGGTGGGCAGGGCATCCGTGTATGCGGGAAGTGCCATGACTGAATGGCGCGGAGGAGAGAGCCATTCAAGGTCTGCCGATGAGGGCAGTTGGTTGTCGAAGCCTTGAAGAAGGGGGGGGGAAGAGGACTTGGGAAGTCCAGATCCTATAGGTTAGTAAAAATCTCATCATCTGAGAGAATGTTGTGGCTGTTCCCGATAGATGAGATTATTGAGTAAGTATCTTGAGGTTCAGTCGGTACAGGGGCTTCAACGGGAATATCTAGTTGGACTCGATTGATGGCATGGTCCAGGATGTCCGCTATTGTGAGAGGCATGTTTATGGGATTTGGGATCCACTCACGGCACCAGGTGGCCCCTGGTCTGAACCAGATACAACATTGTAGCTTCATTTAAATCTTCAGAGATGCCATTAGAGAAATCATCAAAGCTAAAGAAAAAGAGATGGACTAATCTCTTCAAAAATGTTGAACTAACTCCTTAGTTCTTGTTCTAGAGTATAGTAGAACACTATTTCAACTGGATCAGTTGCATAAACGTTAGACTGAATGGTGGGGGCTAACTAGTGTGCTAGTTGAATGACAACTGATGGAGCTGAAAATTCAGTCGTCATGGGCCATTTTCTGCGCACTCGATCAGTTTAGCGTGGCTGAGAGAAGGAGGCACCCGCTGTTTGCTGACGAGATTTGTAGACCGTAGATAACCAGTCTTGTCTGGAGAGAAGGTGCCCAAGTAGATTGCGGATCGAAAGTAGTTCTTCTAGGATCCTACTGATCCTCAACGCGAACCCGACGAGCTTGGTGAAGGTACCAGTTTGCGGGTTGATTTGCACATGAATAACTTGGTCTTTGAGTTATTAAAAAAAGTAAGAGGCCCAGTCAACCTTGGAGAATGGCTCCCAGCACTTACGTTTTAGGTTGAGACAAGTTTCATTGCTTAACGATGTTGTTAATGATGTGAACGACACTGTCCAACATTTGCGCGATTCGGGCTTGAGGCGGTGCTTTATGGAAGATGTATGGTCATTGTCGTTGATGTAGGGTTGCTGCTAATCCTTCCAGATTTCATCACGAGTGGGCATATCAAGTTCTTCAACTTGAGGCCCTTCAGTTGGAAGGCGAAATAAGTTTGTGACAAAGTCACGTGTGATGGTTACGGGGTGACCTTGGACTATGGAGGTGATTAGAATCTCCATCGTCTGTTGCATAAATGTAGAATTTTGCAACAAGATATGGCCAATATTTTCTTGGGCTTGCTGTGAAGAAATAGTTTAAGCCGGTTCTTCAGTTGAGCTTGAGATTTAAATGTCGGCTTCTGTAGAGACTTGAGCAAGCAGTTCCTTCATTTTGAGGAACTTATCCTTCTTGAGATGTTTCAAGAGAGCTTCCAAGTTTAGTTCTGAAAACTTTGGTCGTGCCATTACTGTTTAAGTAGAAGAAGGATGAGTTAGTGATGGTAAAGAAAATAAAGGGAGATCGGGATTATAAAGGATTCCACTTCGGAGTGTTTGAGTGATGGGAGCAAAAATCAACTAAGTGATCTAATTTAAGGAGATATACATGCATGATCTCGAGAGTACTCAAGTACGTCTCATTTTAGCCATTGGAGAGTGAGAAACGGCTAGTTGGCTGATAGTAAATGATCTCATCACAACCGTTCAAGTTCATGCAACTTTTTGATCTAATGATTGGACATCAACTGAGCCAAATCTAAGTGTGGTTGGCATTAAATGATAATATTTTTGTAATTGGTACTTCAGACATGCCGTGTGTGCATGTATCTGAGATCATCATTAGATGATGCCACAAGGTGAAATCATAGTTGAAGACAACTAATTAAGGGTCGTGATCGTGGGATACGAAACGACTCTTCACCCTAGCCATTGGATGTATCATTGAAAGCATTAAGTTATGTCAACAATAATAAGTGCATTCAATGAGGAGGTAAGGAAATTTAATTAAACACTTATCCTTAATTCAGTTGGGATACAGTTCTACTGAATTTTGATCACAACCGAAAGAGTGCTGATGAGGATTTGGAGTGAGCTGGCATTGGTGGAACCCTGAAGTCTTCAATCAGCTCTGTACAGTTTCCACTTTTTGAAGGGTCTCACATGAGTCAGTTGAGAGCTTCCATTTAAGTCACGTGTTCACTTCTGCTTAGACTGAGATCCTGGTGTGTTAGATCTCAACTGATAGCTTGGCTATCCGAGAGTCAGTTAGAGAGTCTTTAGTGCGGCTGATTGATTGAGAAGTGCTTGGGAGAGTAGTTGATACTTATCTCTTAGTTGATAGAGAAGTTCCTCATGAAACTTGGTGAACTGAAAGTTGTCAACCGATGTCCCCAAGTTGGGTTGTACTAATTGAGTTTAAGTCCATCAACTAGCATTGCCTTCTTCAAATTGGGCATCTCTTCCACAACAAGTTCTCATTTCCCCATGACTTTGCCTTTCTTACCATCTCCGAAAGTAACGAAGTCTGAGGAACAAGCTTTTAAATTCTGCTCAACTGAACAATCTCCAATCATATGCCTTAAATAGCCACTGTCAATGAAGAAACCGAACTCTCGGTTCTGACAGAGCTGTGACCAAAGTTGTATCTAAAGTTGAGACAACTTTGAACATGCAGCGGAATATAGAAATAAATAATAGATTAAAAAATTTCACGAGATTATATTTCTATAATCTCGCGAAGTGCCTCAGGGCGAAATACTCACTATATGAATTTGTGAATTACAAAAACACTACAAGAAAACTCTTACTAAACTTAAGACACTTTATCTCTTCCTTCTCAGAAGGTCATGACTAAAGTTGTCTTAACTAACACTTGTAGAAAACTAATATCTCTTAAAACAGATCTGGTATATCACTATAGATTCGTATCTAACTCTATACAACAGATTCCTATTTATACAAAACAAATTACTTGGCCTCTACTCATGTATCTTGCACGAAATCCACTCCTTCCATCACTCCTCGACTTTAGCCGCAAGTAACTAACTTCCCATAGATATAGGAACAACCATATCTTGGACTTTATCTTCAAGACTTGGTCAAATCACACATGCATCCATCTATTAATTTTTCCTGCATAATAAATCAAAGAAAGACAAAAACTATAAAAAACCAACGGTTTCAACAATCTCCTCCTTTTTGTCTTTCTTCCCAAAACAATTTCAGGCATGCAACAAAATCAAACTGAACTCCCCATAAATATATACTTGGCACAAAACAAGAAATAAATCAAAACAGAACACAATTGCTCCCCCTGTCATGCAAACTTCCCAGAACAAAGTGACTCCAATACTACTCATTCAAACATACTTAGTGAAACATAAGTTATTATCAATACAACTAAAAAAACAGTAATGAAAAGCAGAAAATATCATCAAACAGATCTGCAAACATATAAACATCAAAAACATAGTTGTTTTAGAAAATATCATCAGACAGATCTGCAAACATATAAAAAACATAGTTGGAGAAACTGTTTAATAAACATCAACTTCAAAAACTGCAACAAACTGCAGTTCTTCCTTCAACAACTCAGCTCTCTACTGCCTCTACTCCTCTTACTATTCATCATCCTCACTTCCATGTTGTTCTCGCCGGCTTGTGCCTTCTCCCTCTTTTTGGAAAAAGAGGAGACGTTGGAACACGCGTCTTTGTTTATCGAAGATTTAAATCTGCGCTGTGAGGAAGTGGATTTGTTCCTGCAAAACAAATACATGAATAGAGCAAAGATAATCGTAAGATGGAGGAGCAGTTTCAGCAGCATCAACCCAAGGAAGATCACGGGTTCTAGAGTCAGCTAGGAAGGCTTTCTGGACAGTCTGGAGGGGAAGTCTGGAAGATAAAACATCTTTCTTCTTTGCCTTAAACCCTTGGTCCAACAACATGTTATATATGAAAGAGGGGACCACCAATTTCTTATTTGACTTTGTCATGGCAATCTCAACAATTGAGTTGAAAATATGTTGCCCTAGATTCACCTTCTCCCCCATATACACCTTATATAACAAACAAACATGCTCGAATGGCACCATTGTTGAGTTAGAAGTAGGAATCCAGTTTGACACAAAAATTTTGTGAAGTGTTGAAAACAGTGATGTGAGAACCGAAGCAAGCCTATTTGGCTTCTTGTTAGCCACCCATAAATCAGCTTGGCCTCCAGTTAACACATCGGCCATCTTAGCCTCCAACTCCTCATCAACTTCCTCATCAGCTTCAACAACATTAGGTATCCCTAGAAACTTGTTAATCCTAGCCGAAGTAACAGTAAATACCTTCCCACGCACAAAGACCTTTCCATATTTCTTAGAGGATTGATTTCCAAAATCATGAGTCAAATTAGCATAGAAATATTTTACTAATTCAGCAACATAGGGCCTAGCATATGTAACACTCCCCAATACTTTTCTCCTTTTCAAAAAACTCAACCAAATTATATCCAGAAAAATCCTTTTAAATCAACCGCACGATCATTCAATATTTCCCTATTCTTGAAGAAATCCCAATTACGTTTAGCAAGATCAGAATAAAACAAGATTGAGTTAGCCTTTGATACCTCTAAGTCAGATTCTGAGTAGGCTTCCTCCTCAGCTGGAGCAACACTGCGCTTGAATTTCTTCACAACTTTCCCATGAACTTTCGAAGGAGAAGAGAAAGGCATCTTTCTCTTACCCTTCTTTGAGGCAACAGTCTCTTCAACTTCTTCACCTGCCTCGGAGTCCGACCCATGCACAGAAAGTGTCTGCTCACCCGAATCATTCTCCGACATCGCCTCACTGTCATCCTTCTCTTCTGCTTCACTGATGATTTCAATGGGCTCCACCGGATTCCTTGAGGAGCTTCTGGTCACGTGAAGACGCTTGGACCGTCTAGTCGGATGAGCCTTCTTTGATTTGGTCAATTTCTTCTTGGGAGGAGTTTGTGTCGGAGTAGACTTTTCAGATACCTCCACCTGGGCTTCTTGTTCGACCTCAGAAAATGGGACTTCAATCGGACCATCACCGTATGTATTCCCTTCGTTGGAAGGAAAAAGAGGGTCGATGGGTTACTCGG
This sequence comes from Perilla frutescens, assembly GCA_026008535.1. Classification (NCBI taxonomy): domain Eukaryota; kingdom Viridiplantae; phylum Streptophyta; class Magnoliopsida; order Lamiales; family Lamiaceae; genus Perilla; species Perilla frutescens. The sequence goes on along the minus strand of BRKX01000009.1, from coordinate 23,741,897 downwards.
CGAGCACCGGAGTGTCGAGGGGTTACTCAACGAGCACCGGAGTGTCAAGAGGTGGCATAACTACACCGTCAGGGGCCAGAATTATGGCCTGAGATGAGGAAATTATCGAAGATGACGCCGGTAATGCAAGCGGGTGTGACTGAACCTTTGAACAACTGGCAATTTCTGGAGAAATCTCCATCGGCGCGTTTCCTCTAGAAGGAGATAGAAGCACTTTAGGTCAGAGAATTGGAGTGGAATCCAGCGACAAGAACCGAAAGGGGTTAGGTACAATTGGTTGCGGTGGAGAGAGAAAAGAAGGCTGAGGGGGAAACGTAGACAAGTGTCAGAGATAGGCCGACGCTTCGGGGTCATTGAAGAGTTCCTGAATCTGTCTCAACTTGTCGGGATTCATAGCGAAAGAAATGAGGCGGCAGAGTAGGGTTCTGAGAAGACGAAGAGCTTAAGAGGGTTTTGTGAATAGTGACAAAAATCTGAATGAGAGTGACAAGAGAGAGTCCTTTTAAAATGTGTATATAGAAGGATATAAATATATCTGTTAGATACCCACCTCCATATAAATAGGAATCAAAATATTGAAGATATAGTCAAAATAGGTATTAAAGATAGAGTAAGATACATTTCCAGATACATTCAACTGACTTTCAAAACTTTTCATTTTTTTTATTTTTTATTTATAAATATTATCAACTGTCGTCAAGAATTTTATAGGTCCAGCTTACTTTTGATACATCATAGGAAACTTCTTGAGAAGAAAATAGATGATGAATAGATGAATAACCAAAAGAATCTTATAAATACCATTTATCTAAGATCTTTGATCTAGTTATATGGTTTTATAAGAACGATCATGATTTCACCTTAATACAGGCATTTTCATCCTCGAATATGTCCAACTTCACAGTTAACTATGATATACCAAAAGTGTGACAACAGTTGTGCCAACTTTACTTTTCATATAGAACATAAGCCAAGAGATTTCCTCGAAATTGAGAATCTCTCATAGCTTAAAGCTTTTGTAAACATATCAGCCAGTTGATTATCTGTACTAATATACTCTAACTTTAATAGCTTCTTTTCAACTAAATCCCTAATAAAGTGATACCTTAAGTGAATGTGTTTGGATTTGGAATGATGAACATGGTTCTTTGCAAGGTTGATGGCACTTGTATTGTCACAGAGCATCACCAAGGGGTTGCTTTCCAATCCATAATCATCCAACATTGACTTCAGCCATATCAACTATGTTGAACAACTCCCAGCTGCCACATATTCGGACTCAGCTGTGGACAATGAGATACAGTTTTGCTTTTTGCTGTGCCAAGAGATGAGGTTGTTTCCTAGATAGCAACATCCTCCACTTGTACTCCGTCTATCATCTATTTCTCTAGCCCAATCGGCATCACTGTATCCAACAAGATCTGTAGTTGTGTCCTTTGTGAACCATAGACCCAATTCACATGTGCCTGCTACATAACGAATGATCCTCTTTACCGCCTTAAGGTGTTCCTCCTTGGGACAGGACTGAAATCGAGCACATGCACACACACTGTACATGATATCTGGTCGACTAGCAGTCAGGTAGAGGAGACTTCCGATCATTGACATATATAAAGTTGGATCAACTTCAGGTCCAACTGCATCCTTCGACAGCTTTTCAGTCGTACTCATGGGAGTTCTCATATGTTTAGCATTTTCCAGACCGAAATTCTTTACAAGATTCTTGGCATATTTTGTCTGTGAGACGAAAACCCCATTTTCCTTTTGCTTGACTTGAAGTCCAAGAAAATTTCTAAGCTCACCGACCATACTCATTTCAAAAGACGTGGACATTGCTTCAACAAATTCCTTCAAAGCTTTTTCACTTTTCGATCCAAACACTTTATCGTCGACATAGATTTGAGCGATCGTGAGTATGTCTTTTTCTTTCTTGAGGAATAGTGTTCTATCAACATGACCCTTGGAAAATCCAAATTCAAGCAAAAATTCGGTTAACTGACTATACCAAGCTCTTGGAGCTTGTTTAAGTCCATATAACGCTTTATGTAATTTATACACATGATTTGGGTCTTCAAAACCTTTGCGTTGTTCCACGTAAGCTTCCTCTTCTAGTACTCCATTTAAAAATGTTGCCTTAACATCCATTTGATGAAGAGTAATGTTAAGATAACATGCAATAGCAAATAGTAACCTGATGGACTCTATTTGTGCAACGAGAGCAAAAGTCTCATCATAGTCAATCCTCTCTACTTGAGTGTAACCTTGGGCAACTAAGAGGGCTTTATTTCTAATGACATTTTCAAATTCATCAGTTTTATTCTTAAATATCCACTTAGTTCCTATCACGTTTATCCCAAAAGGTCTAGGCACAAGTGTCCAGACTTTGTTTCTAACAAACTCAAGTAGCTCGGCTTGCATGGCACTTATCCAGAACTCATCTTTTAATGCCTCATTTACATTCTTGGGTTCAACCATGGATAAGAAGACAACGGTACCAACTTCATTGATTACACAAGACATGCATACCATCCTTACCATTTCCTTGTAGTTAGCAGGAGTTTTACCTCTAGTTCTGACCCCTTCGTGTACATCTCCAATGACTTTATCAATTGGATGATCTTTGCAAATCTTGCTTGCTAGGTCTCTTCTAGTGCTTCCCTGAACTACTTCTGGAATCTCTGAATCGTTTAAGTGGGGTTTTGATCCAGATCCTTCTGTAAGTGTATCCTCATCTGTCTCTAAAGTGGGATCAACTTCAGGGTTGGCTCTTCCTTCTATCTCAATGGTTTTTCCTGTCCTTCCCTGTATCTCAATCAAATCGTTAGTATCTTCTTCAGGAGTGTATAGGCTGGCAAACTCATCAAATCTTACATTTACACTTTCCATAACAGTTTTTGTTCTGAGGTTGTAGACACGGTAAGCATGACTATTAAGCGAATAACCAATAAACACACCTTTATCACTCTTGGGATCAAACTTGAACAAATAATCTCTATCATTCAAAATGTAGCAAACACAACCGAAAACATGTAGGTATTTTAGGCTGGGTTTTCTGCCATTTAGAATTTTATATGACGTCATGGTGGTTCTGGTTCTTAAGTTTACACGATTACTTACATAGCATGCAGTGTTTAAAGCTTCAGTCCAAAAATGTTTGGACAACTTCTTAGAATGCAACATGACAGTGGCCATCTCTTGCAGAGTTCTATTCTTCCTTTCAGCCACACCATTTTGCTGGGGTGTTTTAGGAGTAAAATATTCATGATGAATGCCTTCTTTTATGCAAAAATTTAGGAGTTAAATATTTTCAAACTCCCCTCTATGGTCAGATCTAATTCTTTTAACGCAAAAATGGTAGAAATTTCTAACCTTAGCATATAATTCTAAGAAAGCATCATAGGTTTGACCTTTGTTACTTAGAAATTTTACCCAAGCATACCTGGAGAGGTCATTGACAATCACAAATGAATACCGTTTATCTCCAAGGCTTTCTACCTTTGCTGGCCCCATAAGATCCATGTGAATCAATTCAAAGAAGCTTTGAGTGGCAAAAGGTCTCTCGGAAGTTGTCACAACAGGGTGCGAAGTTTTGAGGTTTGTTGTAAGGCCTTGAACATGTGATACATTAGCCAGCTTTGGAAGACCAGGACTGTTCAAGATACCATGTCCTACAATCTTGCCGTTTGTTCCTCCCCCAAATGTAACTTCGCTTCCATTGATCTTTTGGTAGTTGGACAGATAACATTGAGATCCAATCATGTGACGAGAACACCCGCTGTTAAAGTACTAAGTTGTCGAATCATCAGATACTGATGCAGTGAAGACAACTTTGCAGGTGTCTTTGGAGACAGCTTTGGGTTGCCAAACCAAGTTCTTGGTTCTGTCACCTTTGACTGAAAAGCCTGATTTTGATGAGGCTTGTGTCCTCAAATGAATCTCCTTTTTATGTTCTTACAGAAACCTATGACATAAAGGTTTTATGTGCCCAGGGAGGAAACAATAGTGACAAACAAATCTTCTACGCTTCTTACTCACTGATGAAGTGGGGTGTGCTTGTTGAGCTTTCACAAAAGGTTTTCCATTGGTGGACATGATTTGAGTAAAGGCATTTTTTACAATTTTGTCATAACCTATGCCATGAGAAGTTACCTGAGTGTGTGCAAGAACTTCATCAAGTTTGAAAGTACCCGTGTTGAACTTTTTGAATGTTTCCTTTGCAAGATTGAGTTGAATCCTCATATTATCAATCTCTGCATCTTTCTTTGTCAACATTAGCTCCAACTTTGCAAGAGATGCCTTCTGGCTAGTGGATTCCTCATTGAGTGACTCAAGTTCCTTACACTGTTTGATCCACTTAGCATACAGCTCCTTGTAGAGTTCCTACAACTTTATTAGCAACTCCAGCGTTTCTTCCTCAGTAACTCCTTCTTCCTTATCTGCAGTAGTTATCATAGTATTAAAATAGAAAAGAGTTTTATAATAGGACTCATCATACCTGTCAGAAGTTATCTCAACTTCTGTAAGCTTTGAATTGTCTAGTCCGGCACATACTGCAGTTAAGGCTGCGTGTTCGTAGCTTGCATCATTTGAGATTTCTTACACAAATATCCTCGAGGTGTCCAACTCACTGTCGCTAAGGGATATGAATGTGACAGGCTTTCCAAGTTTTCTAAAAGTGTTTGCACATTCATTTACAAAGTGCCCATAGCCTTTCCACTCATAACATTGAACAGTGGAGAAATCTTTCACTTCCTTTGGTCTAAAGTGATCTGATGCAGCACGCTTCATGATCTTAAATTTTGTGGTGAGAATACGATGTCGTGATTCTTTAATTCCAACATCTCATTCGCAATGTTGCTGAAGAATATCCCACGCTTCCTTGGCCAACTCACAATTTCTTATGAGTTTGAACATCTGAATGTCCAAGGAAGACTGAATTGCGTTAAGTGCCTTGTCATTGAAGGTAGCATCTTCGTTTTGTGACCTGGTCCATTCTTCTGGAGGGGTACGAATTGTATCTCCTTCGGCATCTACGGTCTTAGGATGCGTCCAAGCCTTTTGAACAGCATTCCATGCTCTTGCATCAATTGATTTGATGCACGCTCTCATTCGAACTTTCCAAAATCAATAGTTCATGCCATCGAGAACAGGAGGTTTGTTGAATAGCGGGTTTGTGCAATCCATTGAACTTACAAAAATAGGATCACCACTTAGTGTGTCAAGTGTAAGCTCTGATACCAATTGAAGAAACTGAACTCTCGGTTCTGACAGAGTTGTGATCAAAGTTGTATCTAAAGTTGAGACAACTTTGAACATACAGCGGAATATAGAAATAAACAATGGATTGAAAAATTTCACGAGATTATATTTCTATAATCTTGCGAAGTGCCTCAGGGCGAAATATTCACTATATGAATTTGTGAATTACAAAAACACTACAAGCAAACTCTTACTAAACTTAAGACACATTATCTTTTCCTTCTCAGAAGGTCGTGACTAAAGTTGTCTTAACTAACACTTGTAGAAAACTAATATCTCTTAAAACATATCTGGTATATCACTATAGATTCGTATCTAACTCTATACAACAGATTCCTCTTTGTACAAAACAAATTACTTGGCCTCTACTCATGTATCTTGCACAAAATCCACTCCTTCCATCACTCCTCGACTTTAGCCGCAAGTAACTAACTTCCCGTAGATATAGGAATAACCATATCTTGGACTTTATCTTCAAGACTTGGTCAAATCACATGTGCATCCATCTATTAATTTTTCCTGCATAATAAATTAAAGAAAGACAAAATATATACAAAACCAACGGTTTCAACAGTCAAAGTACCAGTTGCACATGTTCTCCACTCGTAGAAATATATGAGCAATCAAACAGTCATGTGTTTTTTATTTGACAACCCATTACTTTTTCTGAGCATGTTTCTTTTTTTGAGCAATTGGCTTTCTTTTCTTGTTGTAAGAATGTTGAACCACAAATCTTCTTCTCATCCTTCTAAAATCATTGAGATAATTCTTACAATGTGGTCAAATGTGGCCTTTCACCTCATAATAATGTCAGATAATTCATCTCATGTTGCCATTCAATTGATGATTAGACTCCCTTCTGTCTGTAATGTTCTTCTTACTGTGTTGAACATTGTTATGTATCTGTGCTGACTGACTTATAATTTCTTTGACAAATATTGTCTTTGATTGACCTCCTTTATATCCAAGAACTGGATGACTTTTCCTTGAATGTCCTGTACCAGTTAGAATCCAATCAAGATTCTTTGTTCCACTATTCAGCATAGTGACATTCTTCTTAATGGATTAGCTCAGAAGATAATTCTGTAATATGTTTTCCTTGCTGTTGTATGATAACTTCTCATCTGAATCTGATTTGGTCAGCTATTCCTTTACCTCCATAAGACTCTTGTTGCATGACTGAAGAGTATTGTTTATCTTCACAACTTCCAGTCACTTTGAATACAATTTGTTACTATTTGTTATCATAAACACTGAAATTAGACACATAATTGTAATGTCAAACTCAATGTCAAAGATAGTTAACACAACTATCTTAACAAAAATATGCTGGAAATAAAATTACAATAACACGTGAAATAATTTTAAATCACACACAACATGTATGTGATTGCCACAGAGTGAAATTAAGCTTCCACGAGCCAAAACAATTGTTAGTTTGATAATGTCAGACGTTAAGGCTCTTGACACATCAAATAAAATACACGAATCATATTCTAGTTTAAAACTAAAAACGAATTCAAAAATACAAATTAATCTACCGTTAATTTGTAGACAAACTAGCAACGATTTCACAACTTTGCTATCTATCCTAACTTGTACAACCTACTCTCGTGAATTGATTGTACAACAATAAACATTAAGAAAGAAGAAGGAACAAAGAACGAAATCTATGCTAGGTTTGTGACTCAAGCTCTTCAATCTTCACACAGCGGAAAAATGATTTGTGCTTAAATAATTCTTCAAGTGTAGATCATATCCCTTATATGCATTCTTCACTTGAATCGAACAAGGCTCATGTCTTCTCTTTCTTGATTGTGGATTGGAGATAACCACCATCTTCACTACTCCATCGTGTTTGAGGAGAAACCGCCTCCATGATGTGTTCGAAATCATCTCCCACGTTCATCCCTATTTTCTGATTTTTCTAGCAATATAAATTTTGAAAAAGAAAAAGGTTAAATAAAAGAAAACAAGAAACCTAAAAAATAGGAGATAGAGTTTTGACTTTGTCAAACTCTATTTTAAAATAATATATCTAATATGTATATATCCATTTATTTTAAATATCTATTTCGTGGATATACACATATATATTTCAAGATATATAAAATAATTTATTAATTAAAAAAATAAACCTAGGAAAGGATAAGATTAGTTATGATTGTGTTACACACAATGTCGTAGGGAATCTGTCTGACATCAAGTGCAACATTACATGTTAATGTTATACAGGACTCAACAATCTCTCCCTTAATCTTTGCCTTTCTGCACAAAACACACAAACTCAAGTATTTTGTACAATTAGAGTCGCAGCGGAAAATGGAGACCTTAAAATCTCCCCCTTAAGGGTTACTCTCTCTTAATTTGATCATCGTATAATAGGCACATATCCTATTATAAAATCAATGTTAAACAAACAGTTCAACACACATTAACAAAGACATATTGATCATTCAATATCTCATAAAATAACTATGCTTAATATGTCTAATCATAATGATATATTTCGAATACCATCAACAAGACAAGCATTAAAAAAAACAACCATCGATTGCATTAAAAACGTGCATTAATAGCATGTCAAAATAAACGTGTGTCCAGCACACACATAAAAAAAAACTTAACATAAAGACAAAAAGATGCATCAAGCATCTTGATTGTGTCCATGCACAAAAAAACGTAAACACTAACCATTGTTTTTAACAAAAAGAAAACAGAAGCTTAACAATAAAAGCTTCACAATATCTTCATCTTCCCCTTTACTGCAGTCTTCCTCCCATTGCCTTTAACCGAGACATCCGCTGCATGACTCGTTCCATCACCTTCATCTCCATCATTAGATACTCCCCCTTTTTGTGAAGAAAGGAGCGTAATGAAGACATCACGCATAGCAGTGAGATGAGTAATCGTCTGATCAAGCTGGTCAATTTGATGTTGAAGAGTCTCCAGCGGCATCATCACAATAGGAATAGAGGGCATGGATGCAACATCAGGTTCAACATTAGGACATGCAGTAGACTGGGAGGGAGGAGGAGTAACATTGGCAAATTGAGTCTCCTGTTTGGCAGCGGCTGAATGATAAGGGAGGTCAATGATCCTGTCATCATTGACCTTGAGCTTTTAAATGGATAGTGAGGGCAGCTCAACCACTAGTTTCTTCTTGCTTTCCTTTAACCCTTGACTCTTGAGAATAGCAAAGATTAAACATGGAAAAGGAAGCACATTGAAAGGACTAGATTTGGAAGCTACCTTCATAACTGCATCAAAGATATAAGCGCCAAGGTTGAAGGGCAGGTGTGTCACCATCTTGTACAGCAAGAGTGCTTGATCAACTGTGAGAACAGAAGCATTCGATGTGGGAAGCCAATTACACACAGTAAGCTTAAACAGCACTGTGTAGAAGAAGGTAAGTTTGGAGGCAGCCACTTTGTTCATCCAGGATTGAACAAGGCCTCCGGTAATCACCTTCACCACATCATCAATCAAGTCCAATGACATGATTGTGTCCTCATTGCCCAATTCAAGGAATGTGTTAATAACATTAGGGGAAAACTGATAAATTTTATCCCTAACATACACAATTCGAAAACACAATTTTGCAGGATCACCCATACTCGGAATAATGTTAGCATAAAATTCATGAATAACATCAGGATCATATGACATCAAAGATGTAACCGATTTCCACAGACCTCTTTCTTTTAGAAACATATCCATCCCATATTTCTTAAAGCTAAGAACATCTATCATTTTCTCAACTTTAAGAGTTCTCTTAACAAAAAGAGCATGTGATTTCTTAGCTTCTTCAGAATAGAAAATCTTACTGAGGGCTTGGAAAACATCCAGAAGAGAGTCAGTGTCGGAGTCATCTTCCTCGTCCAAGGGAGCAGTAGTGGGAGTGAGATCTTTTGTGACATCATCAGTAGGAGAAGAGAGAGATTGTTCTCCAGAAGAGGCAGATTCATCGCGTAGAGAACGCGAGGTAGCTTTAGATTTTTCTTTTCGTGCTTTCTTGGAAGAGGCAACTTTTGGATTTTCAGAAACATCACTATGGAGACGTTTAGACTTCCTAATCGAAGAAGTGGACTTCACCGTCTTTGAGAGAGAGTGCAGATGGGAAGATGAGTCTGGATCAATTGGATTTGAGGGATCTCCAAGCATATGCATTTGGAGAGGCATAGGGTTTAGGACTTCGGTATAAGGGAGAACTTCTAGATCTGGAATAGAAGTCTCGGCAGCAGATTTGATGATGGTGATGGCGGATTGAGAGTAGACGATGGTGGATTTTAAGGAGTTGCGGTAGCCGTAGCGATAGGAGTGGATGTTGCTATAGGAGAAGCGTTTACTGTTGGTGCTAGAGTTGAGGCAGATAATGGAGAGCCTTGAGACATCTCCATCATTTGTTTCAGCATCATCATCATGGTGTGATATGGATTTTGATCCGCCATTGATGAAGGTGACAAAGCAAGAAAAGAAGAGAAGCAAATTTTTTTTTGAGGAAGTGGGGAAGATGAACCGCTAGAGAGATAATGAGAGAGAATCTGATGAGAGAGAAAGAAAAAAACTTCTTTTGAATAATGAAAGTGATATAACTCACTATCTCTCTTATCATAGCATAAGATATGCGGATAAGTATAACCGCTTATCAAATACAATTTAATTATTTATTAGTAAAATAATACTAAAATGATTAAATAATAACAGAACAAATTCTGAAATATGAAATGAATGGAGACACATCATGATAAAATCAATTCATATGAATTAATTTATATTATAAAATCATAACATTGTACCATATAATTTGATAAGTTTAGAATTAAAGGGCCTGATGTCAAAGTGTAAAACATTGACTTTAACATCAGGATGTCAACATTGACTAAAAAATACATATTCCAAGAGATTTCCTTAGCGAAGAAAATCTCTCAAAGTCTAAAGGCTTAGTAAAGATATCCGCAATTTGATTCTTTGTAGAAATGTATTCCAATTTGATGATATCTCGTTCCACAAGATCTCGAATAAAATGATGTCTGATGTCAATGTGTTTGGTGCGAGAATGTTGGACTGGGTTCTTCGAGATTTCAATTGCACTGACATTGTCATATAACAATGTCAACGAAGGACTAGCCAAGCCATAGTCAAGCACCATTTGATTTAACCATAATAGTTGAGAGCAACAACTAGCAGCAGCAACCAGATTGTTGCCAAAATAAAAACAACCTCCGCTAGTGCTCTCTCGGTCATTGACATCACCTGCCCAATCAGAATCACTATATCCTACAAGATGAATGTTAGAACTCTTGCAGTATTTAATACCAAACCCAATTATGCCAGAGACATAGCGAATGATTCTTTTAACAGCTTTAAGATGAGATTCATTAGGCTGAGATTGATATCTCGCACAAACACCAACACTAAACATATTGTCAGGGAGACTAGCTGTTAAGTACAATAAACTACCTATCATTCCTCTATACATGGTAGAATCAACATTTCTACCAACATCATCTCTGCTCAACTTTTCGGAAGATCTCATAGGCGTCTTCATAGGTTTACTATGTTCTAATCCGAAGTGCTTGACCAATCCTTTAACATACTTACTTTGAGAGATGGAGATCCCATCTTTATCTTGCTTGATTTGTAGACCAAGAAAATAGTTGAGCTCACCCACCATGCTCATTTCAAATGTGTTGCACATTGAGTCTACAAAATCTTTGAGCAGATTAGTACAAGTTGAACCAAAAATAATGTCATCAACATAGATTTGAGCAACAATAATATGTTTTTTATTTTTCTTAATAAACAATGTTTTATCAACTTGACCTCTTGCAAAACTAATTTGTATCAAAAATTCGGTCAATCTAGCATACCATGCTCTCGGGGCTTGTTTGAGACCATACAAAGCCTTTTTGAGCTTAAACACGTGCAATGGTTTCTCATGACATTCGAACCCCTTAGGCTGTTCGACATATGCCTCTTCATTGAGATAGCCATTCAGGAAAGCACTTTTAACATCCATTTGATGTAAAGTAAAACCCACATAACATGCAATTGAACATAAAAGATGAATGGATTCAATCCTTGCAACAGGAGCAAATGTTTCATCAAAGTCTACCCCTTCAACTTGGGTATAACCTTGAGCCACTAGATGAGCTTTGTTTCTGACAACATTGCCAGCCTCATCCGTTTTATTCTTGAAAATTCATTTTGTCTCAATTACATTTTTATCTTTCGGGCGTGGAACTAATTCTCGTACATTGTTTCTTACGAATTGGTTTAGTTCCTCATGCATAGCATTAATCCAAAAAGTATCATTAAGGGCTTCCTTAATAGTTTTTGGTTCAATGTTAGATAGAAAACACGTGTTTGACATACAAACATTTAAAGACGACATGCATACCAATTTCAGCATTTCTTTGTATTCTTCTGAGTTCTTACTTCTAGTTTGAACTCCTTCGGATTGATCACCAATGATCTGTGAATCTGGATGATCCTTCCGAATTCGACTTGGAGGATCCTTTCTTGGTTCATCTTCGGCATTTACCCATTGATCATCTTCACTATCTGAAGTGTATGTTGATGATGGTGTTTTGACTGGAACTTCAACATTCTGTGGAACATTCACTTTGACATTCTCAGAGGATGTCTTGTGCTCAACATCACTTCCAGTCTGATCACTTGACATTTCACTTGTGTCAATAAGATCAATCACCTCATCCTTTTCAGATTTTGAAGCGATACCCGTGTGATCATAAAAAACAATGTTAATTGATTGTTGGACTATTTTTGTCCTAAGATTCAACACACGGTATGCTCGACTCTCAGATGCATATCCCAAGAAAATCCCTTTGCCGCTTTTGGAATCAAATTTTTCCAAATGATCCCTGTCATTCAGAATGTAACATACACATCCAAAGACATTAAAATACTTCAAATTGGGCTTCTTGCCCTTCAGAAGTTCATACAATGTCTCTGTTCTGCCAGGGCGAAGTATCACTCTATTCCCAATGTGACACGTAGTGTTTACTACTTCGGCCCAAAGCTTCTTAGACAACCGTTAAGCCTGTAACATTGCTCTGGACATCTCCTGATGTTCGATTTTTCCTTTCGACCACTTCATTTTGTTGAGGTGTCTTTGGAGCAGAAAACTCATGAATGATGCCTCTTTTTTCACAGAACTCTTCAAACATTGAATTTTCAAATTCGAGTCCATGATCCATTCTAATGCACTTGATGTTGGACTCAAACTGTCTTGACATCATTCTGCAGAACTTTTTGAACATTCTGAATGCTTCAGATTTTTCTTGCAGAAATTCAACCCTTGTGAATCTCGAAAAATCATCCACTATTACCAGAATAAACCTTTTTCCACTCATACTTTTGGTGTCAACTGGACCCATGATATCCATGTGAATTAGATCGAAGTACTTTGTTGTTTAACAAAATGAGGAACTTTTGTGAGGAGATCTCACTTGTTTGCCTTTCGGACATGCACTGCAAACAACATTGAGATTGATCTTCACTGGAGGTATACCTCGAACAGCATCGGCTTCAATTAATTTCTTCAAACTTTGAAAGCTGAGATGACCAAGTTTTTGATGTACGACTTGAGTGTCAGCATTGACTGAAACATTGCATTTCTCGTTCTTGTCCGCATGGTAGCAGTTATCCAATGCTCGACTTCCGAACATAATGCACTTATTCTCACTGTCAAACACTTCACATGTATTTTTGTTAAATCTAACATGCATACCGTCATCACATAGCTGACTTATGCTGATCAAATTTGCTTTAAGCCTTCGACATGAAGCACATTGCGTAACTTAGGAAAGTTCTTAACATTCAAGGTTCCCTTTCCCACTATGTTACCTTGTGCTCCTCCACCATAGCTCACTTTGCTTTTGCTTGTTGAGGAATAGTCATCAAGAAACTTTGAATTGCATGTCATATGCCGTGAGCACCCACTGTCAAAGTACCATGTACCAGCAATGTTAGCTTTCAGTGAGGTGTAGACAACATTGCATGAAATCTTTACATTCTTTGCACTTTTCTTCTTTTTGAGAGTTTTTGAAGAATTTTCCACGACAATATTTCCCGTTCCTATATCATCATGATATTTAAAGCAATACGGTTTCATGTGTCCAGGCTCTTGACAATAATGACAAACATATTTCTTCTCCTCAGGCTTGTCATTGACATGAGGTTTGACATTTCCGTCAACATTTACTGGAACATCCTTAGAGCTTTCCCCTTTGACAAACTTAATAGGATTAGAGATAGACATTTATGAGCTTGATGTATATCTCAAGCCTGCTTTTGTGGTTTGTCCCAATGTCAGATCCTCGTTCAGAGTAGATGTTCCTTGATTAAGTTGTCGAAAGGTTTTTGAAGCAGCTTCTACTTCTTTTCTCAACTTATTCAGCTCAAGATCACCTCGAGTGAGTCGAATTTCAAGGTCTAGCACCCTTCACTTTAGAGTTTGGTTTTCTTCTATGAGAATTCCAAATTCCTTTGATTGTTCAGCCCATTGGACATACACTTCATCTACAACCTTTTGTAATTGTTGTAGAGCTTCTCGGTGGCTGACATCGGACTGGTCTTCTTCCACCTGAGACACTTCAGCAGTGTTGCAAAATTCATCCAGCAAGGTCATTTCATACCAGTTAGTCGTGTTTGGAGGAATGTTAAAGATTTCCTGTATGACATTCTCCATAACATTGCTTGGAACATCTGAGGTCACATGATCAAGACTAACATCATAGTCAAAATCACCATCATCCATGTCGGTTAAAGCATCAATCATTCCATCTAAGTCATCATTGACTTTCACAAACAACACACTTTATTTTTCAACTTCCTCATCACCGAATTCATCACTTAACATGGCAACACTGTAATTTCTCTTCTGCTTCCTGTAAACAGTAGAACACTCATTGGCATAGTGTCCAAACCCAGAACACCCTCTACATTGAATTAAGTCAATGTCCTTTACTGTATCATCATGAGACTTTGATGATTTTGTTGACCCAGACGATGTCGAAGAGGGAGAATCAAAAAGTCATCTTGGTTTGAAGGGAGGTGAACCTTTCTTCATAGATCGAACAAGGGTATTGAACTTCTTGGTGAGTAATGAAACACTCAGAGGTTCATCTTCATTTATCTCCTGAATGTTCTCAACATCAAGTTGAACATCTGAACTCGATGTCACTGATTGAAGAGCAATCCCTTTGGAAGAGATGTTTGATTTCTGGTTTTCAAGATTCATCTCAAACGTGAGTAGAATGCTCTCTGCTTCACTCAAACTCATGTTTGATACATTGTGAGCTTCTTCAATAGCTAAGATTTTCATGTTAAATCTCTCCGGAAGTCTGCGAAGAAGTTTGCTTGCCATGTTCTCATTTGAGATCGGACATCCGACAGCTGTAGACTCATTTGACACTTCATATAGCCGTTCAATGTACATTGAAATAGTCTCATCTTCTAACATTCACAGAGTTTCGAATTTAGAAGTGAGTAGCCTGAGCTTTGTTTGTCATACACTGGTTGACCCTTCACAATGTTCCTATAGTATGTTCCATGCTTGATACGCCGTGGCGCAATTGCACACCATTTTGAAGCACGGAACATCTACCGAAATAAAAATAGCATTGAGTGCCCTCGAATTGAAGTTGGAGATAATTCGATCATCATTAGTCTATTAGGTCTCTGGAGTAATAATGAACACTCCATTAGGTCCCTCCATCCTTAGAGGAGACCATTCTTCAATCACAGCCAACCAAACCCTCTCAGCAATGGACTTGATATACATCTTCATACGCGATTTCCACATAGCATACTTCTTTCCATTACTATCCAATGCCGGAGGACGACAATAGTTAATCTAAATATCTATTTTCAGTGGTTCAACAATCTAAGGATCGAATACTCAGTGTGTTAAGTACCGGCTCTGATACCACTTGTTAATATTTGTTGACGTAAATACTGAAATTAGACACATAATTGTAATGTCAAACTCAATGTCAAAGATAGTTAACACAACTATCTTAACACAAATATGCTGGAAATAAAATTGCAATAACACGCGAAATAATTTTAAATCACACACAACATGTATGTGATTGCCACATAGTGAAATTAAGCTTCAACAAGCCAAAAAAATTGTTAATTTGATAATGTCAGACGTTGTGGCTCTTGACACATCAAATAAAATACATGAATCCTATTCTAGTTTAAAACTAAAAATGAATTCAAAAATACAAATTAACCTACCGTTAATTTGTAGACAAACTAGCAACGATTTCACAACCTTGCTATCTATCCTAACTTGTACAACCTACTCTCGTGAATTGATTGTGCAATAATAAACATTAAGAAAGAAGAAGGAACAAAGAACGAAATCTATGCTAGGTTTGTGACTCAAGCTCTTCAATCTTCACACAGTGGAAAAATGATTTGTGCTTGAATAATTCTTTAAGTGTAGATCATATCCCTTATATGCATTCTTCACTTGAATCGAACAAGGCTCATGTTTTCTCTTTCTTGAACATGGATTGGAGATAACCACCCTCTTCACTACTCCATCGTGTTTGAGGAGAAACCGCCTCCATGATGTGTTCGAAACCATCTCCCACGTTCATCCCTATTTTCTGATTTTTCTAGCAATATAAATTCTGAAAAAGAAAAAGGTTAAATAAAAGAAAAAAAGAAACCTAAAAAATAGGAGATAGAGTTTTGACTTCGTCAAACTCTATTTTTAAATAATATATCTAATATGTATATATCCATTTATTTGAAATATCTATTTCGTGGATATACACATATATATTTCAAGATATATAAAATAATTTATTAATTAAAAAAATAAACCTAGGAAAGGATAAGATTAGTTATGACTGTGTCACACACAATGTCGCAGGGAGTCTGTCTGACATCAAGTGCAACATTGTATGTCAATGTCATACAGCACTCAACACATTTCTTTGTACATTTTCACAAATTCTTCTTGGTTGAAGTTTTCATTATCTAATTCATCTTCTTCTGTATAGATGAAGGGATTTTGAAATTCGGAAGCTTTGGCTGCGAATGCAATAGTTTCTTCATTTGAATCACTATTGCTTTCTTCAGAATCATCCTCACTGAGAGATGCATTATAATTCTTCTTGTTTCTCTTCAGGGTGTTTGCACATTCAGCTTGAATATGACCAAATCCATCACTCTCTGCATTAAATTCCCTTTCTTGAGTTGGGTTCTTGATACTCCTTCTGATCATTGGAGTTTCTTTCTTGCAGAGTGTTTCCTGGTGTTTGTCTTCTGTTGTTGAACTTTCTCAAAGGCTATGGCAGCAACTTTGTAAGTAAATTTCTTTGGAAGAGATCTGAGTACCTATATACTCAGTTTCTTCCATTCTAAGATTTTCAAATTTAGAAGTAAGATTTTGAAATAGATATATTCTTACTGAACTGATCCCTTCAAAGGTGGTTTCTAGAATATCCCATGCAGCTTTAGCAGTCTCATATGTTGAAATCAGACTGAATGTCTCTAAATCAACTGCAGAGAATATAGCATTAAGTATTTTAGAGTTGACACTGTACTAGTTTTTTGTGGTACGGTCCATTCTCCTTCTTCAATCTCCACATGCTTTCCTTCTTTGGCAACTATTGATGCTTTTCCATGCAAGCTCATATATTGATCTCAGAAACGCCCTCATTTTTATTTTCCAGTAAGGATAATTTTTGCCTTCAAGCAGTGGTAGTCTAACTCTAGATCCTCATTCCTTGATTGAGCTCATAACTTGAAATCAACCAAAAACTTCATAAGATAATCTACTTTTCAGGACTCTTTTCACTTTAAACCAAAGGCGACCCGATCTAGTACCAATTGAAGTTACATAAACTATGTAGATAGGATCATGTACACAATCACGTACACGTATATTATTGTTAACATGTAAGGTCAAAATGATAAAACATAAAACAATAAAAGATACGAGGTTGGCAACTATGTTCGATCAACTTATCTACGTCAAGGGGACTTAACAAGTCCTGAGAAACAATCCACTACCTCACAACCTAGACTCCCTCTAGTTCCCATAAGAAATCTCTTCCGAGAATCCTTTAAGTATGAATTAAAAAACTTCAAACATAGACTAGACGCATAATGATCACAAGGATCAAACCTAGTCTAACCGTAAAATTAATCTTGCTATCTAATTAATATGTATATTATTCTCTTAATTATAATAAATTGAAAATAACAACAACAACAACAACAACAATAACATAATAATAATAATAATAATAATAATAATAAATGAATAAATTTGTGCATCGCACATGAGACATGCTAGTATTAATTAATTTCTAGTAACAAACTCAACAAAAATTGAGAAAATGTTGATTTTTTATTTTAAACTGTTCAAGAAATATCTGAAAGTAATATTTCCTACTAATGATAGTTAGAAATAATACCTAATATTATTATTAGTATTATTATTATTCTAAAAGTACAGTATTTTATATATAAATAATACTCAAAATTATGATATTACCAAGTTTCTTTATAAAATATTGCCAGGTGAATAAACATTTGGCAAGACAGATGTGTATTATTCGATTTCATAAAAAAAAATACTTAATTATAATTTTATAGATATCTATATTCGAGAGAAACTCGGACATATTCAATCCTTACAAGTTTAATTACGTCCTAATTGAAGTTTGTTAATATATATTAAAATAATAAAAATTCTTCATTTCTTTAAGAAAAAATTATCGTAAAAAAATTATAATTACTAAATAAACTTAAATAAAAAGTAATATACTTATCACTAAGAACATTATTATACTTAAAAATTTGACTCATTGACACCATGGACCTTAATAAAGACTTGTAACGAACTTTGGGAAAAAAATATCGAGATTCAAATAACAACCCGTTATTTACAGCTCTAAATCCCCATATATCCTCCATTAGTCATAGGTGTGAAATTAATTTTGTATATTCAAACAATTGCATCTTTCAAATTTGGGGAATATTTTATTGGAATTTGAAAATTACAGTTGGACGAATATATCGCTTAGGATGGATGAAATTAACAAGAATGTGAAAAATAATACAGAATCTCTTATCATAATTGATAATTATGAGAATGAGCCAATCCCTATACAAGCACAATACGGAGGCAAATATTTTACATAAACTGATCAGGATATACCCACATGACTTTGATACTGTAAATTGTTTTAATTGATACTGTAAGCTTGTTTGGATCTGTAAGCTTGTTTTAAATGAACATTAGGTGATACTGTAAGCTTGTTTGGATCTCTGATTGGTATTCAAAGAGAAACCTTTGAGGAGATGTACGAATTGTACTGCAAGCATGCTAGAGAGGTTGGATTTGGTGTTAGAAAAAATAAACAAAGAACAAATAATGTTGGTTAGGTGATTGAGAAATACTATGTATGCTCGAATGAAGATGTTAAGAAAAAGGCTAAAGTTGATAAATCTAGCAATCAAGATCAGATTATCTTTCGGCAAAATAACATCACGCGTACTGATTGCAATGAATTATTGAGGATGAAGAAAATCATGATAGAATGCTTGAAGTAATTGATCATAATGAGGAGCATAATCATGAGCTTTCAAGAAAACAATGGAGCCATATGATTGGATACATGATCTCTTCTGGAATGAGACCCACCGATTCATATAGATACATGTCAAAAGAAGTAGGGGGCGATCACCTGGTTGATCATACGTTAAAGGATCACATGAATTTTGTTAACAGAATGAGGATGAGTGCAACTGAAGTTGGGGATGCACAAACACTTATAGACAGGTTGTGTCAAGAGGGAGTGGAAGATGGAAACTTCTTCTATAGGTTTAAGTTGAATAGTTATAGAACTCGGGTTCCACAATTAACGAGTGAGGAATTCGAGCTCCGATGATCTATAAAATAGAATACAATGTGAAGTCGAAGGACCGTCGGAGGGTTGATGATCGTTCGGTCTCCGACACCCAAGTCAGAAATCAGTAGAAAGAAAAGTGGACATAATTAACAAAAAATATAAAGGTTTATGATATGGATATTCCAAATAACTATATATGTTCTTGGATGAGTGAAGTTTGTCAACTCTCTACCTAGATCTACCCTTTGCGCCCAAACGTCCTATGACTTTTTATAGTAGATTGCACGCAACCACTTTCCTCCCTTCTCGGAACGACTAGTCTCTAGGATTTATTTAGCATTTTTCTTACCATCTCTAGAGTATTGACTTGGTCTCACAAAGTATCTCGATTTTGTTATCATGAGGCGCTCGATCTCGACTACTTCGAGGTCCCTCAGTTATCGAACTTGGTTCGTGTTTTGGCCTCATATTAATGACCTCTGTTTGCTTCTTGACCTCGCTCTAGGTCTTATTGAAAAGAACCTCTACAATTAGATCATCAGTACTCGACCCTTTGTTTTCTAAAGTGTCGGGTAATGATTATTTTCCGGCTCAACTACACACACAAAAACTACGGACCGGACCTGCAAGAAGACGGGGTCGATTGTAGGGCGGTAAGTTAACCCAAGTTGTGCCTCTCAAGAAAAGCTTAACAGGGCGATTTGTCTCTCTCGTGTTACACACATGAAAAATAAATACGAGCCTAAAGATTCTAAATAGGGGTTGAAGAAATTAAACTAAAATCTACTAAATGAAAGTTAGAGAAAGACGAGAAAGTAAACAAGCAAACAAATAAAATAAACTAAACTAATATATACGGACATTAGGGCATAGATTCTCTCCTAACTCGATTCAAGTTTATTTTGTTAACCTTAAACGTATAATAGACTCATTCAAGAGGATTAACTTCATTTACTGTCACCGTCAATCCATTAAACCCCAATCGGCTAAATTATACGAGTGCGATTAACACTTCTTAAGTATATAATAGACTCCTTCCATAAGATTAACTTCATTTACAGTCACCTTCAATCCATTAAACCCCTATCGGCTAAATTATATGATTAAGATGACGAAAGAACCTAGTCAGGCAATAGAATCTCCTCTCGGTCTCATCTATTACCTAGCAATGTTGAATATTGATCAAGTACCTAACATAAATAAGCTCAGATCAATCAACAGGATATCAACAATCACAAGCATTGATTAAAACCAAATTGATTATCTATCCCTAATGTGCAGAATTAGCCCCTCATCGTGCGAGACAACAAACAAGAATCACATAACTTCTTTATTGCAAACACCAAAGATAAATAAAATACAAACTTACATAAATCTTGTTTATCTCTACAAGGTATAGGATAAATCCCCACAAGAAACTGAAACTGAAAAGAAACATAAAAGAGTGGGAGATCTTCGAGTAAGCCTACCTTCCACCTCGGCTTGAGCTTTGGATCTCTTCCTCTCCCTCTTCCTCCCCGCTTCAGCTTTTCCAAAACTCCAAGCTGATCAGTTTGAGGGTGTCATGTCCCTCAAACTGATCGTTCTTTTCTCTCTCTGGTCCTCAACTGGTTGCCAACTTCTTCTTCTCTCAACTGATCAGTTTGAGGTGTCACGTCCCCCAAACTGATCATCTCTCTCTCTCTCTCTCTCTCTCTCTCTCTCTCTATATATATATATATATATATATATGCAGTGAAGATGATGGAGTGAATGGAACGAACCCTCCCAAACTAGTTGGGAGGTTCTCCCCTTCGGGAGACTTTTTCCTTTTTCTTTTCTCTGCTCCATTTATAGGGATATAATCTGTAACAGCCCGATCCCGAGAGGGGGATTAACGATTGGGGATGGGGTGTTAATTAAAGGATTAATACAATTAACGAAAGATTACAAAGAAAGGTTTACGAATAAAGATACGATAGACGATGATTCTCGAATTTACTTGATATTGAAGGAATCACACTTTGCAAAATGTGACAAATGCACAAGATTAATTAATCAGATACGAACAAGTATAGACTCGATCATAGGTCAAGTAATCAAACAGAGCCAATACGCTTAAGCCTCTTCATAGGCAGAAAGGAAACATACGTCAGAAGCAGGAATAGAACTTAATATGCATCATTATATATATAATATCATGTTAAGGCATTGTTCATAGAACTTGAATAGAGTAGCAATTCTTAGAAGTTGTAGATAGAGTGAATCAGAATAGCAGAATTATAGTGGGATTCAAAAGCTTATACTATAACAAAAATATCTTGGCAGCCAACCCACATCCATAGCCACCAACATCCTCAGCATCTCAACCTGAAAACATTTCGAAAGAAGAGGGCGTGAGCACTAATGTACTCAGTGGGTTTTAACAAAACACTTTAACAAACTTCAGAAATATCTAATAATTAATTGACAGTATATGGAAAGCAAAACGCGAAAGCCCTCTCCATATCCGCAAAACCTTTTCTTTACTTTTGGGCCCATCATGGCCCAAACCTGATGTCATCTGTATACTTAGGCATGCCTTAGGACACAAGAGGGGTTACCTCAAATATCCTTACGAGTTTGCGAGGGATAAACCCAGCAGTGACTCACTTAAACGATCAAAGATCATAAGTCCTCTAAACTCAAATCCTGCTTAAGCAAAATACAATATTCCTTTCTCCTTTAACCTTGCTAGAAAAATCAAACCTAGAGCAACGTCTAGGACTAATCCTTTAATTGAGCATGATCTCGGCCTATAAGAGATTTATCACTATCCTAGAAGGCAATTCATAGCAATACAAGCCTTAGCAAAATATCAACATTCAATTACGAGAAAATGAATGTATATAAACACATATTACAACTAAAGGCAATTCTAAATATCTCATGATAAGCGTAAACAACAATTAAACATTTCTTGCATATCTAAACATGCTTGAGAGCTCAATTAACATATAATATCTTCCTTTCCTTCCTTCCTTCATACAGAGATCAATCAGGCAGAGCAAAACATTTTATTGGATATCTCATTTGCCCTAACATGCTTCTAGAGCTTATTAGCTCAAACTTTAGATGAGTATAGTTTTACCCACCTCGATTACTGAATGGAGGACATAGCAACGAGCTGATGATTCTTCTCGGGTCTCCACGGGGTTCACTTCCTCCTACAAAAGTCGATCATCGACTTAGCGGTCTACTTCGAGATTCTAACATCTAGCACGAATTTAAACAATATGTAACTCATCTACTCTTAACTAGGATTTAACCATAGATTGCACGACTTAGTAAAACATGAAGATTAAAGCTTGGAAAAACCCTTTGAAAACATCCAAAACGGACCACTAAATTTTTGGGATTCAATCTACTATAAATGGAGCTATTATTTAATTTCCTTTCAAAAATAGATTGCACGACTCTAGAGACCTTGAATAAATTCCATACAAAAGGAAATAAATTCCAAAATGCTATTCTTGATTTAATGGCACCAACTGATTTGACATGGGCCTCTTTTCATAACTTGTCATTTTATTCAACGGACCTCGAATGCACTTTTTACTTGCCTGAAAATCATGAAAATAATACGGGATACTCTTATATATAAGAGGACTCAATACTGAGACTTTGAGAATTTTTCGATAACACATTCTTCCGGAATAAAAATAACTGTCTACTTTTAAAAATCGAGATTCATCAAAACTCGTCCAAAAATTAGAAAACTTGGCAGATTTATAGAGAATAATTTTTCAAGTAACTTTTTAGAAGAAACTTTTTCAATTTGATGACTCGAAATAGGCAAAAAAGCCAAAAATCAAAACTGATCGGCGCCGGTAGCAGTTTCTATTTTCCGGCAATCTGACCGGTTTTCGGTCACCAGATGATGACAGATTCAACATACAAAACGTAGAGAACTTCAAGATGCACAACATACTAAAATTTAAGCTTAAACAGAGAAGAAACGAACTTGAAAAATAACGATAAGAATCGAAATACTAAACTTAGACTGAATTTAATGAAATAACGACGGAATTTAAATATGAAACTTTAAGAATCTCAAACGAAATAAACGAGACTAACAGCGAGGAATAATAATGAGAATATGATAATAAGAGACGGAATAAAATATGGAATTAAAGACAAGAAAAAAATGGGATCCGAGGTTGACGAACAAGAATGGATGGGGTTGAGTGCGTCGAAGGAAGGTGGCTAGCTCGGCATCTCGTCGAGTCGCAACGGCGGCAGAGCCACCTGCTACAACCTGACGGCCCCCTAGCACCTTTTCCCACTGCATCCCTTCCACGCCACTCCGCTCGTCATCTCAGAGGAACACTCACGAAGAATGTCCCTCGCTCGATAAGAATTTCTCTCTCAACTCTCTCTAACTTTCCCACTCTAACTTTGGAGAAATGAATGGAAATAGGATGAAAATAATGAAAGGGATGAAGGGGTATTTATAGGTGTGAATTTGGCTTCCAAGAAAAGTCATCTCAGTGTAAGAACACTGCAAAAGTTACTCCAGGTTCGGTTAAAAGCTGCTTTATTCGATGTCGAGGTCCAAATGACCTCAGACGCGAAATCCAAAAATATCAGCAGACTCGTTGGCTTGAGTACTAGTGAACAACCTGACTCGGGATGAAGAAGAGGTAGTCAGAAGAAGGATGAGCCAAGATTCCTTTTCAGAATTACTTTTTACTATTCACTCAGACTGACAGATTTTGCTCCTCAGCGTTCGATTGACCTCGGGAATGCGAATCTGTGAACGCGAATGGATTCCTTGAGTCATTTCCCATAAAAGGGGCTTGACAGAACAAGACTCGGATTAACGAGGAGGATTTGATAAATTTTCCAAATCACGAACGCACGCAAATGTTACTATTCATTAATCCTTTAAATAAGTTTTACATCACCGAGACCTCAAATGACTTCAGAGTAAAATTTTGGAAATATCAGCACACTTCTTGAGTTAAAACCTTTCTAACAAGACCAAAATTGGCCATAACAGAGTTGAGATCAAAATTTTGAAAATACGATTTCACGAAAAAATGACCCCTAAAGTCGTAACTGACATCTGACTTCACTTAAACCTTATTTAAATCTCTTCCTTAACTACTTAATTACTCTTAAGAATTCTCTAAACTTTGTCTGAAAATCTGGGGTGTTACATAATCTCTCATTCTCTCTCCGCGTGAATTGAATATGGATGGATGGTGGTTGAGAGTTGATGGAGAGTTAAAAACCAAATACCAAAAGAAACCTGCCAACATACACAATGATTCATCAAGAAATGCCAAGAATGCCCTCAAATAGGAGAAGAACTATGTCCAGCAGTGGGATAGTAGTGTCAGTTTGGAATAGTGAAACTGGAGGTCACAACGCTGACTGAAGTCAAAACTGGAAAGTCCCGCGCCGGCAGGGCATGGTTTAGTTCCGGTTTGGTTCCGGTTTAGCACTTCAGTTCAGTTCTACTCAGTCCAATTGGAGGTCCCGCGCCAGCAGGAGGTTCCGCTTCGGCTGGGCTGGAGGTCCCATGCCGGCGGGAGGTCTCGCGTCGGCTGGGCTCGAGGTCCCGCATTGGCAGGAGGTTCAGCCTTGGCTGGGTGCTTCAGTTTGTGATCCAGCTCTGGTTTTAATGCTCCAGTTCATGCACAGTGCGGACTCAGTTCAACTTGAGGCTTCAGTTCACTGCTCAGTTCAACTCTCCAGATAGATGGTTGGCTCTGTTTGTCCTCAGTTAGGTGTCAGTTTAGCCATCAGTTGGCTCATCTAGTTGGAGCCTTCAGCTCAGATCTTTAGCGATAAAGTTAGTTGGCACTTCAGTTAGCTCAGTTTGACATCAGTTGACCATCAATTCGGAGCTTCAGTTAGGGTGTGTCCTTAGTTGTGATTTTCAATTTGCCCTCTTCATTTGGGCTTCCGATTTTTCACCTTTTATGCCATAAAATACCTGCTTTTGAAGCAAAAGCTCAAAGTCTATGCAACACAGGCATAACATACCAAGGGATCAAATATGAAGCTATAAACATTAGAACAACACGAAAATAAGAAAGCACACGCACAAAAGACATATAATTACTATAAGAAAAACATCACAAATAAATATTAAACAGGTAATGAATTTTGACTACCAATTCAACGGACCCAATAGTGTTCTGGTTCTTAGTAGCCTCGAGAAATTTGGAACCAAGTAACTTTGGACTTGGAGATAGGTCCTGGGGGAGCTTTTGAGGTCGTGAGAGCAGACCTCGCGGAGCTCCAGACTTGGAGACAAGTTATGGGGTAGCTTTTGATATTGTGAGAGTAGACCTCACGGAGCTCCACACTTGGAAACAAGTCCATGGAGAGCTTTTAAGGTCATAAGAGCAGACCTCGCAGAGCTCCAGACTTGGAGACAAGTCCTGGGGGAGCTTTTGAGGTCATGAGAGCAGACCTCGTAGAGCTCCAAACTTGGAGGCAAGTCCTGAGGAGTTTATGAGGTCATGAGAGCATTACGGACACATGGCCCGTGACTGATAATTATTTTCCCATTCCCAATACGATGTTTCGGAACCTCACCTATAGATTTAAAATTATTTCAAATGGACGGTCCAGATTCCTTTCCTTATTTTCAAATTTGGAAGAGGGGAGTCCTACCTTTTTCACTTCATCTTCTCCAACAAACCTACAAATCATTATTCTCGTGCATTTCCATCTCTAGTTCTGAAAGTTCCACACCTGTGATTCATTTTTGGGATATAGATCGGGTTAACCATGGATAAGATCTGCTACACATTACGCCTATAAAAACTCCATGATTTCAGGTTAATTTACGCACTCTCTTTTTTTATTTTCTGTGAGTTTGAGAGTCGGATTTCTGTGAACATGAATGAAAACGAGTATACTTCCGGTGAGAAAGATGGAAGGAGTTGGGTCGACGACACGGAGGAGTTGGAGATGTCCAATTCGGAGCGAATGGACATTTCCAGTCCCGAGCTTCATGTGATGGAAGATCCTATTGCCAGGGTTTCTAAGGGGGAAAGTGCCTTAGGTCGTTCCTCATTTTGGTGGTGGTGCGGTTGTTTCTAAGCGACCGGCATCAGAGACCAGTAAGAAAATGGAAGGTGGGTAGAAGAAAAATTTACATCACCAAATCGACCGGTTACTAGAAGGGCCATTCAAGATGGAGGAGATCCCTCCTAGGGTTAATGAGGAGCTCTTTCGGCTCTTACATTCCCCTCCCATCTCTGAAGAGGAAGTTGAGATTCACTCTCCTAGGAATTCGGACCGTGCCAATCAAACTCATCCAGGCTTTTCCAGGTTATCTCCTCGTCTCTTTTTTCCCCCTTTATCGTTTCGTCCCATAGATGTGTAGCTTTAGTATTTTTTGTAGGTTTTAAGAATTCTCGAGGATATCTAGTAGTATATCTAAGTATTTCTTGGTATTTCTTCGCGACTTTTAGGATATCTAGAGAATTTGTGGTAATTTTTAATTTTTTCTGGGGCATAGGTTTCCGGGTGGTGTTGCTAATTTCGGGGTGATATCGCTGATTTCTTGGCAATTTTGTCAATTCTCTGGGCTTGGGTGGGTGACAGTTTTTTCTGGGATTCGAAACTTTTAGGCGGGTGTAGATTTTTCCGGTTTGCTGGTTCAATTTTTGGGTTTGCTTTGTCTGTCAGATATTCCTAGGTTGAAGATGAGTGCGAGCGGGGACTCGAACACTGAGGAAGAAAGGAGGTACGGCGGCGAAGAAGTAGAACAACATTCTAGGTCAGAACACTCGGGAAGTTCCGACTCTCTCGTGATCGTCAAGGTCACGGTAAAGAGAAAGGGTAGGAGGCCATCGGCCATTATTTCCCATTCGGTTGGTGGGACAGTGGTAAGTAAGTGTCAAACGGCGGCGGTGAGGGGAAAATTACAAGTGGGGTGGAAGCTACAGATTCGGGAGGTGAAGGTAGTAGGGAAGAGGTTCAAGGCCTCTAAGGTCGCTGCGAAGGTGAGGGATAAGCTCTTAAAAAAGCTGACCTCGCCACTGATCTCGGGTGCTGGGGTTGAGGTCTAATTTTCTGGTCCTACTGACCGAGCTCATCGGCCTTCACCAGGTTTTATTACTTTCTATTCATTGTGATACAACCTGAGCTCAGGAGATGTCTGATCCAATCAAAGTACCGGAAGGACCATTAACACGAGCAAGAGCTAAGAGGTTCAAGGAGAGCCTCAATGGATTCATTCAAGAGGTCTGGAGCCATAAGTCATCCAAGCGACCCATGGAGGGAGAAGAACCCGAGCTCAACTGAAAGACAGTGTTCTCAAGCTGTAGAACAGGCTGGCACGAGCTACAGCACGAGCTAGGACGTGAGCAGCCGGTCGCGCCATTGGACGCGAGTTACAGCACGAGTGGACCGGTTCGCGCCCGCGACCCATCTGGCTTTGGCACGAGCGCGAGTTATAGCGCGACCCGAGGAGCGAGTGAACCGGTTGCGCCCACGACCCATTTGGCTTTGGACTGAGCGCGAGTTATAGAGCGACCCGGGGTGCGACTGGCCCCGTGTCGTGCCCAACTAGAGCATGTTCGGAATTACATTTTCTTTATATTTTATTTCTTAGTTTATTTGGGAATTAAATTAAGGCTTAGTTTATTTTGGACCAATTATATAAGGCTTTGTACTCTCATATTTTGAGAACAACTTTGATATTATTGATTTTAACGTGAAGTTTTCACTTTTCTCTTTGAGAGAATTATTCGAGTTTCACAACACAGCGTGAGATTCAAATTGACTAATTAAACTGATTCACATCCCTATTTGTGGTGTCATCACAACAATCCAAGTTCGTGTTTCCAATTGATCGAGGGTCGCGGATTCCATCAAAATCATGGTTCAAATTCATTGTGAGGCTAGGGTTTGGATCTTTCATTCCATTTATTCGTGTAACCTGATACTCTTGGGAAAACAACACTATCATCGTCGTTGTGCCGGTGAGGATCGTATCAAGTGGTATCAAAGCTTCGGCTTTATATCAGGTTCCAATTTATCCCTTTAATTTCTGTATTTCAATTTCTCGCCTATTGATATAAAAAAAATAAGTAAAAGCGGGAAAAATTTCGTGCTTTCATTACATTTGATATTGTTATTTAGGTTGTTAGAGACGCGTATATTGCCTGGGGAGATGTCGAAAATTTTTTCAGAAATTTTCAAAATTTTTTCAACACACATTTTAGTGAGTTTGTGATTGGTCTTTTGGGATTTCATTGTTGTGATTGTGTTTCTAGTTTAATTTTCTTTGGAGAGAAAGTGAGTGGTAAAATGCAAGAGTGTGTGAGATTATTAGAGTGAAAAGAGTCGATTGTGTGATACACGAGAGTAAACACGTGAGGTTGAGAACTAGAATTTTGTAGGAATTCTTTGTTTTGCTGTTCATTTAATCTTTCATTTCTTTGTTCAATTCTGTTATTTTCTTTGGTTAATTGAGTCAAAAAAAAGAGAACAACCAAAAAATCGTTAAAAAAAAAGAGTCGATAAAAAAAAGAATCAACATGTCTAACAAAGGTGCAGGTACCAAAGATAAAGCCGTAGGATCGTGTGATACCTCGTCTCTATTTCTAAATTATGAATTATAATTTTGGAAAATGAATTTGAATTAATATTGTTTAAATATTGATCATGTGAGTATGTTTGTATATTATGTCATTGTTTTAATGCAGGTTGTTCCACTCGAGCTGATACGTCATAGCACGGTTACACTATGCTGAGTGCATAATGGAATTTGGAATTTAACATTTCAATTGTCGAGTTATATGATAATGAATGAGTGTGTCTATATTTAATTTTGATTTGCCATACCTCAATTTTATGTAATTTTGATGTGTGCATTGAATGAGTAGTAAATATGTTTTGAAAATTCAAGTTGTGTATATGTGTTTTCGAAAATAGCATAAATCGAGGGTCTCACTGAGTTTTGGTAGGGTTTCGTCCGGAGGTCATAACTTTTGACTCGGTTGGAACCATGAGGCCCATAAGTACTCAAATCGAAGGTCTTTCAAAAATCTATAGACTGCGCACGACCGTGAAGCGCGACCTCCTTCGAGTCGCGTTCTGAGAGCTCTGAAACGCGAGTGAGAAACGCGACCTTTTGGTCGCGTGTCACCAGCTTCAGAGAGCTGTTTTTCTTTGTGTTAAACACGACCTCCGAGCGCGACCTCCCCTAGGCCGCGCCTTGTTTCGGAAATTCCACCCTATAAATACTACACTTCACTCATTCCTCTTCATTTCTCTCTTCTCTTGGGCGATTTTCCTCTCAATTTTCTCAAGGAGTTCTTCAAGCTTTGGGAAAGGACTCTCTTATCATTATCCATCATATAAGGTAACTTCATATCCTCTCCATCTTAGTGATTGAACACCATTTCAATGTTGATTTGAATCTAGGGTTCATACCTAAAAATTAGGGTTTTCGATTCTATTGATCCTCATGCTTTGATATCTTAAACATATGATTTATTTACTCCATTCAAGCTATATGTGAAGTTATATTGAATTCCTATGGTTCATTGTTGCTAAAGATATGATTTTTACCCTATTTTTCCCTTAAGTTGTTGGTGTTTGGTTGGGAGTATTGTGATGGTTTTATGAAATTTATTTTCATATATGTTAGAGCCCTAGGATGAAGGTGTTTGTATTTGAAATATTGGATTTAAAGGATTTAAATCGAATCATGATCTTGTGGTTTAAATGTGTGCACGTAACGTGTTCGATTAAATGCTTCAATGAGTTTTAATGTGTATTTTGAGTCCAAAATCATATTATGAGCTTGTATATCCATGGTTATGTATATGGATACGTATGAAATCTTTAAAGAAAAGTATAGCATGAGTTTGGTCTAAACTATGATTTAATTGTATAACTCGACATCTAAAATAAAAAGGGAATTGAAAGGTGCTTGGTGACGTATTGGGGCTCGAGGTGGACGACTTGTGCACGGCCAAGAAGTATTTCAAAGGTTGAGAAAGATTTGAAAGCGTCTCATAAGGTGGGGTAACTCTAAACTGTGAACACGTGTAAGGTTATAGTTATTGTTGTGCTTTGATTGTATAAGTATGAAGGGTCTTCGGACCGGTGAATGAAAGAGACCCTTCAGGACAAAACAGAGATCCTTCGGGGTCGACAAAGAGACCCTTCGGGGCAGAGATCCTTTGGGATCGAATATAGACCTGTTAATGTCCTCCCTAGGGGGTAGTATGTCTGCGGGCATCCCTACAGGGCCAAAGATGTTCATTAACGGAGGCATCATGATGTTTGGACCTTACGGGGTTGAGACTAGTCTCCACAAAGTAAAGAAAAGTCCATATGTTATATTTTCACTCGTGCAATTGGCTATAACTGTTTACAGTGTTCCCCACTGAGTATGTTGTTAAATACTCATCCCATTCATTCAATGAATTTCAGGTTGAGGAGTTGAGGCCTGAGTAGGAGTGTTGTGAACACAAGAGAACCCCCACAAGATTGTGTTAACTTTTACATGCCTTTGAATATGCATATTATTATAATTCTACTGATCGTTCTATGTATCCCATGATTAACGATTATTGGGGATGGGATTAGCCAGAATTTTATAGTTGTGATTTTATTTAACTTGATATAACATGTCAATGATTTAAAGGCGGGTCGATTGACCTAGGAGCCTATGTTGTGTAACTATATGTCGATGAACCCTAAATTTTGTGATGATTATACTAGGGTGCTAGACGGGCGGGTTGTATAAGACCTATGAGCCCGATATGATAGATGATTTTATGAATGATGTGGATGGGTTTATTCTATGCTTTCATTAAATACTATGTTGTGTCACAGGGTAGATTTGATAGGTTACATGTTATAATTTCAAAAGAAAATTATATTGAAAATTTATGATGTCATACCTTATCATGCTTTTGACCTTAGCTTCCGCTCAAATTATTATGAGAACGCTAATGCATGTGAATGAGTTATTTGTTAAGTGATGTGGCCAAATGGAGTAGTTTGGGATGTTACAAGTATGTTAAGTGATGTGGCCAAACGGAGTAGTTTGGGGCATTACAGATCGAGTGATGAGACGCTCACTACATTTGATCCAAAGAATACAATGGAGGCCATTCAGCAACATCTAACGAATCTGTTCAAAACTGAGATGGTAACATTGAATGAGAGACTCAACCAAGTGGAGAACTCGAGACAGGAGCAATCCCAACAAGCTACTCGAGAGAACCATGGTGGTAGAGGCAGAAGAGGTGGATGAGGAGCCCGGATAGAGGCTCGATGCTACCCACACGTAGAGCGGCAAAGGGCCGACTACTACGACACTGAGGTGGGAGATTTAGAAGAAGAAGATAGATACTCAACTGCCAGAGGTAGGAAACACGGGAAAGCAAAGAATCGAGAAGATGACGACCTCGGCAACATCAAAATGAATATGCCTTCGTTCCAAGGAGACAATAGAGCTAGAATGTTAAATACATGAGCTATTGGAGAAGGGACAAGTGAGGGAGAGTTTGAGTCCATGCACGAGACTAGTTTTGCTCGTGCTGAAGAAGGATTCGTCTCTACGGATGTGTGTCGATTGTCAAGCCATCAACAACATTACGGTAAAGTATTAACATCTCATTCCCCCTTTAGATGATATGTTAGATGAATTACACGGTGCATGCATATTTTCTAAGATAGACTTAAAAAGTGGGTACCATCAAATTCGCATTAAAGAAGGGGATTAGTGGAAAACGGCATTTATTACAAAACTAGGATTGTATGAATGGTTACTTATGTTGTTTGGTTTGACAAATGCTCCTAGTACATTTATGTGTCTTATGAACCATGTTTTGTGTGCCTTTATAGGTAGATTTGTTGTGGTTTATTTTGACGACCTCTTAATTTGTCGTAAGGATGAAAAGGAACGTGTTGAACATTTGAAGTATGTTTTACAAGCTTTGAGAAAGGAACAACTATACGCTAACCTAAAGAAATGCACCTTTTGCACAGATAAGGTTTTGTTTCTTGGTTTTGTTGTTAATGCAGATGGAGTACAGGTGGACGAAGAGAAGGTTCGTGCCATCCAAGAATGGCCGACACAAACAAATACGGGAGAGGTTTGAAGTTTTCATGGGCTTGCGAGTTTCTATCAGCGTTTTGTCCCACATTTCAGTAGTATTGCAGCTCCAATGACTGAAGTGATCAAAAAAATGTGGAATTCCATTGGGGAGAAGTGCAAGAAAAGGCGTTTCAAATGCTTAAGGAGAAATTGATACATCCACCGGTACTATCTCTTCCTAACTTTTCTAAAACTTTTGAGATAGAATGTGATGCTTCTGGTGTTGGGATTGGTGCAGTGTTGATGCAAGAAATTCAGCCAATTGCCTACTTCAGTGAGAAGCTTGGCGGCACCACCGTAAACTACCCGACATATGACAAGGAGTTGTATGCACTAGTTCGGGCACTGCAAATATGGCAGCACTATTTGTAGCCCAAGGAGTTCGTGATCCACACCGGCCATGAGTCATTGAAGCATTTGAAGGGGCAACACAAGTAGAACAAAAGACATGCCCGTTGGATGGAGTTTGTAGAGACATTTCCATACATCATTAAGTATAAGCAAAGGAAAGAGAATGTAGTAGCTGACGCATTGTCGAGGAGGTACGCTTTACTATCCGCTTTAGATGCTAAGTTACTTGGTTTTGAGCACATTAAGAGCATGTACATTGATGATGATGATTTTAAGGATGTGTATGTTGCATGTGAAGAATCTGGAGATGCGAAATTTTATAGGCATGACGGATACTTGTTTAGGAAAAATAAATTTTGTGTGCCTAATTGTTCCATGTGTGAGCTTTTGTTGTTGGAGTCACATGGTGGTGGTTTAATGGGATATTTTGGGATAGCTAAGACTTTAGCTGCATTGAGTGAACATTTCTTTTGGCCTCATATGAAACGTTATGTGGAACGTGTGTGTGCTAAGTGTGTTACATGTGGACAAGGTAAGTCTAGAGTCCAACCACATAGTTTATACATGTCTTTGTCTATTCCTATATTGCCTTGGATAGATATATCTATGGATTTTGTGTCAAGATTGTCTAGGAGTAAACATGGTCATGATTCTATATTTGTGGTCGTTGACAGATTTTCTAAAATGGCATATTTAATACCATGATCTAAATCAAATGATGCATCCCATATAGCTGATCTATTCTTTAGGGAAGTTGTACGTTTGCATGATATGCCTAAGACTATTGTTTCTGATAGAGATGATAAGTTCTTGAGTTATTTCTGGAAGACTTTGTGGTGTAAGTTAGGTACAAAACTCTTGTTTTCTACTATTTGTCACCCACAAACTGATGGTCAAATGGAAGTAGTAAATAAGACTTTATCTACATTGTTGAGGGCAATAATTAAAAAAAATAGCAAAACTTTAGAGGAATGTTTGCCACATGTTGAATTTGCGTATAATAGGTCTGTGCATTTTGCATCTCATTTTTCTCCATTTGAAGTTGCATATGGATTTAATCCTTTGACTCCGTTGGATTTAATTCATTTGCCTATTCATGAATATACTAACCTTGATGGGAAGAGGAGAGCTGATTTTGTTAAACAGATACATGAGAAAGCTAGAGCAAACATAGAAAGGCGAACCGAGCAGTACATCGAGAAAGCCAACAAGGGGCGATGAAAGGTTGTGTTTGAACCTAGTGAATGGGTTTGGCTACACATGAGAAAAGAACGATTTCCAATTCAGAGGCGTTCTAAGTTGCTTCCTAGAGGGGATGGACCATTCCAAGTTGTGGAGTGCATCAATGACAATGCATAAAAGTTGGACTTGCCAGGTGAGTATAAAGTAAGTTCTTCATTTAATGTTGCTGATTTAAGTCCTTTTGATGTAGGTGCCGAGCTGGATTTGAGGACAAATCCTTTTCAAGAGAAGATGAATGATACGACCCGAGCTAAGGAGATGTCTGATCTATTAAAGTACTAGAAGGACCATTAACACGAGCAAGAGCTAGGAGGTTCAAGGAGAGCCTCGATGGATTCATACAAGAGGTCTGGAGCCAAGAGTCATCCAAGTGACCCATAAAGGGAGAAGAACCCAAGCTCAAGTGGAAGACAGTGATCTCGAGCTACAGAACAGGTTAGCACCAGCTACAGCATGAGCCAGGACACGAGCAGTCGATCGCGCCATTGGACGTGAGTTACAGCACAAGTGGACCCGTTCGCGTCCGCGACCCGTTTGGCTTTGGCACGAGCACGAGTTACAGTGTGACCCGAGGCGCGAGTGAACCGGTTGCGTCCATGACCTATTTGGCTTTGGACTGAGCACGAGTTACAGCGCGAGCAGGGACGCGACTGACCCCATGTCGCACCCAACTAGAGCATGTCCGGAATTGCGTTTTCTTTATGTTTTATTTCCTAGTTTATGTGGGATATTAAATTAGGGCTTAGTTTATTTTGGACCAACTATATAAGGCTTTGTACTCTCATATTTTGAGAACAACTTTGATATTATTAATTTTAACATGAAGTTTTCACTTTTTTCTCTAAGAGAATTATCCAAGTTTCACAACACAGAATGAGATTCAAATGGACTTATCAAATGGATTCACATCCCCGTTTGTGGCGTCATCACAACAATCTGAGTTCGTGTTTCCAATTGATCGAGGGACGCGGATTCCATCAAATTCGTGGTTCAACTTCATTGTGAGGCTAGGGTTTGGATCTTTCATTCCATTTGTTCGTGTAACCTGATACTCCTGGGAAAATAATGCTATCGTTGTCATCGTGTCGGTGAGGATCGCATCACATTGGTGATGAAAAAGAGGGTCGGGCTCCCCATTCATCCCTTTTTTACGGAGATCGCCCATTTCTACGGCATAGCTCCTGCCCAGATCACCCCCGACGGGGTGGTTCCATATGCTGGGCATGTATTATTTGTGGGAAGAGCTGGGCTTTCTCAAACCCAGCGTCATAGAATGGAATGCGGCTTATCGACTAGTGGCCAATGCTAGGCAGCCTGGTTTTTATTACTTTACAAAATGGATGGGGGATCGACCCCCTTTGATAACGAACCTGTCTTCTTCTTCTAGGGACTGGAAGCCGAAGCTCATTTTGTGCCTGCCAAGACTTCTGCTGATATGATCGCTCCTGCTGAGTTCTGTGACGCCCGTGGGTTTCCGAGCCGAGCTCTTATGTTATTTTTTCCTATTTAAGACTTATGAATTTCTTTATCTTGTTCAGGTTTTCCTATGCGCCATGATCCTTCCGACATTAAAGCTACTCACATTGAGGAAGCCTTCCTCCTTCCAAACGAACTCTGAGAGTTCGAAAAGGTCCACAATGGTCGGTTCTTATTTGATGAGATGACAAAACTAAAGATCAAGCCTTCAGATGCTAAGGTCAAGGCATTAGCGGTTGTCAAGAAAGATGAGTCTTCACCTTCGGGCATCAAGAGGCCTTCGGAAGAGAGGTTTCTGACTCCATCCCCCGTCCAAGAAATCGAAGGACAATACTTCTATTCTCACCGTTATGCTGCAGTTGTCTGATCCTCGTGAAGTTGTTGATGTGGAGACCATCCGCACTTCTCACCAGACCTCTGTTAGTCTGTTCTCTGTAGGGGTCTCTCCACGGCCCTTCATAATGGACGTTCAAAAGTCTATTGCTGGTTAAGGCACGCCCGAGGACTATGAGAAGGAAAGCCTCAAGCAGCAGGCCTACTTATCCTTTGAACAGATTTGCGAGTAACTTTCATAAATTTTCACTTTCTTTCTCTTTTGTTTTTACTTCTTGACTTTCGATTTCAGGTCCTTTATAGCCAGTTCCTACTGTAAGAATGCATCACCAGTCATGAGGAGGGCCTCGAGAAAAGGGTCTCTGAGCTGTCCGGGGAGCTTGAGAGGATTATGAAGGAGAGGAGAGATATGGCAGCCAAAGAGTCTGCTCTGAGGGTCGAGAGGGATACGGCGCAAGCGATGGCAGTGGGGGCCTAAGTGCAGCTGGAAAAGAGCCTTGATCTTCAGGTGAAGACTGAGCAGGAGCTGCTGACGAGGTTGGCGGTCTCTGAAGTGAAGGTGAAAGAGCTCGAGGTGTCGCTCAAGGCCGGGACAATGACTAATGAGGCCCCTGACTTCGATGCGTGGGTCGACTCTGCTGAGTTCAGCCCTTATAAGGAGGCCTTCTACTAAGAGGGTGGTGCCGCGGTGGTCGAGGCTATCAAGGCTAAAATGCCAGACCTTGATTTATCCTTCTTGGAAGCAGAGGAAGAGGTTGAGGCTCAAGACGAGAACTGCATTGTTGGGGCCGCTATCGAAGTCATGAAAGAGATCGAGGTCCAAGGGGAGGGCGACATAGCCATTGAGGAAGCTGCTAAGGCCTGAGATGGGCCTCAATTTGATCTCTCATGAATGAACTCTTCTACTGAACACTTTATGCTTTTTATTTTTAAACAATTAAATGTTTGTAAATATTTTTTTTTATTCGCCTTGTGTGAAGGTGAATATAGTGGACAAAATGGCTCTCTTTTTGCTTATTTTATGCTCAATGCTTGATCTAATATTTTGCATGTTCCCATGTTATGTTTTTCGCTTTATTTTGATGTCTTTGATATGATGTGAGCTCCATGGGCTGGTACATATGTAGAATTGAAATTAGATAAGACAAATAGTACTAGTTTAAGAAGTACCTTTTGAGATCATAATTGGGGTTTTGGAGATTGCTTTGTACTTTGAGTTCATTGGCTCGAGATCGAGGTCCTAATGATTAAGACTATTCTTAACGTCGAGTTCGAGATTCTCGAGGTTTGGACTTCGTTGAATTCTAGGGGATTGAGACCCCTGTGCTTGGGGTTCTGTTAGTTATTCCGACGCTCAAGTCAGTAAACAAAACATTTTAAATAAGCAAGATTTGGAAATTAAG
Organism: Perilla frutescens; assembly: GCA_026008535.1. NCBI lineage: Eukaryota > Viridiplantae > Streptophyta > Magnoliopsida > Lamiales > Lamiaceae > Perilla > Perilla frutescens. Next base: position 23,704,815 of record BRKX01000009.1, on the reverse strand, counting down.
AGAGTGAATACGTTACTTCTTTGGCCGAGGAGATGACCTTAGGGTCGAAATTCCATTGTTCTCTTGAGGGTCGGGACCCCTGTGCTTAGGGTTCTGTTAGTTACTCTGACGTTCAAGTTAGTAAACAAAACTTTAAACAATAAAATAAATTAAAAATGAGTTCAAGAGTTCTAGAAACGATACTGTTTTAAGTGTAGAGCATTCCAGTTGTTGGCTATCGACCGTCCCTCTTTAGTTTGGAGTTTGTAAGCTTCATTTCCGATTACCTTTTTCATCTGGTAGGGGCCTTCCCAATTTGGTGCTAATTTCCCGGCTCCACTCTCCTTCGTATTTTGGAATACCTTTCTGAGTACCCAGTCTCCGATTTGAAATGTTCGAAGCCTTGTGTTTCTATCGAAGTGGCGGCTTATCATCTAATGGTATGCTGTTATCTTCATTGCCGCTCGATCTCGGAGCTCGTCGATTGAATCGAGGTTCGTCTCGAGCTCCTTGTTGTTCGATTGATTTGACCACTCCGTTCTGGCGGTACGGATCTCTACTTCTGCCGGTAACACTGCTTCCGAACCATATGTTAGAGTAAATGGGGTTTTCCCCGTGCTTGTTCTTGAGGTCGTTCTGTAAGACCATAGAACTCCTGGGAGCTACTGCACCCATTAATTTTTATGCTCAGATAGTCTTTTCTTTAGGGTGTTTAAGATCGTCTTGTTTGTGGCCTCTGCTTGACTGTTTGCCGCGAGGTACCTCGGGGTGGAGAACGAGAGCTTAATGTTCCACTCTTTGCAGAAATCTTGAAATCGTGTACCTATGTACTGGGAACCGTTATCTTTCACAATCTCCTTGGGGACTCCGAACCTGCATAAGATATGTTTTCATAAAAAAAATTGTACCTCTGTATCTATGACCCGTGCGAAGGCTTCAGCCTCAACCCACTTGGTGAAGTAGCCCGTTAACACCAAAATGTAATACTTCTGATTTTCACCTTTTGTTAGTGGCCATACGATGTCTATCCCCCATTTCATAAATGGCCAAGGGATGGCTGCTATGTGCAGGGGGTCTGGGGCATGTTGTTTGTTTATGCGAACCTCTGACATCGATCACATGCTTTAGCATAGCTCTTTGCATCTATTATCATGGTCGACCAGTAGATCCCTAACATTAGAGCTCGGTTGGCCAAACTTCTGAATCCCGAGTGGTTTCCGCATTCTCCTTCGTAAAGCTCACTTAAGATGTATTTAGCCTGTATGGGGCTAACACATTTCAAGTAAGGCCCTGAGAAAGATTTTCTGCATAGGGACCCGGAGATCATGGTGAATTTTGGTACCTTAGCTTTGATCCGTCTTGCCTCGATGGAGTCTTTAGGGAGCTCATTTTCTGCTATATATTTGATGAGCGGAGTCATCCAGTTTGTGTTGTTCTTAATGGGTAGGATTTCTGAGCCTTCTTCTTTCCATAAGGCGGGCCATTTTGCGAATAAAACTAGGATATTTTTATCTTCGGTTGTTTCGATTGCTGACCCCAAATTGGCTAGGGTATCAGCGTGCCTGTTGTCCTCTCTTGTGATGTGTTGGGCTTCGATCTTCTCAAATTTTGAAGCTGTTTCTTTTTCTACGGTGAGATAGGCAATCATTCTTGAGTCTTTTGATTGGTCTTCTCCTTCGAATTGGTTTATTATTAATTGGGAGTCGGTTTAGATTCGAATCATTTTGGCTCTGAGGTTGTTGGCTAAATTTAATCCTTCAATGAGGGCTTCATATTCGGCTTCGTTGTTGGTTGCTTTGAATCCGCACCGGATTGAACACTCGGTGGTTTCACCTATTGAGCTTGTTAGAACCATGCCCAGACCACTTCCCTTCGAAGTGCTGGAGCCATTGACTTGAAAGGTCCAGAACTTTGAATTTTCTTTTTCTTCGGCGTTCATTGACTCGCCTTTTGTTCCAGTTTGGACTTCGTAGGAAAAATTGACGATAAAGTCTGAAAGTACTTGTGATTTTATTGAGGTCCGGGGTACGTAGTGAATGTCATACTCCCCGAGCTCGATCACCCACTTGGAGAGCCTTCCTGCAAGTCTGGTTTTCTCAATACTGTTCTGAGCGGGAATTCCGTGACCATTTTTCTCTATGCCATGACGTGGGCCAATTATATTTTTCCAATTATTGTTATCTGGTCTCGGCATCCAGTAGTGATCGACTGGCATAGTAGACCGGGTGTTGTCTCCCTTCGTTTTCTTTGACTAAAACTGCGCTAACAAAGTTAGTGAAAATAGATAAATATATTAAAAGAAACTCTCCATCGCGGGGCTTCGATAGTAAGGGCAGGCTCGCTAGGTATTCTTTCAAATCATCTAAGGCTTTCGAGCATTCGACAGTCCATTCGAAGCTTTTGTTCTTACGTAGTGTTGCTTTTTTCTGAGTATTTTGAAATGAAGCGGCTAAGGGCCGCGAGTCGTCCAGTGACCTTTTGCACATCCTTGATATTCTGAGGTTGTTGTATATTTCTGACAGCTCTGATCTGACTAGGGTTGGCTTCGATACCTCTCTTTGTAACGAGGTATCCTGGGAATTTTCCCGAGGTTACCCCAAACACGCATTTTCAGGGTTCAACTTCATATTGTAGTAGCGAAGGACCACGAAAGTTCGGCGGAGGTGATCAACGTGATCTTGAGCTCTGGAAGATTTTACGAGCATGTCGTCGATGTACACATCCATGGTGTCTCTAATCAGTTCTTCGAATATTCAGTTCACCAGCCTTTGGTAGGTCGCACCTGCATTTTTTAGTCCAGAGGGCATTACATTATAATAAAAGATACCTCGATGAGTGAGACGCGGTCTTTTCTTGGTCTTCTGGATGCATAAAGATCTGATTGTATCAGGAAAAGGCATCCATGAAACTCATTAATTCGTGCCCGGTTGTTGCATCGACTAATACATCAATATGAGGTAAAGGGAACGAGTCCTTTGGGCAGGCTTGGTTCAGGTCGGTGAAGTCTATGCAGAGCCTGTTTTTTCTGTTCTTTTTCTTTACTACCACGATGTTGGCTAGCCATTCGGAGTACTGTACTTCTCTTATATGTCCTTTTTTGAGCAACTTATTGACCTGTTCATCCACGATCTTATTTCGTTCAAAGGCAAATTTTTCATCTTTTTTGCTTCACCGGAGTCTTGTCTAGATTGACCTGCAATTTATTTGTTATAATTGAAGGATAGATACTTGTCATGTCTTCGAATAACAATGCGAAGCAGTCATGGTGCTCGATGAAGAATCTTATCAATTGTTATTGTATTTCTACGGTTAATCTTGACCTGATCGGCACCTTATGGTCAGGGAAGTCGGGATGTATTTGTACTTCATCAAGTTCTTCTATCTCTAGTTCTTCATAGCTGTAATTTTCGGCGCTGGTTGAGGATGATCTGACTTCGATTTGATTAATTTCCATAGCTCATTTATGTTTGAAAGTGGAGACGTAGCATTCTCGTGCTGTGATTTGCTCATCTCGAATTTCATGTACTCTCCAAGGGGTAGGGAACTTCAGGAGTTGGTGATAGGTTGACCGTACTACTTAGAGTTCGTAGATCCAAGATCTTTCCATTATGATGTTATAAGCTGAGGGGGCATCAATTACTTGGAATTTGGTGAAGATATCCATCCCCTCAATATAGGTGGGAAGTATGATTTCTCCCATCATGGGTTTGTGTTCTCCACTGAAACCGATTAAGGTGGTTGACCTTTTGACGATTTCAATTTCTCTTACCTGCATTCCTTTCAAAGTACTCAAAAAGATCACGTTAGAGGAGCTTCCATTGTCAATGAGAATGCTCTTAATTAAATAGTTGGAAATCAATAAGGAGATGATTAGTGCATCGTGGTGAGGGTATGAGAGTTCAGATGTTTCTCTGTTGGTGAAGTTAAGGGTGATGAGGTCATCTTGTTTGACTTCTTTGGGGATGTTTCCGCTATATTTTATCGAATGGCAGTGTCTCTTTGCTAAGGACTGTGAGATCACACTCACTTCTGAACCTCCTGTTATATAGTTCAAAGTACGATCAATCCTCAGAGGTTCAGGCAGCTGTGCTTCTTTTCTATTTTCTCTTCGCGACCAAGTCACTTTCCCTTTAGGGGTTAAAAGGTCGATGAGGTATCCTCACTTTAGGAGTTCTGTGACTTCGAGTCTCAGGGTGATGCATTCATCAGTTTTGTGACCATGGTCGTTATGGAATGCACAGTATTGGCTCCTGTCACGTTCGTTATCTGGAGCTTTCATTTTTGCGGGCCACTTCACATTATGTCCAAGTCCTTTGAGGGCTAGAACTGCTTCCGATGGTGATATGCAGAGGCTGTACTCGGGAGTTCTTCTATCAACCTAGGGTTCTTGAGCTTGTCTGTTTCGCGAGTCGAATCGAGGGTTCCACGGATAAAGATCCATTCTGCATCTTTCCGTCCTTTTGCTCCTTTGTTCTTTCCTTGGATGTTCATTCCTAGTATGAGGTCTGGATGAATTTGCTTCATCTTCCTCCCATTTTATTTGGGCCTAGGCTTTGGCAAGCACGTCTTCCATCGTCTTACATGGGTATTTAGTCAATTCCTTGTAGAGATCTGTGTCTCTTTTAAGGCCCTTCCTAAAAGCTGAAATTGCGGTATCGATATTGTAGTTGGGAATCAATACTTTTTCCCTGTTGAATCTTCCCATAAAGCTTCATAGGGGCTCTTCTGATCTTTGTATGACTGTGTAGAGGTCATCTGCGTGTTTTTCAATCTTGTGGCTGCTGGCGAATTGTTCGACGAAGAGGTCGTTGAGTTGGGCGAATGACGAGATCATTGAATTAGGAAGGTTGGTGAACCATTGAAGTGCAGGGCCAACCAGGCTGGACCCGAAACATTTGCACATGCTAGCTTTTCTGGCGTGTCGAGGTATTGTGGTAGTGAGCATCCTTTGTTTATATTGAGCGACATGGTCGTCTAGATCGGATGCACCATCGAATAGCTTCATGCTTGGAAAGATAAATTTTGGCGACATCTCCACGAGGCTGATCTCGTCGATGAATGGGGAATCTGCAAAGCTCGTTGGTGCAGTTTTCGGATGGAAGCAGGGACCCTAGGAATTCAGGTCAACATATCCTCCAATCGTTGGATCTTCTTTTCGACCTTGAATTCTGAGCCGGGCTCGAAGTCTTCAAACCCAGGTGGGGGTCCTATGGAGAAATCATCATTTCTCTTACCCTTGAGTATAGGTTCCTTGCTTGTACCTGCGGCGAAATGATTAGTTAATGCATGAGTTGAGTTCAGAAGTACCTGCTCTCGAAGTTCGTTGGATATTCAGGTTCGTGAGAGCGGGGATGATTGAGTTCTAGGAGATCCATTTGGGAAAAGATTCGGCTGCGAAATAGCTTCCACTCTAGCCTTCAAGGCTGAGTTTCCTATGCGGATCACAGTGAGTTCAACCATGGTGGTGTCCAATTAGCGTTGGATCGAACGTAGGAGCCGTGTGATGTCCCCATCACCTTCTGGTGAAGGGGTCGTTGTCACCCCATCTTTTCGAGCTTCTTGAGGGACGGTTGCTGTATCCTTTTGGCTGTTGTTCGTCATCTTGAAGTGATCAATCGGAGCTCCACGGTGGGTGTGAAACTGTAGAGGTCAAAAACTCTACAATTAATCATTCTTCGAGTTCGGGCTTCGGCGATCTACAAGACAAAAAACACGTGAAGTCGAAGGACCGTTGGGAGGTTGACGATTGAACGGACTCCGACGCTCAAGTCAGAATCGAAGCTAATAAAAAATCACGTAAAGTTGAATAAAAGCAATAAATAGAGATTTGGAGTCTAAATTCTATAACTATAGAATGTGTGTAGTGAACTAGCCGAGTGTCGGCTTATGTGTATGAATGGCTTGATTGTATGCAGGTATTACTCGAATGAGTGGATATTTGCGTTGTATGAGTGATTGAGTATGATCGAATGCCCCCTCGTCTCATTATGATATGAGTATATATAAGAGAGGGTTTAACTGATTTCCAATTTTTGGGGGATCTCTCTTATCCCTTTTAGGGTTTTGACGGGGTCTCCCTTATCTTCAACGAATATTTTGACTTGGTTTCCTTAAGAGTCTATTCAACCTCGGTTTCTTTCTTAGACCTCTGAGCCTTTTTTAACCTCAGTTATTGAGGCACCGGCCTCTTCGACCCCTTCGACCTCTAAATGGTTGTGGGCCTAGTCTTTGGGCCTATATAGAAATGAGGCCTCTACAAAAATAATATCTGATATTATTATTATTATTATTATTATTATTATTACCATTCTAAAAGTACAGTATTTTATATATAATAATACTCAAAATTATGCTCTCACCAAGTTTCTTTATAAAATATTGCCAAGTGAATAAATATTTGGCAAGACAAGTGTGTATTATTCGATTTCATAAAAAAGACTTAATTATAATTTTATAGATATCTATATTCGAGACAAACTCGGACATATTCAATCCTTACGAGTTTAATTACACCCTAATTGAAGTTTGTTAATATCTATTAAAATAATAAAAATTCTTCATTTCTATATGAAAAAATTATCGTAAAAAAAATATAATTACTAAATAAACTTAAATAAAAAGTAATATACTTATCACTAAGAAACATTATTATACTTAAATTTGACTCATTTACACCATGAACCTCAATAAAGAATTGTAACGAACTTTGGGAAAAAATTATCGAGATTCAAATAACAGTCCATTATTTACAGCTCTAAATCCCCATATATCCTCCATTAGTCATAATTAAAGGGGAAAAAATCCAAATTAATCAAAATTCTCACTATTGTGTTCCACTATTAAATTTAATATTTAAAAAATATTTGTTATAAAAGTAAAATTTATCATAATATAATCAATTATAATTAACATTTATTGTTAAAACTTGAAATTTAAAAAATTTACATACCTTAATTTTGAAATAATCAACCTATTAATCAATTATTATTAACTAAAAAACTAAAATAAATATTAAAAAATAAATAAACATGTGGAATGAACCCTACATTATAATTATAATATTAAACTAAACAAAAACAAATTGAAATTAAAGAAACAAATGGATGAAAATCTAATAAAAATAAAGAGGACAATTCTAAACATAGCCACATTTTTTATTATCTTTGCCTAAATAAAATATTACGCAATTGTACTATATTACCTTCACAGTCCCAAATATTAAATCAAGATTAAAAAAAATCCTTTTATAGTCACAACCAAGTTTTCAATAAAATACGAGAGTTTGAAAACTTAATTAGAAGAGGAATATGGTCTTGTTCATGTAGTTCATCGATTAAAATCGAGAAATTAACGAACGTGATACTGGAAAATATTTATTTAATTGTGTTAAGATGTCCAATACAATTCATGAATCTGTAAATTAGAAATCAACATGAAATAAATAAATTTGATAAAGATTGTGCAAATAAGTTGAAAGCCTTAATATTCTGAGAAATTTTACATCTATGGTGCAATATTATCATAGAACTATGTCTCTTTTCTTCTTGAATGATGAGGTTCTGCAATAGGTGAAACCATCCAAAATTTTGGGGAAAAATCCACACAAAATCTTGGATCTTTATCAAGAAATTAGCTTGTAGAAAGAATTTTTATAATTTGATTTGATGGTCTATTTTTGTTGGGCCACTCTCCCATGCAGGAGACTGATGGGCCAGCCCATCAGATGGGTCGGCCCATTAACCCGGAGCAGCCCAACTCTGAAAAATTGAGCCCAAATTAAAAAAAAAGAATGAAAACATAGAAACGTGATAGAGAGAAGAACTCGTAGCTGAGGAAAAGGTGAGAGAGAGAGAACCAAACTCGCTAACGCCGCCACCATCACCACCGCGTGGAAGCTCATGACCACCATACTGAAAGCTCACGACAGCGACATCATCTTCAATGTTGAAGAAATTTGATTTTGTTTCCCTTTCTCCAGCTCGAAAATTTCAAGGTGAGTTTCGAGAATTCAATCGAATTTATTCAATTGTGTAGATTTTAGTTGTGACATTAATTTTGTATATTCAAACAATTGCATTCCAAATTTGGGGAATTTTTTATTAGAATTTGAAAATTACAGTTGAACGAATATATTGCTTAGGATTGATGAAATTAACAAGAATGTGGAAGATAATACAGAAGCTCTTGTCATAATTGATGATTATAAGAATGAGCCAATCCATATACGAGTACAATATGGATGTAAATTTTTTACGTAAACTGATCAGGATATACCCATATGACTTTGATATTGTAAATTATTTTAATTAATACTTTTATGAACATCAGGTGATACTGTAAGCTTGTCTGGATCTCTGATTGGTAGTCAAAGAGAAATATTTGATGAGATGACTAATTGTACTGCAATCATGCTAGGGAGGTTGGATTTGGTCAGGTGATTGAGAAATACTATGTATGCTCGAATGAAGGTATTAAGAAACAGGCTGAAGTTGATAAATCTAGCAATCAAGATCAGATTATCTTTCCACAAAATAACATCACGCATACCGATTGCAAGGAATTCTTGAGGATGAAGAAAAATCATGATAGAATGCATGAAGTAATTGATCATAATGAGGAGCACAATCATGAGCTTTCAAGAAAACAATGGAGCCACATGATTGGAGACATGATCTCTTCTGGAATGAGACCCACCGATTCATATAGATACATGTCAAAAGAAGTAGGGGGTGATCACCTGGTTGGTCATACGTTAAAGGATAACATGAATTTCGTTAACAAAATGAGGATGAGTGCAATTGAAGTTGGGGATGCACAAACACTTATAGACAGATTGTGTCAAGAGGGAGTGGAAGATGGAGACTTCTTCTATAGGTTTAAGTCGAACAGATATAGAACTCGGGTTCCTCAATTAATGAGTGAAGCCGAAGAACCGTCGGAGGGTTGATGATCATTCGGTCTCCGATGCCCAAGTCAAAAATCAGTAGAAAGGAAAGTGGACGGAATTGATGAAAAATATAAAGGCTTATGATATGGATATTCCGAATAACTATATATGTTCTTAGATGAGTGTAGTTAGTAGACTCTCTCCCTAGATCCTCCTTTTGCGCCCGAACGTCCTGTGACTTTTTATAGTAGATTGCACTCAACCACTTTCCCCCCCTCTCAGAACGATTACTCTCTAGGGTTTTATTTAGCCGTTTCCTTATCATCTCTAGGGTATTGACTTGGTATCACAAAGTATCTTGATTCTGTTATCATGAGTCGCTCGATCTCGACCACTTCGAGGTCCCTCAGTTGTCGAACTTGGTTCATGTTTTGGCCTCATATTAATGACCTCTGTTCACTTCTTGACCTCGCTCTAGGTCTTACTGAAAAGAGCCTCTACAATTAGCTTCTCATTACTCGACCTCTTATTTTTTAAAGGGACGGGTAATCAATTTCGACTACCAATTCAATGGACCCAATAGTGTTCTGGTTCTTAGTAGCCTCGAGAAATTTGGAACCAAGTAACTTCAGACTTGGAGACAAGTCCTGGGGGAGCTTTTAAGGTCGTGAGAGTAGACCTCGCAGAGCTCTAGACTTGGAAACAAGTTCAGGAAGAGCTTTTGAGGTCATGAGAGCAGACCTCGCAAAGCTCCAGACTCGGAGACAAGTCTTAGGGGAGCTTTTGAGGTTATAAGAGCAGACATCGTGGAGCTCCAGACTTGGAGGCAAGTCCTGAGGAGTTTATGAGGTTGTGAGAGCATTATGGACACATGGACCGTGATTGTCAATTATTTTCCTGTTCTCAATGCAACGTTTGGGAACCTCACCGAGAGATTTAAAATTATTTCAAACGGACGGTCAAGATTCATTTCCTTATTTTCAAATTTTAAAGAGAAGAGTCCTACATTTTTCACTTCATCTTCTTTGACAAACCTACAAACCCTAATTCTCGTGCATTTCCATCTTTAGTTCTGAAAGTTCCCCACCTATGATTTGCTTTTGGGATATAGATCGGGTTAACCGTAGATAAGCTCTGCTACACATCACATCTTTAAAAACTCATTGATTCAGGTTAATTTATGCACTTTCTTTTTTTTTATTTTCTGTGTGTTTGAGAGTTGGATTTCTGTGAACATGAGTGAGAGTGAGTATACTTCCGGTAATAAAGAAGGAATGAGTTAGGATGACAGCGTGGAGAAGTTGAAGATATCCGATGTCGAGCGAACGGACATTTCCAATCCCGAGCTTCATGTGACGGAAGCTCCTATCGCCAAGGTTTGTAAGGAGAAAGGGCCCCATGTCATCCCTCGTTCCAGTGGCGGTACGGTTGTTTCTAAGTGACCGGCATCAAAGACCGGTAATAAAACTAGAAGGTAGAAAGAAGAAAAATATGAATCACCAAATTAACCGGTCGCTAGAAGGGTCGTTAAGGATGGAGGAGATCCTTCCTAGGGTTAACAAGGAGCTCCTTCACCGCTTAGATTCCCCTCCCATCTCCGGAAGGGGAGTCGAGATTACTCTCCTAGGAGTTCGGAGCGTGCCAATCAACCTCCTCTAGGCTTTACCGTCTTCTACTCTGTTGTGATGGAAAAGGGGATTGGGCTCTCTCTTTATCCATTTTTCACGATGATAGCTCAGTTCTACGGTATCGCTCCAACCCAGATCACCCGATTGAGTGGCATTATATGATGGGTATGTACTTTCTGTGGTCGGAGCTGAACTTTTCTAAGCCGACTGTCGACAAATGGAACTCCATCTATCAGCGGTGGAGAATCCAGGACAGAAGGGTTTTTACTACTTTACAAAGTGGGTGGCAGGTTGACCCCCTCTGATTATGAAGCTACCATCTTCTTCTGGTGATTGGAAGCCGAAGTTCATATTTGTACCTACACAAACTTCTAAGGATGCCATCGTCCTTTCAGTCTTCAACCAAGCTTGTGGGTCTTCAAGCTGAGTTCATTTTTACTGTTATCACTCGTACCTTATGATTCGTTCCTTACGCAGGGTACCCCAAGCATCGAGAGACTTCCGGGAGCAAAGCTGACCATATTGAAGAGGCTTACCTGCTTCCCGAAGACATTTGAGAGTTCAAAAGGGTTCGTGACGGTCATTTTTTGCTAGACGAGATTGGCAAGCTTAAAATCAATCCCTCTTATGCTAAGGCTAAGGCTCTGGTTGCGGCTAAACGGGATGGTTCATTGGTTTCTAGCTCAAAGAGACCAGGGGAACTGAACCCTTCTGGAGTATCTTCCTCTCCTAAGCAGCTGAAGGGAAACATGATGAGTTCGGCTATCGTGTCAAATCCACCTTCAACTTCAGTAGTGATTGATATTGACATCTCTTGACCTCCAAAGAATCCTTCGGGCTTGGACTCCCGTCTGGCCCCTCGGAAACCTTTCCTAATAGAGGTGCAGAAGTCCGTAACAGGCCACAACAGCCCAGAGAACTTCGAGAAGGATAGTCTCGAACAGCATGCCTACATGTCTTTTGACCAATTATTGAAGGTAAACTTACTGAATATATATATAAATATATATATATATATTATTTTTAAACTTCCTTGTTGCTCTTAGGTTTTTTTATAGCCAATTCCTCCTACGGAAGCGCCTTATGACTTATGCGGACGAGCTCCAGAAGAGGGTCTCCAAGCTTTTTGAAGAGCTGGAGAACATCACCGAAGAGAGACAAGATATGACTGCAAGGGAGTCAGTGCTCATCGGTGAGAAAGATGCAGCCCGAGCTTCAGCGGCAAGGACTCAAGCCATCCTTGAGAGGAATCTCGAGCTCCAGACGATCACTGAGCGGGAAAAGTCATCTCTGCAGGCCCGGCTGACTGCCGCAGAGTCGAGGAATAGAGAGCTCGAGGCCTCTTTGGCTGCTCGAAATTGTGAAGGGGGTTTCCAGATTTTGATGCCTTGGTCGACTCTGTAGAGTTCGGTCCATACAAGGAAGCCTTCTACCAAGAAGGAGGGGCTGCCATGGTCAAGGAGATCAAAAAAAGGATGCCCGATCTCAATCTATCCTTTCTGGAAGCCGAAGATAAGGCTAAGGCTCGGGAGAAGAGCAGGGTCGTCGAGATCGTGGTCGAAGTTGGAGATGAGGCTGCTGCTGATAAAGCTCGACTTATGTATTTTGACTGATTTTTTTTATTCGTCTAGATTAGAGGTGAAATATAATTATGAACTTGGAATTTGTTGAAGTTTGGAACTTTTTGCTGTTTATTCTGTATTGAACCTCTATTTTCATGCATTACATGTTATATTATACGACTGTTAGGATTTACTTTGTTTCTCCTACGTTCTTCGAAGGTCCGGTCTTAAAATTCTATTAGACACTCTGACGCTCAAGTTAGTGGATAAACGGGATTTTAACATAGAATATACAAAAGTTAGTTGATACTTATTGTCAATTGAACTGATACACATAAAGGCATATTCATATTCACTATATTTCTAACCATACAACTCAATAGAACACATACAGAAAAAACATTTATGGTTACAAAACATTAAAATAAAAATCATTCATAACAAAGTACTTAACATCACTCGTATATATTTTCAATCAAACACAAAAATGGTCATATCTGAAACTTCAATTAATGCAAAAACCAAAAACCATACAAAGACTAAATTATGAAAAACTAACTGAAACATTAAGGCATATAAACATATCACTTCAAAATCTTATACATGTTTCTGAATCAATTGATACTCATAATCATGTTAACTTATACTTAACATAATAGAAACAGATATTTCTTTTCAATTAAAAATTAAAAATATAGTACATAAGTCCGAATGCAAGGAAAAATATGTAATACCCCAGATATTACATCAGATACTCCATATAGCAAAATAGAATCCCAAAAAAGATGACATCAGTTTTTTATCTAACTCAATCAACAAATCATATACAAGTGTCTGGATATTTTAAACAATTATATGAAGCTAAGCAGAGAAAAAATAAGAAAATCATAAAAAGAAGATAAACTCATTTGAAATGTGACGCACAATAGCAGAGAAATATTAATGCCAGACTGCACACTATCAAATAAATATCATATTACCCCAAATTAGACACTATCCAATCTCCAAAATAAACAATTAATAAGCAAATAAAACACTAAAAATACCTAAATAATACACATATCAAATTACCTAAATATCAGTTCACAATCGAACAGAAAGGGAAAAATAAAACACATAGTGAAAATAACCATGAAATCGTGAATCTAAACTTGAAACGGTGAGAACGTGATCGGTGACCTCAGGCTTGTCGATGAAAGATCATCTCGCTTCATCAAAGAAATTGCGTTAGATCACCTATGATAGACCGCCAATGCCGACTCTAGGGTTTTGACGGCGAATCGAACAAACACGATGTTAGGTGGAAGACATCGGGAGACGGCGAGAGCAAGAGAGAGACATCGATCGGGAGCAAGAGAGAGACATCGGGAGCGAGAGAATCCGATCAGCGGTGGGGCGTGGCTAGGGTTAAGGCGAACAAAGGTGCGGAGGGAGAATGATCGGAACAAGGAGATAGCTAGGGTCAGGGCTCAAATTTCAAGAGTGAGAGAAAGACGCCGGGAGCGAGAAAATCCGAACAGCAGTGCGAGCGGCTAGAGTTAGTGTGGAGAAAGAACGACCGGAACAGGAGGCGGCTAGGGTTAGGGTTCTAATTGAAATAGGGAAAAATGGAGAAACTAGGTCAAGGAATATATTTAAATGTCGGGTCCGGGACCAGGTCGGGCCACCTGATGGACCGGGCCATGCATAAAATGTATAGGAGTTTTTGCGATTTTTATTTGATTAGATATATGGAAGAACTGCTGATTTTTTCATTCAACAACGATTAATTTTTTCCGAAGAGTTGGGGGTTGGAGATGAAACTTTGTTCTTATTAGGGTTTTTAAATAGAAGAATAAATATAACTATAAAGGGTAAAATAGTAAAAATAAATGATACTTTTATTTTATTTAAACATATGGCATTACAATGGAAAGATATGGCTATATTTAGAATTGTTCAAATGAAAAATGGGACATAAAAGTGAAATGAGATAAAAATAAAAATAAAAATAAAAAATTGGGATAGAGATTTAATTTGAACGTACCCACCCATCCTATTATTTGTGTATATAAATAAGCCAAACGTTTCCAGTGTGAGAGCAAAAACATAACGAAGGAGAGTTGAGCAGAGTTACATTCAAATTCCAACTGAGAAAAGTCAAGTCCGCGCACGCAGTGAATGAAGGGTGGTGATCAACTGTTGAATTTGCCAGCGGGATTCAGGTTTCATCCGACTGACGAGGAGCTCGTTGCGCATTACCTCTGCCGCCGCTGCGCCGGCCAGAACATTGATGCTCCGATCGTAGCTGAGATCGATCTCTACAAGTTCGATCCCTGGCAACTTCCTGGTATATCAACTTTTTTCTTAAAGTTCCTATCTAATATTTGGATATTCTTCACTCTCACAATTTCAGAAAATTTTCTTCTTTTTTTTTAATAAATATTTTGATGATGTGTTCCTAACTATAACTATTATGTGGATGATAAACAGGCATGTCGCTATACGGCGAAAAAGAATGGTATTTCTTTTCTCCAAGAGACCGGAAGTACCCAAACGGTTCACGGCCGAACCGGGCGGCTGGAAGCGGTTACTGGAAGGCGACCGGAGCCGATAAGCCGGTGGGGAAGCCAAAGACTTTAGGGATCAAGAAAGCTCTGGTGTTTTACGCCGGAAAAGCTCCAAGAGGAATCAAAACCAATTGGATTATGCATGAATACCGTTTGGCTAATGTGGATAGGTCTGCTGGCAAGAAAAACAATCTCAGGGTACTTAATTACTCTTGATGCATTATATTAGCATTCAAGATTTTTCCCAAAATCCAATGAATAAATTGATTACATCTTGGATTGTTTGGTATTGCAGCTTGATGATTGGGTGTTGTGTCGAATATATAACAAGAAAGGGACCTTGGAAAAGCATTACAATGAGGCAGTGCAATTCTCACAAAGGAAGTTGCATACCGACTCAAGTAGCTCCGAGCATGTGTTGTCGTCCGAGTTTAAGGAGGTCCAGAGCGAGCCTAACTGGAATCAGATGAACTACATGGATGGATTTCAAGACGACCCTTTGAATTACAATGATCAGATGTCTCTGTTCCAAGACATGTTCGGTTACATGCATAAGCCCTTTTAATTGGTTTCATATGCTAGCTACAGCCTACTATAGATTCATGTACATCCACTAGTTGCAGAGTGACATGCACCGAACCTCGGTTTCTCTCTCTAGAAAAGCAGAGGGGGGAAAGGGAAAGGACGAAGAGGGGCGGCGAAATGTTTGAAGGTATGCACGTGTGGATGACAATTAGTAGCAACAAGTGGAATATCGGCTAGCTAGTCAAATTTGGTGGGTTGGGTTGGTGTATGTCGACATTCCTTAATCATATAAATATAAATATAAATATAAATATTGTGAAGTCAAAACAAGAAATGGTGAACTGAATTCGGTGGATTATTCAAGAAAAAGTGTGGCTAGCTACAAGTTAGATTCATTCATTCTTTCTAAGCTGTCGTTAGAATTTCTGAATGTGTTTGTATCATTATTTCCTTGTACCGTACATGGTTTGAATTATATTAGATGTATGCTACCAGATTCCATTCTAAATATACCATAGTGAATTAAATTAAATGTTTCTGCTGTATGTAAGATATATTATTGTGTATTTTTTTCATTCTGGAAAAAAGGTATCACGTATCAACACTCTCTCAAACTTAGTTTATATTAATTCAGTGGTACAACTTTTTTAATGAATAATTCTCGGCTGATCAAATTGCTCAGAATCAATAATATCAATTTTGTAACATCAACAAAAATAAATATGTGCTTTACCTAAATTACCATCACTACAAATTGAGGATTCTGATTTCTCCTTTAAAATTTGAAAAGCTTCTATATCATTTAAAATTTGCAGTGTTTAAAAAAACAATTAATACGCATCCAAATTAACTATAGTCAATATGAAATGTACACTACAAGAAAAATACAAAATGGCGACGGAATTTTCCGTCGCCAAATATCCGATTTCTATCGTCAACTTGAACAGACGACGGAATGGCGACAGAAAATATATGTCTCCTAATCTGGTCACTAAAAAAAAGGCGTTCCGTCGCCACGGAAATAGCAACAGACAATTTCGTCGCCATAAATTGTCGTGTGAAATGATCGCCAATTTAAGGCGATGGATTGGGCGACGGAATAGTCCGTCGCCTTTTGTGGCAACGAATAAAGCGACTAAATAATTCCGTCGCCAAACAAAAATTATTTTAATTTTAAAAATCTAAAAAATCGGACGACGGAATATTTCCGTCGCCAGTTGTTCTTTTTTTTGTTTTTTTTATTTTTAAATCTCTTTTTTTAATTTCTTTTTCTTTTTAAATATTTATCGGTACCCAAATATAATAAAAAAGATCATAAAATTAAAATATACATACATATATATATATATAATTATACATAATTTAATACAAATATATAATACATATATATATTTACTAAAAGTGTAGCATAATAATAGTAATACATACAACTAGGACTCCGACCCACCATCAAGCCCTCCGGATCCGTCACCAGTACCACCCGACTGCTGACTGAGAAGCCGCTCAAGTAAAGACTCCATCCTGACCTGCTTCTCCAGCACCTGTTGCACAGTCACCTGCTGGGCACTCAGCTTCTCATCCATCTGTGCGTGCATCTCAGCCAGTCTCACCGGGCAGTGAAGCTTGAAGTAGGTTTGGTAGCGCGCCTCCCACTCGGACAAATGCTGCTCTCTAGACTGATTAAACAAAATAAAACGAAAGCCATTAGAAAGTGTTAATTTATAATGCTATAAACTTGAATAATTATTATAACTCGTACCAGATCGCGCATATGATCCACGGCACATCTGGCGCCTTCATGGTGAATCTAGCTGGAGGATCTTGGGCCATCGGGCTCGGTTAGGCGGTTTCTCTTGGCAAATCGAGCTATTTTCTAAGTCTCCTCCGCCTGCCAGTATGCTACCCATGCAGGCCAGTCCTCAAGTCTAACAAAATTGGGCTTCTTGTCTGCAAGGTAGTCGTCCTTCTTCATATGGTAGACCATGTCCATGTACCGGTCCTGACACTTCTCTAGAATAGCGGAAGCACCTCCTCATTTGCGACAGTCCACCTAAACTCCTTCTGTATTAACACATAAATAAACAACATTGTTAGTAACAATATTAGATAACACAAATATATATAAATCGACAAATATCTTGAACCCAGCCCAATATAGCATCCTCCTATCAATGGGCACCTTCTTCCAAGCAAAGCCCGTAGGATGAAGATACCTCTTGAAAATAGTTGTAATTGCCCTCGAAGTAGCGTTCGAGGGCACCATGATCCTGAAAATGTAAATTATAGTGAACTATAATTTACATAAAGTAAATTAATTGAATATATATATCAATATATATATATATATATATATATTTCAACATACCTCTCCCTGCCCACCGTCTCGAGCCCAACCTTCTGTCTCGAGTTAACTATACAAGACTTCTCTCCCGTAGCATCGGTCCCATCCTAATCGACGCTATCATCAACGGTACCACTGACAGATGTCATGGATGATATCACTCAGGACCTAGCACCGTGAGATCCACCACTTCTATTCATCTGATAAAAATAACTCATAAAGATATATATACACATGATCTTAAACAAAATATAAAATTCAAAACGACAAAGTCATGAAGACATTCTAGACGATCAATTCTTCAATACTAAATAATTAATTATTTTGGACGTCAAACATAATTAACACTATCACATATCATCATCTATCTCTTCATCACTAAGATTTTAATCAAATAAACTGATCTCTTCATCATCAGGCGCAGATTCATCAAGATTGGTTTCCCCAATATCTACCAAACCACCCGCTGGGTGAATAGGTAATGGATTGTCACCAACGTCTATAACGGGAGCTCGTAACTCCAAATATCATCATCTTGAATGGTGTAGATATACTTAATGGTGGTGCGTTGGAGGGAACATCTACGTTCGATCTGGCATTTACCTTATAAACTGTCAACCAATCACTCTTAGACCGATTTTTTCAAACTCGGGTATGAGCAATAGAACACTTGAGTTACCTGAGTAGCTAGCACAATGCATCCTCTCCTACATATCTACGTCCTTGGTGAACGAATATCATTTTATAATTAGGATGAACTGTTGTCCCATGTGTTAACGTATCAAATCATTCACACTTGAACAAAGTCGTCTTCTTATAAAAATTGTAATTTTTTTTTTTAAATTATGAGTATTTAGAGGTACTAAAATACTCATTGATGTTTTTATAATTATTGTAAAACAAATCCTTAAATCGACCATCAATCTGTAAAATAAGTAGAAGAATTAAGTGGTTTTTTACAAATTATGATTTTTCTAATAATTGGCTTCATTTTGCATTGTCATATTATTTTTAATATGTGAAACTGATACAGAAATAGTCAATACTACTCAAAACCAGATTAAGATCCCAAAAATTTACATCTAAATTTCGTACTCAAAACCAGATTAAGTCATCTATTGCTAGCAAAACCATGTAGAGGCATTTTATCTTTTGAAAACTAGACAACTAATTAATTAACAGAAATACAACAAACACTTAATTATCTACAAATTACCAAGCTAACATTGCAGCCTCTTCAATAATTCAAGTATTTAAAGCAGAAATTAAAAAAAAAAATGGAGACTTACCGACGGCAGGCATGTCTGCGGGCGGCGGCGGTAGTAGGGGGTAGGGCAGAGAGAGAGAGAGAGATTGTCGGGATAGGGGGCTCGCGAGCGTCAGGGGGGTTCCGGCGGCGAATTCAAATTTGGGGGAAAATGGGGGAAGAAGGTCTGTTCCCGATTATTAAAAGACCGGGCGACGAAAATGGCGGCGGACCGTTCCGTCGTCCGATAAAATTATTTAAAAAAAATAAGGCAACGAAATATGTTCGTTGCCTTATTATTCCGAAAAAAAATGAAAATTAAATTAGGCGACGGAATAGTTCCGTCGCCTAATTTTTGCATAATTAAAAATAAAAAAAGGCGACGAAAACTGTCCGTCGCCCCGTTTGGCGACGGCAGTTTCATCGCTATGTCCGTCGCCTTTCCATCACCCATGTTGACGGAATGTGTTTCGTCTCCATTTCCGTCGCTATATTTATGATTTCTTGTAGTGGTAATATTTATTTTTTATTAATAACATTTAAATATTCTTATGGTATATAGACAACCAAATAGAAATATTGTCTGACCTTCTGTTTGGTGATTTAAGCTGTTTATTTCCTTGTTCACTTTGCTTCCGTATCAACTCTCTGATTGAGAACATTTATTGATCACATTGCATCGATAATTTGATGGGATGAAGCCCTATTTCTTTTGTGCTATCTTGAGTTTATTTCATTATCGATCTATGAATGGGTCATATTTGTGTACTTGTTGGATTCTGATTGCTCTAGTTGACCTATGAAGGGGTCTTAGGTATTATTTGCTTCCTTCCTATTAACGGAACTTAAGTAGTTGGTTTATTTCTTGCCTATGAAGAGGTTATTTTGCTTGTTGGTATTTGTTTACTATTTTCTTAGCCTATAAATGGGCATTTTGATGTATTCTAGGTTTAGTTGTTTTCTTACAAACCATTTATAAACGGAGAATTGCTCTAGTTATATATGTTATACTGCTCAAATTCCTGGAAAGCATAAAATGTTCTTGATGTCATTCTCTTGATTTTCACCCCCTAACCTCCTTTCCCGTTTATAATTAACAACCCGACCCTCATTTATTACCCTTTCTGATCGGGTCGTTACAATTACTAATATCTACCCTTATATAATATGTTTAATTTACACATTCATTCATTGTCAAGAAATCAATATGGGCATATTAGAAAGTTTACGTGCTTAATTTTCTTTTCTAATGATTTCCTTAATCTTATTGTAAAATCCAATATCAGCCTATATGAATGGGGTAGAGAAAGTATCTTTTATTTTTTTTTTATGATCTTTTGTACAAGTATTGTTGTATTATGTAAATTCCTCATATCATATATCAAAGTACTTGTTATCATTTTCTCATCAAAGAATCAACTTTTGAATGATAATATCCATTTGTATCAAAAGAACTAAAGTATGCAAAATCAACTGAACAAGTAGCTAGTTTAATTGAAGTATTATTTCTCTTCATTTATATTCCTGTTGTAACTCTATTTTGTAGGATCTAACATTTTCCATTTCACTTGGTTTCACATCATCAAAAGGGGGGAAATTATTAAAAAATTCAGCCAATTTGTTTTAATGAAATGTTGAAATATTAGAAAAGTTTAAACAATCAATTTATTTGTAAACACTTGTACTAAACCAGTTAGATAAAAATAGAGTTAGTTAGATTAATAATAAGTTAGTCAAGCCTACCAGCCGAAAAGATGCATACTCGACTTAAGTCAAGCAAAACTAAAGACTGACCAAAAAAGACCCAGTCAACATACTCAATCAATCAAGTCAAATATTTGACTTGACTCATTCATCCAAGTCAAGTTCGACTGATCTTCACCAAATTAGTCGAACACATGACCAGCTAAAGATTCCAATAGATATATTCATCTGAATAATTAGCTAAACCTGGAAGATCAATTGAAAGATTACTGTTGACAAATCAGCCGAAACAACTAACAAAAGCAACCACATGGAATTAAGGCTGCAAAGGCAATTCAATATCTCTATGCCTATAAAGGGAGAACCACACTCTCATTTTGAAGTGTGGAGAAGTAAGTAAAAAGATCTGAAGCTTAAAGAAAACTCTGCAAAATTCATTCTTCTCCATAATCGTCGCTTAAAGAGTCAAAACTAGCTTACTAAGAAGCATCCTTGTTGATAAAAACTCTCAACCTTTGAGAAATATAAAGGGATTTAAAGTCATCGAATAAAGGCGTTGAAAGCACCTATTTCCCGACGAAGTGTGAGCTGCCGCAATAGCTAACTACCAGAAACTGCAAGTGTGAGACTTCAACCCTATTGAATTGATTGTGCTGCTGAGAAGACTCTATTACTAAATCAACCATGTAGCAACCCGAAATTTTTATAACATTTGCTACATTTTATTTTCAAAAACAATTTTTATAATGCATGTTATATTATTTTGTTATATTCCTATAAGTCGCACCTATATTTATTATTATGATTATAATCATCATCATTAATGTTATTATATAATTCTATTATTATTATTATTATTATTATTATTATTATTATTATTATTATTATTATTATTATTATTATTATTATTAGGGTTACTTGCTAAATAAATCACCACGTTTATAACTTTTTATAAATTAGACATCACGTTTAAATCTAGTCAATTACAATACCACGTTTTAATTTATTTGGGATTAAACATCCCCAATATTTTTGGCGAGTTAAGTATAACGTATTTGGTCTAAAAACGACGTTGGCAGCCACATCAACACAAATGTGTAACAATGATATCGATTTTATTAGTTTTCTCAATATATTTTTTATTTTATAAATAAATAATTATATAAAAATGATTTTTTTCAATAAAAAAAGAAGAGAAAGTAACAAAAACGACGTCATTTGTTACACATGTTTATTGATGTGGCTTCCAACATGATTTTTAGGACAAATGTGTCATTTAACGCACCGGAAAAATTGGGGATGTTTAACCTCATACAAATTAAAATGTGGTGTTGTAATTGACTAGATTTAAACGTGGTGTCTAATTTGCAAAAAGGTGGAAATGTGGTGATTTATTTGGCAATTAACCATTATTATTATTAATTGGTTAATTTATTCTCAAAAAGTTTAAACTTTAGTAGGCCAATGTTTATTAATTGGAGCCCAAATGATTATTTATTTTTCGATCCCATTATCTAAGTTAAGACCAATATTTGGAAGGGCGTCAAAGAATGAGGTTGAAAAGATTGAAAACATCATTCATAAGTATTGTGCAGCCTCAGGTTAAAGTGTTAATTTTGACAAATCGGCAATCTCCTTCAGTAAGGGAACTCGATTTGAGACAAGAGGGTTTTTAAGTCAGGTACTTGGAGTTCCAATGGTTCTTAATCATCCTTTATATTTGGGACTTCTGACTCATATTGGCAGGTCCAAGAAGCAAATTTTTCACACTATTGTGGACCAAATTGCTAACAAATTGAAGGATTGGAAAGCTCGCACACTTTCACTGGCTGGGAAGCTTATTTTAATTAAATTTGTTATACAATCGATTCTGACATACCTAATGAGCTGCTTCTTGATACCAAAAAATATTATCTAGTGTCTAACAAGCCTCATCTCAAATTTTTGGTGGGGTTAAAAGGATAATGAATGAAAGATTCACTGGACTTCACGGGATTGCCTTTGCCTACCGAAAAATTTTGGAAGTCTGGGGTTTCGGAATCTTGAATGCTTTAACAGATTTTTACTAGCTAAACAAGGATGGCGGCTTCTAACAAACACAGATACTTTGCTCTCCAAATCTATAAAAGCAAGATATTTTCCGAGATCAAGTTTTCTTGATGCAAAATCTGGTTTTAACCCTAGTTGTTCTTGGAAAAGCATGATTGCAAGACAAGAGTTGTTATCTAAAGGTGTATCTTGGAATGTCTGTAATGGTTTGTCTATTAATTTTTGAAAGGATCCTTGGATCCCAAACCGTCCTTTTTATCGAATTCCCATTTTTGGTGAAGAGCACATTAATCTTTTTACAGTCCACGACCTTTTCAATGAAGATGGACTCAGTTGGAATATTAATTTGATTAAAAGCATCTATCCAGAGGAAATTGCTCATGATATTTTGTTGATTCCTATTTGTGATTCGGGTTCCCAAGACTGTATTATGTGGAACCACACTAAGAGTGGCACCTATACGGTCTGTTCAGGTTATTGGGTTGTGATGAGTTTAAAAGATGCATCGACATCGAAAGCTTCATCATCCTCCTATAACTTAACAGACTAGCAATGGTTTTGGAAGCTCTCTATTCTGCCGAGGATTAAAACTTTGGAATTGCATGAGAGGTGTTTTGCCAACTAATACAAATCTTGCTAAGAAGGGAATTGTTCTTGATCATACTTGTGTCATTGTAGCCTTTCTGAGGAGTCACTAGAACATGCCCTGTGTGATTGTCCTTGGGTTAATTTCGTTTGGAAGATTTGTGTTCTGCGCCTTCAAAGGACTCATACCTTATGGATTTTGGAGATTATTCATAACAGAGAAGAGGATTATTTAAATGCCTTTACTGTCCATCTTTGGATTATTTGGTATTCCAGAAATAAATTGGTGTTTAATCAAATTAATATGGACTATCTGACTTGTTTATCCATGGCTCTATCCATTATATATGAGTATAAAAGGGGAATGAAGTCCATCAATAACAAGCTTAGGAAATGTGTTTCAATTGCAAGGTTGGAAACCTCCCCCAGGTGTCTACAAATTAAATACAGATGCTTCCATTGATGACAACGGTAATTCAGGTGTCGGAAGCGTGATTAGGAACAACAGAGGACATGTTATTCGAGCTTTTGCACGAAGTTATCATTGTTCGAGTGTGTTAATGGCTGAAGCGCTTGCGTGTTATCAAGGGATTCGGCTGGCTAAGGAGCATGGATTGCAAAATCTTGTGATTGAAATGGACAACCAAGAGCTTGTCAACATTCTTCTGAGTAGATCTATCCCTCCTAACTATATTGAAAATATTATTGCTGATATTCATCATTTTATATCTGATTTTCATATGGTGAATTTTTGTTGGTTAGTCGTCACTCAAATAAACTTGCTCATGAACTTGCTCGTCTTCCAACCTCGGATAAAGTTACTGAGGTTACTTTTGATTCTATGTTTCAGTTGATACCTCCTCATGTAAATAATATTGTAGCTGCTGAAACAGTCGTGTCTTCTTCTTAATACTTTTATGGTAATCGAAGTTTCTTTCTCAAAAAAAAAACAAAAAGTTATTTCTTTTTCTTTTCTTTTTTTTGGTGGCCGAGAGTTGTAGTATATTTGGGGAGATAAAGTGTTGGTTAGCTTTGATTTTATTAAATGGGCTTGTTAAATTAAAGTGGGCCATCTAAAATTAGTGTTGAATCAAGTGGGCCAAGAATGGTGTAGAGGAGTTGGGCTAGGAACATGCATTAGTTATCTTTTTAGTATTTATTTATTATTTTTATTATTTTTATTTAATAGTTTATTATTAATTATTTATTTATATTATTAGGCAGCGCGTGGACTAATTTACCCGTATTATTTTCCAAGTCAAAGTTAAGGTGGGGAATACGATGTGACGTATATTATTATTTATCCTTATTATACTCTTATGCAGGTTCACAATTATTAACCTATGGGTTACAATTATTATTATTGGCTGATGAGCTGCATATGTCCCGATATATTATTAGCCGCGGGCTACCCATATTATAATTTGTTATAATTGTATAACTTGAATAAATGTGTTCACCACTAAGTCAATATCACTCACCCAAAAACTATTATTCATTTTTCAGGTTGATAATTTACTCGGGCGATGTGCGTGGTGACGTGTGATGATGGATTTTCAAAGAGTTTTTATTATTTAGCTTCCGTTATATTAAAGTTAAATATTTTATATTTTAATAAAGGTGATGTCCCTTCTTTATTATTGTTATTTTATTATTTTATGAAAATTGGAGCGTGTGACAAACCAATTATCTTTGTAATATGTGATTGTACTTTTACGAATTAACATTACTTAGTAATCACCCCTTTCGCAAAAAGTAGAGAGGGCATAGAAGTTTAAACTTTGAACCTCCATAAATCTCTTGTTTGCTTTAATTATTATGTTGATTAAATTGTTTATCTTACATACTGCAATACTAATCCCTTCTGTGCAATCGGACAATCGAGATTTCAAAACACTCAACTGATCAGTCGGACTCATTTAAGTCAGTTTCTCTTAATCTTACTAGTAATAACCATAGGTAATGTTTCGGGGGATTCTCCCCATTGTATCCGCCACTGGCCCACTGCCTGCAACCATGTCGAGCGCATTATACCGGTACTGAGGACGAGAGAGGAAAGAGTAGAGAAAGGTGATGAGAGATTGAATTCGGGAGTAGGGCAAAACATGCACACCCGAAAATGGAGTGGAGTTATCCATTTAAATAATTTTTGTGGAATTAGAATCATAATAAGAGTTTTTATTTGAGGGGAGAGAGATATAAAATGTGCAGATCATGTGTGCACTAGGTGCTCATCAGATGGTCACCGGATTAACGCGCGTTGACTAGGTCATTGACAAAAAAAATCGTCAAAATCAGTATTAATCGTAATACTAAAAAGTATCACTCAAAGCCCAAAAGTATCACTTGTATTCTTAAAAAGTATCGGTAAGGAAAAAAAAAACAAAAAAGGTCAAAATCAATATCAACCTTAACACTAAAAAGTACTACCTCCGTCCCAATAGCAAGGTCCCCTTTCTATTAAAATAGAGAGTAATAATAAAAAAAAGGGAATTTACTATTGGGACGGAGGAAATATTACTTAAAATTCAAAAGATATCACATGTATCCTTAAAAGGTATCATCTATTTTAACAATTTTTGGTCAACCTTTTCACCGTGCACCTATTGCACAGGAGAATTGACGATGCAAAATAGATTCAGAATAAGAAAAAAAAAGATGGAGCTCAACGACAGTGGCCGGAAAGGGTGGTGGAGCTCTTTTTTTTAGTGAATTTTGTTTTGTTTTTAATTTTTGTTTTGTAATTTAGGGTATTTTGATCTAAAATGAGTTAAACAAGTAGCTAGTTTTAAGACCTAGTAGGTAAATTAAGTTTTAGAAAGTTGCGGTGGCAAAAATAAAAATAAAAATCACCGTTTTTCTATGTTGTATCTTAATGTCAATATGATTTTACTTCAGCTATTTATATATTTCTTTTCTTACTTCTTCAAATTATGCTTTCATTTTCTAATATTAATGTTAAATTCAATAATTTTTATGTTGTAATATCTTTAATTTAAATTATATTTTTAAAGATTAATTATATGCAGTCATTTTATGTATCTTTCTTTGTGTACTATATACTATTTATACATGTAATGATGAATATACATAATATTGATATTTTTAGTTACATTTTTTTTATTTTTAAGTTACAAAATTATAATATTTCATATTATTGAGAATTAATACAGTTTCAATTTTCATATATTATTATTTTCTGTTATAATGTTAATATTGTTAAATTTTAACTTTCTTTTCCAAGTTCATTATATATGTATACAATTATATGTCAATATATAAAGCTTCATTAATTACCATCTAAATTGTACTTAAATAACAAAAGACATATATGTATAATTTATAATTAATAATAGTTTAAAAATATAAAATTAGACATTTAGAGATGAAAAAGGTATGTCTTTAATTTAGAGAACTTCATTAATTAACATCAAAATTGTAATTTTAAGGAACTATAACAATATATATATATATATATATATATATATATATATAATGGAAAATTCAAACTCTAATCCGCCTTTGATTAAAACTAAAATAGACATTTAGTCATAAAAAAAAATACATCTCTAACCCATCGCTAAAATTAAAATAAAATAAAGATAAAATTAGACATTTGGAGACAAAAAATTTCATCTCTAAATTCATTGCTGAAATTAAATTAAAATTGAAAAATAAAATAAAATTTAACAGTTAGAGATAGAAAATAAATACGTCACTAAATTAAAGATGGGAAAATCCGTTGCTAATCAATCTCAAACTCTATTCGTTGTCAATCCTTGAGACAAACTAAAATATGTCACTAAATTCCGTCAGTAATCCACATTTTTCTTATAGTGATAGTATTAAACTCTCAAACATATAACACAATTAAATAAAGTAAATTCAGGAAATGAATAGTCAATTACCTTCATATTCAAGTTTGATTAGAAAATTTTAGGGTGATTCTAATATATAAAAAAACTATTTGAAATTCCCTTTATATCCCTTCATAGCCCCCTTTTGTTATGTTCATAACCCCATGTCCCCATCTTCCCCTACAAATCAACAAGCCTTCGTCCCATCGTCTCTCTTCACCCTTCCTACCACAACTTCCTCACGTACACTTTATTGTTGTCGTCACCACTCGGATCAATTTCTCCATTGTCGTCTCCACAAAAACGACTACTTCTACTCTCAAATTTTCTTTTTAATTCCACAACTCCAACTTCCTCATAAATGTAAAGAAGTTTTCAATTATTACCGATATCGTAATTAGGAGTGACACGGTAAGGTATACCTTACTTTTTCCCCATACCTTTACCTTATCTTACTTGTACGGTATGGAGAAAATCCATACCGTTACCTTACCTTAAGGTTCGGTATACCTTCCAGCGGTATACCTTAAGTTCGGTATGAAACAAATGGCATACATTTGTCGTACCTTCAGTTCGGTATATCTTACCGACATCGGTATACCTTATTAATATCAGTATATCTTACTATATCGGTATTACTTACCGACATCGGTATACTTTATCATACCCTTACCAACCTAGGATATATCATATATCTCATATATTTACTCAAAATATATGAAATACTCCTAATAACGATTAAAATTCAACAAAATAAAATAAATATTGTAAATTATTTACTTAGAAATCGTAAGAATTATTTACTAAGTATATACTAACAAAGAACACACTTAGCATTACAATGCATTAAGCATAACATGAGATTAATTATAAGTGTTAATATTATAAATTACTAGCTATTTATAAATGTATAACATATTTACTAGTATTATATATCTATCATGTTTTTATAATTAATATAAATTTTATAAAAATATTATAAACTTACTAAATATTACAAATTTGAAATCTTTTACTTAGAAATCGTAAGAATTATTTACTAAGTATATACTAACAAAGGACACACTTAGCATTACAATGCATTAAGTATAGCATAAGATTAATTATAAGTGTTAATAATGTAAATTTACTAGATATTTATAAATGTATAACATATTTACTAGTATTATATATCAATCATGTTTTTATAATTAATATAAATTGTATAAAAATATTATAAACTTACTAAATATTACAAATTTGAAATCTTTTACTTAGAAATTGTAAGAATTATTTACTAAGTATTAATTAAGAACACATTTAATTATCATTACTATGCACATTAAGTATGACATAAGATTAACTATAAGTGTTAGATATTTACATATATATAATATATCATATTTACTAAGTATTATATATCAAGTATCTATAATTCACACACACAGATATATATATATATATATATATATATATATATATAATATCACAAATATACCGGTATATACCGTTACAACGGTATATGCCGAACTAACGGTATATGCCGCATCTACGGTATATATCGGTACAACGATATAAGCCGAATTAACAGTACATAACTTAAAAATTCGATATACCGTCGGTATCGGTATACGCCGGTATACCTCGGTTTTTAAAATTCTATACCGTTACCTTACCGTAAAATCTCGGTATGGTATCATACCTTACTGAAAATACCGGTATACCTTAAAGTTCGGTATTCCGGTATTTTTTTCGGTACGGTATGACTGTATGACGGTATTTTTCCCCAGCCCTAATCGTAATGGCCATTTCAATGTTTAGATTCATTTTTGTGCATATAGTTTTATTTAAAATAAATACTAAATAATGAAAATTGTTTGTTCATAATATTTAGAACACTTGTTCGTAATGGCCATTTCAATGTTTAGATTCATTTTTGTGCATATAGTTTTATTTAAAATAAATACTAAATAATGAAAATTGTTTGTTCATAATATTTAGAACAACTTAACAAGTGAGATAGTCTTTTAAGTGCAAAAAAAATAAATTATACACAAAGAGGTACAGAAGTCCATCTAGCTTTTGAGGTTTGAAGCCATTCATACAGTTGGGGAATTTGTCTTGCTCTTGTTAAAATGATGTGCGTGCCGTAAATTGATTAAAAAAAATCATAAAAGTATAATGAAAATGCAGAATAAAACTACGTATAAACTTTTTTTAAAAAAAGATACTAGATAGGGAAAACTTTAAATAAAATAACAATTAGATGTTAGATCATTAGGATTTGCTGGGGAGAGCGGCGACTATTACGAGGGCTGTGTGAGGATGGGGAGAGCTGTGATAGAGAAAACCGTTGTATGTATACAAATGGTTGTCCAATAAGTTTAAGTCAACCTTTTTTGTCTCATAAGATTTCATAAGCTATAAACAGCCTAAGCATAATCTGGAAATTTTGGTTGGCAAGAAAAACAAAAAAAATGCACCAAGATAAAACAAATACGCACGAGGCTACCAATCATCCAGCAGTCAATATTATCCTATTTGAGCATAAAACTACACATGGGGTTCATCATCCTACATGCCCCAAGTAGACATTTCTAAAGATAGTTATCGTGCCACAAAAATGCTCTACAGAAGGTCATTCAACTGTTTCTACTAGTAACATCATTCTACTTGGGGATTCCTTGCAAATTCGTTTCAGTCATTAAAAACACAGAGCCATAGACACAGTTTTATGTATTCTCAACCTCCTGGTCAATTTCATCCACGTGATCTCTCAGGATTTTCCACTGCAACAAGAGATATACACAGCTAATAAGATACAAACTCAACTTATATACATGGAAAAGCATGAGCCTTTTATTATAATTGTGCAGGTGTTAGAACTGAAACATACCTGGTCCATGGACAATGAGATACCTGTAATCATGCATACAAGAAAGTTACTTCCCGCTACAACATTTCTGAACCAAAATGAAATTTGATAAAACAAATTATAAGATGTGTTTAGAATCCCAAGTCGTATAGACGTCCATGGATGACAAATGGGGAATGAAACATAATAAAATTTGTGTTTAGCTAACAAATGCTTATTAACAGATAAAGTTTCACTAGTGGATAAAGATCAGGGAGGCCTGTGGGCATAAGCCAATCTCATTCGCGCGTGTCTCAGTTAACATTACAGGTCAAAACACTTTCCAGTAAAAGATGGAAAAAGTGAGTAGAGGATTATTGACATGGCCCAGGAAGAAATGAATTGGTAAGGTATGAAAAACACACTCTACATTTTATAATTCGGAGCAGTTCTCTGAAATGTTAGTCTATTCTTAACCTCCTTCATATGAATTAAACCAATTCACTTGTACAACAAAGTAAAAGCTAAAATATATTTAGGATCATAATTATACCCTGTTGCTAACACAAACTATGAAGGGGAAAAAAAACTAAAACAAACCCAAAACTATATGTACGATTAAAATCAAAAGTGACCAGCTTTTAGCAGCCTCAAACCCTCTATGCAATAAAAAATATTTTAGAAAAAAATCCAAATTAAACACCAGATAAAGAAGAATTTCCGTAAACATTTAATCAAAGATAAAAATAAATAAAAGAAAGATGAAGTCTAATGAGATGAGCACCATTTCCTGCTTTTATTCAAGATCATCTTTCACATACATCAACACCAGTTCCAGGCAACTCTAGTGCATTGAACACTGAGAGTTGTGCAAGCTAAATATCCAAAAGAAGATTCTCAGAGACTTAGACAACAAACAAAGGTCCAGCTAGAAGCCTAACCCAAGGTCTCAAGCTTTTACACCTAACAATCCTAAAATGACTATTCCTAAAACATCAATGATCATACAAATAAATAGATCCACTTTGAAGCAGCAACATAAAAAGAGTCAAACGGAACTAATCCCTTCACTGTCTACATTCGCATAATTTTTATGCACAGCTGCCAAGTTGGCAAATTGTTAACTCATAACTGTTATCATACTTGATAGAAATCAAGCATCCAGCAGTCAAGGATAGAAACACAAGCTGAAAACCCCTAGTTACAAAACACAGGGCCAGAAAATGCCAAAACAATATGAAGTGACATTTCACATTGTAGTCTTTAGTATACAGACCAAACTAATGTATTTCAACCAAACTCATATGATCAACTTCAAGCATACGGATACAACTTATCATTTACACTCACAACATATAATAAACCTAATCGAATTAAGCTCTTGTAAAGTGCAGTATGTATTGTAGATTTGCATCAACAGACGCGACTGTGCCTGTGATTATGTGTGTGATCTTGGATAGTGAATGCTAACTTGGTGACGTTGATCGAGTGCAATATAGATACAATTAGCGAATTAAAAATGATTTTCCAAATGACTTCATAAAAAATCAACAGAACATTAAAAAGTAAATGAAGAAAGAGAGACCTTTCTTGCCAGGAAATTCCTTTCCGTCTTTAGAATAGAATTCCCTGATATCCACGACAACCTTCCCCTGCCAGTTCCTCACCGACACCTTCCGATTCTTCGACAACTACATTCGAAGAAAATCACAATCTCGGCTTAAAAAAAAAAGAAAATATTCCACGCTATACAGGCATATGAAATAAGCATATCTACCTCGCAGACAACGATATGATCAGAGTCATCAGAATCGTTATCGGGCTTCGAGGTCTTCTTGGGAGGCTCGTCGCCTTCGGAGAGCGCGTCCTCGTCCTCCCTCTTCTTGCCCCTCTTAGACATCTCTTATCTGAACATAATTGCACAAAAACAAAACAATCAATAAATAAGCGTGCATAAAAATCAGGAAAAAGAACGGTAGTAAAATGGGCAGAGTGGCGAGGGAACACGATGAGGGCGTTGAGTGTGTTTGGAGAGAGGGAGATTTACGAACCACTCAGCAGACTGCAAGCGGAATGAGTTAGTGGAGAAATTGGAAGGTGTTAGGGCTTTTATTTCATTTTAGTACTCGCCTGCGGCATATTACCCGGGTGCCCAAAATTACACAATACCTACAATACTGAAAAAATATCAAAATTTATTCTATATTGATTTTTTTAGAAGGTATGATATGTATCTGAATTTTACGGTACGGGTACTGTCATACCCGTATATATATATTGAATTTTAATATATATTTTTATTATTTTTTTTCACATCCATAATACATTGTAATAATATAATATTAATAAGTAAGTTTATCATAAAAAATGGGCTAATACTTAAATTACAACTAGAAAAAATAAACAATTTGAAATTAAATGTAATAAATCATAATCTTATATTCTTTTTCAATTAATAAAATAAAAGTTAGGATGAATAATCAAGAAAAATTAAAATAAAGTGAGACATAATTAAATTATGAGATAAAAAATTATTCCAATTTAATTATATAATTTAGTCAATTGCTATAGTAAATGTAATAAATAATAAATTTTTATAATCTTTTATAATTTTGATATAAAAGGTAAACAAAAATATGATATTCAATGATTCTTAAAACATGAAAGTAATTGTAATAAATAATAATCTTTTATTCTTGTTAAATCTTTAAAATTAAAAGTTAAGATGAGTAATCGAGAAAATTAAAAGAAAATGAGATATACTTAATTATGAAATATTAGAACAAATGAACAATACAATGCAATGATATAATATTCAGTAAATTTATGATAAAATGTATATCTAATGTATTGCCTAAATGATATTGAAGAACCAAATAAAGATATGACAAGATATGAGAAAAAAAATATAAGGTATACCGTACCTTCTCACCCCTAATATTATCATTACATAATTTATTTAGGGTGTTGCTAATACACTA
This sequence comes from Perilla frutescens, assembly GCA_026008535.1. Taxonomy (NCBI): domain Eukaryota; kingdom Viridiplantae; phylum Streptophyta; class Magnoliopsida; order Lamiales; family Lamiaceae; genus Perilla; species Perilla frutescens. The sequence goes on along the minus strand of BRKX01000009.1, from coordinate 23,672,089 downwards.
CAACTTTTTCTCTTCACACCACATAATAAATTAATTGAAAACTAATTATTTATGATTTTACTTAAATACACTTACTAAATAATCTAATAAATTAATAATTATAAATTTAAAAAACAAACCAATAATCGTAAATTTTGAAACAATATAGAGCATATCAAAACTCAAGACCGAAAGCAGCAAGGATGAAAAAAATTTCCCCCTCCAAATCCTAATCATTTTCAAAGATTCTAAAAATCCATTTAGATTGAGAGTTTTTGTAGAAATCAACCATGCAGCACGAATTTAGTGAAGAAAACAAACAATGTAAGTGATTTGCTGTATTTTTTTCAAATTATTTTGGCATTTTTTTTCTAACTTTAAAGTAGTATTCATCACAGCTAATTCAAAAAACACAGTATGAAACCCGTCACATGGGATCAAAAATATTTTTCAACCATATAAAGCACGCGTTAAAAATCTTTTTTTTTTTTGAACTAAGAATGTTTTGTCAAATAACAATTTTCGAAAATTTTCATAATGGGTCAGAAAATACATTCTGAAATCACGGCGTTCAGGTCATAAATTTTTTTCAATGTTCACTAGGGAGGTTCAAAAATCCATTTCTGACCCTCTTACGTTTAAATATTTCAGAATCTAATAGTTTATCATTGGGCTCCTAGGTAACAAAGAGGGTAGTGTTGTTGGCCTAATGTTTTGTAGGTATTCTTAACTATGGGCCATCCACTATCCCCTATATCATGTGTGTGGAAGTATCACCTCAACGAATGTGTTGTTGGATGGGAAAACATTCAATCTATAATAATTCTAATACATCTTAGATGTCGAATTGTATGTATTTCATGTTCTGAAATTTTAAACTCTAGGATTGATAATTATTTCTGAATTTTAACATATAGGTCGAAAAATTATATATGAGATCTTATTCTATACGTCGAAAAATAATTTTCGAAATCATTGTAGGATTATCAAAAATAATTTTTTTGACATCTCCAAGATGGCATTCCATCACAGACAACACATCAAAACAACTAATAGATTATCAATATGTAGATATAATCAACATGTCAAAACATCCAAGGCCCCAACAGTTGGTCTCACTCATGCCTTTTCTGCTTGAAGTTCAAAAATTAGTTGCAAGGGAGAGCTTGCCTTTGAGTATGAGAGGGAGAGCTTGGAGCAACAAGCATTTCTTGCCTTCGAATAGGTGGCACGAGTAACATCCCTCTTTTTTTTATAAGTAAAAAAATCTTGTGAATCTCCTGTTATGTGAGCATTCATTGTGGCTGGTTGGACAGGTTTTGTACAGTTAATTCATCTTGCAACACCATCTCACCACTCATGTCGACGGGCTTCAACAGAGAGTTACAAACTCTCAGAAGAACTTGCCAAGGTCTCCGAAGAGTGGTTGGATGTGATATCCCGACCCTTTTTGCTAAATTATAAATTATAATTTTGGTAAATGATTTTGAATTAATATTGTTTGAATATTAATTATGATGGTATGTTCGTATATTATGCCGTTATTTTAATGCAGGTTGTCCCACTCAAGCTGATACGTCATAGCATGGTGATATTATACTGAGTATATAATACAGTTTGATTTTAATACTAAAATGTTGAGTTATATGATAATGAATGTGATTACATTTGATTTTATTTTTCCATACCTTGAACACCCTAAAGCTGAGTTGGTCGGGGTTAGAAAGTTAAATGGAGTTGAAAATGTCCGGGAGCTGGACTGTATTCGAAAACAACAATAAATCGAGTCTGAAACGCGACCATTAAACGCGGGTATACCGAGTCACGCCTCACAGTGAAGTCGAGACGCGACCCCTTCCAAGTCGTATGCCGAGCATGTCTGCAACGCGAGCTGCAAACGCAACATTTAGGTCGCGTGTCATCGGCTTTAGGGAGCCATTTTTCTTCGGCTCAAACGCGACCCTCAGAAGCGACTACTTTGGGTCGCGCCTCGCTATGTTAACCAAACGCGGCCTCAGAACGCGACCCCCTAGGTCGCACCTCACTTCGGGATTTCCACTTTTTAAACACTTCTCCTCACTCATTCATCTTCATTTCTTCTTTCATCTTGGCGATTTTTCCTCCAAAATTCTCTCAAGAAAATCTTCAAGTTCTTGGATTGGATTCTCTTATCATCACTCATCAACCAAGGTAACTTCATACCATCTTCCTCTTGGTGATTAAACACCATTTCTTGTTGATTTGAATTAAGGGCTTGTATCCAAAAATTTAGGGTTTTTGATTTTATTGATCCTCTTGTCTTGATATCTTGAACATATGGTTTATTTACCCCATTGAAGCTGTAACAGCCCGGTCCTGAGGATGGGGACGGGGTTGTTGTGCGTAAAATAGCATGAAAAAATGGAAATCCAGGGGGGTGTTTCTAGAATTAAGCTAAGTTAGTGCCTTAAAAACTTAGGCAACATAACTTTATGATTAGGAAGAACTTATCGTTTTCAACGAATCAAAGGGGTCAAAGGGTTCAAACAAGTTGAAGGAATGCCTATTCATAGGCTAATCCAATTCAAACAGAATCCAACAATTAATAAATAGGATTCCGACTCTTCAAATAAACAAGACCTCTCCATAGGTCACAACAACTAAGACCCATCAATAGGTCAGAGGCAAATAAACTATTTTATGTCTCATTCATAGGACAGAAGCAATTAATCAAGATAAGACTCATTCATAGGTCAATTGGAAAATAAACAAAATCCAAGACTTAACCAAATATGACCAACTCATAGGTCGAAAACTGTAATGAAACATGCTTGGAGTTATGAAAAGAAGTGGGACTTTATTTATCATGATTCAATAAAGAATACAATTCAGATAAGCTCAAAAATAAAACATAGCATGCAATCATACTATAGGGCAACTGTATCAGAGTTTAAGCGGAAAACAATGGAGTAATATTGTATCTAGAGTTGCCCAAAAAAAACCGGACCGGCGGTTATAACTGCCGGTTTTCCGGTCTGGCACGGTTCCGAAACCGTACGGACGGTTACGGTTTGTAAACCGTAACGGTCAACCGTAGTAGGGCGGTCCGGTTCCAGTTTGGGGGCGGTTTTTTTCAAACCGCCGGTTTGGGCGGTTAACCGACGGTTTTTGTATTTTTTTTTTAATGGTCGAGATCACGATCCGCGTGATCTCGATCAACGGCTAGGAACACACGGAGGTGGATTGTTGACGTGGAACTGCCGATTTTGGAGCACAAACCGGCGGTTTGGCCGAAAACCACCGGTTTGGGCTCCAAAACCGGCGGTTCGGCCGTTTTTTTTTCAAAATTTTTCAAATTCAAATTTTAAATTTTTTCCCCCACTCCCCAATTTTCACCTATAAATACCCCATCTCCTCCACCATTTTCACCCACACCAAACTCTCAATCTCTCTCTCTATGCTCAAATTCTCTCTATTCTACTATTCAAGCAATATCATTTTCTTATTCGAGTTTTATTACAAGTTACAATTTTATGAAGTTACTCTCTAGTCTCTCCAGTCTCCACTCTTAATCTCTCAATATCTCGATTTCTTCATTTCTTCATTTCTACAATTCTACTCATTTTCTATCATCCATTCTTCCCTAATCATCATGTCTAGCCGAGGTAGCCGAGCCGATAAGGGTAAAGGCAAAGCTATTGCTGATAGTTCCGAAGCTCCACATCGTCGTCGTCGTACTCATTCTGGAGTACATATTTCTGATGATGCTGATACGACGTCGCCTCAATTTCAACAACAACAACCTGAAGAATATGTGAATCCCTATGGCGGAGCCGATAGCGGTTTCTACCATGATCCAAGTGGTGCCGGTTTTCACAACAATCCTACTGCAGCTCAAATGGCAGTTGACGAAGAAGTGGCAAGATGGATCCAGTTTGAAGAATTACAACGATCTCAAGAATCTCGTGCTTTCAGCGGAAATCCATCCATCGATCTCGACACGGAGGAGGTGGAGGAAGAGGCGGAGGCCGTTCCAACAAGAAGTACGGCACTAAAATCTGCTCTCTTCACTATTCATTTCCGAAAGGTGGCAATGAAGAATGAAGCGGGTGTGTTTGATTTGTATTGCAACTATTGTCCGAAGCAATACAAATTTCGCACTGGAGGAGGCTATGGGACGTACTGGTCACACATCACCAACAATCATCAAGTCGAACTTGGACGTGCTCAAGCTCAATTGCAACTCAACTTCCAACCGGTAAGCAGTCAAAATATCGAAAGTCAAGGTGAAGGTACACCGTACTCATCCCAACTCTTTAGGTTTGACCTTCTAGTTGCTAGGGAACAAATGTGTTATTTTATTTGTGAAGAATATTTAGCACTTCAATTTGCCGATAGCATGAATTTTGAACGTCGTATGAAAGCTGCTTATAATCCCGGTGCTCAAAGAATACCTAGAATGACTATGACTAGGACCCTTGAAAAATTGCATATAAGATATAAGTCGAAATTGAAAAGTGTTATTAGTAAAATTCCTTATAGGGTTGCTATTTGTTCTGATATTTGGTCTGATAAATTTATCAGTCGTCATTATATTGCTACTACATTGCATTGGATTGATTATTCATGGAATTTAAATAAACGTTTAATTGCTTTTCGTAGATTTAACTGTCAACATAGTGCTACTAATATTGCTAAGGATATTATTAAAATTTGCAATCATTTTAAAATGCTTGATAAAATTTTTTCTATTGGTTTTGATAATGCGAGTGCTAATACGGCTAGTATTAGAGAATTAATCTAAGCATGTAATCCAACCTTGCATGGTAAATATTTTCATACTCGATGTATTGCTCATATTTTAAATTTATGTGTTCAAGATGGACTTAGAATATTAAATAACTCAATTCAACCTATTCGTGATGCTGTAGATTATATTCATGGTAGAGTTAGAGTTAAACGTAGGTGGGAAAAATTCTGTAGGGAAGCTGGTGTGCATCCTAAAATTTTTAACTTAGATGTGCCTAATAGGTAGAACTCTACTTATGAAATGCTTTCTGCAACTTTTGAATATCGTGAATTATTATGTTCTTTTTTTGCTACGCATATTGAATCGTTTATTTTATTATCTTCGTATTGGGATGATTGTATTGAATTAATGGAGCTTTTACAAGTTTTTCAATATGCAACAAAATATTTATCCGGTGTGTATTACCTTACTGTTTGCAAATTTATGTATCATTGTTGTTTAATTGCTGCAAAATTTAATACTTGTAGTCATAAACCCGATTTGCAAGATATGATTCTAGCCATGGTAAAAAAATGGCTAAAATATTTTGATCATGTGCCTAATATTTTTTTGGTTGTAAAAATATTGGATCCTACTTTTAAACTAAGTGGTACTAATGATATGATTGACATGTATTACAAGTTTTTGTCTACTATGAGTTTTACAGGTTCCGATCCCGATATACATGTGCCAACTGCTGAAGAAATTAAAACAGAAATTTATGAGTCTATATATTCACTTTATAGAGAATATGAGTTAAAATATGCTGATAGTATAACTCGTCCAACCAGTCGTTCTTTAGGTTCTAGTAATTCTTTTTCGATAGGATTAAATACTTCATCTTCACGTGATAGTGCTTTACAAGAATTCCAAAAAAATTTCCACGGTAGAGGAAATACTAGGCGTAGTCAAAATGAATTAGATATGTATTTGCAAGACCCTGTTGTGCCCCCCGATGATGAAAATGCAGGTCCCAACGATTATGATGTTCTCAAGTAGTGGTCCCGAAATCAAGAGCGGTATCATTTGCTTGCAATTATGGCAAGGGAGATTTTTGGAGTCCCGGCATCAACGGTAGCGGTCGAGCAAGCTTTCAGTGAATCCGGTTACATGTTGGACGAACGGAGATCAAATTTGACACCGGATCACCTCGAAGCTCAAATGATGTTGAAGGACGAGTCCAAAGCCGACCTAAGAGAGCAAGAGAACCGCTGGGACGACTTGATGGATGGCCCGCTCATTGAAGTTGGCTCGGAGAGTGAAGCCGAAGGAGGGAGCCAAACCGGAGATGATTGGGACGACGACTTCGAATTCTAGACTCGCCAAGGAAAAAAGGTAAAATGAACTACGAGGGCTTTGATTCCAAGGTAAGGGATACGTAGGCAGCTTCATATGAAGTGCAAGCCCAAATTTCAATTATTTCTTTTTCCCCCCTAATTCCTAAATTAGCTCAAATTGTAACTTATAAATTGTAATTTGTAAATTGTAATTTTATATTTTCATAGTTTGATTAATTTAAAATGTGTATTTTGTAACTTGTTATTTGTAAATTTGTTAATTGTAATTTCATATTTTCATAGCTTGATTAATTTACAATTTGTATTTTGTAACTTGTAATTTGATAAATTAAATTGTATTCTCAATATTCTTGTAAGTTGTAACTTGTAAGTTTTATAACTTGTAAATTGTAAGATATAAATTATAATAATAAAATTATATAATAATATCAAAATTCAAATAAACTTGTGTTTTGTCATACTTCTTAGTTTTTAACTTGTAAATTAGTAATTTTATCGATTTAGTACTTAGTAGTTTTTCGTCCAATCGTCAATTCGAGTTCGGAGAGATAGAGGAGGAAAAAAAAACCGAAAACCGACGGTTAACCGGATAACCGCCGGTAACCGGCCAAAACCGGCCAAGGTACAAACTGGCGGTTCCGGTTAACAAACCAGAACCGTCAACCGTAACCGCACGGTGCGGTTCCGGTTCCGCCGTTCCGGAACCGCCTAACCGGCGGTTTCTAACCGGAACCGGCCGGAATCGGAACCGTGGGCATCTCTAATTGTATCTCATAACAACATACTCATGAGCAATAATTTAGTCTGAACGAGACAACAAGGCATGATCAACCCACAACAGTATATCGAGCCATCACCTCCCGCATCTCAACCTGTGAAAAACATTTTGAAAATATTTTGGGCGTGAGTACTAAAGCACTCAGTGGGTTAAACTTTTAACTCAATCTTTAATAAAAATTGTAACAGAATATCTAAAATATAAATACAGATAATGGAAAGCATAACTCGAAAGCCCTTTCCATTTCTGCAAACTTTTACTTCTCTTTGGTACCCTGTAGCTCCTTTTGTCGTCTATTGCACTCTATGACATGTCGCTGATAGGAAAAGGGAGGGGTTACCTTGCTAATCCGAGAAGAGTGTACCAGGGATCACCTAGCATTGACCCTGAGTATACCAGGGGTTACCTAGCATTGACTCCTTATAGTAATACTCAGATCACGTGTATGTGCAGAGATTACCTCACATTGACACCTTTAGTGATTAACATCACAACTGCAAGAATCACAGTTCCCGCCTATCCTTTGATCTATGTTCTCTATAAAGCGTGTAATATGACATAAGCATAAAAACTATGTCATCCTCTAAATATAGCAACTAGGCTAACCTTTAATTCCTCTAGCAACTTAGTTCAATTATACTTCATATTCCTTAACGGAAACCATTCTTTAACTTGAGTTTAATACTAAAAGCACAAGCTAAAAAGTACAACTCATTATACACAAGTATAATCAATACACAATAAACATTTAATATACTGTAACTTTAAACTATGACTATTAGACTTCAAATATAAACTTTAACCTTAATCTTTAAGCTATGAACTTTAAACTCTAACCTTAACTTTTAACCTACAAACTTTAAATATGACAAGGCATAATCTACTCTATTTGATTATGTCGAAGCATACTCTATATTTATTTATTGTGATAAATCATAATCTATATTCTCAATAATCATGATGAAGCATAATCTATGTTCTCAATAATTATGGCAAAGCATAATCTATATTCTCAATAATTATACATCAGTATAATACTATATTGTCATTAATTATACAACAGTATAATACTATTACTTTAGCAGAGACTTGAGCAGATAATTTCTCAAATATTTTATTTGGATATTCTAACTATGACTATCACATTTATGAGTTAATAACTCAAATATAGATAGGTTTTGCAAATAAAACCACCTCGATTAGACCAACTCAGGTGATCAAACTTCTCGATACTCATCCGTCAGCTTCTCTGACTAGCTCAACAAGTCCTACAAGGTCAAACCTTATTTTAGGACTGCTACTCTAATTTTCAGAACTCGACTTTAATTTAATTGGAGCTTTTATTCACTTTAATTATATTTCAACTAAGAATGCGCGACTCTAGAGACCTCGTACAACTTTCACACAGGAGAAAATAAATTCCAAAATATAATTTCTGATTTAATGAGACCAAAAGATTTGACAGAGGTCACTTTCCGTAACTTGCCATTTTACTATTTTTTTCACAGCAAACCTCGATTGCACTTTTTACTTGTCCAAAAATTATGAAAATAATCAAACATGACCCCACATATATCTTTATTAAACTATACAATTTTTGGAATTTTCTGAAATCACATGCTCTAGTTATAAAAATAACCGCCTGATTAAAATAATCGACTTTAATCAAAAGTTATCGGAAAATTATGAAACTTGGCAGTCCTATAGGAAATAATATTTCGAGCAACTTTCTAGTTCAAACTTTTTCGATTTGACGACCCGAAATGGCGAAAATGGGCCAAACTGAAACTGATCGGCGCCCCTTTATTTTTCACATTTTCCGGCGTTTTTGCCGGTTTTCGGCCACCGGACGACAACGCACTCAACATACGAAATGAAGCACTATTTAAAACACACAACATATTGAAATTTTAACTATAAAGGATGAGAAATGGACCGAAACGAGACATCCGAAGCGGCGCGCGCGACGGCGGCACGACGACGGCAATCCCGGCCATCCACGGCAGCGGCGGCGGCGGCTCTCCGGCAGCCTTCCGGCACTCGATAGCTGCTCCTGCAGCAGCAGCACCCCTCCCCCCCAAATAAAACTTAACTTGGGCCCGTATGCGCGATTTACTCGGCGCAGGCCCGGGTTTCTCTCGTTCGTCAACACGAACTAGAGAGAGAAAGAGAAGAGAGAGATGAGCAAGAGAAATGAATCCCCAAGCCCTATTTATAGGAAAAGTGGCTCCGGGGCGGGTATAACTTTTTCGAATATAAAATACTGATAAAGTAATTTTTGAATTCAATAAAAGTTGCTTTATTCAATGTCGAGGTCCAAACGACCTCAGACACAAAATCTGAAAATACCGAAAGACTCGTTGGCTCGAGTACTATTGAACCAACCCAACTCGGGATGACGAGGAAGTCGTCTGAAGAAAAACGAAGAAAGATTCCCTTTCAAAAATTACTTTTACTATTCATTTTGACTGACAGATTTTGCTCCCGAGCGTTCGATTGACCTCAGATTGGCAATCTGTGAATGCGAACAGATTCCTTGGGTCATTTCCTATAAGATAGGCTTATTAGAACAAGTTTGGGTTCAAAGAGGAGGATTTCGTAAATTTTTCAAATCACGAACGCTCGCATAAATTACTATTCACAGGTTTTCCCTTTACGATTTTCAATTACGGGACTCCTGTAGAGGTCAGAATAAAATTTTGAAAGCACCAACAGCTTCCTTTAGATCGTTACATTCCAAAAAAGACCGATATTGACTATCTTCCGGCGGCAAACGCAAAATCTCATAATCGATTTTCACATAAAATACACGAAAAGGTCGCGACTTACATCTGTTTTACTTTATTTTAGCTCCAATTATTTTCTTTAGTCTTCTAAATTAATTTAGAAAACTCACTAAGGTAGTCTGAAATTCTGGGATGTTACAGAAGCTATATGTGTAGTTATATTAAAATCCCTATGGTTCATTGTTGCTAGAGTTTGGTTATTTTGTCCTAATTTTCCCTTGTTATGTTGATAGTTGGTTGGAGGTGTTGTGATGGTTTTATGGAGTTGATTTTCATGTATGTTATAGCCCTAGGATGGAAGTACATGTATTGGGATTTATGAGTTTAAAGGATTTAAATTGAGACATGTTCATGTGGTTTAAATGAGTGCACGTAATGTGCTCGGTTAAATGCCTCAAAGAGTTTTAATGTGTATTTTGAGTCTAAAATCATAGTATGAGCTTGTACATGGTTGTGTATGTGAAATTGTATGAAAACCTTAAAGCAATGTATAGAATGTGTTTGGTCAAAATTATAGAATAATTGTATAACTCGACATCTAAAATGAAAAGGGGGTTTAAAGGTGATAGATGACATATTGTGGTTCGAGAAGAACGACTTGTGCACGGCAAGGAAGCATTTCAAAGGTAGAGAGGCTTTCGAAAGCTTCTCATAAGGTGGGGTTACTCTAAACTGCAAACATGTGTAAAGTTATAGTTATTGTTGTGCTTTGATTGTATAAATATGCAGGGTCTTCGGATCGGTTATAAGAATGAGACCCTTCGGGGCAATATAGAGATCCTTCGGGATTGATAAAGAGGTCATTCGGGATCGATATAGACTTGTTAATGTTCTCTCTGGGGGATAATAAGCCTGCGGGCATCCTTACAGGGCTAAGACGTTCATTAACAGGGGCATCATGATGTTTGGGCCCTACAGGGTTGAGGCTAGTGTCCATAAAGTAAAGAAATTTCCATATGTTATATTTTCACTTGTACAATTATCTATAACTATTTACAGTGTTTCCCCACTGAGTATGTTGTTAAATACTCACCTTATTCATTTAATGAATTTCAGGTTGAGCAGTTGGGGCTCGAGTAGGAGCGTTGTGAACACAAGAGAACCCCCATAAGCTTGTGTTTACTTTTGCATGCTCTCCTTTTGAAATACTCATATTATTATTATTTCATTGATCACTCTTCTTTTGTTGTTATGATCAATGATCATTGGGGATGAGATTAGCCCTATTTTGTAGTTATGTTGTATTTAACTTGATATATATTGTGTAAACGTTTTAAAGGCGAGTCGTTCGATCTTGGAGCCTTCTACATGCAAATATATGTAGTTGAAGCCCCAAATTATGACGGCTAAACTAGGGTCTTAGACAGGTAGGTTGTGTAAAACCTATGAGCCTGATAGGTTAGATAATTGTATGAATGATGTGGATGGACTTATACGATGCTTCTACTTAATACTATGATGTGTGACAAAATAGATCCGATAAGTTGCATATTATAATTGCAAAAAATTTATAATGAGAATTATGATGTCATACCTTATCGTGCTATTTGACTTTAGCTTCTGCTTAATTTAATATAAACACACGAATATAAGTAAGTAAATTGTATGCTAAGTGACATGGCGAAACGGAGTAGTTTGGGGCATTAAATTGGATATGACAGTGAATGAGTCTTCATTGATTGGATAGTAGAGGTTGGATCTTAAGCCTTTACACATGCTGACTTCTCTTGCATTTTGAGGTACTGCGACGGTGAACATTCTCTACTTATTTTAGTTTATGTGATTGTCGAGATCAGATGTACCACGAACATCTTTATCGATATGAAGGTGAACTTTAGAGACATCTCCACGATGTTGATCCCCTCAGCAAAGGGTAAGTTGGCGAGGCTTGTTAGACTACTTTTCTGATGGGAGCAGGAACCCCCTGGATCCAAGTCAACATATCTTTGACCTGCTTTGATTTGAGCTTGATCTCAGACTTGGGATGGACTTCTTGGAATTCGAACCCAGGGTGGTTCTAAAGGGGTCGCATCCTCTAGGTGACCTTTGATGTTCTGAATGCCCGTCGAACTATTCCTTGCATAAAAAAAGGTTAGAAAAAGAAATGAGCCCAAAGTGGTTAAGATTTACCGAATCGTTGCCATTGGCCAGGATACGAGGTCGAACTAGTGGTGGAGGAAGAGATCGAATGGATCCGGATGGCTATAAATCCAGCGCATCGACCTTCACGATCATAGTGAAGTTCTCCATTCATATCGCCGTCAATTCCACTATTGTGGCACTATTGGACAGTTCTCAAAACTTAGGTGGATCAACATCTCCTTCAGGCGAAAGTGAGCTAATCAATCCATCCTTACGGCTATCAACCGGAGTCATCATAGCTTTGTAGTTCCAATCAGAGCCCCACGTTGGGCGCCAAATTGCTGATTCTAAAAATTGCAATTAAGTCATAATCAAATCGGAGCTCCGGCGATCTACAAAACAAAAATGACAAATGCGAAGCTGAAGGACTGTAGAATGGTTAACAACCAAACAGACTCTAATGCTCAAGTTATAATCAATATAAAATGATCATAGTTATGCAAAATTAAAGAACACGAATTGAAAAGAAGGGTAGAGTAAGGATATTTTAAGGTCGAAACTAAGGTCGATCGCAGTAGCTTTTAAAAAATAGGTGCAAGTGGCCGATATCACATTCTCTTTCTTCATTATCAACTTCTCCTTATATAGATAGAGGCCAGCAACCCCCCTAAACCGAAAACCCCTAACCACAATATCTTTAGGAGGGGCTGTTATCCATGGACTAAGGTTTTAACTTAGTAATCTGTCCTGACGACGACGCTAAGATTTAGCTTACCCTCGGATGAACTGCCTTATCTTTAAGGTTGACCAAACTCTCCAAGGCCTTCCTTAGTTGGCTCGGGCCTATTGGGTCTTGATGGAAAAAACACCAGTACATACCTAACTTCATATTTTCATACCAACCACCTTCTAATAATTTTTGGATATTAGCCAATTCTTTTAGAATTGTCACTTTAGCCATATTTTAGTAAATTAAGTAAAATTAGATTCACCCGCGCATGTTGTTTTTATTAAAACAATACATAATTTTTACATCACTTATCATTCCTATTTTCTTTATAGATATGTGAAGCACTAAACATGCATATACATTTCGAAGTGCCCAAAGTGTTTTGTTTCTCTATAGGGTAGGTTCATGAAGTCACATGTAATAACATATAACAATTCATTTAGAAAGATGGAAATATCATAACAATCCATCATATCTGAGACAATAATCTCTTCTTTTATAAAGTCAAAATCTGAGAGTATGATACATATTCTACCAAAAAACACACAACTAATTTATAATTCAGTTTGATATAATCATATATTTATATCAAGTTATGATTGAATATAAATTTATTAGTATACATATTTTTTTTAATAATATATGTGCATCGCACATGTGGTATACTAGTTATAACATAAATACTTATAGTTGACATTTATCAACAAAAGAATGAATTAAAAAAAATACAATTTAATTTTAAAATAATTAACCATAATAATGAATTATTAATTGGAAACTGAAATCTAAATACTAAAAATTAATTATAAATTCTAATTGGGTGGGGCGACGTCTGATAAACAATCATAAAATTAAACTATAAAAAAACCCTTAACTTGAAGATTAGTAGAGAATGTGGAATCAGGTAAAAGTAAAAAGTTGGTCAGAAAATTCTACCTTCTCCCCGGGTAATACTTGAGTTTTGTTAGGATGCCGCCACGTGGCCTCGTATTTGAAATATTTTTTCTTTAATTTGCAGTCGTATATGACTGTATTTCCCTAAAAAATGGGTCATTCAGCTATTAGGCACTTCCACAGTGAAAAGTAGGTCATGGGGCCCACCCTCACATTGGGAATATCGGCAAGTATTTTTCTGGCAAGAATGGAACATTTTCCGGCAACTATTTCATGTCGGCAACGGAACAGTAATGGAGAACGGGCCATTTCTGTTCAAATCGACATGTTTTCAGAATTTTTTCATGAAATCATCATGCTTAAATGAGTTTGGTTCTGTTTTCAAGATTTGCATAGTGTAAAGGTTAGATTTTGGCAGAATTTTAATTTTTAGCAGAAATTTTGAATTGGTATTATATTTTAATTATGTTGTCTTCTCCAATGCGCCATTATCCCAAAAATACATTTTGAAAAACAGAATGTTCTTCTTTTTGCGTTGGTGAAGTTGAATTTTTTTTTTCCATCGTGCGTCATCGGTTTGATTCCGTTATTTGGGTAGCTGCGAGGTATGTAAATTTTCATGTGTTTGTGTCCCTATTTTAGGGGTTGATTTTTTGATGTATTGTTAGGGTTATTTTTATGCATTCGATTTAAGGTTATATGTTAGGGTTTTTTACTAGTGAGAGTTGTTAATGAAGCGATTGTAGTGATTGAATTTGTTAATTGATATTGAAATTTGACAGGGGCCTCTGTTTTGCGGCTAAATGTTGGGGCTTTATTTAAACGGTTATATTTTCATGCTTTCCATTTAATGTTGATTTTTTTGGGATGAACACTAGTTAATGAAGTGATTATATTGAATGCCAAAAAATTGTTTGGGTAAGAAAGCTGAAATTGAATGCATGATTTAAGTTATTATTCAATATGTAAATGTTCAATTTTTGAGAATGAAAAGTGTTGTTATTAGTCAGACGTTTGACTCCTTGCGTATAAAAGGTCAATTTTAGTTTGTTGGGATTATTTATGTTAAATATCTTGTGTATAGATTTATGTTGAATATAAATTTTGACTTGAACATTTCACTCGAGACTGAGGTCTCCTCCGAAGGTAGCACGAAGGAAAAAAATGATGGGGAACAGTCTAGCAACATATTGTATTTCTTCAATGTTAATGGAATTAGAGAATCGATTAGAAATTGGAAATACTGTCGATAGTCTAGATCAAACATATTTATTACATTGTCAGTATGGCAGATGTCGTGGGTTTAGTGTGAGAAATGGAGACCAATATTATTTTTCTGGAACAAATGAGCTTCGTTGAAAAGAATATGAATGCTCATGTGAAGGTCGGCATGACGACAAACAATTGAAAGGGAAATTAGCGGCATATAGGGAATAAATAACTAGGAGTAATTGTAAAGCGAAAATACGGTTTGGCAGAAAGAAGGATTTTCCATGGACGGTGCAGAAATTTGTGAAGGAGCATAATCATGAATTGCTTAGCACCCATCAAGGTTATCTCGGTTTGCTCGTCAATTGACTCATGTAAAATAGTCACTTGTAGAGGCTCTTAATTCTGCGGGTATCGGAGTTAGTCGGGCATGTTGGTTTATGGAAAATGAAGCCGGCGGGCCGCATAACATTGGTTTTATGAGAAAGGATACTTATAATCACTTGAATCGGGTTAGGCAGTCAATAAGAGTAGAGAATAGTGATGCAAATGCACTGGTGAATTTCTTTGCCAAGAAATCCAACATTGAGCCATTCTTTTATTGGAACGTGCAATTAGATGATGATGGTCGATTGATAAAAAAAAATTCAGAGACTCTCATGCTCTTATTGATTACAAGTACCGGAGATGTGTTATCGGTTAAATCGGTATAGTCTGATTTGTTCACCATTTGTTGGCATTAACCATCATAGGAGAAATGAGATGTTAGGTTTAGGCTTCTTATCCAATGAGACCACATCTTCTTTTTGAATGGTTGTTTGCTACTTTTTTAGAGTACATGCATGGGAAGGAGCCGTAGGTGATATTTTCTGATCAAAGTCAAACACTAATGAATGTGATTGATGCTACCTTCAAATCCGTGAGTCATCGTCTTTGTTAGTGGCATATTAGCCAAAACGCTCCCTCTCATTTTGGATCCCTAAACAGCAATAGTGAATTCAAGTGGCGGTGGTATCATTGCATGAATGGGGTTGAATCTGAAGATAAGTTTGAGGAGTGTTGGGTTCTATGATCAATAACTATGCTCTCAAGGATCATAGATGGTTTTCCAATATATATAAATTTAAGAAGAGGTGGGCGTTTGTGTTTACAAACACTTTATTCAGTGCGGATTTCTTGCTACCTCGCGCAATGAGGTTACAAATAAAGTCTTAAAAGATTTATGCTCTACAAGCTCCACTGAATTTATTGAGAAGTATGAGCAGGTCCTGCATGATTAGTGTACAAGAGAGAGTGTCGACTATGGTCTAAACATCGGTACACAGGGACAATTTGTAAACAATTACCTCTTGTTGGCTCAAGCTGCACATGTTTACACAGGGAATGTCTACAAGGCATTTGAGTCGCAATTTGCCCTTTCTGTAAGTGTGGTAATAATTGAACGTCTTCCAAACGAGTTCGATGGAATAGATTTGCAGTTTAAGGTTGCCTCTCAACCGCTCATGACAAGGATTCGAATTGTCCAATTCAACAAGCCTTCACAACGAGCCACGTGTAGCTGCCATATGTGGGAGACTGAAGGAGTGCTATTCTGGCATATACTTAGAATTTATTTTCACATGAGTGTGACCAAGCTGCCGGAATGTTACTTCATGCCTCATTGGTGTAAATCTACAAAGCAACGACATGTTAACGAAATCGATGACTATTCCATTACAGATGGTAATGACATTGTTAATGAAATGACATTTGTAAATTATCTTATGAGGCTCAATCTTGAGGTGGCGCACGGTGTGAAAAACCACCAACATGGAAGGAAACACATGTGTAGATCGAATACGTGCTTTGAAGGCTAAAATATATGCAATGATGAACAAAAGTGTTCTACATAAAAACCAATTTGTTGGGAATTTGTCGGGGGAGAGAGAGGATACAACTCATATTCGTGATTCTAACTTGTCCAAATATCGTGGAAAGACACCAATTACCTCGCATTAGAAGCGAAAGAAACCGAAGTCAAATCTACGACCCTTAGTTCCAAAGTAGCCAGGTCTCTGTTCTTCCATTCATGTATGATCATTTCATGTGAAGAATGACATCTGTTTAATTTATGGCACTTCTTTGCAGAGGTGGAGTGCTCGCAACAGATGAAGATAAATACTCATCGATCTAATGACACCAATGGAATTGATTCAATATCAAGGCGATGGGAGCCCCATCGTGAAGCTCCACTGCACTCATATGGAGTATGTTTTCGTAGATTTCGCTTACCGTTTAACCCAATGCACATCATTTCTTATGTGGAGATGTTTTCATACATACAGGATGAAGAACCAAGTTTGTCACAATACTCTCAGAATGTGAATTTGGACGCGCCTCTTGATGTGTCTTCACTTTTCCAAGTATGAATTCTATTTATTTATTTCGACAAAGTATATGCATTTTTTAGCCTGAAATATATATGAGTGTGAGAGTATTTGTATTTGTCCCTATTTGAAGCCACTCTCCGGTCAATCAATCAGCCAATCTAGGGCTGGGCCCAGTAGATCCTGGTGGGTATAGGGCCCTCAGAACCATTATCGGTAAGGAAATCGACAAAAAAGAAGCAAATAAACTTCTTCAGGTAATGACTTCGCGTGAATATGTATTGTCATGTTATGCTTGCTTTAGTCTTCTGATCCATCATGTTTGTCCAATAATGTATGCTTTCTAAGTAGAGGTTCTTCCAACTGAATATATTGTGATTGAGACAATATATGAAGGTGTCATGTGCTATAATTTTATTAAATAAAGTTTTCAAAATACACATAAACCTATGCATGAATTATTAGAATGTTGCACACCTTCTATTTATATTTTTCGCTCCAACCCTAATTGCAATGCAGCTAGGCACAACTAAAAATGGCTCCAAGAGCTATACCCCAAGAGGATGTTTTTTTCGTCGAGCCTTAAACTAGGTATGCTGAACAAGTTGCCCTACTTGAGCCGGAACAACAGTATTTGCTCGGCCAATAGACTCCAGACGATGATGAGGAAAATCTCTGAGTAATTCATAATGTCCGTGAAATTATGGAACAACAGATGGAGATTCTCTTTTCTAATGAAGAATTCAAACGTAAGGTGGCTCAGTGGGGTGAGAGCTATGAAATGTTTACTTGGCTTTTGGACTTTGGACACTCACGTTCCTATGATAAAGTCACCAACTTGGTTGACCTGCCTGATAGCATCCGGAGAAGGGTGAAGTAGGTATATTTACGTTGCATGTAACATGTCACTTATGAAACAATTACAAAATATTTGTAATTGCAGGTACGACTCGTGGCCTTGGTGTACAAGAACGATGGTGAGGAATTCTGGCACATATTGAAGGCCTTATTTTAAGTGAATGATCATTTGAGTGATGTGAGTTCTGCTAACTTTGAGACCGTGTCTGAAGTTGATGAAATTGATGCCGATGAAATGGATGACGGAGCAATTCTGCTCGATGCTCATGGCGACATACATGCCGAGAGATGTTGTCGACGATGCTGCCAACGTGTGGTTTGAATGCTGCCGACGTGTGAGATTATATTGTGTTTTTTTTAGTCTTTCCTTGATGGATTAAGACTTAAGTACTTTTGATATGGATGTGTGTTGTATGTTTTTTGTTGGTGTGTGTTGTGTTGACATGTATATTATATTTGTATGTGTTGAACATCTTATAATATTTGTCGTCTACCATTTGTCTTTACTATTTATCATTTCCAATGCTACAATGTCACAATCTTCTATAAATGCCCTGGCTCAGAACCTCACTTTAGACTACACAAAACTTGTGAGTGCCAACCTCGAACCCTAAACTTTCTTCTACCCTCCCAAACCCTAAATCATTCAAATGGCATTACCGATACCAATCACTCAAGATGCAGCGTTCTACATTGAACCATAGACCCGAATAATGGAATCATTCTGCATGGGAGAACTGTACTTCTTCGCGCATAGAAAATTGTGGATCTCGGTCGACCTGAGACACAACGACTTGCCTTATGTATCTGCAACGAGAGATTCGATAGCAATGTGAGCGCGAAGTAACAATGGAACAACTTGAGAGTCACCTTGAATACTGACGTCACAAGTATGAAATGGTTGGATGGTTAATTAAATTTGCAGGGGCAGAGTGGCTAAACATGCGGAATAAGTGGGTCGATCTTGATATGGACGTGTGGCAATAGATTTCCTAGGTATTTAAAATATTCCATAACCTAGTATAACCAAGTTCTCACATTTCTTAACATCCACTACGCAGACATTTATTTTGGTTATCTTTTATATATATAGATTCGCCCTGAGGTACTCGTGTATATGAATGAGGGCGAAAGTTCTTGGATATTTCTGAAAGTATTGTTCGATGTTAAGGGGGATCAAGATGAGATCGGGAATGATGAAGAAGCTAATGATGTCGGGCCACCATTGAACGACTCTGAAGATGATGAGTAAACCGTTGTCATGAACTGAATTTCGAAATTTATTTTAAGTGCTTTATTATGTATTTGTAGTTTGGGACAAATTATGTGAAACTTTGTGTCTTGTTTAATATAATGTTTGAAGGGCTATCTATTTACTTTTGATCGGGATATTTTTTCTTAGAAGGGGTAAACACTTTCTCCAAAGTTAACTTTGCGCAGGGAATATATTACATTTACAAATATCATTTGTCGTCATATATATAAGGTCATGTAGACTAGTGTTCCATTTAAGCTGAGATTTGCCAAAGCCCCTAAATGTCGCCTCCTCAAGCTGCTTACTTCAACAACTCCTACTGGATAGAAGGACTTGAAGGCCGTGTGGTGGAAGAACTTCTCCACCAAAAGGAGACTGGAGTTTGGGTCGTCGGTTTTGGCGACAACACCTAGGCCATACTAAATGCTATGGCAATCGTCAATGTTGCATTCTCCACCCCCGAATATGGCGTCGATTGGTACAAGGCTCATGTGGACATGCTCGCTACATGCTATGAGACATTAAAGTTGCTATGGGACTACACTCCCGAGGAGTTTCACTGGAATCGTAATTTGAACAAGTTTTTTGCGCCAGATGAGACATGTAAATTATTTGAAAAGGTCAGATCTCTCGGTCAAGAGGTACCCTATACTAAAAATATTAACATTCAATATTCATTTATTTTGTAGATGAATCCATTAATGGTGGTCTATCGAGATGAGGGTGAGCCACCCTATCGGGCTTTGACCACACTATTTGAGACTGAAGAGGCGCATGTAAGGGCCAGCGATGAGTTCTATCCATTTCAGTCGAGCGACAATGAGACCGATTGATATGGTAGTTACCTAAGAGTTCTAATACGCGCGATGCATATAATATTCATGTCTGCTTGTAATCTTTATCTCCTACCCTAATGACATGCAATATTACCCTTTTGTAAGGCGATGTAGTTGTCGAACGCTTGCTCAATATGTTGGGCCCTGAGGTTATGACTACCTTGAAAAATATCTATGTGCATAGATGAGGACATTGGTGGATCCTCAACTTCATTGAATTTTAACCCATTCAGGCAAATGAATTCCTGGGGACCTAATTCCAGTCGACTGCCATTGATAGAAAAACACAAACGATTCCTGACTTCTGATTCAGGTTTAAGCGCATTCACTAACAAGAAAATGAGTTACCCTTGATATTGAATGTCGGGCACATCAATGAGATGACCAAAAATTGTGCGCTGAAATTCATCCAGATTTCTCCGACTTAAACGCCCACGAACTTGGTTAATTATGACATTAAACTGCCCTGACAGAAATTTGGCCACCTACAACTACATATTATCAATTAACTGAAAATGAAAATGCTTCATAAAACAATTCTGAGACACGATTCTCATAAAAACAATTAATTAAAACAAAATATGAACACATGCATTCCAACATATTTCTACGAAGATCATAATTAACCTCATGAAATGAAGCACGACATTATATATACCGCAATAATATATTAAGCATAACTTCATAATCACAGCAAATGAACCACGATAAATGAACCGTCATTATCAAGCAATTAAATTGAAAATCAGAGGAATTATCATAATCTACTCATTCTACAGGTTTCAAACTTCTAAAAAATTTACATAAACAGAATAACCTTTAAGGCTGTGTCTTTACTTATAAACTATGTCTTTACTTATAAACTACCATGCTCATGCCATTAACATAAAATCAAAGGGACGGACTTATGATGGAGAACGATGAATTCAAGCTTTACTACAACTTCACAAATAGTGCAAATTGAACAGAATTTCATGAAAGTGTTCATGTATATACAGGTTTCTGCATAAAACCCTTCCCCAACTCAAACATATGAACATTATTATTCCGAACCAAAATTAATTAAAAAACTCATCCAAACATCACAATTTACGCGTAATTCATAATTTAACTTAAAAAAATGGACTAACCTCTAACAGTGCCTCTTTGGTGGCCCCTTCTTTGCTCGACCGACGCCGCTTCAGCCTCCGGCAATGCATTTTCATGACGACCCGACATATTCACTAGCTACTTCTTTCAAACAATGAAGAGTGATCAAACAAAATTCTTAGATAATTTCTATAAAATGTAAAACGGTTGAATGTCACGAAAAAAGGATAAAATTTGTATCATAAACATACCTCACCAAGTTTCAACCTTCCCGAAGGGTATTCGAGAACCGATTTTTCGGACGGCAGTTGTAACCCCTCCGACGAAGAGTTTTTAAAAAATGTTGGGTGTCCGTTCGTTTCCTAAAATATTTTCGTAAAATGAATTTTACCCCCGCGCGATTCACAACGAAAAGTGACGCTCCTTTTCTTTTTCGTACTATTATTTAATTTTAATTTCCTATCGATTAATAAGAAATTGTGAGGAAATTATATATCTTCAGATTTTAAATCTAAAATATTTCACCGATGTCAATTTTGCCCATAAAATTAATTTATATCAACAATAAAAATATTGCCGATAAACAATATTTTGTAAAATTACATAAACATTGCCGACGTATGTAACGATATGTAAAAAATATTTATTTTTCAAAAGCCTAATTGAACTCGGGTATTAGCAAATTTTAACTTATTAAACACTATTTAAATAAAATTACATTTTAAAAAATTATTTCATTTCATTTAGAGTTAATTAATAAGAAATTGATTCAAATTATATATCTAAACTATAATTTTTCTATCGCCGATGTCATTTTCTCGTATAAATATATTTTTCACAACAATAAAATGTTTGCCGATGCAAAATATTTCATAATAAAAATGAAAACTCAATTGTCGACGTATTTGCCGATATGTAAAAATTATTTATTTTCCAAACACCTAAATTAATTTTCAAACAACACAATTTTGGACATTTTTATTTATTACATAATATTTCAACATAATTACATGTAAGGAAATTACGCCTATTTTTTACGTAAGCAAAAAAAATACGGGAATTTCATTTAATTCATATTCTCGAAAAAAATTGTTGGAGACCAAAATATTTATAATTTACAAGACAAAATTTTTATTCGCCATTTCATTTTCTCCCCATAAAAATTATTTAATACAAACAATTCAATTGTTGCCTAGACATCATTCAGAATAACATATTTTTTAATAAACTTAGAATCCGAAAATAATATAGTAAAACAATTCAAAATGTCAATAAATAAAATGTACCATTACTAGAAATAAAATGCTCATCAGAAAAATCTTTTCTCAAACTATACATCGGTAAGGTAAAAAGTGATACTCGAAAACTATTTACCTAATGATGAACGTAAAGTGTCTCATAACGTATTACTGTAAAAATACGTCGCATTTTCATTGATTTTGATGATTAATTTTAAGGGAGCGACTATTTGCACCACAAAAGAAACAAAGAAAAAATAAAATAATTGTGAAGTTATTTCAATACCCTTTTATTACTTGTTCATACCACTAAAATTACTCAATGTACCACAAATTCAAAACTAAATAAAAATTAAAAAAGAAAATAAATTAATCGAATTATTCATCAACTTATAACAATTTATTAGAAGTGTTAGATGCTAGTATGGGTGTATTGATTGAAAATAATCGAGTTTAGAACGTGTTGTGGAGGTTTTTTTTTGTTCAGATCGCGATTCATTCGAACTAGAAAATTTCGAACATTTTGGAGTGGTTCGAACTCCATTTTTCGAACAACACTTGGAGAAAAATGGAGTTCATGACATTCAAATTTAAGTTTTCGAACATATTAAAGTGGTTCGAACTTCAATTTTCGAACATAGTTTGTTTGGAAAATATTTTCACCTTTATACCACGAAATTTTCTAAGTGTCGTTCAAACTTCAGTTTCCGAACAAATGAGGGTTGTTCGAAATTTAGGTTCCGAACAAATTAGAGTTGTTCAAACTTTAGTTTCCAAACCAAATTTTTTCTAAGTATTGGAGTCGTTCGAATTAATATTCTCGAATAAGGTGAACGTGTTTGAAATTGTGCTTTCAAACAATTTTTTTTAAGTAAAACAAATATTCTTAAAGCGAATAGCATTAATGTAAATGTGTGGTGGAAAGAGTAAAATCTGTAGTGCAAGCGAAGTGGAAAGAGTAAAATCAGTGGTGCAAATAGAAACCCTCTAATTTTAATTGGGCGTATTCTGAGGCCGCAGGCTACGTGGCATCTCACGGGCTCGGATAATTTTTTTTGGGGGTTGGTCGGTAACCGGATAACTAATGAAACTTGACGTGATAAAAGGCCAACGCTCGAAGAAATACCCGTGGAACCACAAGATTGCGCTAACCCTGTTTCCTCCGCTCAAAGAAATGGCGCACGCTATTTCTTCTCTTGCACCATTTATGCTTTTCAGTCGTAAGCTCCCTCTCCCTCTCCCTCTCCCTCTCCCTCACCCTCTAGTATCTGTGTCAATTTGGCTCACATTCCCTTTTTTCTGTAAACGGCAATGAATTTCAGGCGAACAGCTCCACTGCCGAATGTTTTTCCAGTGTCATTCGCGGAAATATCGGACCAATTCGGGGCTCTTTTCCAGCTCCGGGCCAAGGCAAGGGCTTCGTGTTGTTGGTTCGAGCTCAAGCGGAAGATACGACGGCGTTTCCGAAGTCTCTGAAAGTCAATCTCCGCCCTGCAGTTACGCATGGCCGGAAAACAAGAAGGTATTTCCCAAACCCTCTTGTTTTTTATGTTTTTTTTTTTTAGCATTTGGAGATTTAATTATTGTTTTTCTGCGTTTTGCTGTCCTTAGTTTTGAGTCTGTATATAAATAGCGAAAGATTTGAAATTCTTATTCATGGAAGTGCATAAGTGGATACTGAATTTCTTCTTTGTTTTTGAGCTGCTTCTTGCTATATAGTTAGCAAAGTTTCAAATGCGCATTTACCTTAAAAATGCTTACATGTATTTGATGATTCTTTGGAACGATGCATTTCTTCTAATAGTTTTGGGCTACACGTCTCTGAAGATAGTGTTGGCATTATGCTGAGTCCTGATAAGTCATCATTTTAAAGGTGTCAAGTAAGTTACTGAACTCTTATGAGGGAATTAATGTGTTCTAGTCCTCTTATTACATGTAAAATGATACGATCCTTGTTAGTAGTTTGGGAACGACGGAAATCATGACAGGGGTCACAAACTTGGATAGATAGGATGAAAAGTCCTCAACCCTAGCTTCGCAATGCAAAAGAACTGTAGATATAAAGATCTCAACCCCAACTGTGATTGGAAACACGAACTTTGGATTATTGATATCACCACAAACATATACGATTGTTCTACTTGAAAAGTCAGTTTGAACTTCATGAAGATTAAAGCTAGTCTAGATTCAGAAGAAATCTCAAAGAGATATAAAACTCACACTCACGATTTTTATTGATAAAAGATTTTTTATTTTCGTCCATCTTAGCCCCCTTCATATAGGGAGAGTAGAGATAAAGAGTCCTAAACAAAATTTTAATAGAATAAGGAAACAAATCTGCAAAGGAACTAAATCAGCCAAAATAAAGAAACCCTAATATGAATATGTTAAATATCCCACATTGGTTGGGGAAAGTGGCATGTGCCACTTATTAAGGTGAGGCCAACCCTCCCCTTACAAGCTGGTTTGGTTTTGTGTGGGTGAGTTAGGCCCGATATCCATTTTTAGCATGGTATCAAAGCCAACCCTAGTTTCAATGTTGGGGCCCCCAATATCAAGTTCTCAGCCATTTGTGGCATAGTTCCACGCTGCGTGTGGGGGGCGTGTTAAATATCCCACATTTGTTGGAAAAGTGGCATGTGCCACTTATTAAGGTGAGGGCAACCCTCCCCTTACAAGCCGGTTTTGTGAGGATGAGTTAGGCCAGATATCTTTTTCTAACATAATCCTAATCAAATTCGAAAATAACCTAATAAATAAAATAAAACTCCTAACTAAGATAGGACTCCTAAATAACATAGGAGATCAATGTTGTCCAACTAAGGTTTTGAGTGACAGCGGGTCCAACTCCTTCAATGGGCCTTTTGGACAACTCTTGAATTCATAATTCTTGAATAAGCCCATTCAACACCTCCTTAAATTTCTTGGCTCTAGATCTTGTAATTGGACTCACGGGTACTTGAACTGGATCGGTGAGAGTAATTGTTTCTTGATTTGTGAATTTCTTTTTAAATGTTTCTTAAGTGAATTGTGGTAGAATGCCTAATCGGGACATCAACACATTTAATATTTACAGAGACCAAGGGTGTGCATACTAGGTGGTGGTTTTGGAGGTCTATATACTGCTTTGAGATTGGAATCGCTTGAGTGGCCTGATGGGAAGAGACCACAGGTAACTTGGTTATTTAAAAGAATATTATTATGTTGTATGCTCTGTGATTGATCCTTCCATAACTAGGCTGGTGCTTTGACCAGAAAGTCTCCTGTATGTTATCAATTCTGTGCTGATGCTCTTTTATAGGATATGATGTAGGAACCCTTCTCTCATATGCATCATGCATGCGCACAAAAGGTGGAAAAATAAAAAAGGAAAAAAATTAGAAAAAATCATCACAGGTCTTCTCCTTCAACGAAGGGAGAAGCAGGTACCTTATTTTCATATTGAAACCCAGCATGCAGTCTAGGCTTGATTACTAGTTCTGATGACTCGTTAAACTATGGTTGTTCAATGTCTTACAGTTAGTAGCAGGTAGTTTATTAACTAGTTGGATAAAACTATTTTGATTATTTACATGCAAAGAATGGGGTGAGGAATGTTGAACAAAATTCAAGGTACTGATGTAGTAGAAGGCAAAACCGGAATGACTTCTATTTGCACGAATGAAAAGATATCATGTATTTTATTTTGTATTTGTCTTTATTACTGAATGAGATGGAAAAAAAGCATATCTTCTTCAAATTTCAAAATACATCATTTATTTATAATTAAAAAAACAAAAAACAAAAAAAAAATGGGCATCCTGGTTGGAAAAGGAATTTAGATGAAAGTTCTACAAACTTGATCGTGGATCAAGTTCTTCCTGGTCTTGTATGCTTCTCATTTGATACTTGTTGCCTATAAAATGAATGCTTTTTGATAATGGAACAGGTAGTCCTTGTTGATCAATCTGAACGCTTTGTGTTCAAGCCCTTACTGTATGAACTCCTCTCTGGAGGTATATTTTGATTTGATGTGCCATAGGAATTCTGGTTGCCCAAGCTAGACGATCATAATTCTTTATGATGACATTTTATACTAATTTTTCCAAGTGCAGAAGTAGATGAATGGGAAATAGCTCCTCGTTTCTCGGACTCGCTATCGAACACCTCAGTGCAGTTTTTCAAAGATAGGGTGCAGTCTTTGCATCCTTCTGATCATTTGGGAATAGATGCAGCTGCATTGTCTCAAGCTGCTGGAACTGTGCATCTTCAAAGTGGTCTTCTTATCGAATATGATTGGTAAACTTCTATATCGTTCCAACGTAAACTTTTGTGTGATTCATTGGAACGACGATGTTTTGTTTATAAAATATTACAATTAAAAATCTAACCAAATTGATGATAAGAAATTTCTAGCCTGAATCCATCAAAATTTGCATCAGACTCCAAAGATGGAATTGGAAATTTAGGATGGGAAAAGCACTCAAAATGATTGGTTTTTTACTTTTCTTCCCGTGGTCATTTTTGTTCGATCAGATGTTCTTCGAACAGTACTAGACCGGTCGAAATTCATTTTCTGTTGGCAGATTTATTCAGTACTACTATTACTATATCCCTGCCTTGGTTTTATTCCTAGTTTACCTCGTTCACTCTTCATATTCTCCTTTCGTTTCTCTGCTCCATGTTGATACTTAATCCTGCAGAAACTCTATGGATCTCTAAGTTCTTGAAGCATCCATTTGGCAAATATTGCATACTTTGAAATAACCTAGTTACATAGCTTTTAGGGCTGTACGGTAGTCTAGTATGAAGTTGCATCTGGATGAGGCGTGAATTATTTCTAGTATGTAAAATTGTGTGCTTCCTTAAATTGGCACACCCTTGACCCTTAAGTGCGTGAAGAAATTCATGTACATCGGGTGTATCTAGAAATAAATATTTCCAGTTATTATAGTTCATTTGCATATTTGTTCTGCTTTCAACTTATTAACTAACTGTACAAAGGAATATAATGCTTGACCAGATTTCATTATTAATATAAAGCGTGTAAGTATAACTTGTAGACATGAAGTTCTATCTTTACTGGATGCTTTTAAAATTAATTATTCTTTTGAAAGAAATGAATTCTGCTGACATCAATTATTATTGATCTGCCAGCCAGGTTGGTACTGGCGCTTGGATCTGATGCCAAACTTGATGTTGTGCCAGGTGCAATGGAATATGCATTACCATTTTCCACCCTTGAGGATGCTAATGTTAGAATTTTACTGCCTCCTATGAATTCCATCTTGAAGAGTCCTTGTAAAATTTTGTGTATAGGCTTTCTAACCAACACCTCTGTTTGTTGGTATTGTTTAATGCAGAGAGTTAATGAGAAGCTAACAGCATTGGAACGGAAATTCTTTGGCAAAGACTCACAAATTCATATTGCCGTTGTTGGATGTGGTTACTCTGGAGTTGAATTAGCTGCCACAATATCTGAAAGACTGCAAGACAGGGGAGTTGTACAGGCTATCAATGTTGAAAAAACAATCTTACCTAGTGCTCCACCTAGCAACAGGGAATCTGCATTAAAAGTAAGCATGTCTGTTAAGTTGATTAATACTTCAGTGATCACTTTCATCATCCTGGATATACCTGCATGTTCCTATATTGTAGACCTTGACAATTTTTGTTTGGTTCTGCCCCTTGTTGGCAAGCCTTTTATTATACAGACTGGCACCTTTTCATCTTTTCAGTGCAACCTTTGTTAAAATGACAATCTTTTGAAATGCTCCACCTGGCAGCAGGGAAACTAAAAGTGAGATAAGACAAATATGTAATAAATTAATCTTCACATATGAAGAAGTTTGATTTCTACACATCTATTAGTTTAGTTAGTCTTAACTATTTTTTGGCCTTCGAAAAACTTCAAAAATAAAAATAATAACTAAATAGGAAATGCAAGTATTTTTTTTATTCTATACAATTTTCTATATTCAATATTTTTTTTCAAATCTTGGTTAACCATATAACTGAATGAGAAAAACTAAAAAGATTTGTCTAATAAGTGAACCAACCTTAAATCTTGTTAGGTAATAGGTATTTGTAAGGGAACATTGGAGTTTGAATTATCGGTGTATGAAACTTCAGTTTGGTTTTACTGAATGAATGCCATGGTAGCATTCAATAGAGCCTCATTTATTTGCTGATTAGAATATGTGAAATGTTGTGAATCTCGCTCTTCACAAGGTGCTTGTGTGCTTATCTAGAACTAGTACTTCTGATCATTTTGGTCATGTGCTCTTAACAGCATTATTCTGATTTTGTTATAACCTCAAGATTTCTTGTCAATTAAATTGTATCCAATTGAATCATTCCGGGTCTCGGTTACAGCTTTCTAATTTTCATGGTAACCTTTTAATTGTAATAGATCTATTCTACTTGTCAATTGTCATTCTTCAAAAATTTGCTTTTGGCTTGGCGGGTGGGGGGGGTGGGGAAGTGGTGCACTCTGTGAGACTTCCAGGTTCTGTGAAAATAATCCTAATTGCAAGATCATTCTTTACCAATATATTCACTAAAATAATGTCTTCGACAGAAAGAAAAATTACAAAAGAATGTCTCTCTTTTTCCCGACCATATATAAAATCATGCTCCTTCTCAATAAGTTTGATGAGCGTGAGAAGTTTCCTGCAGAAAAAGTAGTGAATTATAGGTGATGGGCACCTGTCATGTATATTGTTATTTTGTTATGCTGATTGATGAGAATAGATCAGTAGATGATTCTAATCTTATTTGAGTTGTCCTGGGAATAAAAAATATGAGTTTGATACTTATTCAGATATTAGTCTGAATTTAGTGCACAGAAACTAGTAAGAAAAACTGAATAACCAGACACCTCTTCAGTACCTCATGTGATGCTACTTATTTGTCTGGAGTCTGGATGAATGAATAAGTTATTTTCTAGAAGATGGCATTGTTGTCTGCCTAGAACATATCATGTAGCTTGGTAGCCATATATCACAATTTTCATTTTATTTACATAAACTGTCACTATCTAGAGGGTTTTTGTCTAAAGATTATTTTAAAGAGCTTTTAAGCTTCTACATCTTATAAGATGTTTTTAAAGTTTATTAGATGATGGATTTTGTTTAATAAGAAGTTGTTAGATTGTTCAAATGATTAAGCTTGTAAGCGTAACGCCAGATATGGGTTTTTGAAGTTATTATTTATTTATTTTCCAAAAAGAGCTGTGGTTCCCTTACTTTTTTTAATTGATCTTATAAGCTCCTAACATTTTATTCTAGAACCAAATACAATCTTTTTTTTCTTTTTTTTTGTCCCGGTGGGGATGGCCTAGTGGTGGAGTGAGGTTGCTTGGAGACCAAAGGTCACGGGTTCGAATCTCCTCAATACCACAGGTTGGGTGTGTGAGTTTAAAAAAAAAAATTGCTTGGAGACCAAAGGTCACGGGTTCGAATCTCCTCAATACCACAGGTTGGGTGTGTGAGTTTAAAAAAAAAAACCAAATACAATCTTTTTAAAAATGGTTTCCAAACAGTTTGAATGTGCTTATAAGCTCCAAAACATCTTATAAGTTGTTTTAAAGACAATATAAGGTCACCCAAACACCCTCTTGGTTATTTGAAACATAAAGCCTTTCTGGCAGGTTCTCTCGTCAAGAAATGTTGAGCTTTTGTTGGGTTACTTTGTCCGCTGTATAAGGAGAGCTGCCGAGTTCAAGAGCTCTCCTGAACTCGCATATGTTGAAGCTTCTCATGAGGCAACAGAACATGATCATGAAAGACTTATGCTGGAGTTGCAACCAACCGAAAGGGGCATACAAAGCCAAATTGTTGAAGCAGATTTAGTTTTGTGGACTGTTGGGTCTAAACCACTACTTCCTGAACTGCAACCTGGTGATAAACCCATTGGTCTTCCTCTTAATGGTAGGGGACAAGCCGAAACAGATGAAACTCTTCTCGTTAAGGGTCACCCACGTACATTTGCCATTGGCGACTCATCTGCTGTGAGGGACACACATGGAAAATTGCTTCCAGGCACTGCTCAGGTACTCGTTCTTTTATTTTCAACTCAGGAAATTATTTTGACTTTTACCTGATTGGAACATATAAGTTCTTAAGTCATCTGATTGGGTTTAATCTGCTGCCATATTTTTATCAGGTGGCATTTCAGCAGGCAGATTTTGCAGGCTGGAATCTGTGGGCTGCGATAAATGGCAGACCTCTACTGCCATTTAGGTTAGTTGTAAATGAATTACAGGAGACATTCATTAATATAGAAAAGCCTCTTTAGATTTTTTACTCCAAAAACATATCATAGAACTGATAAAAAATCAAGATCAAAGGTCACGGGTTGACCCCCACACTTATATATGCCCTTCCATATTTTCATGTGGAACCAATGTGGGATCATAACAATCTACCCCCCTTTCCAAACTAGACGGCACACGGGGCGTGGCAACCCACATCAAGGCCCACTATCGGGTGACAACTGCTGGGCCCACATCCTGGTAGCCCCTTTTGGCAGCCTGTTCAGATCTGACAGATCTGGCATGTCAGACCAAATTGTTAGATATATAAGTTTGGGAGCCGTGACTTAAGCCAAAACCATGGTGAAAGGTAAATGGTTGACCCCCACTTATATATGCCCTTCCACATTTTCATGTGGAATCAATGTGGGATCGTAACAGTATTGCATAGTTCTTTTAGCGTTACATATGTCAATAGGAACGGCAGCCGTAGCTTAATGTGATCATATTTTCAAAGTGGAGGATCATTTACTGATTATATACAATATTTATATACATGATCTCAAATTTGCATTACCCTATTGTGCTCTATGCCTCCTCATGTCACAAATTGTCGAAAAAGATATAGTGGCAGCCTAACTTCAGGTTTATTGGTGCAGGTTCCAAAATTTAGGTGAGATGATGACTCTTGGGCGATATGATGCTGCTATTTCACCAAGTTTCATTGAGGGCCTAACATTGGAGGGTCCAGTCGGTCACACAGGTACAGAGAGATCCTTGATCCATTTTATCTATTTCAGCAAACTGTTCCATATCCTTCTCACTCTGAATCTGATTCCGTTACAGCCAGGAAAATTGCTTACCTACTGAGATTGCCGACGGATGAGCACCGGTTAAAAGTAGGTATCAGCTGGCTAACGAAAACTGCTGTAGAGTCTACTGCATTACTACAGGATACATTTACGAAAATTCTTTCGGGATCATAGAAGGCAGCTTGCCATTGTTCATGATCAGACTGTCTCCCTTTCTAGCTCTCTCAACCTTCTCTGGGTTGCTCTTGATGATATAAGATTCCATGTAATAATTGTTAATTAAGACTTCTTAAGCATATTGTACAAGTAATAATATTCATGTGCAAGGTTTTTAGGGGCGGTTTTAAGCCTCAATGCGTTCATCCGTACCCTCACAAGGTATAAGCCTCGAGGAGAATCAAGGTGTAAGCCTCAATACAAGAAGAAAAAAAATTCAAAAAATATTACATTTAACTCGCTTAATTCACAAGAAGCAACACACAATTCCAAACATTCAATAATAAAGACTTAAAATTCAATAGAAATGTCATAACATCAATCCTAACATTAATCAATAATAAGTCACATAAGTCGGTAAATCTCATAGCAAAATCATATAACAAAGCAGATGGACAATTTCATAGTCCAATTCCAACTTTCGAGTCTAACTCAAATTATCAACAACTTAAATAATTATCAAAATCATCATCATTTGAATCAAGAAAGAGTTTCAGTGGATTTAGAATTCTCTCTCTCTACGGAGTGTCTACCAGTTAGCCTCATTTCTCCTTTCTTCTTCTCTTTCTCCTTCTGCAAAGTTGCCTTGCTCTTTGTTTGTTCCATGTCTGAATTTATTCCATCTCATTCCAACATTTAGTTAATCCTTAAGTGTTCGGTTGTTGGGGTATTAAATTCAGTGGTCATCAATTTTTCTGGAATCACATTTACTTAAGATTCTCATCTTGGGTCTCTTTCTATTTTGGGCTGGTCGGGAGAGAGGATCGAAATATTCCTTCATACCATCATTCTCGGGTCTGCAACGCAAGAATTTTCATGTTCCGGTGTGCTGGTGGTTTTTCCATCTGCGTCTCCGGCCAAGTTCTTTCCTCCAGTGTTTTCCTCTAAGTTCCCGACGGGGATTTCCTCAAAATACAGTCAAGGGCAGTCCACACTCCTGCCTCACAAGTTACATGAGTTTCTTGCTGCTGGGCCCCACTGCTGTGAGAGCTTTTCTTCAAATTTTCAATTTCTCTCTTGGTGCTAAGTTGAAAATTTGAATTCGGATTTCAAATTTCAAAGTCAAAATTTGAATTTCAAGGGGCCCACGTGACTTGCCTCTTGGTCAAAGCTTTCTCAATGGCTAGAACCAAGACCAAGTACACCAAATTGGATCTCTCCAAAGGGGCTGCCTCTTCCAGTTCTAAGCCACAACTTTCCCCTGAAATCTCTCCCATTCCAGAAATTCAACAACTATCCATCCCTTCTCCTCTTGAAGATCCTGGAGCCAATGCTAAGGTCACCAAGTCCTTCATGGAATTTTTCAAAGCTCCCCCCAAACAACCCGTCAGTCTCTCAACCTACCCAACTAATCGAGAGGATGTCACTTTCGAAGACGATGAGTTGTAGATGTTAATCTTTTTGCCTTTTGGGATGCTTTGCGGGCAAGTTCCCAGGTTTCTCAGCAGCCCTCAAGCTTACCAATTCTTGGAAAGCTGACTGCAAAGTTATCTCGCACCCGTCCGGCTGGCTTGTTTTCAAGTTTGGGAAACTTGAATATATGAATCAGATCTTGTATGGAGGCCCCTTCAACTGCTATGGTCATCCATTACTTCTCAAAGTTATGCCTTCATTTTTCATGTTTGATGACATGGAAATCACGTCTGTTCCAGTCTGGGTCCGACTCCGTGGGCTTTCCCTGGAGTGTTGGCACCTGAAAGCTCTAAGATAGCGACAAAGATTGGTACCCCCATTGCATGTGATAAGAGCACATCTGAGCACCGAAGACTGTCACACGCTCGAGTCTTGGTTGAAATCAATGCTACGATCGAGCCCAGAATGTCCGTGCCCATCACTCTTCCAAATAGTGTGCACTTTGAGCAGATGATTGAAAATGAGCACATTTCCCAATTTTTTTGTTCGTGCAAGGTTTTTGGGCACTATTCTCACACCTGCTCCCGTGGGGTCAACAAAGAGAAGGAGGTTCCAGATCCCAGCAGTCATGAGGAGAACATAGATACCAGTCTTCCCCAATGGGGTAGATCAAGAAACCGAGCACGATTAAAGAGTGCATTATGAAAACGCTT
Source organism: Perilla frutescens (assembly GCA_026008535.1). Lineage (NCBI taxonomy): Eukaryota > Viridiplantae > Streptophyta > Magnoliopsida > Lamiales > Lamiaceae > Perilla > Perilla frutescens. The sequence continues at coordinate 23,638,596 of BRKX01000009.1, read as the reverse complement.
GAAGAGAAAGTCCTAAAGACCATTGTTGGGACAGACTCTTCCACCAAAGTTCAGACATCTTCCCAAGCCACTCTAGAGGTCACCACTCCAGAAAAACACCTCACCTGCTCAGCCGGAAAAACACTGATCAGAGGGCTCTGAAATGGATACCCAGTCCCAAGAGGAGTTTCTAACGGTGAGTGAAGCTATATTGATGGCCAAAAGCCCATCATCGCCCCCCAAGGTGAGGTCACCATCACCCCCCAAGGACCCCATCAACGATGGAGCAACAAACATTGACACCAAAGAATCTGAAGTGGTGCCACAGTTTCCAGAGGACTCACTAACTATCCAGAGGACAAAGGGTTATTCCAAAACCACCACATTGTTACAAGATGTCGTTCTTGTCATGCTGGCCAACAAAAAACCAAGTAACAAAATCTTGGAGGACTTGAAGTTAGCTTGCTGGAATTTTGGGGCTTCAATTTGCCCCGAAAACACCGGGGGTGTCTAAACTTGCCCACAAGCATCACTTGGATATCATTAGTCTTTTGGAAACAAAAATTGATGAAACCAAGCTTTATTTCTTTCTTAAGCGCTTATTTCCCTCATGGGAACAAGTCAACAACTTCCACCGCACCAGTGGTGGTTGTATTGCAATCATTTGGAATGCAGCGAAAGTGAAGGTCGAAGCATGAGAGTACTATATGCTCAGGCCATTCACTGTAAGATCTTGATGCGATCCTCTCAGGAGTATCAGGTTACAATGACGGGATTGATGAAAGAACCCAAACCCTAGCTTCACAATGGTGATGAACCACAGCGATAGACAACGTGACCCAATGAAGATTGGAAACATGAACTCGAGATTGGTGTTGACGACACAAATAGATATGAATGGCTATTTGATAAGTCGGGATAAATTCCACAGTATGTGCGTGAAATCGAGAGAATTCTCCAAAGAAAAATAAACTCACAAAATAAATTCAATATTAATAATGATCTGTTTTGGAACCAAAAGATACCACCCTTATATAGTTGTGATAAAAATAAATCAACCCTCAAATAATATCCCAAAAGAAATAGTAAACAAAAATACTTAAAATTCAGAAATTCAGAATTTCCGTGTAGGGGTGCGACTCGGGGTCACTCGCACTCCGGGTCGCGCTGTCACTCACGTCCCGTCCAAAGCGAAACACCTCTCTGTGTTATTGTAATCCACTCACGTCTCGCGCCCAACCCAAACTGAAACACCCCCTGTATTATTGCGGTCTACTCACGTCTTGGGTCGCGCTGACACTCATGCCCTTTGGCATGACCGAGTACTCGTGTCCTGGCCCGTGCTGTAACTCGCGTTCACCCGTGCTGCAACTTGAGATCAATGTCCTCCACTTGTGCTCGGGTTCTACTCCTTCCACGGATCTTTTGGACACCTCTCGGCTCCAGACTTCTTGAATGAATCCATGGAGGCTCTCCTTGAACCTCTTAGCTATGGATCTTATGATCGGCCCTTCCGGCACCTTAATTGGATCCGACATCAGCTTGGCTCGATCCGCATCCTTCTCCTCTTGTTGAAAAGGATTTGTCCTTAAATCTAGCTCATCACCTACATCAAAAGGACTCAAGTCAGCAACATTGAAAGAAGTACTAACATTATACTCACCTGGAAGATCCAATTTGTAGGCATTGTCATTTAGGCGCTCCACCACTTGAAATGGACCATCACCTCTAGGTAACAACTTCGATCGCTTCTGTGTTGGAAACCTCTGTTTCCGTATATGTAATCATACCCAATCATCGGGTTCAAACACAACTTTCCACCGCCCTTTATTGGCCTTCATGGCATATTGCTCAGTTTGCCTTTCAATGTTCGCCCTTGCCTTCTCATGAATCTGTCTAACAAAATCAACTCTTTTTTTCTCCATCAAGGTTAGTATGCTCTTGAATAGGTCAATGAATTAAATCCAGAGGAGTTAAAAGATTAAAACCATATGCCACTTCAAACAGAGAAAATTGAGATCACAATTAATAGACCTATTATATGCAAATTCAACATGCGGCAAACATTCTTCCCAAGTTTTTTTATGTTCTTCTTAATTATAACCCTCAATAATGTAGACAAAGTTCTATTGACTACTTCAGTTTGACCATCAGTTTGTGGATGACAAATAGTAGAAAATAAAAGTTTAGTACCTAACTTACACCACAATGTTTTCCAAAAGTAGCTCAAAAGCTTTGCATCTCTATCAGAAAAAATGGTCCTAGGCATACCATGTAATCGAACAATCTCCCTAAAGAACAAGTCAGCTATATGTGATGCATCATTAGTTTTATGACATGGAATGAAATGCACCATCTTAGCAAATCTATCAACAACCACAAAAATAGAATCTCGACCACGTTTACTCCTAAGCAGACCTAGCACAAAATCCATAGAAATATCAATCCAAGGACAGGTAGGAATAGACAATGGAGTGTACAAACCATGTGGTTGAACTCACTCTAGACTTAGCTTGTCGACATGTAACACATTTACTACAAATTCACTCCACATTGTGTTTCCTATGAGGCCAAAAGAAATGTTCATGCAAAAAAACCAAAGTTTTGGCTACAACAAAATGCCCCATCAAACCACCACCATGTGCTTCTAACAACAAAAAATTACGCATAGAGCAATTATGTCACGCCCCAAATTTCATAAAATAAAAGCTCTTTAATACAGTGGAAGCTAAATAATAAAAGCTCTTTAAAATCCATCATCACACGTCATCACGCACATCGCCCGAGTAAATCATCAACCTGAAATAAATAATAACTTTAGAGTGAGTGCTATTGACTCAGTGGTGAACACATTTATCCAAGTTATACAATTATAATAAATTATAATATGGGTAGCCCGCGGCTAATAATATATCGGGACATATACAGCTCGTCAGCCAATACTAATAGTTGTAACTCGTAGGTTAATAATTGTGAACCTGCATAAGAGCATACCAAGAATAAATAATGATGTGTGTCACATCGTATTCCCCACCCTAACCTTGACTTGAAACTTGACTTTAGAAAATAATACGAGTTAGTTAAGTCCACGCGCCGCCTAATAATATATAAATAGATAATTAATAATGGTAAATAATAAATAATTAATAATAGTAAATAATAAATAAGTAAAATAAAAAGATGAATAATGCATGGTAAATCCCAAATCTCTACACACCACTCTTGGCCCATTAAACATCCTAGCCCAATTTTAACTACAATTCTATCTAGGCCCATTTAAGGAACACAAAGTCAACTAACATTTCATTTCTCCAATTTCCTACCCTCTCGGTCACCTCACCATTTGAGCAAAAACTTTATTCTCTCTCTCCTAATTCCCCCTCACACACTCTCTCTCTCCCAGAACATTCCAAATGAGCAGGGAACACATTCACTCTCTCTACTATTTGGAACAAATTCTCTCTCCAGAGAACCTCCTCCATCAACCCCGTCTCCCCTTTTCCCTCTCTCACCCCCGCACCGCCGCCGACACCACCGAGGAACAGCCACTGCCGGTGCCCCCGATCGTATCACCTCCCACTTCTCTCGAATCTCCTAATCAAATGCAAAAGTGTAAGAATACAATATATATATATGTGTGTGTGTGTGTGTGTGTGTCTACCTCAGAGGAAAAACTCGTTTGCTATTGAGAATTATTCTTGGAAAAAAGAAATGATTCAGAAGATGTTGTTGGGATGTGATTGATGATTTGAGTTTAAACATTTGGGTCCCTTTTATAGCCATAGATTTGGAGTTGAAAAGCTTGATTTAAAAAATAAAATTCAATTGTGCAAAATTCTGGAAGGATTTCTCATTTAATTTGAAAGTGAAACAGTAGATGATGGAGTTGAGTTCGATCGTTGAGTTGATGTTCATACGCCTGTTCATGTCTCCTTCACGTGAAGAAGAAGAAGGCAGAAAAAGGCAATTTAATTTGGGCCAAAAACCAAACAATTTGATTGGGCTTGTTTTCAGATAACAAATTTGAAAAAGAAAACAATTATTGGGCTTCACCTAAAATATAGAGTTTAAGTTACTTGGAAGAATGAATAAAAACAATATATTTATAAAATAATAATAATAATAAGGACAAAATCATATAATAACATTAACGATGATGATTATAATAATAATAATATAGTTAAAATGATATAGGCGCGACTTATGCAGGTCATTTGCTATGGAGTTGAGTTTGATTATTGAGTTGATGTTCATACGCCTGTTCATGTCTCCCTCACGTGAAGAAGAAGAAGAAGAAGGCGGAAAAAGGCAATTTAATTTGGGCAAAAAACCAAACAATTTGATTGGGCTTGTTTTCAGATAAAAATTTGAGAAAGAAAACAATTATTGGGCTTCACCTAAATATAGAGTTTAAGCTACTTGGAAGAATGAATAAAAAAAATATATTTATAAAATAATAATAATAATGACAAAATCATATAATAGCATTAATGATGATGATTATAATCATAATAATATAGTTAAAATGATATAAGCGCGACTTATAGTATGTAAGCAAAATATAACATGCATTATAGAAATCATTTTTGAAAAAGAAAATGTAGCAAATTTTATTTAAAAAAATCAGGTTGCTTGTTTAGTGTTTATTTGTGCTGTTTTATTGTAGTAAGCTTGCACCTTTGATAAGCCATTGTTAGTATTTTTAGTATATTCTGTGTTGATTTTATGTTTTTATCTTCATTTTTGCTCTTATGGTGGAAGATTACAAGTTTGTGCAAAACTTGAGCTCTTATTTCCAAAAGCAGGATTTTGTGGCATTAAGGTGACAAAAATACAGGGCTCAAGTTTAAGCTCCAACTGAGTAGTCGAACTGATGGACCCAACTGACAAGAAGAGCCAAGAGTGAAACTGAAAATCAAAGCGAAGTTGAAGCCAAACTACACTGTCGGCGCGCGGGGCAGCGCGAGGCGACGTCGGCGCGCGGCGCAGACATTCTGGCCCCCGCGGGCGCGCAGTGCCCCGCCGGTGTGCGGGGTGCTCCAGTCCAGTTTTTCACCCGTGATCAGTTTTGCTTCTCTCTTTCTTCAGTCCCTGTTTTTGAACTTAGGCTCTAATTCCTTATTTCTCACCACATGGCCAGCTGGGAAAAATAGAATTGAAGTGGACTTTTGGCACCTAGATTAGTAGGGGAAGTGTGGGATTTAATTCCCTAATTACTACACCTTAAGCTTTTGTCTCCCAACTCCCAAAAAATGATCTTTGACAAAATCCCCCCATATCTTCACACAATAACTCCCTCTCTCTCATCATCACTTCACTTCATCAACTTCTCATACCATCACCATCGATCAACCATTCCATTCATTCATCATCTCTTCATCTTCCTTCCATTTTTCCTACACATACCATCTCCATTTTTTTTCATCTTTTTCACCACCACCACCACCGTTCAAGAGAGGGAGACAAGAGGCAAGACAAGAGACAAGCAAGCTTGGCTTCATCTTCGTACTTCCCAATTTTGAATAGGACTTGGACTTTCTTGTTCACCTTTGTTTCTCAACTATCATTCAACCACTGCAACTTGTATGGCTTCGGGTGCTTCAACATAGGTAGTCCTAGTTTGGTCACCATCACTATGCTAGCTACATTGGTGCAGCTCCCTCCATCAATGATCATACTACATACCTTATCCTTGATATGTCATTGGCTATGGAATATGTTCTCTCGCTGTGCTTCTTCCACACTCTTAGTATGCAGACTCAACGATTTTCTCGCAACCAATGTAAGTGCTTCAGGTGCTACGTATTCTTCATCACTCGACCCACCTGACAGTGCTGGCATTTTCATCTCCAACTCCTCACCGTCTGTTACAATTTCACCATTGTCCTTCAAAATCATCACTCTTTAATTTGGACATTGACTTACTCTATGTCCTCTACCTTGACACTTACAACACTTGATGTCTTGATTTCCGCTTGCAGATAACTTTGGGTTGTTTGGACTGGGTGTGATAGGCGTCTCGATCTTTGGCTTGGAAAAAGGTTGTTTCTCCCCTTTCTTCCCTTGGTTCATCTTCCATGGAGGTGTGTTGGTACTTTGATTTTGCCTCCAATTGAGTGAAGTCACACAGTTTTGGTTACCCCTCCTCTTGAGTTGGTTCTCAACTTTTAGTGCCAGCCGCACTACATCATTCAAATCCACATAGTGTTGCAGCTCTACCGTGTGCCGAATCTCCCTATTTAGCCCTGCTAAAAATCTGTCTGTGTTTGCTTCTAGATCTTCTACCACATTAGCTCAGAGCATGGTTATCTCCATTTCTTTAAAGTGCTCATCTACACTGCTCGAGCCTTACCTCAGTGTTTGGAGTTTGTTATGTAGCTCTCAGTAGTAATAGCTGGGTACAAATCTCCTTCTCATCACTACTTTCATCTCGGTCTAAGTGTCAGTTGTTGGTTCTCCATTGCGCCGTCTAGAGGATGTTAATTGCTCCCATCCCACTAGTGCATAATCTGAGAACTCGACAACTGCTAACTTCACCTTTTTCCACTCAAATATCTCCACAGAAATCACCAAAATTCCACAACCACACCAATAAGACTAAAAAACTTATCTAAAGCCAAACACCAAAAAATGCTGGAAAAATTATTTCGAAAATTGTGAAATTTCTAAATTTTTTTTCTACGGATGATATATAAGCCTCCAGGAACACAAATATCAATACTAGAATTAACGAAAACACTAAATATTTTCCCGTCAAAAAAACTCTTTTTTTGTTTTTTTTAATAACTTGATTTTTTTCTTCTTTTTTGTGCTGATTTTGTTTTTCTTTCTCTTTTTTTTTTTAATTTTTTTTATAGGCGAGAAAACTGAATCAAATTAAAATACGGGATAGAATTTGGAACCTGATATAAAGCCGAAGCTTTGATACCACTTGATGCGATCCTCCTAGGAGTATCAGGTTACAACAGTATGATTGATGGAAAAACCCAACCCCTAGCTTCACAACGATGAAGAACCACGACGATAGACTATGTGACCCGATGAAGATTGGAAACATGAACTTGAGATTGGAAACATGAACTTGCAATTGGTATTGACGCCACAAATAGATATGAACGATTGTTTGATAAGTCGGGATAAATCTCACGGTGTGTGCGTGAAATCGAGAGAATTCTCTAGAGAAAAAATAAACTCACAAAATAAATTCAATATTAATAATGATCTATTTTGGAACCAAAAGATACAACCCTTATATAGTTGTGATAAAATAAATCAACCTTAGAATAATATCCCAAAAGAAATAGAAAATAAAAATACTTAAAATTTAGAAATTCAGAGTTTCCGTACAGGGACATGACTCGGGGTCACTCGCGCTCCGGGTCGCTCTATCACTCACGCCCCGCCCAAAGTGAAACACCCCCTTTGTGTTATTGCGGTCCACTCGCGCCTTAGGTAGTGCTGACACTCAAACACCCCCTATGTCATTGCGGTCCACTCGCGCATTGGGTCGCACTGACACTCGCGTTTTTTGGCGTGACTGGGTACTCGTGTCTTGGCCCGCGCTGTCACTTGCGTTCACCCGTGCTGCAACAGATCAATATCCTCCACTTGTGCTCGGGTTCTACTCCTTCCACGTGTCTCTTAGTTACCTCTCGACTCCAGACTTATGAATCCACTGAGGCTCTCCTTGAACCTCTTAGCTCTGGATCTTATCACCAGCCCTTTCGGTGCCCTATTCGGATCTGATATCAGTCCGGCTCGATTCACATCAGATCTCTTGTCTTATAACTCACGAATCATTTTCGTGCACTGTGGTGTGTGGTGTATGCATATTGCTTGGTTGTGGATCGCCGACCCTTATGGGATTCTCTTCACCGTGCTACTCCCAACCATGACCCGTGGATGGTGTTTGGTGATTTTAACTCTTTGCTAAGGCCAGCAGAGAAAGAAAATGGAGACAGCCTATGCCATGAAGGATTTTCAAGATTTTTGCCTTTCTCTTACCTTGGAAGATTGCCCTTCTACTGGGTGTCGACTCACATGGACCAATGGCCGTGTCTGGTGCAAACTTGACCAAGTCATGACTAATGGGAGCTGGCAATCCTCAGACCTTAACTGCACCGCTGACTTTCTATCTCCGGGCTATATCTCTGACCATTCCCCGACCATCACTCAAATTTCTAACCATCAAGGGGCCACTTCAAGCAAATCTTTTAAGTTTTTCAACATGTGGATGATGCATCTAGATTTTTCCAGTATTATTGAGACAATTTGGGATGATTGTGTTGATGGGACCAAACAATTCATCTATTCACAAAGCTCTGTCGCCTTAAGTAGCCACTTAAAAGCCTGGACTCGCAGCACTTCAGCCGTATTTTGAGTCGAGCTAAGAAGGCAGATGATGAGTTGATTGTTGCTTAAGAAGCTCTTCAAGCATATCTAAGGAATGAGGCAATCAAAGTTTCCCTAGGGCAGCTCCGACATAAGCCTCCTTCCTCGCCGAGGTAAAAAGGCAATTTTTTACCCAGAAACAAAGCTAAGACACCTGAACCATGAACCATTCTGATAAATGGACAAGATATTTCCACTCAATGGTCAAAAGTAATCATAAGTTCAACTTCATTGTGGTTGTCACTTGCCATGATGGGTCTGTTACCAACTCAGAATCCCAAGTGGCAAATGAATTTGTTAGCTTTTCCAAAGGTCTCTTTGGAACATATGTGGAATCTGAATCCATTGATCCAGACATTCTACGGATGGGAAAGATGATCTCTGAGATGGATAAGGCCTCGCTTTGTAGGCCGGTTCTTGATTCTGAGATCAAGGAGGCTACTGTCGGAATTAGAGATGAGAAAGCACCCGAGCTAGATGGTTACTCTTCAACTTTTTTTAAGAAAGCTTGGAACATTGTAGGGTCTTCTATTTGTGGAGCAGTCAAGGAATTATTTCAGAATGGAAAGATCTTACGTCAATTGAACCACACCACAATTGCTCTGATCCCTAAATCTTCACATGTCCTTACTCTAGCACATTTCAGGCCCATAGCATGTTGTAATGTGGTTTACAAGATCATTACTAAGATCCTTGCAAATCGGCTTAGCGTGGTCATGGGGAGCATCATTGATCAGGCACAATCAGCTTTTGTTGGGGATTGCTGCATCACGGATAACATCTTTCTCGCCCAAGAACTTATCTAGCACTACAAGCAGCAATGAAATTCTCCAAGATGCATGATCAAGGTTGATCTCCGCAAAGCTTATGATACAATCTCTTGGAGTTTCCTTTTGCAAGTGCTTCAAGGCCTTAGCTTTCCAACGATGTTCATTGAATGGATTATGGAGTGTGTCTCCACCCCTCTTTTTCTATTTCCCTTAATGGCAACTTGCACCGGCACTTCTGAGAAGAAAGGGGGATGTGGTAAGGGAATCCTATGTCCCTCTTCCTCTTTATTATCTGCCTTGAATATCTATCAGGCATGCTCAACAAGCAGACAATGAATTCGGACTTCAACTTTCACCAAAATGTGAGTCCTTAAAAATCTCTCACCTTGCCTTTGTTGATGATTTAATGTTATTCTGCAGGGGCGATATCCCCTCTATTCGCATCTTAATGATGGAAGCCCTGGAGGACTTTCACAAGTAGTCCGGGCTCACCATTAATACTGACAAATTGAGTCTCTTTTCATCAAGAATCTTTGGGGATGACATGGAGGCAATCAGGCAACTTGTGGGCTGTCCGGTAGGGACTTTTCCAGTCTATTATCTTGGCATTCCCCTCAACTCCCAAAAGTTGAATGTTTTGCATTATGCCTCGCTCCTTGATCTCATTCCTCTTATATCAGCTCATGGACTGCCCATTCCTTATCTTATATGGGAAAAGTTGAATTAATTAAGGTTATTTCACAAGAAATAGAATGCTTTTGGCTCCAAGTTTTCCTTTTGTCGATATTAGTAATCAACCGGATTGTACGGCTTTGCAGAATCTTTCACTGGGGCTCAAATCGCATTCTCATTGCCTGGAAGGAGCTTTGCCTACCAAAAAAAGAAGGTGGACTCAGTTTCAGGGACCTTGAGGTGTGGAATAATGCCCTCATTGTACACATTACACCAAAGCTGACACACTTTGGATAAAGTGGGTGCATGCTTGCTACTTTTCAGAGACGAATATTTGGGATTGGCAACCCAAAGATCGTGACTCACCACTTATAAAGAAAATTGCTAGCATACGGGGTATGGTTCTCGAGCGGTTTGGTGAATCCACAATGGCCCAAATGCAACAATGGACAACTCAAAGAGGGCTATGAACATCCATGGTGTACCATGTCCTCCGCAATAAAGGGCAAGTGCAACCGTGGAAGAAGGAGATCTTAAAGGATTTCATCCTCCCAAATTCTTCTTTATTTCTTAGCTTGTTCTAAAGGAGAGATTGCTCACAAAGGATCACCTTGGCTATATTGAGATCGATCGGGCATGCTGTTTTTGCACAACTACTGAAACAGCCAGGCATTTTTTCTTTGATTGTGTATTCTCACAGAGGATTTGGGAAGCAATTAGAGTGTGGCTCAGAATTGCCCGTCGCTCCTCCACTATTTTGAGTGTCATTAATGGATTAAGAAAGACAAAGGGGCCACCGTGGTTTTGACCAAGGCTAGGTGGATGGCACTTGCGTGCATAATCCACATTATTTGGAATATCTGCAATCCGCAAACTTTGAAGTGACAAGATACCAACCTTTCAATGTCGTTTATCGAGTCAAGACTTAAGGCTATGGTATACTCTATAGCCTATTTCCACCAAATCTCGTGTGCTTTTAAGGGACAGGCATTGGCACAATATGCAAGCTCCCACGTACGAGATCAGTTCATTGAGTCTCGCGTGCCCATGAAACCATTCATCAGCCATGTCACAGCGCATGTCCGGTCGGCGTACAGATCGCTGGTCAGTGGCACGTCACCGGAGACCCAAGCGGGTGCAACTGTGAGCCACGAGGGGGGAGGGGGCATCGGGGCTGGATCTGAGGCCCTCGGGCGCCCACTGCCCGACGCTTCAAACTTTCACCCCCCCTATAATAGGCTTAAGAAAAAAATACCTAGTGACAGTAGTGGATACTGGAATGTCAAAAAAAACACTTTTTGGGATATAGCCGTCGTCCCTAGGCTATGGCCCCATGTCACAGCCGCCTCCCTTGGGCCAATGACCTATGCCACAGCCCATGCTACCGAGGCCCACAAGTCGAACGCCCGAGGCTTAAGCCTGAGCTGCCGAGGCCTAAGATGCCTGCCGGCCCGACATGCCGAGGCCCAAGCCTGAAGTACCGAGGCCCGAACCTGACTGTCGAGGCCCGAGACTCTCACTCTAGTCCCGACGCCCGCATCCCGTCTCCGCACGTATGGTGCCCGCCAGACTGATGGCCCTTTGTAGGCCGTGCCCCAGCACCACTCGCCACCTGCCCCAACGGTCAAGGACGGGGCCTGGACCTTCAGGACGGTCAGTATACCTTGTGGAACCGACAAACCTCACGAGGTTACTTTTGGCTATCACATTCTAGCTCGGTCTTTTGTACGTCTTTCGAGTCCCTAGACCCCCCCATTGATCCCTACCCCATCTTTGTACCCATGTTTTTAGGAATCCTTGTAATTATTACTTGATGAAATACATATTTTACCTTTTACCAAAAAATCAACTACCAACTACTTTCTCCATGGTCACTCCCACTTTCTCCTTCAAATCTATCGTTCTCATCAAATAATCTTCGCTTTGTGCTCTTTCCTTTTTCTCCATTTCAAATTGTAATGATATATATTATATAAAAGTCCATTTGTAAAATTATAAATGAAAGAGTTTTAGAAGAATTAAAGTAATTGATAGTTGGTAGTTGATTTTTTTTCCTTTTCCCCGTTGCCATCAAACTTTCCTCCTCATCCATAATCTTATTTCCTCCATCTTCTTCCTCATTTTTTCTAATCATATATGACTCATCATTTAGTTATTTTTCCAGGTATGCAGTTTTGCATTCAAAGCTTGATATTGTGTAAAAATCATCATATTTGATATTAGCAACATAAATATAAGATACTACTTATTAATGTTGTGTTAGTATGTTAACATTGCATGAAAAATGAATTTTCATATTTTTTGAAGAAATGTGAATTAAAAATACAAAAAAATCTATTTTATGCATACATGTAATGATTTCGTTAGCTTATAATAAAATGCTTCACCAACATTATTATACTGCATGCTAAGGAAGCATTTGTCATATGTTGACGTAGTGTATTCATTGTGTTAATGAAGCATTATTATAACACTATCGTAGTGCTCTTACAATACTCTTATATTGATATTATAGTTTATTTAATCTCAATTATGATTTATTTAATCCTAATTAGGGTTTATTATTTATAATTATTTCTTAGAATTTGATTTTTCTTTTTGTTCATAATTTAATTTATAACGTATTTTGACGAAGCATTGCCATATGCTAATATAATGTATCCATAGTGCTGACAAACCTAGTAATTTGTATTGTTCTTATTATTTATTTCATCTTAATTATGGTTTATTTAATTAAAACGGGTTTTACTTAATTCAATTAGGCTTTGTTCCATCTAATTAGGATTTATAATTATTTTGTAGAATGTAATTTTTCATTAATAATATGAGAAAACTCGCATTAGAATTACGTAGGCTTTGTTAACATGACAATAATGATTCTTTATCATAATGATTATGTTATCACATAATGTTTTTTATAAGGATTGCATAATTGCATTAATCCCTCCGTCCAAAAGCTTATCAAATATTATAGAATGACCACTGTCTTTCTTAAGCAAATTTTAGCCCTTATTCTTTTGTAATTGTATGAAGTAAGATTTTGTGCTTGTTCCCACACTCGGGCGTGTTTTCACTTAGCCCTTCCTTAGACACCGAATCTCATCTGGGATTCTATTAACCAATCCAAACTTTAGATTTGATTAGATTCAATGGTTACAATTTAGTCAATGCTTTTAGTCAAATGAATGTGACAAACTTGTAATATTTGAGAACTTAATGAAGTCGGGTTTATTTTTGTAATTTAGAAATTACGTTATATTTTTCAGATTTTTGGTCTAATTCCTAGAATTAAATACACAACTATTTAAAACTATTGTCTTTACAAGCATTTGCATTAATAAGCTTAACATCAAGAGATTATGTTGCTAACATGAGATAACCTCATATTGCTAACTTGACGAGATCATATTGCTAATTGGAACGCGTTAAACATCACTTGTATAAAATTGGACCGCACTTAAAATAGTGTGGTGTAACATGTTATAACATCATTTATACATTATATTGCTTATATGTTATATAGTATGAAATTGCATAACTTGTGCGGAGGTCATTATTTTTATCATGCGCATCATCACGTTCATGAACATTATCTATAACATGCACAAACAGTTAATGAAAACAAAAGTAGTAAATAACACAAGGGATGATAACCATATCCGATCAACTGATCTACGTTAGGGAGACTTCTGAAGTCTGTGAGAAATAATCCACTATTCTGTTGTAAGGTTACTCAGGCTATTACAAGATGACCTCCCATCATTCGACCTCTTTTCTACTCTATACAACCTCTTTCGATAGGTTGAGGTATAAGCTCCGCTTACCCTATACCATAGACTCCCTCTAGCTCCCATAGAAAATCTCTCCCGAGACTTCTTTAAAAGTGTATGAAAGAATTTCAAACACAGAATAGAAACACAATGATCAAAAGATCAACTCTAGCCTAACAATGCCATATCGTGTAGTTTAAAACTCGAAGTCTTTTAAAACTCTAATCAGTACTTAGGCATACATATTTAACTAGTCTGATTCTCAGTCTATTTATTATAACAGATATGGCTTTAATCAAGATAATCAGTGTGTCCTAATTTGACTCAAACTCTAACAAGGAAACTTTCTTAGTTTGACTCGGACAATCCCAGTTAGAACTTTTCCTTGAATAGAACTCGCCTTCTTAAATCTTCTAATCTTCATCTTCTATTTGGATAAGGTAGCTTCTATTATGAGACGTCGATCTTCAATAGTAAATCTTCATCACCTTGTCTTCAACAAGTTGTGTCTTCATGGAAGCTTCTGGACAATCATGTATATGATCATGCACAGAACACATGATCAGTACATCTTTGATCTTTAATCAGATTAGCAGTAGAATATTCATGTCCAGAACATGTTTCTCAATACATGAAAAATAAAAACCTTTGTGTAAATTGATTTGCTATAAAGATCATGACAATCAAAACACTTAGTGTTGAATCTTGCACTATCACAGTAATATATATATATATATATATAATGATTTTCTAATATACTTATAAGTAATTTTGATTTAAATTAACTCCCTATTTTTTATAGTTTTCGCAATGAATTGATAGTCTTCAATCAAACAAGCATAATTTTCTCAATGTTTGATATTTTTTTGGAATTCTTTTTTTTTGTTGAAAAATATATATTCGACTAGCTTTCCAATCATGCATAACTCATACTTTGACTATTTTTCTCATGAAAGTTATTTGTCGTTCAAATTCAGGTATCGTGTAAAAATTAAAATGTTTCACATTAGCAATATAGATAAATGAATTTTTATATTTTTCATCAATTTTTATTCGAACAAACATATTCAATGTGTGTCTTAAATGAAAGAGCATGGAAAATCTTTAATTTGATATATTATTTGCATAAATTGGATAAAAAGTGAGCAAGTTATGATTTTTAAAAAATTTAAGAATTTTTGAAAAGATGATGCCATCATTTAAAAAAAAAGTTAGAAATACTACTTGTTTTTTCAATTTTTCATATTTGCAATTATATCATTGCTTTTATGTCCTCCATGTCATCAAGATGTGTGGACTTGGTTGATCCCTAGGTTCCCGCATGAGGATTGTGTAACGACTAGATCTTTTTAAAATTGATCGTTACCTTCTATTTAAAATATGGTTTAAAAATATTATTTTCATAGGCAATTTAATTTTATTCCTATATGCTAATTTTAAATGTTTTGTGACGTTCCTAAAAGTTGCATCTATAACTTATATAATTATAGTAAAAAAAACTTATATGATTATAGTATTAGTGTGGATATAGAAACTATTACAAAATATTATTGCATTGAATATATGGACGGACATAAGGGGGCTGGTTCCTAAAAGTTGCATCTATAACTTATATAATTATAGTAAAAAAAACTTATATGATTATAGTATTAGTGTGGATATAGAAACTATTACAAAATATTATTGCATTGAATACATGGACGGACATAAGGGGGCTGGTGGAGGCACCCGCCCCCTCAATTTTTGAGAATATATATATATATATATATATATATATATATATATATATATAGAGAGAGAGAGAGAGAGAGGTTGAATTAAAAATATGTCTTTTCTTGGTGTAGGAACTAGGAGCCCATCTTACACCGTCCACCTAGATGATCTAATGGTTTAGATTAAATATCAAAGTCAAGGCAAAAAAAGAGGCGGGGTTATAGTTGTCAAATCCCTATAAAAAAGCTGATGTCATCACTTTTTTAAAAAAAATCTTAAAAACTTTGAACAACCATAACTCACTCGTTTCAAATCAGATCAACGTAAATAATATATCAAATTAAATATCTTTTCATGATCTTTAATTCAAGATCATTCATGGATGTGTTTGTTCAAATAAATTTAGACAAAATATACATTTTTACTCATGTCTAGCGCGAAAATGCTTTCATTAGCTTTTAAATAATGGTTCGTCAGCATTATGATAAGTTGATAACGTATGCTAACGAAATATTTGTTATATGCTAACATATTGCATTCATTGTACTAATGAATGATTATCATAATGTTAACGTAGTACACATAGTTATATTGTTACTGTGATTATTACATTTGAATTGGGACTTATAATTATTTTTATGATTTAGTTTTTATGTTCTAGTTACTAATTGATTATTATATATTATTTATTTCATCAAATTAAAATATATTAATTAGGATTTTCTTCATCCATTTATGATTTATACCTTATGCTAACGATGAATTGTCATATGCTAACATAGTTTATCCGCAATGCTGATAAAACAATATCATTGTATATTTATATTGCTATTATGGTTTATTTATCCAATTAAGGTTTATAATTAATTTGTAGAATGTAATTCTATTTTTTAGATCATTGAAGTTTATTATATCTGAATTATGATTTATTCTATCTTATTAGAATTTATAATTACTCTTTAGAATTTAATTTTTCGTTAACAATATGATAAAACTTTTATTAGCATAATGATAATGCTTCGTTAGCATGATGATAATACTTCGTTAGCATGATGATAGTGTTATCAACTACCCAACGCATTTTTATAAACATTACCAAATTACGTTAATACCCAGCGCGAAAATCTTTTCAAATATTACAGAATTGTCACTACTCTTTTTAAGTAAATCTAGACCATAGATCTTTATTGATTGTATGGTGTGAGATGGGTTCCTAGTTCTTACACTAGGGTTGGTTTGCATTATAACCACCCCCTATATATATATAATTTATTGTATAAATATAATATAATTTACATTACAACACTATTTTTCGCTCACGAAATTAAAATTCCTACATTTCGCCCTCCCAAGTTAAAATTTCTACGTCCCTCTCTGATTGAATAATTATTTGAAAGTGTAGATTAGTTATTTATCTATTTTGTTTGTAAAGCTAATTGGTTTTTCAATGTTTTAAAGAGTCCATCAATTAATAAATTATCTTTTAATGAGCTAAAGTATTTAGCTTTATTTTGAGCCAGAAGGTCGTTTGGGAGGTTCTGCTTCACGTGAATAATAAAATGAGAGGAGATATTTACTATAAAATTAACATTTATTTGAGTTATTTCAACTTCTTATAAAATAAATTTGAGGATTTCATTGGTGACCTTTCATAATTCCAAGTTCCACTATAAATAGAGGTTTTGTTTCCATTGTCAAAACGCGCCAAAAATATTTCTAAAGCATCTCAAATGAAGTAATTTTTTATTCAATGTATATACATATAAGTATATATGTTTTTACATTTGCATTGGGGGTAGAATTTTGAGTGATGCTGATGATAGAGAAAATAAGTAGGCATGTGATGTCCCATGCGTTGTTACAGAGAGAATGAGTGGAGAAATGAGGGGCTTGGTTTTTATTAGGGTGGACTTTGAAGTTAGGCTTGATCGAAGAAAGGTGTTTGGGCTAAGAAATTAGGTTGTTGGGCTTGATGGCTTAATTATAAATTTACGCATCATTATTTTTAAAGGTTCAATTATATTATTTAATTAAACTTATAAATACAAATTATTCTAAAGTAATTATAATTATGATATTTATATTTAAGGATAGGCGGTGCGCACGAACTAACTAATTTTTTTTCCAGTCAAATCGAGTCAAAAGTTCAAGCCATGATTAAGGTGGGGAATCCAATGTGACACACATGATTATTTATCCTTGTTATACCATTATGCAGGTTCATAATAATTAGCCTACGCGCTCCAACAATTATTAGCTGACGGGCTACATATATTCCGAAAGATAAAAACTTGTATGAGACCGTCTAACGGGTCTCTTCCGTTAGACAGATCTCCCCCGACCCGATCATATATATATTAAAAAAAAAATCTAAATTTTGAAACTGCTCTCTGTAGCCCTCTTTCCCGCGATTCTCTCCATCGACTCTTCCCATAACCGCCGGTGAATCGTCCCCTACAACCGCACCTTCTCTTCAAAACTGCAACATCCTCCATCTTCTCATTCAGTTTATATGCTTTTCATTTTTTCCCCCACATCTGAATCGAATTTTTTTTTGAAAACATCAGTCACTGGAGTTTTTGCGAGCACCACCACCATTATTACTAAATTTCAGACCACCGCTGTCGTATTGGATATCCGAAATTACTTCTGTGCACAGAGTTGAAGTTTCGATTGTAAGTTTATTTATGCTTGTCAAATTAGGGCAGTGTAATTTAGGGTTTGTGATTTTAGAGTTTTAGGGCATTTTAAGTTCGAATAACTTTCAATCCTACCTTGATTTGAGTCTAATATTGTGCGGCTATGGTTCATTTGTGCGTATTGGTAGTGATACTTAATTTGATTGTTAGTGATTCTTAAGTTAATTGTTACTGATACGTGCAACCATTTATTTGTATTTTACTTTTGAGGATTTCAAATACAATAATTTTCTGGTTTGAATTGAATTTGTTGGTCTAAATTGGCATATAGCAGTTTCTACATAGTGGTTCTTTACTTTTTAGGTAGTGATACTTTGTTTTTAGTTACTGGTACTGAAAGTTCTACATAGTGATACTTTGTTTTTTTAGGTAATGCTGTGTTTGTTCAGATTGTATACTTTTAACTTAGTTGTGGTAATCATTTATCTTCATTATATGCTTTGAATTCTGCATGGTGTTTTAATACGTGCGACCATTTGTTTTTATTTTGCTTTTGAGGATTTCAAATACAACAATTTTCTGGTTTGGATTGGATTTGTTGGTGTAAATTGGCATATAGCAGTTTCTACATATTGGTTCTTTGCTTTTTAGGTAGTGATACTTTGTGTTTAGTTATTGGTACTGAAAGTTCTATATAGTGATACTTTGTTTTTTTAGGTAATGATGTGGTAATTAAACGTTGTGTTTCATTTAAATGATGCAGTTGGATTTTTGAACAAATATTATACTAATGGAAAGAATAAAAAAGAGGTTGCAGCGATCTGGTAAATCAGTACCTGAGGAGAATAAAGATGATGCTACAAGGTATGAATTTTGGTGTTTCGAATTATTATCTTTTTAGTACTTTAATCAGTTTGTTCCATATTTTGTTGTTTCAAATTATTATGTTAATTTTTCTAAATCATCTCTTTTTTATTGCAGTGAGCATGCAGAAGCAGATGTTCATGATGTACGGACATATAAGAGGCATAAACCATCTTCTAAAGAACATAAGGATAAAACTGTGTTAGTGAGGTAGTATATATATGTACTCAACATTCTTAAACTCTTTTTTTTTTGTGGTCACTTATTGATTTGTTTGTGCATTTTTTGAAGATACTTTTTTACAAGTATATGTATGCAGTCAACATTCTTACTGATTCTTGGCTTTTTTATAAGTAGTGATGCTTTGTTTTTTAAATAGTGATACTTTTATGTTAATTAGTAATACTTTTTCCGTTACTTAGTAATACTATTTTACTTATTGTTACTTATTTTTACGTAGTGACACTTTTACATTTACTTGGTCATTTTATAGTTTTGACTTAGTGATTCCCGACTTTTGTAAGTAGGGATGCTTATTTTTTAAATAGTGATACTTTTATGTTAATTAGTAATACTTTATCTTTTCTTAGTGGTTGTTTTACTTAGTGTTGTTTCTAATTAATGGTACTTACTGGATAATTTATTAGTTATACTTCAATGTTTTAATTTATTTTTCATATTGCAGTGAACATGATGATGAGGAATGTGATGAGAGTGATGATAACAATGCTGAAGATTCTTCCTCTGAATATCAAGTCAAACATGAATCTAAGAGAACAAAAAGGATAAAAAGATCTGGTGAAGTGCAAAAAAAAAATTAGTCATTACTATTCAGAAGAAACTAATAAAAAGGACTGATGAGGAAAATAAAGAGTGTGATGGCAGGTAATTCATTTTTATTTGTATTGTTACGCTACAGCCAGAAAATTTGTAATTACTAATGTCTTGTATTTTTCATTGCAGTGGTAGGACTTTTTTGAGCAAGTGTAGGCTGCTGGGCTATCTTCACTTGCTCCAAAACTGAATGATTATCAAAGAAGGGCTGTAGAGGAGATTGAATTTTCTGGTATGCTTTCAATTGAGAGCTTTTGGGAGAATGTCTTGGCAGAGGATATCGTGGTTTGTGGAGAACTTCAATGGAGCAAGCCGTGTTTTGTTATTCAAAGGTAATAGAAACTTAGTTATTACCTCAGATGACATTCACGATTTATTTATGTTGCCTAGAAATGAGGGGGTTCCTGTATTGAGGAACGATGATGGGACTAAGGATTTTCTTATTGATTTTAAGAACAGAAATAGAATTGGGGATAACTTGCCTGTGTCTTCTGTGCAGAAGTTGTTACTTGAGATGAGAGATGGGGGGGATGATTTTAAGAGGTTGTTTGTTTTGTACTGTTTGTCAACTTTTCTTGCTCCTACTGCCAATCAATTAGTTGACTTGAATGTGATGAGATCCCTAATGTCTGTTGAGAGGATCTCTTCATTTGACTAGTGTGGGTATGTTTTGGAAAAAATGTGCTATATGATTCGTATGTTTCATAGTTCTAGGACTCTTAAGCACTTGAATTGTTGCCTTCTTGTGCTGCCACTATTTTACTTTCATAGATTTAAATGGCAAGGTCGTGTGTCACCTACGACACTCCATCTAATCCAGCACTGGGACAAAGAGTCCATTAGAGCTAGATTGCGTGCTGAGTTGAATGCAGGGGGCTTTGGTCATGGTGAATGGGTAGAAGGAGTCTACCCTATTACGAAGGGTGCTCCAAGGTTGGAAGGGGATGTAGGTGTGGTAGATGATAGGGTAGTTGTTGAAGGTGATATGCTTGTTCAAGGTCCAAGCTTAGAGCTAAAAGCTGGACCAAGTCGAGAGGTGTCTGCTTCATATGTTGTAGATGGGAGATCTATAACATTTCAACTCCCAGCTACTGAGCAGGACAATGAAGAGATTTCTAGGATTGCTAAAGATGTAAGTTCATGATTTATATTTTATCTTATTTAGTGATGTAATACTGTTTATTAGTGATACTTGACTTGTATTTTTTATTTTTTTCCCAGCCTTTGGAGGAAGCTTTGCTGCTGATGAAGAGAGATTTGAACATGGTTACTCATGTTCATCTGGAGAGGCTAGGAAAGATGAGGGATTTGCATGTTAATATGGGGACAGAAGAATCACCTTTGTTATCTCCCGATTCGATGTTTTTCTCAAGCTCGAAGCTGCATGAGTACATTGATGAAGTTGTGGACAACTTTTGGAAGATGAAGGCTGAGAAAGGGGAGAAAGTTTCAGAAGATGTCGAGGTTGGGTTGAAGCCAGAGCGTGCACAGAAGGACCCTAAAGAAGAAGAAGATTTTGAATGCCCAAAGTTTGATTTGCTAACACCTACACCGCCCGAGGATGTAAATAAGATTATCGACGATGTAGTGCCTGGTATTATTTTCTGTTTTTTGTACTAAACATGATTTTTATATGTGTGTTAATTTTTTTATATGTTTAATGTTAATACTTGTACTTTATTCATTCAGCTCTGCAGAATGTGGCTGGGGAAGATGATAAAGGCATTGAGCTCATTCAAACTCCTCCTTCAAGACGTCCATGCACGGAAAATCTACAGAAGAATATTGATGAGCAAGCTGGAGGAGAAGGTACTTCAGAGAGGAGGGAACCGTGGCCTGTTCCTGATGGCTTTCCGTTCAGTTACCGTTTTCTATTGAGCTATGCTAAGCTACTGTCTGGTATGACGAGGGAGGAGAAGGATATTGTCGACTACTGCCTCATTGATGCGGTTGGTCATCGGTAAATGATATTTTAATTTTTTGTTAATATTATATTAATGATGCTTCAGTTATTGTAAATGATACATTTTTGGATATGTACAGAAAAAATGGACAGGTTTTTGAGTATCGTGGGGAAGTTTTTGTAAATTTTGATGCGATTAGAACGATGAACGATACAAAGATGATAAATATTACTATTGTTGATGCGTGGGCTTTGTTGACGATTAAGTCAGAAAGGCTTTTTAAGATGAATAAAAGCTTCTGTTTCAGTGCCCAACATTCTGTAAGGACTTATAACTCTTTTGTGTAGATGTATAAGTGTTCATTTATTTCTTATAGTCACATATGCATATTATTGATTTTTTTTTTGTAGGTATACCTTGCAGGTGTTCTTGAAGGCAAGGAGCATGAAGAAAAGATTCGAGAAGTTTGGGATTTCTGGGTGTCAAGAACTGAATTTCAGTTGTCAGATTTGTACAATGTTGATAGGGTAATATATTTGCATATTAAAAAAATTAAAATAGTTATTTTGGAATTCTAACTTCTTGTGATTATAATTGCAGATTTTTATCCCAATCTGCAATTCTTATCATTTTGTTGCTGTTGTGATAAACTTTCTTGAGAAAAAAATTCAATATCTGGATAATCAAATTACCCAGATCGATCGAGATGATGTGATGTTCAAGCTTGCTGAGATAGCTGTAAGTATCAATTCTTTAGTAGTACATTTTTTTGAAATGTTGATACTTGACACTTATGTAGTGATACTCTATCTGTTACTGAGTGATACTTTATTTTTGCTTAGTGATACTTGGTGATTGTTGGATTTGTTATAAATAGTGATACTTTATTTTTAAAATGGTGATACTTGATAATTTTATAGTGATACTTTTATGTTACTTACATTATGTGGTGATAGTTATTAGTGATACTTTATAATTATTTAGTGATACCTTATACTTATTTAGTGATACTTTTACATTCACTAGGTTTATCTTAGTGATTCCATATTTTGCACATAGTGATACATTGGTTTTAGTTAGTGGTACTCTTAGCTTTGCTTAGTGATCCTTGACTGCATAAATTGCTGAAATATTTATCTTGTGCAGTGTGAACAGATGGGGGTTTTCCTGAATCAGATCAATCATCCAAAATGTGCAGATTTTGAGTCATATGGTGTTGAATTCCCAGCTTTCAATTGGAATAGAACTGGTCGAAACATCGATTGTGCAATTTATATCATGCACCAAATGAAAAACTTCCTTGGTGCTCCTTATGAGAGTTTGGAGTTGTCTAAGGTATATATGGAATTATGTAATTGAAATTTAAATGCAGTTTTAATATTTTTTGTGGTAATGTGCACATTTTTTTCTATTGCAGCTTGATGGAAGAAGGAGATTGAGAGCCCAATATGCTGCAAGGATTTTTCTTTCACCTCTAAATGGTTTGAGAAAAAATATTCAACATGATGCTCTTGAAATCATTAAGAATAACAAGAAATATAAACAATTAGAAGCTGCTGGTGGTGTTGGTGTATGAATGTAGCTGATTGCTGGAGATAGGATGTGTGGATACTCTAACATGCTAGGTTAATCTTTTGGATGTTAGTTTAGTTTTTGTAATGAATATGTGTTGGTTTTTGGATTTGAAATATTGAAATGTTGGGGGGTGGGAATTTAACATGTGTTAGTTTGAACAGCTAGTATGAACAATTTAGTGTTTGGTTAGTTTTTAATATTTGCCCTCGAAACTGGCTTGATGTTTTGTTATTTTCCTTTGCATGACTAGTTATTCTTCACATTGTTTGCAGCTATGGTTTCTTTTCCGATTAAGTATGTTTTTGTTTCGAGGAATGAATATTTTTTGTGCGCATTTTACCAAAGTTGATTGTGGCACTGGCAGAGAACACTGCATTTAATTATTTCAATGATTTCTCCTTCAATTATTCAATTATAAAAAATAAGAAACTGATAAATTATATGTGATGTATCATTAGTGATTCAAGAAAGTATCCCTATGAATACCATTAAGTAAAAATCACAGTATCAATACTGATGAATAAAGTATCACTAAGCATCCGTGAAGTAACACTATTTGATAATCACAGTTTCAATAATATAATCTGGGGTACATTTCTCAAAACAGTCTGAATAAATTCTCAAAACAATATGGGATTACGGGTTTTGGACCCAAAATCACAAGTTATATGATGAAGAAAATCACAGTATCAATACTGATGAATAAAGTATCACTAAGCATTCGTGAAGTAACACTATTTGATAATCACAGTTTTAATAATATAATCTGGGGTACATTTCTGAAAACAATCTGAATAAATTATCAAAACAATCTGGGATTACGGGTTTTGGACCCAAAATCACAAGTTATATGATGAAGAAAATCACAGTATCAATACTGATAAATAAAGTATCACTAAGCATCCATGAAGTAACACTATTTTATAATCACAGTTTCAATAATATAATCTGGGGTACATTTCTCAAAACAATCTGAATAAATTCTCAAAACAATCTGGGATTACGGGTTTTGGACCCAAAATCACAAGTTATATGATGAATAAAATCATAGTATCAATACTGATGAATAAAGTATCACTAAGCATTCGTCAAGTAGCACTATTTGATAATCACAGTTTCAATAATATAATTTGGGATACATTTCTCAAAACAATCTAAATGCATTCTCAAAACAATCTGGGATTAGGGGTTTTGGACCCAAACTCCTTTGAAATTGAAGTGCCACTTGTATATTTCTTTTTTTTTTTTTGAAGGTGCCCTTTGATTCTTTTTCTCCTACCCTTTGTGGTTGAACGTGCAGGATCCAATATTGCAATAGAAGAGCTTGAAACATCTGTATCCGCCACAGAAGGCACTGTACTCAGCAGCTCTTCAACATATGCTACAACCTTGTTATGCTCTTCTTCAAGTATCTTTCTTCCATCTTCATTATCTTTGACTTTCATAACAGTAGCATAGTACTTTCTCATCATATGATTTCTCCAAGAAATAGAATCTGTAATTTGGACAGGTTGCTCAACTCCACTTCCAAATTTATCCCACAAATGAGCTTTCACCATTTTTGTCCATCTTTTATTAATATAAATCTCAGGTATCTCAACTATTGAATGCATATGAAGTATTTTGAGGATATGAGAACATAACAACCCACAAGTTTCAAATCTTTTACACGAGCAGACTATGAACTTATCAAGTTCACTAAAACTGACATTATGAACTGTAATTCCCCCGTCATCCTTGACATTATAGAATAGCAGTTTTTCATCAGAGTGGATGAGTTCACAATTCAAGGATATACACTTCAAAAATTCAGCTTCAAAATCAATAAAGAGAGTCAATGTATATACCTCTGAAGCATTCTTGAGAAGTCCAGTCAACGGCATAAACGATGTAGGTTGTGCTCTTGAGCATTGGAATTCATCAGATGCTTCATTTCTCCTCCAAGATTGGACCGTTCTTCTGAAAATATCATAAAATTCTGTCAAGCTTGTTGACTTCCTTGCATTGAATCCAATGGCACTATTTGTGCTTTCACTTCTTTGGGATGATAAAATTCCAGCAGAGAAAAAGTCCTTGTTCAAGCCAGTGCACCACTTCTCCTTGAGTGAATAGAGTCTGGAAAACCACGAGTTGTCCTTCAAATGATATGTTGATATCATAGAGCTCCAGCAATGTTCAAATTCCTCTCTATTTGTGCATCTGGACAAGCATTTTTGAAATTCATTAGTGAAGGAATTGTTCGCTTTCAAATTCCCAAACTGGCTTATTGCATTTTGGTACAAATGCCACAAGCATAACCGGTGTCCTGTATCAGGAAAAATCTGCATTGAATAAAAAAAAATTAACTGAAAAATTTATATACAGTAAAGGATCACTAGATATGATGTAAGTGCTATTAACTATTCACGAAGTATCATTAACACTTAAACTTGTACCAGCAGATGACATCTCAAATAAAAGATTCATTTAAGTGAATTATGATAAAATAGAGAAATATACCTATCCTATTGCAGTACCAATAGCTAGGTCTTGATCGGTAAATATTGATATATGACATTTCCCCTCCATTGATTTCTTAAAATCTTCAAAGAGCCATAGAAATGAATCAATCCTCTCATCCGATATGAATGCACATCCAAACATCACATTTTTTCAATGATTATTGATCCCTACAAATGGTGCACAAATGAGGTTATACTTGTTTGTACGGTATGTTGTGTCAAATACAACAACATCACCGTATATCATATAGTCCTCTTTCATCATGGCATCTCTCCAAAAAACATTTGACAATCTCCCTTTATCATCTAACTTGACTCTAAAGAAAAAATCTTTATTTTCAACACCTTGTGCATGCATTTCATCAATGAGTGTTTGAGCATCTCCTCCTTCAATAATACTCATCTTCAACCGGTTGACATAGTTTAAATGATCCTTTAATGTGTGACCAACACAATCCTCTCCTCCCGCATCATGAGCCATGTATCGGAAAGAATCTGTAGCTCTTATCCTTGATGTGAGCATGCCCTCAATCACAACACCCTTCTCAGAGTTTATTGATCTGTGCGAACGGTGCATATGGCTCCATTCTCTTCTTGTAAGTGTGTGATTGTGCATGAGATTATGCTTAATAACTTCAAATAAACCATCATTATTGATCTTTGCTCTTAAATATGCCTTACAACCTGTGCGTGTGAGATTTACCTTTCTTGAGGTAGAAGTGTTAGATTTTTTGGCTCCCTCACAAGAACATAAAAAATATTTCTCAACTACACTTCCATTTTCAGTTCTTGTTGTGGATTTCCTAACACTAAACCCATTTTTAAGAGCATGACTACAATATAAGTCATATATATCATCAATTTTCTTTCTTTTCAAACCAAGAAGGCAACCTCTTACATCAAAAGAATCACCTACAACATATTAGTAACAAATAAAATAGTGTCAATAAGTACTAGTGGGGTATAAAAATATATTGTTGATGTATCATTACTATCAAGTGAATCATAATTATTTTTTAAGTGAAACAGTTGCAAAATATCAATAATACCTAGCGAAGGATTACTATCATTAGAGAAAGTATCAATAAATACCATATAAGTATCACTACTGTATATAATTATTTTTTAAGTGAAACAATTGTAAAATATCAATAATACCTAGCTAAGGATTACTATAATGAGAGCAAGTATCACTAAATAGCATAAACGTATCAGTATTGTATATAATTATTTCGGCAGAATCATAATTACAAAGAACAGAACTATAGTACTACTTACTCTCAATTTGCAACATAACAGATTCATTCTCGTTGATAGATGTTGTATCTACATCTTCAATATTGTCTTCATTATCAAATATAACAATATCTGAAATTTACAAAATTTAAATTACTTTTAGGATTGCAATAACAATAATAGATTACTAAACTAAAACTTTAATGAATCAGTTCACACGAGCATATTATCAAACAGTTTGAATGCAAAATTTGATATATGTAATAATTGATGAAAAATTGAATCAAAATTACAAATTTTATAAAATAAGAACACATACCTATCGTTTCTTTGCTGAAATTGGCGGAAATTCCTCCGGAATGAACCGTAGTTAGTTTTCCCAAATCATCCATTTAATAGTTGAACAAATCACGAGTTATGAGAGATATGCGCAGCGCTGCTGCCGCGAGTTGGTGGGAGAAAATCTAGGCGCCGCCACGAGCTCGACGGGAAAGCTAGGTGGCACGACGATCTGGATGAGGGGAAACGTGGTCGGGGCGGCAAGTTGGACGGAAAAAACGTATCGCCGCCGTGAGGTGATGGAGAAAACCTAGACGAGCTGGGAGCGAGCGAGCGATCGATCGAGCTGGGAGAGAAAAAAATCTGATTTTTTTTTAATATATATATATATATGGCGGGTCGGGTCAGAACTGGGTCGGGTCGGGGGAGATCCGTCTAACGTAAGAGACCCGTTAGACGGTCTCACACAAGTCTCCCCCATTCCGAAATTAGCTGCGGGATACCCATATTATAATTTGTTAACTTGGATAAATGCGATCATCATTAAGTCAATAGCACTCACTCCAAATTTATTATATATTTTTTTCAGGTTGATGAGTTACTCGGTCCACGTGTATGGTTACGTGTGATGATGGTCCATTAAAGGGTTTTTTAGTGTCTAGTTTTCGTTGTATTAATGTTAAATATTTTATATTTTAATAAAAAGAGGTTGGCGTCATTTCTTTATTATTATTATTATTATTATTATTATTATTATTATTATTATTATTATTATTAAAATTGGGGCGTTATAGATTGATTCCTTTTTTAACCCATACATAATGTGAGAACTTTTCATGTGAGAACTAAGACTTAATCCTAATCGTTCATCGTGTATTAATACATGGTTAAAATTAAAATTGAGGAAGCTGACACAATTAAAAATTTAATGGATAAATTATAAATATGGGCTATTAATATTGGGCATAGGAAAATATGGAAATACGCATAGATCTTTCAAACATATATCTAACCTAAAAATTGGGGGATTATCCCATTAATTATCGGAAGTTTCGAAAATTGCTACAAGCAACATCATTCATATCTTTCCTTAAACCTTAAAACTAATCCAAGAAAGCGATTGCTCGTCCGAAATTGGAAATAGAAATCAAAAGATGTTCAATGACGATAACCACTCAACGTCGACAGTCATACAACATCAACCACCGTCCTTCACCGTTGAGTAACACTAGAGCTCTGTCGACAACCGTATACCACAATTGAAAATCATAATCACAAGCAACAAATAAACAAATCTCCTAATTTTTTATTATAGTCATCGAATCCAAATAAAAAAGAATTCGACTTCAATTGAAGACCAACTCGATTTGTTCTTGTTGCTGCTTCTATTTCATCAAAATTTCAAGAGCAAATCCAGCAAAAAAATGTTGATTTCAAACCGAGCGTAAACCACTTCCCGTTTTTTTTTTTTGCGTTTGCGGGTGTTGTCGAGTGAAGACATAAAATAATCATTTTCCTGGATTATTTGTTGGAATTTTTGAATTGATCGTATATAGATTCAAATTCATTGCTTATTTCATTATAGTTGTGATCAAGGATGAAAATATCGCTATCGCAACTTCAATTTTACGGATATATCGATATCGCATATCGATATCGCAGAAAATTGAAAAAAATGACGGAAATCATATTAAAATATTGGAAATTTAGCATGAAATTTTAGGAACTATTATGACATATTATTATGCACATATTCCACTAATTTTTTTGATAGAATTATATTTTGAAAGCAAATATATAAATAATACATTATATAAATACCGTCAGAGATAATACATTTGACAAAATAATACATAATACAACATAAAATGACTAAATAAATATTATAAAGTACAATTAATACCAAAATGAGGATCTATGGGGTTCAAATATAGTAGATGGAATGCCATGATTTCTTCCAACAACTTCACCATGAATTGGATAATGTCCACTGACCCAATTATTTTGTTGATACACATTTTGAGTAGTCCAATCAATTTGTGAACTCCCATATGTGTAAGAAGCATATGAATCTTGCGACATATCACTATGATCGGTGCCACCCATATTCATAGAATCAAGATTTGACAAATAATTTATATTCAATCTTAGATTTCAATTTCGTGTGATATATGGGGAGAAAAATTTTAGTGATTTGTCCATCATGTCCTCTAACTGAAAAAATGAAAAAATAAAGTCGGTGCACGTGCATCTCACTTTTCTTTCTAAGACATCCGTTGATTTCCCGGTCTTCTTTCTCTTATATTTTTTTGCAAAGTGAATGTCTTTATAAAGCAAACAATATTGCAACTCAAATAATTACATTGAAGACGTAAAAAAGATCACAAAAATATATAGTATTAAATAAAAATCAAAATATATTATAAAAATATTAAAAAAATCGCGATATATTGCGATATCTTGCGATATATTGCGATTTCTCGTCGATACTCGGGAAAAAAGATATTCCCCCAATATCCGTATCGCAATGTCAATATCTGCAATATATCCGCGATATTTTCATCTTTGGTTGTGATTCAATGCTTTCAATGTTTCGTTTCAATGCTTTTTATGTTTCATTTTCTACAACTCAACAACATGCAATATCACAACCTCATCTAAGTACAAAAAACACAAATGCTTATTATGATTGATTTTAGTGCTTGTTTAGTATAAATTCATAGCTTATTATGATTGATTTCAGCATGATAGCAATTCATAGCTTATTATGGTTGATAGTGCTTTTTTAATAGCAATGCATAACTTATCATCATTGACTTTTGAGCTAAAATTCAAGTTTGTACTTAAAAAAAAACATTTATAATTTCAGCACCGATAGAAATATCATTAATAATTATAACCTTGAAAGTTGTGAAAGAAATAAAAATATATTGAAGGAAATCTTTCTCTAATGATATCTCAACAAACTTTTACAACACCAAAATGGAAAGAAAAAAGTTAGAACACTGTTATTATTATTTTTTTTTTATTTATTTAGATATCAAGGGTAACCCGCAATCATTACCGTGGTGCGCACTGGATAAATTCCGCCCCTATGGAATAACCTGGGGAGGTAAACCACACCTGGCTTGCCAGGTGTGACAAGCTCACACCTAGTGGTGTTAGTAATGGATCGAACTTGAGACCTTTAGCCTCAAGAAACACCACTCCACCACTAGACTACTCCCAAGGTGACTGGAACACTGTTATTTGATGGGGGAAAAGTTGGAACACAGTTGAGTTTGCTCTACATTGGCCTAGTATAAATTTCTACAATGTTGAATTAACCGTGAAGAAAACACTATTTATTTTGAATGAAGCATGCAATATCCATCCCTATATGTCAGAAATAATTTGGTCTCTCAAAACAATAAATGAGACATTCCCCTCCAGATATTTATATATAGAGCTTTTATACAACAGACTGTGCCGTGCAAAATGGACAAGTTGAACACTTGCCTAATATCATTCTATCTCTCTGTAGTGTATGCTGATAAAATAAAATTTATAATATAATTAAATAATTCGCGTCAAATATAAACAATTAATCGATGGTAGCTGAAAAACGAAGTTGCAGCCTCGTTTATACCTTCTTAGTTTTCAATCTGTAGGTGCTTCCCGCCAATCTGTAGCAGTCAGCTCGTGAATAAGCTCGATATTACCCTCTTAGCATCATCAGTCAGCAGTTGAAGAAGGGCGGTTTCCAGGACACTCACCGAGCTTGTAACATAAGTAGGTGTTTAGAGGACTGCTACTGATGTTTCAGAGGCGATCAAGAAATCTTCGAACGTGGCAAGAGATTTCAGCTGGCGACCAAGGGACGCAATTGTCTTTTGACACTCAGCGAATTTACTAGCAGCTACTTCCAATTCTTTATCCTGCATCAAGGTTCAAGCCACCACAGAGACAATTACAAACACAAGGCAGGCAGAATAACATGAGAAATTTTATATGATGCACAAGTTAAGACGAAAGACGAGTAGAAGCTAGTTAAATGAACTATTTATTAACCAAGAATGTAATGTCTACCAACAGACCTGATTGAATCTGAACTCCTCAATGATCGCTGATCTCTGCCATTCAGAGTTGGATTTCATTCTTGATATTTCAGCTTCCAATGCGTCACACTTAGCAACAGCTTCCCTTGAATGTTTTTTTTCTTTCTCAGCTTCTTTCTCTAAGGTGCTTATGCTTGAACGCACGGTTTTGAACTCAAGTTCCATTGCTTTGAGTTTAGACTCAGATTCTGCTTTCTTTAAATTGGCATCTTCGAGTTGCAACTCAAGTATGCTCTTCGATTCATTTACTTCACTTAACTTATCTTGAACTTTTATCACTTTCCCTTCTGCTTCGTCTAAAAGCTTTGTTAAATTCTTAAGTTTTGCATTTGAACACTCGACTTGTTTCAGTGCATCTCTATTAGCTTCATCAGCCAGAACCAGCTGAGCTTTCAGGTCCACTACTGCCACCTGTCTTTGCTTGAGTTGATTTTCTGATGCCATAAGATTAATTTGGTATTCATCAAGAACAATCTCCAAACATACTTTCTCTGCTGTTATCTTCTTCAAACTATCCTCCAGTTCAGTTGCTCGTTTTATCATGGCATCCAGTTCATCTCTCAATATACTTTCTTCACCATCGATCCTTGAACCAGGTCTGCTTCCACTATCCGCCTCTGGTAGGGCTGCAAGCCTCTCCATCTCAAGAAAATCATCCATCAGATCAATCTCAACTGAAGGAACAATGAGACTTCTCCCAAAAGTTCTTTCGTGCTTAGATTGTTCTCTGTCTTTCCTCAACGCAGATGCCAGAGAGTCAGGATAGCAGGGATCACTATCAATCAACTCCAATCCACTTATTCTGCAGTTATCATTTTCCATGAAAACTACTCTCTCTCCATTATCTGAATGACTGTCCGTGAAAGACTCAACATATACTGAAGATGTGGTAACTGATTGGTGATCATTAGGGATTGTTGTTTTCCGGATCAGTGACTTTAGCCGGCGACATTCTGCTTCAAGCTTGGCCACCTTTTTTATGCTATCAAGATGCTGTTTGCTAGCAGTCTCAGCAGCATTTGTGCTCAGATCCCTCTCACTGATCATTAGTTCCAGTTCTTCATCTTTTGAAAGTAGCTTGAGCTTTAGGATTGAGTTCTCTTTCTCTGCGGCTTCAACTTGAGAGCGAACATCAGCAAGCACATTTGCATCTGATTTAGCATTTTGAAGTTGATTATGGAGATCAGAGAGCTGGTTTTCAAGCTCAGATTTCTTTGATTCCCATTCACTACTTCTTTTGGCAATGGCTTCATATATCTTCTCTTCTTGATCTTCTCTAGTTTGCCTAAGTTGTCTCAAACACTCCTTAAGGGCTCCATCAAGATGACCAATACGTTCCTCGAGGATTGAATTCTTGTGAGCTAAGGCATCATTTTGTTTCTTTAGAACTAGTACTTCGTTCTCAGCCTTTTCCCATCCTAGAATTGGAGATCAAGTAGCAATTCATTTTAAAATTAATAAAGGTAGAGATTCACTTTAAAATAATAAAAGAAGAAACGAAAATTATTGGTATCCTCCATAGTAAGCCATCCAAACATATAGACTACGTATAAGTATGGCACTACGTATTGATTAGAACAGTTTCAAACTTACTATTTAAATATTACTTGACAGCAATGCATCGATGCAGAGAAGAAAAAATTTCAGTAAATTCGAATTAACAAAGCAAAAGCAAGATCTGCCACATAAGCACAAAAGATCACACACACTTCACAAACAGAGATATACAGAGCGATACCTGAGACAGCTTCCTCTGCTACTTTAGCGTGTTGCTTAACCAAGTCTTCTTTGACACGGATATTATGAAGAGCTTCAGATAGTTTCTCTGAGAGAGTCTTCACACTATCAATAAGTTCATCATTTGGTGCAGCTTTAGATGTGACTTCAGGAGATTGAATATTGTGATTTGACAGGGTCTGTGCAAATGAAACAACCATTCAACCTCATGAATATCTAAGTCATACAGTCTGATCAAATTTTTCTTCTTCGCTTCCAGTTATAGCAGGCTTTTAATCTTTTTCATTCATCATTTTCTTGATAATCTAGACAGTCAAAACTGCAACAGATAACATAATCCCCATGCATTCACTCTTTTGGTCACCTTGCTAGGCTGAAAAATTCAAATGTTTTCATCTCAAGCTTGCAGGCTCGATACCTGGGCATGTTTCTACAGTTGGATCGCCACAAAGTAAGGGAATAATAACATTCTAAAAGGCAGGTTAGGCTGGACCTCTGTGGGGTTATAAGGATCTAGTTTGAGAAAGAGAAGGGAGCAGCCAAGGGCTGCTTAGGGCCTAGTTGCGACTAGGCGGGGGGTCTTAGAATACTGGGGAATAATAGACTTGCTACCCATTCACATTTTGTTCATGACTCGTCCCAAAAAGATGTTTAAAGGGAACTAACTAAAACAATATCTCTGCTTTTCTTTGGAAGGAATGTTCTATATATTAAATTATTAGATTGAGATGATGCATGGGAATGAATACATGTGGCTCACTGATATTGAAGCACAGAAATGCTGGTGAGCAAAAGGAAGAGAAGCAACACATCTTCTAATAATTGGAGGCAGATACTTGTATTGGTAGCTGGAAAGAATGCTTTTCAGAGTGGAAAAGTAATATACTGACAATTGTGGTCCAGCTGCACTGGATATCCACACAATGTGGTCCATCTTGATTGAAGATAAACCGCCAGCATGTGAGTGGAATGCCAGCACTCAACCTTGATTACATGACATGCAAAATGTGAAAAGGGCTAGAGCTTCTATCGATTTTAAGCTTTCCAAGAGTATGATTATTTAATAAACATGCAAGATTCCGAACCCCAAACATCAAAGAAATTTGTTGCACTGAAGATCTAAAGGAGAGCCAAGATCATACAGAAACCAAAAAAGATTGTCTTATTAGAAGAAGCGCCACTTTCAAGAATATAAAATTACTTACTGGTTTTTGATCCATCAGACTTTAGTGATAAAGAGAAGAAAAAAAAGGAGACTGGAATTTAAGTTGGTTTATTTGGAGACAGAAATGCCAACAGTTGTAAGACTTTCCAAATCAAAATATTTGCTGGAGGTAAAAGCATACCAATTTGCAGCTCCAGGGGTTACAAAGTATATTTAGATCAAAGGTGAAGTATAAACTATAAAAGCAGTTGAAAGATCTCCAAAACCCCTAAAGACCTTTCGCAAACGACAATACCTTAGAATATGAAATCAGCCGAACTTGGCTTCTGTATTTTAACTTAATGGACGTCAAGAAGAATATTTGAATGTCAATAGCACTCAACACAGTGAAATTCTAAGTTTCTAACAAAGGAAAAAGTAAAGAATGAAGCACATTGACAAATAGAAAACAATGGTAACAAACCTGATCATCGGAAAATCTTTCCGAGTGTGATGACACTGACCCCGAGCTCTCTGTTTCACCACTGGGACTTTTTTCTGAAGACTTTCGACGCCACAGCCAACTCCTCCGGTCCATCTACGGACAAACTAAACGCACTCCCCCCCTCTTACACCTACCTCATTTACATCTAAATAAAAAATCCCCACCATATTTACATTAGTCACGTTCCATTTCCTAAACACGCGGAGGCCTCCAACCGCATCCCACCTCTTCTTTATTTAAGCTCAGTACTCCTGAAGTGACACAAGTAACAATAGCTTATCAGAAATAAAACATCACCCAATCTCATGGCCCGAAATGTACATATAAATCAACACAGCAATCAGAAGAAACAGAGATTCAACTCAACAGAAAAATGAATTTCTACCAACTCTCAAATAGAGTGAAAAAAATAGGGTAAAAATTCTGGTAAGCAGTCCATCATTACTTCGAATTCAATCCTTAACCAACCAACCTCAAATAAAAAGCTGAGACGTCTACAAGAACCTGAAAGGGTAACATAACAAGAATATGAATAGAGCCGTTTTGGACCATAAATGAAAACCATTTATATCCAAAACTTAAAGCACAAAACTTTGAGACAACTACTCTGATGGGCACCTTTCAATTCCCCTACCACTATCAACTACTTGTTATTCCCACAGAAAATGAAGGGGTCAAACAGTAATAACACTCAGAATTTGGGCAATGCCACTATAAATATCCCTGAAAAAGACTGAAAATTAAGCATGATCCACACGAATGATCTACTTTATCTTCCGAAAACTAGACGACCACGACCCACAAACAGAAATACAGCAAAGATGAAACCTATCTATTAAAAAAGCGCCTTTCTTGATTTCTTTACATGGCCAACTAAACAATACAATAAAAAAGAACGTACTGCCCAACATACATCTGCGGGGAGAGAGAGAGAGAGAGAGAGAGCGTACGATACCTTTGCAAGAACCTGAAATACACTGACAAAAGAGTAAACAACAAGGAAGGGGTGCAGAAGAATGTTCTAATTATTGTATGAGATTAGCAGCAAAGAAGAATAGTACTAATTTTCAGGGTTGAGATTATTATTTGATTGGGTAATTTTTCTTGTATTGCGTTACACCTTTTTCTTATTTTGGATTCTTGCGGGAGGTGAGAAGGAGCGTGGCTGCGTGGCGTGGGTAGACTGTAGAGAGAGTGAAGACAAAGAGGGTTGAATTATTTTGGGAGGAAATTGTTTTCTTTTTCAAACCAAGATTGCGATATTCGCGCGCCTCTTGTTGGAAGAAGAAATTAGATTTGATTTTTTCATTTTTCCGAGACAAGTATATAAACTAATAAACCTATTATTGCATCTGTATAATAGTGTTTATATTGCAAATTGTATGTTCCATTTTATTCAATTGTGATAATTCGTTTGATTCACATTCTTTTTAGGATTACTAATTTTACAAAAAAAAATAAAAAAAAATTGACACATTGATTAAGACATGTCAAAAGGTACATATGCATCACTTGGAAGAGTTTAAATTTTATTTTTCTTTTAATAATATGGTGATGTTTGCCCTTAGTTAATAATATATAACATTCAAAATTTTGACTATCAATATTTGTTAGATATAACAGTATTTCAATGCATAAAATTAATACACACACACTATATATATATATACTCCCTCAATTTCACAAAAATTGATATTTTATGTTTTACAATAAAAATTAAAAAATGTGATAAATTTACCCTCTCTCCCTTTTAAGTTATATTATTCTAATATATATATTCATTTATCTCTCATATTTATGAAATCGAGAGAGTATTAAATAGCATGAGTATACATATATGCACACACATTATATCAAAACACTTTGTATTGAAAATATAAATATATGATTCCCTAATGGAAATAAATATTATAATAGTATTATATATAGGCCATCATTTATATTCCAAACTCTTTCAGTTTTTCGAATAAATGGGTTGATTATACTTCATTACCCAACGTTTGACAAAGTGACACTTATAACATTAATGTAATTTTTCGATATCTTAATGTTTACATAGAATGTCGCCCTAACCTTCAAATGTCTCCACACTTCCCCATCCACCACGTAACTCCGTATTAGATTTCCGGCCTTCAAATACAAAGAATATACAATTAATATAACACATACATATAGACATATCGTGGTAATGTAAGCATGGCCTTACGCAAGCGAATTGGCAAGTTCAAAACCCGGGAGCAGCATGCACAAGATGAGTATTGGAAATGAGTATTTTTTTAATTGATCGTTCTATAAGTCAAAATTTATAAGATATTTAAATGATCTAAATTAAATGCAATAAAACACTAAAATTTTACAAAAATTATATATTAATATATATATATATATATATATATATATATATATATATATATAATATTGCTTTCCATATATAGTCAAAGGACTTGGGCGTGGATTTTGTCATCTTCAATCGGCTTATTAAGGGTGGTTGCAGTCATCTACCCAGAAAAACAACTCTAATATTGCCACATCAACACCACATCAAAAGTTTAAATCCACCAACTTTTTTAAACCAATATCCACAATCATAAATTAAAAAAAGTAACTCTATAATGGTCCCACCACTACACATCATATATATATATATACATATGTCATATACTATAATATATTTATTTATTTGTATTATTAACTTTAATATTTAATTTAATTTAATATAATAAATTTACAGTAAAAATATTATTTAAACTCGGTTGCTTTTAAAGACGGAAACGTGCAAAGATCGAAACAATAGTCAATTATAATACTAGAAAAATATCATTTAAAATGAATTACAATAATAATAAATGATACATCAAATTAATACAACAACATCACAATAATACTAGAAAATGAAAACTACATAATTAGAATTCATAATAAAAAATAATAAATGTCTAGTTTAACTTCTTTTTGCAAGAATTTCTGCAACCATTTTCTGATGTCATTTAAGTTGTATCTCCGTCATTCCACTCGTATCTTTCATAATGATTTCATATTCCCATTTTTTGTGCTCATCTGCTCTTTGCTTCATCTCGGCATTCTTCACGGTAAACTTTTGCATTTGATATTGTTTAAGTTTATCCCATTTTTCAAACTCAGTTATCTGTGGCACATTTTCATTTTCTTGAGATTTGGCTTTGGCCTTGGCTTTGGCTTTGGCTTTGGCTTTGCACTCTGTTGTCCCATTGGACGAGACCGTCTTTCACTATCAATATCTATATTTGGATTTGTTGAAGGAGTATGTTCTCCAGATTCCGATGTTCTCGATTTCTTGTTAGCACGATTCGCCATTGTTTGAGGAGTCCATTTCTCTAAATCTTTCATTACCTTCCATATGTGCATGTATTTGAAGTCTTTCTTTGGGTGCTTGGTGTGCCATTGAGCAATTGCAGCCTGTAAAACATCATCGTCACTCTGTCTGCTAGCTCGATTACTGTAAAAATTATTGTAAAATCCTGCAAATTTGTTAACATCCGGCATTACATAATAATGGTGCGCTTTAACAGCCGCCCATCCTCTAGCAGTAGTGTTAGCCGGCTGATTGTCATTGTAATACGTAGCCTTTTTTTGCCAGAAATCCTTACTCTTTTGTGCATTGCCTTCTATTGATGAATTGCTAATTATGCTCCAGGCTTGTGCAAGACGAGTCTCCTCCTCTTTTGTCCACCCAACTTTTGCATTCTTCGTATGACTCCCATCAAGGCCTTCAACATCATCATCGTCATCATCATTGAGATTAATTAAGAATCTCATTTGTGTAAAGTGTGGTGGAAATTGAGAGCCAAACATTAGCGGTGTTTCTTCCCTGTCGGATCCTACACTCGATCATCGGGATTCACTTGAGGGGTGGTTTGGTGTAGGTGAAAATTGTTGAGAAGCTAGTGCCATGAATTGACTTCCCATTGCTGCGAAATAATCTTGCGGATTGAATTGGCTCCCCATTGGTGGCATGAATTGACTCCCCATAGATGACATGAACTGACCCCCATTGGTGGCATATAAGAAAATTGTGAAGATTGGAGATTTTGATTAATAAGATAAGGAAATTGAGAAAATTGAGAATTTTGATTAGTAAGATAAGGAAATTGACAATATTGGGGATTGAGACTAGAATGAGTTTGAGAATTTTCGGAACTTGAATTGCTTTGTGTATTTGATGAACCAAAAAAATTTGGAAATGATCCACCATGTTTATCACTCATTTTGAAGATTATGATATAACCACACAAGAAGAGAAGAGAAATGAAAGAGTGATGAATTATTGAAATGAAATGATGTATTTATAGAGAATTTTGTTTTTTACTGTTAACATACAAAAACAAAAATTATCACTATCAATTTATAACCGTTAATTTCAACGGTTATATTTTTTAAAAAATATATATATAGCAACGGTAAACTATATATATAAATATATACATGACCATTTGCACCACATATATACATACACACAACTACCATATTTATAAAAAAAATAAAAAAAATGAGGGAGTGAAGAGAGAGTGGCGTGTAAAATTCAAATTGGTGGGACCTAGAGGCCACCTTTTTCTGATCAAACCCAACTTGGGACAGTCAAAGCCCAATTTTAAAAAATTCCATGTCACCCTCTCCACAATAGAAGTCCTGATTGGTTTAATTTTCAAAGCTATAAATTTTTATCCCATTGCAAGCACCCTAAGGGCGGTTTTTGCTATCAGAAAGGGCGGGTTTCACCTATAAAGGTTTTGACGCTTCTTCCCTCTACCAATTAGCAAGTTGCACAATGGAATAGAGAATTTGTAGCCACCAACATTGGTTTTCCAAGCCTTAGCTTTGATTTAATTATCGATCTGAAATTAAGTATTTCTGCAACCTTCAAAAAATCTAGAAAAATGAAGTTCTTAACTGCGCACTAGAATCTGCGCGCGGAGCCTAGTGCGCAATTACCAGTGCGCGGTCAATGTGCATGCATCGATGTATGTCGATATTTGTTATTGCACGCATGCCTCATCCGAGCTCAAATTGTTACCCAGTGTTTGTCGATGTTTGTTGTTGCATGTGGAGCCATCTTGTGAATGCCAAATTATCAGCCGATGTTTTGCTGATATTCTGCTGATGTCTGTCTATGTTTGTTGTTGCGCGTATAGCCATCTGCGGCGCGCATGCCTTATGTGCGCACGTTTTGTGCTCGCACGCATACCCAAGACCAAATTACCAGCTGCTTTCTGTCGATATCCTACCGATGTTCTGCCGATGTCTGTCTATGTTTGTTGTTGCACTCGTAGCTATTTGCGCGTGCGCATGCTTTATGCGCATATACCCTGTGTGCCCATGCTTTGTGCCTGCAAGCGCGCACCCGCGACAAATTGTCAACTCATGTTCTTCCGATGCACGAAAATTATCAACCAATGTTCTACAAATGTCCTGTCGATGTTCTGCCGATGTTTGTTGTTGCGTGCGCGCATTCCTTAAGCACGCGGTTAAGAACAATTCAACACATAGTTAAGAAGAAAATCGTGTGCACGCCTTAGGTGAGCACGCTTTGTGGCCACATGCGGTCACCGGAGGCTAAATTTCAACTGTTGTTCTGTCGATGCTTGGAAATTATCTACCGATATTATGCCGATGTATGCCGATGTTTGTTGTTATATGCGCGCATGACTTGTGCTCGCCGGGTCTTGAGTGCATTTAAGAACAATTCACCGTGCAATTAAGAACAAAATCACTTTTTTTTTGTAAAAGTTAAACTTGGTTGCTCACTGCACTAGCTCGACATGGTCGAACTACGACGAGAACTATGGTCCAAGAAATGAAGATCGACGATAAAGATGAAGATTGCCGATGAAGATAAAGATGAAAAGCAGATTTGAGATGTGATGAGTAGGTGGGGTAGGACCGTAGGTGGATATTTCAGTTTATTTTTTTTAATGTCTAAAGGGCATTTTAGTCCAAAGTGGCTAAAAACATATGTTTAAAACTTACTGGCTAAAAAAAATATATTTAAAACTTTAAGTGGCTAAAAAAATTGTCTCTTTAATCTTCCTGTTTGAAATGCTTATAATATTTACGAATATGTTAACAAACATGTTCAATAAAGCTCGAGTTCGAACATATTTACAAACTGACCGAATCGATTACTACTCTGTGTGAGCTCAGTGTGATAATTTTGTCGAACTAGATTCAAGACTTGAACTCAACTGGTTTAAAATATAAATAAATTTCAAATGAGCTTTTTTTAAATCTTTTTTTTTTATGAGCTTTTTTTAAAATCAAACTCCAAATAGACTGTGAACATTTCTTCTACAATCCTATTATTATTAATGTCTTAATCAGGGGTGGATACCAGCATATATAGTATTCTAAATTTGAAGGTGAAGTTTTACGTTTGGATTTTTATATTTTATATTTTGGGTTAACTTTATCGCACAAAGTTTGTTTAGTGGATTTGCACACTGTGGGGACTTAATTTATCACTGATTATAGTAATTGAAAGTTTC
Source organism: Perilla frutescens (assembly GCA_026008535.1). NCBI lineage: Eukaryota > Viridiplantae > Streptophyta > Magnoliopsida > Lamiales > Lamiaceae > Perilla > Perilla frutescens. The sequence continues at coordinate 23,597,468 of BRKX01000009.1, read as the reverse complement.
ATTTTTAATCAAGAAAAAATAAACCAAAACTGTATAAGAAAGCAATTGAAATTTCCTATAGCATTTGTTGTGTTTTACTTCGCGTTTCACTATTAAATTTATAATTTTAATAATATTTATTATAAAATAAAAATTAATTATAACATAAATAATCATAGTCAACATTATTAACAAAAAAATGAATTAAAAAGTTACAATGCATAATTTTAAAAAAATCAACCATAATAATGAATTATTAATTAAAAAATGAAAATTAAATATTAAAAATTATTATAAATCCTAATCAGGTGCGGGGTGAACCTAAGAAATAATTATAGATATAAACTAAATCACAAAAAATAAAATTGAAGAAAAATACAAGAAAAAACTCGTGCCCATTAATCATTTCATGTTTCTTAATAAATGGATCTCTACTCGTTTTTATGAACGTTTCACCAAATCAAAATATTAAAATAACTGATTATCAAGATGACATGTATATCTTTTATTTATTTATTATTTGACAATTTTGGATATTCGTCATGCTGTTACATGTTTCAATCAAGAAAAAATGGAAAAATTGTTAGGTCGGTTATAACTTATTCACGATATTGAAAAATAAAGATTGTATATTGCCGTATTAAAAAAAAGGTTAATGCTTTATCTAATAAGATATTGTCTGTATGGCCAAGATTGACTTATGAGAACAGATTTACGCATGAGTAAATTATATTTTAATACTTATATTTTAAATATTTTTTTAAAAATGATATATTTTTTAAATTAATAAAATAATATTCACTTTTTAAAAAAATTTACAAATCTTACCTTCAATCAATTTTACGATCCAAAATTCATACCTAATTAATTGTAATTTAATATTTATTGATTGATGAATATTTTCTACATGGTCGGAGAATTATATATGAATATTAAAATACAATTAATTACGTATGATTTTCAGTCCGTAAAATTAATTAAATATTATATTTATATAAAAATTTAAAAAATGAGTACTATTTTATTAATTTTAAAAATATAATCATTTTGAAAAAGTATCCATAATTTAGATATCAAAACGTAATGTACGGATGCACTTTATTTTTGTCGAAAAGGGCTTCCGGGAAATGCGATCGCCGTCAATATCACAGAGTTGATAACTACTGAAATAAAATATTAGTTTTAGTGCTAAAGATAGTCTTTGATATAATTTTTGAAAAATTATTAAATTGACCTAATACCAAAAAAATCTAAACATTGACAATAATTTTGTTTTCAGTCAATTCTTTTAAAAATATGAATTTAATTATATTTTTATCAACTGAATAAAATTATATCAAATAATACAAATTTAAATATTCTACCTTTGACTTTGATAATACTCTTCCCTCACTCTCTCATCCACGCGCGCGCGCTCTCATACAGACGACAGATTCTACTTCAAAATAGGTGCAACTTCATCGCCAAATTTTTTGGCAACTCTCCAATCATCTATACCAAATATTACACTAAATAAAAATATTTTTAAGAAAATTTCATCTTGTTTTATAATTGAAATATGAATGTGTTTAATGATTTAATATTTTTTAAATGATAATTATTCAAAAAATATATAAAAAATGATTTACTATTAATTATATACTTTAAAAAAATATAATATTAAAAAATTAAATACTATTAAAAAATTATAGCATATATGTTCTTGTAATAATATAAGTACTTTATATGATTATTAAATTGTTACTATTATTAATTTATAATTTAAATTAAATTAATAGATAATTTATAAATTTAATTAATTAAATTAAATGTATTGGATAATCCATTTAAAAATAATTTTAAATAATAAAATAATTCATTAAATGATGCGGAACCTAGTAGCACCAATTTGGTGTACCACCGAATTTTGCCTTTAATTTGGGGCAGAATTTGGTTATTAGGGCAAAATTCGGTGGTGCACCAATTTGGGACATGGTTGGAGTGAAAATTTGATCCAAATTGGTATTTTGGTCCAACATTGGAGATGACCTAATTAATAGTAGGGTTTCGGTAAAAGTTTTTTTTTTTAAAAAAACACCCCTAGAAGGGGTGGGGGTGGGGATTCGGCACCATCCCAACCTGTATATATATCACAAATCGTCTCGTACAAAGTCAGCAGCGGGATGTGTCCCAAAAGTGAACACATCCCTAACCAAGTACTAGAAGAAGAAACGAACAAAACAGGAACTGAAGATGCAGCCACAGACCGACTGCTATCTCCAAAAAACATAAGGGAAAAACACAATGTTGAAGCACAACCACGAGCCGACTGCAACTCCAAACCAAAACAAGAAATTCACAAGAAGACCGAAAAAACTGGGACCCGCATCATCTAACTATACCGAAAATGAAAGTTGGGATAACCTAACTGATCCATCCGAAACATGGAGAGCAAATGACGTGGGGCAGAACTATGATCATAGACTGTCAGGGTAGGAGTCTGAGTCCCTCTACCTGCAAGAAAATCTGCAACCCGATTTCCCTCACGAGGGATATGAGAGAACCAGACATGGCGTCCCCAGCACAGCAAACGAATGGCCGTCAACGTGTATCGAGTCACAGCCGAACCAGAACGGCCCGACTACAACACTGACACTACTGAAGTAGTATCCCTATAAATCCAGATATGATCAGAATGTTGCACAACAAGTCTCAGCCCATGCATCAATGTCTGGAACTCCGCATCAAAACTCGACGTCGCCTGCAAAGGCGTGCAGAAGCCGACCAACAAAGAACCCGTGAAATCTCTAACCAAACCTCCACCACCAGCTGCCATCTGAAGATCTGCCGAAAAGGACCCATCCGTGTTAAGCTTCACCCAGGGTGCCTCAAGAGGCCGCCACGACACCATTCGAGACCGGAGGGATCTCGAAACAGGATCAATGACAGGCATAAAGGACACCTACGGGTAGCAGCCTAACCAGTGCTGGGGAAGGAGCTTCCCAGCAGAAACCAGGAGGTGAAGATGATGCTAAACCTGCCAAACAATGTTCCGGACAAGGAAAGGAAACCCGCGATGCTTGCATCTATTCTTCTCCGTCCAGATAAACCAGAAAGCCAGACAAGGAATGAGGAAGCTGATGTGCTTCGGAGAAGACCGTGGAAGCAGTCCTCTCCAAATCCCAAAAGCCTATGCAATCATGTGTGCGTGTGGAACAGAAATATGGAACCAATGCGTATCAAATGTCCACACAGATTTCGCAGACTCAGACTCAATAAAGACATGCTCAATGGACTCGACCTGTGGAAGCACACAACACTGATAATGGGAGGCTAAATGAATTTTACGGGACTGTAATCTGACATCAACAGGGACACGACCATGCATGAGACGCCAGAGAAAAATAGAAATGGTAGGAGTTATAAATGAGCCAAACTACTTGTTAGATACTCGAGTATCAATTCAAAAAAATCTTAATCGAGACTAGTTCATTCAATAAATGAGCTGATTTCGAGCCTTATAAACGCTCGCCATTTTTCTCAAGCCGAGCTCAAGCTCGGGGGTGCTTAGGCTCGTGAAGCTCTTTAGTACTTAAATGATCTAGTAATTACATAGGTTAGGGGTATGTGGCCGATCTCATATTGATGAAGCCATGCAAGGGAATGAAGCCCCTTGAACATGAGCTTCAATTTAAAGGTCCAATGACGCGACTTCGAGTGAAGAAATTGCAAGGTTATCTCCAAGTGTTGATTCGCAAGAAGTTTGAAGAATTAGAAGGAGCTCGATGCAGCCATGTTTTAGTTAATTTATTAACTAATGAAGATCAAGATCACACCATGAAGTATCATACTTGAAGAGTTGAAGATGGAAGCTTGAAGAGCAAGCATTCACGTCGCATGCATGGATCGATGTCAATACGCGCGTGCATGGCTTGTAGTTTTCGGCCCTTGTTTTAATTAATTAAGGGTTATTTTTTATCTAGACTATAGTATTAATTTATTTAATTTAGACTATAGTTTAGATCAGATTTTATTTATTTTATTACTCAAATTTTCGGTCACTGTTAATTAGGTTTGACTAGAATTATATTTAAGGCATATTCCTATCTTGAATAGAATTCTAGTTTAGGCAATTTCCTAGTCTAGTTTGAACTCTTTTAAGACTTAGAATTTTCGGTCCTTTAGCCTTTAATTTTCGGCTGCCTATGTCTTATAAATAGGGATCTTATGTTATTTTGATACTTTAGACATTATTGATTAAATTTGCCTTTGCATACAATTGTGTCTCCCCAACTTATTTTAGTTTGTTGTTTTCGTCCAAAGCAATATTCTTAAAGTTAGCAACTTTAGGTCTTATTTTCAAGGGAACGTTCTAATTCACACGAGGAATTAGGGTGAACTCGCTACCGAGGAGTAACTTGAAGATTCATTTTCGTCGTACAAGATACGACGGGGATTAATCGGGATGCAAATCACAACATTAAAGCCATCAACCATCCATCATCAATCGATGTCCTTCATCAAGCCATCCACATCCATGATATCTTCATTCCACACGAGTTCGAGAGTTAAGCCATCGAGTTCTACACTTGTCATTCACGTCGTCTACAATATCTATCCGTAGTACATCTTCATCTTAACATATCCTCTCTACTCAAGCCCTTCTAAACCTACCATACATCTTCCATACGTCCCAATATCCCTACCCTATTCATCAAACCAATACAGCCCTCTTGAGTTGGATTTGTGCTCTATTTTTGTGTCATAAGTCTAGAGGTCTTAATTATGTTTAGTTCTTCCTTTATATTATTTTTGAGTCTTTTGTTATTTATTACAGCTTATTTTTCGATTTATTTGAGTCTTAGAATTAGGATTGAATCCTTCCAAAGTTGACGTATTCAATCTAGAAGTCTTCCGCGCGTTCTCGTATCTTGTACAATTTGTCCGGGTTACATCATAAATTTCGCATCAAAGCCACGTCAGCATAGCTGGTTGTGATTCAATCCTACGTGTCAATTTATTACTTACGTGTTAGTTGACGTGTCTATCAAGTTGTTCCAGAATAGTAGTCCATTGAAAAAAAAAACGTACAAAAAAAAGTTACGGTAAAAGAAAAGAGGAACAAGACCGATTAAAAAAAACACGGATAAAAAAAAGATCCGATTGGTTAAAAAAAATTGAAGCATTATTCATTGTTTCCTTTTGAGTCTATTTTTATATTTGGTACTTTCCTTTTAGTTTTAGTTCTTAGTTGGAAATTTCCATAGAATTGTAATTTATTTTTGGTTCTTTCCATCTAGAGTCTAGTCTAATTAAGGTATTTAGATCGTGTCACACTAATGGTACACACATCCAAATCCCTTATTTCCTTCCTAGTTCTTGTTTTCTTCTTCTTTTCTATTCTTTTCCTTCTACCTTTAGGATTTATTTTTGGATTTGCCTACACTAATTAGGACTTCAAAAATACATCCTAATCTTTCCTTTTCTCCTCCAAAACCACACGACCACCACCCATACTCGATACACACATACATGACACACATACATACTCTATACACTCTCATCTACATTCACACATTGCAACCACCTTCCGAACACTCCAAATTAGCCATACACCCTCCTACCTTGTGTAATTAGTCTGGAATCGCAAAGTAAGACTACTACACGATTTTTGCTAGTTGTTCGACACCACCACCCCGATATACATGATTTTACACACACTATGCACCCATACACTTGAGTGATACACAAGTGGTAAAATCAAGAGAGAAAATAAATGAGTGACGTGAGATTGTGAGGTTCTATCTTGTTTTTCCTTACATTTGTTCATTTTGTAGGTATCATGAAGAAAGGTGACCATCCTGAGTCATCCATCTCTGCACCTGTCAACCCGAAGTTGACCAGACTCACCTTGGATCCATCCAAGGCTCCCATATAGTCATCATCAGACCCTCCACCATAGTGGAACCCGAAGTATCAATACAAAGCACTTTCTAAGCACTTCCAGAGACAGCATCAGGCCCTATCTGACAAGATCGACAGTTTAGTGCATGCCTTTGAACGTACTAATACTCGTCTGACTTTCACCCAAGCTATTTGAGGACTAGCTCGACGCAACGAGTGACAAAAAGATCCTAAAGAGGAATACTATGCAAATGAGAGCTCAGAAGCTGAGTACGAGCCTCCACAATGAGATCGTGGCCGTCCACGAGGACCTCAGAGGCGTGCAGCCTGCGCCGATACACATGATAGAGATGGGATGCTCAATAACATCAAAACGAGCATTCCCGAGTTTGAAGGTCTACACGATCTCGATCTTTACTTAGATTGGGAACGCAAAGTAGACAAGATATTCACGTGCTATGACTTTCTCGAGATCAAGAAAGTCCAGTTAGTATGCTTGGAGTTTAGAGGCTACGCAGCCTCATGGTGGGAGATGCAGCAGGAGCGACGCCGTAGAGATTGGTATCCGCCTGTGGATACTTGGCAAGAGATGAAGGATTTGATGCGAGGTCGTTTCATTCCAGTGCATTATGAGTGAGAGCACGAGAAAAAGCTCAACCGGATCAAGCAAGGCGTCAGATTAGTTGAAAATTACCATAAGGAGTTGGAGACTGCCTTGAATCGAGTCAGAAAAGAAGAAACCTTAAATGCTACCATCATTCGGTACATTGAAGGTATGAATCTCGATATAGCCTGTGAAATCGAGCTCAAGGACTTCAACAATGTCGAAGAGATGGTGCACTACGCATAAATTGTGGAGAGATAGCTCAGAAAAGGCCGTTAGAAATCGCACCACAGTTCAGCCCCTGTTCGACCCTCATGGAACAAAGATACGAATTCCACATCACCTTCTACCCCCTCTACTGAGCCTACTCGACCATGAGGTCAGTCCGAATCGTCCGAGCGTCATTTCAATCGTTCTACATAGTAGACCAACCGTAGATCCGAGTCTACACCGGCACCACCCGCATGGCCGCCATATACATGGCCAAACCTACCCAGTGCGTTGCTACAAACAGGCTAGGATCGAGCTCATGACATCCAGTGTCACAAGTGCCAAGGTGGGGGGCCACTTTCAGAACTAGTGTTCGAACCGGCGTGTTCTGTTCATCACCGAACAGAATGAGATCAAGTCAGCTAGTGAGGATGAGGAGTAGCCCACAGTTAATGCCAAAAAGGAGCTAGAGATGCCTCCAGTCGACTCGGATGAAGAGAAACCCGAGCTTCCTCATGTTAGTCTTGTGTCTATTCGCAGTCTGAACATCAGCTAAGATGAAGAGCAACTGGATCAACGTGAAAATATCTTTTTCACATGTGTGGCTATACAAGACAAGACCTGCTCGATGATAATAGACAGTGAGAGTGTGATCAATACCATTAGCCAGTATGCGGTTGACAAATTAGCGCTGACCACCATGAAGCATCCGAAGCCGTACAAGTTGCAATGGCTTACAGATCGAGGAGAGATCAAAGTAACGGCTCGGGTAAGTGTCGAGTTCTCTCTTGATTGATTTTCTGACTCTGTTGTTTGCGATGTTATTCCTATGGATGCAGCGCACATACTCTTAGGTTGGCCATGGCAATTCGACAGACAAGCGGTTCATGATGGTTTCGCAAACACATACACTGTGAAGCAAAATGAGAGAACCACTACCCTAAAGCCATTGCCGAGGATCAACAAATCATGCAATAGAGGTTTAAAACCGAGAGAGAAAAATAAGCTACAGCCGTAGCCAGCTCTACACGGGCCATGTAGAACCACGACAGCAGCGCACGGACCGTGCAAAACAGCCAGAAAGGAATCCAGATTGTCCCATATGAACCGTGCAGTCCAGAACCCCAACTGTATGGACCGTGCAACTCTACTACCTCCACCAATCAGTCCGCCACCCCCTCTCTTTCTTCACTGCCTTCTCTTGACCCTTCCAAGAGGGATTTGAAGTCCCGATCAGCTGCAAAGAGAGATCAAAATTGCAACTTGTTTATTTTAGTTAAAGGCATAGAAAAAGCATTAAAAGCAGGTTTACCATTTATTCTTTTATCTTATAAGAGCAGTGCTATTAATGAATCTTCTTTGCCTAATGTTGTACAACCACTTATGGAGGAGTTCGCGGATGTGTTCTTGGAAGAGATTCCAAGTGGATTACCTCCAGTTCGTGGGATCAAGCACCAGATCAATTTCTAACCCGACGCAGTGCTTCTAAACCATCCAGGATACCGCACGTCGCCCGAGGAGACCAAAGAGATCGATAGACAAGTGAAATAGTTGCTTGAGAAGAAACAAATTCTAGAGTCGATGAGCCCCTGTGCAGTTTCAGTCATTCTAGTGCCCAAGAAGAACAATGAGTGGAGAATGTGCATGGACTTCCGTGCCATCAACAAAATCACTGTAAAGTATAGGTTCCCTATCCTTAGACTCGATGAGATGCTTGATGAGTTATCTGGATCGAAAATTTTTAGTAAAGTTGATTTGAGGTCTGGTTACTCTCAAGTTAGAATGCATGAAGGGGATGAGTAGAAAACTACTTTTAAGACTAAGCATGGTTTATATGAGCCCAGTTATGCATTTTGGTCTCACTAATGCACCAAGCACTTTTATGAGATTAATGAACCATGTTTTGCGTGATGTGATTGGGAAATTTATTGTTGTATATTTTGATGATATCCTGATTTATAGTCACGATGCACAAGCGCACCTAGAACACCTTAGGCGTGTATTTGTGATTTTAAGAGATGCACGATTATATGGGAATATGTCTAAGTGTTCTTTTTGTTTAGATGAAGTCGATTTTCTAGGCTTTGTCGTGAGTATACGTGGTATTGAGGTTGACCGTTCTAAAATTAAAGCGATTGAAGAATGGCCAACGCCCAAGTCCGCCACCGAGGTTTGATCATTTCACGGCCTTACCGGATTTTATCATCGCTTCGTGTGTGATTTTTCTAGCATTGTCGTGCCTCTTACTGAGCTAAGTAAGAAGGACCGCAAGTTTGAATGGGAAAAACACAAGATGATGCATTTACACGTTTAAAATATTTTCTTTGTCATGCACCTGTTTTGTGTTTACCTGATTTTAAGAAAGTATTCGAGATTGAATGTGATGCATTGGGAATAGGTATTGGTGCTGTTTTAATGCAGGAACGGCATCCGGTTACCTACTTCAGTGAGAAATTAAATGGTGCAGCTCTGCGTTATTCCACCTATGACAAAGAGTTGTGCGCATTAAAGAGATCATTGGAGACATGGCAACACTATCTTTGGCCAAAGGAGTTCGTGATTCATACAGGCCATGAGAGCTTAAAGCACTTGAAAGGGCAACAAAACTTGAACAAGAGGCACGCGAGATGGGTGGAATTCATCGAGTCCTTTCTGTGCGTCATCAAGTACAAAAAAGGAAAAGACAACGTCATTGCCGACGCTCTCTCTCGAAGGTACACATTGCTAAATCTGATGCATATTAGAATGCTTGGTTTTGAGTCGATTAAGAGTCTTTATGCATGTGATCCCTTCTTTGCTTCAATTTATGCTACATGTTCGGCTAAGTCTAAGTCTTTTGATGGGTTTTTCGTGCATGATGGGTTTCTTTTTCATGGTTCACAGTTATGCATTCCTAGTTGTTCTATGCGTGAGCTATTTATGTTAGAATTGCATGTGGGAGTTTGATGGGCCACTTTGGTGTGAATAAAACATTAAACTTGCTGCATGAACACTTTTATTGACCGCATATGAGGAGATATATTGAACACGTGTGTAGTAGATGTATCACATGCCATAGGTCAAAATCTACTTCACATCATTTGGTTTATACACGCCCCTAGTTCACCTTGGAATGATTTGTCTATAAATTTGATCTTGGGTTTATCTAGATCTAGATCAGGTAAGGATTCTGTGTTTGTTGTCATTAATCGATTTTCCAAAATGGCTTATTTCATTACATGTAGAAAAACCGACGATGTTGTGCATATTGCCAATTTGTTCTTTGTGCATGTTGTTAGATTGTATGGTATTCTTAAAACTATTGTTAGTGATAGGGATTCCAAGTTTCTTGCACACTTTTGGCGAGTTTTGTGTTAAGAAAATTGTTGGGAAAATCCCAAATGATGGTTTTGATGAAATGTCAAAACATGTGTGATGACTTAATGAAAACCTGCAGGTTATGAAAAGCTGGAAATCAGGGATAATGACTAAGTAAGACTTCAAGCTAAGATAGAGATAGCTACTCAGAAGCATGGTCAACCAGCTTACAAGGTTGCCTTGATCAGACCAGTCAAAGTCAACTCTTCAAAGCTTAAGAAAAGCTGTAAAAGAAGAAGAGAACTTTGGAGACTGTTAGGCATCCACAAATGAGTAATCATCAGTCTTAGCAGAAAACCAAGATAGACTGATGAACAGAGTCAGCTTGAAAGCTGAAACTGATCTGATCAAAGATCAGTCAGAGTTGACCCTAAACTGATCAAAGATCAGTTAGCTGGTAAAATAGCTCTAAAAGCGTTGAGCCACTACTGAACTGACCATAGATTAGTTCAAGGAGAAAAAGTAAAAGCTCAATCAGGTAGCTAACTGATAAGTCCAGAACTGAAAGCTTTTTCAAGCTTAGCTACTGAGTCAATTGAACTGGACTATATTAGGAAAGAAGCTCAAGGCAGCTAAGGATCTGCCAACTGGACAATCTCAGAGCTGAAAGATGAGATAGCTGAAAGCCCATCAGCTGAATGTCCAAAAATGATAGCCGAATCACCTGCTCTTTCTGACAAGCAGTCAATGAAGATCTTAACAGGAAATCTTTAAAAGATCCTGATGATCTTAGAGCAGAGAACATTAAAGTCAAACAGCTAGTTCATTAAGAGCTTCAAACGGCTACATACATTAAAATGCCATCGGTGATTTCTAAACACTCACCAATCATAACGGTCAAAATTCACTCATCTATTTAAAGAGGATGAAATCAATTTTAGCCAAGACTTTCGCTAATCTAACTTTGCTATTTTACAGAACGAGCTTTTTCTTTCTCCCTTCCCACAGCTAAAAGCTTAATACTCTCAAAGTGCGAAAAGTGTCAACTGAGAAGGCGTGCTTCAAGTTCAAAGCAAGGTGCTAAGCTGACGCAGAATTCTAGCAAGAGCAAAGCTTCTCAGTTCAGTCCCTCAAAGATCAACCACTCAGCTCAATCTAAAGGAGCATTCCAGGCTGATAATAGATTCAAGACTCCATTCTTGAAGATCGAGCGAGATCTAAAATCATGTAAAGACGGACAATAGCACCTAAAGTCTCAACGACCAGTTGGGACCGGTAAGTGTGAGCTGTCAACCCAGAAACCGGCTGAGGAGGAGCGTGTACCGACGGGTTCATTCTTCCGGGACAACAACAGTTAAAAAGAAGGCCGCGCTCGAGTTGAAGGGTGCCGTTTTCAGGTCCAATATGAATTCTTCACTGTGTAACTGTAATAAAGAAACTTTATACTTGCATAGTAGATTGCCCTTTTGCGGAAGACAGAGATGATGTAGAAGTAGGAAGCTTCGAACCTCTATAAAGTCCTGTGTGTGCTGCTCTTACTGCTTTCAGCTTTGCATGTTCTTAAACTGCACACCTCCACACACACAGACTGCACTGACAAGCTTTAGCAACGTCTTCAAGCTATCAGTTGTAAACTGATCAGCTCACCAGCTAAGCTTCAGTTAGTTCCTCTCAACTGATCAGTAAGCACAGATAAAATATCAAAAGTGAGTCAGGGCCCTATCTATTCCGCATCCATTTAAAGTTTTTGAAGTCAGTTTATTCACCCCTCCTCTAAACTGACATAGACTCACACCGGGACCAACAAGTGGTATCAGAGTGGTTGATTCTAAGGATCAGCCGTTTCTGCAGATTATTTGAATCAGATCTGTTTATCTGTGCTAACCTTTCAAGCTATGGGAAACCATAAGCTACCTCTCTTTTCAGTTGAGAACTATGACAATTGGAGCAAGAGGATGAAAGCTCATCTTGTAACAACCCGTATTTTCAGAAGGTGATTAATTAATTCCTAAATTTAATTAGAAAATATGAAGAAGGATTTTGAGCATAATTAGGATGTTTCGGTTCTTAATTGTGTTTTTAGGATTATTTTTCGTAAAATCGTATTTTTGAGAATTTTGATTCCACCTCAGTCGCAGCCAATTTTGGTCATGTTTGAAAGGTGTTGACCCAAGGAGCATGCCGGTGCTTTCGGATTTTGAATCTGAAGTCGTTTGAGTTCCCGGTGATTTAAATCGCGTTTAAAGGAGTTATGAATAGTGTTTTTCCGTAGGAGCGCGATCGTTAGAAATTTGCGAAATCTCGCGTATCGGCCCGAGCCTTGGTTTTTTATGCCTATCCTATAGGAAATTTCTCAAGGAATCCGTTGGCGTTCCCAGATTTTTATTCTGAGGTCAATTGAACGCTCGGGAATTTTATTTGTCCCTTGCGTGGAATAGTAACTTTATTTTTGAAAAGAGATTAAATTCTCATTTTCCTTCAAAATGACTCGTTCTTTATTCCGAGTCAATTTGGTTCAATAGAACTCGAGCCAACGAACCTGCCGGTATTTTTGGATTTAATAAACGAGGTCATTTGGACCTCGTCATCGAATAAAGCGCCTTTAACCAAACCCGATATTTTTAAAGCAGTATTGTTGCACTGCTGAAGCTTCCCGAGGAAGCCATTTATTTTTCTATAAATAGCAGCTCTCCCCTCCCTATTTCCTCGCTCATTTCTTCTTCACCCCCCATTTCTGTAGAGTAGAGAGAGAGAGAGTAGAGGGGAGCTCTCTTCGTGAGAGCACCCCCAGTGTTGAGAGAGAGCCCAAGCAATCGAAGATAGTTAGTCTTTCAAAGGCTTGGTGCTCAATCAACCAGTTCAACATCAATCAGCTCAGCAATCTAAATCTACTGCTAGATCAAATCCCAAAGCTCATCAGAGGCCAATTCCTCGAAAGCCTCCTCATTATTCTAGGTCATCAGTTCAACCAAGACCTGAAGTTCATTCAAGGCCAGTTGCTCAGACAAGAGCATCAACTCAAAGCAGGCTATCAGTTCAACGATCTAGAAACTCAACCAGTGCATTTCAATCTGGGAGTTCTTCAAATCCCAGAAGGAATGAACACTTGAGATTGTATCATGCAAGACAACATAATTCAATCTCTCTGGAAGAGTTCCCTCCAAGTGACTTTGCAATCCAGTACAATGAGTTTCTAAACTCAAGGGATGAAGCAAGATTCAATCCCCGTTACAACTGGTTTGCAAATTGGCCATATTACAAAGGCCAAAAAGCTCAAAGTTAAAAGGTCGGACGAAATTGGCCAAGACAAGGAGTATTAAAGTCACAAGATGAGAGGATATTAGTTGAAGTCTTCTATTCTGAATCTCATCAGAGGTATAGATCACTGGACTCGACTCTCAACAGAAGAGTCACAAGCAGTCCAATACATATCCAGAGATCCAATTCTGAAAGATCTCTTGGAAATGAATAGCTAAAAGCGTGGAATATGTGGATTCTCAAACACCTGATTAACCTCTCAAGACCCGATATCATACGGGTACCTAAACCCTGACTCTTGCTTTGTAGGGAAGGAGCATCCTATCCAAGAAAAGGGTCAAGGATACTTGATATCTGGATAGCGGGTGCTCAAAACATATGACGGGAGACAAGAATGATCTTGATGGTTATAAAGAGGTTAAGGGACCACTAGTCACCTTTGGAGACAACTCGAAGAGCCAAACCATTGGAGAAGGGTTCGTGGTCAAAGGAAAGGTTGTCGTGAATGGCATGTCACATGTTGAAGGACTGAGGCATAAATTGCTGAGCATCAGTCAGCTTTGTGACAATGGGTACTCAGTCGACTTCAGCAATAGCTCATGGGACATCAGAGACAAGTCAACTAGAGCCATACTCCTAACTGGAGTAAGAAAGGGCAACATGTACGTAGTTGACTGGTCAACTGGCTATTCAGAAGCTTGCTTTCTCTCCAATAGATCAACTGAAGCAAACTGGTTGTGGCATCGACAACTGAACCATCTCAACTTTAAAACCATCACTACCTGGCCAAGAAGGAGCTAGTTGATGGGCTTCCCAAGGAAATCTACAAGAAAACTGGCGTCTGCGGACCATGTCAGAAAGAAAAGCAGGGGAAGTCGTCATTCAAAAACAAAAGTCATCCTCCAGGAACAACTGACATTCTTCAGTTACTTCACATGGATCTGTTTGGACCTGTGAAACCACCAATCCCCAGATGTAAAAAGTTTACACTTGTAGTAGTAGATGACTACTCAAGATATACATGGGTGGAGTTCCTGAGAAGTAAGGATGAGACTTTTGAGAAGCTATCAACACTGATCAGAAAACTGCAGACTGACAAAGGAAAATCAGTTCAAAGGATAAGATCCGACAACGGAACTGAATTCATCAATCAGCAAATGACCAAGTTTCTGAGTGAACTGGGAATCACTCATGAACACTCTGCTGCAAGAACTCCTCAACAAAATGGCGTAGCAGAAAGGAGAAATCGCACGCTAAAGGAAGTAGCCAGAGCAATGGTAGCAGATGCCAATATAGCTGAATGCTATTGGGCAGAAGCAGTCAACACAGCCTGCCATACACAGAACAGAAGTGCCATCGTCAATGCCCATGACAAAACACCCTATGAGCTCTTCAAAGGTCGTGAGCCTAGTGAACTGCTACCTAGTGAAAATCTGCTGGACTGTGTTGATCACATTATCCCAGAGCAGTTTAACGTATCACTAGAAGATGACATTGAAACTGATTCAAGACCGATTGAAGATAACCTGGTCACTGAGAATACAAGCCGTCAGGAAACCTCAAATCCCATAGCCGAAACAGGGGGAAGAATCAGTGAAAATGAAGAACAAGCCGGTGCTGATACAGCAGCCGAAGAAGCAGCTGATAAAGAAGCTGAAAGATTAGTTGCTGGAACAACGAATGAAGCAGCTAAGCAAGCAGAGGAAGCAACCATTCCCAAATGGCTCCGAAGTCATCTAGTCGACAAAATTGTTGGGGATCCAAGAAGCAGAGTTCAGACCAGAGGGTCAACGGAGCATGCACTCTTCACATGCTTCATCTCACAGATAGAACCACCCAACATAAAAGAGGCACTTGAAGATTCAGACTGGATTATAGCAATGCAAGAAGAACTGAACCAGTTCACAAGAAATGACATATGGTTTCTTATTGATAGGCCAAAAACTCAAAAAGTCATCGGGACTAAATGGGTTTTCCGCAACAAACTAGATGAACAGGGCGTGATCACAAGGAACAAGGCCAGACTCGTAGCCAAAGATTACTCACAAAGTGAAGGCTGCTATCCCCATCATTAGATCTATCCCCATCATCAGCCTCTGATGATGGAGATAACAAGCCCCTTTTTCATCTAAAGGCCAGACTCGTAGCCAAAGGTTACCCACCTAGTGAGTCTTCTGCCGCCAAAAGAAGAAGAACTGAACACAAGCAAGACTAGGAGCCTGATCAAGCACAGCTGGTTCAAGACTCTCTAGTTAATATCTTGTGATTCAGTGTACTTCAAAGAATTTAAAAAAAAAATGAAAATGAAAATGAATGAATAAATGAAAATAAATTTTGTACATGACACATCAGCATTCATTTTGAAATTTTAGACCGTTGGTAAAACTTTAACAAGTTGCATACTCATTTCAGACCAATGACTGAAAACGACAAAGGGAATTTAATTCTTTCAACTATCACATTTATGAGTCGCTCACTCATAAAAACCCCCTTTGCCAAAATTTTGACAAAAAAAACAACACACTCAACACTCACTGCTCTCTCTCAAAGTAGTCTCTCAAGAATTTTTTTTAAAAAAAAGGTGTGTTCTTTATCTTTCTCTCCAGAAAAGAAAGCTTCAATTCAAATTCAGCCAAACTTTTTTCAAAATGGCTGAAGCTTCAAAAGCTCTTATTTCCTTCAAAGAGCAAATGATGAAAGATAAATTTTTGGAAAGACAGAAATATCAAGTGATTCTTCAAGAATCAAACATTCCTTTTCTTCTAGTTAATCTTCACAAGACTGGAATTTTGCACTACCTAGAAACTCCTCCAAGGTTCTTTAGACAAAACTTGGTAAGTGAGTTCTTGCTTCAAGCAAAGGTCACTACAGAAGGGAAAGTTATACAATCGGTGATTTAAGGAAGAAAACTTCAAATCACTGAGAGAAAGATTACAGAAATCTTTCAACTTCCCAGAAAAAGCTCCAGGGTTCAAGATCTGAAAAATTCAGCTGAACCATACTGGAAAGAATGGTGTGCTTCAAATTGCTCCAAGCAATTCAGCTTTACCACGACTAAAGTTGATTTGAAGCCCGAGTATGGAGTCATACTCGATATTAGAAACAAAATGATGTCGGCGCCATTGGAATCTTGAGTCAGTTGACTCAAGAAAGATACACCTTGTAGAAGGATTGGAAGCTAATTGGGCAGAATTTGTTTTCTCCCAATTTAAGCATCAAGTCATCAGAGCAGCAGACTCAAAAAGTACTGGCAAATTTGAGTCCAAAGTAGGACTTGTTCTAAGAATGAGCAAGCTTCTGGAACATATGTTGAATCTTCCAAATGATGACACACTGCCAATCCTCATATCCGACTGGATTCCCAAGAAAGGGAAGGCACATCTTCAGTCACTCAAGAAGAAGAGGAGATCTAAAGCCAGATCTGGCCATACAACTTCAAGCAGTTCAGATGCCAATGAAGTTCCCTCTCCTCACTCCAAAAATGGATCATCAGTGGATTTTAAACCCTACACTGATCCAGATGAGCTTATTCCCTTCATTGGAATTCCTTATCCAAATTATGCAGCTGAGTACTTCAGGAGAGCCTGCCCTCCTCTCCAACTGACTGAAGACAATATTCCCACTTTCTATAGTAGCGAATATGAAGTCAAGAGTGCTCAGAAGGATGTAATGAATCTCTTTCTCACTCACTTCACGTATGTTGCCGAGCAAGACAATCAACTGTTCAAACATCTGCACCGGTACTTTTACTAGTACAACTGGAGACATTCAATGTCAATCCAGTCGCATTTCTTGCTAACAGCCTTTCATGGCATGAGCTTTTGGCAACGTGAAGAGACTTGGAGTATCAAATAGATTGGAGCCTCAAATCCATTTCCTCCAAATATTGTGCAAGTCCAGCGGATTATGAAGCATCGACTTGATAACAACATTCCAGCTAAGACCCCTCTAGCTGATGATCAAGCCAGCTTGAGATCACAAGGAGATGTCAACACTCCAATCGATCTATGTTGTCTACAACTGAATCTGGATCCAGTTCAGTGTGGAAAGGCACATCTACAAGCTGCGAGCACCACTATTGAGATAGACAAACATCTCTCTCATACTCAAGTAGTGGTAACCCCAAGGAGTCAACATCTTGGACTGAATAAAGACAAAGATGATGAAGACACCGCCACGTCTCCAGATCTTTTGTCTAAAGGATATGTTACTCCTCTTATCAAGTCTTGCTCTAGAGCTGCAAAGCTGATGGTAAATTAGTCCAACTCATCCTGCAAAGGAATTAAAGAGCTGACCTCCTTGAAGCTGACTACCTCAGTAGTTGCTCTTCAGCAACTTCAGCATGCTGAGACTCAAGCTAGAACTGATCATTCTCAGGATATTTCCAGTTCAGCTTCCAAAAGGAAACGGTTCAATAGCTCTAAAGAAAGCAGTGAAGCTAGTCACATTCGACCACTCAAGAAGAGGAAATTGACAAAAAGTCAATCAGCAGCTGCTCAACAAAATTGATACAATCAGTTAAAGGCGATCTCATCAGTTCAGTAAGAAACTGACACCTCGAGTCCCTAAGTCCTGTCTCTCATCAGCTGCCTAATTACTCCTCTTCGATAACCTTCTCTACTCTCTATTCCTCATAGCTTATTTTTGAAAAATTTAATGTTAACATTTCAAAATAAGCTTACTGTTCATCTGAGTTGCCATTAAAGTCTCTATACTCAGCATTAAAGTATAAAGAGATGAATTTTCTGAGGTATATAAATAGCAAATCTTCTGGAAAAATATTGTGCTATTTATGGCAACTACACAGATTTTCAAATCCTCAGATCTCAGCCGCTTGATAAAAAAGGCATTATCCAAGTGGACGGCTAAGATGCATGCATCATTTATTCAGCTAACTTTCTTTCAAATCAGACAGCTGATCAGCCAGAAAGCACTCGATTGCTTTGGTTTAATGCATGCAAACTTACTGCCTTTAAAAGCAATATAGAAGATGAATGAAAATAAGCAAAAAAAAAGATAACCATTCTCTGAAAATATTTCTCGTTCCTTTTCATTGTCTTCTCACTTATCCATAGCCCCTTTTCTCCTCTTCTCATATCATCGAAGAATGTCTTACTCATTCCAATCGATGAATATGGAGCTTCTTATAAAGCAGCTCAAAATAGATAAGTTTGTCGATCGAGCGTTTCTCCAAGCTCGAATCGGTCGAGAGAAGACCAACATCATCTTCCATCAACTAGAGGCATGCGGGCTCTTGTCATTTATGACAACACAGCCCATAAGGAAGCATCTTCCTCTAGTAGCAGAGTTTTACCATTACGCGGAAATCTCAGGACACAACATCATCTCTATTGTCCGAGATCAGGTTATCATCATCACTAAAGATATGATAACCGAACTGTTCCAGCTTCCCAGCCATGGCCCAAAGGTGTTCGAACTAGCATTTTTGTAATATCCTAACTTTTTGTCCTTGTAGAGAGATATAAAGTTATGAGTGCTTATGATAGATTTAAATATATTAATACAAAGAATTAGGTTTAAGAAAGTGACAAATGCTCGTGTATTAACGCATGTTTAGAACTACTGAAGTATACATATTTAGAAATAATAAATAGGATATACTCAATATATTTAAATAGAGAAGAAATTAAAACAAATAAAATTAAATACCTAAGGCTTTCATTACTCAATAATTCACTTTATATATACGTTTAGAACTACTGAAGTATACATATTTAGAAATAATAAATAGGATATACTCAATATATTTAAATAGAGAAGAAATTAAAACAAATAAAATTAAATACCTAAGGCTTTCATTACTCAATAATTCACTTTATATATGCTTTATGTAAGTATTATGTGTTTATTTATATATAAATCACGATTATATAGATATATGTGTTAACGTGATTATAGTTTTATTTATTTTATATTTTAATAACTAAATAGGATGAATTTGCATCAAGTTAAATGGAATAAAATTTATATAAGTTATAGTATACTTTTATTTGATTACATAAATCACTTATGAGTAATGTTACATGCCAAGTAGTATATATATATATATATATATATATATTATAATACACACACGTAAGAGTTGAGAAGTTATATATAGTTAAATATTGTGCACATTAGATATATTAAAATAGAATAAAATAATAGACATTAAGATAAAGAAAAAAAAAGATGATGAGGATTATAACTACATTATGAACACACGAGTATATCAAAGTTTTGAGGTGGATGGTTATATGTGTATACACGTGTACCTAAATAGGAGTGGGGGTTTCCTTATATGCTTAGATAGTTTAAATAAGTAAAAGATTGATATATATATATATATATATATATATATATATATATATATATATAGGGATGGGATCTGGTGAGAACCCGTCGCTAGGTGAGAACCGGGAACCGATTCCATCCGTCCATCTTGAAAAATCTACGCACCAGATGAATTTAGATTTTCGGTGGCATTCCTGTAATTATCGCGAAAATTTTCAATTGGCGCGTCTCATTAAGGGCAAAATCGGAAAAAAAAAACTGGAAATATTGGCATCTTTTCGCGAAGAACAGAAATAAAAAACTACCCAGATTCAATTTCTTTGCTGCGAAACTCAAATCAACAACCAAAAAACGAGATTGAAAGTGAAGAAATTGAAGAAACTCAAATCTACGACGCTTCGAATTAAAATCGAACTAAGAAAAGAAAAAATGGCGGAAAAGAAGAACGATTCAAGTTCAAAACTGGAGAAAGGTACAAAAAAGAACCCTACCTTTTCAGATTTCAATACTCTTTAATCGCAAATTCAGAAAAAGTTGAAAAAATTGTTTTTCGCATTTGCTCATTCGTTGATTTCTAAAAAAATATAGGATATATAATCAGTATGTGTAGTAGTTAAATTCAGTGAACTGGTTTTGAGGAATTTATGTTGTTTTAACTGTATAAGAAAAGTTGATTTTAGCATACACAGAACACGAATTTCCCTGTACATGATTTTATGGCGTGTTTGCAAAATCCTCATTTTAGCATTTTGTGTAATACAATTTAACATGTTCTATAACACATTTTAGCATTTTGTGTAATAAATTTTAGCATTGTTTAAATTGAGTGGGATTGTCTTGAGCATTGTTTTGAGCGTTTCCTATAATACTCTTTAGCGTTCTCTGTAATAAATTTTAGCAAACTGAATAATACATTTTAGCATTGCTCAAATTTATTGGGATGGTCTTGTGCATTGTTCTGAGAGATCTATTACTAAAATTGCATTTTAGAATTCCATGTCATATATTTTAGCATTCTGTCCAATACTTTTTAGCATTTCGTATTATGCAGATACAAGAAAACGAAAAGTAAGAGTTGTTAAGGAAGATCAAGAAAGAACGCAAAATGCAAGGAATGAAGAAGATATAATAAAAGAAGCAGCTACAACTGAACACGACTACAAAATTCTTGAAGATGGGTACCCACTTCTGACAAGCAGAGCAATCCCATCCCCATTGACTAATGCAATCAAAAATTTCAATGAGGCACAAAGAGAAGCAGTTATCAATATGGGATTTGGTGAAATCCTAAACCTACAAGTTAAAGAGTTACCGCACAAGATGACATACTGAATTTTAAACAACTTCAATCCAAGAAGGTGTGAAATAGAACTTGCTGACAACGGAGGGCGAGTGCACTTAGATGAAGATGATGTGCTATTAGTTCTTGGATTGCCGAAGGGCAGAACCTTGATAAGAAAAAGGACTAGAAACACAACATGTGAGCTGACTGAGACTTGGAGGAAAAGATTTGCTAGGCACAAATATAGGATTGTGCCATCAAATGTTGTGACGGATATGCTTGAAGATGTTGAAGGAGGAGATTGGTTTAAGAGACAATTCATTGTGCTTCTGACATGTTGCTTGATTGAAAATGGTGGCAATGGATACATATATCCTAACATCATGCACCATTTACAAGATATTGACAACGTGTCAGAACTAAATTGGTGTGAGTTTGTAATCCGTGTCTGGTGGAAGCTTCGCTACGGTGGCAAATAAACAAAGTAAGGGATTTCAGAGGACCAATACTATTCCTCACAGTAAAAATCCTCACAATTATTGTACTCTTATCATTTTTGCATATATTTACAATAATTTTAGCATATTTATATACAGATTTTAACTTCTTCTTTCTGCATTGTTTCATATTACTGAAATTCGAATTCTAACAATATTTCCAAATGCAACAGATCCTATATGTTGATAGGGTGGTTTTGTACAAATGATATGTGCCAAGATCAGTGCCAGTTATTAGAGAATGGGACACGAACTTCTTGTTTGAGAGATATGTTCTGGAAATTGATGCAGGAGGATTTGGTTTGGGTTTTATAGAGGATGCATTCATGGAGCTCAATGATGATGCTGGACAGGAGTATCAAGGAGCTGATGTTGCGATTGCAGCAATAGAATATGGAGAGCCAAGCAATGCTGAGACGAGCAACGCTAAGAGACTTCCAAGATGCCGATCTCCAACTGTGAAAGATAAGCAATCTATAGCTCAAATGATCATTGAACATTCGAAGACAATAACCACATCAATGTAGGCAATACTTGATCTAGTTAATGATCTTCCCAATGAGATGTTGAATGACAGTCTCTTCAAGAGGATGATTGATGCTGCACTTATGGTCACGAAAGCTGATCCATCAACCTCACCAGCACAGAATACACATAAATCATCATCTCAGAGCGATGATGAGTTCTGGGCGTGTCCAGAACACATCAATGCAATAATTGAGATGGAGCAAGCTGCACTGAGAAGAGACGCTTTTAAGAAAATGATGGCTTATGATGCCCCAAGCTTCAGCATAGGACTCACACAAGAAGAACAGAATGAAAAGTGGAATCAGATTTTGAAAGTATCAGGACTCTATGAAGTAGTGTATGCTACTGAAAACATGGGTGATGAAATAAATGAAGAAATGGCTGAAGGTGAAGATACTGAAACAGAAAATGAAGAGGTACATTTAATTTTAGCATCACATGTATTCCATTCCAGTACACCTAGGCATGACATGGCATCTAATAATCATATGATCACATTACACAACAGATTCAACGGACAACATGTAAGCTTACAAGAAATGAAAAGGAATTATACTGTTGGTTGATGGATAATGATGAATCAATTTTGTAAGTTCTTTATGATAATGTTTCATTATGTTTGCTATGTGATAAGTGAAATTACTTAAAAAAAGAACACACTAATTTTACAGATCTCAATTTGTATACTCCGATGGTCGTGTGAGTATTACAATGCAGGACATGGGGACGTTGAGTGCAGAATCCTATATTTACTCATCTGTGATCGATGTCTGGAGTACAATATTGAACCACAATGAAGGAGTAAGAGATCCACCATGTTGCAAAAAATTCTTTGCCACAACAGTTCCCACTGTAAGTGAAAATACAAACCTGCATTTATATTATAACATTATAAAAATAAACTATAACTTTTTAAAATTTTAACTGACAGTGCTTCTCCGTTTCACACCCACCAAAACACTTTGATGTAAAGAGAAGAATGATACAGGTCTCAGAACTGCTTCTTATGGAGATGAAGAGCTTCAAACACTTGAACATTGATGACATAGATCTGGTAAAATAATACTTATTCTAGCATGAAGAAATTCCAGGATAACCATAACATCTTACATTTTAGCATCTTATCTAATCCATTTTAGCATCTTATTTAATTCATTTTAGCATCTTATCTAATACATTTTAGCATGTTCTTTTGCAGTACCTATTCCCAATATATTACTCACAGCATTTCTTCATGATAGCAATTGATGTTGAGAAACAAAAAGCAGAAATAATTGACAATTCTTCAGCCATGGATGGTGATGAGAATGAAGAGAAATATGGTAGCATCCCACAAACTTTGGTAAGCATATAATTACAACATCATTGTACATTTCAAACCACATAAAACTAATATTAAGAAACACAATGCAGGTTGAATTTTTAATTGATTTCCTCTACAACAACGGTCAAAAGAGAAGAGCCACAAAAATGTCAAAGCAGATGAAGCCTGCTGAAAGACTGAAGATGCCATGGAGAGATGACTCAAACAAATCTGACTGTGGGGTATATGTGATGAGACATATGGAGACATACAATGGGAATGAGTGGCAGAATTGGAACTGTGGCATAACTCCAAACAATTTGAAGCAGTTGAAATACATGAGAGCCAAGTACTGTGCTGCAATACTTGCTGCAAACAGTAACATTGAAAAGGAACGAATCATAGCTGAGGCAAAAATCCACTATAATCCTTCAGTTGACATTGATTCTATTATTCTGAATAAGAAAAACTAGTTTGTGTTATGTGTTTTTTGTATGAATATGTTTTACCACAATCTTTGTTTGGATTTTGGTGTTTCATTTTAGATTGCTATATTATACAAGATGACCAGTCTGAATTAATTTTTACTTCATAGTCCTCTTATTTCAGCATTATAGTCGTTCCATTTTAGCATCTCTAAAAATGAATTGGGAAATAACAAATCAAGAACGAGAATGTAATGTAATGTTGAGCAATCTAAAATAAATTTAACAACATATTCCTTTAAGTTTAGCATAATAATCCTTTCAATTTAGCATCAGTGAAAAAGATTGGCATCGAATATAAAAATATATGAACCAGAGTATCGTATTCAACATTCTAAATTAATTTTAGCATCATAGTACTATAATTTTAGCATTACAGTATTCTCATTTGAGCATGTTAGACCCTGAACCGTAATAGTGTAATAATGTAATAAACACCATTACTAGAAGCTTTATATTAAAAATAAAAATTCCTAAAAATATTAGTATGTGATGTAGAAATTAATCTAAAGAAATAAAAAATAATTAGTATGTTAAAATACTTATAAATTATCGAATAAAATAATTAATATGTTAAAATATTCTATCCCACCTAAATTATTAAGGACAAAAATGTAATTTTAATTAAATTTCATAAACAGTTAACATATTGAAATTAAAAGTTCTCTGATCAGAAACCTGCAACTGCAACACGCATATATTGATTCTTTTCAAACTCCGCTTTTCATAGAACTATCATTCACAAAAATAAAAAATAGAAAGAAAAAATCTAAAAAAAAACCGTAACCTCTAATCTAAAAAAATGGCGGACAAGAAGAAAGTTGAAGCCTCTACCAACGAAAACGGTACACTTTTCATTTCTGTAACAAGAACACATATTCAAAAGAACTGTACAAAAAAGTTAGGGTTTGAACATATTTTAAACTTGTTGCGGGTTTTTTTTTTAACACTAGGAAAGCAAGCATAAACTTGTTATAATTCTAGCATGATTCTCGTAATATAATACCATACGTGTGCCAAATTTTTAAATGGTGAAAAAAGTAAGACAATAAAGTTAATTTTTTTTTTAAATGCCATAATAATCAAGATACCATGTTTAACATAACATAGAGAAGCCCCATTTTTAGCATGTTCTAAAACCTAGTTTTAACATAGTTTTAAAGGTATATTTAAAATCATTTTTCTAGTGTACTCTTTAATGGTATTTTAAATGATATGTTTAACATACTTTAAAGCGTAGACCAAATTTTATCCAGATTTAACGTACTTTTACAGTTATATTTATAAGAATTGTTTTAACATAGTCCATAATGTTGTTTTAGCATGAGTAAATTCCAGTTTTAGCATCTCTCTGTGAGTCTTTTATATTGACAATGTTGAGTGATTGTGTGTTATGTAAACGTATGTAGATACTTTGAAGCGTAAAAATCCAGAAACAAATTCATCTGGAGAAATTGATGCAACAAATGCTGAAAGAAGAATGAAAGCAAGGAATGACAAGGAGAGACAAAAACAAATTAAATCTCAATTTCTTGCTCGCATTCTTGAAGAAGAACTTGATTCTCAAAAAGATAAAGCTCAGTGTTCATCATCGAAAGTTGAGATGGTCATGGAGAAGAATACAAAGAAGCCAGAAGTTTGGCCATCACTGAAGAGCAGAGCACTCCCAGCACCTCTGACAAAAGCAATTAGGAGAATGAATGATGCACAGAAGGAAGCTGTCATTAGTATGGGATTTGGAGATATCCTACAGTTGAATGTGATGAATATGCCTCAAAAGTTGAGCTTTTGGATTCTAGATAATTTCAATCCAAGGCGCTGCCAGATTGAACTTCCAAATAATGGAGGTAGTGTTCCAATTACTGAGCATGATGTTGCAATCGCGTTTGGGTTTCCACAAGGTGAAACACTTGTCGAAAGAAGGAAAATGAATCATCCATGTAAGCTTATGGATAGCTGGAGAAAGGAGGTGAAGAAACAAAAGTACAAAATCCTACCGTCTGACATTGTTATAAAGATGATCGAGGATGTTGAAGGTGGAAGGTGGTTCAAGATACATTTCATGGTCTTGCTGACAAGTTGCCTTATAGAAAATGGAGGCAACGGTTATTTAGCTCCGAAGATCATGCATCTGTTAGATGATATTGAGAATGTGTCGAAATTCAACTGGTGTGAATTCACACTTAGAGCTTTGGTTGAGCATGTAAGTACCTGGCACACAAATAAGGAAAAAGACTTCACAGGCCCTATCTTGTTCTTGACTGTAAGACTCCATATCTATATTTCATTTTAGCAAATATTTGTATAAACTTTACACTATTTTTTATTATTATCAATACTAATTAGTAAAATAATTGAACAATGCAACAGCTTGTGTATCTCGATAGGGTAGTCCTGTACACGAGATATGTACCCAGATCTGTGCCGCTGATACAACAATGGACAAATACTTTGTTAGTTGATAGAGAAGAACTGGAAGAGAGTGCAGGTGGATTTGGGTTAGGGTCAGTTTCTGAACCTTATTATGGTGAGGAGGATGAGACAGATGAAGATGAAGGAGACGAAGTTGAAGAAGAGGAAGATGAAGGAGAGGAAGATGAGGAAAATGAGGAAGAGGATGTGACTCACCATTCTGATCCCAGTCCGAGCTACTCCCAACAACCTATTGAGCAAATTCGGAAAGGGATAATGAAGAATGCAAAGATAGCTGTTGCAGCTATCGAAAAAATAATTACTATTGTCAATGATGCTCCGCATGAGATGCTGAGAAAAAAAGAATTCAAGAGGATGGTTCAAGCTGCACTTCTGGTGACAAAGGCAGAATCATCTGAGCAAAATGTAAACACAACACCAGAAATTGATGATGATTTCTGGGCCTGTCCAGAGCACATTGCTGCGATTGAGGAGTTAGAGAAAGCTGTATTGAGAAGAGATGATGTCAAGAGGAAGTTAGATGGTTTCCCTACTCTGAGCCTTGATGATAACTATGAGAGATGGGACGCAGTCCTCAAAGTTGCTCAGGAGAATGAAATGCTGATGACGGATGAAAATGAAGAAAGAATTGCTGGAGAGAATGAGCCATTGGTACCTCTTCACACTCAAGATGAAGATGAATATGTTTCTCCTATTCATTTTGGACCAACTATGAGTGATGAAGAGCATACAGAGAAAGGTACTGCTGAGGAAGGAGATGAAGGAGAACAGACTGAGAAGATACCTGAGGAAGAAGGTGAAGGTGAAAAGAAAGATGATGTAAGTAATATTCTGCCATTGATTTTGCATTGAATATCTTGCTCAGATTATTGTCATCTTAATATCAGAAGCATACTCCAAACTTACAGGTTGCTGAGACAAATACTGAGAAGGCTGGAAATGCTGTCACTCAAGAAGAAGAACATGAACATGAGAAAGAGCATGATGTAAGTATTTTAGCATGACATGTAACTCATTTTAGCATGATCAATCACATATTTTAGCATCAATCTGTAATTGAATGTAGCATTTCCTGAAAAACTAACAATAACATAATAATCCAAACTCGCAGGCTGTTGATAAAAACACAGAGAAACAAAGTCAAGCTGTGGAGAAAATTGTTGACACTCCACATGAAGAAGAACAAGTTTGTAATGCTGAAGAAGAATCTGTAAGTTACATTTTAGCATGCTTTATAAATCATTTGAGCATTGTCAAATATATATTTTAGCATCAGTCTGTAATTCAATTTAGCATTACCTGAAAAACTAATAATCACACAATAATCAAAACTTGCAGGGTGTTCATAAAAACACAGAGAAAGAAGATCAAGCTGTGGAGCAAACTGATGACACTCCACACGAAGAGGAACAATTTTCTACTGCTGAAGAAGAATCTGTAAGTTATATTTTAGCATTCTGTATAAATCATTTTACAAATTTGTCCAAATTTACTTTAGCATGCACTACCTTTCCAAGCAAAACATTGATAAGATATTATATAAAATTTTCAGCGTCGTCGTGCTGTGAGAAAGGATAAGAAAAAGATTGTTGAGAAGGATTCTGAGGCTGAGGTAAATAAATATTAAATAATTTACATATTATTATACTTCATAAAATTTTATCATGATAACCAATCTTGGCGTAACAACTATGATTTCGTATAATCGTGTAGGGATACACAAGGATGGTCACAAGGACTAAATCATCTTTGAAAAAAACTGACAAGATTGTATCTCCTTACCAAGAGAGAGCAATAACAACAAATGAAAAGTTGACCAAGATTGAGAAGGAATTGTACATGTGGTTGATGATGAATGAGGAAGCAAATGAGTAATTTTCATATATGGTCCTTCAATATTTTTTCATATTATAAAATAAAATTATTTTGAAAACATCTCACAAAGAACTGATTTTTGCAGAAATGATTTTCTTTATTCGGATGATGATGTCTTCATTGGAAGGAATGAATTGAAGACATTAGCTCCCGGAGCATACGTTAGCTATGCCGTTATCGATGTGTGGAGCACCATCCTGAATCAGAAAGAAAAATTGAAAGCTCCGAACTCACCGAGAAGATTCTTCAGTTCAACGGACACAACTGTAAGTCATTTGGAGATCTTCAGTCCGATGCTAAAATGTTTATACCTATATGCTAATATGTGCATTCCACGGTGCTAAAATTGTTATATTAAGGCTTTTTTTGTATATTGTACAGTGGAAAACAATTTCAGAGCCTGCTGCAGCATGGGATGAGGAGAAAAGAATGTCCAAATTTTATGAGACACTGCTTGGAGAGATTCAAAGGTTCAAAACGCTCAACATTGCAGAAATTGAAATGGTAAAACAAATATATACATTAGATTTTTAATTATAGAAGAACAAAACTCACATGATCTTACTATTCATGTGCAGTTCCTCTTTCCTATATACAAGTCAAATCATTACTATATTGTTTCCATCTGTCTTCGCAAAAACAAAGTCGACATACTCGACAACTCTTCAGTGCTAGATGGTGAAGAAAGAGTCAAGTATGGCGACATCCCCGACCTCACGGTATGAACAACTAAACAAATACAAATGTTAAATATTCATCAGAACACGACTAACAATAAAAAATATACAGGTCAAATTTATGGTATAATTCTTGAGGAATAATGGACAAAGTAGAAAAGCGGCACAACTGTTGAAGAATTTCAACTTTGCTGAGAGACTGAAGATGCCGTGGAGGAATGAAACCAACAAAATTGACTGTGGGGTATTTGCGATGAGACATTTGGAAACATACAAGGGAGACGGGCTGAAGAATTGGAAATGTGGAATAAAGCCAAACAATCTCAAACAGCTCAGGTTTATGAGAGCCAAATATTGTGCTGCAATTCTCAGTGCAGACAGTAATATCCGAGCTCTGAGGAACAAAGCAGAGACAAGTTTATTCTACAGGATGTTAAGTCAAGATGGTCCGATCAGTGCTGAAGAATTTCTTCTGTCTCAGTGATTTGTAATCTTAAATAAATTCTACTACTATTCTCAAGACAATTTATCATGAACATTATGTTTATTAATATTAGATTAACTGCATAATAGTTAGTTAGGTTAATGAATATTAATATTAGTATTAGTATTAGGTTAATGGATATTTTCTGTGATGGATATTTGCAAGTCTTACTTTTAGTATTTAAGCCGTTTTAACCAACATGCTATTGTTCTTTTGATTTTGGCATCATAGCATTTGTCTACTAATTTAGCATCCTACTTCACTCGTTTTAGCCTTATTGATTACACATTTTAGCATGAGTTTATAAACAAAATATGCAACGATGATTTAACTTGAATGTGACACAATACAACCTATTTGGAGACGGTGAACCCTAATGGTAATCTCATAGTTACTAATTGAGATCATATAAACCCTAGTTGGGAATGGTGAACCCTACTGGAAAATGTCACACCAAATTTAGCCTCATATGTTTTTCATTTTAGCATGTTCTCATCAACGGTGATTTCATTGGAATGAAACCCAATATACCCTATTTGGGGATGGTGAACCCTAATGGGAATCTCACAACTAGTAATTGAGATCATATAAACCCTAATTGGGAATGGTGAACCCTACTGGAAAATGTCACACCAAATTTAGCCTCATACGTTTTTCATTTTAGCATGTTCACATGAATGGTGATTTCATTGGAATGAAACCCAATATACCCTATTTGGGGATGGTGAACCCTAATGGGAATCTCACAACTAGTAATTGAGATCATATAAACCCTAATTGGGAATGGTGAACCCTACTGGAAAATGTCACACAAAATTTAGCCTCATACGTTTTTCATTTTAGCATGTTCTCATGAATGGTGATTTCATTGGAATGAAACCCAATATACCCTATTTGGGGATGGTGAACCCTACTGGAAAATGTCATACCAAATTTAGCCTCCTATTTGAATAATTTTAGCCCCATGCATTTCTCATTTTAGCATCTTCTCATGAACAAAATATGCACAAGGAATCTGACAACATATTTTGCATAGTCACTGTGATTAATAAAACTTAATAGTAATACAATTACTGCAAAGGAAATTTAATAAACACTTTTATTAAAAATCATATATATTGTTCAAAATGAATGTACTGAAAAAAATTCACAAACATGATAAAACATCATATTGAACTATACCCAATCACTATAATAACATAAAAATGGACAGTTCCTAGCATCGTGATCTGACAAGTTATGACAATTGCTGCACATTCTCGGTGCTTTGTTCTCCTTTATCTTTCTTGCCTCATTCTTAGATATCAAACGACTGCCGCTACCTTTTGTTTTAACTGGAATTGGTCGATGAACAACAACTTCAGAAGGTGCATGTAAACCGTAGAATTGCTCAAACATGACTGTCTTTCTATGTGAAGTAGAACCCTCCATATCACCACACTGAAATAATGCTTTCAACTTCTGCAAGCTAGCTAAAAATGAATTCATCTTCTCCACATCACGCTCAACATAGCCCAAACAAGAATAAAACTCTGAAAACAACTGATTTAGCAAACTCCTATTATTATCCGAGACAATAGATTTACCAAATACCTCAACACCACCACCATGAATATGCTTAACTAATGCACTTCTTGTCCAACGGGAAGCAATATATTTAGATGGTATTGAAACTATTTTTAGATGCTTTAACAAGAGGAAAACATGAGAACACAATATGCCATCCCTAATAAATTTCTTACAGCTACATTCAACAATATCTTCTTCTTTGTTGTATGTCACCGTGTGAGTAATCTTACTCCCATCATCAACATCAAACAGCAGCCCAAAATCACAGTGATTTATTCCTGCAACATTACATTTAAAACACGAAGCCACAATTTCTTCTTGCACCTTGTTAAACATTTCAGAAGTGTAAATACTAGCTGCATGTTTTTCAATTTCCAATGGAGTCTTTGTTATTGGAACGGTTGATTCGTCAAGACTGTCTTGCAGATCATATGCATGTCTCTGTGCATCAATAGCACTATCAAAATGCATAAAAAATTCAACTAGATTTGATCTGAAATTGATGTAGCGGTTGAATAGACTGTTAGAACTCTCTGAAATTGAAGTTGTTCTACAGAGACCACTCATAGATAGTTCCCTAAAATACGCAGGAATCCAATATTCTCGAATGCTAAAAATAGAATTGAACCAACTATCAGTAGTCAAGCAATAGTCCACCATGATATTATTCCATTTCAAATCAAACTCTGAAGGTTCATTGTAATCTGACCAAACAGCATCACTTAATCTCTTCATGAACGATTCATCTTTCCTCAGCGTACGAGGAGCCTTTTGAGGAACCTTCATCATGATATGCCACATACAGAGCCTATGCCTAGAATCAGGAAAAGATTGTTCTACTGCAATCTTCAATGCAGGGTCTTGATCAGTGATTATCATACCAGGAGAATTCCCCATACATTTGAGAAACTTCTCAAATACCCAAGAATACGACTCATTATTTTCACCTGACAGCAAACTAGCACCAAAACATACGCATTTACCATGGTTGTCCTTCCCAGTAAAAGGAGCAAATATCATGTTATACCTATCATTAAAACAAAACAGAAAACACTAAGTACTACTGGAAGAAATAAAATACATCCTGGTTTATATGAAACAGAATGCTAAAATGCTATATACAAAATGCTAAAACTTTATAACCGAGATGCTAAAACTATGTTATACCTCAATTTATATATATAATGTTAAAATTAGAACATAATGCTAAAATGGTATATCGATAATTCTAAAACTCTATACCCAAAGATGCTAAAATTAGAAAACATGACATACCTGTTCAAACTATATGTTGAATCGAACGAAACAACATCACCAAAAGCAGCATAATTTCTCCTTGACAGAGCATCAGCCCAAAAAATGCGTGTCAGTCTGTCCTCTTTGCCAACACAATACTAAAAAAAGAACCCAGCATGTGATTGTTGCCTTAAATGAAACTTATCCAATACCATTTGAGCATCAGCCCCATGAATGTATGCTCTCAAGTCACGAGCATAATTCTTGAAATCAACTCCAGTGCAACCTACATCAGAATAGCTCCCAACACCTTCCTTAAAAAGCCTATAAGATCTCATTGCACCTATGTTTGCTCTAGCACAATTCAAAACAAAATTCTTGTGCACATCATCTAAATTTCTGTTCACCTTCATAAATCTTTTGAAATCATCTGAAACTAACGGGTGAGAATGACGTTCTTCAAACAATTTAACAATGTATCCTTTCTCACAACAAAACCTGAACACAATACGAGCCCTACAATTAGATCTTTTAGAGACTCTACGCTTCTTTGTTTTAACTGCATCACTTGAATCACCAACCTTAACTATTGCATTCTTCTCACCCTCTCGACTACAGTAAACATATTTCTATATAGTTGTACCATCTTTAGATTTCTTCTCTGATCCAAGACGAATGTCAAAACCAGATGATTGTGCATAGATCCTATAAAATTTCACACCCTCATCCAAAGTTTTAAAACTTTGTTCAACAGTTGGCTTCAATTCACAATGTGGTATAAAATATTCTGTCATGCCAGGAGATATCTCTACAGTCATATTACTATGCTCACTTGAAACAGAAGACTCTGAAACATTAAAATAAAAAAAATTATAAACTGAACAAGGTAAAATAATAATACAATCACATGAAGAGATATTCAGAGACACGAATTTTAGCATTAGCTATGTCACATTCTAGCATCTTTCAACATACATTTTAGCAACAAAATAATCTAATGTTTGCATGGTGTGTGTAAAATTATATAGCCAAGTCACAACATTTTTTGTAAATGTTTGAGAGAGTGCGATATAAAACCAGCATCTTATAATGCTAAAACACATGTTACGAAATGCTAAAACAAACACATGAGCATGCTAAAATGTCTTATATTAGGTATTCAATAAACAGATCAAATTGATGCATCTGTATATTCTCAAACTAAACCCTAGCATTCCTAACAATTAGAAAACGAATGATACAACACAAAACTGAACAAAAACAGATCAAATCAATAAAAAATAAAAACGTAAATAAACTCCAATAGAATGAATTGTAGAATCAATACGATACAACGAATTCGAAATTAATCACCATTAAAACTGAATCAAACAATGCAAAATTAAAAACATACCTGGAGTTGCCATAGAATCAGAGATGTAGAAATTTCACGACAAATTGATTTTCAACAATTACAGAAAAAAAACGATCTTCACAAATAGAAAACCATGATACAGTTTTTTTATCTTCGCTGCAAATTACGAACGAACAAGATCGAACTGAGATTTAAGGATTTAAGGAAAAAATTTCGACTGAGATTAAGAATTTAAGGAAACAATTTCGACTCCAAAAAAAGCGGAAGGATTAAGAAGGAAACAAAAACAGAACAAAAGGTAATAATTATTAAATTACTATATTACCCCTCCGTCCAGAAAGTTGCCTAAAATTACAACAATGCCACCGCCCCATCACTTAAATATGTTTTAATCTGGGCCGTCCAGATTTACTTAAACAAGGGCTAGGATTGGTTCCTAGTTCCTACCTAGGGGGAGGGTTCTCATTTGATCCTCTCCCTATATATATATATATATTGCTAACCAAATAAGAAGGAAATAAATTGAGCTAAAAAAATAGAGAGATAGGAGAGACGAGCTATCATGGATCGATAAAGGTAATTGATTATCTTTCTGTAGTTCTATAAATTACTAAAGGGAACATATAATATTGGAATTAATCTAAATCAGTGAATTATTTAATCTACTAAGTAAATTTTTGAAAATATTTGATCAGGATTGAAATATTTAGGAATAATTATGGTTATTTTACGTATGATTTAAACTTAATTAATAATTAGGTTGGGTTGAATTGATACTTAAATTATTGATGATATGGGTTTAAGTATATTGTTAGCTAAATAAATTTATAAAGGTGGAATATTACTTGATTCCATTTCGCTATTACTGATTGATTAATAATCTATGTACTAATTTATGATGTATTATAACTAGATAATCTTGAGCCAGCACACGATTTAGGATTTCAAACATTTTAAGCTTTGGAATCAATTAAGGTAAGTAGAATTTCATCCTCAACTACAATGCATGAACATAGTATTATTTGACTATGTATTTATTATTTATTATTTATTATTGAGTTATATTGCATGATTGTGTGAAGCAATTAATATACTTAATTGTGATATTGCATTATCTTGCATTAAATAGCTTGTACATGAGCACGAGCATATGCATGCACGTCATGTAGATACTGTCGAGGTTGCATGCATTAAATGGTTTTGAGAGAGAGAAAATATTTTGTTTGGGATTGGTCACCACCAGCCTGAGTTGTGTTGTGTTGATGTTTGTGCCTCAAGTGGGATGACTTCCATATGGGATCAAAGGGAACAGGCAGGGGGCGTATCTCTTGGGGTCTGGGGATGATGGTTCACTTCGACTGCACGTTTGAGGTGATGAGTGGCTAATGTGGGATGACTTTCATGTGGGATCAAAGGGAACAGGCAGGGGGCGTGTCCCTTAGAGTTCAGGAAGGATGAGCCACTTGAGTGCACTAATCACATTTTGGCCAAGTAATATTGATTATATTATGAGCTCATGACTCATGTTGGTGTCTGGCGAAGGGAGCCAAGTTCCTAAATGTTAAACATGCTTTTAAGATGGCATGAAATGATTTTATACACGAGCATTTCACATTTGTGGTGTGTCATGTCTTGCACGTGTTGTGATTCCAATGAACATGCATGTGTGATGTAACCCGGACAATTTGTACAGGATACGAAAACGCACGGAAGACTTCTAGAATCGAACACGTCAAATTGGAAGGATTCAACCCTACTCTAAGACTCAATTATTTCAAAAATAAGCTGACTTGAAGGAATAGAAACTCAAAAACAATGATCGAACGAATCTAGACCTAAATACGATACCTAGACTACGACACAAAAATGGAACACAAATCCAACAAGAAAGGGGCTGATTTGGGATGAGAATTATAGCTAGGAGATGATGGTATTGGGGACGAGATTTAGGGGTTAAGAATGGCTAGGGAAGATAGGATATGATAATGGTTCGAAGGACTTACGGTATAGATGGAAAACACGATGAATTTATGCCGAATGAACCGAACCCTTGATGATCGACACACGATCAGGTCTTGATGGCTTGGGAGAGACACGAATGTTGGTGAAGGATGTAGGACGTCGTTTGATGAAGGTCGAAGGTGGTAGTGTTGAGAATCACAACCCGATTAATCCCCAGCGTATCTTGTACGACGAAAATGAATCTCTAAGTTGTTCTTCGTAGCGAGTTCACCCTAATTCTTCGTATGAATTAGAACGTTCCCTTGATGTAAGACTGTAAGTTTGCTAGGCTTCAAGAATGATAATTTTCGAGGAAAACAATCAAAAGCTTTAAACGGTTGAGACACAAATTGAATGCAAAAGCAATTTTAATCAATAATGTCTAAAATATCAAAGTAACATGGTTCCCCTATTTATAGGGCCTATTATGCATGAAAATAACTAATAAAAAGGCCTAAAAATTTGATCCAAAAGGATCTCTAACTATACTATAGAAATACCTAAACTAGAATTCTATTCAAGGTTGGAAATTGCCTTAAATACAATTCTAGTCAAACCTATACTAAAGGGAACAAAAATTACACTAAAAAATTAATTAAAAACTGATCTAAACTATATTCTAAAGTAATTAAATAAATACTATAGTCTAGATAAAAATCAACCCTTTAATTAAATTAAATCAAGGGCGAAAACAGCTCCATGCACAAATGCACTTCTTCTTGCTCTCTTCTTCAACTCTTCAAGTTATATTCTCCATGGTATGATCTTGATCTTCATTAGTTAATAAATTAACTAAAGTATGGCTGCACTTTGCATCTTCTAATTCCTCAAACTTCTTGCGAATAATCACTTGGAAATAACCTTGTAATTTCTTCGCTCGAAGTCGTGTCATTGGACCTTTGAATTGCAGCTCGGGTTCAAGGCCTTCAATGCCTTGCATGGCTTCATCATTCCCCCCCTGCTGAAGAGAATTCATCCTCGAATTTGGATCAACGTCAAGATCGAACTCATCTGCAACAAACGGAGATAAATCAGCAACATTGAAAGTTGAAGAACATTTATACTCACCGGGAAGATGAATGCGGTAAGCATTGTCGTTTACACGACTCAGAACTGTGAAAGGACCATCTCCACGTGGTGATAACTTGGACTTTCTCAGATTGGGAAATCGTCCGGGACTCAGATGAATCCAAACGCGATCGCCGGGCTGAAATATCACTTGCTTGCGTCGCACGTTTCTGGAGGCGGTTGTTTGCTTCCCTTTATGCTCAATGCGAGCACGCACTCTCTCATGCATCCCCTTAACTTGCTCAGCTCTTCTCAAACCTTTAACACTTGTTAGATGCTCAACAGGTAGAGGTAACGAATCAGTAAGCGTTAACGGATTAAATCCATAAACAACCTCAAAAGGAGACATATTAGTAGAAGAATGTACCACACGATTATATGCAAATTCACCGTAAGGTAAACACTCTTCCCAAGACTTTAGATTATTTTTAATTTCAACAGGTAGAGGTAACGAATCAGTAAGCGTTAACGGATTAAATCTATAAACAACCTCAAAAGGAGACATATTAGTAGAAGAATGTACCACACGATTATATGCAAATTCACCGTAAGGTAAACACTCTTCCCAAGACTTTAGATTATTTTTAATTAAGGACCTAAGTAGTGTGCCTAAAGTGCGATTCACAACCTCAGTTTGACCATCGGTTTGTGGATGACAT
This sequence comes from Perilla frutescens, assembly GCA_026008535.1. NCBI lineage: Eukaryota > Viridiplantae > Streptophyta > Magnoliopsida > Lamiales > Lamiaceae > Perilla > Perilla frutescens. The sequence continues at coordinate 23,560,492 of BRKX01000009.1, read as the reverse complement.
GCAGTAGAAAACAACAACTTAGTCCCTAATTTTCCCCACAAAACTCGCCAAAAGTGTGCTAAAAACTTGGAATCCCGATCACTAGCAATAGTTTTAGGAATACCATGCAATCTAACTACATGCACAAAGAACAGATTTGCAATATGCACATCATCATCAGTTTTTCTACATGCAATGAAATGCGCCATTTTAGAAAAACGATCAACAACCACAAAAACAGAATCCTTACCCGATCTAGACCTAGGTAATCCTAAGATAAAATCCATAGATAAATCAATCCAAGGTGGACTAGGGGCAGGAAGGGGCGTGTATAATCCAAACGGATGTGAAGTAGACTTAGACCTATGGCAAGTAACACATCTACTACACACATGCTCAACATCTCTTCTCATATGCGGCCAATAAAAATGCTCATGCAGCATGCTTAATGTTTTATTCACACCAAAGTGACCCATTAACCCTCCCGCATGCGATTCTAACACAAGTAGCTCACGCATAGAACAACTAGGAATGCATAACTAAGAACCACGAAATCAAAATCCATCATGCACGAAAAACCCATTAAAAGACTTAGATTTTTTTGAACACTCATCAAAAATTGAAGCAAAGAATGGATCACATGCATACAGACTCTTAATCGACTCAAAACCAAGCATTCTAGCATGCATCAAATTCAGCAACGTATACCGTCTAGAAAGTGCATCGGCTACAACATTGTCTTCTCCTTTCTTATATTTGATGACGTACGGGAAGGAATCGATGAACTCGACCCATCTCGCATGCCTCTTGTTCAGATTTTGCTGCCCTTTCAAATGCTTTAAGCTCTCATGGTCCGTGTGAATCACGAACTCCTTTGGCCACAGATAATGCTGCCACGTCTCCAATGATCTCTTCAATGCGTACAACTCTTTGTCATAGGTAGAATAAAGCAGAGCTGCACCATTCAATTTCTCACTGAAGTAGGCAACTGGACGCCGTTCCTGCATCAAAACAGCACCAATACCTATCCCGGAGGCATCACATTCAATCTCAAAAACCTTATCAAAATCAGGTAAACACAAAACAGGTGCATGACATAAAAGATGCTTTAAACGTGTAAATGCTTCATGCTGTGCTTTACCCCACTCAAACTTACGATCCTTCTTACTTAGCTCAGTAAGAGGCGCGACAATGCTAGAGAAATCGTGCATAAAATGACGATAAAATTCGGCAAGGCCGTGAAAGGATCGAACCTCCGTGGCTGACTTGGGTGTTGGCCATTCTTCAATCGCTTTGATTTTAGAACGGTCAACCTCAATACCACGTACACTCACAACAAAACCAAGAAATACAACCTCATCTAAACAAAAAGAGCATTTAGACAGATTTCCATACAACTTGGCTGATCTCAGAATATCAAAAACACACCTAAGATGTGCTAGGTGCGCCTGTGCATTGTGACTGTAAATCAGGATATCATCAAAGTACACAACTACAAATTTCCCAATCACATCACGCAAAACATGGTTCATTAATCTCATAAAAGTGCTCGGTGCATTAGTGAGACCAAAAGGCATAACTAACCACTCATATAAACCATGCTTAGTCTTAAAAGTTGTTTTCCACTCATGATTTTACCACTCGTGTTTGCACTCAAAGTGTTTAGTGAAGTGTGTGTGTCGTGTATAATGGAATAGAGGAGTAGAACTCTTGTCGAATGTCGAGGGTACGGATGAATTGCACGAAGGTGTAGAGGAGTATCACTATCTAGGATCAATGGATGAGATGGTATGATGATGTGTAGGAGGCGTGTGGCTTATGTGGCAAAGGGTGGGGACGTGTGGGGTCTAGGTGGCGTGTGGTAGGTGGGGTCGAGTAGGGTAGGTGTATTAGGGTTAGATGGATCCCCAAGTGTAGAAGGAAAGATGAAGGAAGGAAAAGGAAAGAAAGAATAGGTTATTTGGAAAGTGTTACACAATTGTGACACAATTCTAAATATCCTAATTGGACTTGACTCTAAAACGAATGAACCAAAATTGAAATACAACTCAAAAGGAAACTACCAAAAAGAATTAAAACTTGGAAGGAAAGTTCCAAAAATAAAACAAGACTCTAAAGGAAGTTACCAACTAAGGAATTATCCTAGAAGGAAACTACCAAAATTAAAATAGAACTTAGAAGGAAAGTTCCAAAAATAAAATAGACTCACAAGGTAACTACCAAATAAGATGAAATACTAAAAGGAAATTACCAAAATAAATCAAGACTCAAATAGAAACACAATGAATATACCTCTTTTTTTTTTTGAATTTTCGGATTTTTTTCTCTTCTTTTATCCGATTTTTTTTCTTTTTTTCTTTTTTTTTTATCGTTCTTTTTCTCTTTTTTTTTATACGATCTGATTTTTCTTTTTTAAACAATGAACAATACGGAAATTAAATTACAACTCGATAAAACGCAAACAAAATAAACGGGACAAATAAACGAGTATGGAACCACTAATGATATAAACCGACGTGGCTCTTGATACCAAATTTATGATGTAACCCGGACAATTTGTACAGGATACGAAAACGCGCGGAAGACTTCTAGAATCGAACACGTCAAATTGGAAGGATTCAACCCTACTCTAAGACTCAATTATTTCGAAAATAAGCTGACTTGAAGGAATAGAAACTCAAAAACAATGATCGAACGAATCTAGACCTAAATACGATACCTAGACTACGACATAGAAACGGAACACAAATCCAACAAGAAAGGGGCTGATATGGGACGAGAATTATAGCTAGGAGATGATGGTATTGGGGACGAGATTTAAGGGTTAAGAATGGCAAGGGAAGATAGGATATGATAATGGTTCGAAGGACTTATGGTATAGATGGAAAACACGATGAATTTATGCCGAATGGAACCGAACCCTTGATGATCGACACACGATCAGGTCTTGATGGCTTGGGAGAGACATGAACGTTAGTGAAGGATGTAGGACGTTGTTTGATGAAGGTCGAAGGTGGTAGTGTTGAGAATCACAACCTGATTAATTCCCGGCGTATCTTGTACGACGAAAACGAATCTCTAAGTTGTTCTTCGTAGCGAGTTCACCCTAATTTTTCGTATGAATTAGAACGTTTCCTTGATGTAAGACTCAAAGTTTTCTAGGCTTCAAGAATGATAATTTTCGAGGAAAACAATCAAAAGCTTTAAACGGTTGAGACACAAATTGAATGCAAAAGCAATTTTAATCAATAATGTCTAAAATATCAAAGTAACATAGTTCCCCTATTTATAGGGCCTATTATGCACGAAAATAACTAATAAAAAGGTCTAAAAATCTGATCCAAAAGGATCTCTAGCTATACTATAGAAATACCTAAACTAGAATTCTATTCAAGGTTGGAAATTGCCTTAAATACAATTCTAGTCAAACCTATACTAAAGGGAACGAAAATTACACTAAAAAATTAATTAAAAACTGATCTAAACTATATTCTAAAGTAATTAAATAAATACTATTGTCTAGATAAATATCAACCCTTTAATTAAATTAAATCAAGGGCGAAAACAGCTCCATGCACAAATGCACTTCTTCTTGCTCTCTTCTTCAACTCTTCAAGTTATATTCTCCATGGTATGATCTTGATCTTCATTAGTTAATAAATTAACTAAAGTATGGCTGCACTTTGCATCTTCTAATTCCTCAAACTTCTTGCGAATCATCACTTGGAAATAACCTTGTAATTTCTTCGCTCAAAGTCGCGTCATTGGACCTTTGAATTGCAGCTCGGGTTCAAGGTCTTCAATGCCTTGCATGGCTTCATCAATGTGTATGATTTCTGCTTACTGAGCTTTAGCTCATGTAGTTCATGCATTGTAGGTGAAAGTGATAAAGTGTGGTGCATCAATGCATGGATGATTAGAGATCTGACAAGTTCTTAGAAGTGTATACATAGATGACGACCTGTGAGGAGGGTAAGGGCTTATTTTATTATATTTTGCTGCTTAGATGTCATAGGTTTGAATTCAAATTTATCTATATATTCTTAGAATATTTCTACAAAGAAAGCAATAATTTCTTTATATGCTTTAGTAAATTATACATTTTATAATTATCATTCACTTTATCTGCACCACATGTTAACCTAATTTTTTTAACGTTAAGGCTTTTTAATAGACAACATAACTCACCCAAATTTTTACATTACTTTATATTTTACATTTATTTTATTGAGGCGGGTGTTACAGTTTCCTTCAAAGTTGGAGCTGTGGAACGACTGGAAACGTCCACATGTTGATCACAAAGACTTCTCAAACAACTTGAAAGATAGTGTTTCTCCAACCATGGTCCAAATTCTGGACATAGTGATGCACATGTTTCTGAGTAGCATCACCAACGCTCAGTTCAATGATACCACCTCTCATCTTATGGCCGCAATATATTATGGATGCGAGGCTGATTGGGCAACCTATAGTGATGCACATGTTTCTGAGTAGCATCACCAACGCTCAGTTCAATGATACCACCTCTCATCTTATGGCCGCAATATATTATGGATGCGAGGCTGATTGGGCATCCTATATATTGGCGCTTCGCTGACAAGTGAAGCATTCTGAGATCGATCTAACCTCTAGCACATTAAAAGCCACATTAAGATTTGCAAATTGACTCAGTCATATCATTGCGGAGCAACTCGGAACAGTCCCTGGTGGATACACTCTCACCAGACGAGATCTTCTTCCTACAGTTTACATTCACCGACGATTTCGGATTGTAACTGGTCGCCCTAGGAAGTCGAGACTTCAGCCTATGGAGGACCACATCCAAGCTAAAGGCAAGCAACTGCTCCTTTACGCTGATCCTCGAGCTGATACAGGTCAGTTCTTAACTGACAGTGACTCCTACATTTCTACAAGTGATGAGTCCATTGCACCTGCCACCAGCGAACCTCCTTATGTCGCTGCCCCAGAAACTCTGCAAGAAGGCTTCAATGCAAGCCTTAACCACCAACTGGAAAGTTGTTTTGGTCGAATAAAGGATCACCGCTTCTTTCTCTTCGAACACCTTCGAAGATATCTTCAGTATCACCTATGGAGATACCAGGTAGATGATGCCACCATGCTAATGATGGCAGACAAGTGAGGCTACTCATATTGGATAGAGGAAGGTCAATGGAGCCGCAGCTAGATGAATTATCCACTCGATACGCCTCCATCAGTCCCAGAAATCATGAATTCCATGATCAAGAGGTTTCAAACCTCGGTGCCTCATGATGCACCTCTTCCTAAACATGAGCCCTCCAACTCATCTACAACTTCTCTTCAAGAGGATGCCATCATCACCATTCCGGACGAGCCACTTCTCGAAATCACATCAATTTCTTCCCTTCGGCAAGATCCACTCTCTCTTCCAAATCTTGACCAGCTGATGATGACAGAGGAGTCATATGCATGGTTGTCCGCCTCTATACCTGAACCCTAAGCTCCCCACTTCACCAACAACCTGCTGGCCACTTCTTTCTCTCCTTTGCCACAGTTGTCATTGCCCCATTATAAATTCCATCAACTTGCCCTTTTGGATGATGCCAAAAAGGGGGAAGGATATGTTGATGATGAAAAACCATATGTTTCGACATATGATTATGGGCAGGGTGATGTAACTCTTTGGGATGAGATTCAAAGAGAAGTACAACTTTAGAGGCAAGTTGCTTTTCAAGGGGAAGCTACTCACGAGGTGGAAGCTACCCATCAGGGGGAAGCTATTCGTGAGGGGAAAGGCCAACTTGAGCAATGCCCAGCTCAAGAATATTGTTGGACTTGGGAGAATGCTCAGTTGAAAGGACAGCAAGAATGGGGTATTCACAGCATACTCGGCACCACTCCCTGCAAGTTTGAAAAAGGAGAATCGAGCAAAAGAAGACGGAACTGAGTGGTGAACAATTCTAACTGAAGAAGGAAGTTAAATATCAAATCTTTGATATTCTCTCTCCTTTACTTCCTATAATTCTTCATCTTCTGTACTCAATCAGTCTCTAAAACATGCTCTTTGTTTATAATACAAATTATTCTGATCATGCTGATTTGTCCATTTGAATAGCTTAATGCTTTCTATGTGCTCTAAAAATAAAATAAAAATCTGCATGATAATCAGAATTGAGCTATGTTTAGAACTGAAACATTTGAAATTTTTCAAGCTGATCAAACGAGTATTCAGATATCTGAAGGTCAATTTAGCTGTATTTTTCAATCAGCAAAACTCTGATACCTTGCAGATAAAACTCATTGAGCTCACATATTTATGTATGCTCCATTACTCTGTACTCATCCTTTATCAAAGCTCTGATAATTACATTAAAGCATTGATACTCATGAATAATAGTTTTGAATAGCTACTAGCATCTAAGACTATACTTTTGAACACAGTCTAATTTCCAGCCTCGCTACCAGAACTGGTACAGGTTCAGATGTTAATTCATGAATGATAATCTTGCACAGTTTTTCCATCATCAAATTAGCTAGTTTTGACATCATCAAAAAGGGAAAAATTGTTTGGAAAAATATTGGGAAAATCTTAATTGATGGTTTTGATGAGATGTCAAAATATATATGATGATTTAATGAAAAACTACAGGATATGATAAGCTAGAAATCAATGACAATGACCAAGTAAGATTTCAAGCTGAGATGAGAGACAACTATTAAGAAGCATGGTCAACCAGCTTACAGGTTACCTGATCAGACCAGTCAGAGTAAAACTCTTCAAAGCTTAAGATAAGTTGTAAAGGGGGAAGAGAACTTTAGAGACTGGTAGGTATCCTCGGATGAGTTAGTCAATAGTCTTAGCAAAAAGCCAGGATAGACTGATGAACAGAGTCAGCTTGAAAGCTAAAACTGATCCAATCAAGAGATCAGTCAGAGCTGACCCTAAACTGATCAAAGATCAGTGTACTGGTAAAACAGCTCTAAAAGTTTTGAGTCTTTATTCAACTGACCTTAGTTCAGTTAGAGAGAAAAAGCTCAAGCAAGTAGCCAACTGATAAGTCTAGAAATAAAAGCTCTTAAGCTTAGTTGATGAGTCAGCCGAACTAGACTATATCATGACAGAAGCTCTAGGCAGCTGAAGATCTGCCAACTGGACTATCTCAGAGCTGAAAGCCGAGACAGCTGAGAGCCCATCAGCTGAATGTCCAATAACTGATAACCGAATCGTCTGCTCCTACTGACAAGTAGTTAATGAAGATCTCAACAGGAAATCTTTGAAAGATCCTGATAATCTTAGAGCACATAAATTTAAAAGTCAAAACGGCTAGTTCATAAAAAGAAGCTTCAAACGGCTACATGCATTAAAAATGCCACCGGTGATCTCTAAACATCACCAATAAAAAGGTCAAAATTCACTCATCCATTTATAGAGGGTGAAATCAATTTTGGCCAAGGAGACTTTCGCTAATATAATTTTGCTATTTGTGTAAAAAACGAGCTATTTCTTTCTCTCTCTCTACAGCTCAAAGCTCAAGATTCTCAAAGTGTGAAAAGTCTTAAACTGAGAAGGTGTGCTTCAAGTTCAAAGCAAGCTGCTAAGCTGACGCAGAATTCCAGTAAGAGCAAAACTTCTTACTTTTCTCCCTTAAAGATCAACCACCCAGCTAAAGAGAAAGGAGCATTCCAGGTTGATAACAGTTTCAAGACTGTCTTCTTGAAGATCGAGCGAGATCTAAAATCATGTAAAGACGGGCAATAATACCTAAAGTCTCAGTGAGCAATTGGGATCGATAAGTGTGAGCTGTCGACCTAGAAACCGGCTGAGGAGGAGCGTGTACTGACGGGTTCGTTCTTCCGGGATAGCAACAGTTGGAAAGGAGGTCATGCTCGGTTTGAAGGGTGCCGTTTTCAGGTCCAACATGATTTCTTCACTATGTAATTGTAATAAAGAAACTTTACACTTGCATAGTGGATTGCCCTTCTGCGGAAGGAAGAGAGGACGTAGAAGCGAGGAGCTTCGAACCTCTATAAAGCTCTGTGTGTGCTGTTCTTACTGTCTTACAGTTTTGCAAGTTATTCAACTGCACACATTCACACATACAGACTGAACTGACAAGCTTCAGCCACGTCTTGAAGCTATCAGTCCCAAACTGATCAGCTCACCGGCTAAGCTTCCATCAGTCTCTCTCAACTGATTAGTCAGCACAGATAAATCACAAAAGCGAGTCAGGGCCCCATCTATTCCGCAATCTATCTTGAAAGTTTTTGAAGTCAGTTTATTCACCCCCCTCTAAACTGATAGAGGCTCGTACCGGGACTAACAACATTTATGAGTCTCTTTCCTCACTCATAAAAACCCCTTGCTCAAAATTTTGAGAGAATACATATAACACCACAGCACCAAAAGCAGCTTTAGAAGAGAAATCTTATACCCTTCAAAGAAAATCATCTTTCAAAAAGTGTATTCTCTCTTTCTCTAAAAAAAAAGGGGCTTCAATTCAAACTCAGCCAATATTTTCAAAAAATGGTTGAAACATTCAAAGCTCTTACTTCTTTCAAAAAGCAAATGATGAGAGATAAATTTCTGGAAAGACAGAAATTTTAATTGATTCTTAAGGAATCAAACAATCCTTTTCTTCTGGTTAATCTTCACAAGACCGGAATTCTGCACTACCTAGAAACTCCTCCAAGAATCTTCAGACAAAACTTGGTAAGTGAGTTCTTACTTCAAGCAAAGGTCACTACAGATGGGAAAGTTATACAATCAGTGATCCAAGGAAAGAAACTCCAAATCACTGAAAGAAAGATTGCAGAAATCTTTTAACTTCCTATAAAAGGTTCTAGGGTTCAAGATCTGAAAGATTCAGCTAAACCTTACTGGAAAGAATGGCGTGCTTCAAATTACTCCAAGCAATTCAGTTTTACCATAGCCAAAACTGATTTGAAGCCCGAGTATGGAGTCATGCTCGATGTCACGAACAAAATGATGTTCGGCACCATTGGCAGCCTGAGTCAGTTGACTCAAGAAAGATACAAGGTAATGATACACCTTGTTGAAGGATTAGAAGCTAATTGGGTAGAGTTTGTCTTCTCCCAATTCAAGCATCAAGTCATCAAAGCCGCCAACTCAAAAAGGACTGGAAATTTGAGTCCAAAGTAGGACTTGTTCTAAGAATGAGCAAGCTCCTGGAAGATATGCTGAATCTTCCAAATGATGACGCGCTACCAATCCTTATATCCGACTAGATTCCCAAGAAAGGGAAAGCACATCTTCAGTCACTCAAGAAGAAGAGGAGATCTAAAGCCAATTATGGCAATACAACTTCAAGCAGTTTAGATGCCAATGAAGTTCCCTCTCCTCACTCCAAAAATGGATCATCAGTTGACTTCAAACCCTGTACTGATCCAGATGCGCTCATTCCCTTCGTCGGAATCCCTCATCCAAATTATTGAGCTGAGTACTTCAGGAGAGCTTACCCTCCTCTCCAGATGACTGAAGACAACATTCGCACTTTTTACAGTGGCGAATATGAAGTCAAGAGTGTTCAGAAGGATGTAATGAATCTCCTTCTCACTCACTTCACTTATATTGCTAAGCAAGACAACCAGCTCTTCAAACGGCTGTACCAGTACTTTTACTTGTATAAATGGAGATATTTAATGTCAATCTAGTCATATTTCTTGCTAACAGCCTTTCATGGCATGAGCTTTTGGCAACGTGAAGAGACTTGGAGCCTTAAATGGATTGGAGCCTCAAATCCATTTCCTCCAAATATTGTGCAAGTCCAGTGGATTATAAAGCATCGACTTGATAACAACATTCCAACTAAGGCCCTGCTAGCTAATGTTCAAGCCAGCTTGAGATCGCAAGGAGTTGCAACTGAAAAACAGTTTGCCAACAATCCAGTCGATTAATATTGCCTACAACTGAATCTTGATCCAATTCAGTCAGAAAAGGCATATCTACAAGCTGCAGATACCACTGAAGAGATAGACTGAGATCTTTCTCATACTCAAGTAGTGGTAACTCCAAGGAGTCACAATCCTAGACAAAGTGGAACCAAAGACGATGAAGATACTACTACGTCTCCAGATCTCTTGTCCAGAGGCTATGTTACTCCTCTTATCAAGTCATGCTCAAGAACTGGAAAATTGATGATTAATCAGTCCATCTCATCCTGTAGAGGAATTAAAGAGCTGACTACCTTGAAGCTGACCACCTCAGCAGTTGCTCTTAAGCAACTTCAGCATGGTGAGACCCCAGCCGGAACTGATTCCTTTCAGGACATCATCAGTTCAGCTTCCAAAAGGAAACGGTCCAATAGCTCTAGAGAAAGTGGTGAAGCTAGTCCCATTCGACCACCCAAGAAGGGGAAATTGATAAAAAGTCAATTAGGAGCTGCTCAGCAAAACTGATTAAATTAGTTAAAAGTGACATCATCAGTTTAGCAGGAAATTGACGCCTCGAGCTCCAAGTCCCTCCTCTTATGAGCTACCTGATCAATCCTCTTCGATACGCTTCTCTACTCTCTATTTCTCACAAATTATTTATTGAAAAAGTTATCGTTAACATTTCAAAATAAGTTTACTTTTCATCTGAGTTGCCATTTAAGTCTCTATACTCAACCTTAGAGTATAAAGAGATGAATTTTCTGAGGTATATAAATAGCAAATCTTCTGGAAAAATATTGTGCTATTTATGACAACTACTCTGATTTTGAAAACCTCAGCTCTCAGCCGCTTGATCAAAAAGCATTAATCCAGGTGGACGGCTGAGATGCATGCATCATTTATTTAGCTAACTTTCTTTCAAATCAGATAGCTGATCAACCAGTAAGCACTCGATTGCTCTGGTTTAATGCATGCAAACTTACTGGCTTTAAAAGCAGTGGAGAAGTTGAATGAAAATAAGAACTCTCAACAGAGACAAAAACTCTCTCTAAATTTTTCATTCATTCTCCTTGTCTTCTCACTTATCCATAGTCCCTTCCTTCTCATATCATATCATCGAAGAATGGCTTCCTCATTCCACTCAATGAATATGAAGCTTCTAATAAAGAAGCTCATAATGGATAAGTTCATTGACCGAGAGTTTCTTTAAGCTCGAATCGGTCCTTAGAAGACTAACATGATCTTTCACTTATTAAAGACATGCGGGCTTTTGTCTTTCATGACAACAAAACCCAAGAGGAAGCATCTTCCGCTTGTAAGCTGAGTTCTACTACCATGCGGAAATCTTTGGACAAAACATACTATTTGTTGTCCAAGATCAGGTTATCATCATCAACAAAGATGTGCTAACCAACCTATTTCAGCTCCCCGATAAAGGCCCGAAGGTGGTTGAACTAGCGCTCTCCTCAAAGTTAGAGTTGTGGAACGACTGGAAGCTTCCACACGTTGATCACCGAGACTTTTCAAATAATTTAAAAGATAGTCTCTCTCCAACCATGCTCCAGATCTTGGACAGTGTGATGCATATTTTTCTCAGCAGCATCACCGACGCGCATTTCAATGACAACAGCTCTCATCTCATGGCCGCTATATATTATGGATGTAAGGCTGATCGGGCATCCTTTATATTGGCTCAGCTTCGCAGTCATGTGAGGCGTGCTGAGATCGACCTAACCTCTAGCACATTTAAAGCCAAGTTAGGATTTGTCAATCGACTCAGTCATATCATCGTGGAGCAGCTTGAAACAGTTCCTCGTGGATATTTTCTCACCAGAAGAGATCTTCTTCCTACAGTTTACATTCATCGCAGACATCAGAATGTAACTGGCCATCCTAGGAAGTTTAGACTTCAGCTAACGGAGGACCACGGCCCAGCTAAAGGAAAGCAGTCGCTCCTTTATGCTGACCCTCCAACTGATGCAGATCAGTCCTCGACTGATAGTGACTCTTTCACTGATGAGTCTACTGCACCTGCAACTAGCGAATCTCCTTACATCGTTGTCCCAGAAACTCTAGAAGAAGGCTTCAATGCAAGCCTTGACCAACAACTAGAAAGTTGTTTTGGTCAAATAAGGGATCATAGTCCCTTTCTCTTCGAACATCTTCATAGATACTTCCAGTATCACCTATGGAGATACCAGGTGGATGATGCCACAATGCTAATGATGACAGACAAACGAGGCTACTCATACTGGATTGAGAAAGGTCAATGGAGCAGGATATGGATGAACTATCCACTCGATACACCTCCATCAGTCCCAGAAACCATGGATTCTATGATTAAGAGGTTTCAAACCTCGGTGCCTCATGATCCACCCCTTCCCAAACATGAGCCCTCCAACTCATCCATAACTCCTCTTCAAGAGGATACCTTCATCACCATACCAGACGAGCCACTTCTCGAACTCCCATCAGCTTCTTCTCTTAGGTAAGATCCACTCTCTCTCTCTCAGATCTTGATCAACTGATGACGACAGAGGAGTCATATGCTTGGCTGTCCGCTCCAATGCCTGCACCACAAGCTCCCCACATCACTAACAACTTGTTGGCTACTTCTTTCTCTCTTCTGCCATAGTTTTCACGGCGTTTGATCCACAAGCAAGACACTGAAAATCGTTCTTCATCAAATTCAACCAAAAATTAGCGTTTGATCTGGAAACAAGGCGTCGGCCCTCCGAATTATCATTTTCAAAGACCAAAGACCAATCAACCAACTTAAGGATTTCATTGAAGGAACCATAAAAGATAGGTTCGGTGAAAGTTCCAAGTCAATAGAGGTTTATTCTAAGTCGTACACTCGAAGGATCGATAACCTGAAGATGCCTGCAGGTTATCAACCCCCGAAGTTTCAACAGTTTGATGGAAAAGGCAATCCAAGACAACATATAGTCCATTTTGTTGAAACGTACAATAATGCTGGAACCTATGGAGACTATTTGGTCAAGCAATTCGTCCGATCTCTAAAAGGAAATGTATTCGACTGGTACACGGACTTAGAGTCCAATTCAATTGACAATTCGGAGCAGCTCGAGCATGAGTTTCTCAATCATTTCTACAGCACTAGAAAAACAGTCAGTATGGTAGAACTCACAAGCTCTGGCCAATGGAAAGAAGAACTTGTGATTGATTATATCAATCGGTGGAGAAATCTTTATCTCAACTGCAAAGATCGTTTGTCTGAAGCATCCGCCATAGAAATGTGCATCCAAGGAATGCATTGGGGCCTTCAATACATCTTGCGAGGAATTCAGCCAAGAACTTTTGAAGAACTAGTTACCAGAGCTCATGATATGGAGCTGAGTATGGCAGCAAGCGGAATTGATGGACCACCAATGCAAGAACCTCGCAAGTTCAAAGAAAGACAAGATTTCAAGAGAAGTGCTAAGTCCTTTGACAAAGCACCAAAGAAAGAGTCTATGGCAACAAAAGCAACACATGTCAAGTTCATCAGAAAGGATGCTGAAAAGGATGCAAAGCAGAATATTCAACCAGAAAAGAGGATGACCCTGAAAGAGATGCAACAAAAATAATATCCTTTCCTGGATTCAGATGTCTTGGGGATTTTTGATGACCTACTCAAAGAAGGACTCGTTGAATTGCCAGAAATGCAGTGTCCTAACGAAGCAGGGAGAATTGATGACCCGAAATACTACAAATACCATCGATTAGTTGGACATCCAATTCATGATTGCTTCATATTGAAAGACAAGATCATGTAACTGGCTCGTCAAGGGAAAATATCACTTGAAGAAGATGATGCTAATGCAAATATTGTCATCACTGAGTCTAGTAATGTGGTGAATGATGAAGAAGACAATAAACGAGTCGAAAAAGAGACTCTTGTGGTTGATAATGATTGCATATCTACAATAACATTCACTGATGAAGATTTACAGCTTGGGTCTGATCCTCATAATAGACCTTTATTCATGAGTGGCTATGCATGTGAAAAACGAGTCAATAGAATACTTATTGATGGAGGATCTGCAGTAAATATCTTACCTTTAAGAACATTGAAAGAATTGGAAATTCCTACGGAAGATCTTTCAAGTAGTCGGTTGATGATTCAAGGATTTCAACCATGAGGGACAAAGAGCTCTTGGTTCCATAAGGTTGGATTTGCTAATGGATGATATGAAATCAACCGCAATGTTTCACGTGATTGATGCCAAGACTTCATATAACATGCTTCTTGGACGACCATGGCTACATAAGAATGGAGTTATTCCCTCAACATGGCATCAATGCTTCAAGTATTGTCGGGATGGAGTTGTAAAAATGGTAGTTGGTGACCACAAGCCTTTTACGGAAGTTGAATCATACTTTGATGACTCAAAGTACTATTTATCTAACGCAAAGACAACAAAGTGGGCAGAAGTTCATCAGAAAGAACTTGAAAGTGGCCAAAAGATCAAGAAAGAAGCATCTGGAACAGAATCACTGGAAGGGCTCACTTTACCTCTAACCAAAATTGATGCAAAGAAGCCAATCCCACCACCACTCAAAGGGTTCATTCGACCAACACAAGGCAGTGCTACTGAACATGGAGAAAGTGTGAATAGTGATGCCACTCAGCATTTCGACCCAAAAGTATTTAAACTTCTCGTTAAAGCTGGTTATAGTCCACGCGAAAGCCCTGTGACGGAGTCCTACTCAAAAGTTGTAGATCAACAGAACTACGGACTTAATGCCACACAAAAAATGTTGAAAAAGAACGGCCATGCTGTCCCAAGCACTAAGGCAGGTTTGGGATTTGTCCCACAAAATCCCATCCGCATCACCATCAAAAGGGTTACAACAAACCATGTCTTTGAAGGAGAATTTTCATCAACAGAAGATGCAGTTGGCAAATACAAAAAGAAAACTCTAAAAAAATCTATTTTCAAGAGACTTGGTAAGACTCTGAAGGTGTCTATCTTCAAGAGCTTGGCTGAAAATATGGTGGCAAGATCACAACGGTTGGAAAGTCAAATGGATTCGATAAACCTCAAGTAACTCAAAAGTCGAGGAGTTTGATCCCTTCCCGCATGAAGAGATGCACCACACTGACTGTGTCATGTGGAGAAGAATTGAAAGCAAAGATGAAAACTATCATTTTTACACAACACGTTGAAGTTCAAAACACGATCCCTCGTGATGTTCACAACCAGTTGCATCGACACATCTCCCGCCTGGTTAGAAGGGGTGTGATCAAGATAAATAATGAGGCACACATAGTTTGGTGAGACAAAGGGACAGAACAATAAGAAAATGCATAGACTTCAAAAGTCCTGAAGAAATGAATGAAGAAGTTGCCTCATCGCATCACATTACCTTAAGTGAAGAAGTGACTATCGAAGAGAAAGATGCAGAGATAGCCCCTCCTTAGTTTGAAGAAGATGTCAATTCCACTGTCGACGAGTTGAAAGAAATCAATTTGGGCGATGAAAATGACCCAAGACCCACCTATATAAGTGCGCTTTTGACTGTCGATGAAGAACACTCATATATTGAACTGCTAAAAGAGTTCAAAGATATATTCACTTGGTCATACAAAGAGATGCCTGGATTAAATCCAAAGATAGTTGTTCATCATTTAGCAGTGAAAAAGGAGATACGACCTGTCAAGCAAGCTCAACGACGATTTCGTCCAGACTTGATCCCACTCATTGAAGCTGAAGTAAACAAACTCATTGAAGTGGGGTTCATTAGAGAAGTTAAATATCCGACTTGGATATCCAGCATCGTCCCTGTGAGAAAGAAAAATGGACAAATTCGAGTTTGTGTTGATTTCAGAGATTTAAATAAAGCATGCCCAAAAGATAACTTCCCACTGCCGATTGCTGAACTGATGATCAATGCTACCACTAGACATGAAGCACTGTCTTTCATGGATGGATCTTCTGGTTATAACCAAATTCGTATGTCTCCAGAAGATGAAGAGTTCACAACATTTCGTATTCCTAAAGGGATATATTGCTACACCGTCATGCCGCTCGGATTGAAGAATGTCGGTGCTACATATCAAAGGGCTATGGAAAAGATATTCGATGATATACTCCATAAAAATATTGAATGTTATGTGGATAATGTGGTGGTAAAGTCAAAACGATGAAGTGATCATTTGGGAGACTTAAAGATGATCTTTGAGCGGCTCAGAAAGTATCAACTAAAGATGAATCCCCTGAAGTGTGCATTTGGTATAAAGTTTGGAAAATTCCTTGGATTCATTGTTCACCACCAAGGAATAGAAATTGAACAAGCCAAGATTGATGCAATAATGAAGACGTCTGAGCCTCGTAACCTTCATGAGTTAAAATGTCTATAAGAAAAGCTCACATATCTTCGAAGGTTTATCTCAAATCTAGCTGGTGGGTGTCAACCATTCAGCTGAATCATGAAAAAGGGTGTGCCATTCAAATAGGATGAGTTAGTAACGCTTTCAAAAGCATTAAAGGCTATCTTATAAAATCTCCTGTGTTAGTGGCACCTGTGGCAGATCGCCCGTTGATTTTATACATCGCTGCTCAAGAAAGATCCATGGGGACATTACTTGCCCAAGAAAATGAGAATGGCGAAGAGAGTGCACTATACTATCTCAGTAGAATGATGATGCCAAATGAATTGAAGTACTCTCCAATTGAGAAGTTATGTTTAGCTTTGATATTCTCCATCCAGAAATTGAAACATCACTTCCAAGCCCATACTGTCCGCCTCATCTCTAAAGCAAATCCCTTGAAGTATGTAATGTCGAGACCTGTTCTGTCAGATAGGCTTGCACGGTGGTATCTCCAACTACAATAGATTGAGATCATATATGTCCCTCAAAAAGCTGAGAAAGGACAAGTTCTAGCAGATTTTCTGGCTGACCATCCAATCCCTGCCGAATGGGAACTCACTAACAATCTCCCAGACGAAGACGCACTTGCAGTTGAAATCTCTCCTCCTTGGCTTATGTATTTTGATGGTGCAGCCCATAGAGAAGGAGCCGGTGCCGAAGTTATGTTTGTGACACCTGAAGGAAGAGTATTGCCATATTCTTTTACCCTAACAAAAAATTGCTTCAATAATGTAGCTGAGTATCAAGCGCTTATCTTCGGATTAGAAATGGCAGTAGATACGAAAAGATTGCACATGAAGGTCTATGGAGACTTTAAGTTGGTGGTCAATCATATAAATGAGCAATATGAAGTCAAAAAGCCCGAGTTACTACCATACGTCAAGTATGCCCAACGAATGATTGGATGGCTTGGAAATGTGGAAATTGAACGTGTGCCAAGAAAAGAAAATAAACAAGAAGACGCATTGGCTAAGCTTTCATCCATAATAGCAATGGCTGATGGCAAAATTCTCATACCCGTTTGTAAAAATTAGGTTATACCACCTGTCTTCGAAGATGAAGATTTTGAAGATGAGAATAATGTTGTAGAAATGTTTGAAATTGAATAAGAAGACTGGAGACAGATGTTCGTTGATTACTTGAAATATGAAAGGTTACCAGATGATCCACGTCGAAGAATTGATGTTCGCCGTCATGCTGCTCACTTCATCTACTTCAAAAGCACACTGTATAGACGGTCTTTTGATGGTGTCTTTTTTAGATGTTTAAATGACGAAGAAGCTGCAAAAGTTATGGAAGAAGTACATTCCGGTGTCTGTGGCGCTCACCAATCTGGTCCAAAACTACACTTCCGAATTAAGAGAATGGGTTACTACTGGCCGACTATGGTAAAAGATTGCTTAGATTATGCGCAGAGATGTCAACCTTGTTAATTTCATGCAAACCTCATCCATCAACCACCCAAGCCATTACATCCTACAATTGTTTCTTGGCCTTTTGATGCTTGGGGCATGGATATTGTGGGGCCCATGACAAAATCTTCTAGAGGGCACTTATACATCTTGACTGCAACAGATTATTTCTCAAAGTGGGCTAAAGTAGTATCTTTGAAAGAAGTGAAGAAGGAGAATGTGGCCGACTTCATCAAGTCCAATATTATCTATCACTACGGGGTCCTTCGATACATCATCACTGATAATGGGAAGCCCTTTAGTAATGCATTGATAGATAAACTCTACGAGAAATTCAACTTCAAGCAAAGAAAATCATCCATCTATAATGCAGCTGCCAATGGACTAGCTGAAGCTTTTAACAAGACATTGTGCAACTTGTTGAAGAAGGTAGTTGCAAAATCAAAGCGTGATTGACATGAGCGAATTGGTGAAGCATTATGGGCGTACAGAACAACTCACAGAACGCTCACACAAGCAACTCCCTATTCACTGGTGTATGGAATGGAAGTCGTTATCCCGCTTGAGCAACAAATTCCATCTCTCAGAAATGCTATCCAAGAATGTAACATTACAGATTTTTAGAGTTTATTTAGGAAATTAAAGAAATTAATTAGAGCCTAGTTAAGGAATTTTTGGCCCTAAATTGCGATTTTAGAAGTTATTTTTCGTAAAATTGTCTTTTCGAGAATTTTGATTCCAGCTCAGTTATAGCTGATTTTGGTCATGTTTAAAAGGTATTGATCCAAGGAGCATGCCGGTGCTTTCAGATTTCGAATCTGAAGTCGTTTGAGTTCCCGGTGATTTAAATCGCGTTTAAAGGAGTTATGAATAGTGTTTTCCGTAGGAGCATGATCGTTAGAAATTTGCGAAATCTCGTGTGTTGATCCGAGCCTTGTGTTTGCAAGCCTACCATATAGGAAATTTCTCAAGGAATCCATTGGCGTTCCCGAATTTTTATTCTGAGGTCAATTGATCGCTCGGGAATTTTATTTGTCCCTTGTGTGGAATAGTAACTTTATTTTTGAAAGGAGAATCTTTTCTCATTTTCCTTCAAAACGACTCGTTCTTTATTCCGAGTCAAGTTGGTTCAATAGTACTCGAGCCAGTCTTGATATATGTAACTTGATTCTTGATAATAACATGTCTTCAATAAAGCTAAGGTATGATTGAGTTAAAGTATATTGATTATATTTGGTATAACTTTTTGAAAGTACAAGATGAGGAGAAAAGTTTTGAGCAAGACAAGGTTAGTCGATTTTTGGGAGTCGAATATTATTTCTTTTTGAAATAAAATTGTGGTTATACCAAATTTTAAAATGGAACTTATTGAAGTAAGTTCTAGATTAATCTTTTTAAAGAATTTTGAGTCATTATGGACTCAAGCAAGCAGTGAATCTTCTCAGAATATTATTTTCTGTAATTACTCAAACTATTTCGGTTATTTTGGACCGTTAAAAAATTTTGAGTAGAGTTATAAAGTTTGAAAGTTGATTTGAAAATCTTCTTTGTGATAAAGGCTCGTCTAGTGCCCATAAGAAAAGAATTTAAGGATGAGTTAAGGATGAATGAGGCATAGAGCATATAGTTAGAACATAGACTATAGCAAGCTTGAATTAAGAAGAATTTCTATAATTCTCTTTAAGTTCTCTCAGGAGCCTTAGATTGAGTAAGTTCCTTCTCAAGGAGCCAGAGTTAAGTAGAAGCCATTCGAAAGAACATTTATAGAGCATTCATAAGAAGGATAAAGGGGTTCCGAGATTATAGTAGAATCGAGAAGAAGGTCATGAAGTTCAGTTTGGATCAAAGGAACAAGAAGATAAGCAGTCGAGTTAAAGACAAGTTATCCAATTGTGGATCCAATGCAAGTTCAAGGAATTCCCACGCAAGAGCTTTCAACTCAAGAGAAGTCTCGTTTGAAGATCTAATCGCGTTTGCAAGGAATGAAGATTCACTTCCTTTGATAGAAGCTCGTTGATTCAAAGGAAGGACATTCAAGTCCGTGTCGCATTCAAATGCCCAGAGTTATCACTTGCTTCAAGCCAATTAATGAAGATGAAGATTGTCGTTATAACTGTAGCTAAGAAAGTTTGAAGATATATTGGTGTTCTACCGAGCTTCCAAAGGACGTTGAAGTCAAGTTATAGTGAGTCCAAGAGGATCAATAGATTAAGTCGCTTTGCCGTGTCCCTTTCGATAGATAGGAAGAGATCTCCGGATATCGTTTTTCCGGCCAGGCGCAGCTATCTGAGTACAGTCGACTTGTGTGTTTTCATAGCAACCTCGCCAAGAAGAAGGTACGTGATGCTTAAGAAAGAGAGAGAATACCCAAAGAAGAAGATCGTTAAGAAGACAAACCTAGTGTTCGAAGATTGAGAGTTTCAGTTTGATGGAAGTTTTGTTGAGTCTATTTATTCGGTCTCATGTCAATAGAATCGATTTGTTCATTCTCTTTTGGAATCGATTTATTCTCTTGTTAATTGAATCAATTGCCCTTCAATAGCTTTGTATCAATTGAAATTCTCCATTTATACCATTTGAAATTCTTTGATTATATCCGCTTGGATAATTTACAATCCCTTGGATGGTACTTCTTTGATCATCAAGAATCAGTAATAGCATTTCCTTGATAGGCTATACTAACGCCTTTGCGAGAATATTGGAGCACGGTTTCTAGTTGCTAACCGTTGATTTCTTCCATATCTTTGTTATGTGCAAGAATCCTTCAAGTTCATAAGTCCTCTGAAAAGGCAATATTTTTGGCATATATAACCAAGTGTTATATTCTTTCTAGATTTTAACTTTGTCAAGAAATTATTTATAAAGATAAAGTCCTCACTCAGAGGCGTTCGTTTATTTTGCTCCCACTCATAGAACTCGAGTGTGGATCTTGGAATAAAGTAGAGAGCTATAGCAGTATTCCTTTTAGTCAAGGTTGGAGGAATAAGAGATAGTATTTCCTAGAAGGAAGTAGAATCCAAGTAAGCGCCAGATAGTATTCTCAAAGTTTAGGATGTGCGTTTCTAAGAAGATTTCTCAGCTTGTTGCGTTTGGAGGTGATCTGAAGAATGTCGGCAAGTAAGTTTCAAGCGTGTAGTTCAAGTCCAGACGTGTGATCTTCACGCCTGCAAGCAACGGTGACCACCAACAGGAGCCATAAAGTCAGATAACTGCTTCAAGGAAAAGAGACGACTGCGACGAAGAATTTAAAGATAAAGGCACATCACGAAGTATGCCCCAAGAAGATGAAGAAACCGAAGCTCAAGAAGTTAAAGATGAAGATAAAGTAAGTTTTTGAATGTGATAGAATGTGCAAGGAACCATCGAAGGAGGTGCTCGATTGATTTGAGTTTGTCATTTAGTTCGAATTCGTTAAAGTTTCTCAAAGTTGCGTGAATTAAAGTCAGAAGCAAAAGTAAAGCCAAGTGAAATAAAAGAAGGATGGACTTGTTGAGATTGTCCGTGCTCGAGGAGCAAGTTTGGTGAATTTTTATTTTATTTATTTCGTTGCTTGAATATGTTTTAGAGGTCCGCTCGAATGCAAGATCATAAGGAGTTCGTGTAAAGTGATATTTCGAGAGAGATTTCATAAGGAAGAAAAGATAGAAGATGCTAAGGCTTTGAGGAAGAAAAGAGGAACGATTAATAGAAGTACTAGTCCTGCGTAAGGACTATTTGATTACGGAAGGCTTTAGGCTATTCTTAGCCGTATAGTAAAGATTTCGAACCTATGTCATTCCAGAAAGGTTGCGGATTTCTAAGAGGTATCCAGATCTCCGTTTGAGGGGAAGTAAATTCCAGGACGAATTTTTTTTTAAGGGGTGTAGTATGTAACATCCCAGCTTTTCGGTGTTTATTTAGGAAATTAAAGAAATTAATTAGAGCCTAATTAAGGATGTTTTGGCCCTAAATAGCGATTTTAGAAGTTATTTTTCGTAAAATCATCTTTTTGAGAATTTTGATTCCAGCTCAGTGATAGCCGATTTTGGTCATGTTTGAAAGGCATTGACCTAAGGAGCATGCCGGTGCTTTCAGATTTCGAATATGAAGTCGTTTGAGTTCCCGGTGATTTAAATCACGTTTAAAGGAGTTATGAATAGTGTTTTTCCGTAGGAGCGCGATCGTTAGAAATTTGCGAAATCTCGTGTGTTGATCCGAGCCTTAATTTTTGAAGCTAACCTATAGGAAATTTCTCAAGGAATCCGTTGGCGTTCCCGAATTTTTATTCTGAGGTCAATTGAACGCTCGGGAATTTTATTTGTCCCTTGTGTGGAATAGTAACTTTATTTTTGAAAGGAGAGTCTTTTCTCATTTTCCTTCAAAATGACTCATTCTTTATTCTGAGTCAAGTTGGTTCAATAGTACTAGAGCCAACGAACCTTCTGATATTTTCGGATTTAATAAATGAGGTTATTTGGATCTCGCCATCGAATAAAGTGCCTTTTATCCGAACCTGATATTTTTAAAGTAGTGTTCTTGCACTGAAGTAGCTTCTCGAGGAAGCCATATTTTTTTCCTATAGATAGCAGCCCTCCCCTTTCATTTTTGCTCGCTCATTCACTTCTTCAAACACCAATTCTGTAGAGTAGAGAGATAGAGAGAGGGGAGCCCTCTTCGTGAGGACACCCCCTAGTTGAGAGAGGAGCGGAGTAGGGAGCACGGCGACGCAAGGAGCCCCCGCGGTGCTAGAGGGCGCCGCGGGGCAACAAGGGGGCGCAGCGGGGCTGGAGCGAGGGGGCGCCGGCGTGCACCCCCTGATGAAGCCATGGCCAACAAAGATGATGAAGAACCGGAGTTGCAATTTAGAGGACCAATCACAAGATCAAGAGCTAAGAAGTTGCAAGCTTACTTGCAAGTGTTGATTCGAAGAAAGCTCGAGATTGGAGATGAAGAAGTCAAGAGAAGCAATTCTAAGATAGTTAATTTATTAACTATTGAAGATCAAGAACACACCATGGAGTATTAATCTTGAAGAGATGAAGATGAAGAGTTCAAGAGCATGTGTGCATGTGCATGGAATTGTCGTGCATGTGTGTGCGGTTTTTAGTGAAGAAATCGGTCCCATAGTAATTAATTATGGGGTTGATTTTATTTAGACTATAGTATTTATTTTATTTAATTAAGACTATAGTTGGATCAGATTTATTTAATTATTTAGGAGTAATTTTCGTCCATATTGAGGTCAAGTTTGACTAGAATTGTATTTAAAGTATTTTTCTACCTTGAATAGAATTCTAGTTTAGGTATCTTCCTAGTATAGTTAGAGATCTCTTTTGGATCAATTTTTAGGCCTTTTTATCTTATTATTTTCGTTCCCTCATAGTCCTATAAATAGGGGAACCATGTCATATTGTTACTTTAGACATTATTGATTAAAATTGCTTTTGCATTCAATTTGTGTCTCAACCGTTTAAAGCTTTTGATTGTTTTCCTCGAAAATTATCATTCTTGAAGCCTAGCAAACTTTGAGTCTTACATCAAGGGAACGTTCTAATTCATACGAAGAATTAGGGTGAACTCGCTACGAAGAACAACTTAGAGATTCGTTTTCGTCGTACAAGATACGCCGGGGATTAATCGGGTTGTAATTCAACAACACGAACACCAACGCCACCATCAACGACCTCCTCCACCATCATCAACTCGTCCATATCTTCATCAATCATTCAGATTCGTTTGGGTCCAAGTTCGAGTTCAATTCAAGATCCGTTCGACGTAATTCCTACCCGAACCGTAAGTTCATCTTAATTCTATCATATCCTATCTACTCTAGCCATTCTAAACCCATTCATCACCATTGATTTACCTTCATCCAAGCCGTCCATAAACTCGTCCAAAACAGCCCTATTTCTATTTGGATTTGTGTTATTTTGTGTGTCATTGTCTAGGTATTTTAGTTGAGTCTTAGTCGTCTAGATAATCGAGTATAGATCCCTTACTTCACCGACGTAGTTTCTTTCCTTTACTTCCGCGTCTTTTGTGTTTCGTTGGTCATTGAGTCCCGGGTCACATCATAAATTGGTATCAAGAGCCACGTCGGTTTATATCGTTCGTGGTTCCATACTCGTTTATTTGTCCCGTTTATTTTGTTTGCGTTTTATCGAGTTGTAATTTAATTTCCGTATTGTTCATTGTTTAAAAAAAAAAAAAAAGAGGATCAGATCGTACAAAAAAAAAGAGAAAAGAAACGATCAAAAAAAAAATCGGATAAAAAAAAAATCCGACAATTCAAAAAAAAAAAGAGGTATATCCATTGTTTCCTTTTGTGTTCTATTTTATTTTGGTACCTTCTTTTTAGGTACAAATCCATAGTTGGTTATTTCCTTTTAGATTCTCTTTCTTTTAGGAAGTTTCCTTCTTAGTTTGTTTTGATTTTGGTAACTACTTTATATATCTTACTTTATTTTTGGTTCTTTCCTTCTAGAGTCTAGGCTAATTAAGGTATTTAGATTGTGTCACATAGATTGATACATATCCAAATCCTTTTCTTTCCTTCTTTCTTCATTTCTCTCCTACCTTTTACCCTAACACACCCGGTTTTCCGGTTTTCCATCTTCTCCCTACTATTTTTGCTCCCGAACTCCGATTTTTCTCCACCATACCATTCCGGAAACGTCTCGACAAGACGAACCAAACTCACCACTTTGTCGTGACATAAGGGCTTTTTAGGCCAAATTTCATCAGCTTCAAGGTGAAATCGCTCCCAGAAGTTCGAGAGAAGCCGATTTCAAGCAACGGAAGAGTCGATTAACACCACCATATACACACCTCTCACACGAGCACCACTACATACTTGAGAGCATACACGAGAGGTAAAATACAGAGAGAAAACACGAGTGATTGTGAGGAATTGTGAGGTCCTATACCCTGTTTTCCTTTCACGTTTGTTCATTGTTTGCAGGTACGCATGGAGTCCAGAGACGGGTATAACAAAACACGTGATAAGGCACCCGCTTCACCTAGTTCTCATACAGACGCGGCTTCATCGATGCCACAACCATGGAATGCCCAGTTCCACCATCAAGAACTGGAGCATAAGCTAGATAGTTCGTTGGCCAAGATGATGGCGCAACTCGAGCTTATTGCTGCTCGAATTCCTGTCCAACAGCCAGAAGTAGTTCATCAATCTGAAGTAGCTCGTCAGCCAGAATTTCATGTAGCCAAGCCAGCCCTGGGCGAATGCTAGGGCACCACAAGCTCAGCGGCGCCAACCTCAAGTGCAGTTTAATGATCACTATGATCGTGAAGCTGAAAAAGACTATGGTTACTATGCAGAGGAGTTAGAGGCTGAGTATGATCCATATCAGAGACGTGACCGACCACGTCTGCCCTACAGACAAGCGCCCCGATGTGCAGATCCCGACAGCTTGTTGAACAACATCAAAATAAGCATCCCAGAGTTTGAAGGCCTTCACGATCCTGATCTGTACTTGGATTGGGAACGTAAGGTTGAGAAGATCTTCGACTGCTATGACTTCCCTGAGCAGAAGAAGGTCAAGTTAGCATTATTAGAGTTTCGAGGCTACGCAGCCTCATGGTGGGAGATGTAGCAGGATCGACGCCGATGTGAGAGATATCCACCCGTCGATACTTGGGAAGAGATAAAAGGATTGCTGCATGGCAGGTTCATTCATGTACATTATGAGAGAGAGCTCGAGAAGAAGCTCACTCGGATCAAGCAAGGGACTCGATCAGTTGAAGAATACCACAAGGAGCTTGAGACTGCCCTGAATAGAGTTGGGAAACAAGAGACCTTAAATGCTACCATCATTCGGTACATTGAAGGCATGAATCCTGACATCGCATGTGAAGTTGAACTCAAGAACTTCACAAGTATAGAAGAGATGGTGCACTACGCATCAATTGTGGAGACACAGCTCAGAGAGGGAAGACGGAGATCGCACCACAGTTCAGCCCCTGTTCGACCCCCATGGAACAAAAGTACAAATCCCACATCATCTTCTACCCCTTCTACTGAGCCTACTCGTCCCCGAGGTCAGTCCGGACTGTCCGAGCGGCATTTCGACCGTTCTACACCGCAGTCCAGTTGTAGACCCGAGTCTACACCGGCACCACCGTCCAGACCAGCCTATACACGACCCAATTCACCCAACCCAGCACCTAGTGCCAATCAGAATCGAGCTAGAGACATCCAGTGCCATAAGTGCCAAGGTTGGGGCCACTTTCAAAACCAGTGTCCGAACCGGCGTGTTCTGTTCATTACCGAACAGAATGAGATGGAGTCAGCCAGTGAGGACAAGGACCAGCCCGTAGTTGACACTAAGAAGGAGCCAGAGATGCCTCCAGTCGACTCGGATGAAGAGGAACCTGAGCTTCCTCATCTTAGTCTTGTGTCTATACGCAGTCTGAGCATCAATCGTGAAGAAGAGCAGCCGGACCAACGTGAGAACATTTTTTTCACACGTGTTACTATCAAAGACCAGACCTGCTCGATGATAATAGATAGTGGGAGTGTGATCAACGCCATGAGCCAGTATGCAGTTGACAAATTGGCGCTGACCACCATCAAGCATCCAAAGCCATACAAGTTGTAGTAGCTTACAGATCGAGGAGAGATCAAAGTAACGTCTCAGGTAAGTGTCTCATTCTCTATTGGTCGATTTTTTGACTCTGTTGTTTGCGATGTTATTCCTATGGATACAGCACACATGTTGTTAGGTAGACCATGGCAGTTTGACAGACAGACGATTCATGATGGCTTCGCAAACACGTACATCGTGAAGAGAGATGGACGGACTACTACACTTAAGCCGCTGTCCCCTAAAGCCGTTGTAGAAGATCAGAGAATTATGCAAGAGAGGTTTAGAGCTGAGAGAGCAAAAGAGGCCGCCGCCGCCGCCCGGATTGCCGCCAACGGTACCCAATCGACTGAGACCCCCAAGAAGGCCGCCACTCCTACTTCTTCAGCCCCTAAACCGTCCTCCAATGATTCCCTTGTGTATGGGAATTCATCTGGATCAGCTGCAAAGAAAGATCAAAACCGCAGCCTGTTTATTTCAGTGAAAGGCGTAGAGAAAGCATTAAAAGTAGGTTTACCTTTTGTTCTTCTATCTTATAAGAGCAGTGCTATTAATGATGTTTCTTTGCCTAGTGTTGTGCAGCCACTTATGGAGGAGTTCGCGGATGTGTTCCTGGAAGAGATTCCAAGTGGATTACCTCCAGTTCGTGGGATCGAGCACCAGATCGATTTTCAGCCCGGCGCCGTCTTGCCAAATCGACCAGCATATCGGACGTCCCCTAAAGAGACCAAGGAAATCGATAGACAAGTGAAAGACTTTCTTGAGAAGAAGCAGATTCGAGAGTCGATGAGCCCCTGCGCAGTTCCAGTCATGAAGCATCTTACTGAGCTAAGTAAGAAGGATCGTAAGTTTGAGTGGGGTAAAGCACAGCATGAAGCATTTACACGTTTAAAACATCTTTTATGTCATGCACCTGTTTTGTGTTTACCTGATTTTGATAAGATTTTTGAGATTGAATGTGATGCCTCCAGGATAGGTATTGTTGCTGTTTTGATGCAGGAACGGCGTCCAGTTGCCTACTTCAGTGAGAAATTGAATGGTGCAGCTCTGCGTTATTCTACCTATGACAAAGAGTTGTATGCATTGAAGAGATCATTGGAGACGTGGCAGCATTATCTGTGGCCAAAGGAGTTTCGTGATTCACACGGACCATGAGAGCTTAAAGCATTTGAAAGGGCAGCAAAATCTGAACAAGAGGCATGCGAGATGGGTCGAGTTCATCGAGTCCTTCCCGTACGTCATCAAATACAAGAAAGGAGAAGACAATGTTGTAGCCGATGCACTATCTAGACGGTACACATTGCTGAATTTAATGCATGCTAGAATGCTTGGTTTTGAGTCGATTAAGAGTCTGTATGCATGTGATCCATTCTTTGCTTCGATTTTTGATGAGTGTTCGAAAAAGTCTAAGTCTTTTGATGAATTTTTCATGCATGATGGATTTTTATTTCGTGGTTCGCAGTTATGCATTCCTAGTTGTTCTATGCGTGAGCTACTTGTGTTAGAATCGCATGCGGGAGGTTTAATGGGTCACTTTGGTGTGAATAAAACATTAAGCATGCTGCATGAGCATTTTTATTGGCCACATATGAGAAGAGATGTTGAGCATGTGTGTAGTAGATGTGTTACTTGCCATAGGTCTAAGTCTACTTCACATCCGTTTGGATTATACACGCCCCTTCCTGCCCCTAGTCCACCTTGGATTGATTTGTCTATGGATTTTATCTTAGGATTACCTAGGTCTAGATCGGGTAAGGATTCTGTTTTTGTGGTTGTTGATCATTTTTCTAAAATGGCGCATTTCATTACATGTAGAAAAACTGATGATGCTATGCATATTGCCAATCTGTTCTTTGTGCATGTAGTTAGATTGCATGGTATTCCTAAAACTATTGTTAGTGATAGGGATTCCAAGTTTTTAGCACACTTTTGGCGAGTTTTGTGGGGAAAATTAGGGACTAAATTGTTGTTTTCTATTGCATGTCATCCACAAACCGATGGTCAAACTGAGGTTGTGAATCGCACTTTAGGCACACTACTTAGGTCCTTAATTAAAAATAATCTGAAGTCTTGGAAAGAGTGTTTACCTTACGCTGAATTTGCATATAATCGTGTGGTACATTCTTCTACTAATATGTCTCCTTTTGAGGTTGTTTATGGATTTAATCCGTTAACGGCTACTGATTTGTTACCTTTACCTGTTGAGCATCTAACAAGTGTTAAAGGTTTGAGAAGAGCTGAGCAAGTTAAGGAGATGCATGAGAGAGTGCGTGCTCGCATTGAGCACAAAGGAAAGCAAACGGCCGCCTCCAGAAACGTGCGACGCAAGCAAGTGATATTTCAGCCCGGCGATCGCATTTGGATTCATCTGAGTCCCGGACGGTTTCCAAATTTGAGAAAGTCCAAGTTGTCACCACGTGGAGATGGTCCTTTCACAGTTCTGAGTCGTGTAAATGACAATGCTTACCGCATTGATCTTCCCGGCGAGTATAAATGTTCTTCAACTTTCAATGTTGCTGATTTATCTTCGTTTGTTGCAGATGAGTTCGATCAAGATGATGATCCAAATTTGAGGACGAATTCTTTTCAGCAGGGGGGGAATGATGAAGCCATGGCCAACAAAGATGATGAAGAACCGGAGTTGCAATTTAGAGGACCAATCACAAGATCAAGAGCTAAGAAGTTGCAAGCTTACTTGCAAGTGTTGATTCGAAGAAAGCTCGAGATTGGAGATGAAGAAGTCAAGAGAAGCAATTCCAAGATAGTTAATTTATTAACTATTGAAGATCAAGAACACACCATGGAGTATTAATCTTGAAGAGATGAAGATGAAGAGTTCAAGAGCATGTGTGCATGTGCATGGAATTGTCGTGCATGTGTGTGCGGTTTTTAGTGAAGAAATCGGTCCCATAGTAATTAATTATGGGGTTGATTTTATTTAGACTATAGTATTTATTTTATTTAATTAAGACTATAGTTGGATCAGATTTATTTAATTATTTAGGAGTAATTTTCGTCCATATTGAGGTCAAGTTTGACTAGAATTGTATTTAATGCAATTTTCTACCTTGAATAGAATTCTAGTTTAGGTATCTTCCTAGTATAGTTAGAGATCTCTTTTGGATCAATTTTTAGGCCTTTTTATCTTATTATTTTCGTTCCCCCATAGTCCTATAAATAGGGGAACCATGTCATATTGTTACTTTAGACATTATTGATTAAAATTGCTTTTGCATTCAATTTGTGTCTCAACCGTTTAAAGCTTTTGATTGTTTTCCTCGAAAATTATCATTCTTGAAGCCTAGCAAACTTTGAGTCTTACATCAAGGGAACGTTCTAATTCATACGAAGAATTAGGGTGAACTCGCTACGAAGAACAACTTAGAGATTCATTTTCGTCGTACAAGATACGTCGGGGATTAATCGGGTTGTAATTCAACAACACGAACACCAACGCCACCATCAACGACCTCCTCCACCATCATCAACTCATCCATATCTTCATCAATCATTCAGATTCGTTTGGGTCCAAGTTCGAGTTCAATTCAAGATCCGTTCGACGTAATTCCTACCCGAACCGTAAGTTCATCTTAATTCTATCATATCCTATCCACTCTAACCATTCTAAACCCATTCATCACCATCGAATTACCTTCATCCAAGCCGCCAATAAACTCGTCCAAAACAGCCCTATTTCTATTTGGATTTGTGTTATTTTGTGTCATTGTCTAGGTATTTTAATTGAGTCTTAGTTGTCTAGTTATTCGAGTATAGAATCCTTTTGTAATCGACGTAGTTTCTTTCCTTTGCTTCCGCGTCTTTTATGTCTCGTTGGTCATTGTGTCCCGGGTCAAATCACCTCCCCCCCCCGCGGCGGCGCTCGTGCTATTTCAACAGCTTTGTCACGTTTTCGTGCGGAGGTCATAACTTTCACCTCGGTTTGAACCATGAGGCCCATGAGTACTCAAATCGAAGCTATTTCGAAGATATACGAAGTATCAGTGGCCCCTCATCCAGAATCTCGGCCGTTCTAGTAATATTTTCCGTCCCCTTTTAAGTAATTTCGAGCTTTTTAACTCATTTAAATTCTCGTGTTTTAAGTTATAGTTAAGGGTCGAAGGTTTAGATATCATTTAGATGTTTTATTAGGATCTCGTATAGGGCCGCTAATTCATTGATCGACTTTCCTAAAGAGGGGTGAACCCCGAGGAGGCTCGATGAAGGATTTTCGGCTCGTCATTTCGTCTACGTGCTCGTATCGAGATGCTCGTCATCGAGGTGGGTGGTTCTAAACTAAGTATAAGGTTTGAGCTATTAAGCTCTAGAAGCATGATAGGGCAAGATGAATATCCAATTAAAATATTTTATGCTCTGCCTGTTTAGTCTCTGTACAAGGAAAGGAAATGAATAAAGGAAGTTATATGCATTATATTGTTGAATTATTATTTGAGTTTGATAAAGTAAAGTAAGTTATTATAAGTTAAGTGAGCTCTCAGGTATGTTTAGATGTGCTAGAATTGCTTTTAGTTGCAATCTATACTTACGCCTATTCATTTCCTAGTATCTGGTTATTGGGTTTTGCTTAGCTTAATTAGCTAAGGATATGCTAGAATTGTTTATATACAATTTATGCTAGCATGAGATGTTTAGAATTGCTTTATTTGCAATCGATATTTATCCGCGTTCATTTCCTTATTTTGGAATGTTGGATCTCGCTAAAGATAATTTAGCTAAGTATTACTTCTTAGGGTGAGTTATAAATCCCTTATAAGCCGAGATCATGCTCAATTAAAGGATTAGCCTTAAACGATTGCTCTAAGTTTGGTAATGTTAGCTAATTCAAGTAAGTAAGGAAGGTTAAGGTTAAGTAAAGAAGAAATTTAAGGAAGGATTTAGCTTCTGTTGTAAGCAGGTTATCGAGCTCAAAGAATAGTTTATTTGCATTATCAAGCCGTGACCTTCGTGTCACTAATGTTGAACATTTGAAAGTAAAGGGAGTCACTGCTAGGGATCCCCTCGCATACTCAGAGGATACTTGAGGTAATCCATCTCTCATCCTAAGGCATAAGGGTGCAATAGACAACATGTTTGAGCCAGAAAAGGCGCCAAGAAAGGAAGTAAAAGGTTTTGCAGGTATGGAGAGGGCTTTTGCATTTTGCTCTCCATATGCCGCCAATTATAATTAGATATTCCAAAGTTTATTAAAGATTTTTCTAATAGAACCCCACTGAGTACATTAGTGCTCACACCCTCTTTTTTAAATGTTTTCAGGTTGAGATGCTGAGGCCGGTGATGTGCTGCTGGTGGGGTTGTCTGAGTTGTCTGAGGTTTCCAAGTTTGTTGCTCTATATGGTTACATTATTTTGTTCTGCTAAGTTTCTGCTAAGTACTCTGATATTAGCATCCATTCTTAATATTTGTAACTTGATTTTTGATAATAGCATGTCTTAATTGCTATGATTCGTGTTATTAATAAAGTTTTGAGAATTAGAAGCATGCTCTTTGACATCCCAGTTATTTCTTCATTAACTCCAAGTTATTTGAATAAACCTGTTGAGCATTCTGGTATCTATTCTTCTTCAGTTGACTTGTGATTGAGACTTGTATGCTTGTTGTTGTTGTTGTTCACCTATGAAGGGGCTTTTCATTCAAGTATGATTATGTTCATTCAAGTTAAGCTTGAGTTAGTTTCTTATTTGGTCCTATGAATGGGACAGTATAGGTCTTAGCCATTATAGCTTTTGAAGAAGGCTTTCTTAGTTATAGAGTCAAAATCCTATCGGTTTGTCTTTGGATTCTGTTTAAATTTCGGTTGGCCTATGTTTTGGCATTCCTTTGACTCGATTGAATCCTTTAATCCCTTTGATTCGTTGAAAATGATAATTCTTCCAAGTGACGAAGTTAAGTTGCCTAAGTTTTTGAGGGGCTAACTTAGTTAATTCTAAAAACACCCCCTGGATTTCCAATTAATCTACCTATTTTCTTCGACTTTTACGCCTAACACCCCGTCCCCATCAAAATGACCGCCTAAGGGACCGGGCTGTTACAAAGAAGGATTAATTGAAGAAGAAAATGCACACTTACGTCTTCAAGAGTTGGAAGCTTTGGATGAAAAGCGATTCGAGGCACAACAAAGGTTGGAATGATCTCAAAAGCTTTCAATAAAAAAAGTGCAATCACGTTCTTTCCAAGGTGGAGATCTGGTCCTTGCTGTGAGAAGACCAATTATCACCACTCATCGTGTCGGAAACAAATTTGTGTCAAGATGGGATGGTCCATATGTTGTTAAAGAAGTCTACACAAATGGTGTCTATAAATTGATCTCTGAAGATAACGTAAGAATTGGCCCGATAAATGGGAAGTTCTTGAAGCGTTATTATCCTTGAAGGAAAAAGATATGAAGAAAACTCCTGGCTCGCATGAGTATAAACTGCGTACGGCAACCACTAAAGAATGTGCATGTGGCTAAACTGCTAACTTTCCCACCAAAAGTTAAATTTATATGGTTAAACTGTTATTTATCCCACCAAATGTGTTCTATGTGGTTAAAATATAAAACAACCACTTTGTTTATAGTGGTTAAAGAATATTCACTCCTGGCCAGCATGAGTATAAATTGTGCACGGCACCTCCCCAAAACAAAATACAAATTGATCATTCGAACTACGTATTGACTTGATCCCTTTCAAAAGGGTACGTAGGCAGCTTAGATAATTTCGAACTTTACTCATGATTTGTGTTTTGTCATTTCAGTGGAATGATCATAGTTGAAGAATTTGAAGGCTCAAAGTCGAAAAGAATTAATGCATTGATTTAATAAAACCACAAAAGAATTCATATCAATTATTAGCATTGCCCAAATGTTTAAAAAAAGAGAGAGAGAAAAACAGCAAGCTAAATAAAGATCTAAGCAAAAGGATCTTGATCTTCTAAAGATTTCTGGGCTGACTCCAAAAGAGATTTTGTATTTTCTACCTTCTCGATTGCCTGTTTCTCAGAGATTTTCTTCAGCTTGGCAAGTTCTTCTTCAAATCCTTTGATCTTCATTTGAGTAGCATCATGAGAGATTTGATGTAAAATCTCTTCATTGCTTCTAGTTTCAGCATTACGAATGTAATATCTAATCTCCTCAAGATGTTGGGTAGAAAGCCCTTTAGACTTAAAAGATAACGACCTCACTTCATCATAAGCAGCAGCTATGGTGAAAAGCTCACCCAAACTCTTCTCTAGAAAAGACATGTCAAAGTCGCCAGAGAAAGCCTTCATTTGTGAAAATCCACCAAGTATTTCCTCTTGAAAGGATAACATGAATTCAGGTTGGGTCCTCAATACTTTATTACAAAGTTCACTCCAGTAATTTTGAAGGTATGACTTGCGGTGCTTGTCAAAAAGAGCTTTAACATTGAACTCAGAAATAGCTTCAAGATGAGGAACTGGCTTTGCTTTGATTAGTTCATCAGGTTGAGGCTCAAGAAACCTATCAAAATCCACTATCTCATGATTCTTCCGTAAGTCTTCTAAATCATCCCCAAATATCTCTCTCTCCAACTAACAAAAAGAGAGGGAAGAAAATGATTTAAGTGAGGAAATGAGACGCTATAAAAAAAGGGGCAAAAGATTAAGAAAAAAACCTCAGATATGGATGTGCTAACAAGATGACGACTGCTCTCGGCATGATCTTCAGCAGATGTTGCATGTTTCTTTTGTCTCTTAAAATGATGTTCTCCATTGCTGCTGGTAGAATCATTTAGAAGACACAAGTCATTTTCCACTTGTCCTTAGAATGATTCACTTCTTCAACTTTCTTCTTTTTTTTAGAGGTCTTGTCCTTGGAAGGATTCACTTCTTCAACTTTCTTCTTGCCTTTGGAGGTGTCCTTGGGAGGATTCACCGCTTCAACATTCTTCTTGCCTTCAAGGGTGTTGTTCTTGGGAGGACTGATATTTTTCTTTTTACTCTTGGATGCCTCATCTGTCTTGTGAAGAATCAAAGTCATAATTTTCTCTTCCAAGAAGCTTCTGCATGTTTGATCCCACCAACTCTTATATCCAGATGAGAAGAATCTCTTTGCACTCATAATCAAGTTGGAAAAAAAACCTTCAATTTAGAATGACGTTTCACGCATATACGCCAGTATTTGAACCCGTCATCTAAAGGAGCTTCACGAATATCTTGGGTGAGAACACCAGGTATGATTTGATAAAACCTAAATTGACGACTGAAGCGATGCGGACTATATGGCTCAACAACAAAGGATTTATTCAGCCGTCTGATAAGATAGTTGGAACGAAGGACCATGAAGAAACACTGTTCAGATTCACTCACTATATCATCATCAATAAAAGATTTGACATAATCTTTCCGAGTGAACATTGTGCAATTCCAAGAAATATCTCCTTGGAAGATTCGCTTGCGGGCCTTGGAAAATTCATATTGCCCCGCGCCTTCTTCACCTGAATGCTGAATTATTCTAGAGGTGTGCGTCTTTCGCTCAAAAAGAAAATGTGTTTTGAAATAATGTGCCACCCAACTATAGACAAAGTGAACTGGGAATGCTGTTGAAAGATCTAAAGTGTTTGAGATATTATTCAAACCTCTATAAATGCTAGTCAAAACTGGGATAGTAAGAGACACCCTTTTCTCAGCCGCCATTATACTTGCCATCTTAAAAGTATCTGGCCGAATCAAGTTTCCATCACCATCAGGAAAAACAAAGCAGCATAGCCAACAAGCAATGTGTGCAGCCAAATATGGTTCTTTCCATTATTTTTCTTTAATCCCGAGACGTACAAAAGGGACCATTTCTATGCCGGTCCAAGGTTTGTAAGCCTTCAAATCATCAGTTGGGTTATGAGTTGACTGAGGTGCCGTCTTGCTTTCCTTCCATGCGGGTGGCCTTTGATACACTGGTTGATTTTTAGACCAAAATTTGATCCAGTTCTCAATGGTAACTGAACCGGCTTTAGCACGATCAATGTGGTATGCGTGAATCAAAGAACTGCAGGAGGCTGGAATGTGTAAGTTGTCTTCTTGATTCGTACCAATAAGTTCTTCTGTACAAGGCACTACTTCATCATAAAATACTCCGTATACCGGAAGCCCGAACGAGAAGTGCAAGTCCCACAAAGAAATCGATAGCTCACCAAACGAAGTCAACAAGGTATTTGTTGAGGGACACCAAGCCTCACAAAAAGCTTTCATGATCTCTGTACTCTGATCATAGGTGAAAAGAGAAGCATATACAGAATCAAAGATATCCGCTTGGCGAAGTTCACTTTCACATCGACTAAGAATATCTTCAGTCCATTCCCAATATCCATATAAGTAGTGAAATTCTCCAACAAAATTCACATTACTCTTCAACAATTCTACACCCCAGTGTCGGCAATAAACTAGGTTAACTAGTTGGGTGATGATGTGATGATTCCAAAACCCACACTGAAGATGACTTGGCAAAAGGAACCTCTCGAGTCCAAGATGTCTTACGTAAATGATTCATGAACTGGGGCCAATTAGCAGCAAATGAGCCAATGAGAGATCTATGTACTCGTAACCACGTCACTTTCTCTGCAGGCTGCCGCTCGTAATCCATAATCATCAAGTAGGTGTTCCTAGAATCAGTAACATCTCTAAAGCAAACCATAGCGGAACTTAAGAACTTAAGGTGAAAATCCCTTAAGTCTTAGGACTCAAGGTGAAAATCCCTTAAGCCGTGAGTTGCTGCTGGAACTCCGAGACTTAAGAACATAAGGTGAAAATCCCTTAAGTCTTAAGGATTCAAGGTAAAAATTCCTTGAGCTATGAGCTGCTGCTGGAACTCCGAGAGTTAAAAACTGAAGGCGAAAATCTCTTGAACCATGAACGTTGCTACTAGAACTCCGAAACTTAAGAACTTAAGGTGAAAATCCCTTAAGTCTTAAGGACTCAAGGTGAAAATCCCTTGAGCCGTGAACGTTGCTGATGGAACTCCGAAACTTAAGAACTTAAGGTGAAAAAAAAATCCCTTAAGTCTTAAGGACTCAAGGCGAAAATCCTTTGAGCCGTGGGCTGCTGCCAGAACTTTAAGACTTAAGAACTTAAGGCGAAAATCCCTTATGTCTTAAAGACTCAAGGTGAAAATTCCTTGAGTCGTGAGCGTCCTTGAATATCGTTACCGCAAGTTGGAATTGAGGTGCTCCGGTCAAAATGTAATTCCAAAGAATTCTGCTAAAAAAAGTCATAATTTTCGAAAAAAAAGGAGACTACGGAAAAGGAGCTTATGAGCTTCGATAAAGTAAAAAAAATTTAGATACTTTATCAAGCATGTGACGGCCAGTTACCTTGAGAAATTTGGTCTTGAAATCTTGTGCTAGGATGACAAACTCGTCAAGTAAAGTGTTGGCTATTTCTGCAAAAGAAAAAAGAAGGAGACGGGTTAGAGTGAAGAATGCGTAGCAGAATTCTCAAAGATTCATATGATCTTCGTTGAAAGAAAGGGGCATAATAGCAGGCATAATTCATGAATCTTTGTTCAAACATTTTATCGAACATAAGGTGGACACATGCACAATCATGATGATAGAGTACAATGTATTTCACGAAGTATGCCATAAACTTCAAATATGAGGAATGTGCATGGTACATGGGCTGCTAAAAAAATAATAAATTAAATTATCTCTGAAACAAGGTGAGAGATGACGACGTTGTTCTCCGACTACATGGGCAATTTTTGAGTTATTTTTTCTCAAATTATCTGACTTCCTTACGAACTTTAGTTGTGGAGAAAAGATCAAGTGAAATAGGGTATTTATATATCTATCCAGTGTTTGTATTTGGGTTGATAGAAGAAACCCGAATCAAAAGAAATCCTTGGTGCATTAGAACGATTAACCATTGGATAAATAAGATGTCTTCTTAGTGTTAATCCGAAGGCAGCACGAATTCGCGAAGATACCGAAGATCTCGTCGAGATATGTGACTCTAGATTTGGATAAATTTTGTAGCAGACTCCTGTACCCCGTGGACTTAATTTGAGCAGAGTATTTGTTTCCTTGTCGATCACGACATTCATCATTAGGGCTGGCAAAAAATACCGTCATACCGGAATACTGTCCATACCGTACCGGAAAAATATAAAAGATATCGATATTTATGGTATACCGGTTTTTCGGTAGGTATGATTTCTACGGTAAGATAACGGTATGAATTTTCAAAAATTAAGGTATACCGGCGTATACTGAAAGTTCGGTATACCGTCATATATCGGTATATACCGTCATACCGTACCAAGGTATATGCCGAAGTGAAGGTATATACCGATGTACCGGTATATACCATCATACCGTACCACGGTATATGTCGAATTGAAGATATATACCGTTATACCGTTATATACCTTCACTTCGGCATATACCGTGGTACGGTATGACGGTATATATTGGTACATACCGCGCTTCAAATTTAATATATATATATATATAATACAACATTTAATAAATTTATCATAAAAGTTATGTTTTAATATTTAATTTAATACCTATATTATAACTAAAATTGAACTATTTAAAATTAAAGGTAATAAATAATGATCTTCTATTTTTTTGATCAATAAAATTAAAAGTTAAAATTCATTATCAATAAAATTAAAATATAATGGTGTATGCGTAAATTATAAGATATAAAATTATTTCAATAGAATAAAAGTTAAATTAAATTATATAATGCGTAATAATCTTTTACTCTTCTTAAATTTTCAAACTAAAAGTTAACAAGAATGATTGAAATGATTAAAACAAAATGACATGTATTATATAAAAATATAATACGTAGTTTGTTCATCGTAAAAGTTCATAAACACATAATATTTAATATAATTTAATAATTAAATTATAACTGAAAATCAAATAATGTGAAATCAAATGTAATAAATAATAATTATATTATTTTTCAATTTTTAAACTATAAGTTTTGATGAATGATCTAAACATTTTAAAGAAAATGAGTTATATTATTCAATAATATAATATTTAGGCCTTAATATGTTTATTATGAAAGTTTTGAAAATTATTAAATTTCATATAACTTAATACTTAAATTAGAACTACAAATTCATCAATTTGAAAGCAAATGTTATTGATAAACTTTTATACTTTTTTAAACTTTAGACTAAAAGTTATGATGAATAGTAAAGAAAAATGTACTAAAATGAAATATTATATATAATATTATAATACTTAGTATGTTCATAATAAAATTTTAGAAAAATATTATATTTTATATAATTTAATACAAAACTCCTAACTAAAAATTGAACAATGTGAAATCAGATATAATAAATAATAATGTTATATTCTTCTTTATTATTAAGACTAAAAGTTATGATGAATTATAAAAAAAATTGAAATAAAATTATATATGATATAAAATGCTATAATTTCATCATAAACATTTAGAAAAATATTATATTTCATATAATTAATACCAAACTCTTAACTAAAAATTGAACAATATGAAATCTGATGTAATAATAAATAATATTCTTATATTCTTCTTTAATTTTTAGACTAAAATATTATTGAGAAAATTAAAATTAAGTGTAATATTGAAGTGTATTATTTAATCTATTTATGTTTTCATAAATGAAGTGTATTATTGATTAATGTTTCTTTATGCATGTATTTTCTTACTAAATATTTTTTAGTATAACGATAATTTCGATATATCGTGAAATGTCGGTATGATACAGACCGAAATATTGATACAATAAGGTATATCGAAGTAAGGTATACCGAACTAAGATACGGTAAGGTATACCGAAATAAATCTATGGTAAAAGTATGCATTATGTGTCATACCGAACTTAAGGTATACCGAACTAAGGTATACCGAAGGTAAAGATACGGCAACGGTATGATTTTTGTCATACCATAAGCTAAGGTAAGATATAAGGTATGACAAAAAAAAGTAAAGTATGCCTTACCTTGACACCCTTATTCATCATTGCCTAATTGGAAAAGAATATGTTTGGAATATGATTTACAAATTGAACGGGCCTTACTAAATTATAATTTGGATAGGGAATATAGCCCATCCATTGCTCTTGTGGGCCTCGGGCACCTAATTAACTAAAAGGATTTGGAAGCCCAATTACATCTATTATTTGATGAGAAATTAATGGATTATTTATTTTTCGAATATCAAATTCAAGAATTCATGGACACGAGTATAAAATGTTTATAAATTCAAGTCCCAAAATAAAGACTCCTTGATACGAGTTAAAACTATCTAACAAATTAAAAATGAAGGCTCCTTGATACGAGTTAAAACTATCTAATAAATCTCAAAATTTGAGACTAATTCATTTTCAATGCAAATTGTCCATGAACAAGTCTCAAAGGGGCATTTGGAGGCGGATAAATTTTAATGGCTAAATTAAATTATACCATGTAAATAATTAAATATTAAATTATATCATTTATTTATATTTTAGGAATTTAATTAAATTAATTCCTAAATTAAATAAATAGATATTGATATTTAATATTTGGAGATAAAGATTTAAATATCAAAATATATCATTTATTTATATTTTAGGGATTTATATGAATTAATTCCTGAATTAAATAAATAAATGTTGATATTTAAATATGTAGATAATCTCGACCAATCAGAAGTCGACACGTGTCAAATCTGTGTAGAAATCAAGGATTTGATAAAAATAAGTCCAAAATATTGAGGAGCCAATCATATCGCGCCACCTCAGCCCTAAGTCTCCAAATTTCTCTCTCCTTACACCTATAAATAGAGGCCATATGGAGATGAAAAATACACCAGAAATCATTTGAAGAATTCAAGAATTTGAGAACTTCCATAAGTGAAATTCTCTCAGATATTCAAGGTGTTCTAGTGACATTCAAAGGCGTTCTTCACCAAAATCATCCTGAAGACGGCGTTTGATTCACAAACAAGACAGTAAAAATTGTTCTTCGACAAATTCAACCAAAAATTAGCGTTTGATCCGGAAACAAGGCGTCGGCCCTACGAATTAGCATTTTCAAAGACCAAAGATCAAGTCAAAGAAGATTAAAAAATAAATCTTCCCCGAAAAATCCAAAGATCACTTGAAGATCGTTCCTGGAGTGATTAATCAGAGGAGCAATAGAGATTGGATCCAAAACTACAAATTTGATCCGAAATCAATTTATTTGTACTGTTTTTGTGTTTTACCAAATTAAATACAAAAATTTGTGTTTACAATAATATATTCAAACACTACATTTCAATAAATTTTTATCGAATTTATGGGAGGATCTGATTTGATCTATATGGAGAGCATGATATTCCATAAATCTCATTTATTCAACTGTAAGCTGCCACTGGTGTTCAAAACACGATCCCTCATGATGTTCAAAACTAGTTGCATCAAGACATCTCCTGCCTGGTTTGAAGGGGTGTGATCAAGATAAATAATGAGGCACACATAGTTTGGTGAGACGAAGGGACAGAATAATAAGAAAATGCATAGACTTCAAAAGTCCTGAAGAAATGAATGAAGAAGTTGCCTCATCACATCACATTACCTTAAGTGAAGAAGTGACTATCGAAGAGGAAGATGCAGAGATAGCCCCTCCTCAGTTTGAAGAAGATGTCAAGTCCACTGTCGACGAGTTGAAAGAAATCAATTTGGACGATGAAAATGACCCAAGACCCACCTATATAAGTGCGCTTTTGACTGTCGATGAAGAACACTCATATATTGAACTGTTAAAAGAGTTCAAAGATGTATTCGCTTGGTCATACAAAGAGATGCTTGGATTAAATCTAAAGATAGTTGTTCATCATTTAGCAGTGAAAAAGGATATACGACTTGTCAAGCAAGCTCAACGACGATTTCATCCAGACTTGATCCCACTCATTGAAGCTGAAGTAAACAAACTCATTGAAGTGGGGTTCATTAGAGAAGTTAAATATCCGACTTGGATATCCAGCATTGTCCCTGTCAGAAAGAAAAATGGGCAAATTCGAGTTTGTGTTGATTTCAGAGATTTAAATGAAGCATGCCCAAAAGATGACTTCCCACTACCGATTGCTGAACTGATGATCGATGCTACCACTAGACATGAAGCACTGTCTTTCATGGATGGATCTTCTGGTTATAACCAAATTGATATGTCTCCAGAAGATGAAGAGTTCACAACATTTCGTATTCCTAAAGGGATATATTGCTACACAGTCATGCCACTCCGATTGAAGAATGTCGGTGCTACATATCAAAGGGCTATGGAAAAGATATTCGATGATATACTCCATAAAAATATTGAATGTTATGTGGATGATGTGGTGGTAAAGTCAAAATGATGAAGTGATCATTTGGGAGACTTAAAGATGATCTTTGAGCGGCTCAGAAAGTATCAACTAAAGATGAATCCCCTGAAGTGCGCATTTGGTATAAAGTTTGGAAAATTCCTTGGATTCATTGTTCACCACCAAGGAATAGAAATTGAACAAGCCAAGATTTATGCAATAATAAAGATGTCTGAGCCTTGTAACCTTCACGAGTTAAAAAGTCTATAAGGAAAGCTCACATATCTTCGAAGATTTATCTCAAATCTAGCTGGTGGGTGTCAACCATTCAGCTGAATCATGAAAAGGGGTGTGCCATTCAAATGGGATGAGTTAGTAATGCTTTCAAAAGCATTAAAGACGATCTTATAAAATCTCCTGTGTTAGTGGCACCTGTGGCAGGTCGCCCGATGATTTTATACATCGCTGCTCAAGAAATATCCATGGGGGCATTACTTGCCCAAAAAAATGAGAGAATGGCAAAGAGAGTGCACTATACTATCTCAGCAGAATGATGATGCCAAATGAATTGAAGTACTCTTCAATTGAGAAGTTATGTTTAGCTTTGATATTCTCCATCCAGAAATTAAAACATCACTTCCAAGCCCATACTGTCCGCCTCATCTCTAAAGCAAATCCCTTGAAGTATGTAATGTCGAGACCTATTTTGTCAGATAGGCTTGCACGGTGGTATCTCCAACTACAATAGTTTGAGATCATATATGTCCCTCAAAAAGCTGTGAAAGGACAAGTTCTAGTAGATTTTCTGGCTGACCATCTACTCCCTGCCGAATGGGAACTCACTGACAATCTCCCAGATGAAGACACACTTGCAGTTGAAATCTCTCCTCCTTGGCTTATGTATTTTAATGGTGCAGCCCATAGAGAAGGAGCCGGTACCGAAGTTGTGTTTGTGACACCTGAAGGAGGAGTATTGCCATATTATTTTACCCTAACAAAAAATTACTTCAATAATGTAGCTGAGTATCAAGCGCTTATCTTCGGATTGGAAATGGCAGTAGATACGAAAAGATTGCACATGAAGGTCTATGGAGACTCTAAGTTGGTGGTCAATCAAATAAATGAGCAATATGAAGTCAAAAAGCCCGAGTTACTACCATACGTCAAGTATTCCCAACGAATGATTGGATGGCTTGGAAATGTGGAAATTGAACGTGTGCCAAGAAAAGAAAATAAACAAGCAGACGCATTGGCTAAGCTTTCATCCACAATAGCAATGGCCGATGGTAAAGTTCTCATACCCGTTTGTAAAAATTGGGTTATATCACCTGTCTTCGAAGATGAAGATTTTGAAGATGAGAATAATGTTGTGGAAGTGTTTGAAATTGAACAAGAAGACTGGAGACAGATGTTCGTTGATTACTCGAAATATGAAAGGTTACCAGATGATCAACGTCGAAGAATTGATGTTCGCCGTCATGTTGCTCCCTTCATCTACTTCAAAAGCACACTGTATAGATGGTCTTTTGATGGTGTCTTTTTTAGATATTTAAATGACAAAGAAGCTGCAAAAGCTATGGAAGAAGTACATTCCGGTGTCTGTGGTGCTCACCAATCTGGTCCAAAACTACACTTCTGAATTAAGAGAATGGGTTACTACTGGCCGACTATGGTAAAAGATTGCTTAGATTATGCGCAGAGATGTCAACCTTCTTAATTCCATGCAAACTTCATCCATCAACCACCCAAGCCATTACATCCTACAATTATTTCTTGGCCTTTTGATGCTTGGGACATGGATGTTGTAGGGCCCATGACAAAATCTTATGTAGAGCACTTATACATCTTGGCTGCAACAGATTATTTCTCAAAGTGGGCTAAAGCAGTACCTTTGAAAGAAGTGAAGAAGGAGAATGTGGCCGACTTCATCAAGTCCAATATTATCTATCGCTACGGGGTCCCTCGATACATCATCACTGATAATGGGAAGCCCTTTAGTAATGCATTGATAGATAAACTCTACGAGAAATTAAACTTCAAGCAAAGCAAATCATCCATCTATAATGCAGCTGCCAATGGACTAGCTGAAGCTTTTAACAAGACATTGTGCAACTTGTTGAAGAAAGTAGTTGCAAAATCAAAGCGTGATTGGCATGAGCGAATTGGTGAAGCATTATGGGCGTATAGAACAACTCACAGAACGCTCACACAAGCAACTCCCTATTCACTGGTGTATGGAATGGAAGCCGTCATTCCGCTTGAGCAACAAATTCCATCTCTCAGAAATGCTATCCAAGAATGTAACATCCCAGATTTTTAGAGTTTATTTAGGAAATTAAAGAAATTAATTAGAGCCTAGTTAAGGATGTTTTGGCCCTAAATAGCGATTTTAGAAGTTATTTTTCGTAAAATCGTCTTTTCGAGAATTTTGATTCCAGCTCAGTTATAGCCGATTTTGGTCATGTTTAAAAGGCATTGACCCAAGGCGCATGCCGGTGCTTTCAGATTTCGAATCTGAAGTCGTTTGAGTTCCCGGTGATTTAAATCACGTTTAAAGGAGTTATGAATAATGTTTTTCCGTAGGAGCGCGATCGTTAGAAATTTGTGAAATCTCGTGTGTTGATCTGAGCCTTGTTTTTTCAAGCCTACCCAATAGGAAATTTCTCAAGGAATCCGTTGGCGTTCCCGGATTTTTATTCTGAGGTCAATTGAACGCTCGGGAATTTTATTTGTCCCTTGTGTGGAATAGTAACTTTATTTTTGAAAGGAGAATCTTTTCTCGTTTTCCTTCAAAATGACTCGTTCTTTATTCCGAGTCAAGTTGGTTCAATAGTACTCGAGCCAACGAACCTGCGGGTATTTCGGATTTAATAAACGAGGTCATTTGGACCTCGCCATCGAATAAAGCGCCTTTTATCCGAACCCGATTTTTTTAAAGTAGTGTTGTTGCACTGAAGTAGCTTCTCGAGGAAGCCATATTTTTTTCCTATAAATAGCAGCCCTCCCCTTTCATTTTTACTCGCTCATTCACTTCTTCAAACACAAATTCTGTAGAGTAGAGAGAGAGAAAGAGAGGGGAGCCCTCTTCGTGAGGGCACCCCCAGTTGAGAGAGGAGCGGAGTAGGGAGCGCGGCGGCGCAAGGAGCCCCCGTGGCACTAGGGGGTACCGTGGGGCAGCAAGGGGGCGCCGCGGGGCTGGAGCAAGGGGCGCCGGCGCGCACCTCCCCCCTGCCGCGGCGCTCGTGCTATTTCGGTAGCTTTGGCACGTTTTCGTGCGGAGGCCATAACTTTCACCTCGGTTTGAACCATGAAGGCCATGAGTACTCAAATCGAAGCTCTTTCGAAGATATACGAAGTATCGGTGGCCGATCATCCAGAATCTCGGCCGTTCGAGTAAGATTTTCCGTCCCATTTTAGATAATTTCGAGCATTTTAAATCGTTTAAATT
This sequence comes from Perilla frutescens, assembly GCA_026008535.1. NCBI lineage: Eukaryota > Viridiplantae > Streptophyta > Magnoliopsida > Lamiales > Lamiaceae > Perilla > Perilla frutescens. The sequence goes on along the minus strand of BRKX01000009.1, from coordinate 23,515,543 downwards.
CTCGTGTTTTAAGTTATATTTAAGGGTCGAGGGTTTAGATATCGTTTCAATGTCTTATTAGGATCTCGTATAGGGCCACTAAGTTGTTGATCGACTTTCCTAAAGAGGGGTGAACCCCGAGGAGGCCCGAGGAAGGATTTTCAGCTTGTCGTTTCATCTACGTGCTTGTATCGAGATGCTCATCATCGAGATGGGTGGTTCTAAACCAAGTATAAGGTTTGAGCTATTAAGCTCTAGAAGCATGATAGGGCAAGATGAATATCCAATTAAAATATTTTATGCTCTGCCTGTTTAGTCTCTGTACAAGGAAAGGAAATGAATAAAGGAAGTTATATGCATGATATTGTTGAATTATTATTTGAGTTTGATAAAGTAAAGTAAGTTATTATAAGTTAAGTGAGCTCTCAGGTATGTTTAGTTATGCTAGAATTGCTTTTAGTTGCAATCTATACTTACGCCCATTCATTTCCTAGTATCTGGTTATTGGGTTTTGCTCAGCTTAATTAGCTAAGGATATGCTAGAATTGTTTATATACAATTTATGCTAGCATGAGATGTTTAGAATTGCTTTATTTGCAATCAATATTTATCCGCGTTCATTTCCTTATTTTGGAATGTTGGATCTCGCTAAAGATAATTTAGCTAAGTATTACTTGATGCGATCCTCGCCGGCATACGACAAAGACAGCAGATGTTTTATCCAGGATTGTAGCAGATTCTACGGGATGGATGGATGGATCCAAACCCTAGCCTCTCAAAGATGTCAAACCTCGAACACGATGTAGTCGAGACCCTTGATCAATTGGAAACACGAACTTGGATTGGGTGATGACGCCACAAACGGGGATGTGAATCCATTTGATAAGTCGATTGAATCTCACGCTGTGTTGTGAAACTCGAATAACTCTCTTAGAGAGAAAAGTGAAAACTCACGTAATAAAATTAATGATATCAAAGTTGTTCTCAAAACAAGAGATTACAAGCCTTATATAGTTGGTCCAAAATAAACTAAGACCTAATTAATATCCTATTTGAATTAGGAAAATAAAACATAGAATCGCGCAATTCCGGACACGCCTCAGATTGGCGCGACACGGGTTCAATCGCGCCTCCACTCGCGCTGTAGGTCGCGCCGGTCTCATTCCATGTAGCATCCGTGGCGCGACCGGCTTCACTCGCGCCTCAGGTCGCACTGTAGAACGCGCCGGTCTCATCGCCCGAAGCGTTGGTGGCGCGGCCGGATCCACTCGTGTGTTCACCCGTGTTGTAGCTCGCGTCAAGCGGCGCGACCGGGTGCTCACGTCCTGGCTCGTGCTGTAGTCCGTGCCCGTAGCTCGAGATCACTATCTTCCACTTGGGGTCGGGTTCTTCTCCTTCTACGGGTCGTTTAGCCAACTCTTGGTTCCAGATCTCTCGCATGAATGCACTAAGGCTTTCCTTGAACCTCTTAGCTCTTGCTCGTGTTACCGGTCCTTCTGGCACCTTGATTGGATCGGACATCTCCTCAGCTCGGGTCATATCATTACTTCTTAGGGTGAGTTATAAATCCCTTATAAGTCGAGATCATGCTCAATTAAAGGATTAGCCTTAAACGATTGCTCTAAGTTTGGTAATGTTAGCTAAGTCAAGTAAGTAAGGAAGGTTAATGTTAAGTAAAGAAAAAATTTAAGGAAGGATTTAGCTTCTGTTGTAAGCAGGTTATCGAGCTCAAAGAACAGTTTATTGGCATTATCATGCCGTGACCTTCGTGTCACTAATGTTGAACATTTGAAAGTAAAGGGAGTCACTCCTAGGGATCCCCTCGCATACTCAGAGGATACTTGAGGTAACCCCTCTCTCATGCTAAGACATAAGAGTGCAGTAGACAACAGGTTTGAGTCAGGAAAGGCGCCAAGAAAGGAAGTAAAAGGTTTTGCGGGTATGGAGAGGGCTTTTGCGTTTTGCTCTCCATATGCCGCCAGTTATAATTGGATATTCCAAAGTTTATTAAAGAGTTTTCTAATAAACCCCACTGAGTACATTAGTTCTCACACCCTCTTTTTTAAATGTTTTCAGGTTGAGATGTTGAGGCCGGTGATGTGCTGCTGGTGGGGTTGTCTGAGTTGTCTGAGGTTTCCAAGTTTATTTCTCTATATGGTTACATTATTTTGTCCCGCTAAGTTTCTGCTAAGTACTCTGATATTAGCATCCAGTCTTGATATATGTAACTTGATTCTTGATAATAGCATGTCTTAATTGCTATGATTCGTGTTATCAATAAAGTTTTGAGAATTAGAAGTATGCTCTTTGACATCCCAGTTATTTCTTCATTAACTCCAAGTTATTTGAATAGTCATACCTGTTGAGCATTGTGGTATCAATTCATCTTTAGTTGACTTGTGATTGAGACTTGTATGCTTGTTGTTGTTGTTCACCTATGAAGGGGCTTTTCATTCAATCATGATTCTATTCGTTCAAGTTAAACTTGAGTTAGTTTCTTATTTGGTCCTATGAATGGGACAGTTTGGGTCTTATAGCCATTGTAGCTTTTGAAGAATGCTTGCTTAGTTATAGAGTCAAACTCCTATCGGTTTAAATTTCGGTTGGCCTATGTTTTGGCATTCATTTGACTCAATTGAATCCTTTGACCCCTTTGATTCATTGAAAATGATAATTCTTCCAAGTGACGAAGTTAAGTTGCCTAAGTTTTTGAGGCGCTAACTTAGTTAATTCTAAAAACAGCCCCCTGGATTTCCAATTAATCTACCTATTTTCTTCGGCTTTTACGCCTAACACCCCATTCCCATCAAAATGACCGCTTAAGGGATCGGGCTGTTACAAAGAAGGATTAACTGAAGAAGAAAATGCACACTTACGTATTCAAAAGTTGGAAGCTTTGGATGAAAACGATTCGAGGCACAACATGTTGGGGTTTTTTCGAATTAAACCACCGCAGGATCTATTTGGTTGTTCATTAATCCATGTTCATGCAAATCATAATTTCATGTAACATGCATGTTTATCACAGTCTAATCAAATAGCATGTAAAATATATTCGATTCTAATAAAGCGGAAGACATAGAAAACGAATCTACATACAAATCGACAGACGGTCTGTGGACAAGATTATAGATCTAATCTTGCTATTGAATGAACAATGATAATGGCACCACTTATGTCACACACGGCCACTGCACAATTCCACTCCAAGATCTTCTGTTGTATTCCCGGACTGTATCTAGATTCAGAGTGGGCTGAAATCTATTAGATATAATTGTGAAATCTGTGGATAACTTTGAGAGACAAAGAGGGGCTGATTTCTTATGATTAATATCCTTAAAATTTCGTGCCCCCCTACCCTTATATATAGGGAGGGGCGAAATTTCATGTTCCAGCCCTACTGGGCTGGGCCTCTATCTCAAGTTCTATATCCAGTCCACTTTCAGTCATATTGGGCTACAACAGGGATCTAGAAGAATATTAAATTGGCCCACTAATTTATCTAATATCTAATATCCAATAAACTTAGGATATAATTAAATAAATTAAGTTTTACTTTTATTCCACTAAAGAAGTAAAACTGACCTACCAATTTAATACATATTTGCGAATATGCTTTCTCCTTTAGTCCAGCCATTCCCCGTGTTTAAGATATAATGTTCATTAATTAATTATGTCAGCCTCTGACAGCTATAATTAATTAACATCTAAATCATTGAGTAGTACCACACAAGCTTTACCATGTAAGGAATAAATTCCACCTGCAGGGTTTCAACATGAACTTGCGTTTCCTCAAGAGAACATCATCAACCTGGCGCACCAGGACACAGTGCTCATGCACACTGCTCGAGACATCATGTATACATTGTTATTACCCAAGATATCGAACTTGATCTATGAAAAGATCTTACACATTGATAAATCAAAGTAATAAACAACACACACATATGCTCGCCAATATCACATGAGTTCAGAACCAGAACTCTGTGGATCTTTATTCTCTCAGTAACTGGGTCAGAGACAGAGAATAGTATCCTATCGTGATCCTCCTCAATACACAATGGGTGAACTAGAATAATCAGTTAGTCAAGATAAACTAACTTATCAGATTATTCTACGGTGTATCGATGGTGTGTTCAGGACCATCTAAGCCGTGAGCTCTTTAATACAATACAAGGTTCTAATGATATGATCTTACCGTGTGACTCCCCACACCATATCATCTACAATGTAAGTATATGGAACATTGCATAGAACAATTATAGAATATAATCTAAATGTAAACAGTGACTGCAATAACTTTCATTTCATATCATCAGAAAAATATACAAAAACAAGTCTTCTAGTATACAAAACCAACACAACAAAGGTTGGAATGCTATCAAGCTTGGCTCTCAAAAGCTTTCAATAAAAAAAGTACAATCACGTTCTTTCCAAGGTGGAGATCTGGTCCTTGCTGTGAGAAGACCAATTATCACCACTCATCGTGTCGAAAACAAATTTGTGTCAAGATGGGATGGTCCATATGTTGTTAAAGAAGTCTACACAAATGGTGTCTACAAATTGATCTCTAAAGATAACGTAAGAATTGGCCCGATAAATGGGAAGTTCTTGAAGCGTTACTATCCTTGAAGGAAAAAGATATGAAGAAAACTCCTGGCTCGCATGAGTATAAACTGCGTATGGCAACCACCAAAGAATGTGCATGTGGCTAAACTGCTAACTTTCCCACCAAAAGTTAAATTTATATGGTTAAACTGTTATTTATCCCACCAAATGTGTTCTATGTGGTTAAAATATAAAACAACCACTTTGTTTATAGTGGTTAAAGAATATTCACTCTTGGCCAGCATGAGTATAAATTGTGCACAGCACCTCCCCAAAACAAAATACAAATTGATCATTCGAACTACGTATTGACTTGATCCCTTTCAAAATGGTACGTAGGCAGCTTAGATAATTTCTAAGTTCAGTCATGATTTGTGTTTTGTCATTTCAGTGGAATGATCATAGTTGAAGAATTTGAAGGCTCAAAGTGGAAAAGAATTAATGCATTGATTTAATAAAACCACAAAAGAATTCATATCAATTATTGGCATTGCCCAAATGTTTAAAAAAATGAGAGAGAGAAAAATAGCAAGCTAAATAAAGATCTAAGCAAAAGGATCTTAATCTTCCAAAGATTTCTGGGCTGACTCCAAAAGAGATTTTGTACTTTCTACCTTCTCGATTGCCTGTTTCTCAGAGACATTCTTCAGTTTGGCAAGTTCTTCTTCAAATCCTTTGATCTTCTTTTGAGTAGCATCATGAGAGATTTGATGTTCTTTCAAAGATATGCACAAATCTGTATATCGCTCCTCCAAATTAGCAAGCTCTTTCTCAATAGACTGTATTTGACCAATCTCTTCATTGCTTCTAGTTTCAGCATTACGAATGTAATATCTAATCTCCTCAAGATGTTGGGTAGAAAGCCCTTTAGACTCAAAATATAACGACCTCACTTCATCATAAGCAGCAGCTATGGTGAAAAGCTCGCCCAAACTCTTCTCTAGAAAAGACACGTCAAAGTCGCCAGAGAAAGCCTTCATTTGTGAAAATCCACCAAGTATTTCCTCTTGAATGGATAACATGAATTCAGGTGGGGTCCTCAATACTTTATAACAAAGTTCACTCCAGCAATTTTGAAGGTATGACTTGCGGTGCTTGTCAAAAAGAGCTTTAACATTGAACTCAGAAATAGCTTCAAGATGAGGAACTGGCTTTGCTTTGATTAGTTCATCAGGTTGAGGCTCAAGCAACCTATCAAAATCCACTATCTCATGATTCTTCTGTAAGTCTTCTAAATCATCCCCAAATATCTCTCTCTCCAACTAAAAAAAAGAGAGGGAAGAAAATGATTTAAGTGAGGAAATGAGACGCTATAAAAAAAGGGCAAAAGATTAAGAAAAAAACCTCAGATATGGATGTGCTAACAAGACGACGACTGCTCTCGGCATGATCTTCAGCAGATGTCACGTGTTTCTTTTATCTCTTAAAATGATGTTCTCCATTGCTGCTGGTAGAATCATTTAGAAGACACAAAGTCATTTTCCACTTGTCCTTAGAATGATTCACTTCTTCAACTTTCTTCTTTCTTTTGGAGGTCTTGTCCTTGGAAAGATTCACTTCTTCAACTTTCTTCTTGCCTTTGGAGGTGTCCTTGGGAGGATTCACTGCTTCAACATTCTTCTTACCTTCAAGGGTGTTGTTCTTGGGAGGACTGATATTTTTCTTTTTACTCTTGGATGCCTCATCTGTCTTGTGAAGAATCAAAGTCATAATTTTCTCTTTCAAGAAGCTTCTGTATGTTTGATCCCACCAACTCTTATACCCAGATGAGAAGAATCTCTTTGCACTCGCAATCAAGTTGGAAAAACAGACCTTCAATTTAGAATGACGTTTCACGCATATACGCCAGTATTTGAACCCGTCATCTAAAGGAGCTTCACGAATATCTTGGGTGAGAACACCAGGTATGATTTGATAAAACCTAAATTGACGACTGAAGCGATGCAGACTATATGGCTCAACAACAAAGCATTTATTCAGCCGTCTGATAAGATAGTTGGAACGAAGGACCATGAAGAAACACTGTTCAGATTCACTCACTATATCATCATCAACAAAAGCTTTGACATAATCTTTCCCAGTAAACATTGTGCAATTCCAAGAAATATCTCCTTGGAAGATTCACTTGCGGGCTTTGGAAAAGTCATATTGCCCCGCGCCTTCTTCACCTGAATACTGAATCATTCTAGAGGTGTGCGTCTTTCGCTCAAAAAGAAAATGTGTTTTGAAATAATGTGCTACCCAACTATAGACAAAGTGAACTGGGAATGCTGTTGAAAGATCTAAAGAGTTTGAGATATTATTCAAACCTCTATAAATGCTAGTCAAAACTGGGATAGTAAGAGACACCCTTTTCTCAGCCGCCATTATACTTGCCATCTTAAAAGTATCTGGCTGAATCAAGTTTCCATCACCATCAGGAAGAACAAAGCAGCATAGCCAACAAGCAATGTGGGCAACCAAATATGCTTCTTTCCATTATTTTTCTTTAATCCCAAGACATACAAAATGGACCGTTTCTATGCCGGTCCAAGGTTTGTAAGCCTTCAAATCATCAGTTGGGTTATGAGTTGACTGAGGTGCCATCTTGCTTTCCTTGCGTGCGGGTGGCCTTCGATACACTGGTTGATTTTTAGACCAAAATTTGATCCAGTTCTCAATGGTAACTGAACCGGCTTCAGCACGAATAATGTGGTATGCGTGAATCAAAGAACTACAGGAGGCTGGAATGTGTAAGTTGTCTTCTCGATTCGTACCAATAAGTTCTTTTGTACAAGGCACTACTTCATCATAAAATACTCTGTATACCGGAAGCCCGAACAAGAAGTGCAAGTCCCACAAAGAAATCGATAGCTCACCAAATGAAGTCCACAAGGTATATGTCGAGGGATACCAAGCCTCACAAAAAGCTTTCATGATCTCTGTACTCCAATCATAGGTGAAAAGAGAAGCATACACATAATCAAAGATACCCGCTTGGCGAAGTTCACTTTCACATCGACTAAGGATATCTTCAGTCCATTCTCAATGTCCATATAAGTAGTGAAATTCTCCAACAAAATTCACATTATCTCCCCATGTGGCCCTCTCTTCAACAATTCTACGCCCCAGTGTCAGCAATAAACTAGGTTGACTAGTTGGGCGATGATGTGATGATTCCAAAACCCACGCTGAAGATGATTTAGCAAAAGGAACCTCTCGAGTCCAAGATGTCTTACATAAATGATTCGTGAACTAGGGCCAGTTAGGAGCAAATTAGCCAATGAGAGATCTATGTACTCGTAACCACGTCACTTTCTCTGCAGGCTACCGCTCGTAATCCATAATCATCAAGTAGGTGTTCCCAGAATCAGTAACATCTCTTAAGCAAACCATGGCGGAACTTAAGAACTTAAGGCGAAAATCCCTTAAGTCTTAGGACTCAAGGTGAAAATCCCTTAAGCCATGAGCTGCTCTGGTACTCCGAGACTTAAGAACTTAAGGTGAAAATCCCTTAACTCTTCAGGATTCAAGGTGAAAATCTCTTGAGCCGCGCGAGCTGCTGCTGGAACTCCAAGACTTAAGAACTAAAGGTGAAAATCCCTTAAGTCTTAAAGACTCAAGGCGAAAATCTCTTGAACCATCAACGTTGCTGCTAGAACTTCGAAACTTAAGAACTTAAGGCGAAAATCCCTTAAGTCTTAAGGACTCAAGGCGAAAATCCCTTGAGCCGTGAACGTTGCTGCTGGAACTCCGAAACTTAAGAACTTAAGGTGAAAAAAAAATCCATTAAGTCTTAAGGACTCAAGGCGAAAATCCCTTGAGCCGTGGGCCGCTGCCAGAACTTTAAGACTTAAGAACTTAAGACGAAAATCCCTTAAGTCTTAAAGACTCAAGGTGAAAATCCCTTGAGTCGTGAGCGTCCTTAAATATCGTTGCCGCAAGTTGGAATTGAGGAGCTCCGGTCAAAATGTAATTCCAAAGAATTCTGCTAAAAAAAGTCATAATTTTCAAAAAAATGGAGAATACGGAAAAGGAGCTTATGAGCTTTGATAAAGTAAAAAAAAAATCAGATACTTTATCAAGCACGTGACGGCCACTTACCTTGAGAAATTTGGTCTTGAAATCTTGTGCTAGGATGACAAACTCGTCAAGTAAAATGCTGGCTATTTCTGCAAAAGAAAAAAGAAAGAGACGGGTTAGAGTGATGAATGCGTAGCAGAATTCTCAAAGATTCAAATCATCTTCGTTGCAAGAAAGGGGCATAATAGCAGGCATAATTCATGAATCTTTGTTCAGATATTTTATCGAAGATAAGGTGGACACATGCACAATCATGTTGAGAGAGTACAATGTATTTCACGAAGTATGCCATAAACTTCAAATATGAGAAATGTGCACGGTACATGGGCTGCTAAAAAAATAATAAATTAAATTATCTCTGAAACAAGGTGAGAGATGACGACGTTGTTCTCCGACTGCAGGGGCAATTTTCGAGTTCTTTTTTCTCAAATTATCTGACTTCTTTACGAACTTTAGTTGTGGAGAAAAGATCAAGTGAAATAGGGTATTTATATATCTGTCCAGTGTTTGTATTTGGGTTCACATAAGAAACCCGAATGAGAAGAAATCCTTGGTGCATTAGAACGATTAACCATTAGATAACTAAGATGTCTTCTTAGTGTTAATCCGAAGGCAGCACGAATTCGCGAAGATACCGAAGATCTCGTCGAGATATGTGACTCTAGATTTGGATAAATTTTGTAGCAGACTCCTATGCCCTGTGGACTTAATTTGAGCAGAGTATTTGTTTTCTTGTGGATCACGACATTCATCATTAGGCCTGGCAAAAAATAGCGTCATACCGGAATACCGTCCATACCGTACCGGAAAAATATCGAAGATATTAATATTTATGGTATACCGGTTTTTCGGTAGGTATGATTTCTACGGTAAGGTAACGGTATGAATTTTCAAAAATTAAGATATACCGGCGTATACTGAAAGTTCGGTATACCGTCATATATAGGTATATATCGTCATAGTGTACCAAGGTATATGCCAAAGTGAAGGTATATACCGATGTACCGGTGTATACCATCATACCGTACCACGGTATATGTCGAATTGAAGGTATATACCGCTATACCGTTATATACATTCACTTCGGCATATACCGTGGTACGGTATGACGGTATATATCGGTACACCGTGCTTCGAATTTAATATATATATATATATATATAATACAATATTTAATAAATTTATCATAAAAGTTACGTTTTAATATTTAATTTAATACCTAAATTATAACTAAAATTGAACTATTTAAAATTAAAGGTAATAAATAATGATCTTCTATTTTTTTTATCAATAAAATTAAAAGTTAAAATTCATTATCAATAAAATTAAAATATAATGGTGTATGCGTAAATTATAAGATATAAAATTATTTCAATAGAATAAAAGATAAATTAAATTATATAATGCGTAATAATCTTTTACTCTTCTTAAATTTTCAAACTAAAAGTTAACAAGAATGATTGAAATGATTAAAACAAAATGACATGTATTATATAAAAATATAATACGTAGTTTGTTCATCGTAAAAGTTCATAAACACATAATATTTAATATAATTTAATAATTAAATTATAACTGAAAATCAAATAATGTGAAATCAAATGTAATAAATAATAATTATATTATTTTTGAATTTTTAAACTATAAGTTTTGATGAATGATCTAAACATTTTAAAGAAAATGAGTTATATTATTCAATAATATAATATTTAGGCCTTAATATGTTTATTATGAAAGTTTTGAAAATTATTAAATTTCATATAATTTAATACTTAAATTAGAACTACAAATTCATCAATTTGAAAGCAAATGTTATTGATAAACTTTTATACTTTTTAAAACTTTAGACTAAAAGTTATGATGAATAGTAAAGAAAAATGTACTAAAATGAAATATTATATATAATATTATAATACTTAGTATGTTCATAATAAAAGTTTAGAAAAATATTATATTTTATATAATTTATTTTAGGTGATTTCCAAGCTCAATTGAGTCTCAGAGAATAAATGGCATCAAATCCCTTCAAGATGAGCAAACACGTGACACTGCACAAAATATAGAAAACTATGCACAATTTCTCGATAATGCAGGTAATGCTCATCAACTACCATCTAAATGACCCTCAAAAAACATGAAAACCATGGGTTCATCAACCCCCCAAGAATTCAACCTTATAAGTTTACATGATGATGATCCATGTTTATACATTAAGTGGACAACTTCATTGAGTTTGTTGTGACTTTTCGCAAAAGAAAGTAAGAAAAAAAAGATTGTTAAGAGATGATGTTGACTTTAAATTGTGGATGCAGAAGATCGCAAATGAAGTGAGAAAAAGTTGTGGAATTTCATTTTTCTGAATATGTTAGTAAGATTGGTTTATTGATTAGTATAGGATTCTAAACAATTGTCATGCTAAGCAAGGGTCATGTTAGTGTTAAAATAAGTCATGATAGTGCTAAAATAAGTCATGACAATGTTAGTGCTAAAATAAGTCATGGCAGTGCTAAAAAAGGCCATGATAGTGCTAAAATAGGAATCCAAATATAATTAATTTGTTTGATGACAATGTTAAAAGGCCATGACAGTGTTAAAAAAAGCGCTAAACAAATGTCATCTTAGTGCTAAAATAAGTCATAACAGTGCTAAAATAAGTCATGACAGTGTTAAAATATTATGTTTACAAATCAACTTATCACGATCGCTATGTTGTCGTGATTTGATCTATATTATTGTATCTCATTCAAAATTATCAAGTGTAGCACCTTTTTTTGCATTGTTTCAAGTACAATTACCTTTTTTTATTGCATTCATCACGCTTGAGAAAAATAAATGGCGTAAATACTATATTGAAATAAATAAAAGACAAGCAAATTAAAGAGCAATAAATTATACATACAAATTAAAGTTTCTGTTTAACAAGTACTCGCAAAATATTTCAGAACTCAAATCTAAACCTAATCTTTTTTTTTTTGAAGATCGTAGAATTGGAAAAAAAATCAAAATCCAATCACAAAAAGTTGCAAAACTCAAACCGAAACCCAATGTGGCAATGTCCAAACTTTTTCTTTTGTTTTTTTTATAGATCCCAATGTCTTCATCATGATGATATATGTATAACGACGACAGAGGGTGGTTAGACAGGAAGGGGAGTTGACGACGTAATTGTACTTCGCAAAAAGAAAGCTGGTTTGGGAGTTTCTTGTCATGCTAAACAAGGGTCATGTTAGTGCTAAAATAAGTTATGACAGTGCTAAAATAGGGAATGACAATGCTAAAATTCTAAATTGAAAAATACACACGTGAATCACATATACATTGAAATTTCCGATTTTACCCTTACTAAGATTCAGGGGTAACGAAGTTGGACGTTATTATAATTATGACACCGCGTTTTTTTTTTAATTTTGGAACAGAGCTTGGCCGTCCAAATAGGCAAAATTGTGGTAGAGATTGGTTCTCTGTTCTCACATGGGGTATGGTTCCTTCTGGAATCCAACCCTATATATATATATAATGCAAATACTCCTATACATAAAATGTATATCAGACGGACAACGCGTTGACCGAGTCAACGCGTGTTGACTCGGTCAAAGCGTTGACCAAAAAAATCGTGAAAACGGGTGATATTTTTTAGGGATACAACTGATACTTTTTTTAATTTCGATTGATACTTACAAAACTCCTAACTAAAAATTGAACAATGTGAAATCAGATGTAATAAATAATAATGTTATATTCTACTTTATTATTAAGACTAAAAGTTATGATGAATTATAAAAAAAATTGAAATAAAATGATATATGATATAAAATGCTATAATTTCATCATAAACATTTAGGAAAATATTATATTTCATATAATTAATACCAAACTCTTAACTAAAAATTGAACAATATGAAATCTGATGTAATAATAAATAATATTCTTATATTCTTCTTTAATTTTTAGACTAAAAATTTATTGAGAAAATTAAAATTAAGTGTAATATTGAAGTGTATTATTTAATCTATTTATGTTTTTATAAATGAAGTGTATTATTGATTAATGTTTCTTTATGCATGTATTTTCTTACTAAATATTTTTTAGTATAACGATAATTTCGATATATCGTGAAATGTCGGTATGATACAGACCGAAATATTGATACAATAAGGTATATCGAAGTAAGGTATACCGAACTAAGGTACAGTAAGGTATACCGAAATAAAGGTATGGTAAAAGTATGCATTATGTGTCATACCGAACTTAAGGTATATCGGAGGTAAAGGTACGACAATGGTATGATTTTTATCATACCGTAAGTTAAGGTAAGATATAAGGTATGACAAAAAAAAGTAAAGTATGTCTTACCTTGACACCCCTATTCATCATTGCCTAATTGGAAAAGAATATGTTTGGAATATGATTTACAAATTGAACGGGCCATACTAAATTACAATTTGGATAATGGGAATATAGTCCATCCATTGCTCTTGTGGGCCTCGGGCACCTAATTAACTAAAAGGATTTGGAAGCCCAATTACATCTATTATTTGATGAGAAATTAATGGATTATTTATTTCTCGAATATCAAATTCAAGAATTCATGGACACGAGTATAAAATGTCTATAAATTCAAGTCCCAAAATAAAGACTCCTTGATACGAGTTAAAACTATCTAACAAATTAAAAATGAAGGCTCCTTGATACGAGTTAAAACTATCTAATAAATCTCAAAATTTGAGACTAATTCATTTTCAATGCAAATTGTTCATGAACAAGTCTTAAAGGGGCATTTTGGGGCGGATAAATTTTAATGGCTAAATTAAATTATACCATGTAAATAATTAAATATCAAATTATATCATTTATTTATATTTTAGGAATTTAATTAAATTAATTCCTAAATTAAATAAATAGATATTGATATTTAATATTTGGAGATAAAGATTTAAATATCAAAATATATCATTTATTTATATTTTAGGGATTTATATGAATTAATTCCTGAATTAAATAAATAAATGTTGATATTTAAATATGTAGATAATCTCGACCAATCAGAAGTCGACATGTGTCAAATCTGTGCAGAAATCAAGGATTTATAAAAATAAGTCCAAAATATTGAGGAGCCAATCATATCGCGCCAACTTAGCCCTAAGTCTCCTAATTTCTCTCTCCTTACACCTATAAATAGAGGCCATATGGAGAATGAAAAATACACCAGAAATCATTTGAAGAATTCAAGAATTTGAGAACTTCCATAAGTGAAATTCTCTCAGATATTCAAGGCGTTCTTGTGACATTCAAAGGCGTTCTTCACCAAAATCATTCTGAAGACAGAGTTTGATCCACAAGCAAGACAGTGAAAATTGTTCTTCGTCAAATTCAACCAAAAATTAGCGTTTGATCCGGAAACAAGACGTCGGCCCTCCGAATTAGCGTTTTCAAAGACCAAAGATCAAGTCAAAGAAGATTGAGAAAATAAATCTTCCCCAAAAAATTCAAAGATCACTTGAAGATCGTTCCTGGAGTGATTTGGTCAAAGAAGATTGAGAAAATAAATCTTCCCCAAAAAATTCAAAGATCACTTGAAGATCGTTCCTGGAGTGATTAATCAGAGGAGAAATAGAGATTGGATCCAAAAATACAAATTTGATCCGAAATCAATTTATTTGTACTGTTTTTGTGTTTTACCAAATTAAATATAAAAATTTGTGTTTACAATAATATATTCAAACACTAGATTTCAATCAATTTTTATCAAATTTATGGGGGGATCCGATTTTGATCCATATGGAGAGCATGATATTCCATAAATCTCATTTATTCAACTATATAGAGTTCCACTTATGTATCAGTACAAGCAAAAAAAGATACTATATTTAGACATATTGATCTAGTATTTATGGTTATTAGCATTATTATTGAACTAATGTGCTGATCGAACTTATTGGATTGTTGTCTTATTTGATTGTGGTGCTTTCTAGATTATGCTATTTTGATTGTGTTGTTATTTTTATTCTGGTGTTATTAGAATGTGATTACATATAATATATTCAAACACTATATTTCAATCGATTTTCAATTAATTCGTGTAGATATCCGCACGATCGAATTACCTTAATTCGTGCAAATATCTAGACGAATTACTTGATGCCCATGTGCTCAAGAATATTCACAAACTCATCAAGACGTCCCGACACGCGAATCCATTCATAAAATCCAGAAATTTGATTAGGTCGAAGCCCACTCTCATAGTTACCGTTATCTTCATTGAATTCATAAGATATATAAATCGTCAAATAACTCAATGTATATGTAACATTGCTAGGAGATGATTTCATAAACTCGTGAATTTCATCTATCAATATATCACAAGACATTCGATTAAATGAAAGGTGCATGAGTTGATTTTCACCATCCAAATATTCAAATCTGTCTCATCTACCGTTGTGTCACACAATAACATGTTGCCAATCCATTTGTAAATTAAAATTCACTAGTAATTATGAATCTCCCTTAATTAATTCTTGTAAATATTTACACAAATTGAAGCGTTTCGTGTAAATATTTACACGAATTGAAGCATTTCATATAAATATTTGCATGAATTAAAATTTTCATGTAAATATATTTACTCGAATTGTGCATGAATACAAGACTCACATTTGATGCATATATATTTTTAAAAAATTATCAAAAAACAAAAACCTCCTAACTTAACACAATTAAAAAAATATATTAAAGAATATATATTCTTTAAAAATTACAAAAATAAATATCATCCAATTTCAACATTTACTAATATAAAATATTTATATGAAATTAACGTAACAAATTCACGTACAGCTAAGTATATACTACTTTCAAAAATAAAAAAACCTTCTCCAAAAAATTGAAGGAAGTGGGACGATTGGTTATGTGAATTCACTTCAACATTAGTATATATACGAGTGGACATTTAATGCACCCCAATTACCATTTTTTTAATTAAAAAATCTGCCACACGGGCATAATAAAAGTTGGAGGAGTGGAATTGACTTTTAACTGAGTAAGAGTATATAAGATTTTTACATAACTTCTTTACTAGAAAAGAATGAATTATTAAACCCTCTGAATAGATTTTTATTAATTTAATTTGTTTTGTTCCTTTGTAATGATCTAATAGTGGAATAATGTTATTTTAAGGTCAAATATTTTAAGTTTGAATCTCATCATCAACACTACTATGTGTGAGTCTGTCACACCTGACTTGCCAAATGTGATTAACCTTTCCTGTGTAGTTTGCAGGCTATTACACAGTGCGCATCTCAGTAGCGGCTGCGAGTTACCTTTGATAAAAAAAAAAAGAAAAGAAAAAAGAATGAATTATCAAACTTTGACAAAAAAGAATTTACTATCTCAAACTTTGTTACTATAATCTCATATAATTTTGTGTAATTTTTGTAAAAACAAAACATGGGATTCAATGTATTTACCTATTAGACTATGTTTATTGGTGACTATGGTCTTCCCATGGTCACCTCCACCTAGATAATAGAGATTAAAAAAAAAAAAAAGAGGGGGCAATCAATTGATCGACCAAGATCCATCAGAGACCAAAAGCAACCTCAAGGTGTCCCATTATTTTTATTCAATAAAAGACACATGGCAAAAA
Source organism: Perilla frutescens (assembly GCA_026008535.1). Lineage (NCBI taxonomy): Eukaryota > Viridiplantae > Streptophyta > Magnoliopsida > Lamiales > Lamiaceae > Perilla > Perilla frutescens. Next base: position 23,499,252 of record BRKX01000009.1, on the reverse strand, counting down.
TGATTGGCTATAAATTTTTATTTGATATATTTTTAATTAATTTTTAATATTTTTTGGATTTTATGAAAAATAAAAACAATTACACCAATTTTTTTCTCTTTTCATGCTCTATAAATAGAACCCATATCGGCATAATTATACACATAAGAAAATTTTCTCATTTCTACACTTGTCTATCAATTTTCAATCTCAAACCTCCATTTTTTTCCTATTTTTCATGGATCCCAACCAAAATTTTTACTCAAACTATCAAAATTTCTCATCCTCTCAAGATTATAATTCAAACCTTGAAAATATTCCAAATTTTGAAGAATTCTGAAGATTATTTGTTTGTAATTTTATGAGTATTTTTCTTATTTGTGCAATTATTTTATTTTAATTTTAATAAGTTGATATACTTCATAAATTTATATTTAAAAATAATTATATATAATATTGTGATTGGATAGTTGGGTGGTCATTGATAAACTATTAAAATTAAATGTGGTTGGATTATGATAAATAATAGTGATGTGGAAGAGAAAGAAATGAATTAAATATTAAAAAAGTTGAATGGTTGGATGGTTGGAGTTTAGAGTGGTGGCTGATAAATGAATTGTAACTAAAAAGTAAGGCAGACTCAACTCACTGTGCGGTGGGACTGTCCTCATTTCTCGTGCTAAGATTCCCGCCCAAATCTCAATTCTCCAAATCCTCAATTTTAAAATATTTTTTAATAAATTTATTGAAATTGTAATTATTATTTAGAAACATAATTATGAAATCAGTTTGTAATAAAATTTACAATAATAATATTTTAATTAATAATTTTAACAGTTATAATTGTTTTTACTAAAATTATAAAATGTTTATGATAAAATTTCAATTATCTGTTAAATTTTTTTTTATTGTAAATCAGTTCCTATTTCCTAATGAAATTGAAGAAAGCGGTTAAACACCGGATAATAGACCTGTTCACCAAAATTTGGCTGGAGCAATACGCCGGTCACCGCCCCGCTTCCGGTTGCCGTTCGCCGTCAAGCCACAGACCGAAAGTCTTTCCGTGGGTAATCTTTCTACAATTTCAATTTTAAGTCTTACGAAAGTTTTGAGTTAAAAAAAAACCTTGAGAATTCTAGTTCTAGTTTTAAAATGGAGCGGCGCCGCCGTGTTCGTTTTCCGTCGCCATATTCGACTGAGGGAGTTTGACGAGATTATGTATATAAAAAAAAGTGTGTATGCGTGCGATTTGTGTGATGTTTTTGAGCAATATAGTTGCAATTTGAATTGCTTGTTTTTCTTGTCATTTGTCAGTGTTGTATGTGGTAATGGATGCTAAGGATATACAATCAGATCTTCATGGCCTTAAAAGACTATACGCGCTTCTCAAAAAAGATGGAGGCGAAGCATCAAACAAAGCCTCTCATTCCGTATGCAATCTTTAATTTCAGATACTTACCAGTTTTTTTTTTCTTTCACTCCCTGCAGGAGTTTTGTATATTTTTGTTGCTTCATTACGATATATGCATCTGTACAACTTGAGTAGTTTTCGTATATTTTCCTAATTCCCGTTTCTTTCATCTGCATCAAAAAATCAATATTTGGATTTCATTGTCTGATGAATATAGTTTAGTTTCCTTAATTTCATAGTAGGAAAATGTAGGTGCGTGCATTAGCATACAAGTCACGAAAATAATCCTCAGCAATTTTCAGATTGTGCCTTGTTCCTATTTTATCCATGAATCAATGTTTTATTTAGTTTTCTTGTGATAATAATCATATAAACAAATTCAATTTGTCCATAAATTGTTTAACTGGTCAACTGAGAGCCTGTGGATGTAAGCATTTCTAGTGTATTTATTGTCAGAATATAGCCGACTCGTGGTCTTGTTATGAGTTGCATGCAATTTACAATTTACTACTGATGATAAATATTGATCTGTTTTCGACTTTCTATGCAAATATTCACATGTTTTTCTCTTTGATCATGATTTGATTTTAACAGCTAGATGCGCATGCACGGCTTTTGTTAAAGAATCTGTTGGATGCAGCGACTAAAAGAGTCCTCAAGGCACATTCACAAGTATGTATATAATCGTCATCATATTTGCCCTTTTTAACATATCACAGTAGTTTTCTGATCAAGTGCTTACAGGTCATTGCAGGTCAAGCTGAAACATCAGGGCTGCTTTCTCCCTGTCGGCTTCAGCAACCGGACAAGGCAGCCTCCGAGGAACAAGCTGCTTCGCATTCAAGATTGTCTTTAACCTTGCAAGGTGATCAAAGTTGTGACAAGGAGAAAGATTCTGATAACAGACTCACTCCAGACCCAAGTGTGCCTGCAATTGAACTTATACATGGACAGAAACATTGCAGGGTTTGTCGACAGAACAGTATCAAACAACTTGGATCCACAGAGGAGACCCAATTTTATGATATGGCTCGAAACTCAAATACATTTGCTGATCATCAGCATCAGCAGAACAATGTATCCGATCCTCATCTGTGGAACAGCGTGAAGGAAATTGGATGGTTATCAAGTGAAATGTCAGACGATTCAAAAACTGAGAAGCAGAGGCAGAGACCGTCTGACTTGAGCGTAGTTGGAGATGCGGACATTTCATCTGATAGAATGGCAAATGAGATCTCAGAAATGTGTGATTCTAATATGGAAACTATAAATAAACCTGAGGAAACTGACAGCTTATCTCAAGAAGCTTCGAAAGCAATCCAGCAGATTGAATTATGTATGTCAGCATTGCAGATGGGATCAGATCACTTGCACTTGTTTGAGAAGACTTCTACTCAGCTGCAGAATCGTGTTCCAGAAACAAAGTCAGACATGCAGACAACATATGGTGAAGTTCCAAACGTTGGCATGGGATTAGGTGAGGACTTGATGACCGGAAATAATTTGCTGTATGAAATTTCTGGCCAAAGGGTAGTGGATGATTTTGTCTATCCAATGCATCGGCTGCCTAGTGTGACAGAAGAAGAGAGCCAAAGTTACAATCCAGTTCAGCCAACTAAAGCCATGTTGAAGCAATCAACAAATAATATCATCCAAAGAGGACCCGTTTCATGCACTGATGCCTCAAATATATCAGAAGAAGACAAATACAGATTTCTGACAAAGAAAGTGAACAAGATTTATGTTCAGAATGTCAATGCCACTGTGGAGAAAATTGAGCCAGGAAACTGGATAATGAGTTCTAACCGATATCTGCCTAGCAGTGTTGCGCTCATTCCAAGTGAGACATCCTATATTACTCATTGGCCAGCCACTTCTTCATTGAACATGGAGAGTCCTTATCAACGCAGTATTGCCATGGAGGATGAACACAGCAAGCCATCATTCAGTTTCATGAATCTAAAAAACCATCCACCTAATGTAATCCCAGAAAATCTTGTAAATAAGAAAGCTCCTCACCTTTTAGGGAGCTCAGGCTTCCATGGAAAGCAGACAGATGCACAGCATAAGATTAGCGTTCAAAAGGACAGTCACTATACAACTGCAGTAAGTACTTCTTTGCAGCATCAAGAATCAGACAGTACAGCTACTGACTCGTACTATAACTCGAGCAGTCAGAAAACTAGCAGTCGTGATCGCAATAGTGAAGATTATTCAGTGACAGATGGGACTAGAGAGCTTCATTTTGTGACGTCGAGTAAAAGCAGTGGAAGTTGGGATTCCCTATCACATGGAAGTGAGAGCAAGTATAGCAGTTATAGGAGCAATAGCGAGGAAGAGGTTTACTCATCATCTAGCAGAGAGGGAGCTCATGATGTAACTACCAGTAGCAGCAGTGAAAACGAGGGGTATTCATCATATGAACAGCCAATCCGAAGTTATGCAAGACCCAACCACATGTCGAAGCAGCCCACATCAAAGAAATCAGGCCCCAGCAGGTTTGAGAAAGCTTATGGAACAAACCATTATAAACAATCTGGAATATTGAAGAGGCTGAAAGACAAGCTGGCAGTAATCTTTCACCACCATCACCACCACCACCACCACCACCACCACCACCACCATAAACGTGATCGTACCAATGATGAGGCAAATATCAGCCGCGACTCCTCTTTGGACAAGCACAAAGGGAAAGCCATTAATTCTAAAAGAGAAGACGTCACACATGGATCAAATGTTGTTGAAAGGACACAGAAAGCCCAGATGCGTGAGAAAAGGCAGCACAGCCATTTCCATGGGCTCATGGGAGGTCTCGTGAGGCACGTTCGACACTCAAAGAAGTCAAAACCAGGGAAAGGGACTGCTGACCAGTTAGCAGAAGAGTATGGCAGGAAGAGAACTCTGAAGAAGAAGTCTCACTGGTGGCAACTGGTGCAACACCATGGACGATCGAAGTTACCCAACAAAACTCATGTGAAGCTTGGACTAGGTAAGAAAAAAGCCCACTTAAAAGCTCTCCAAAAGATAGAATGATACCACATTTAGCTACTAAAACCAGATCATGTAAACACAGCAAAATGTGCCGTGTATGTTACGAGATCCTGTTCGCATATATGACAAGCAGAGTACTTACTAGTTACAGGCATATGTATAGTATAATGTACATTCCCGGCAGATAAAAGCTCATACATTATGTAAATCTGACTTATTGCCTTTTTTTTTTTACTTTTTTTTAATCTAATGTAAATTCCTGGTAGCTTGGTCATTGTTACGTGATTTCTATTGTAGCCTTATTGTTTTTCTTGGATGATTTAGCCGCAGAAACACAGCTTTGGAATTATCACAAGGGCAAAAAGGAAACTAAGTCGGGGGCAGAAAAAGAAGAGAAATTTAACAAATTGATATTTACCAGGGTCTTATGATCTTTTTCAGAAGTGCATCTTCCAGAAACTGTGTTTCACTATGTACTCAAAGATCATGAATTAGAGCAGTAATATCTACAATAAGTATAATGTAAAGATGCCATTATTGACTATTCTACCCAGTTAATGTCAAAGTCCTTGAGTTTGAGTAGCCACTTTTCTGTATCTTGTGATACATAGGTTTTAGAAGGTATCTTCTCCTGTCCATTTACATCGTTTGATGCCAAAGACTCGACCTTCTTCTCTTTGGAAAGTGCACTTAATCGGTTAGGGTGCCTGACCTTGAGTGACAGAAGACGCGACACTTCGTGCAGCCCTCCCCATTTCTCCAATGCACGGGCAATGTCATAACGACCTGCACCAGATGATGCTTCTATCATGTTTTCAATAATTTTCTCGATCAAATAAATTAAAAGTTGCATTTGGAGACACTCTTTGATGACCAAATAAGAGATGACGACACAGTACCTGCACGTTCAAAGCATTTTCTGCTGGGCATATATGATGGATCCATACCCCAATTCCTTTGGAATCGTTTAATCTGAAAGAATAAAGTTGGTTATAAGCTATGATGAGGCACATTCAACTCCACATTCTGGCTTTAAGTTGCAGACCAGAATGAACATCTGAAAGAGGAAAATTTAATTACAGAATGGAATCAGATGCAAGAAACTAACCTCATCTTGCAAATTTTCAAGATTATCCCAGTACCCTTTTGGTTTACGCTGTTTGTACGCAAGGGACAGATTCATCAATGTTGCAATTCTCCTAAATCCGCCCATGCGTGTAATGGCCTTCTCAATATCTACTCGCCCATGCTTCCGTAGTTGCTTTCTCATGGGCATAAATCCTTCCTGTCCATGCTCAGAAATGAAGTTTAAGAGCTCGGCTTTAAGAACCTCGATGTCTCTCTGCAAGCCAGGGACCTTCGGCCTTTGTCTGTTTGAACTTGTAATGCAATCATAATCCTTGGCTTCTGTACTAAAATTGACGGAGCTGCAGTTATTTGATAGAGCTGTCTCTCTCACTTCAGATCTCTCATTACTGAGGCTGTCCTGATGATTTTCAGTTTCTCCTTTTTCCATGTAATCTCGAATAGCACACAAGTTTGAAGGAAGATCCTCATAAATGACCTGCAATGTTGGATTATATAGTTTCTATATCACAAAGGGAAACCAAAGTTAAGATCTATCTCATTCACCTCAACCTAAATTATCCAATTAATCAGTAAGTTGCAAAACAGAAATAATCCACTTTTGAGATAAGTGTTGTTATGCGTATATGCTCTGAGTAATATATTGCGTCAAAACCAGATGCTTTTGTCTCAAAGACATGGAACTAGGATCCATGAAATTGAGAATGAACTCAAAATCAACAGTCCAGTCACTATCATTTCAGAAAATTGACAATCTTTTTATGAAATTCTTAGGGATTTACAAGCTTTAAGCAAAACTTTGCATGTAAAAAACGAGTCCAAATTTTGAAATGTACAGATTTAGATTACAAAGAAAATACTGCATGGATAGAAAAAAAGTTGCAACTAGGCATTCATTGATGAGATGAACAGTGGCAATGATTGCTTACCTCTTCCATAATAGCTTCAGAAAGAAATGAGTTTTTATGCATTTTTGACTCCACTGAATACTTTAACAGTGTGTGATGGCTACCTAGTTTCTCTAGAATCCATTTTCCTCGAAACGAGTCAAAGTCTCCTTCAACCTGCTCAAATCTGATCTCTTGTTCAAGTTGCTCACATAAATCAAGGATAACACGTGCATGGAGAACCATATACAGTAGACCCTTGCATCCTTCCTGCACCATGAAGTTGCATTCAGAATCTCAAAACCTGTTCTGCTTCAAACAAACTACAAAAGATTTTGACAAAGTTGTTTGCAGGATGAAACACAACTTAAGGATCGAGATATTCATGCAACCAAAGTTTGGAAAACAAAATAACTCAAATAAGAGAAAACCAGAACACTTTCCACACTAAAATATTCGAACTTATCAATTGTGAAACAAGTTTTCCCGTAGCAGAATGTAGGTGTGATGAAACCTACCATGGGAGGGGCAACAAGAGGTGGGGACAATGCAAAAACAAAAAACAGTTATCTATGTTTGTGGGGTTGATTGGCTATTGCACCTAGATTTTTGGAACTCAAATCCTAGCACCTTCTGAAGAGGAAACATTGAAGTTTCCAAAAATCTAAGTGATGCAACTAAATTTTTTTGAACTTGGAACTCCTTTGAGCAAATGCATCAGTCCAACCAGGCTGCCTTCATTCAGGTCTATACATCACAAATATTTTAGAAATACAGAGCATAAGTTTACTACTTGTATAATCTTTTAGAATATCAAAACTAAGTAATCACTTATATTTTGTGTTTCTACAGAAACACCAATTAATCCAACCACAGTTAAGGAACGTGATTTGACATCTCTGATGACGAATTTCTTACAGTTAAGCAATGTGATTTTGCAGCTGAGGTATGGTAAACAATATAAGCATCAAGCCTTCTGGTCAGAAATAGCACTGATCTGGTACTATGATTCATGGTGTTAGGTATTGATCGCTCTTGACAAGGTAGCCAATTTATATTGAATTAAGAAGGAAACATATTGATCTAGTTGTAAGATTCATGGGATTATACATTGTAATTTCTCAAGTGTTCAATGTGTTGTGGTAAGCACTAGTGAGTTGATTTCAATTCATTCAAGTAGTTTCAAAAGCATATATGGATATCTTGCATTCTTAGATCACGGACTTGATACAATATAAACCTGGAAGGTGATATTACAAGGACCATTTGGAAAAATACTTGGATGCAATTTGGATAATGCAAGAATATGGTTCATAAATGGATGATGACTAGTATTAGAAATATTGCTAAAAAATGTGACACACTTGTGAAAACATGTTAAATGTTAGATTTTATCACAAATTATCATCTCAATCCTGAACATCTCATGCATTGAAGCTCCAGCATGCCACTTCAAGTTTGGTTCATTCTTAAAATGACAAAACTATGGCTACACCAATCTTATCACTCTCCAAACCTCAATCTACAATCATATCATGTTAATAAGAATGCAAGTGGGATATGCCTCAGGTGATCACATTACAAATAGTGTAGTTCTTCTGTCATATGGGGACGATCACCTTGATCTATTCTATTGTTATGCCAAAATTGGTGTCAAGGAGGGTAGGGATTATATTTCCGACATTAGGATAGGACAATCTATCCGTTGTTATAACTTACAAGTGGTCAGTAAAGATTATTTCTGAGAAGTTATCTTGAACATAAATTTCATGACATTTTACATAATGCTTATGACATTCATGATTTTTTACGTTTGGACAGTAGTTGATGTAATAGAAAATTTGAATATCATTTAAATGCTGCAGAATTGATAAATATGTCCTTGTTCTGGTGAAGGATCATTATACCAAACAATAAATACCTGAAGAATGCGGACTTTATTGCTTTCTCGGGATAAGATCTTGCTGATGGCTAAATTAGGAACTATCCTGCAGTAGTTTCAGGAAACAAAAAAAAGACGTAACTTCTGTATAAGTCGAATAGCTTCATCAAAATCCTAGTAATGATTCTATACATTAGACACCAAAGAGAAAATACGAAAATTGAGAGGCATGCACAAAACAGCTTTCACATTAAATTCCCACACCTATATGTGAATCCTGCATGTTATGCCGATCAATATTATTGTATTTGAAGAATGTTATCTAGATTTGAGAAGATCAACCACGGTGAAAAACGGATTAAGAAGTTATGATACACAAAATTTTACTGAACAGCACACAATCAGTGCCTAAACAACTTACTCGGGAAGTCTTTCATAAGCTGTGAGAATATTCCATACTTCACGAACAGGAGCTTTTACGGTTATGCTGGCAACGACGCAACGGTGAACACCTCCATTTTCCTTCATCATAAAACAAATTCATCAGACAACCAACCAAAACTGAAATAACTTTCCTGGGAAGAGCAAGATGTACAGCAGAGTCGAGCAGTAACCAATAATCCGTCAAATCTACGAAGATGAACTTCATCCACCATGCATGGTCTGTCAAGCGGACAAGATTTGCCAAAGATTCCCCAATGACTGTTTAATTCTCCAGTGGAAGGAGAGAAAGGACCAAAAGAAGCTTTGACAAACTTTTCCTTGATATCTCCAGAAGCTTCTTTATTCTTCAATGCAGTTGCAACTTTAGTCTCCTCACTTCCGAGATAAAGTGATTGTGAAGGTAATGTATCTAAAGAACCTTCAGAGACTACACTCTGGTTTCCTTCAAAGTTGCTTTCAGATCTGCATGCTAAAGCATGAAGATTTACAGGAAGATCTGATCTGATAATCCTCTCAAGAAATATTGCAGGGAAGTTGAACCTGGGTATAACATTCACTTCATAACCCAAGGTCGTTTCTGGCGACCTACACAAGTAAAGGATCAAAGCAAGCAAAAGTATAGACAAGAAACAGTTACAAAGTCCACTTCCAGTTCCAGTATAACTTCTTATGAAAGTAATCAAAAGGACAGATTAACCTTGCGTTTACCCTTTTTGATAATGTCAGTATGAAAGAGTTTTAGTTGCAAAAAGGAGAAAAATATAGTAGCAGGTTGATTCTATATGCTATAAGATCTCCATTCCAGGAAAATTGTTTTGACCTTTTTGGAGAAGTCAATAACTGGACAACACACAACGTTATTTAACATGTAATCCCTCAATGAAGGAATATGACCAGTCAGTGGGTAATATTAAAATCTTTTAGGCCCATAAAAAGACAATAAGGACAACTTTTCCCAGTTGTTATGCAAGTGCATCTGGAGGTAGTGAATTTCAAGTATAAAAATTATGTCGATGCTCCATCAAAGAATCATTTCATGTTCATTACTCATTACTATAACTCACAAGGCTAGTACGTAGAAGCAGATTATTTGCCATCAGAAGCATTGTAACAAGTCCTATATCAGTGTTGTGAGTGTAGGACTAGCCAGCAGGGAAAGAGGATCAAATATCGGGTCAAATGTCTGTTACTATACAAGATGATAGGTACAATGGAACACTTCTTTCAAAGATGAAGGAATCAGTACCGTATGCAAACTAAATCTTTTACGATCACAGTTGTTAGTCACTTAATACAAAAGATAATTAGATTAATTCATCATTCTTATGATACGATGAAAAAGAAGAAAAAAAATTGTATCATACCCTTTCTGAGACTTCACAGACCATTTGCCTTCAAATTTCTTGAAATCACCATCAACCATAGAAAATTGAAGTTCACGGTTATTCTCCTGAATTACAGGAAATAAAGATGGAAAAATCAAAATTCCAAATTCAAGCATACCGACACAAGAAAATGCTCATCTTACCAGTATACTATAAGTCCTTAAATTGAAAGAGTTTCATAATATGAACTTCCACCTACGAAATCTCTTTTCCAATTACCATATCCTCTTCCTCACAAACCAAGACAACTTACGAAAATTGAAAGGCAGTATCACATTTTCAGTGTTGTTTAAGTTAAAATTACATACAGAGTTCACAAGCTCTTGAAGATCCAAGACAACACGAGCTTCTATATGCCAATAAAGTGCCCTTTGCAACCCTCTTTGCTCCAACCATATCCTCCCTGGATATGGACAATGAATTCTCCCACTGAAACATTATTCAAGAAATGCAAACAAATAACAGGATCAGTCAACTAATACTAATTTAAATTCCTAATCAATCAAAATATAGCACAGGCATAAACCAACTCTCATCTACAAACTCATGCTCATATCCAAGAAGTTGGATGCTTACTTCCCATATAATCATCTAATGCAGAAACACCACAAATTACAATTTCCCAAATTCTACGGAACCGAGTGATGTTCACTAAAACAAATTTGATTATCATTTTACAAGAATGTAATTAAGTTTAACCAATATTCTGGGAAAATAAATTCATCTTATGATTATTAAATAATCTAACCTTAAACCATCATTTCATCACAAAAAAAAAAAAACAAGAAACACGAAAATGATAAAAAAAAAATCAGGGCTTTATCTCATAGTGGGAAATTAATAAATTATACCTTGTAACAAGATTTGGGATGAAATCAGAAAGCCTTTCATAGTCAGTGAGAGCAGACCACACAGAATCAACATCAGCATTAACAGATATCTCAGCTCTGATTCTGCGTTCCCTCCAAGATATCACTTCCACTTCACACTTCACCTTTCTCTCTCCTACAACCACCTCTGTTTCTCGCTCTACTTCTTCTTCTTCTTCTTCCTGTTTATTCTTGTTCCCATTTGAGAAATGAGTAGCAGTCTTAGAGTCCCATTTCGGTGTTTCTGCACTACTAGCAAATGAAGATAAGGCTGCACAAATGTTGCCTACACAATTATACTTGAGCTGATGCAATGTAGCAAAATTTCGTTTGTGGGTTTTTTTCGAAGAGAAGCTCAAACAATGTGATGAAGTGTAGGGCTTCGTGGTTATCATGGAGGACTGTGTGTGTGTGTTTTCCACCACTGATGACTAATGAGTGAATCGAACTCTCTCTCTGGGGGGAGCAGGTGTTTCAACTGTCATTGATGGGTTAGTTAGATTTTTATTTTTCGCTTTGTTATTATTATTATTTTTTTGAAAATTTGCGGTAGTAACATCTCGACCACCAATACTTGGGAGTTTGAAGTTTGGTGAGGCAGTGGAAATGAGCGGCTGAAAACCAAATGTTGCAGCTTCTCGGTGATGGTCACAATAGTCAGATTTGACTTGCTATTTGCATAGTGAATCTTACTCCTTGCATGATAAATAAAAAATAAAATAATTTTGAATTTACTGAAATACTCTTAAATTATTTTTCTATACCACAAAATTTTCTCAATGCACCATAAATTAAAAAGACAAAAATTAACATGAAAAAAATATAATTAATCATTAAAAAAAAGACCAAGAACATCGGTCTCTTTACCTCCGCCGAATCCACACCAATCTTCTTTTCCGGCGAGACGCACACTGCCGAGGAGGGGCGGTTCTTCCCGTTCATGGGGCTATTCCAGTTTCTAGCGAAGAACAACGGCTCAGTTCAACCTCAAATACGAATATCTTTTTTTTCGAACAGAAACCAAGAATCGAACTGATTTTATCGAACATATACTTTTGATACGATTTTTTTTTTTGAACACTATGATATTTGAAAATTTATTTTCGAACTCAAGACCTTTGTTTTCGAAAATTTGGGTTTCACATTTTATTTTCAAACTTGGCCTCAGTTGTCGAAAAATTATTTTTGAACTTGTCCTCACTTTTCGAAAATTCTGGGGGTAGTTGTTTGGATTGATTACGCTGAGAAGAGGTAGGAGGCAACCATTTCACTTCTACATTCACCATGAATTTCCGGTAAAGCAAAATTAGCCAAATTCACTCGCTCTATACTGGAGATGTATTGTGTGCACCCAAGCTATTTGACAAATAAAATTCATCTGAATTCCTCCAACGGTTTAAGGTGTCGTGGACTAGATCTAGACTTTAGACTCTGTTACAACGATGATGGGATGGGGCCACACTGGATGTACTTTGACTTCTGATTTTCCAATTTGAAATTTTATTAATTTATTTTTTATATCAAAATGAAAATTACGTTAAAATAATAGATTTGTTTTATTTTTTGTAATGATGATGTTTAAGTAATTCTATACTTGATTAAAAAAATAAAAATTAATTTATGATGTAAATATTAATTTTTGTAGTGCGAATAGTAACCCTTAATCAAATTGAAAAATTCATTTCTAGATAAAGAATATTAAATATTCTTTTCGAGTCAAATTTTTTGTATTCTTATTAATATGCTTAATGAAATTTCGGATGAGTCAAATTTTTTATATTTCATCTCATTAATTTGTCTTTTCTAACCTAATAATAATCTACACGTTTTGAACACAATACGCACGTCGCACACACACTCCTTAACCACACAATATCGACAGAAAACAATGAATTTCTGGGTTGACTTATTGATTACTTAACCATTTTTAATTCATTAATAGTGAAAGATCATTATGTGTTATCTGCTCTCACGAACATTGTCATAACATAGAAATAATGAATATGCGCTTCTCATGTTAGTTTTTCACACATGTCACCACTAATAATCAAACACACGAAGATTCATCTTATGCAATACTTATTCACTTGGTCAGTACTAAATAGCGCATAAAATGAAATTCTCATTTTATTGTTCCAATTAATCAGCTTCCATACATATGTAACGACCATCAACACATATGAGAAATCAAAACTATGAATTTAAATACCCATTAATAAAATAAAAAAAATAACTCAATAAATTAAACCATTCAATTCATAATACTTACAACCCTGGAATCCCATGAAATAATTAGCTAAACATCATGAAAATAAAACAAATCATAGTTCAGAACATCATAGTGAATGAATAAATGACACTGAAAGATTTTTGCAGCACCCACTCGTCTCTTATGATAGCCTCAATCTCTGCAACCTTTGGAACTCTCTCATCCAGATTATGTGCCTCCCTCTTATGAATTCTATGTTGTATGATGTATGTGACTTCTCTTTTTAGTCCATCAAGGGGAGGATTTTAAAGTAGGGTTTGAACCCCCAATTGGAGAAGAAAACTTGTCAATCCACGGAACTCCCATAGCTGAGAACCTAGAGTGAGTCGATTGGCATAGGTCGATCCAGAAATTTATTTTTGTATTGGGTCGAGTTGACTGAATCTGGTGAGTCAACTCACTCATTCACAAATTATACATGCCCGGGTAGACCAGACTATGTCGGATCAACTCGGATCCTTTTCTTGATGGGCTTCAGATTTTACGGGCTTTGATCTTTTACTCCGATCAAACATTTGATCATTTCGTGTCAAATATTCAATAAATTCACCAAAAATTTCTACAAAACTGACAGGCACATCAAATAATCTAAAAGATGTGCAATTGAACATAAAAAACAAGTAAATCACACAACTTATCAACTAAAACCTCATTAATTCATATCGAAAAGTTATGTAAATTATATACAGTTGTCAAATCCCCAAACTTAAACTATTGATCTTCCTGAACAATGAAAGAAAATAATAAAGAGTTAATGAAATGATGATCACGATATTTGACTCATATTCTTCTCCATATACATCAACTAAGCACAAAAATATCAGACAAAGACAACTAGCAGCACACTAATAAGTTCTTATGCAAATACAGACTTCTCGAAAGGTAAATATGAAAAAGAATTCACTCCAACAGTCAAGTGTGTAAGGTGTATCCCTCAAATCAAAATATGCCGCAATCAAATATAGGCTTCTAAATCATCTATCTCTTCATCACTAGAATGCCTGATTCAAAATGAAAAAATCATAAAGGACTTTATATTTGATTGTAATGTAGTCTTTTTGGACAGGTTGGAAAATATGGCTATGTGAATCTAGAAAATGTTTTGAGTTATCTAACCTCAATCATTATCGACAAATCACCAATTTCAAAGATAAGTATAAGTAGAACTAAATTTTGTTTAGTTCCCTTCTCCCTTTCCAATTACACCAATAGTAAAAAATAATTCTTCCACCAAATTTCTTGCTAAATTTTAACAGAGAAAAACAATGCTGATGGGTTTTTTATGCTCTTTTTTTAGCTTATGAGACACCGTAATATTTTTTGTTTTCAGCATACTAATGATTTTTCAGTACAAAGACAATAATTTTAGCAATTGATCAATTCACATTCCTTCTAATACATCCAAACATGAAATTCATCAATTCATCGATTATCATATAATAGGCTTAAAAAGATTAAATGTGGGCTTACTATGAAATCTTTCAGAGATAGGTAAAAAATTAGGATGAATCAATGGTTAACAAAGATGACATTAAATCATTTTTCCATTCCAAGCATATTATGTGGTCTCAAAATGATGGAACTCAGGATTCATTTGGATGCGTGTTGAGTTGATCAAATAAAATGATTTTGATATACAAAATATACGTCACCCACTACATGATTGTACCAAAACTAAATCTCATTCGCAGTGAAAAAATAGTGATAGATTAATTTACATAGCTTGCAGTTCTCGAAAATTTGAGGCCTTTGATGTGGGATTGATTTTCCACTTCAGCTTCTGTTATATATCCTTGATCTTGATTTAGACATCGTGTGGGTGACAATGCACCAGACCTCGAAGAAGCTTGAGGACTAAGAACCCAAACTCTAATAATTTTTGAAAATTATTCTTCTTTTTGAGAGAGATGATTTCAAAATTTATGTTGTGGTTCGTTATGGTTTTTAGTTTTCCTTTAACATATATAAATTAGGCTACAAAAAGAATCTAGAAGGGCTTTTAGGGTTTGGCCTCCAATAGGCCTTAAATCCTCCATGTTCAATCCAGAACATAATTTAAGCTCATTAATATTAATTTAGTCTATTAAAGAATTAATATTGTACTGTCACCCTAATTCATATTTATTGAAAACCACGGGACTTCTTTTATCTCAATTAATTCCCTATACTTAAGATATCTAATGTCCATTAATTAAATTAAGTCACTAACAATTTAATTTAATTAATTTATTATCCATGAACAGTATCACTCAATTTTTATTACGATGTTGAATATAAATCCACCTACAGGATTTAACATAACAATCATGTTAGGAAAAACAATCAAAAGAAACCTTAAATGGAGTTTTGATGAGATGTCAAAACACTCTAGGAAAACTGAAGGCTAAGCCAACCGAACTGAAGGCTTAGATAAATCCGAACTGAAGGCTAAGCCAACCGAACTGAAGGACTAAGACAAATCCAACTGAAGGCTAAGTTAACCAAACTGAAGGCCTAAAAAACTAAACTGAAAAGTCAAGTCAACCAAACTGAAGTTCAAGACAACTCAACTGATGGCCAAGCTGAAGATGAAGCCAGCCTGGTTGATAACCAAGTTAACACAACCGATGACCATGATCAGTTGAGCTGAAAAACCGTTCAAGCTATAATAAGAAAAGTGACTCTCAGAAGCTAAACTGAAGCTGATACGATCCTAGTGGGGTGTCGATGATCGAGTTTGAGCATTCGGGAAGACAGGTATGAGTCCTTGCACGAGTGGATTGGTCGCACCCATTGGCGCGAGTAACAGTGTAAGTGGGCCGCTCTGAGCTGTGGTGTGTTGTGCTTTGGACCGAGCGCGAGTGTCAGCGTGACTCGGGGCGTGAATGGGCCGCTCTGCACTGCGATGTGCTGAGCTTTGGGCTGGGTACGAGTGGCAGCGTGACCCGGGGTACGAGTGACCTCGTGTCGCGCCCATTACAATGTCCGCGGATTTTGATTATTTTTAGATTTTAGTATTTGTTTATTTCCTTTTATTCATAGTATTCCTAGTTAGGGTTTATTTTATTTGCCCACCTATATAAGGGCTTGCACTGGATTTAATTAGATAGTTCTTTTGATATATTGAATTTGAGAATTCTCTATGGAGATTTTATTGAATCGTGTGTCATGTTCAAATCCCGACTTATCAAACAGATTCATCACCTCTGTTCGTGGCATCTATACTAATATTCTGAGGTTCTTGTCTTCAATCACGGTAGGGTTGTAGATTTAATATATCTACAGTTTGTCCGCGTTGTGAGATTCAGGTTGAGGGATTCCGATTTGCAGCCCGGTACAGTCCTGGGGTTCCAGATCGCATCAGAAACATTAACTGAACTGATCATCTAGGCCCAAATCTAAGGCCACTGACTGCACAATCGACAAAGTTAATGCATTCCAAAGAGTCAATGACAGAATAACGACTACAACAACTTTGTCAATGGGTATATGAACCAACAGACCTCTGATTGACCAACAAATCACTGATCGCTCAAAGAAATAGTCACACTACACTCCTCTATAAAAGATGATTGAGACAAAATTTGTAAAGGACTTTTGCATGACTTTCACCTAACTTTTGTCTAAAATCTCTGCCAAGAAACCTGAGCTCTCTCTCTCTTTCTATCAAACATCTACTCAGTTAAAGTGATATATTAGCTGCAAAAGTCAACCTGAAAAGAGAAGAAATCTACAAGCTACAAGCATCCTCAGTTTGCTATTGAAAGCTCTTAAAAAGTATCAACTATAAATGCTCAATTCAAGGAGCACATTTAGTTGATAATCCTGATTCAATACCAACCATCTTGAAGATCGAAAGAGATCTAAAACCTTGTAAAGATGATAATAGTACCTAACTCTCCAGCTAAGTGTGAGCCGCTGCTAAAGAAACTGCCACCGCAATAGCTAACTGTTGGAGACTGCAAGTGTGAGCCGTCGATCTACCTAAGGTAACACTGTAAAGAAACTCATTGTTACCAGGTTCAGCTAGTTTACATTCATCGTATTATATGTAAGGTTAATTCAGATTATATAGTGAATTTATCCCTTTTGCGGAAGGAAGAGAGGACGTAGAAGTTTTAAGCTTCGAACCTCTATAAAATCGATCGTGTCTTGTATTTCTTTCATTTTCTTAAACTACTTATCCTTTGAAATTGCATACAAGATCACACGACTTGCATCTATCTCGAACAAACTGAAAACAGACAAACTTCTAAGTTTTAACAAGTCAAAGGGCCCTTAAATTTATCCGCATCAGTTTACAAGTTTTTGAATTCAGTTTATTCACCCCCTCTAAACTAAACATGACTCGTCCGGGACCAATAAGTGGTATCAGAGCGGTTGATTCTAATGATCAGCCGTGTCTGCAGATCAACTAGATCAGATCTATTTATTTGTACTAACATCTTAAGCTATGGAAAACCATAAGCTACCTCTATTTTCAGTTGAGAACTATGATAATTGGAGCAGAAGGATGAAGACTCATCTTTACTCGATTCATGAGAATATGTGGGAAGTCATAGAAGATGGTCCAATCACAATAATGATGGACAATGATGCCCATATAGTTGATGTCCATCAACCAGCGCGAATTCCAAAGCCAACTCATCTTCTCACCAGTGAAGAAAAGAAGTTGAAGAATCTAGAGTTCGTGGCTCAAGCAACACTCTTCCAACTGTGAGATGAACTCCAAGATATTAGATAATCTTACAAAAGAATGGGATATGAAAGTGATTGCTACCAAAGAGTCAAGAAATCTAAATAGCACCACTCTCAGAGAACTGTTCGGTTCTCTCAAAGCTCATGAGTACAGCCTAAATCGGAAGAAGGAAGCCTCAACATCATCAGTTCAAGATGCAGCCTTTTATAGTGAAAGGAACCGGTTTTAAGACACTCATGGAAGAAACAACTTCCAACCGAGAAGTTCACTAGTTAGAGAAAATCAAGATGGATCCGCAACTGACAGAAGAAGAGACACAACAGAAAAGGAGAACCTGACTGATGAAATCAATGAGCAAATTATGTCAGTGACAAAGTTGTTGGAGAAATTGAAGAGAATTAGAGACAAGCAACCAGTTCCATACCAACTTGAAGATTCTCCAAAAGCTGAGAGAATCTAGTATCAATCTAAACGATCAGCTGAACCAACTAGAGGAGACAACCGAAGTTTAGATGAATGCTTTCATTGTCGTAAACAAGAACACTACAGATATGAATGTCCTGATCTCTCAGAAGATAAAAAGGCCAAGGTGAGAAAGAGCTTCTTCATAAGAAAGGTAATGATGACAAACACTGAGAATGCCATACTAGATGACTCAGACTATCCTTTTGGAATTGACTCATATGGCTATAGCTCAGATGATGAAGCTCTATTTTGCCTCATGGTTGACAATGAAGAAGAGGTTTGTACAGCTGAATCTAAAACCTCATTTTATCACATTAATGAAGCAATTGTTTCTGGCATGGAACTGGATGAAAAGCTTATGTTGTTAGAAAATCAGTTAGCTTCAATATCATGTTTGCATGTTAAACTGAAAGATAAAAATGATGAATTCAGGAACAACAGAGTCAGAAAGCTGAACATTGACCATGATATAATGAATTATCTTGAAACTTAGTAGAATTTGAGAAACTAAAACTGAAAACTATTAAGTTAGAAACTGAGAATCTAAGACTCAAACAAGAGATCCTTGATAGAGAAAAAGTCTCCATTAAATTCAAAAAGGGATCTCAAACTCTAGATAAAATCTTGAGTCATCAAAGAACTGAGTCTGGTAGTATAGGGTTAGGCTATAATAAGTTCACTGCTTCAGAAAAAGGAAAATCGGTTGTGCAAAGTAGTGATAAAGGCATCTTAAAGGGATTTACTAGGCTAGCTCAATCAGTTGAAGTATCCAAAGGAAAAGGAATACTTAGAACCCCCCAAATTTAGCCTAGACAATTCAATCACTCTTCTCAACTGAGACCACCAGTATAACCAAAACCACCAATGAACCGAATTGAGAGATCAATTGAACCTAAAATAAACACCTTTCCTAGATCTCAAGCCTACCCTACTCAAAAGTTCAATCAACATGCCTATAGAGGACATCAAAGTACTTATAGAAGAAACTAGAGAAACACATTTAAACCTATAAACCAATATGATGGCTATCTAAACTCTAGAAATGAACAAAGGATCCATCCAAGAAGGTTCAGTCTATCAAATTGGAAACACACAAGGCATTGGCCTGACCGAAGAGCTCAAATATCTCAAAACTAAAGAGGATCAGTTGAATTTTTTTATCCTACTAACTCTTATCACATGTACGATTCAACTGAATCAACTCAAAGAAGAAGAGTTGAAAGAAAACAAAATTGATCAGACGATCTAAGTCTGATGGATCACTGAATGTTGAAAAGCTAAAAGTTTGGCAAATCTGGATACCTAAGAACTTGATTAATCAACAAGGACCCAATGTGAAATGGGTACCTAAAAGCTAATTATTATTTTTACAGGAAAAGAACATCCTATCTAGGAAGAAAATCAAGGGTATTTGGTATCTAGATAGCGGGTGTTCCAAGCACATGACTGAAGATAGAAAAGATCTAGAAGGATATAAAGAAGTCAAAGTTCCACTTATCACATTTGGAGATAATTCCAAAAGCCGAACCATTGGATAAGGGTTCATGGTCAAAGGAAAAGTAGTAGCCAATGGAATATCCCATGTGGATAGACTGAAACACAAGTTGCTAAGCATCAGTCAGTTATATGACAACATTTACTCAGTTGACTTCAATACCAAACCTATGATATAAAAGACAAGTCAACCGGAGCAATATTCTTAACCGGTTTGAGGAAAGGAAACATGTATGTAGTTAACTGGTCAACCGGTTATTCAGAAGCTTGCTTTCTATCAAAAGGAACAACTGAAACAAGCTGGCTATGGCATTGATGACTTAATCATCTCAACTTCAGACTTCAAAAGCATCAATTACAGAGCAGTTCAAGATGTCACTAGAGGAAAATAATGGAATAGATACTAGGCCAACTAAAACCAACTTGGTCAATGAGGACACAAACTGTGCTCAGACCATTAACCCCACTACTGAAGCAAGGGGAATAACCAGTGAAAAAGCTGAACTAACTAATGAAAGAATAACTGATGAAGTCAACAACAATGAACCAACTGAAGAATCATCAGAAGCTAACATATCCAAATGGCTCCGATGCCATCCAACTGACAAGATCGTGGGTGATCCAAGAAGCCGGATACAAACCAGAAGCTTAACTAAACATGCATTGTTCACATGCTTCATCTCTCAAACTGAACCGACAAATGTCAAAGAAGCTCTAGAAGATTCAGACTGGATCATGGCCATGCAAGAATAACTGAATCAGTTCACAAGAAATGACGTATGGTTTCTTGTTAATAGACCAAAAACCTAAAAAGTAATTGGTACAAAATGGGTCTTTTACAACAAGATGGATGAACAAGGTGTGATCACAAGAAACAAGGCAAGATTAGTAGCTAAGGGATATTCTCAAAGCGAATGGATCAACTTTGATGAAACTTTTGCACCAGTTGCAAGACTAGAGACAATCAAACTATTCTTAGCCTATGCAACTCACTTCAACTTCACAGTCTACCAAATGGACGTCAGGAGTGCATTTCTTCAAGAAATGCTCAAAGAAGATGTGTACGTCGAACAACCACCAGGTTTTAAAATTGGAGATCAAGTCTACAAGTTGAAGAAGGCTCTCTATGGATTAAAACAAGATCCTCGAGCTTGGTATGAAACTCTCACAACATTCTTGTTGAAGAATGTCATTCAAAAAGGGATCATTTATCGAACTCTATTTCGAATAGAATGGCCAACTAAGATCTTAATGGTTCAAATCTATGTGGATGACATCATATTTAGATCCAAGAACAAGGATCTATGCACATGATTCGCTCAACTGATATAGAGTGAATTTAAGATGAGCATGATGGGAGAAATGGCATTCTTCCTAG
Source organism: Perilla frutescens (assembly GCA_026008535.1). NCBI lineage: Eukaryota > Viridiplantae > Streptophyta > Magnoliopsida > Lamiales > Lamiaceae > Perilla > Perilla frutescens. Next base: position 23,478,034 of record BRKX01000009.1, on the reverse strand, counting down.
GACTCCAAGTGAAGCAACCGAATGATGGGATCTTCATCAGGTAAGCCAAATATACTGAGGAGCTGGTCAAGAAATTGGGAGCTGATAAAGGAAAAACTCTTAAGATTCCAATGAATACATGAATTCAGTTAACTCTTGATGAAGAAGGAGAATTAGTTAGCCATACATACTACCAATGAATCATCGGTTCACTATTCTATCTAACTATCAGCCGACCAGACATCTCCTATTCAGTCAGACTATGTGCTCGGTTCCAGTCCAATCTGAAGAAGAGTCACTTAGAAGCAGTAAGAGGATTATCAAATATCTCAAAGTGTAACGCCCCAGTCCCACTAGGACCAAAACATCACCAAAAGACGTACGTACATGCTTACGTGATAAATATTTTTCAAGAAATTAAATTAACTTTACAAATAATTTGTAAATGGGCAGCACCTCATTTTAAAAATATTTGAACCGCACACTCAGGTGCTTTCAAAGTCAACTTTTAACAAGACTTTTCGAAATCACAAACTCATACATAACCAAATGACCTGTTAATAAGAAATATATATAGTCAAACAAGCCACACATTTAAAAGCACCACGGTCAACCCTTATATACATTCAAAATATTTGTATATACAGTCAAAATTGACCACGGGGGTCAACAACTTTCAAACTTAAAGGTTTTGCAGAGTATCAACGAAAGCATTTAATATTTAATATACAAGCATAAGTTTTAAGATGGTTTTAAGCAAAAACCACATAAGGGTCAACCATCAAAACCCAAACCAGCAACACGTCATCAACCAGCTCGATCTCCAAGACCTGAAAACATTTGAAAAATTTGGATTGAGTGCCAGAAAACACTCAGTGGCATTAACGTTCGTCCAAGACAAACTTTCATGCTTTAAAACAGTTATACTGCATAAATAATGGGAAATAACCATGAACATTTTTTAAAACAAAGTTTACTCTTCTTCATTGGATAAGAGACCCAATGTGATCACATGATACTTTACGGTTACTTATCTAGACATTTAGTCACAAAGTAAACCGTCTATGCTTGTAAGTCGGAATTCCTCTGTGCATGACGTCTCATAACATCCAATCATTGCGTAAACAATGCTATCAAAACATTTAACATGCTTTTCATAGATGAATTTAAAATATAGTTGTGAGTTATAGAAAAACCCACCTGAATGATCTCAATAAACAGTGCAATTTATGCGATGCTACTATGCTTCTCGATCGTCTCGACCTATACAAATTAAAATTTCTAAAACTTAGAATCCTCAAATAGGTCAATAAGGTAATAACTTAGATCATAAATAACTTAAGTAGGAATTTCCTATGTCTTGGGATCGTTTGGAATATAAATGGAGTCTAAGGGGTGAATAATGCGCATTTAACGGAATGAAACAATTTAGATTGAGAATTTATCGGACTTCGTGAACAAAATTGAATGGATAAAGACGAATTGAACTAAATTCAATGACTAAGAAGGTTGATTTAACATTTCGGAATGAATTATAAACTTTAGAATTTCTTTCGGGGCAAAATATAAAATTTTAGAAATTATAGGACTTAATTGTATTTTATATAAGTCTTAATTTAATTCTCTAAGGACCCAATTATTATTTATAAGTTTTTAATTTGGGAAATTGAACTTAACTGAAATAAATGGAGTAAATTGTAAAATTTAAAATACTTCAATTAATCAAACTTATTATTTTATCAAATTTCCATTTTTCTTCCTAATCCTCTTGATTAACATCATCATTAAGAACTTCCATAGCAAGTACCATTCTTAACCACTGCCCCAACTTCAGCACCTCACGACTTCAAAACAGCACCTCTCCGCGACTTAGAGTCACTGATAGCCCCTTCCCACACACACCTAGACTTACAAGTGAAAACACATGAACACCTCCACACACACTCTTACCTACATCCAAACACAACCAACTCAAATCAAGACCCGACCAAACCATCTCCAGCACATCTAGTAATTATCAACAAGCCACAACAAGTTCTGCAGGCCCAAAAGGATGGAGGAAACGAAAGAAATGAAAGGAAACAAAGAAAGAAATCAGTTTTGATATTTCCCGGCAGATTTTTTCGTTGAACTTTCAACATGAGAATGAGGGGCTAAATGATGTTTGATCCAAGATTTGAAGCCTTATATAGATACGCTGATACAAGAGGTTCGAAACGGTATAAAATACGTCAAAAACCAATGCTCGGATTGTCGGGGAAAGAGCAAACAAGTTGCTGTGTCGCACAACGGCAAACAGCAATAGCAGCAGCCATTCGTGGCTTTGTTTCGGACTTTCAGAGCTGTACTTTGAGAATATATGTTCATGTATGTGTTCTATATTTCATGGTTAAGATGTAGGTGAAGTTTTGTAAGGATTAAACATGATTTCATGGGTGATAAGATGATTAGGAGATGATACAGTACCATAACATGATCCATAGGGCGCTTAGGGTGTAGAAACGATCAGCTAAATCTTGCTAAATTAAAAATATGAAACAACAATTAAATAGCTTAAAATGAGAAATTTACTGTGTTGTTATAGAATTTGATTAGCTGAACTAAACAGAAATCATCCTACAAAATAGCTTCGATGGTTACCTTTTCCGCCTTTTCTTTCGCTTTCTTCTTCTTTTTTTTCGATAATTTATATTTGGGAAGCAAATATATATATATATATATATATATATATATATATATATATATATTTACACTCCAATCCTTACACGTATACCTATATTTACAACTAAGCAAGCCTATATACTTGTATGACTAAACAAACCTAATTAACTATTGAAAAACACACATAATGTCATTCACAGTTAGACACCCTCAATTAATTCCAAATGGCGAAAATATATTGGTGGAGGAATTTAATTAGATAATATTTTCACTCACATACATATATCCATATGATATATACACATATATTTTAATTTAATGATTAATTGGAGATAAACTTGAATTGGTTCGAAATAAAAATTGGACCAATTGGGATAGAATAAAATTTTCGGGTTCAATTTGTTAAATAAAATAAATTCCGTTAGAAGGCCAAATAAAGTTCGATTTGAATGATCTTGGTATCAAGACGATCCCATTAATCTCTATTTTTATAATATGAATTCTAATATTAATTAAAAAAAATTCAACTAAGGTCGAGCCTTTTCTTTGTCTTGTAATGCCTCTAAACCATAATTTAACTAACTCAAAATAATCTGGATTCTAATTCATAAAATTTCTAGTCATTGCAAAATCGACAGAAAAAGCACTAGTGGAACGTGTCAGTTTTTTGGAAGCAAATTGATATCTTGGTTTAGCAAAAAGCAACATTCAATCACCACTTCTACAACTGAAGCTGAATACGTTGATGCAGGCAGTTGTTGCATCCAAATACTTTGGATGAAGCAGCAACTGAAAGATTACAAAGTTGAAACTGAAGAAGTGTCTATATTTTGCGACAACAACAGTGCAATTGCAATCTCTCAAAATCCAGTATTGCATTCCAGAACCAAGCATATTGACATAAGACATCACTTCATCAGAGATCACATAGAAAAGAAGGACAACTATATCAAGTATGTCAATATAGAGAGACAAATTGCTGACATCTTCACAAAACCTTTGCTAAAAGCAAGATTTATGGAGCTATGCATTCAACTAGGACTGCTTGAACTAGCATCAAAGGATGAATGTGATCTAGTGATTGAAGAAGAAAAAGTTAATCCAAAGTGAAGAGAGATAGGAACTGAAGAGAGAAGAAGAAATGAGCAAGAAATACTTCAGTCCAACCATTCATGAAATGCAAACTGATGTGTTGACCAGTTCGAAGTATTTGCAATGCACATATATTGCAAACTGAGAAGGAAAGAGGAAGGAACTGAAACCATTCAGTCAACTCAATCAGTTCAACCAGAGTCATCAGTTCACATGTTCAAACTGAAGCAAGAAGCATAGCAGAAGAAACTAAACTGAAATCACTTCAGTCAGCGAAGCAAAAGAAACTGAACTAAAATCATCTCAGTCAGCCTGATCAGTTCAACTAAAGACCATCAGTTACATCGCTTAAACTGAATGAATAGTGAGAAATCAGTTTTGTGCCACGTGTAACCAAATGAGTGAGAAATCGATAAGTTCGAATTTAAAAGGGAACGATAAAAGTGACGTATGTGTAATTAAAAATATTACCGTTGGACCCACTCTCTCACATCTTTATAACCAACTGTTAGTATTGTATACTGGAAAGACATGTCTTTGTATACTTTTCTGATGATAGGATTATATGAATTGAAAGTTATTGCAGTTACTGTTTGCATTTAGATTATTTTATATAATCGTTCTATGCAATGTTCCATATACTTACTTTGTAGATGATATGATGTGGGGAGTCACACGGTAAGATCATATCATTAGAATCTTGTATTGTACTAAAGAGCTCATGGCTTAGATGGTTCTGAACACACCCTCGGTACACCGTAGAATAATCTGTTAAGTTAGTTTATCTTGGCTAACTGATTATTCTAGTACACTTTTTAATGTATTGAGGAGGATCACGATAGGATACTATTCTCTGTCTCTGACCCAGTTAGTGAGAGAATAAAGATCCACATAGTTCGGGTTCTGAAATCATGTGATATTGGCGAGCATATGTGTGCGTTGTTTATTACTTTGATTTATCAATGGGTGAGATATTTTCGTAGATCAATAAACTCAATATCTTAGGTAATAACATTATATGCATGATGTGTTGAGCAGTATGTATGAGCATCATGTCCTAGTGCGCCAGGTTAATGATGTTCTCTTGAGGAAACACAAGTTCATGTTGAAACCCTGCAGGTGGAATTTATTCCGTACATCATAAAGCTTGTGTGGTACTACTCAAGGTTTTAGATGTTAATTAATTATAGCTGTCAGAGGCTGACATAATTAATTAATGAACATTATATCTTAAACACGGAGAATGACTGAACTAAAGGAGACAACATATTCGCAAATATGTATTAAATTGGTAGGTCAGTTTTACTTCTTTAGTGGAATAAAAGTAAAACTTAATTTAGTTAGTTATATCCTAAGTTTATTAGATATTGGATATTAAATAAATTAGTGGGCCAATTTAATATTCTTCTAGATCTCTGTTGTAGCCCAATTGACTGTTAGTGGACTGGATATAGAACTTGAGATAGAGGCTCAAACCTAGTAGGGTTAGGGAAGTGAATTTTCACCCACCTCCCTATTTAAGAAGGGGAGGGGATGGAAATTTCAGTGTTAGAAATCAGCCCCTCTTTGTCTCTCAAGATATCCACATAATTCACAACTCTATCAGTAGAATATAGCCTACTCTGTATTTGATACTCAGTCCGAGAATACAACAGAAGATCTCGGAATAGAATACTGTGGTGGCTGATTTTGTGAAGGAAAAGGGACGCCTCTTTCATTTCATTCAACAGCAAGATTAGACATGTAATCTTGTCCTTGGACCATCTGACAATTGTAAGAAATTTGAATCTATGTTTTCTGCTTTATTAAATTCATTTTGCATGGTTTTGTAGTTGATGTGTTTAAACATGCATGAACATAAAAATATGATTTGCATGAACATGGATTAATGAACAACCAAATGATCATGCGGTGGTTTAATTCGTAAAAACCCCAACAATTGGTATCAGAGCGGGTTTTGGCACTGTTCTAGATTTAGTCCTAGGATAAATTTGAGATACATGTTTAAATTTGATGATAAATTTATGGTGCTTAAATTTTCAGATGTAAATGAGTATGTATTTCGATTTTTATGTGTTTAAACTTGGATGAATTTTTGATGTAGTTCAAAAATTCTAGTTTTAGAGAACACTGTATATTTCGATCTATATCTAATTAAGATTTGGAATGCTTTTTGATGTTGTCAAAATTTTCAGATTTAATTAGTGTAAGTTTCAAAAATTTTAGATTCAAATTTAGATGTAATTTTGATTTTTATCAAAAATTCAAATTTGTGTTAATCTATGTAATTTTTGAAATATTGTAATATTAGATTTGAAATAGATTTTTGATGTATCAAAATTTTCAGATTTAATAAGACAAAGTTTCGAAAATTAGAGGTCAAAATTTTCGAATTTTGATGTTTAAAAAATTCCCTAATTTGTGTTCTAAATTTTCGATACCTATGAATTAAATTTGGATGGATTTTTGATCAAGATCAAAATTTTCAGATTTAATTTGGATTGGGTTCGAAATTTTGTGTGATTAGAATAAGGATAGGTAATTTTTGATGTATATCAAAAGTTACCTAGTTCTAATCTAGATAGGTTTGAAAATAGAATTTTAAATTTAGTAATTTTTAAAGTGGATCAAAATTTTCAAATTTTTTATTCTAGTAATTTTTGAAACGTATGGGTTTTATTTGAAATAGTTTTTTGATTAATATCAAAATTTCCAAATATGTTATTTTATGTTAACTTTTGATTTTAGTAAATTAAATTGGAGAAGATTTTGATGAAAATCAAATTTTCAGATTTATTTAATAATGTGGTTCGAAAATTATGGATGTTGGATTGAGATTTGATATTATTTAATGTATACCTTGGTTTACCTAATTTTAATCTAGATAGATTTGAAAATAGAATTTTAAATTTGGAGGAATTTGAAGTGGATCAAATTTTCAGATTTATTATTTGTGATATTTTCGAAATCTATAGTTTAAAATTGGATAAGGTAATTTTTAGATAAAGATAAATAATTATCAAATTCCAATTGTGATAAAGATTTAAATTAGGATATAATTTGGAATAAGTTTGAAGTGGATCAAATCTCCAAATTTTATCCTTGAAGATTTCGATCCTTATGTATAATATTTGGATTGGATTTTTGATTTATATCAAGATATCCAAATATTATTTGATTAGGGTGGTTCGAAAATATTAAATAAATTTGGTGGATAATTTTAATTAATTTCCAGATTTATTTTAGAATTATTTTCGAAAAAAACAAGTTTAAATTGCTGGATAATTATTTTAATTTCCAATTTTTATCTTGTGGATAATTTCGAATTTATTAATTTAATTAATTATAATATTCAAAATTTATTATTCATGCATAGATATCATATGTTATTTTTTGTGTATCATATAAATATGATTGTTAGATTTGCTATGTTTGTTTGCAGGTTTACCAACTATTATCAATCAATATGAGATATAAGCCATGATAGTTTGAATATTACTGTTGCTTAGTGTGTTGTGAAGCATGCAATGTATGTTTATCATTTCATGTGATGATGTTTGCATGTTCTTAATAATGGGATAAAATGAAACATCAAGCATAAATATCTAATTGGGAGAGATTCATACCAAAGTATGTAGAAATCTCATATGGTCTCCATTAAATCTGATTTAATTGAGAAGTGATGGGCATGCGCGTTGACATCGGTCTTCCTCCATATCGGATGTGTCATATCACAGATTTATCTAGAAATTAAATTTCCTAAAAGGATAGCTGTAGAACACTATTAGAACTAACTGACTCCTCCATCTGGAGAGGTTAAATTCAAATAGTGATTTTGGTGCGAAGATAATGGTGTGCACACTTAGATATAATTTATTGATAAACGTCCACACGATCGTGGCTTATCAATTAGAAGATTACATGTCCATGTTTATTATCCAGCTATTAATTTGCTTATTGTAAGGAAACTCAACTGGAGGCAAATTAAAGGTTTAATAACCTATTTAAAAATGAATTTTATAAACGTCCACACGATCGTGGTTTATAGAAAATGTTTTTAAAGTGTCGATGGAAAAGTATATAATTTTTGAGGTTTTCGATTATATACTGTTTATCCTAAAGTTTGTGACTGTACTGCATGTTTTAATTTCAGTTATTTCATATCATCAATGGCACTCTCCAATCTGTCCTCAATCCTCAAAGAAAACAAACTCGTCGATGAAAACTATAATGACTGGATTCGTAACCTTAACCTCATCTTAGTTGCTGAGGGACACAAGTTTGTACTTGAAGAGGTATGTCCTGACAAGCCAGATGAGGGTTCTAACGAACCCTAAAGGGTCGCGTATGACAAGTGGGTCAAGTCTGATGAGATAGCGCGCTGTTACATTTTGGCTTCTATGTCGAATGTGTTGCAACATCAGTATCAGACTATGAAGACTACTTATGATGTCATGCTCAAGCTTAAGGAGCTCTTCGGTTATCAGAACTGCTCGGCACACCACCTAGCCATGAAGAAACTGATGGATGTGAAAATGGCTGACCCCACACCTATTAGGGATCACGTTCTCATGATGATGGGGTATCTGGCTGAGATTGAGACCTTGGGTGGAAAACTGGATGCTGAACCGCAGATTGACATCATTCTTCATAGCCTGTCCTCGAAGTTTGAGCAATTCAAGTTGAACTTCAACATGATCAAGAAAGATGTTACCTTGACTGAATTGCTCATGGATCTTCAGGCTACTGAATTGCTTCAAAAGAACAATCCTCAGGCCCACATAACTGAGAAAGGGGCATCTTCTTCTGGTGTGAAAAAAAAAGAAGAGATACGCACCTAAAAAGGCTGAAGATGCGGCGCCTAAGGTAAAGAAGCCAAAGGTGAAGATTCATCCTGAGGAATTCAAGTCGAAGACTAAATGCTTCAAGTGCGGCCAACCAGGTCACTGGAAGGCGGTGTGCCCTAACAAAAAGAAGAAAAGAGGTACATCTCACACTCTGGTTGTGGAAACATGTTTAGTAACTTGTTCTACCCAGTCATGGGTAGTAGATACTGGAGCTACTGATCATGTTTGCATGTCTTTGCAGGGGCTCCTGGTAAAAAGATAGTTGAGTGAGAATGAGATTACCGTCTACATGGGTAATGCTACGAGAGTGGCGGCTATTGCAGTGGAAGACATTGTTTTACCTTTCAGTAGTGATAGAACTTTGGTTTTGAAAGATTGTCTTTATGTGCCTGGTTTTAGGCGAAACTTGATTTCAGTTTCTAAATTAATTATGGATGGATATTCTGTTTCTTTTGATAACAAAGTAGTTATTTTTAGTGGTAAAAATTTTATCTGTTCTGGCTCATTGGATGGACACTTATACTTTCTTAAACCAATTGAAAACATTACGCAAAGACAATTGTTGAATACATCGATCATAAACCCTAACAAGATAAAAGAACCTTCAGACCTGAATCAAACCTATCTTTGGCATCTAAGGCTAGGTCACATTAACCTTAAGAGGATACAAATGCTTGTAAACGATGGACCATTGTCTTTTTTGGTACTGGAATAGTTTTCTTTGTGTGAATCCTGTTTGGAAGGTAAAATGACCAAGCGTCATTTCCAGTCAAAAGGAAATCGATCCGAAGGGATACTAGATTTGATTCATTCTGATCTATGTGGCCCTATGTCAGTTCAAGCTCGAGGAGGGTTCGAGTATTTCATCACACTCACTGATGATTACTCTAGATACGGATATATCTACCTGTTGCGTTGCAAGTCTGAATGCTTTGAGAAATTCCAAGAGTTTAAGGCGGAAACAGAGAAATGAACAGGCAGAAGTATGAAGTCACTATGTTCTGATCGTGGTGGCGAGTACCTCTCAAGCGACTTCAGGAATTACATGGCAGAGAATGGGATTACTTCCCAGTTGACTGCGCTTGGAACACCACAGCAAAATGGCGTGGCAGAAAAAGGAACAAAACTTTGTTAGAGATGGTCAGATCAATGATAAATTATTCTGAGTTTTCGATTTCATTTTAGGGATATGCCCTAGAAACAACAGCGTGCATTCTCAACTTGGTTCCATCAAAATCAGTTCCTTCTACGCCCACAGAATTATGGACTGGACGAAAGCCCAGTTTCAACCATATTCGGATTTGGGGTAGCCTTGCACACGTGTTGGATAAGGAAGCTGATAAGCTGGCTCCTCGTACTGATGTAAGGCTGTTCATTGGATATCCTAGAGGAACGAAAGGTGGTTTGTTTTATAGTTCTAAGGATTAGAAAATCATTGTTAGCACCAATGCTCGATTCTTAGAGAAAGACTATGTCATAAACCACAAACCAAGGAGTGAAATCATCCTTGAGGAGTTAAGAGGAGGATCAAATCCTACACCAGTGGTACAAGAAGAGGTACCACCAAACACTGCACAACATGTCACAGAAGTACAGGAACTGCCTCGTTGCAGTGAGAGGATTGTACGCTAACCTGATAGATTCATTGGTCTGGGAGAGGCTTCAGATTTCCCAAAGGGACTAAATGAATCGGATCCCAGGACCTATGATGAGGCAATTCAAGATAAAGATGCAGATTCTTGGAAAATTACAATAGAATCTGAGATTGGATCTATGGATCGCAATCAAGTTTGGGAACTTGTAGAACCACTAGATGGAGTAAAATCCATTGGCTGTAAGTGGGTCTACAAGCGCAAGAGAGGACCTGACGGGAAGGTTGATACGTTTAAGGTAAGATTGATGGCGAAAAGGTACACTCAGAAAGAAGGGATCGATTATGAAGAAACCTTTTCGCCGGTAGCTATGCTTAAGTCAATCCGGATTCTCTTGTTAATTGCCGCTCATTTGGATTATGAGATCTGGTAGATGGATGTCAAGACAGCTTTCCTAAACGGAAGTCTTGAAGAAAACATTCATATGAAGCAACCAGAGGGATTCATTGTTAAGGGCCAGGAGCACTTGGTGTGTAAGCTTAAGAGATCCATTTATGGGCTTAAGTAGGCATCGAGATCTTGGAACATCCGATTTGACGAGGTTATCCAATCATATGGATTCGTGCAAAGTCCGGATGAGAGCTATGTGTACAAGAAATGTGATGGAAACGTGGTGGTATTCCTCGTACTGTATGTTGATGACATCTTGCTTATTGGAAACAATAAGAAGGCGTTGTCAAACATTAGGGTGTGGTTGTCCAAGCAATTCGATATGAAGGATCTGGGTGAAGCCGGACATGTCCTTAGTATTAAGATCATTCGAGATCATCAGAAAAGGATATTATGTTTATCCCAAGTGACTTATATCGATACAATGATAGCTAGGTTTGGCATATAGGATTCCAAGAAAGGTTTTATACCTTACAGGCATATAATTCATCTATCTAAGGAAATGTGTCCCTAAACACAGTCTGAGATAGAGGAAATGAAGAAAGTACCATAGGCTTCGGCTGTGGGAAACTTGATGTATGCCATGCTATGCACTAGGCCTGATATATGCTATACTGTTGGCATGGTAAGCAGATATCAGTCTAACCCTGGACAAGGTCACTGGACTGCGGTTAAAAATATTCTCAAGTACCTTAAAAGGACTCGAGATTACATGTTGGTATACCGCTCTGATAGTCTGGTGCCTTTGGGTTATGCGGACTCAAATTTTCAATCTGACAAAGATCAGAGTAAATCTACCTCGGGCTATGTGTTTACATTAGGAGGTGGAGCCATCGCATGGAGGAGCATAAAGCAGAAATACATTGCTGATTCCACCATGGAAATCGAGTATGTAGCTACCTCTGAGGCTGTAAAAGAGGCTGTCTGGCTCCGCGGTTTCCTATTGGGCTTGAGCGTGGTTCCTGATTTGCCTAAGACTATCACGATATACTGTGATAACTCTGGTGCAGTGGCAAATTCGAAGAAACCGAGGGCCCACAAGGCAAGTAAACACATAGACAGAAAGTACCATTTTATACGAGAAATCATTAAGAGAGAAGATATGGCGGTGGTCAATATTTCATCGGAGGACAACTTGGCTGATCCATTCACGAAGAGCCTACCGACTAAGACCTTTGATTGTCACATGGAGAAAATGGGAGTGAGATGCAGACCTGGTGGCGCAGTTTGAGTTGATAGTTTAGATTGGAGAGTATGCCTGTTAGTTTCTAAGCTTGAAAAATATGCTTCAAGTATAAGTGGGAGATTGTTAGTTTTGTATACTGGAAATACATGTCTTCGTATACTTTTCTGATAATATGATGATATGAATTGAAAGTTATTGCAGTCACTGTTTGCATTTAGATTATTTTATATAATCGTTCTGTGTAATGTTCCATATACTTACATTGTAGATGATATGGTGTGGGGAGTCACACGGTAAGATCATATCATTAGAACCTTGTATTGTATTAAAGAGCTCACGGCTTAGATGGTTCTGAACACACCATCGGTACACCGTAGAATAATCTGTTAAGTTAGTTTATCTTGGCTAACTGATTATTCTAGTATATTTTTTAGTGTATTGAGGAGGATCATGATAGGATACTATTCTCTGTCTCTGACCCAGTTAGTGAGAGAATAAAGATCCACATAGTTCGGGTTCTGAACTCATGTGATATTGGCGATCATATGTGTGCGTTGTTTATTACTTTGATTTATCAATGGCTGAGATCTTTTCGTAGATCAATAAACTCGATATCTTGGGTAGTAAAAGTGTATGCATGATGTATCGAGCAGTATGCGTGAGCACCGTGTCCTGGTGCGCTAGGTTGATTATATTCTCTTGAGGAAACATAAGTTCATGTTGAAACCCTGCAGGTGGAATTTATTCCGTACATGATAAAGCTTGTGTGGTACTACTCAAGGTTTTAGATGTTAATTAATAATAGCTGTCAGAGGCTGACATTAATTAATGAATATTATATCTTAAACACGGGGAATGGTTGAACTAAAGGAGACAACATATTCACAAATATGTATTAAATTGGTAAGTCATTTTTACCTTTTTAGTGGAATAAAAGTAAAACTTAATTTATTTAATTATATCCTAAGTTTATGGGATATTTGATATTAAATAAATTAGTGGACCAATTTAATATTCTTCTGGATCCCTGTTGTAGCCCAATTGACTGTTAGTGGACTGGATATAGAACTTGAGATAGAGGTCCAAACCTAGTAGGGTTGGGGAAGTGAATTTTTGCCCATCTCCCTATTTAAGAAGAGGAGGGAACGAAAACTTCAGTGTTAGAAATCAGCCCCTCTTTGTCTCTCAAGATATCCACAGAATTCACAATTCTATCAGTAGAATACTGCCCAGTCTGTATCTGATACTTAGTCCGGAAATACAACAAAAGATCTCGGAGTAGAATACTGTGGTGGATGATTTTGTGAAGGAAAAGAGATGCCTCTTTCATTTCATTTAACAGCAAGATTAGACCTGTAATCTTGTCCTCAGACCGTCTGACAATTGTAAGAAATTTGAATCTATGTTTTCCACTTTATTAGATTCGTTTTGCATGGTTTTGTAGTTGACGTGTTTAAACATGCATGAACATAAAAATATGATTTGCATGAACATGGATTAATGAATAACCAAATGATCCTGTGGTGGTTTAATTCGAAAAAACCCCAACACCAACGGATCTATTCTTCAGCCAATCGATGCGTCCTTCAGTTACAAATGTTACACTCTTTGGAACCATCGAATCAAAGGTATTTGAATCATCACAACCATTGGATAAGAACCATTTCACTTATTATAAATAAGTCGATTGATTTAGACATAACCTTTACTTTTTACCTCCGACTCATTGCTACTCTCATCTCTCTCTTACTCGAAGAACTTCAATCGAGTTCCATGCCTTCAAACTTTCTAGAGAACCCTTTTCTTCAAAAATTTATTCTTCATCTCTGCCAAATAACCATCATGGCCCAGAACACAACCTGTAGTCGTATTTGTAAAAGATTTAATTTCCAATTAACTGGAGAAGACTTAACCGTATTTCGCTAGAAACTGTATAGAGACAAGTACTTCAACAAAGAGGCATTCAAGCAAGCTTGCTCAGAATCCGCTTTGTGCAACATCATCATCTTAAAGCTCTCACAAGTAGGCCTGCAAGCCTTTGTCGAAACTCCTCCAACAAGAGTTTACCCAGAACTGGTTGCTGAATTCTACTTAAATTCAGACGCCAAGATGGATCCCAACAGGATCCTAAATGAAGTACGAGGACACAAGTTTACAGTAACCCCTGACTCACTCAATCAAATAATTGATCTACAAACACATGGATCAGGCTTCAAGACGTCCATGTTATCTAGCAAGATGCTTACAATCACTAAAAGAGGCTAGAAATTGAAGAACCATACAAGAGCAACAATCTCATCTCACGCTTTCCAGATGAGTACCAAATGCTAGCAGCAATAGCCACCATAATGATTGCTGGAACAACCGACAGTCATTCCGAGATGTCTAAAGATAAATACAAAGTCTGAAGAAGTATGTGGACATCATTGAGAAGAAGTGGGATGAGACAAAATTCCTTCAAATGATATGCTATCTCAACCGGGTGAGCAGCATCCTAGAGAGTACCTTCGCCTTCATACACGAAGAAACTTAAGTAAAGCTCATAGACAAAACTGACTTTATTCCCACAATCATGAGAAGACAAATTCTCCCTAGAGTTAGTATCAAAAACCCTCAACCAGACCAAACGGCTCAGTCAAAGAAGAGAAAGTTACCAGTTGAAGGCAAAGGAAAGAAACCTGCAACTGAGCTCGCTGAAGACATACCATCAGATTCTGATGATGAAGTTCCGATAGCCCAAAGGTTCAAATCACCGATCAGCGTTCTATCACTCAGACAAATCCTAGCTGGATCAAGCTCAGCCATAACTAAAGTTGTTTCTTTAGTTCAACCCATAGTATAGCCAGACACCCAAATACTAGATCAGTTCAGGCAAAGAAGCTTGCTGATCAAGCAAAGAAGAAAACATTCAAGCCATCCCAACCAAAGAAAGTGAAGGAAATTAGACCTCCACCAGCTCCAACACTTCCTGTCAACTTAACAATGGAAGACGTGACACCTTCCTCCAACCCAGAAGACATCACTCCAGAGAGAGGAGTACCACATCAAGAAATCGGAGTAGACTATTTCCAGTTGACCTGCCCTCCAATGGTTTAAGTTGAAGGCAACATCAGAGCCTTCTCAAAAGCTGAAGAGATGAAAAGCTGGACTAGCGAGACAACGGACTGATACGTTGCTCAGAACTTTATCCCAGACCTAACCGGTCATCCAGAGTTATTTCACACTCTAAACAGGTACATTTATGGGTACCTATGGCGATAATGTATCGGAATATTTTCTTGCATTACTTGCTTTCCATGGTATGAGTTTCTGAAGGCAAGAAGAAAATTGGTGCTTGTGGTGGACAAGCGGAGAGACTGCTGGGCAGTTATCCGATAAGCAGATTCGAAGATAACTATATCTTCGGAAGATTCTACCAAATTTAGCACACGGTTCAATGCGAGAAGTTTTGAAATAAGTATGTGCTCTCAAAGGAATCAAATCACCACCTCTAAGAACTAAGGAGTAACGTGAAACATGGCAACATTCGTAAGTGAAATAAGAATGACTCTACAAAGTGTTGCAAAGAATGAAGCAACAGTATCAACACCAACAACCACAACTGCCACCAGAACCAATGCATAAGGAAGCAACATAAACTGAAACAAGTCAGCTGCAAATCGGATGAGAACAAGCCTCAAGTTCGAGACAAGAGGCTGTGAAAATAGTTGCAAGGCAACTAAATTTTGAAAACACAGTTGTAATTGAAGAAGAGCTTCCCAGTTCATCAACTCACCTGGAGAAGCCAACTGGAGATCAAACCGAGAAGCGAACTGATCAACCAGTTCAGCCTGAGAAATCAGCTGATATATCAACTACTATAACTGAAGTGCCAGCTGCCACACAAACTGATCAGTCAGTTCAACTAAAAGGGTCAGTCGAAGAACATGAGAATCTTACCTTGGTTCCATTCATCTCTCCTACCACTTTAGCAATTCAGTTTTGAGCCGAGAGGCAGATCAAGTCAGCTAAACCAGAGACCCCTTCTGAACCAAGCCTTGAGAAAACCATCAGTTTGGGAGATGTTGAACAGTGACATACAGTTCCATGTGATGAACTGATGGAAACTGAACAAGCAGAAGAAGTCGACTCCATAGTTGATCGACTACAGTTTGAAGGTCTAAGTGCCAGTTCAGTAGTTCAGTTCACTGCTTCACATGAAGAACTGATCTATAATCTTCAACAACAGTGGCGCTAACTTGAAAAAACCACCAAGCTGAACTCTTAGCTGATACTGCAACTGCAAGTGCATACTGGTCTGAAGAAAGATGAAACTGCCACCTCTAGCAGTAAAAGAAGAAGGAGAAAGAACAAGCGGACCAGTTGCGAAGAAAAGAAAAACTGAGCACAAGAATGATTAGAGGCTAATCAACAGATAAGTCAAATGATTAGAAGCCCTAAGTCTCTTCTTTGTAACTCAATTGTTTATTACTATATCTTATAATAAAGTTTATTTTCTTTTCTTAATAAATGTCCAGTCAGCATTTATTTTGAAATTTCTTACCGATGCAAAGTTTGACATGTGTCTTGATCATTAAAATTCAACGACTTAAAGAAAAATGGCAAAAGATATTGCTCTTCCAACACCCCTCAACCAACAGATTTATGAGTCCCAATCAACACTCATAAAATCTCTTCTACCAAGGCCTCTCAGAAATACACTCACTCTTAGCTTTCCCGAAACTCTCTCAAAACTCCTTGAAATTTCTTCAAATCAGCCAACTTCAAAATTCCCAAACAAAAATCATTCAAAAGACAAATGTTGAGAGATAAATTTCTTGATAGAAATAAATTCCAATTGATTCCAAATGAATCAAACAACTCCACTCTTCTTGTGAATCTTCACAAAATGGAATTCTCTACTACTTAGAAACTCCACCAAGATTCTTTAGACAAGACTTGGGAGTGAATTTCTATTACAGGCAAGAGTTATAGAAGATGGAAAGATTATGTCATCAGTGATCCAAAACAAACCGATTCAAATAACTGAAAGTACAATTGCAGAAGTCTTTCGACTCCCAAAGAAAGGCTCAACGGTCCAAGCCTTGAAGGAATCTGTAGGAACTAACTCGAAAGAATGGAAAGCTTCTATGTGCAACATATAGTTCAGTTTTACCACGACTAAAACTGATCTCAAACCGACGTATGGTGTTCTACTCGACATCAGGAACAAGATGATATTCGGAGCAATTGGAAGCCTGAGTCTGTAACAACCCGGATTTTCAGAAGGTGATTAATTAATTCCTAATTTTAATTAGGAAATATGAAGAAGGATTTTGAGCATAATTAGGATGTTTCGGTTCTTAATTGTGTTTTTAGGATTATTTTTCATAAAATCGTATTTTTGAGAATTTTGATTCCACCTCAGTCGTAGCCAATTTTGGTCATGTTTGAAAGGTGTTCACCTAAGGAGCATGCCGGTGCTTTCAGATTTTGAATTTGAAGTCGTTTGAGTTCCCGATGATTTAAATCGCATTTAAAGGAGTTATGAATAGTGTTTTTCCGTAGGAGCGCGATCGTTACAAATTTGAGAAATCTCGCGTATCGGCCCGAGTCTTGATTTTTTAAGCCTATCCTACAGGAAATTTCTCAAGGAATCCGTTGACGTTCCCGGATTTTTATTCTGAGGTCAATTGAACGCTCGGGAATTTTATTTGTCCCTTGCTTGGAATAGTAACTTTATTTTTGAAAAGAGATTAAATTCTCGTTTTCCTTCAAAATGACTCGTTCTTTATTCCGAGTCAATTTGGTTCAACATTACTCGAGCCAACGAACCTGCCGGTATTTTCGGATTTAATAAACGAGGTCATTTGGACCTCGCCATCGAATAAAACGCCTTTAACCGAACCCGATAATTTTAAAGCAGTGTTGTTACACTGAAGTAGCTTCCCGAGGAAGCCATTTATTTTTCTATAAATAGCAGCCCTTCCCCTTTGATTTCCTCACTTATTCCTTCTTCACCCCCATTTCTGCAGAGTAGAGAGAGAGAATAGAGGGGAGCTCTCTTCGTGAGAGCACCCCCAGTGTTGAGAGAGAGCAGAGTGACAGGGCGCCGCGGGGAAAAGGCAGCCCCACGGGGGCTGAAGGGCGCCGAGGGGGCAAGGAGCCCCGCGGGGGCGAGGTAGCCCCGTGGGGGCATGGGCGCCGCGGCGGCGCTTGGGCGCGCGGGCGCGCTCGTGCTGTCCGGCAGCTCTGGCACGTTTTCGTGCGGAGGCCATAACTTTCGCCTCGGTTGGAGTTACGAGGCCCATGAGTACTCGAATCGAAGCTCTTTCAATGATCTACAAGGTAGCGGTGGCCAATTGTCCGGAATCTTGATATTTCGAATCGGATTTTCCATCCCCATTTATGGAGCTCGAATAAGTTTCTAAGTCGTTGATCGACTTTCGTAATTATGAGGTGAACCCCGAGGAGGCCCGAGGAAAGATTTTCAGCTCGTTGCTTCATCTACGCACTTGTTCTTGAGGTGCTCATCATCGAGGTGGGTGGTTCTAAACCAAGTATAAGATTTGAGCTATTAAGCTCTAGAAGCATGTTAAGGAAAGGGAAATATCCAATTAAAATATTTTATGCTCTGCCTGTTTAGTCTCTGTACAAGGAAAGGAAAGGAATAAAGTTATATGCATGATTTTGTTAAATTTCTATTTGAGTTAGATAAAGTTAAGGGAGTTGTTATAATCTAAGTGAGCTCTCAAGTATGTTTAGATATGCTAGAATTATTTTTATATAATTTATGCTAGCATGAGGTGTTTAGAATTGCTTTATTGCAATCGATGTTTATCCGCATTCATTTCCTCGCATTTGAATGTTTATGCTTCGTTAAAGCTCGTATAGTTAAGGATTAAGGATTGCCTTTTAGGGTAAGTTATAAATCCCTTATAGGCCGAGATCATGCTCAATTAAAGGATTAGCCTTAGACGATTGCTCTAGGCTTGGTATTGTTAGCTAAGTTAAGTAAGTAAGGAAGGTTAAGGTTAAGTAAGGAAGGAAGTTAAGAAAGGATATTGATGAGAACGTGCATAGCATTGATGGTTCAAACCCGGAGTTGCAAATTCGAGGTCCAATTACAAGGTTACGAGCTAAGCAACTTCAAGGTTACTTTCAAGGATATGTGCGAAAGAAGCTCGAGGAAGAGATGAATGATCAAGGCAACCCCAAGGTGATTACAATGCTCTCAATTGAAGATGAAGACCAAACCTTGGAGGATTGAAGCTTACTTGGTCGAATATATGAAGATTTCAATTTGATGCAATTCCAGGAGGTTATGGCGAATAAGGCGTGACCATGTCTTATCTACCAGAGGCGCCTGTTCGAGAATTAATTATCAAGACTATAGTATTATTTTTGTTTAATTTTGGACTATAGTAGATCATATTTTAGTTGATTAATTTCGGTCATTAAGAGTCCAAGAGTCCAAGTTGACTAGAATTGTATTTAAGGCAATTTCCTACCTTGAATAGAATTCTAGCTTAGGGAACTTCCTAGTATAGTTGGAGATCAATTTGGATCAGATTTTTAGGGCCTTTAGACTAGTAATTTCGTGCCCTATAGTATTATAAATAGGGGTTCTATGTTTTGTTGATACTTCAGACATTGTTGAATTAAATTGCTTTTGCATTCAATTTGTGTCTCAAATCTATTTGTCTTTTGAATACTTTTCACACGAAAATATTCATTCTTGGAGCTAGCAACTACAAGTCTTATTCAAGGGTATTGCTCAATTCACTTGAGGGATTGACCGGTATTCGCTACGAGGAACAACTTGGAGATTTCAACCTTGAAGACGTTCGAGTTTCAAGGAGGCTATCGGGTTGTGAATCACTTCACCACCACCATCGTCCATCCTCACCATCGACGTCAAACACCCCTCCACCATCGACCATCGTCATGGCAGCCACCAAGTTCCATTCATACACCGTTCATTATATCCGTAAGTTCGTTCAAATCACTAACATATCCTATCTTCTCCAAGCTCTTCTTCACCCACCCTCACACACGATTTCCTACCCTTATTTCAGCCCATAAACTCGTCCCATACAGCCCCTTTAACCTTTAGTATTGTGTTATATAGTTCGTGTCATTAGTCTACGTATTTTAATTGTCTAGATTGTCATATTTTCATTGTTTATCGAGTCGGATTGTAACCCTTCATTTAGTTGACGTGTTTCGATTCTTAAGTCTTTCGCTACGTCTCTAGATTCTTCCTAGATTAATAGTCCGGGTCGTATCAGATATAGTTTCTGTTGCAAGCAGGTTATCGAGCTCAAAGAACAGTTTATTTACATTATCATGCCGTGACCCTCGTGTCACTAATGTTGAACATTTGAAAGTAAAGGGAGTCACTGCTGGCTAATCCCCTCGCATACTCAGAAGGATACTTGAGGTAACCCCTCTCTCATCCTAAGGCATAAGGGTGCAGTAGACAACAGGTTTGAGCCAGTAAAGGCGCCCAGAAAGGAGTTCGAGGTCACAGTGCACAGGCGCACCTAGATCACCTTAGGCGCGTATTTATGCTTTTGAGAGATGCTCGTTTGTATGGCAACATGTCTAAGTGTTCTTTTTGCTTGAATGAAGTAGTGTTCTTAGGCTTTGTTGTGAGTTGTAGAGGTATTGAGGTTGACCGTTCCAAAATCAAGGCGATTGAGGAATGGCCAACGCCCAAAACCGCGTCTGAAGTCCGATCCTTTCACGGCCTTGCCGGATTTTATCGTCGCTTTGTGCGCTATTTCTCTAGCATTGCCGCACCTCTTACTGAGCTAAGTAAGAAGGATCGCAAGTTTGAATGGGGTAAGCAACAAGAGCATGCGTTTAATACTTTGAAGTCTTTATTGTGTTCTGCTCCTGTTTTATGTTTACCGGATTTTTCCAAAACTTTTGAGATCGAGTGTGATGCCTCCGGGATAGGTATTGGTGCTGTTTTGATGCAGGAAAAACATCCCATGGCTTACTTCAGTGAGAAACTCAACGGCGCCAGTTTGCGGTATTCGACGTACGATAAGGAGCTATATGCTTTGAAGCGTGCATTGGATACATGGCAGCATTACTTGTGGTCTAAGGAGTTCGTCATTCACACGGATCATGAGAGCTTGAAGCACTTGAAGGGTCAAAGCAACTTGAACAAGCGTCATGCGAGATGGGTCGAGTTCATCGAGTCGTTTCCATACGTCATCAAGTACAAAAAGGGAGAAGACAACATTGTCGCCGACGCCCTCTCTCGAAGGTACACGTTGCTTAACCTAATGCATGCTAAGATGCTTGGTTTTGAGTCCATTAAGTCTTTGTATGAGTCGGACACGTATTTTTCGCCTATTTTTGAGCAATGTTCGAAATCTATGAAGTCTTTTGATGGTTTCTATGTGCATGATGGATTCTTGTTTAGAGAGTCTAAGTTGTGCATTCCTACTTATTCTATGCGTGAGCTACTTGTTTTAGAATTGCATGCGGGAGGATTAATGGGACATTTTGGTGTGCATAAGACATTATCCTTGTTGCATGAGCATTTCTTTTGGCCGCATATGAAACGTGATGTTGAACGCATGTGTAGTAGATGTGTTACTTGTCATAAGTCTAAATCTACTTCGCATCCATTTGGTTTGTACACGCCTTTACCTGCTCCATCTAGTCCTTGGATTGATTTATCTATGGATTTTATTTTGGGATTGCCTAGGTCTAGATCGGGTAAAGATTCTGTGTTTGTTATAGTTGATAGGTTTTCCAAGATGGCGCACTTCATTGCATGTAGGAAAACTGATGATGCCGTTCATATAGCCAATTTGTTCTTCATTCATGTTGTAAGATTGCATGGGATTCCTCGTACTATTATTAGTGATAGGGATTCTAAATTTTTGGGACATTTTTGGTGAGTTCTATGGGAAAAATTAGGGACTAAGCTGTTGTTTTCTACTGCATGTCATCCACAAACCGATGGTCAAACTGAGGTTGTGAATCGTACTTTAGGTACATTGCTTAGATCTTTAATTAAGAACAATGTGAGATCATGGGAAGAGTGTTTACCTTATGCTGAGTTTGCTTATAATCGTGTTATTCATTCTTCTACTAATATGTCTCCGTTTGAGGTTGTTTATGGTTTTAATCCACTAACGCCTAATGATTTGATTCCTTTACCTGTTGAGAATCTCACAAGTGTTAAGGGATTGAAGAGAGCTGATCTTATCAAGGAGATGCATGAGAAAGTTCGAGCCCGAATCGAGCACAACGGCTCCAAGATCGCCGCCAATCGCAATACACGGCGCAAAAGAGTAGTCTTCCAACCTGGTGATCGTGTTTGGATTCACTTGAGTCCTAGCCGATTTCCCAACTTAAGGAAGTCGAAGCTTTCACCTAGAGGAGATGGTCCATTCACCGTCTTGAGCCGCGTCAATGACAATGCGTATCGCATTGATCTTCCTGGTGAGTATAAGTGTTCCTCCACTTTTAACGTTGCTGATTTATCTCCCTTTGATGCAGATGAATTCGACCATGATGATGATCCAAATTCGAGGACGAATTCTTTTTAGCAGGGGGGGAATGATGAGAACGTGCATAGCATTGATGGTTCAAACCCGGAGTTGTAAATTCGAGGTCCAATTACAAGGTTACGAGCTAAGCAACTTCAAGGTTACTTTTAAGGATATGTGCAAAAGAAGCTCGAGGAAGAGATGAATGATCAAGGCAACCCCAAGGTGATTACAATGCTCTCAATTGAAGATGAAGACCAAACCTTGGAGGATTGAAGCTTACTTGGTCGAATATATGAAGATTTCAATTTGATGCAATTCCAGGAGGTTATGGCGAATAAGGCGTGACCATGTCTTATCTACCAGAGGCGCCTGTTCGAGAATTAATTATCAAGACTATAGTATTATTTTTGTTTAATTTTGGACTATAGTAGATCATATTTTAGTTGATTAATTTCGGTCATTAAGAGTCCAAGAGTCCAAGTTGACTAGAATTGTATTTAAGGCAATTTCCTACCTTGAATAGAATTCTAGCTTAGGGAACTTCCTAGTATAGTTGGAGATCAATTTGGATCAGATTTTTAGGGCCTTTAGACTAGTAATTTCGTGCCCTATAGTATTATAAATAGGGGTTCTATGTTTTGTTGATACTTCAGACATTGTTGAATTAAATTGCTTTTGCATTCAATTTGTGTCTCAAATCTATTTGTCTTTTGAATACTTTTCACACGAAAATATTCATTCTTGGAGCTAGCAACTACAAGTCTTATTCAAGGGTATTGCTCAATTCACTTGAGGGATTGACCGGTATTCGCTACGAGGAACAACTTGGAGATTTCAACCTTGAAGACGTTCGAGTTTCAAGGAGGCTATCGGGTTGTGAATCACTTCACCACCACCATCGTCCATCCTCACCATCGACGTCAAACACCCCTCCACCATCGACCATCGTCATGGCAGCCACCAAGTTCCATTCATACACCGTTCATTATATCCGTAAGTTCGTTCAAATCACTAACATATCCTATCTTCTCCAAGCTCTTCTTCACCCACCCTCACACACGATTTTCTACCCTTATTTCAGCCCATAAACTCGTCCCATACAGCCCCTTTAACCTTTAGTATTGTGTTATATAGTTCGTGTCATTAGTCTACGTATTTTAATTGTCTAGATTGTCATATTTTCATTGTTTATCGAGTCGGATTGTAACCCTTCATTTAGTTGACGTGTTTCGATTCTTAAGTCTTTCGCTACGTCTCTAGATTCTTCCTAGATTAATAGTCCGGGTCGTATCAGATATAGTTTCTGTTGCAAGCAGGTTATCGAGCTCAAAGAACAGTTTATTTACATTATCATGCCGTGACCCTCGTGTCACTAATGTTGAACATTTGAAAGTAAAGGGAGTCACTGCTGGCTAATCCCCTCGCATACTCAGAAGGATACTTGAGGTAACCCCTCTCTCATCCTAAGGCATAAGGGTGCAGTAGACAACAGGTTTGAGCCAGTAAAGGCGCCCAGAAAGGAAGTTAAAGTTTTTGCGGGTATGGAGAGGGCTTTTGCGTTTTGCTCTCCATATGTCGCCAGTTTATAATTGGATATTCCAAAGTTTATTAAAGAGTTTTCTCGTAATACCCCACTGAGTACATTAGTGCTCACACCCTCTTTTTCAAATGTTTTCAGGTTGAGATGCCGAGGCCGGTGATGTGCTGCTGGTGGGGTTGTCTGAGGTTTCAAGTTTGTTGCTCTATATGTTACCTGATTTATTCCGCTAAGTTTCTGCTAAGTACTCTGATATTAGTATTTAGTCTTGATTTATGTAACTTGATTCTTGATAGTAGCATGTTTTAAATGCTATGAATCCTAGTTGTCAATAAAGCCTTTAAAGCATGATCTTTTGACATACTCGTCTATGCCTTTATTGATTCCGAGTTATTTGAATATTCATACCTATTGAGCATTTTGGTATCTATTCATCTTCAGTTGACTTGTGAATAAGTCTTGAAAGCTTGTTATTATTGTTCGCCTTCAAAGAGGCTTTTCTTTCCAAAGCAAGATTCTATTCGTTCAAAGTTAATCTTATGTTGTTTTCTTGGCCCGTCCTATGATTAGGAAAATAATATATATTTGACTCCGAGCTATTTATGAGTCTTAGTTGATGTGACCTATGATGAGGTCTTGATTATTTGAAAAGTTAAATTCCTATATGTTAATCTTTGGATTATGTTTAAAATTCGGTTGGCCTATGATTTGGCATTCCTTTGACTCGATTGAATCCTTTGACCCCTTTGATTCGTTAAAGATGATAGTCCTTCCAAGTCATAAAGTTAAGTTACCTAAGTTTTTGAGGCGTTAACTTAGTTTAATTCTAAAAACACCCCCCTGGATTTCTGATTTTACGTGCTATTTTACGCACAACAACCCCGTCCCCATCCTCGGGACCAAGCTGTTACAGAGTCAACTCATTCAAGAATGCTACAAAGTCATGATTCATCTTGTAGAAGAAAGACAAACAAATTGGACATAATTCATATTCTCCCAACTCAAGCATCAAATCATTAAAGCTTCAGAATCAAAAAAGACTGGAAAATTCGAGTCCAAAGTAGGACTAGTTCTGCGAATCAATAAGCTACTTGAAGATATGTTAAATCTTCCAAATGATGATGCACTACCAGTTCTCCTCTCTGATTGAATTCCCGAGAAAGGAAGCACATCTTCAATCTCTCAAGAGAAAAAAAAGATCCAAGGCAAAGTCAAGTGACACAACATCCAGCAATTCAACTACGGAAACCATTCCATTAACAAATTCAAAGAGCGGCTCCTCAGCTGATTTTAAGATTTGCTCTTATCCAGATGAGCTTATTCCATTCACTGGAATCCCTAATCCAAATTATGGAGCTGATTACTTCAGGAATACATGGCCTCCACTCCAACTGACCAAGGAAAATATTCGCACTTTCTATAGTGGTGAATATGCCATCAAAACAACACTCTCTTTACGCATATGTAGCCAAACCCATTCACCAAGCTCAAACACAACCTTCCGTCACCCTTTGTTGGCTTTGTTGGCATACTGCTCGGCTCGCCTCTCTATGTTTGCTCTAGCCTTCTCATGTATCTATTTAACAAAATCAGCTCTCTTTTCCCCTTCAAGGTTAGTATGTTCATGAACAGGTAAAGGAATCAAATCCAACGGAGTTAAAGGGTTAAATCCATATGCAACTTCAAATGGGGAAAACTGAGATGCAGAATGCACAGACCTATTATATGTAAATTCAACATGTGGCAAACATTCCTCCCAAGTTTTGATGTTCTTTTTAATTATTGCCCTTAACAATGTAGATAAAGTCCTATTCACTACTTCCGTCTGACCATCAGTCTGTGGGTGACAAGTAGTAGAAAATAAAAGCTTCGTACCTAACTTACACCACAAAGTCTTCCAGAAATAACTTAAGAACTTAACATCTCTATTAGAAATAATGGTCTTGGGCATGCCATGTAAACACACAACTTCTTTAAAGAACAAGTCAGCAATGTAGGATGCATCATTTGTTTTAGAGCATGCTATGAAATGTGCCATCTTGGAAAATCTATCCACAACCACAAAAATAGAATCATGACCACGTTTACTCCTAGGCAATCCTAACACAAAATCCATAGATATATCTATCCAAGGTAATGTAGGAATAGGTAAAGGCATGTATAAACCATGTGGTTGGACTCGAGATTTGGCTTGTCGACATGTAACACACTTAGCACACACACGTTCCACATCACGTTTCATATGAGGCCAAAAGAAATGCTCCCTCAATGCAGCTAGAGTCTTGGCTACCCCAAAATGCCCCATCAAACCACCACCATGTGATTCCAACAATAAAAGCTCACGCATGGAACAATTAGGTACACACAACCTATTTTCTCTAAACAAATATCCATCATGCCTATAAAATTTCCATCTCCAGATTCTTCACATGCAACATATATATCCTTAAAATCACCATCCTCACTATACATACTCTTAATATGCTCAAAACCAAGTAACTTAGCATCTAAGGTGGAAAGTAAAGTGTACCTCCTCGATAGTGCGTCAACTACTACATTCTCTTTCCCTTGCTTATACTTGATGACGTACGGAAACGTCTCAAAAAACTCCATCCAGCGGGCATGTCTTTTTTGTTCAACTTGTGTTGCCCCTTCAAATGCTTCAACGACTCATGATCGGTGTGGATCACAAATTCCTTAGGCCACAAATAGTGTTGCCACGTCTGCAATGCCCGAACTAGTGCATACAACTCCTTGTCATATGTCGGGTATTTTGCGGTGGCGCCGCCAAGCTTCTCACTGAAGTAGGCAATGGGCCGTTTCTCTTGCATCAAAACTACACCAATTCCTACGCCAGAAGCATCACATTCTATCTCAAAAGTTTTAGAAAAGTTTGGAAGAGATAGTACCGGTGGATTTGTCAATTTCTCCTTGAGCGTTTGAAACGCTTTCTCTTGTGCTTCTCCCCAATGAAATTCCACATTCTTCTTGATTACCTCAGTCATGGGTGTTGCGATACTACTGAAATGTGGGACAAAACGCCGATAGAAGCTCGCAAGTCCATGGAAACTTCGAACCTCACTCGCATTTGTTGGCGTAGGCCACTCTTGGATGGCTCGAACCTTTTCTTCGTCCACCTGTACTCTATCTGCACTAACAAAAAAACCAAGAAACATAACCTTATCTGTGCAAAAGGTGCATTTCTTCAAGTTAGCATATAGTTGTTCCTTTCTCAAAGCAAGCAAAACAAATTTCAAATGTTCAACATAGTCCTCTTCATTCTTGCTATAGATTAATATGTCATCAAAATAAACCACCACCAATCTACCTATAAAGGCACGCAAGACATGGTTCATAAGACGCATAAATGTACTAGGAGCATTTGTTAACCCAAACGGCATAACTAACCACTCATACAATCCTAGTTTTGTAATGAATGCCGTTTTCCACTCATCCCCTTCCTTAATATGAATTTGGTGATATTTACTCCTTAAGTCTATCTTAGAGAATATGCATGCACCATGTAATTCATCTAACATATCATCTAAACGGGGAATGGGATGTCGATACTTTACCGTAATGTTGTTGACGGCTCTGCAATCGACACACATCCGTAGTGATGAATCCTTCTTCGGCACGAGCAAAACTGGACTCGTGCATGGACTCAAGCTCTCCCTCACTTGGCCTTTCTCCAATAGCTCATGTATTTGACGTTCTAGCTCTTTTGTCTCCTCAGGGTTGCTTCGATATGCCGGTCGGTTTGGCAATGTGGCGCCGGGCACGAAATCAATTTGGTGCTCGATTCCTCTAATTGGTGGCAAACCTGGTGGGATCTCTTCAGGAAAGACATCCTTGAATTCCTGCAAAAGAGACATAATAGGACTAGACAAGGATGGATCAAATGGGTTAGCACTCATTAACACATCTCTGCGGATCATCAAGTACATTGGCTTCTCATTTTAAGAAAGAAAAGAAATACAAATGCGAAAATGAAATGAAACAAACCTAACAAGCTTCTAGCTCTCAATCTCACGTGTATACTCTCGTGTATCACACAATCAACTCTTTTCACTCTAATAATCTCACATACTCTTGCCTTTTACCACTCGTATTCTCTCCAAATAGAATTAAACTAGAAACATAATCACAATAATGAAATCCCAAAAGACCAATCACAGATTCACGAAAAATGTGCCAGAAAAATTTCGAAAATTCTAAAATTTTCGAAAAAATTTTCAACTTCTCCCCAGGTAATATACGCGTCTCCAACAACCCAAATATCGAAATCAAATGTAACGAAAACACCAAAAAAATTTCTGCCTTTTTACTTATTTTTTTTTTAAATCAACGACTTTTTTTTATGCTGATATCGTCTTTTTTTTAATAGGCGAGAATTTAAATTATAGAAATTAAATGATAAATGGAACCTGATATGACCTGGCTCTGGATACCACTTGATGCGATCCTCACCGGCATATGACAAAGACAGCAGATGTTTTATCCAGGATTGTAGCAGATTCCATGGAATGGATGGATGAATCCAAACCCTGGCCTCTCAAAGATGTCAAACCTCGAACACGATGTAGTCGAGACCCTCGATCAATTGGAAACACGAACTTGGATTGGGTGATGACGCCACAAATGGGGATGTGAATCCATTTGATAAGTCTATTGAATCTCACGCTGTGTTGTGAAACTCGAATAACTCTCTCAGAGAGAAAAGTGAAAACTCACGTAAAATTAATGATATCAAAGTTGTTCTAAAAAATAAGATATTACAAGCCTTATATAGTTAGTCCAAAATAAACTAAGACCTAATTAATTATCCCACTTGAATTAGGAAATAAAACATAAGAATCGCGCAATTTCAGACACGCTCCAGATGGGCGCGACACGGGCTCAATCGCGCCTCCACTCACGCTGTAGGTCGCGCCGGTCTCATTCCGTGTAGCATTTGTGGCGCGACCGGCTTCACTCACGTCTCAGGTCGCGCTGTAGAACACGCCGGTCTCATCACCCGAAGCATTGGTGGCACGGCCGGATCCACTCGCATGCTCACCCGCGCTGTAGCTCGCGTCAAACAGCACGACCGAGTGCTCGCATCCTGGCTCGTGCTGTAGTCCGTGCCCGTAGCTCGAGATCACTATCTTTCACTTGGGCTCGGGTTCTTCTCCTTCTACGGGTCGTTTAGCCAACTCTTGATTCGAGATCTCTCGCATGAATCCATTGAGGCTTTTCTTGAACCTCTTAGCTCTTGCTCGTGTTACCGGTCTTTCTGGCACCCTGATTAGATCGGACATCTCCTCAGCTCGGGTCATATCAGACAGCCTAAAGCATGAGTTCATTCAACTCATGGACATTGTAGTTCACATCTTGCACGGTAACTTCGAACCAACGAACTTCTTGGATGCAAAGTCACATCTTATAGCTGCTCTTTACTACAGGTGTAAAGTAGAGTGGGCATATTTTATTTTTACCCAACTAAGACTAAACGTTCATCAAGTTTGATTTGTTCATAAAGTAATGACTTTCAAAGATCTGGTCGGTTTTGCAAACTGAGTCAGTTACATTATTCAAGACCAAATTGGAGGCTATATTCCATATGGAGAACCCATCTCTCGGAGAGACATGCTCCCCACTATTTACCCCTTGAAGAAACTACGTTCGAAATCTTCAAACTCCAATGACAAAGGCAAGCGTCCAATGCTTGAAACTGAGCAAACCACTCACTCGAATGATCAGTTAGCAGTGCCAGCAAGTTCCACCCTCTCCAACTTCTACTGCCAAGACTTTATTGAAGTCGAGTTTGTACAATATCTGGATCAGCAACTCAACAACTACTTTGGGCTCCTCGAAAGAATTAGCCCATCTCTGTTCTCAAATCTGAAGAGGTATCTCTAATGGCATCTTTGGAGATTTCAAGTTAATGAAGTGACGATGCTTCATCTTATCCAAACCAGAGGCCTATCTTTTTGGATTCAAGAAGGTCACTGGAGCAAAACTTGGATAAATCATCCAACCTCCATGCCACCCATACTGCCAGAAATACTAGATTCAATGATCAACCAAATTCAGTTCGTAGTGCCAGCTGAGACCCCTCTTCAACATACTGAGCCAACTCAATCTTCAGCCACACCGCCTCATAAGGACATTCACATCCCCTCCGATGATGAGTTGGTCACGAACCTATCAGTTATGGAATTCCGTGATCAAGATCACACTACTCTTCCGGATCTTGGTTCTCTAATGCTCACAGAAGAAGCTTATGAATGGCTATCAACATTGATGCCTATCCCTCCTGCCTTGCCCACATATACTAATGACTTGGCCATGACTTTCACTCTAATGCCAAGCATTCCAATTCCATCTTATGAACTTCATTTATCAACCCTTTTGGATGATGCCAAAAAGGGGAAAGAATACAAAGATAATGGAAGCCTCTGGAATCAACTTCAGAGAAAAGTTCAACTTTAAGGGGAAGTTTAGGGCACTCAAGGGAGATTCCAACTTCAAGGGAATGTTCAGGGCACAGGTGAATCAAGCAAAAAAAGAAGAGGCTGAAGGAGAATCAAAACTGAAGAGCTAAAGAAGAATTGAAGCAAAACTGAAGTTAGATTGTAGAATATCTAGTCAGTTTTTTGCTAGTGCAGTAGTCAGTCTTCCTTTAACAAGTTATTTGGCATTCTGATCAATCCAGTTAATACATCAGTTCTCAATCAGTTTTTCCATCATCTTGCTAGTTTTGACATCATCAAAAAGGGGGAAATTGTTAGGAAAAATAATCAAAAGAAACCTTAAATGGAGTTTTGATGAGATGTCAAAACACTCTAGAAAAATTGAAGGCTAAGCCAACTGAACTGAAGACTTAGACAAATTCGAACTGAAGGCTAAACGAACCAAACTGAAGGATTAAGACAAATCCAACTGAAGGCTAAGTTAACTAAACTGAAGGCCTAGACAACTGAGCTGAAAGTCAAGTCAACTAAACTGAATGCCTAGACAACTGAGCTGAAAGTCAAGTCAACCAAACTGAAGTTCAAGACAACTCAACTGATGGCCAAGCTGAAGATGAAGCCAGCCGGACTAATAACCAAGTCAACACAACTGATAACCATGATCAGTTGGGCTAAAAAGCTATTCAAGCTACAATAAGAAAAGTGACTCTCAGAAGCTGAACTGAAGCATTAACTGAACTGATCAACTAGGCCCAAATCCAATGCCGCTGACTGCACAATTGACGAAGTTAATGCATTCTAAAGAGTCAATGGCAGAACAACGGCTATAACAACCTTGTCAACGGGTATATGCATCAATAGATCTCTCATTGAGCAATAAATCTCTGATCGCTCAAAGAGACCTGCCATAACTAATAGTCACTATACACTCCTCTATAAAAGATGAGTGAGACATAATTTGTAAAGGACTTTTTCCTAACTTTTATCTAAAATCTCTGCCAAGAAAACTGAGCTCTCTCTCTCTCTCTATCAAACATCTACTTAGTTAAAACGATATATGCAGCTGCAAAAGTTAACCTGAGAAAAAA
This sequence comes from Perilla frutescens, assembly GCA_026008535.1. NCBI lineage: Eukaryota > Viridiplantae > Streptophyta > Magnoliopsida > Lamiales > Lamiaceae > Perilla > Perilla frutescens. The sequence continues at coordinate 23,446,648 of BRKX01000009.1, read as the reverse complement.
AGAAATCTACAAGGTACAAACATCCTCAGTTCACTGTTGAAAGTCCAGCCAAAGCTCTTCTCAGTCAAAGCTCTAAAAGTATCAACTACAGCCGCTTAGTTCAAAGAGAACATTCAGTTGATAACCCCAGTTCAAGACCAACCATCTTGAAGATTGAAAGAGATCTAAAACCTTGTAAAGAGGATAATACCACCTAACTTTCTAGCTAAGTGTGAGTCGCCGCTAAAGAAACTGCCGCCAATAGCTAACTGTTGGAGATTGTAAGTGTGAGTCGTCGACCCAGCTAAGGTAACACTGTAAAGAAACTCATTGTTACTAGGTTCAGCTAGTTCACATTCATTGTATAATTTGTAAGGTTAACTTAGATTATATAGTGACTTTATCCCTTCTGGGAAGGAAGAGAGGACGTAGAAGTTTTAAGGCTTCGAACCTCTATAAAATCGATCATGTGCTATATTGCTTTGATTTTCTTAAACTGCTTATCCTTTGAAATTGCATACAAGATCACACGACTTGCATCTATCTCGAACAAACTGAAAATAGACAAATTACTAAGTTTTAAGGAGTCAAAGGGCCCTTCAATTTCTCCGCATTAGTTTACAAGTTTTTGAATTCAGTTTATTCACTCCCTTCTAAACTAAACATGACTCGTCCAGGACCAACAAATCCTTTTTGAGTTTCTTAGAGAACATCATTAACTCGGCGTATTGGGGTACATATTCTTTCTATAATTAGTAACCCATCGATTATAGTAATGTTACTACCTAATCAATCGAACTTATTGATTCTTAAAATAGAATCTCAACCATTGATAAATCAAAATAATAAGCATTAAAATAAACATGTCTACTAATATGTAAGAATTAAGATCATCCGAGATCTACATTCTAATGTACTATCAGTCTATTAGAATTATCTCACTGTGATTCAATTCAATGCATTACAAAAATGAACTAGTATGATTCCATATCTAATATAGACCAATTCCAAATCATACTACAACTGTACTGATGGTTCATCCAACTTTATCTAAGTTGTGAACAAACTCATACTTTATAATGAACCAATAATGTGATCTTCTATGTGTATTTCACACACCATATTATCTTCAATATTAAGTATAGAACGATATTGTATAAGTAAAACACAAAATAAAAGCTATATAAGTGATTGTTTGTTCTCATTCAAAATAAAAAAATAAGGTATGTACCAAAAGTAAACTGTTTTTGTATAAAAACTAACAATCTCCCACTTTAAACTCAAAGCGTTTATTTTTACTAGATAAAACAGTTTATCAACAATTTCTCCCACTTATACTTAAATCTATATGGCTATGCTCTAAACTCCTATTCCCTCTATGTGACCATCGAAAGTCTTAACTGGTAAGCTCTTCATGAATGGGTTAGCCAGGTTGTCCAATGATGCAATTTCAACACAACAATGTCTTATCTCTTTATGATTTCTCGTATAAGATGGTAATTTTCCTCAATGTGTTTACTTACCTTATGAGCTCGTGGTTCCTTTGAATTTGCCACTGCAACTCTGATACTCCTAGACAAATTCAGAATCACATTTGAGTCCAATAAAAATTTCTTGAGCTAAACCTCTTTAGCAGCTTCCGAAGTAGCTACATATTTAGCTTCCATGTGGAGTCAAAAATACATTTCTGCTTTATGCTCATGTATGCCACAACTCCACATCCCAAGGTAAACGCATATCCTGAGATAGACTTACTCTTATCCGTATCAGCCTGGAACTCAAAACCGATATAATCCACAAGACATAGATTGTAAGATTGGTAAACCAACATATAAACTTGAGTTTTTTCAAATACTTGAGTATATACTTTGTTAGTGCCATCATTTAGCACTAAGTGTTTTTAGATTGTCATGACCTTTATGGCAATTCAAAGAACACAAGGGTTTTGGGTTTCCAAGTTTTGAAAACCATGTTGTGGACATTATGATGTGAACATTCCACTGCCAATATAATAGAAGATTGAAGAATGTATTTGATCATGTTTGTGAACATGATCATGTACATGGTTGTCTAGAGAGTTTCCAAGAGACGTGCTAAGCTAAGTTTAAGGAGTTAAAGTTTCCTTTTGAAGATGGATGTTTCAGAATAGAAGATGTCTTGTTCAAAAAGAAAATCAAGATGGAAGAAGACGAGTTCTATTCAAGGAAGACTTCTAAACTAGGGTAGTCTGAATCAAACTAGGAATATTTTCTTTTAGAGTTTAATTCGGATTAGGACTTTCTAATTATCTTGTTTAGGCTATGCTTGTATTTATAAATAGCTTTAGTTAGATGTTGAGTTTTTATGTATACACAAGAGTTAGAGAGTCTAAAAAGACTTCAAGTTTGAAGCATATAGTATACGGTTAGACTAGGTTTGATCCTTGTGATCATTGTATGTGTAGTCTGTGTTTGAAGTTTTTTCATACACACTTAAAGGAGTCTCAAGAGAGATTTTCTGTAGGAACTAGAGAGAGTCTAAGTTGTGAGAGAATCTCATAATTCAATCATTCAAAAAGGATAAGCGGGTAGAAAGGGTAGCAAGTGATAGGAGACCAATTGCGTGAAAAATCCCAAGTAAACGTTGTATCGGAGTAGTAGTTATTTCTCATGGACTTGTGAAGTCCCTCTGACATAGATCAATTGATCAAAAGGGTTACTAACCTCGTACCATTTATTGCTTTATGTTTTATCAATCTGATCATACATGTTAACAACAACGTACATGTACATACTTGTGAACATGATCCTATTTACACAGTTTATGTATCTTCAATTGGTACCAGAGCGGGTCGCATTTGGTTAAAAGCGAAAAGAGTCCTAAAAAGTACACAATCTTATGATTTTTTGGTTAATTTCAAGTTATGAGCTCAATCAAGGAAGGAGGATCTACGGTCAGACCACCATTGCTTCAAGGAAATAATTATGCTTACTAGAAAGCAAGATGAGGGCATTTCTAAGACCAATAGATGAGCTTGCATGGAAAAGTGTCACTAAATGATGGAAAAAGCCAACAGTTGCCAAAGAAGGAAAGCTAGTGGAGATTGAAGAAGAAGAATGGACTGTGCCACAGAAAAACTGGTATAATGCCAACTCTAAGACACACAATGCTATATTCTCTGTAGTTGATTTGGAGATATTCAGTCTGATTTCAACATGTGAGACTGCTAAAGCTACATGAGATATTCTAGAAACCATCTTTGAAGGGACCAGTTCAGTAAGATTATCTCGACTTCAAAATCTTACTTCTAAGTTTGAAAATCTTAGAATAGAAGAAACTGAGTCTATAGGTGAGTTCAATGCCAGATTAAGAAGCATATCTAATGAGATTTTTGCTCTCAGTGAGCCTATGAACAATGAGAATCTTGTAAAGAAGGTGCTCAGATCTCTTTCAAAGAAATTTGTCTACAAAGTTGCTACCATTAAAGAAGCCAAGGATATCAAGAGTATGAGGCTTGATGAACTAATGGGTCTTTAAGGACATTCAAGATGAATCTAGAAGATGAAGATAACAGCTCAAAGAATAAAGATATTGCTCTTAAAAGTGAAGTTTTAGAAGATATAACTGAAAAAGTACAGAACAAAAAACATGTACTTGATTCAGATATAATGAACACAATGGTCTTGATTACCAAAAACTTCAGTCGTATGTTGAAAAGAGCTAATAAGTAGTTTTCAAGAAAGTTCAACAACAAAAGACAATCACCTATGAACACTTTGCAAGAAAGAAACTCCAGTGATCAGAAGGAGTATAAACAACCCAATTCAAGAAGAGGAATTAAATACGGAGAGTGTGATGGATTTGGTCATATTCAAACTGAATATGCTAACACCATAAAGAGAAACAAGAATAATTATAATGCAACTCTCAGTGAGGATGATTCTGAAGAATGCAATAGTGATTCAGATGAAGAAACTATTACATTCATAGCCAAAGTTTCTAAATTTCAAGATCCATTCGTCTATGCAGAAGAAGATGAATAAGATAATTAAGATTCCAACCAAAAAGAATTTGTGAAAACATACAGAGAAATGTATTCAAAGTGGCTAGAAGTTGTGGAGATCAACATAAGTCTTCAGTCACACAACAAGAGCCTTTTGGAGGAAAATGAGAAGCTGATCAAATCTGATTCAGATTAGAAAGTTATCATTCAACAACAAGAAAAAGAGATTCAGAACTTAAATCCATTAAGAAGAATGTTGCTATGATGAACAATAGAACAAGGAATCTTAATTAGATTCTGACTGGTTCAAGACACTCTGGAAAAAGCCATTCACATTTTGGATATAATAGAGGACAATCAAAGACAATATTTGTCAAAGAAAGTTCAAGTCAGTCAACACATAGAATGTTCAGTACAATAAGAAGAACATTACAAATAGAAGGGAGTTTGATCATTTATTGAATGGCAATAAGAAATGAATTGTCTGCCATTATTGTCAGGAGAAAAGCCACATTCGACTACATTGTGAGAAGTATCTAAATGATCTTAAAAGGATGAGAAGAAAATTTGTGGTTACGCATTCTTATAACAAGGAAAGAAAGTCAACTGCTCAGAAGAAGAAGAAACCTACTCAGAAAAATGAATGGGTTGTCAAACAAAAAACACATGACTATTTGATTACCCATATATCTCTTCGAGTGGAGAACAAGTGCCATTAGTACTGTTTATAGTGGCTATTCCAGGTATATGACTGGAGATTGTTCAGTTGTGCATAATTTAAAGGTATGTTCCTTAGACTTTGTCACTTTTGGAGATGGCAAGAAAGGCAAAGTCATGGGAAAATGAGAACTTGTTGTTGAAAGGATACCTAAATTGAAGAAGGCAATACTGGTTGATGGGCTTAAAGCCAATCTTATCAGCATCAGTTAGCTTTGCGATGATGACATGACAATAGTATTCACCAAGGAGAGTGCAGGGTATTGAAAAAGAATATTGACTTATTCATGGAAGGGAAAATATCAACTGACAACTATTATCAGCTTCATGTACCTACACAAAGTACAGTAACATACCAAAGAACATCATTAGAAGAATCAGAAATCTGACATCAGAAATTAGACACATTCACTTCAAAAATCTCCAGAAAATCATCAATAAGGAGACGGCGAAAGAAATCTCTCAAATCAAAGTTGAACGTGATAGAGTATGTGGTCCTTATCAGATTGGAAAGCAGACTAGGTCTCAGCATAAAGAAGTTTAAGATAAAACTTCACAAAGAGTTTTAGATCTTCTTCATATGAATCTAATGGGACAAATGATAGTTGAAAGCTATGGAGGGAAGAAGTATGTCTTTGTCTGCATTGATGATTTTTCAAGGTTCACTTGGATAGAATTTCTAAGAGACAAGACTGAGGCTTTCATTGTTAGGATTGTATACTGAAAGCTTGTCCTTGAATACTATTAACAATGTTTTCTTTTGACAATATAGATTGATTATTATTATAGTCACTGTTTGTGCATTTATTTTTTGTTGTATATATATGCATGTTTCATTATACTTGCATTGTAGATGATATGGTATGGGTAAACACACGGTAAATATCATATCATCAGATTCCTTACAAAGTATTAAAAGGCTCGCGGTTTAGATGATCCTGAACCAAATCATTATACACCGTAGAATAATCTGATAGTTAGTTTATCTTGACTAACTGATTATTCTGATACACTGACACATGTATTAAGGAGGATCACAATAGGATACTATTCTCTAATCTGGCCCTAAAAGGAGAGAATAAATATCCACAGAGTTCAGGTTCTTAAGCCATGCACAGTGACAGACATATTTGTGTTATGTCTACTACTTTGATTTATCAATGAGTGAGATTCTTGATAGAGTCAATAATCTTGATATCTTGGGCAGTAACATATACATACATAATGGGTCGTGCACTGTGTATGGTCACCATGTCCTGGTGCACCAGGTTGATGATGTCCCCTTGAGTAAATACAAGTACATATGAAACCCTGCAGGTGAAATTTACTCCGTACATGGTAAAGCTTGTGTGGTACTACTCTAGGAATGGAAATATTAATTAATAATAGCTGTCAGAGTTCACATAATTAATTAATGGATATTATATCTTAAACATGATGAATGGCTGGACTAAAGAAGAAATCATTGAGTAAAATGTATTAAAATGGTAGGTCAATTTTATTTCTTTAGTGGAATAAAAATAAAACTTAATTTATTTAATTATATCCTAGTGTTGGATATTAGATATTAAATAAATTAGTGGGCTAATTTAATATTCTTCTAGATTCATACTGTAGCCCAAAGAATACCTTAATGGACTAAGGGAATGGAATAAGTGGAGAGGTCCAAGCCCGCTAGGTTTGGGAGCCCTAGAATTCGTCCCCCTCTCTATTAATTAGAGAGGGAGATGAGAGAATTATACAGTCTCGATCAGCCCCTCTATTTGCTCACTTATTTCTCTAAGTTATCCATACAGTTTAGAAGGTTGTAGCCCACTCTACATCTAAACGGGTATCAAGAATACAGTAGAAGATCAAAGAGTGTCTCTGCAGCCTCTATAGGCATCGACTACTGTAAGGAAGAGGCCGAGTCTTTTGTTCTTCTAAAGTAACGAGATTAGACATAAAATGTCCTGATCAACCCTACGTTTGTTGTAAGTAGATCTGTCAAATTATTTTTTCTGCTGTGTTTTATTTGACTGTCTTGCATGATCAATTCAGCTTGTATGTTTATAAACTCACATATAAAATCATGATTTGCATGCCTAATAGATTTATAGATTAGCCGATTAGATCCTGTGGGGCATAATTCGATAAAAACCCCAACATTCATGACATTTAAGAAACTAGTCTGTAAGATCACTGTTGAGAAGAATCTGTAAATTGTTAGGATTCAAAGTGAACATGGAAAAGAATTTGAGAATTGGTCATTTGATGATTCTTGCAATGAGAATGATATTAGCCATGAGTATTCTACACCAAAGACTCAACATCATAATGGAGTAGTTGAGATGAAAAATAGAACCTCACAGGAGATGGCTAGAACAATGATTGCTACTAAAGGAGTTGCTTTAATGTTTTAGATAAAAGCTATCAACACATTATGTCACATTAGCAATCGTGTTCATCCTAGGCTAGGTACTCTTGTTACTCCATATTAAATTTAGCATCTGAAGAAACCAACTGTGAAGTACTTCCATGTTTTTGAAACTACCTGCTACATCTTGAATGATAGAGAGTATCTCAACAAGATAAATAGTCATAGAGTAGAAGGTATATTTTTAGGATATTCCAGAAATAGTAAATCATACATAATTTACAACAAGGAAATCAAGGTTGTAGTTGAGTCTGTAAATGTAAGATTTGATGATCAGAATGATTCTGCTAGTTCCACATAAGATGATGTACATACAGATGTGTTTGAATATTCTGATATACAAGATGACTCAAAAATTGAAGAAGAAGATCAGGGAGTAAATCAAAGAAAGTTTTCATGACAGATTACCAAAGATCATCCAACTACTCAAGTTATTGATGATATCCATGAAGGAAGAATTACTAGAAGCAGACTTAGAAAGAGATTACATTAAGAGATATCTAATGTCTGTTTCACATCAAAAATAGAGCCAACGAATGTTCTTGCCATGACATGCATGATGAAATTCAAGCTCTATCAGATGGATGTCAATGGTGCTTTTCTGAATAGATTTCTGAAGAAGGATGTGTTTTTTACACAGCCAAAAGGATTTGAAGAGCCACACTATCCAGACCATGTTTACAAACTCAAAAAGGCTTTGTATGGATTGAAACAAGCTCCTCGAACCTTGTATGATAGACTAACATCATACCTTGTCAACAAAGGATACAATAAATGAGGAGGGAATAGACCACTATTCATCAAAAAGGACAAATCACAAGGTATTGTGGTTCAAGTATATGCTGATGATATAGTGTTTGGCTCAGTATCCGATAAGATGATCAAGGACTTTATCAGGGACATGGAAATTGAGTTTGAGATGAGTTTGGTTGGGGATCTGAATTAGTTCCTTGGTCTTCAGACTAAGTTTGAGATGAGTTTGGTTGGTATTTTTATCTCACAAACTAAATATGCAAGAAACTTAGTTAAGAAGTTCGAGCTGGAGAATTCTAAGCATAAAATGATTTTAATTAATACCACTGTAAAGATTGGAAATGATGATGCAGGTAAAGAAGTAGAATAGACATTATACAGAAGCATGATTGGAAGTCTTCTCTACTTTACTGCAAGCAGACTAGGTATATCCTACAGTGTAGGAGTCTTGCAAGATATCAAGCATGTCCTAAAGAAAGTCACTTGAAAGCAGTGAGGAACATCATCAAGTATGTCAATGGAACTGCAGACTATGGATTGTGGTAATCTTCAGACACAAATTCAAGTCTTATTGCATAATGTGATGCTGATTGGGCAGGGTCTCCAGATGATAGAAAAAGTCCATCAGGTGTTTGTTTCTTTTTGGGAAACAATGTTGTTTCCCGGTTCAGCAAAAAACAGAACAATATATCCTTATCAACTACTGAAGTCGAGTACATAGCAGCAGAAAGTAGCTCTACTCAAATACTTTACATGCTGATGATGAAAGATTATGAAGTAGCGCATGATACACCTATTCTGTATTGTGACAACATGAGTGTTATCAATATATCAAAGAATCTTGTCTAACATTCCAGGACAAAGAAACCAAAGAAGATTGCTACTTTTCCAGCAAAGAACTAATCTCGAGGTTTTGAATATGTGACCTTCACATACCTCATTTTAGATTTAACAACTTCTGGGTTTTACAACTTTTGGGTCAAGAAACCAAAGAAGACTGTTGCTTCTCCAGCAAAGAAGATCATCACAGCACCTGCTTGCTCAAGCCCTTCAGAAAGAGAAGGGTTCAACTGTTGATGAGTCTGTTGTGCTTGAAGATATATCTCTACAAGAAGAGGTACATGTTGCAGAATAACCTGCTGCAGAGAAGTCTACAAAAGAGAAGCCTGTTGCAGAAAAGCCAACATCAGAGAAACCTACAACTGAGGAGGGTGGAGATGTTTTAGAGGAAGACAATATTCCTCTGAGCACAAGAATGAATGTTTTAGTTTTCACTAAAGGGAAAAAGAAGGTGATCAAGAGACCTTTGGTTGCTGATACAAAAGAGAAAAAAAAAGCATGAATCTCTTCCTCAGAGTCTACTGTAAAGACTCATGTGTTAGGTTTGTATACTATAACAATGTTTTGACGATATAGATTGATTATTATTGCAGTCACTATTTGTGCATCTATTTACTTTGCTATAAGTTTATATATGCATGTTTCCTTATACTTGCATTGTAGATGATATGGTGTGGGTAAATGATGTGACCCGGGGCTATGGGACACGACACGACACAAAATACGCGGAAGCTAGGAAAGAAACTACGTCGGTGAAGTAAATGAACTATACTCGAATATCTAGACGACTAAGACACAACTAAAATACCTAGACAATGACACATAAAACCAACACAAATCCAAATAAAAAGGGCTGTTTTTGATGGCTATAAGGACGGTAATGGAGAGGGTATTTCGATGATGATGTATATGTTTAGAAGGGCTAGAGTAGATAGGGTATGATAGAGTTGTAATGGACTTACGGATTGAATTGGACGAGATCGAACTTGAACACGAACAAGGCTGGAATTGAAACGGATGGTGATGGTGGTGATTGACGTCGAACGACGGCGATAGTTGATGTTTTGTCGATGCAAATCACAACCCGAAAGTTGCCTTGAATCTCGAACGTACACAAGGCTAAATTCTTTAAGTTGCTCTTTAAGTAGCGAGTCTCCGACGATCCCTCGAACGTGGATGGTGAATTCCCTTTGTAAAACTTAGAGATGCTAATTCTAAGAGTATGAATTTAAAATCTAAAGTCACAAAGATTTAAACGGGATTGAGACGATATTGAAAGCAAAGCTTAATTAATCAAATATAGTCTAAAGTATGAATGTCACAATGAGGCTCTATTTATAATAGAGCATGGCCGAAAAACATATGGATATGGCCGAAAATATGGAGTCCAAATCAAACTAGAACTAGACTAGGTAATTTCCTAAACTAGAATTCTATTTTAGGTAGAACTTGTAGATCTTGCCTTATCTAAAATCCTAGTCAAATTATGACTCAACATGACCGAAAATTACACAAATAAATAAATAAAAATATGACTTGGACTATAGTCTAATTTAAATAATTAAAATACAATAGTCTAATAAATCAATCCCCTTAATTGGATTATTAAGGGCCGATTGTTTGGGACTCTTCAAGCTTGGCCGTGGACTCTTCAACACATGCACACATGCACGTCCACATGCACACGTACACATCTTCATGTATTGCACTCCAAGTCTTGATCTCCATCTTCCATCTTCAATAAGGTCATCATCCTCAAGCTACCTTGCATGCCGTCTTCATCTTTGAGCTTCTTGCGAATTGTGGCTTGCAAATAATCTTGCAACTTTTTAGCTCGTAGTCTTGTGACGGGACCTTTGAATTGCAGCTCCGGATTGAGTTTCTCATTGATATGGATGTCCTCATCATTCCCCCCTGCTGAAGAGAATTCATCCTCAAATTTGGATCCTCATCATGGTCGAATTCATCTGCAGAAAAAGGAGACAAATCAGCAACATTAAACGTAGAAGAACACTTATACTCACCTGGAAGATCAATGCGGTATGCATTATCATTAACATGGCTCAAAACAGTGAATGGACCATCTCCTCTAGGCGACAACTTCGACTTCCTCAAGTTAGGAAAACGGCCAGGACTCAGATGAATCCAAACTCGATCTCCGGGCTGGAAGACAACTCATTTGCACCTCGAATTGCGTGCGGCTGCAACGGCCGATCCTTTGTGCTCGATCCGGGCACGAACCTTCTCATGCATCTCTTGAATAAAATCAGCTCTCTTCATACCTTTAACACTCGTCAGATGCTCAACGGGTAAAGGAATCAAATCAGTAGGAGTTAGTGGATTAAATCCATAAACTACCTCAAATGGAGACATGTTAGTAGAAGAATGAATAACATGATTATAAGCAAATTCAGCATATGGTAAACATTCTTCCCATGACTTCAAATTGTTCTTAATTAGAGACCTAAGTAAAGCTCCTAATGTACGATTCACAACCTCAGTTTAACCATCGGTTTGTTGATGACATGTAGTAGAAAACAATAACTTAGTACCTAATTTTCCCCATAAAACACGCCAAAAATGTCCTAAAAACTTAGAATCCCTATCACTAACAATAGTACAAGGAATTCCATGCAATCTAACAACATGAACAAAGAACAAGTTGGCAATGTAAACAGCATCATCGGTTTTCCTACATGCAATGAAATGAGCCATTTTGGAGAACCGATCAACAACAACAAACACCGAATCTTTACCCGACCTAGACCTAGGCAATTCCAAGATGAAATCCATAGAAATATCGATCCAAGGGGCGGGTAATGGAGTGTACAATCCAAACGGGTGTGAAGTGGACTTGGCTTAACGACAAGTAATGCAACGACTACACACATTCTCTACATCCCTACGTATATGCGGCCAAAAGAAGTGTTCATGCAGCAAGTTTAATGTTTTATGCGCACCAAAGTGACCCATCAAACCTCCCGCATGCGTATCTAACACAAGTAGCTCACGCATAGAACAAACATGAATTCATAACTTAGACTCCTTAAACAAGAACCCATCATGCACATAATAACCATCAAGAGCACGAGATTTTGAGCAACATGAAGCATAAATGGGGCTGAAATAGGTGTCCTCAACATACAATGACTTAATGAAGTCAAAACCTAGCATCTTAGCATGCATTAAGTTCAGAAGTGCGTACATTCTAGACAACGCGTCGGCTACAACATTCTCTTCACCCTTTTTGTACTTGATCACATATGGAAAGGACTCGATGAATTCTACCCATCTCACATGTCTCTTGTTCAAATTTTGTTGTCCTTTGAGGTGCTTTAAACTTTCATGATCCGTGTGAATCATGAACTCCTTGGGCCAGAGATAATGCTGCCATGTACCCAACGTACGCTTCAAAGCATATAGGTCTTTGTCGTACGTGGAGTACCTCAAACTGACGCCACTTAACTTCTCACTGAAGTAGGCTACGGGCCTGCGATCTTGCATGAAAACTGAACCAATACCTATGCCCGAAGCATCACACTCGATCTCAAAAGTCTTAGTAAAATTAGGTAAACGAAGAACAGGAGCAGAACATAACAATGATTTCAAAGTATTAAATGCATGCTCTTGTTGCTTACCCCACTCAAATTTCCGGTCCTTCTTACTTAGCTCAGTAAGAGCGGCGGCTATACTGGAGAAATCCCGTACAAAACGACGGTAAAACCCAGCCAATCCATGAAAGGATCGAACTTCAGAGGCATTTTTCGGGGTTGGCCATTCCTCAATCGCTTTGATTTTGAAATGGTCTACCTCAATACCTCGTGAACTGACGACAAAGCCCAGAAAAATGACTTCATCCATGCAAAAGAAAAACTTAGAAAAATTTCCATACAACTTTGCATCACGCAAGAGACAGAATACACGCCTAAGGTGTTCTAAGTGCGCCTGTGCACTGTAACTGTAAATCAAAATATCATCAAAGTATACTACCACGAATTTACCAATCACATCACGTAAAACATGTTTCATCAACCTCATAAACGTGCTCGATGCATTAGTGAGACCAAAAGGCATAACTAACCACTCATATAGACCATGCTTTGTTTTAAACGCAGTTTTCCATTCATCCCCTTCATGCACTCTAACTTGAAAATAACCAGATCTCAAATCTATCTTAGAAAACACATTAGAACCACTTAATTCATCTAGCATATCATCAAGTCTAGGGATAGGAAATCTGTACTTAACCGTGATTTTGTTGATGGCGCGACAATGCATGCACATCCTCCATTCGTTGTTCTTCTTTGTCACTAGGATGACTAGAACTGCACAACGGCTCATCGACTCTTGGATTTATTTCTTCTCCAATAGCTCCTTCACTTGATGATCGATCTCCTTCATCTCCTCAGGGGACATACAGTACACTGGTCGGTTGGGCAAGACGACGCCGGACACGAAGTCGATCTGGTGCTCGATCCCATGAACTGGAGGTAAGCCACTTGGAATCTCTTCCGAGAACACATCCGCGAACTCCTCCATAAGTGGTTGCACATCACAAGGCAAAGAAATACCATTAGTAGCACTGTCCTTATAAGATAAAAGTACGAAAGGTAAACTTACTTTTAGTGCTTTCTCTACGCCTTTAACTGAGATGAACAGGGACTGATTTTTCTCTGCATTAGGGGCTGATCCAGATGCTTTTCCATGAACCAAGGAATCATTGGAAGGCATCATAGGGGCTGTATTGGCCAATTTTGAAGAAGAATTCGGCGGTGAAATCTCGGCCGATTGTTGGCCGTTCACAGCAGCGGTCCGGGCGGCGGCTGCGGCTATTTTCGCCCGTTCCTGCTTAAACCTCTCTTGTATCCTTTCTTGATCCTTTGCAACAGCTTTAGGAGTAAGTGGCTTGAGTACGGTGGTTCGGCCATCTCGAGTGATCGAGTAAGTGTTCGCCAATCCATCGTGAACTACTTTTCTGTCGAATTGCCACGGTCTTCCTAAAAGTATGTGGGTTGCCTCCATGGGAATAACATTGCACAAAACAGTGTCAGAATAATGACCTTTAGTAAAAGAAACGTGTACCTGGCCTGTAACTCGAATAGAACCGCGATCTGTAAGCCACTGCAACTTGTAGGGCTTCGGATGCTTTGTGGTAGTGAGGGCGAGCTTATCAATGGCATACTGACTGATTGCATTGATCATGCTCCCACTATCTATGATCATCACACAAGTCTGATCTTTGATAGCAACTTGAGTGTAGAAGATGTTCTCATGCTACGATTACTCTTCGTCTTCACGATTGATGTTCAGACTGCGGATAGAGACTAAACTGACATGAGGTGACTCGGTCTCTTCATCTTCATCATCGACTTTAGAGATATTGACGGTATCAGAGGCGGAGACTTGGGGCTCCTCTTCATCTTCACTGGCTGATTCTAGTCCATTCTGTTCATTGAGGAACAGAACACGACGGTTTGGGCACTAATTCTGAAAATGGCCCCAACCTTGGCATTTATGACACTGGATGTCATGGGCTTGACTAGGGGCTGCATTTGGCATCGCAGTGGACTGATTGGTCCATTGGAATAGAGGTCGTGGGTTCATCGCCGGTGTAGACTCGGGTCTACGGCTGGACTGCGGTGTAGAACGGTCGAAACGCCGTTCAGGTAGTCCAGGCTGACCTTGGGGTCGTGTGGACTCAGAAGAAGGTGTAGAAGGTGATGTGGAATGTGTACCTTTTTTCCAAGAGGGGCGAGTGGCGGCGGCACTATGGTGTGATTGACGGCGGCCTTCTCGCAGCTGTTTTTCCACAATCGATGCGTACTGCACCATCCTTTCTACACTGATGAAGTCCTTGAGCTTAACTTCACATGCAATGTCGGGATTCATGCCTTCAATGTACCTAATGATGGTAGCATTTAAGGACTCCTCCTTCCCGACTCGGTTCAAGGCAGTCTCCAATTCTTTGTGATATTCTTGAATCGAACGGGTGCCTTGTTTGATCCGGTTGAGCTTCTTCTCGAGCTCTCTCTCATAGTGGACTGGAATGAAGCGTCCTCGCATCAATCCCTTCATTTCTTCCCATGTATGGATTGGTGGATTTCGATTTCTGCACCTCCTCTCTTGCTGCATCTCCCACCAAGTGGCTGCATAGCCTCGGAACTCCAAACAGGCTAACTGCACCTTTTTTACTTCTGTAAAGTCATAGCAGTCAAAAATCTTCTCTACCTTACGTTCCCAATGAAGATAGATATCGGGATGGTGAAGGCCTTCAAACTCCGGGATGCTCGTTTTGATGTTATTGAGCATTCGGTCTTCACCATAATCATCATTGTAGTTGCCTCGATGCTAGCGGCGGCCTCGATCTGGTGTATCCAATCCGGCATCAGTGTTCTCATCAAAGTACTCCTCCTCGGGCTCGTTTTGACGCTCATTGCATCGAGCTTGACCTCGAACAGGCTCTGTGATGGTCGGAGTAGTCTTAGTGCATTCAAGGGCATGAACTCAATCATCAAGTTTGTCGGACAGGGCCTGGTGCTGTCTCTGGAAGTGTTTTGAGAGTGCCTCAAAATGGTACTTAGGATTCCACGATGGTGGTGGATCCGAAGAAGACTCCATGGGGGCTTTGAACGGATCTCAGGGCGGGTCGAAAGGTGGAGTGGTCGAATGAGGGCCGACTGGTGCAGTCAAGGACGACTCGGAGTGGGCACCTTTCTTCATGATACCTACAAACTGAACAAACGCAAAGAAAAACAAGGTAGGACCTCACAATCTCACGTCACTCATTTGTTTTCTCTCTTGATTTTACCACTTGTGTATCACTCAATATATGGGTGCACAGTGTGTGAAAAATCGTGTATATGAGTGTAAGGGAATCGGTTGTCTTGTGCTGGGGATGGACGAGAATGCTACTCTCGGAACACGGATGAATTTGGTGTGTATGGATGAGATATGGGTCGCGTATGTGTGGGTAAGGGGCCGCCGAAAATGTGGTATGGAGTAGAGGTGGTGATCGTGTAGAAGAGGAAGGAAAAAGGAAGGTAATAGATCAATTAATGAAGTCCCAATTAGATTAGGAAATCCAAAAATAAATCTAGGTAGAACAAGGAAAGAAATAGAATGGATAAGGAAAGAAGAATGAAATAAGGCAATTGGGTGATTTGGAAATATATCAATCTATGTGACACAATCTAAATACCTTAATTATCCTAGACTCTAGAAGGAAAGAACCAAAATAAAATATAACACCTAAGGAAGTTACCAAAATAAAAACAAACTTGGAAGGAAATTTCAAAAAAGAAAATAGAATCTAAAAGGAAATAACCAACTATGGACTTGTACCACAAGGAAGGTACCAAAAATAAAATAACACAAAAGGAAAGAATGGATATTCTTCTTTTTTTTGTTTTGTTTTTTTTTTTAATTTCGGATTTCTCTCTTTTTTTTATCCGATTTTTTTTTGAACGATCTCTTCTTTTTTTTTTATCGTATGCTTTTTTTTTAACTATGAATGGCACGGAAAATAAATTACAACTCGATAAAACTCAAACAAAATAAACGGGACAAATAAACGAGTATGGAACCACGAATGATATAAACCGACCTGGCTCTTGATACCAATTTATGATGTGACCCGGGGCTATGGGACACGACACGACACAAAATACGCAGAAGCTAGGAAAGAAACTACGTCGGTGAAGTAAGGGAACTATACTAGAATATCTAGACGACTAAGACACAACTAAAATACCTAGACAATGACACACAAAACCAACACAAATCCAAATAAAGAGGGCTGTTTTGGACGGCTATAAGGACGGTAATGGAGAGGGTATTTCGATGAAGATGTATAGGTTTAGAAGGGCTAGAGTAGATAGGGTATGATAGAGTTGTAATGGACTTACGGATTGAATTGGATGAGATCGAACTTGAACACGAACAAGGCTGGAATTGAAACGGACGGTGATGGTGGTGATTGACGTCGAACGGCGGCAATGGTTAATGTTTTGTCGATGCGAATCACAACCTGAAAGTTGCCTTGAATCTCGAACATACACAAGGCCAAATTCTTTAAGTTGCTCTTCAAGTAGCGAGTCTCCGGCGATCCGTCGAACATGGACGGTGAATTCCCTTTGTAAAACTTAGAGATGCTAATTCTAAGAGTATGAATTTAAAATCTAAACTCACAAAGATTTAAACGGGGTTGAGACGATATTGAAAGCAAAGCTTAATTAATCAAATATAGTCTAAAGTATGAATGTCACAATGAGGCTCTATTTATAATAGAGCATGGACGAAAAACATATGGATATGGCCGAAAATATGGAGTCCAAATCAAACTAGAACTAGACTGGGTAATTTCCTAAACTAGAATTCTATTTAAGGTAAAACTTGTAGATATTGCCTTATCTAAAATCCTAGTCAAATTATGACTCAACATGACCGAAAATTACACAAATAAATAAATAAAAATATGACTTGGACTATAGTCTAATTTAAATAATTAAAATACTATAGTCTAATAAATCAATCCCTTTAATTGGATCATTAAGGGCCGATTGTTTGGGCCTCTTCAAGCTTGGCCGTGGACTCTTCAACACACGCACACATGCACGTCCACATGCACACGTACACATCTTTATGTATTGCACTCCAAGTCTTGATCTCCATATTCTATCTTCAACAAGGTCATCATCCTCAAGCTACCTTGCACGCCGTCTTCATCTTCGAGCTTCTTGCGAATTTTGGCTTGCAAATAATCTTGCAACTTTTTAGCTCGTAGTCTTGTGACGGGACCTTTAAATTGCAGCTCCGGATTGAGTTTCTCATTGCTATGGATGTCACATGATGAAGATCATATCGTTAGGTTCCTTGCAAAGTATTAAAAGGCTCGCAGTCTAGATGGTCTCGAACCAACCATTGCAGACTGTAGAATAATCTGATAGCTAGTTTATCGCAAGTAACTGATTATTCTGATACAATAACGTATGTATTGAGGAGGATCACGATAGGATACTCTTCTCTGATCTGACCCTGAAGGGAGAGAATAAGATCCACAGAGTTCGGGTTCTTAAGCCTTGCATAGTGGCAGACATGTGTGTGTTATGATTGTTGTGTTGATTTATCAATGGGTGAGATTCTTGATAGAGTCAATAATCTCGATATTTTGGGCAGTAACATATTCACACATATGGGTCGTGCATTGTGTTAGGTCGCCATGTCCTGGTGCGCCAGGTTGATGATGTCCCCTTGAATAAACACAAGTACATGTGAAACCCTGCAGGTGGAATTTATTCCATACATGGTAAATGATGAAGCCATGAGCAACAATGAAGATTAAGGTCCGGAGTTGCAATTTTGAAGACCAATTACAAGATCAAGAGCTAAGAAGCTTCAAGCGTACTTGCAAGTGATGATTCGAAGAAAGCTTGAGATTGAAGATAGAGTGCACGTGTGCATGATGTTGCATGGAAGATAGACGTGTGCACGTGTGCAAGAGAGAATAAAATCGGTCCTTGATTAATTAATTAAGGAGTTGATTTTATCTTAGACTATAGTATTTATTTTATTTAATTTAGACTATATTTGGAACTTATTTTATTTAATTATTTGGTCATAATTTTCAGTCATAATATTTAAGTGTCATAGGTTTGACTAGAATTATATTTAAGGCATAATTCTACCTTGAATAGAATTCTAATTTAGGGAATTTTCTAGTCCAATTAGACTTCTTTTTGGACTATGGATTTTCGGCCCTTTAGCTTAGAATTTTCGGCCATTTACACCTTATAAATAGGTGTTCTATGTTTCATTGATACTTTAGACATTGTTGAATTAAATTGCTTTTGTATATAATTGTGTCTCACTATCTTTTATGTCTTTGAATACTTTCACACGAAATATTCATTCTTGGAGCTAGCAATTCTAAGTCTTCATCAAGGGTATTGCTTAATCCACTTGAGGGATTAACCGGTATTCGCTATCGAGGAGCAACTTAGAGATTTCAACCTTAAGTACGTTCGAGATTCAAGGAGGCTATCGGGTTGTGAATCACCACAACTTCATCTTCCATCCACGCCGTCGATGACTCCCAAACACCCCCTACGCACGCCTCAATTCAGCCCCCGTGTTCGAGTCCTCTTTGTCCGTTCGTTTAATCTGTAAGTTCCTTAAAACTCTATCATATCCGACCTTCTCCAAGAAATTCTTCACCAACCCTCACACACGTTTTCCTTACAAATTCCAGCCCTAAACCGTCCCTTTACAGTCCTCGTAATCTTGGATTTGTGTTATATATTTTGTGTCATTGTTCTAGGTATTGTCGTTGTCTAGATTATCGTATTTCCGTAGTTTATCGAGTCGGATTGGAACCCTTCATTTAGTTGACGTGTTTCGTATCCTAAAGTCTTCCGCTTCATCTTTTGTTCGTCCTAGATTAATTGTCCGGGTCATATCATATTTTGGCATCAGAGCCACGTCAGCTCTGCTGGTCGTGGTTCAATCCGACGTGTCATTTTATACTACATGTCATTTACGTGTCTTTTATTTTATTACGTGTCATCGAGTTGTAATAGCATAGCTATCATTTAAAAAAAAGGCTTCGACAAAAAAAAAGCCGACGAAATATAAAAAAAAATGAAAATCGGATTAAAAGAAAAAGAAATCTGAAATATTTAAAAAAAAGAGAGAGAAATATTCATTGTTTCCTTTTGAGTCTTATTTTAATTTTAGTATTTTCCTTCTAGTATAATTCTATAGTTGGTACCTTCCATTAAGGACTTATTTTATTTTAGGAATTTTCGTTTCAAGTTATAATTCTATTTGGTAATTTCCATTAGAGTTATATTTTATTTTTTGGGATCTTTCCTTCCTAGTTTATATCTTAGTTGATAATTTCTATTTGAGTTATAATTTCTTTTTGGTTATTTCCTTCTAGAGTCTAGTTCAATTAGGATATTTAGAATTGTGTCACAATTGTGTAACACTTTCCAAATTACCTAATTATTCTTTACTTTTCTTTCCTACCTCTTTCCTTCTACCCTTGGGGATCCATCTAAACCTAACACACCTACCCTACTCGACACCACCCTACCCCACACTACCTAGACCTACACGGCCCCACTCTCTTTGCCACCTAAGCCACACGCCACCTACACCAACATACTCCACCTCATTCGTTGATCCTAGTTAGCAATACTAGTCTACACCTCCGTGCAATTAACCCGTACCCTCGACATTCGACAAGAAGTGTTATCCTCCACCTCCATTTACACAACACACACACATCACCATACACTTGAGTGCAAACACGAGTGGTAAAATTAGGAGTGAAAACAAACGAGTGAACGTGAGATTGTGAGGATCCTTCCTTGTTTTCCTTTACGTTTGTTCATTTTGTAGGTTCCATAGACAAAGGCAAGAATGAAGCCACCGCTTCAACCCCTCCTATGGACGAGCCATTCTAGCCGAAATCACCTGATGATCTCTCCTACACATCCAAAACTCAGTGGGATCCAAAGTATCAGTTTGAAGCCATGGCACAGTTCTTTTTGCGTCAAAACCAGCAGATGAAGGATGAGTTCGGGAACCAAGTAGCCGAATTGGCCGGGCAAATAAAGAAGCTCTCAGTTCAACCAGCTACGAGTCAAGCAGTCCAACAACCCCAGTAGAGAGGTGCACCGAGGCAGCCTGTTTTTCAGGAAAATCACAGACAGGATGCATTCGAACCCGAGTTCGATGCAGCAGATGGTTATGAAGCCGAATTCATACCACCGAGACATGATAATCACTGTCATCATCCCAGACCACCTGCCGGACAAGCTATTCATTATGAGTGGCCCAGATATGGAGATGGAGATGGTTTGCTCAACAACATCAAAATGAGCATTCCGAAATTTGAAGGCTTACACGATCCAGACCTTTACCTAGATTGGGAGTGTAAAGTCGACAAGATTTTCACTTGTTATGACTTTCCAGAGATCAAGAAAGTCCAGTTAGCAGCGTTGGAGTTTACAGGCTATGCAGCCTCATGGTGGGAAATGCAGCAAGAGAGGTGACGCAGAGAAGGATATCCATTTGTTGAAACATGGGAAGAGATGAAAGGCTTCCTGCGAGGTCATTTGATACCCATTCACTATGAGAGAGAGCTTGAGAAGAAGCTCAACCAGATCAAACAAGGCACCCGTTCGATTGAAGAGTACCACAAAGAGTTGGAGATCGTCTTGAATCGTGTCAGAAAGAGAGAGTTCTTAAATGCTGCCATCATCAGGTACATTGAAGGCATGAATCTCGATATTGCATGTGAAGTCGAGCTCAGAGACTTCACGAGTATAAATGATATGGTACACTACGCATCCATTGTAGAAAGGCAGCTCCGAGAAGGCCGACATCGATCTCATCACAATGCAGCCCCTGTTCGACCATCTTGGAACAAAGGTACACCGTCCACATCATCTTCGACTCCTTCTACGGACTCCACTCGACCCTGAGGTCAATCCGGACCACCTGAGCGGCGTTTTGACCGTTCTACACCACCACCGAGTCGTAGGACCGATCCTACACCTACCACCCCCGTACCACCAAATTTTACATGGCCCAATCAGCCCAATTCGATGCCAACTTCAGCCCCTAGTCAAGCCAGAGATGTTCAGTGCCATAAATGCCAAGGTTGGGGCCACTTTCAAGCACAGTGCCCGAACCGATGAGTTCTATTCCTCACGGAGCAGAATGAGCTCGAATCAGCCAGTGAAGATGATGAACCAGTCAAGGCCGATGCCCCACCTGAAGTAGACGTCCAAGGTGAGCTCGAAGAAGAGGAGCCTGAGATTCCACATGTCAGTTTGGTCTCTATCCACAGTCTGAACATAAATCGAGAAGTTGAGCAACAATCGTAGAGAGAGAATATCTTCTACACCAGAGTTGCTATTCAAGACAATACTTGCGCGTTGATTATAGACAGTGGAAGTGTTATCAATGCAGTGAGCCAGTACGCAGTCAACAAGCTTGGATTCACCACAGTGAAGAATCCAAATCCAAACCGGTTGCAATGGCTTACAGATCGAGACACAGTTCGCGTAACCGGTCAGGTACATGTATCTTTTTCCATTGGTCGTTATTCTGACACAGTATTATGCGATGTTATTTCTATAGATGCAACACATATACTTTTAGGGAGACCGTGGCAATTTGATGGATAAGATATACACGACGGACTCGCGAACACTTACACAGTCAAGAGAGACGGCTGAACTACCATCCTAAAGCCGTTAACACCTAAAGCCGTTCAAGAGGAGCAAGAAATAATGCGAGCAAAGTTCAAAGAGGAGCGTGAGAAGATCGCCGCAGCCGCCGTCCGAGCAGCCGCCGCGAACAGCCCACTCTCGGCCGTGAATTCATCACCGCCGCCTCCTTCCCCTTCTATGGCCAGTACAGCCCCTTTACAGCAAGAGAAGAATTGGTCTTTGTTTTGTACATTTAAAAGTGTTGAAAAGGACATTAAAGCAAGATTGCCTTTAATTCTTTTAAC
Source organism: Perilla frutescens (assembly GCA_026008535.1). Taxonomy (NCBI): domain Eukaryota; kingdom Viridiplantae; phylum Streptophyta; class Magnoliopsida; order Lamiales; family Lamiaceae; genus Perilla; species Perilla frutescens. The sequence continues at coordinate 23,424,436 of BRKX01000009.1, read as the reverse complement.
TTGTAAGAACAGTGCTACCGATGATGTTTCTTTACCTAGTGTTGTGCAGCCCCTTATGAAGGAGTTCGAGGACGTATTTCCGGATGAGATTCCAAGTGGATTACCTCCAGTTCGTGGGATCGAGCATCAGATTGATTTCGTGCCCGGAGCCGTCTTGCCGAATCGCCCTGTGTACCGCACGTCGCCTGAAGAAACAAAGAAGATAGACCGTCAAGTTAAGGAGCTGTTGGAGAAGAAGAAAATCCGAGAGTCGATGAACCCATGTGCAGTTCCAGTGATTCTAGTGCCCAAGAAGAACAATGAATGGAGAATTTGCATGGATTGCAGAGCCATCAACAAGATAACAGTTAAGTATCATTTTCCCATTCCTAGACTTGATGATATTCTAGATGAACTTAGTGGATCTAAGATTTTTTCTAAGATTGATTTGAGGTCTGGTTATTTTCAAGTTCGTATGCATGAGGGTGATGAATGGAAAACTGCTTTTAAGACTAAGTATGGTTTATATGAGTGGTTGGTTATGCCTTTTGGTCTCATGAATGCACCGAGCACATTTATGAGATTGATGAACCATGTTTTGCGTGATGTTATTGGGAAATATGTTGTTGTTTACTTTGATGATATCTTGATATACAGTCACAGTGCACAGGCGCACCTAGATCACCTTAGGCGCGTATTTTTGCTATTGAGGGATGCTCGATTGTATAGCAACATGTCTAAGTGTTCTTTTTGTTTGAATGAAGTAGTATTCTTAGGCTTTGTTGTGAGTTGTAGAAGTATTGAGGTTGACCGTTCCAAAATCAAGGCGATTGAGAAATGGCCATCACCCAAAACCGTGTCTGAAGTCCGATCCTTTCACGGCCTTACCGGATTTTATCATCGCTTTGTGCACGATTTCTCTAGCATTGCCGCGCCTTTTACTGAGCTAAGTAAGAAGGATCGCAAGTTTGAATGGGGTAAACAACAAGAGCATGAGTTTAATACTTTGAAGTCTTTATTGTGTTCTGCTCCTGTTTTATGTTTACCGGATTTTTCCAAAACTTTTGAGATCGAGTGTGATGCCTCCGGAATAGGTATTGGTGCTGTTTTGATGCAGAAAAAATGGCATGTGGCTTACTTCAGTGAGAAGCTCCACGATGCCAATTTGAGGTATTCAACATACAACAAAGAGCTATACGCTTTGAAGCGTGCATTGGATACATGGCAGCACTACTTGTGGCCCAAAGAGTTCATCATTCACACGGATCATGAGAACTTGAAGCATTTGAAGGGTCAAAGCAACTTGAACAAGCGTCATGCGAGATGGGTCGAGTTCATCGAGTCGTTTCCATACGTCATCAAATACAAGAAAGGAGAAGACAATGTCATCGCCGATGCCCTCTTTTGAAGGTACACGTTGCTTAACCTAATGCATGCTATGATTCTTGGTTTTGAGTCCATTAAGTCTTTGAATGAGTCGGATCCATTTTTCTCGTCTATCTTTGAGAAGTGTTCGAATTGAGCAAGGTCTTATGATGCTTTTTATGTACATGATGGATTCTTATTTAGAGAGTCTAAGTTGTGCATTCCTACTTATTCTATGCGTGAGCTACTTGTTTTAGAATCGCATGCGGGAGGATTAATGGGACATTTTGGTGTGCATAAAACACTATCCTTGTTGCATGAGCATTTCTTTTGGCCGCATATGAAACGTGATGTTGAACACATGTGTAGTAGATGTGTTACTTGTCATAAGTCTAAGTCTACTTCACATCCATTTGGGTGATACATGCCTTTACCTGCTCCATCTATCCTTGGATTGATTTATCTATGGATTTCATTTTGGGATTGACTAGGTCTAGATCGGGTAAAGATTCTGTGTTTGTTGTAGTTGATAGGTTTTTCAAGATGGTGCATTTCATTGCATGTAGGAAAACTGATGATGCTGTTCACATAGCCAATTTGTTCTTTATTCATGTTGTTAGACTGCATGGGAATCCTCGTACTATTGTTAGTCATAGGGATTCTAAGTTTTTGGGACATTTTTGGCGAGTTCTATGGGGAAAATTAGGGACTAAGCTGTTGTTTTCTACTGCAGGTCATCCACAAACTGATGGTCAAATTGAGGTTGTGAATCGTACTTTAGGTACTTTGCTTAGATTTTTAATTAAGAACAATGTGAGATCATGGGAAGAATGTTTACCTTATGCTGAGTTTGCTTACAATCGTGTTATTCATTCTTCTACTAACATGTCTCCGTTTGAGGTTGTTTATGGTTTTAATCCACTAACACCTAATGATTTGATTCATTTACCTGTTGAGCATCTAACAAGTGTTAAAGGATTGAAGAGAGCTGATCTTATCAAGGAGATGCATGAGAAAGTTTGAGCCCAGATCAAACACAAAGGATCCACCGTTGCCTTCGCCTGAAACACATGCCGCAAACGTGTTGTCTTTCAACCCGGTGATCGTGTTTGGATTCATCTGAGTCACGACTGATTTCCCAATCTGAGGAAATCAAATTTGTCACCAAGAGGAGATCGTCCTTTCACCGTCTTAAGCCGTGTCAATGACAATGCGTATCGCATTGATCTACCTGGTGAGTATAAGTGTTCCTCTATGTTTAATGTTGCTGATTTATCTCCCTTTAATGCAGATGAATTTGATCAAGATGATGGTCCAAATTCGAGGATGAATTCTTTTCAGCAGGGGGGAATGATGAAGCCATGAGCAATAGATCAAGATCGGGAGTTGCAATTTCGAGGACCAATTACAAGATCAAGAGCTAAGAAGCTTCAAGCGTACTTGCAAGTGATGATTCAAAGAAAGCTCGAGATTGAAGATAGAGTGCACGTGTGCATGATGTTGCGTGGAAGATCGACGTTTACACGTTTGCAAGAGAGGATAAAATCGGTCCTTGATTAATTAATTAAGGAGTTGATTTTATCTTAGACTATAGTATTTATTTTATTTAATTTAGACTATAGTTGGAACTGATTTTATTTAATTATTTGGTCATAATTTTCGGTCATAATATTTAAGTGTCATAGGTTTAACTAGAATTATATTTTCGGTCATAATTCTAGTTTAGGGAATTTCCTAGTCCAATTAGACTTCTTTTTGGACTATAGATTTTCGGCTCTTTAGCTTAGAATTTTTGGCCATTTACACTTTATAAATAGGTGTTCTGTGTTTCATTGATACTTTAGACATTGTTGAAGTAAATTGCCTTTGCATACAATTGTGTGTCACTATCTTTTACATCTTTGAATACTTTCACACGAAATATTCATTCTTAGAGCTAGCAATTCTAAGTCTTAATCAATGGTATTTCTTAATCCACTTGAGGGATTAACCGGTATTCGCTATCGAGGAGCAACTTAGAGATTTCAACCTTAAGTACGTTCGAGATTCAAGGAGGCTATCGGGTTGTGAATTACCAAAACTTCATCTTCCATCCACGCCGTCGATGACTCCCAAACACCCCCTACGCACGCCTCAATTCAGCCCTCGTGTTCAAGTCCTCTTCATCCGTTCGTTTAATCCGTAAGTTCCTTAAAACTCTATCATATCCTACCTTCTCCAAGCCATTCTTCACCAACCCTCACACATGTTTTCCTTACAAATTCCAACCCTAAACCGTCCATTTACAGTCCTCGTAATCTTGGATTTGTGTTATATATTTTGTGTCATTGTTCTAGGTATTGTCGTTGTCTAGATTATCGTATTTCCGTAGTTTATCGAGTCAGATTGGAACTCTTCATTTAGTTGACGTGTTTCCTATCCTAAAGTCTTCTGCTTCGTCTTTTGTTCATCCTAGATTAATTGTCCGGGTCATATTAGTAAAGCTTGTGTGGTACTGCTCTAGGAATGGAAGAATTAATTAATTATAGTTGTGAGAGCTTATATAATTAATTAATGGACATTATATCTTAAACATGGGGAATGGCTGGACTAAAGAAGAATGCATTGAGTAAAATGTATTAAATTGGTAGATCAGTATTATTTCATTAGTGGAATAAAAATAACACTTAATTTATTTAATTATATCCTAGGTAATCGATATTGGATATTAAATAAATTAGTGGGTCAATTTAATATTCTTCTAGATCCCTACTGTAGCCCAAATAATACCTTAATGGACTGTGGGAATGGAATAAGTAGAGAGGCCCTGATGAAGGCACGATGAGGATCAAAGAGTTAAATGAAGAGCTGCCATTAAAGGGTTCCAAGATTGTTACTTTATTAACAATTAAAGATTGGAGATCAAGATTTGAAGAACAATACATGATGATCAAGAGAGTTCAAGTCACAAACATGCACGTTGGAGGCGTTTTGGACGTGCATGGCTTGCATGGAAGTTTTCGTCCCCCTTAGTTATTTAATTAGGGGATTGAATTTTATTTAGACTATAGTATTTATTTAAGGGTTAAGGGCCAAATAGGCCCCTGTACTTATTTGGAGGGAACAAATAGGCCCTCGAATTTTTTTGTCTCGATTGAGCTCTTGAACTTTTATTGAGGGCTCAATCAAGCCCCTCAGTCATACCCCTCACAAACGGCCGTTAGTGTCTGTACAAAACGGCATCATTTTGTGTTTGGCCCAAAAAAAAACCGAACCACTTTTAATCCGACCCGCCTGCCCCACCCCAAAATCTCTCATGCCCACTGTAATTTAGGAACAAAATTCAATTAATTACCACTTCAATTCGCTGGAAATCAAACCTTCATCTTTACAGAAACCAAATACTAGCTATCAGCCTTCATCTTTACAGCGGCTGAAGGTCCTCCAAGATATCTAACAAAAAAAATAAGTAGATAGAGAAGAGAGAGAAATTGGAAATCTAGGCAATACACCTCATAGAATAAGTGGAGACGGTAGAATCAAAGGAAGACAGGATGCCGGGATAATCACTCTCGAGGCTGTAATCGACGAGAGTTGCCGGGCGGCAGTCCATCTCTTCATCAAAATCGCAGATGAACTCCGGCATCTCTGCTCCTTTCCGTCGTACGTGGTCCCACAGAAACTCCAATTTGGTGACATACTTGAGCTTCCTGTAGAGGCCACCGCCTCCGCCGATCATGAGGCGGCTGAAGGTAGCGAAGAACAGTTGTGACTGAATCCCGGGATGAAGGGGGTGGTCACATTTGTCGGAGCCCTGAATCTTGAAAATATCGAGTTTCTTTATGAGTTGATGCGGAGAAGGGGGCGGCAAGGGGTGATCTCGCAGAAGATGTTGATTATGGTGATATGAGGGTTGCCGTCGAGGGTTGCGTCTCCGGCGAATTGATTCTTTTCTTCTTTAGGGAATGAGAGATTTTTGGGATGGGGCAGGCGGATCTGGGCTTGGAGAAATTCCAATCGAATTCTGGTGTTCTGTTTCTTCTTTATCTCTCTCTTTACTGTTTTACTTCTGCATTCTTCTCTCTATTTCCAATTTTTTTGTTTCCTTTTTTTGTGAATCTGGCGATTATACTTTGATATTTATTGATTGTACATTAGGAAATTTGGAGAAGAAGAGCATTGTTCATGGATTTTGGGGCGGGTTGGGTTTTTGGATTTTGGGTGGTTCGGTTTTTTTTTTTGGGCCAAATACAAAATGACGTCGTTTTGTATAAAATGATGCCATTTTGTACAGACACTAACGGCCGTTTGTGAGGGGTGTGAAGGAGGGGCTTGATTGAGCCCAAAATAAAAGTTCAGGGGCTCAATTGAGACAAAAAAAAAAGCTCGAGGGCCTATGTATTCCCCCCCCCCCAAATAAGTACAGGGGCCTATTTGGCCCTAAACCCTTTATTTAATTATGTTAGACTATAGTTTATATCAGATTTTATTTAATTTTTATGTTAATTTTCGTTCATTATTGAATAGGTTTGACTAGAATTGTATTTAAGGCAATTTTCTACCTTGAATAGAATTCTAGTTTAGGGAATTTCCTGGTAGAGTTAGAGATCCTTTTTAGATCAGTTTTTTAGGACTTTTTAGACTAAAATTTCATCCCCCCTTAGTCTTATAAATAGGGGAACCATGTAACATTGATATTTTAGACATTATTGAAGATTTTTGCCTTTGCATCCAATTATGTCTCAAATCTTTATATTCTTTTGATTGTTTTCTATCAAGAAAATTATCATTCTTAAAATTAGCACATCTAAGTCTTATTCAAGGGTATTGCTTAATCCACTTTAGGGATTAATCTGTATTCGCTACTTTCAAGATCAACTTAGAGATTTCAACCTTGGATACGTTCGAGATTCAAGGCGGCTATTGGGTTGTGATTCACATCGACGTTCATCCTCCATACTACATCAATCGACCCCATCCATCAAGCCATCAAACGCACGTTTCCTTCAAGTTCACAAGTTCAAGTCGAGTTCTTCATCCATTCCATCAACACGTAAGTTCGTTCTATCATTATCATACCCTATCTACTCCAAGTCGTGCTTAAACTCTCATATACAATTCTTACACCTTTTTCCAGCCCTATACTTTCGTCCCATCTTCCTTTGGTAATTGCTTTTGTGTTTTGTTGTTGTGTCATAATTTTAGGTATCGTAATTGTCTAGATTAGTTTGTTTATTTCGTTTATTCAAGTCGGATTGTTTCCCTTCTTTAGCTGACGTGTTTCGTATCCTAAGCTCTTCCGCTACGTTCTCTAGATTCATCCTAGATTCATTGTCCGGATCGTATCATAAATTTGGCACCAGAGCCACGTCAGCTCTGCTGGTCGTAGTTCAATCCTATGAGTCAATTATTTTGCTTCTGTGTCCGTCTACATGTCAATCGAGTTGTAATAGTTAGTGTTCATTGAAAAAAAAAGAGTTCTGAAAAAAAATGTGAAAAAAAAAGATCAGAATCTAAAAAAAAGAAGAGTTGATCCAAAAAAAAAGCACGATAAAAAAAATCCAATTTGAGATTCATTGTTTCCTTTTGAGTTCTATTTTATTTTGGTACTTTCCTTTTATTACTAGTTCATAGTTGGTAACTACTTTGTGAGTCTTATCTTATTTTTGGAACTTTCCTTCTAGTATAGATCCTTAGTTGGTAATTTCCTTGTGAGTCTTGTTTTCTTTTTGGAACTTTCCTTCTAGTATAGATCTTTAGTTGGTAATTTCCTTTTGAGTGGTAATTTATTTTTGGTCCTTCCCCTCTAGAGTCTAGTCTAATTCAGGTATTTAGATTGTGTCACACTAGTGGTACACACATCCAAATCCCTTTCTTTCCTTCTTAGTTTTTTGTTTCCTTTTCTTTTCTATTTCTTTCCTTAGGATTTATTTTTGGATTCCTATTCTATTTGGGAACTTCAAAAATACATCTAATTCTTTCCTTATCTTGATTTTTTCCATTCCAATCCTTTCGAATCTTCCATATACCCCCCCACACCCATAATTTTCGTCCATCACACTTAAAAGGTTCAAAAATCTGCCCTAGTTCACCTACAACACTTATCTACACCCATATACACCATCCGGACCATACACCCATGCACCCATGAACTATCCGGTTCATACACCATACACCACTCATACTCCGTACACCTGTACACCATATACACCAAATTTTTGCCATCTCTACACCAACAATAAAATGACCATCCCCGAGTTCGAAGGTCTACACAATCCTGATGCTTACCTAGATTGGGAATGGAAAGTTGACAAAATATTTGAGTGCTACGACTTTCCCAAACCAATGAAAGTACAGCTAGTTTCATTGAAGTTTAGAGGCTATGTAGCAACATGGTGGGGATTCCAGCAGAACCGGTGCCACCGAGATTGCCTTCCACCTATCGACACATGGCGTGAGTTGAAAGATTTGATGCGGAAACACTTTATTCTAGACCACTACCAATGGGAGTTGGAGAAAAAGCTACACAAGCTTAGGCAAAGAGATCGAAGTGTAAATGACTACGACAACAAAATAATTGAAGCCATGAGACGAGCTGATGTAGAAGAATATCCTGAAGATACCGTGGATAGATTTGTAGCTGGTCTACGAAGGGCAATTCGTGAAAGAGTAGCATTGTATCACATCGACGAGTTGAAGAACATGGTGGAATACGACATCCGAATAGAAAAGTGGCTAGAGGAGCTAGAGACAAGGTCCAAGGAAGTGATTCAAGTGGAGGCCTGTGAAAAGTTGCCAACTGAGTTCGTTGCCACCAACAAAGATTCTACTTCCAAGGTACCAATTTTAAACATTATTGAAGCCTCTATTAAAGAGTTGCCATCTGTTTTCATGTGCTTAGACATTGGAGAAGTTGAGGTAATTGAAGAATCGAAGCCGAAAGTAGACATGGCCAATGAGGATATGCCAATTTTGGAGGAGATAGCTCTAGAAGATTGCAATCTGGAAGTTTCGTCCATGGAGATGACAAGTCCTAATGATTGTATAGTGGACAAACTACAAATTGTGCACTTGGAGAGCATTGTTGCAGTTGAGAAGATCGAAGAAGATGAAAAGATGATGGAGTTACAACCATGTTCACAAACGGAGGATGACATCATTTTGGAAATGGATGTCACACAAGTAGAGCCTTTGCAAAAACACATGGCGGATCCATTGATTTCTAACAATTTTTATCAACCATGTTCTTTTATTATTTTAATCTTACAGGTTGCCAAAGATGTTCCACATGATATTGATGTGCCACCAGACTTATTCGTGGTTCCTATGTCCATGCATCCCATGAAGTTGCAACTTGTGCAAAAAGAGATTGATGATCAGTTCATCATAGTCTTTGATCCCGAAGATTTGAATTCGAGGACGAATTCTTTTGAAGGGAAGGAGAATGATGAAGGCACGATGAGGATCAAAGAGTCAAATGAAGAGCGCCATTAAAGGGTTCTGAAATTGTTACCTTGTTAACAATTAAAGATTGGAGATCAAGATTTGAAGAACAATACATGATGATCAAGAGAGTTCAAGTCACAAACATGCACGTTGGAGGCGTTTTGGACGTGCATGGCTTGCATGGAAGTTTTCGTCCCCCTTAATTATTTAATTAAGGGATTGAATTTTATTTAGACTATAGTATTTATTTAATTATGTTAGACTATAGTTTAGATCAGATTTTATTTAATTTTTATGTTAATTTTCGTTCATTATTGAATAGGTTTGACTAGAATTGTATTTAAGGCAATTTTCTACCTTGAATAGAATTCTAGTTTAGGAAATTTCATAGTATAGTTAGAGATCCTTTTTGGATCAGTCTTTTAGGCCTTTTTAGACTAAAATTTCGTCCCCCCTTAGTCTTATAATTAGGGAAACCATGTAACATTGATATTTTAGACATTATTGAAGATTCTTGCCTTTGCATCCAATTGTGTCTCAAACCTTTATATTCTTTTGATTGTTTTCCATCAAGAAAATTATCATTCTTAGAATTAGCACATCTAAATCTTATTCAAGGGTATTGCTTAATCCACTTGAGGGATTAACCGGTATTCGCTACTTTGGAGATCAACTTAGAGATTTCAACCTTGGATACATTCGAGATTCAAGGCGGCTATCGGGTTGTGATTCACATCATCGTTCATCCTCTATACTACATCAATCCACGCCATTCATCAAGCCATCAAACGCACGTTTCGTTCAAGTTCACAAATTCAAGTCGAGTTCTTTATCTGTTCCATCAACACGTAAGTTCATTCTATCATTATCATACCCTATCTACTCCAAGCCGTGCTTAACCTCTCATATACAATTCCTACACCTTTTTGCAGCCCTATACTTTCATCCCATCTTCCTTTGGAAATTGGTTTTGTGTTTCGTTGTTGTGTTATAATTTTTGGTATCGTAATTGTCTAGATTAGTTTGTTTATTTTGTTTATTCGAGTCGGATTGTTTCCCTTCTTTAGCTGACGTGTTCCGTATCCTAAAGTGTTCCTCTACGTTCTCTAGATTCATCCTAGATTCATTGTCCGGGTCATATCAGGCCTAAATCCATTAGGGTTTGGAGACCTAATACACGCCTCCCTCAGTATTAATAGAGGGATGAGGCGTGTGTTATAGGGTACATGATCAGCCCCTCTCAGTTCACTTAATTCCTCAGATTATCCATACACAGTTTAGTAGCTTGTAGCACTCTACATCTAAACTGGTATCGGGAATACAGTAGAAGATCGAGGAGTATCACTGCAGCTAAAGTTGTAAACAAATCAAATAATTTTGGTTCGGTTTGATATTTGATTCGATTTTTTGATATTTGAATTCGGAAATTTATGATTCGAATACAAATACAAATACTTTTTCCGATTCGATTAGTTATCAAATTCAAACTCAAAATCATGATATTCGATTCGATATTCGAAAATATTCGATTCGATCTATGTTTATATATATACTTATATAAAAACATATATATATATATAGTGGATTCTGATATATATAAATATTTGTTAGTATGTGATTTATTATGATTTGTGAACAGCGAGTTGGAACACATAAATATGTTTTTAGCATCTATTATTGAGTGTTTATTAGGTAAATGTATCAGAAATATCATTTATTATTGAGTTTTGTGTTTAATTGTTTATTAGATAAAATATTGGTTTAAAATATTATTTTAGAAAATTTTCTTCAAAATTGTGAATCGAATATTTTCAAATCGAATAGTAGAAAATTAAGGAAATTTCGAATTGAATCGAATCAAATCGAATCGTATTGTATGTTTATAATACACTTAAAAAAATTGAATTGAATATTTGCGAATATCTTATCGAATCGAACACGAATCAAAAAAATATTCAAAGTCGAATCGAATACCGAATCAAATATGCAACAATTTTTTCAAATCGAATCAAATACATAGATATTCGCTCTGATTTGATTCGTTTACAACCCTAACTGCAACTCTACCGAGCGTCGACTACAGTGAAAAAGAAGGCCACTCGATCAGTTCTACTACAACAATGAGATTACACATGTAATCTGTTGGTCCCAGTGCAAGCCTTTGTTAGTTTAGAGCGGTGAATAAACTGACTTCAAACTTTTAAGACTAATTGCGGAATAGATAGGACCCTGGATCGCTTTTGAGATTTATCTGTGCTGACTGATCAATTGAGAGAAGCTGACAGAGGCTTAGCTGGTGAACAAATTAGTTTTAAACTGATAGCTTGAAGACGTGGCTGAAGCTTGTCAGTTCAGTCTGTATGTGTGAATGTGTGCAGTTAAAGAACTTTGCAAAACTGCAAAACAGTAAGAGCAGCACACACAGAACTTTATAGAGGTTAGAAGCTTCTTGCTTTTACGTCCTCTCTTCCTTCCGTAGAAGGGCAATCCACTATGCAAGTGTAAAGTTTCTTTATTAAAATTACATAGTGAAGAATTCTTGTTGGATCTGAAAATGACACCTTTCAACCTGAGCGCGGCCTCCTTTCCAACTGTTGTTGTCCCGGAAGAACAGACCCATCGGTATACGCTCTTCCTCAGCCGGTTTTTGGGTCGACAGCTCACACTTACCGGTCTCAACTGCTCGCTGAGACTTTAGGTGCTATTGCCCGTCTTTACATGATTTTAGATCTCGCTCGATCTTCAAGAAGTCGTCTTGAAACTGTTATCAACCTGGAGTACTCCTTTCTCTTTGAGCTCAGTGGTTGATCTTTGAGGGACTGAACTAAAAAGTTTTGCTCTTGCTGGAATTATGCGTCAGCTTAGCAGCTTGCTTTGAACTTGAAGCACGCTTTCTCAGTCTAAGACTTTTTTCACTTTGAAAGTATTGAGCTTTGAGGTAGAGAGAGAAAGAAATAGCTCATTCTGCAAAATAGCAAAGTTAGATTTGCGAAAGTCTTGGCCAAAATTGGTTTCACCCTCTTTAAATAGATGAGTGAATTTTGACCATTATGATTAGTGATGTTTAGGAATCACTAGTGGCATTTTAATGCCTGTAGCTATTTGAAGCTCTTTTAATGAACTAGTCGTTTTGACTTTAATATCTGCTGCTCTAATATCATCAGGATCTTTCAAAGATTTCCTGTTGAGATCTTCATTAACTTCTTGTCAGTAGGAGCAGATGATTCGGCTATCATTTTTTGGACATTCAGCTGACGGGCTCTCAGCTGTCTCGACTTTTAGCTCTGAGATAGTCCAGTTGGCAGATCTTCAGCTGTGTTGAGCTTATATCATGATATAGTCTAGTTCAGCTGACTCATCAGCTAAGCTTAAAAGCTTTCATTTCTAGACTTATCAGCTGGCTACCTGATTGAGCTTTTTCTTTCTAAACTGAGCTATGGTTGAGTGAATGCTCAAAGCTTTTAGAGCTGTTTTACCAGTAAACTGATCAAAGATCAGTTTAGGATCAGCTCTGACTGATCACTTGATCAGATTAGTTTCAGCTTTCAAGCTGACTCTGCTCATCAGTCTATCTTGGTTTTTCGCTAAGACTGATGATTGACTCATCTGCGGATGCCTACCAGCCTCCAAAGTTCTCTTCCCCCTTTAAAGTTTATCTCAAGCTTTGAAGAGTTTACTCTGACTGGTCTGATCAGGCAACCTGTATGCTGGTTGACCATGCTTCTGAATAGTTGTCTCTCATCTTAGCTTGAAGTCTTACTTGGTCATTGATCCATGATTTTCCAGCTTATTACAACCTACAGTTTTTCATTAAATCATCAAACATGTTTTGACAATTTATCAAAACCATTATTTGGGATTTTCCCAACAATTTTCCTAACAATTTCCCCCTTTTTGATGATGTCAAAACTAACTGATTTGATGATGGAAAAACTGTGCAAGGTTATCATTCATGAATGAGCATCTGAACCTGTACCAGTTTTCGTAACGAGGCTGAAATTAGACCATGTTCAAAAGAACAGTCTTAGATGCTTATAGCTATTGAAAGCTACCATTCATGAGTATCAATGCTTTGATATAATCATTAGAGCTTTGATAAAAAGATGTGTACTAGAGTAATGGAGCATACATTAATATGTGAGCTCAACGAGTTTCATCTGTAAGGTATCAGAGTTTTGCTGATTGAAAAATACAGCTAAAATGACCTTCAGATATCTGAGTACTCGTTTGCACAGCTTGAAAAGCTTCAAATGTTTCAGTTCTAAACACAACTCAATTCTGATTATCATGCAGATTTTTCAAATTTTTAGAGTGCATGGAAAAGCTTAAGCTATTCAAAGCGACAAATCAGCATGACCAGAATAATTTGTATTATAAATAAAGGAGCATGTTTTAGAAACGGATTGAGCGTAGAAGATGAAGAATTATAGGAAGTAAGAGAGAGAGAGAATATCAAGACTTGATATTTAACTTCCTTCTTCAGTTGGAACTGTTCACCACTCAATTCCATCTTCTTTTGCTCGATTCTCCTTTTTCAAACTTGCAGGGAGAGATGCTAGGTATGCTGTGGATATCCCATTCTCACTGTTGTTTCAGCTGAGCATTCTCCCAAGTCCAACATTATTCTTGAGCTGGGTATTGCTCAGGTTGGACTTCCCTCTCACGAATAGCTTCCCCGTGATGGGTAGCTTCCCCCTCGTGAGTAGCTTCCCCCTGAAAGAAGACTTACCTCTGAAGATGTACCTCTTTCTGAACTTCTCTTTGGATCTCATCCCAAAGAGTTATATCACCCTGCCAGAAATCATATGATTTTCCATCATCAATATATTCTTCCTCTTTTTTGGTATCATCCAAAAGGGCGAGTTGATGGAATTCATAATGAGGCAGTGACAACTGTGGCAAAGGAGAGAAAGAAGTGGCCATCAAGTTGTTGGTGAAATGGGAAACTTGGGGTGCAGGCATAGAAGTGGACAACCATGCACAGGACTCCTCTGTTGTCATCAGCTGGTCAAGATCAGGAAGAGATAGTGGATCTTACCGAAGAGAATAGGCTGATGCGATTTCCAGAAATGGCTCGTCCGGAATGGTAATGATGGCATCCTCTTGAAGAGGAGTGGTGGATGAGTTGGAGGGGTCATGTTTAGGAAGCGGTGCATCATGAGGCACCGAGGTTTGAAACCTCCTAATCATGGCATCCATGATTTCTGGGACTGATGGAGGCGTATTAAGTGGATAGTACATCCAGCTTCGGCTCCATTCACCTTCCTCTATCCAATATGAGTAGCCTCGCTTGTCTGCCATCATTAGCATGGTGGCATCATCCACCTGATATCTCCAGAGGTGATACTGGAGATATCTTCGAAGATGTTCGAAGAGAAAGGGATTTTGCTCCCTTATTCGACCAAAACAACTTTTCAGTTATTGGTCAAGGCTTGTATTGAAGCCTTTTTCCAGAGATTCTGGGGCAGCGACATAAGAAGGTTCGCTGGTGACAGGTGCAGTAGACTCGTCACTTGTAGAAGTATAGAAGTCACTATCAGTTAAGAACTGACATGCGTCAGCTGGAGCATCAGCATAAAGGAGTGGCTACTTTCCTTTTCCTGGGTTGTGGTCCTCCATGAGCTGAAGTATCGACTTCCTAGGACAGCCAGTTACATTCTGATGGTGTCGGTGAATGTAGACCGTAGGAAAGATATCTCTTCTGGTGAGAATGTATCCACCAGGGACTGTCCCGAGTTGCTCCGCTATGATATGACTGAGTTGATTTGCAAATCCAAACTTGGCTTTGATTGTGCCAGAGGTTAGATCGATCTCAGTATGCCTCACTTGACAGCGAAGTTGTGCCAATATATAGGATGCCCAATCAGCCTTGCATCCATAGTATATTGCGGCCATAAAATGAGAGGTGTTATCATTGAACTGTGCGTTTGAGATGCTACTCAGAAAGATGTGCATAACTATGTCCAGGATTTGGATCATGGTTAGAGAGAGACTATCTTTCAAGTTGTTTGAGAAGTCTCTGTGATCAACGTATGGATGTTTTCAGTCGTTCCACAGTTCCAACTTTGAAGGGAACGCTAGTTCAAACACCTTTGGGCCATGATCGGGAAGCTGGAACAGTTCGGTTAGCACATCTTTGTTGATGATGATAACCTGATCTCGGACAATAGAGATGATGTTGTGTCTTGGGATTTCCACGTGATAATAGAACTCAGCTACTAGTGGAAGATGCTTCCTTTTGGGCTGTGATATCATAAAGGACAAGAGCCCCATGTCTCCAGCAAGTGGAAGATCATACTGGTCTTCTCATGACCGATTCGAGCTTGAAGAAATGCTCGATCAATGAACTTATCCATTTTGAGCTGCTTTATAAGGAGCTCCATATTCATCGATTAGAATGAGGAAGACATTCTTCGATGATATGAGAAGAGAAGGAAGGAGGCTATGGATAAGTGAGAAGACAAGGAGAAGTAATGAAAAAAAACTCTTAGAGAATAGCTATCTCAATTGTTGTTGTTATTTTCATTCATCTTCTCTACTACTTTTAAAGGCAGTAAGTTTGCATGCATTAAACCAGAGCAATCGAGTGCTTACTGGCTGATCAGCTATCTGATTTGAAAGAAAGTTAGCTGAATAAATGATGCATGCATCTCAGCCGTCCACTTGGAAAATGCCTTTTTGATCAAGCGGCTGAGATCTGAGGATTTGAAAATCTGAGTAGTTGCCATAAATAACACAATATTTTTCCAGAAGATTTGCTATTTATATACCTCAGAAAATTCGTTTCTTTATACTTTAATGTTGAGTATAGAGACTTTAATGGCAAGTCAGATGAACAGTAAGCTTATTTTGAAATGTTAACGTTAACTTTTTCAAAAATAAGTTATAAGGAGTAGAGATTAGAGAAGCTTATCGAAGAGGATTGAGTAGGCAGCTGATGAAAGACGGGACTTTGGGGCTCGAGGTGTCAGTTTCCTGCTGAACTGATGATATCACTTTTAACTGATTGAATCAGTTTTGTTGGGCAGCTGCTGATTGACTTTTTGTCAATTTTCTCTTCTTGAGTGGTCGACTGGGACTAGCTTCACTACTTTCTTTAGAGCTATTAGACCGTTTCCTTTTGGAAGCTGAACTGGAGATGTCTTGAGATGGATCAGTTCTAACTTGAGTCTCAACATGCTGAAGTTGCTAAAGAGCAATTACTAAGGTAGTCAGCTTCAAGGAGGTCAGCTATTTAATTCCTCTGCAGGATGAGCTAGACTGATTTATCATCAGCTTTGCAGCTCTTGAGCAAGACTTGATAAGAGGAGTAACATAGCCTTTGGACAAGAGATCTAAAGACGTGGCAGTGTCTTCATCATCTTTGTCTTTACTTTGTCCAAGATGTTGACTCCTTGGGATCACCACTACTTGAGTATGAGAGAGATCTTTGTCTATCTCTTCAGTGGTACCTGCAGCTTGTAGATGTGCCTTTTCTGAATGAACTGGATCAGGATTCAGTGGTAGGCAACATAGATCGACTGGATTGTTAGCAAGCTATTTTTCAGTTGCAACTCCTTGTGATCTCAAGCTGGCTTGAACATCAGCTAGCAGGGCCTTAGCTGGAATGTTGTTATCAAGTCGATGCTTCATAATCCGCTGGACTTGCACAATATTTGGAGGAAATGGATTTGAGGCTCCAATCCATTTGATGCTCCAAGTCTCTTCATGTTGCCAAAAACTCATACCATGAAAGGCTTTAAGCAAGAAATGTGTCTGGATTGACATTGAGTGTCTCCAGTTGTACCAGTAGAAGTATTGGTGCAGCTGTTTGAACAGATGATTGTCTTGTTCGGTAACATACGTGAAGTGAGTGAGAAGGAGACTCATTACATCCTTCTGAGCACTCTTGACTTCATATTCGCTACTGTAGAAAGTGCGAATATTTTTTCAGTCAGTTGGAGAGGAGGGCAGGCTCTCCTGAAGTACTCAGCTCCATTGTTTGGATAAGGAATTCTAATGAAGGGAATACGCTCATCTGGATCAGTGCAGAGTTTAAAATCAACTGATGATCCATTTTTGGAATGAGGAGAGGGAACTTCATTGGCATCTGAACTGCTTGAAGTTGCATTGCCAGATTTGGCTTTAGATCTCCTATTCTTCTTGAGTGACTAAAGATGTACTTTTCCTTTCTTGGGAATCCAGTTGGATATGAGGATTGGCAGAGTGTCATCATTTGGAAGATTCAGCATATCTTCTAGGAGCTTGCTCATTCTTAGAACAAGTCCTACTCTGGACTCAAATTTCCCAGTTCGTTTTAAGTCGGCTGCTTTGATGACTTGATGCTTAAATTGGGAGAAGACAAATTCTGCCCAATTAGCTTCCAATCCCTTTACAAGGTGTATCATTACCTTGTAGCTTTCTTGAGTCAACTGACTCAAGCATCCAATGGCGCCGAACATCATCATGTTCGTGATATCGAGCATGACTCTATACTTTGGCTTCAAATCAGATTTGGCTGTGGTAAAGCTGAATTGCTTTGAGCAATTTGAAGCACGCCATTCTTTCCAGTATGGTTCAACTGAATCTTTCAGATCTTGAACCCTGGAGCCTTTTCTGGGAAGTTGAAAGATTTCTGCAATCTTTCTTTCAGTGATTTGGAGTTTCTTTCCTTGAATCACTGATTGTTTGACCTTCCCATCTGCAGTGACCTTTGCATGAAGTAAGAACTCACTTACCAAGTTTTGTCTAAAGAACCTTGGAGGAGTTTCTAAGTAGTGCAGAATTCCGGTCTTGTAAAGATTGACCAGAAGAAAATGTCTGTTTGATTCTTGAAGAATCAATTGAAATTTCTGTCTTTTCAGAAATTTATCTCTCATCATTTTAAAGCTTCAGCCATTTGAAAAATTATTGGCTAAGTTTGAATTGAAGCTTTCCTTTTCTTGAGAGAAAGAGAGAACACTCTTTTTTTTTAAATAGAAGAGAATAAGAATTCTCTTAAGAGACTGCTTGAGAAATCCAGTGGATGTAGAGTGTTGTTGTATTGTGTTGTGTTCTCTAAAAATTTTTGGCAAAGGGGTTTTTATGAGTGAGAAGAAGACTCATAAATGTGTTGGTTGAAAGAATTAAATTTCATTTGCTGTTTCCCTTTGACTTTTGATTTTAAGTTTAGGACTAACGGTAAAAATAATAAATTATGACAAAAGCAATTAATCGAGCCAAAAGGTTTTTATTAAAAAAATACTTAGAAAATAAACTGATTTATAAGAAGTTTCCTAAGGTGTCTAGTCAGCTGACTTCTGAAGCCTTTAGATCTCCTTGCTATCAATTTTTCTTTTTTTTTTTGAAAATGGGCTTTTTTGAACTGTTTGATTTTTCTTGATGAAGTTCCTCTTTAGAAGTTTTGAGTCCAACATGAGCTTGAAGTTCCTGAATCGACTCAGATAGCTATCTTACCTGATCTTGCAGTTGTTTGATCAGCTTTTCACAATGATTGAAGGATTGAATCGATGGACAGTTGGATAGGGTGTTCGACTGGATGTCGTCAGTTGTCTTAGTTCTTGAATCTGCTGTTAGCTTTTCTTTGGTCTCTCTCATCTCTTGTGTCGTGTTCTTTGGCTGAGTTGATTTAAATCTTTTCTGAGCTTTTCTTTCAATAGGCTCAGTTTGGGCTGTTATTCCAGTAGTCTTTTTGACCGAGCTTGATTCAGCTTGTGTAACGCCCCAGTCCTATTAGGACCAAAACGTCACCAAAAACATACGTACATGCTTACGTGATAAATATTTTTCCCAAGAAATTAAGTTAACTTTATAAATAATTTGTAAATGGACAGCACCTCAACTTAAAAATGTTCAAACCACAAATTCAGGTGCTTTCAAAGTCAACTTTCAATAAGGCGTTTCGAAATCACAAACTCACACATAACCAAATGACCTGTTAACAAGAAATATATATAGCCAAACAGACCACACATTTAAAAGCACCACGGTCAACTCTTATATACATTCAAAATATTTGTATATACAGTCAAAATTGACCACGGGGGGTCAACAACTTTCAAACTTAAAGGTTTTGCAGAGTATCAACGAAAGCATTTAATATTTAATATACAAACATAAGTTTAAAGATGATTTTAAACAAAAACCACATAAGGGTCAACCATCAAACCCACTTCAACAGCTCGTCCTCAACCAGCTTGACCTCCAGAACCTGAAAATATTTGAAAATATTTGGGTTGAGTGCCAGAAAACACTCAGTGGGCAATATTATTCGTTCAAGTCATACTTTCATGCTTAAAAATCATTAATAACATACTTTCTAACATAGTTTACTCTTCTTTATTGGATGTGAGACCCAATGTGATCACATGATACTTTACGGTTACTTATCTAGACATTTAGTCATAAAGTAAACCGTCTTGCTTGTAAGTCAGAATTCCTCTATGCATGAAGTCTCAACACATCCAATCATTGCGTAAACAATGTTATTAAAACATTTAACATACTTTTCATGGACGAATTTAAAAATATAGTTGTGAGTTATAGAAAATACCCACCTGGATGATCTCAATATACAGTGCAATTTATGCATGAGAAGCTACTATGCTTTCAGCTCGTCTCGACCTATAAAATTAAAATTCTAACTTAGAATCCTCAAATAGGTCAATAAGGTAATAACTTAGATCATAAATAACTTAAGTAGGAATTTCCTATGTCTTGGGATCCTTTGGAATTGAAATAGAGTCAAATGGGCGAATAATACGCATTTGACAGATCGAATCAAGTTAGTGATTTTATTTGAGAATTTATCGGACTTCGAGAACATAATTGAATAGGGATAAAGATGAATTGAACTAACTTCAATGGCTATGAAGTTTAATTTAACACTTAGAAGAGAATTATAATATTTAGAATTTCTTTTAGGAAAAATATAACATTTAGAAATTATAGGGTTAAATAACACTTTCAGAAAAACCCAATTTAATTCCCAAATACTAAACTAGGAATCAAAGAATATGAATTTGAAAATGAGATTCATTTAATATTTTACGGTCAAATTCGAGATTAAATAAATTAAATAACATTGGAAAAAAAACATCGAAAAGAAAAAACTCACCTTCCTTTTCTTTTTTTTTCCTTCCTATTTTTCTTCTTCAATTTCTTTTTTTTCACGTTTTTGCTTCTGATTTTTTTCTTTCTTTTTTTTTGTCTTTCGATTTTCTCTTCTCTTTTTTTTTGTTTACTTCTGTTGACTTCTATCTCAAGCCACCTACAATTAT
Source organism: Perilla frutescens (assembly GCA_026008535.1). NCBI lineage: Eukaryota > Viridiplantae > Streptophyta > Magnoliopsida > Lamiales > Lamiaceae > Perilla > Perilla frutescens. Next base: position 23,404,409 of record BRKX01000009.1, on the reverse strand, counting down.
ATATTTATATAGATGCATTTAGGAAGTCACACGTATACATATGTACAGTTGCTATATCAAATTAATTACAATGACTAATCTGTTCTTCTTCTTTTTTTATCATAGCCGATCCCCCTATTATATATATATTTACACACACAAAATCACATACATCACACACGTGTACAACAAATCCACTAATTCACTTCATTTGCTTTCCTTATGACAAATTATTATTGGTTACTATTATTATTTTATTATTATTATTATTATTATTATTATTATTATTATTATTATTATTATTATCTCCTTATTTTCCCAACCAACTTATTCATGTACATGTGTATCCTAATCCTATTGAAATAATTCCCAAATGGTAAAAATTAATTGGAGAAATTTGGAATTTATCCAAATTACTAGTCTTATAAATAAATAACCATACATCAATAATTTGATAAATAGAATGAGCTTAAATTGGACTTGGTAGAATAATTTGATTTCAAAGTGTTAATGAAATAAATTCTATTGGAAGTTAAATGAAGTCCGAATTGGATGATCTTGGTATCAAAACGATCCCAATAACGCCTACTTTTATAATATAAATTCAAATTTTAACTTAGAGGCTCAACTAAGATCGAGACTTTTCTTAGTCTTATTGTACCTCTAAGCCCATAATTAACTAGCCATAATGATTTGGATTCTAATTTCATAAAATTTCTAGCTATAAAATAATACTATATTTTTCCTAGGTGTTACATCCTCCCCTCCTTAAAAAAAATTTCGTCCCCGAAATTGAATGTACCTGCTATGATGAGGGTTGGATAGCCAAGATCTGATCTTCAAGTTCCCATGTAGCTTCCTCTTGTCCGTGTCTGCTCCATTGAACTTTTACAATCATTATCTCTTTATTTCGCATCTTTTGGACTTTTCTGTCGAGAATAGCTATAGGAAACTTATCATATGTCAGATCTAAATTTACTTCTATTTCTTCCTGATTTACGACGTGGCTTGGATCGAAAATATATTTTCGAAGCATTGAAACATGGAACACATCATAAATTCCTCTTAACTTTGGAGGTAACGCCAACTTGTAGGCAACTTCTCCGATTCGTTCGAGAATTTCATACGGTCCAATATATCTAGGCCGTAACTTTCCTTTCTTCCCAAATCGCACAATGCCTCTTGTAGGAGATATTTTCAAGAATACTTTATCCCCCACTTGAAATTGTAAATCCTTACTTCTTTTATCTGCATACATTTTCTGTCGATTTTGGGCCTCTTTCATTCTTTGCCTTACTTTTTCAATAACCTCAACAGTTTTCTGTATAGTTTCTGGGCCTAAAAATTTTCTTTCACCAACTTCATCCCAGTAAAGTGGTGATCTACACTTTCCACCATATAGAGCCTCATAAGGGGCCATTCCAATGGTCGCTTGAAAACTGTTGTTGTAAGCAAATTCAACTAGAGGCAAATATTCCTCCCAGCTTCCTCCTTGATTCATAACTACAGCCCTGAGCATATCTTCTAGGGTCTGAATTGTTCTTTCAGACTGTCTGTGGGTGAAAAGCTATGCTAAAATTCAATTTTGTGCCCATTGTATTTTGTAAGCTTTGCCAAAATTTAGACGTGAACCGCGTATCGCGATCTGATGTCACTGACACAGGTGCACCATGAAGTCTTAGCGTTTCTCTTACATAAATTTGTGTTAGTTTATCCAATCCTAAAGTCATCTTGACCGGTAAGAAGTGCGCTGACTTAGTCAAACGGTCAACGATAACCCACATGGCATGATTTCCACGTAATGACTTTGGTAGACCAACCACAAAGTCCATTGTGATATGCTCCCACTTCCATTCAGGAATTTCTAGGGGTTTGAGCAATCCAGATGGTCTTTGATGTTCTGCCTTGACTTGTTGACAAGTCATGCATCTCTCAACATACGCTGCAATGTCCCTCTTCATATTTCGCCACTAGAACGTCATCCTCAAATCTCTATACATTTTAGTACTCCCTGGATGAGCAGTGTAAAGCGTGCAATGAGCTTCATCTAAAATTTCTCTTATCAATTCTTCATTTTGTGGCACACAAATTCTATTCCCGTACATTAATGCATTATCGTCTGCAACCACGAATTCACCAGGGGCTCCTTGACCTATTCTTCTTTTTATCTTCTCAAGATAGTCATATTTTTGTTGAGCTTCAACGATTCGGCCTCGCAAGTTAGGCTTCATTACCATCGTTGCTCTACGTGCACTTATGCTATCTGGAGGAGTTATAATTTCAATGCTAAGTTTAGCAAAGTCCCTGGTGATTTGTTCTTGTTGAGTTATCAGATAACTCAATTCTACTCGATTCTTTCTGCTTAAGGCATCAGCAACAATGTTTGCCTTTCCCGGATGATATTGGATGGAACAGTCATAATCTTTGACCAACTCTAACCATCTTCTTTGCCTCATGTTGAGTTCTTTCTGCTCAAACAGATATTTTAAACTTTTGTGATCTGAGTAAATCACACTCTTTCCACCATATAAGTAGTGTCTCCAAATTTTCAATGAATGCACCATGGCGGCCAATTCCAAATCGTGTGTCGGGTAGTTATTCTCATGTGGTTTCAACTGACGTGATGCATAAGCAATCACCTTTCCATTTTGCATCAGAACACAACCTAAACCCTGCTTTGATGCGTCCGTAAAAACTACGAACCCTTCAGATTCTTCTAGTATAGCTAGTACTGGTGCAGTAACTAACCTCTTTTTCAATTCTTAGAAGCTTCTCTCACAATCATCAGTCCATTTGAATTTATTCTCCTTTTTCAATAGCTGGGTCATAGGCTGTAATACCTGGATTTTGTACAATTTGTGGGTAGCTAAAATTAATAATTTTTAAGTTATTTATATAGAATTAATATTTCTAGGATCATGTGATATCATATAAATTAGTGTTACTAATATATACGATTTCATCATTTTTATTTATTAGAAATGCTTTTGTTATAAAACGTTTTCATGCAAAGATGGTTGCTATACTCCCCAATGTTAATTAGAAAATTAATGTGTAAATAAATATAATACAAACTATATATGTAATTTGTCTTAAATCTTTGTTGACTGTGCAATATATGATTACCTATGGATTATGTAATTTTACGAGTTATATTGTTAGATTAAATAAAACATGTTATAGCTTTAGAATTGTTAGTATTTGATTATTAATTTATGTCTATATAATCGTGTACATTGGTAAGCATACTTTTATAAAATATAATATAATAAAACAAAAGTGAAATAAGTAAAATAAATAAATAAATATAATAATGGATAAGAATTAAAGATACAACATGGCACTCATACACAAAGATATACTTATATGTTTACACGTGGAGTAGGCTTGGATGCTTGGAGTGTCTAATTACAAGGTAAGAAATGTGTATATATATATTCGTATATTTATATAATTTAATTAAAGGGCATAAGCGAAATCGGGAAGGTAAGAAGTTTCTTTATCTCTTTTAATTAATACTTAATTTTGTATACAAATTCATTTGATTGTGATATAAATAGTTGGCTACAGATTATTTATAGTTTATATACTAATTTTCGTAAGATGGTAGAAACATTAAGAATGATTAGTTTTAGTAGTGATATTTAAATTTAATAATTATACTTTGATATACTCATATGTGATTAATTGGCCCAATAATAAATTGATTCATGTTCTGTACGTTTTATTAGTTGTACAGAATATTTATTTAATATGCAATGTTGAGCAATTGATTTAATAGTATATGCTAAGACTAACCTAATTTTGAAACGATGTTTGTCTAAAATTAAACATGTTTCGTTTATAATTAACTATATATTAGTTCTATTCATCATATAGTGAATTTATTGGATAAATATAATGAGAGTAAATTTATCATCATTTCGTGGTATAATTTTATAGTAGTTCTCCAAATAAAGAAATGTGACCAACTAATTGAAATGCTATATCAAAGGAATTAAGTGATCCCAATTAAGTGGTTGGATTAATAATAAATAAAGTAGATTAAATCTTGGAATGGAATAATTTATCGGTAAGATGGTAATGTCCCAAGTAATTATATTATTCTCTCTCTTATGAAATAATAATGGGAGTTTCTATTTGCACCACTTAATTTATTCTTTGCACCACTAAAAAATTAAATGAAAAATAAAATAAATGCGAAATGACTTATTTATCATTTTGTTACTTGTTTGCACTACCATTATTATTCAATGCACCACAAAATAAAATAAAATAAAATAAAAACTAAAACAATAGAAAATATATTATTAAACCTATTAAAAATCCAAAACAACAAGATCTACACGTCTAAAAAAAAGATAGGAGTATTGAATACAATTTCACTCAACAATCTAGATTCAACTTGTGCAATTGTGGTGGGAAATATTGAAAGAGATACAATGCGGAATGAAAATGAAGAAGAACATAGCAATGTAAATCATTTTGATTAGTTTGTACCGATTGAATTATGAGTTTTCGCTGATTTTTTAGACATGTTATCGCGTTTTGTTCAAGAAATACAGTCCGAACATTCTCCAAAGAGTTCGAAAAATGAAGTTCGAACAAAACGGCTATGTTTGGAATTTGATTGTGTTCGAACTCTAGAGTTCGAACATAATGCTTATGTTCGAACTCTTGAGTTCGAACACATTGAAACTTGAATTTTGAAATGGTGTTCGATCTATTGAATTCGAACAAAAGTTAAAAGTTCGAATTATGCAGTCCGAACGAAACGCGTTCTGGGAAAAAAATCAAATCAACAACTCGCTCAAAACCTCATTTTTTTGCGCACAATCAACTCAAACTAGCATCCAATCATTCTAATAACATATCATAGTATCTTAAACTATTGAAGGGTTGAAACTAGCATCGAATTCGAATAATCGACGGATTGATTCGAATAATCGACGGGTTGAAGGGGTATCAAATGAGTTTATTTTTTTTTACCTTTTTTTTTAAACTGATTTTATATTTTTAATTTTCTGATTTTAAGTTTTTTTAAGTAAAATAGAAATTTTAAAAGAAGGGCATTATTGTCAATATTGGTGGTGCAAAGAGTAAAATTAGTGGTGCATTGAGCAGATGTGGTGCAAAGAGTAAAATTGGTGGTGCATTTAGAAACTCCCAATAATAATAGTATATAAGTGGATTATAAATGATCGGTTTTCTATTTAGAAATAATTCTCAGTTAATAGGAAAATATTAGGTTGATAGTTATTAAAGTGTATAACTTCATTATATTTTAATAGCTTTTATAAATGAAGATAGTTTAGTCAATAGAGTTAGAGACATAAGTCTTATTCCATTAGCAATAATCAAGTATATTTAATCATGTATATTTAATGTGGCTAGTTGTTGTTTAGATTCAATTCAGAAGACGTGTGGTCTATTATCTCAAATGTTAGGAGAGTTCGATTCGAGGTAAGTAGAAATTCATTCTCAACTACAATGCATGAACATAGTATTATTTGACTATATGTGTTTATTTATTATATATTATTGTGTTATATTTTATGATTGTGTGATATGATATACTTGTGATATTGTATTATCTTGCATTAAATATCTTGTACATGAGCACGAGCATATGCATGCACGTCATGTAGATACCGTCGAGGTTGCATGCATTAAATAGTTTTGAGAGAGAGAAAATATTTTGTTTGGGATTCATCACCACCAGCCTGTGTTGTGTTGTGTTGATATTTGTGCCTCAAGTGGGATGACTTCCATGTGGGATCAAAGGGAACAGGCAGGGGGCGTGTCCCTTGGGGTCCAGGGAGGATGGTCCACTTCGACTGCACCTTTGAGGTGATGAGTGGCTGATGTGGGATGACTTTCATGTGGGATCAAAGGGAACAGGCAGGGGGCGTGTCCCTTGGGGTCCAGGAAGGATGAGCCACATGAGTGCACTAATCACATTCTGGCCAAGTGATATTGATTATATTATGAGCTCATGACTCATGTTGGTGTCTGGTGAAGGGAGCCAAGTTCCTAAACGTTAAAAATGCTTTTAAGATGGCATGAAAGGATTTTATACACGAGCATTCCACATTTGTGGTGTGTTGTGTCTTGCACGTGTTGAACATGCATGTGCATGATTTCTGCTTACTGAGCTTTAGCTCATGTAGTTCATACATTGTAGGTAAAAGTGATAATATGTGGTGCATCAACGCATGAATGCTTACAGCTCCGACAAGTCCTGAGAAGTGTATACATGGATGACGACCTGTGAGGAGGGCAAGGGCTTATATTATTATATTTCAATGCTTAGATGTCATAGGTTTGATTTCAAATTTATCCGGATATTCTTAGAATATTTCTACAAAGAAAGTAATGATTTATTTACGCTCTTTAGTAAATTATATTTTATAATTGTTGATCATTTTAAATGCACCACATGTTAATCTAAATTTTTAATATTTAATGTTTTTTAATAGAAAAGTACATACTTAAATTTTACAAAGAGACAACTCACCCACATTTTTACATTGCTTTATATTTTATATTTATTTTATTGGGGCGGCTCTTACAGAGTGGTATCAGAGCGTAGTTATGATTCTGTAGACTGTCCATGTATACAAGCTCAGAACTTATGGAGAGTAACTTTTCTTGTGATATATTATGCAATGTGAATTTTGTAAATCCTATTTTGAGAGTTCTAATTAAGTTTTATATCCTATATGGTGTAATTTGATGTTATGTTGTTATATAAATATTTTCATTCACATGATGATTTTACTATTAATGCTAAAAGTTATTAGACATAAGTGATCATGGCATTCAATTTTTGTGCTATATATGTTTTAGCTATCTAATTGTGATTTATTTATATAGCAGAAAATGTGTCAACGATTAGAAAAGAAAAATGGAGTTTTTATTCAACATTTAGGGTTCATACTCTAATGTCTGCAGATAATAATTCAATGTGACATAGTTAAATTTTGAACAATTTTAGACTTGCATTTTATAGATTTACATTTGCTCTTCGCAAAGCGAGATTAGGGATAATTGAATTCAATTTATAGTGAAATAATAATTTATTTATTTTTAAAATGCTACAATTCGAAAACCGGGGAAAATTCTCATCTCGATTTACTATAAATATTATTGAATTTGGGTATTTGAACTTGCAAACTAGAATGATAGTATGTCATGTCTAATTTCATTTGCTTGTAAAGTAAATGCATTTATGTATGTATTTGTGAGGAGGGTTAAAAAAAAACTGTATATGAGGTTTGTGAATTAAACTTTAATTATAAAGATTTTGTTGTTGGTCATGTACAGAATAATCATTGGGTTAATCTTCGGATATTTAATTAAATTGCTAACATGACTTTTGCTTGTATGTAGTATATATTCTCATATAATTTCCAAGTCGTAGGTGAGTGTATATGTAGTCTTGGTACATATATGCACAGTGTATATCTTTGTATAATTTGTATAAGTCCCTAATTTCAAGTAATTAATTTATATAATAGCTTCTATTATTTCTTTAATGATTTTAATGGATTCATCTATATAGTGAGATCCATAAAAAAAAAAAAAAATCTTGTCTGCATTTTAATGTATAGTAGTACTCTGGGAAGAAAGTATGTTTATGGTTAGGACCAAGGATGAAAATATTGCGAAATATCGCGGATATATCGCAGATATATCGCGGATATTGACATTGCGATACGGATATTGAGGGGAATATCTTTTTTCCCGAGTATCGACGAGAAATCGCAATATATCGCAAGATATCGCAAAATATCGCAAGATATCGCAATATATCGTGATTTTTTTAATATTTCTATAATACATTTTAATTTTTATTTAATACTATATATTTTTGTGATCTTTTTTAGGTCTTCAATGTAATTATTTGAGTTGCAATATTCTTTACTTTATAAAGACATTCACTTTGCAAAAAAATATAGGAGAAAGAAGACTGGGAAATTAACGGATGTCTTAGAAAGAAAAGTGAGATTCATCCAATAGAATCAAGGATCATAATTATATATATGGTTTGCTAAAGGATATGGTGCTGAAGGTTAGTTCTAAGAATGTTGTACAGATTGTTACTGATAATGATTCCGCTTTTGTGAAAGTAGGAAAAAAACTCATGAGTAAGTATGATCTGTATTAGACACCATGTGCTGCTCACTGTATCGACTTAATATTTAAAGATATTGGAAAAAAAGAGACTGTTGCAGAGGTAATTGCAAAGGCTAGACAATTAACCAATTACATTTATAACCATGGTTGGCTACTTGGACTCATGCGGGAGATGTGTCAAGGAGATTTTGTACGCCCATGAACTACACGTTTTGCAACAAATTATAAGGTTGCAGAGCAAGAATATCTAGATCTGGTAGATATAACAGCTGATGAAAATGATGAAGAAGGAAATCCACTTTTTCAATGGGTTCGCGCTGCACACTTAGATGATAATGAGGGAAATCCTGATCCAAAAATAAATGCTATGGCTCTTGATTATGGCATTGATGTGAATCAAGTATTACAGAAAGAAGTGGTTAATACTTCTCATGCTCAACAGAGGATGAGGGAAATAGTGATGGAGGAAATGATGGAAGTGGTGGAAATGGTGGGAACAATCAAAAGATGATTATGGTTCAAGTCATACGTTATTGAGTCCATTAAGTTGTGAGGTCAACTTCACTCATGCAACACAAGATATGGACCACGCAAGTAGAGTTGGAGGTTCTCGAATAGGTGCAATAGGAAATGAATACATAAGGAGACATGCATTGACTCAAGAAGAAAGTCCAAGAGCTAATATTGAAGAACTTTATGCCAATCTTGATTCTATGAATATGGGTGGCACTGATCATAGTGATATGTCCCAAGATTCATATGCTTCTTACATATATGAGAGTTCACAAATTGATTGGACTACTCAAAATGTGTATCAACAAAATAATTGGGTCAGTGGACATTATCCAATTCATGGTGAAGCTGTTGGAATAAATCAAAAGATATATCAATCGCATGTGCATAATTATGTCCATAATTACTCGAACATGATAAATCGGTACCAATATTGTTTAGAACAAGATGACATTCCATCTACTATATTTGAACCTCATAGATCCTCATTTTTGTATTAATTGTACTTTATAATGTTTATTTAGTCATTTTATGTTGTATTATGTATTATTTTGTCAAATGTATTGTCTCAGACGGTATTTATATAATGTATTATGAATATATTTGCTTTCAAAATATAATTCTATCAAAAAAATTAGTGGAATATGTACATAATAATATGTCATAATAGTTCCTAAAATTTCATGCTAAATTTCGAAGATTTTAATATGATTTCCGTCATTTTTTTCAATTTTCTGCGATATCGATATGCGATATCGATATATCCGTCGATATATCCGTAAAATTGAAGTTGTGATATATGTTGTGATAGCGATATTTTCATCATTGGTTAGGACATGCTAATGGAGTTTCTATTGAATAAGTGGTAAACAAATTTTTTATTTATCATTTTACTATGGTTCAGTATAACTCAACTAAAGTTTGACAATTTTGGTCTTTGAATATGACGAATATTATTATAATGCATAAAATATGTAAGTCATTTATTTAGCCTCCTATAAGTACATATGAACAACATTGTATTATGTTTCTGGAGGAGGGTATAGTTAGAAAACTGATGTATTTAAAGTAGATTTAAAAAGAAAAAGAAAAAAAAAGAAGTATGAATGTTACGTGATTCTTAATCGTATATGTAATGAATTAATTCAAGTAATTAGACATGTAGTGACGCAAGCTAGATCTGTACTTTATATGTCCATGTTTTCAACTTGTAGTAGATGAGAAATAATTTCATTTAAGCTGTAGATGAGACTGTAATAATATATATATATATATATAGGGAGAGGATGAAATGAGAACCCTCTCCCTAGGTAGGAACTAGGAACCAATCCTAGCCCTTGTTTAAGTAAATCTGGATGGCCCAGATTAAAACATATTTAAGTGATGGGGCAGTGGCATTGTTGTAATTTTAGGCAACTTTCTGGACGAGGGGTGATATAGTAATTCAGTAATTAAACTTTCCATCTTCAGATTTTTTTTCCCGTATTTAATTATCATTTCCTTCTCTTCTCCTCTCTCTCTCTCTCTCTCTCTCTCTCTCTCTCTCTCATTTAGTTAGTCTTCTACTTCTTCATCGTTCCTAATTTGTGTTTGGATCGCGTTTTTGATTTCTCAACATCCTTTTAATTCTGTAATTATCTATTTGTCGTGAAGTTTCTATATCTGTGATTCGATGGAGACTCCAGGTATGGTTTTAATTTTGCATTGTTTGATTTAGTTTTGAAATTTTAATGTTGATTAATTTCGCAATTCGTTGTATCTGCATTGATTTTACAGTTCGTTCTATTGGAGTTCATTACGATTTTGTATTTATGTTTTTATGTTTGACTAATTTGATCTGTTTCGTTCAGTTTTGTGATGTATTAGTTGTTTTTTAATTGTTAGGAATCCTAGGGTTTAGTACGAGAATATACAGACTATGCACTAATTTGATCTGTTTTTTTTATTTTAGCATGTTAATGTATTCGTTTTAGCCTGTCGTCACATATGTTTTAGCATGTTAATGTATTCATTTTAACCCATCGTCACATATGTTTTAGCATCGTAACATGCTGGTTTAATGTTATTTCTACTGCATTCTGTGAAACATGTCATACAAACCATGCTTTGCTTTTTTTTATTTTTTTCTTTTGTGTATGTGTGTTTTTGTGACTCGGCTACACAAGTTACAGACACCATGTAAACATTAGAATACTTTGGTGCTAAAATGTATGTTGCATGATGCTAGAATGGTACATAGCTAATGCTAAAAATCAATTTATGTGTCTGAACATCTCTTGATGTGATTGTATTATTATATTTTACCTTGTTCAGTTTATAATTGTTTGATTTTAATATTATAATAATGACGTGCTAATATGATATATAAATATTGCTAATATGTAACCGATACTAATATATACAAACTCTTTCATGTTTGTTATAAAAAAATAAATATAATTAAATTATTGATAGAGAATAAATTAAAAAAATGAAATTAATGATTTTCTTGCAAAAGATCAATGAAATTTTTAGTTAAGTAAAATCATAATATATTGTATCAATATAGGAAATTCCATAAAATATGGGGATTTGATATTCTAGAGACTTTTACCCATTTATTCGAGATCAATCTTGAACGCAGGGATTAAATAATTGGGTGGCTCATATTAGTTCACACACATAGGGGTTGGTTAATTATAATGGGTACTAGTTATTCATGTGAGAACTAGAAACCATGATTGCTAAAATACAATAAAATAAGCTATAAAATTGTACTAAATAAGCTATAAAATTGACTAATTTGATCTGTTTCGTTCAGTTTTGTGATGTATCAGTTGTTTTTTAATTGTTAGGAATCCTAGGGTTTAGTACGAGAATATACAGACTATGCATTAATTTGATCTGTTTTTTTTATTTTAGCATGTTAATGTATTCGTTTTAGCCTGTCATCACATATGTTTTAGCATGTTAATGTATTCATTTTAGCCCGTCGTCACATATGTTTTAGCATCGTAACATGCTGGTTTAATGTTATTTCTACTGCATTCTGTGAAACATGTCATACAAACCATGCTTTGCTTTTTTTATTTTTTTTCTTTTGTGTGTGTGTGTTTTTGTGACTCGGCTACACAATGTTACAGACACCATGTAAACATTAGAATACTTTGGTGCTAAAATTTATGTTGCATGATGCTAGAATGGTACATAGCTAATGCTAAAAATCAATTTATGTGTCTGAACATCTCTTGATGTGATTGTATTATTATATTTTACCTTGTTCAGTTTATAATTGTTTGATTTTAATGTGTCAGCTTCTTCTGTTTGAAGTGACCGTAGTAAGATTAGTCACATGGTGATATGGAGGGTTCTACTTCACATAACAAGATAATGATGTTTGAGCAATTCTACGGTTTACGTGCCCTTTCTGAAGTTGTTGTTTATCCACCTATTCTAATTAAAATAAAAGGTAGTGACAGTCGTTTGGTATCTAAGAAGGAGGTAAGGAAGAGAAAGGAGAACAAACCACTCAAAATGTACAGCAATTGCTACAAGTTGTCAGATCATGATGCTAGGAATTGTCCAGCTTGATGTTATTATAGCGATTGGACATAGTTTAATATCATGTTTTATCATGTTTGTGAATTATTTTCAACACATTCATTTTTAAGAATATATATGATTTTTAATAAAAGTGTTTATGACATTTCCTTTGCGGTAATTATATTACTATTAAGTTTTATTAATCATAATACCGTTTAAAATATAATGCTAAAATAACGGAAGCATGAAGTTATCATTACATATTTTGTTTATCAGAACATGCTAAAATGAGAAATGAATGAGGCTAAAATGAGCGAAGTAGAAGGCTAAATTTGGTGTGACATTTTCCACTAGGGTTCACCATTCCCAATTAGGGTTTATTACGTTCCAATTAGTAATTATCAGATTCCCATTAGGGTTCACTGTCCTCAAATAGGGTGTATTGCGTTTCATTCCAATGAAATCACCGTTCAATATTTGTTTATCAGAACATGCTAAAATGAGAAATGAATGAGGCTAAAATGAGCGAAGTAAGAGGCTAAATTTGATGTGACATTTTCCACTATGGTTCACCGTTCCTAATTAGGGTTTATTACGTTTCAATTATGACTCATCTGATCCCAATTAGTAATTATCAGATTCTCATTAGGGTTCACTGTCCCCAAATGGGGTGTATTGCGTTTCATTCCAATGAAATCACCATTCCATATTTTGTTTATCAGAACATGCTAAAATGAGAAATGAATGAGGCTAAAATGAGCGAAGTGGGAGGCTAAATTTGATGTGACATTTTCCACTAGGGTTCACCGTTCCCAATTAAGGTTTATTACGTTCCAATTAGGGCTCATCTGATCCCAATTAGTAATTATGAGATTCTCATTAGGGTTCACTGTCCCCAAATTGGGTGTATTGTTTTTCATTCCAACGAAATCACCGTTCCATATTTTGTTTATCAACACATGCTAAAATGATAAATGAATGAGGCTAAAATGAGCGAAGTAGGAGGCTAAATTTGTATGTTACTGTCTGCACTTAGAATTGCAGCATATATTTTGCTCTCATAAGCTTTATCTCGTTTAAGGAAATATTTACGCATTTTCTTTCTTAGTTGTCAGTCATCTCCTTCGTTGCTTCACTTTCTCATTCTTTTTTCCTTTTTATCATCAACTCGTATTTTTCATTTTGTAGTATCTATATAGGTGTAGGTGTTTATATAAAACTGTTAGAAATATATTCATAATATCCCCCGCTAAAATGTATTATATTACACAATATGCTAAAATGTTATATAGCTCATGCTAAAATGTTGTGTACAACATGCTAATATAAATCTAGGGTTGCTTTATGCGGAAATTATGCCTAAAAATGTTTTTTTATATTTTTCACCTATTTTTTTCAAATAAACATATGCAATATGGATCTTAAATGAAAGAGTATGAAAAGAGCTTTAATTTGATATAAGATTTGCGTAAATCCGATTAAAAACGAATAAATTATGATCATTTAAAGTTTTTAAGAATTTTTTCAAAACATGATGATGTCACTTTTTTTTCTTCCAATTTTACCCTTAATGAAACGCGTGAATTTAAAGTTTTCATTTTAATTACAAAATTGCCACCGCCCCCCCTCCACTTTATTTGTTTAATCTGGACCATCCATATTTTCGAATGGATGGATGGGATTGGTTCCCAGTTCCCACCTAAGAACTGGTTCTCACCAGATCCCATCCCTATTTATATATATATATATATATATATATATATATATATTTACAATAATTAAACAGAGGATTTCTAATCTTGAGTTATTATGAATATGGTTGAATTTGGATATTTGAATCTACAAACTAGAATAATATACTATGTCATCTTATGTTTCTTTACTTGATAAGTACTAACTACATTTATATATGTGTGAAGAAGGTGAAAACTACGCATTATAGCAGCATTTTGTGAAATATACTCTAAATATAAAAAGATCAGTGCCGTATAGAATCATTATTGATTTAATGAAGTTACTGACATTTTTATTTGATGGGATCGAGCTATTATATAGTCAAGTAATTAGAATTTACTTCCCACACACAAGTTTAATTATTAGTCCCATTCATTCTACTATATAAGGAAATATAAGGATATATATTTCAAATTTATAAATCATTTCATCACGTAAAATTTGCCATAGAGGATTAAGAAATGAAGTTAAATAATTAGTTATCGGATAATACTTAATGGTGGGTTAGGAAAACAAAGATAAAAAAAAATAAAGCATTAATATCACCATGAGCACTAGCTCTGAAATAATAAAGAATAATATACATGCTAGTTTGAGTAGATAACAAATTAACTCAGTTGTTCAAATCTTGTTAATAGAATTAAATTTCGAGAATGAAATTTTTACATGTAGAGGAGAATGTAATACCTGGATTTTGTACAATTTGTGGGTAGCTAAAATTAATAATTTTTAAGTTATTTATATAGAATTAATATTTCTAGGATCATGTGATATCATATAAATTAGTGTTACTAATATATACGATTTTATCATTTTTATTTATTAGAAATGCTTTTGTTATAAAACGTTTTCGTGCAAAGATGGTTGCTATACTCCCCAATGTTAATTAGAAAATTAATGTGTAAATAAATATAATACAAACTATATATGTAATTTGTCTTAAATCTTTGTTGATTGTGCAATATATGATTACCTATGGATTATGTAATTTTACGAGTTATATTGTTAGATTAAATAAAACATGTAATAACTTTAGGATTGTTGGTATTTGATTATTAATTTATGTCTATATAATCGTGTACATTGGTAAGCATACTTTTATGAAATATAATATAATAAAACAAAAGTGAAATAAATAAAATAAATGAATAAATAAAAATAATAATGGATAAGAATTAAAGATACAACATGACACTCATACACAAAGATATGCTTATATGTTTACACATGGAATAGGCTTGGATGCTTGGAGTGTCCAATTACAAGGTAAGAAATGTGTATATATATATTCGTATATTTATATAATTTAAATAAAGGGCATAAGCGAAATCGGGAAGGTAAGAAGTTTCTTTATCTCTTTTAATTAATACTTAATTTTGTATACAAATTCATTTGATTGTGATATAAATAGTTGGCTACAGATTATTTATAGTTTATATACTAATTTTCGTAAGATGGTAGAAACATTAAGAATGATTAGTTTTAGTATTGATATTTAAATTTAATAATTATACTTTGATATACTCATATGTGGTTAATTGGCCCAATAATAAATTGATTCATGTTCTGTACGTTTTATTAGTTGTACAGAATATTTATTTAATATGCAATGTTGAGCTATTGATTTAATAGTATATGCTAAGACTAACCTAATTTTGAAACGATGTTTGTCTAAAAATTAAACATGTTTCGTTTATAATTAACTATATATTAGTTCTATTCATCATATAGTGAATTTATTGGATAAATATAATGAGAGTAAATTTATCATCATTTCGTGGTATAATTTTATAGTAGTTCTCCAAATAAAGAAATGTGACCAACTAATTGAAATGCTATATCAAAGGAATTAAGTGATCCCAATTAAGTGGTTGGATTAATAATAAATAAAATAGATTAAATCTTGGAATGGAATAATTTATCGGTAAGGTGGTAATGTCCCAAGTAATTATATTACTCTCTCTCTTATGAAATAATAATAGTATATAAGTGGATTATAAATGATCGGTTTTCTATTTAGAAATAATTCTCAGTTAATAGGAAAATATTAGGTTGATAGTTATTAAAGTGTATAACTTCATTATATTTTAATAGTTTTTATAAATGAAGATAGTTTAGTCAATAGAGTTAGAGACATGAGTCTTATTCCATTAGCAATAATCAAGTATATTTAATCATGTATATTTAATGTGGCTAGTTGTTGTTTAGATTCAATTCAGAAGACGTGTGGTCTATTATCTCAAATGTTAGAAGAGTTCGATTCGAGGTAACTAGAAATTCATTCTCAACTACAATGCATGAACATAGTATTATTTGACTATATGTGTTTACTATTAATTATATATTATTGTGTTATATTTTATGATTGTGTGATGTGATATACTTGTGATATTGTATTATCTTGCATTAAATATATTGTACATGAGCACGAGCATATGCATGCACGTCATGTAGATACCGTCGAGGTTGCATGCATTAAATGGTTTTGAGAGAGAGAAAATATTTTGTTTGGGATTCGTCACCACCAGCCCGTGTTGTGTTGTGTTGTGTTGATATTTGTGCCTCGAGTGGGATGACTTCCATGTGGGATCAAAGGGAACAGGCAGGGGGCATGTCCCTTGGGGTCCAAGGAGGATGGTCCACTTCGACTGCACCTTTGAGGCGATGAGTGGCTGATGTGGGATGACTTTCATGTGGGATCAAAGGGAACAGGCAGGGGGCGTGTCCCTTGGGGTCCAGGAAGGATGAGCCACATGAGTGGATTAATCACATTCTGGCCAAGTGATATTGATTATATTATGAGCTCATGACTCATGTTGGTGTTTGGTGAAGGGAGCCAAGTTCCTAAACGTTAAAAATGCTTTTAAGATGGCATGAAAGGATTTTATACACGAGCATTCCACATTTGTGGTGTGTTGTGTCTTGCACGTGTTGAACATGCATGTGCATGATTTCTGCTTATTGAGCTTTAGCTCATGTAGTTCATGCATTGTAGGTAAAAGTGATAATATGTGGTGCATCAACGCATGAATGCTTATAGCTCCGACAAGTTCTGAGAAGTGTATACATGGATGACGACCTGTGAGGAGGGCGAGGGCTTATATTATTATATTTCAATGCTTAGATGTCATAGGTTTGATTTCAAATTTATTTAGATATTCTTAGAATATTTCTACAAAGAAAGTAATGATTTCTTTACGCTTTTTAGAAAATTATATTTTATAATTGTTGATCATTATAAATGCACCACATGTTAATCTAAATTTTTAATATTTAATATTTTTTTTAATAGAAAAGTACATACTTAAATTTTACAAAGAGACAACTCACCCACATTTTTACGTTGCTTTATATTTATATTTATTTTATTGGGGCGGGTGTTACATAGGCCTTGCTATCTTCAAGAATCCTTCAATGAATCTTCTATAGTACCTAGCTAGACCCAAGAAACTACGTATTTCATGTACACTTGTTGGGGTTTTCCATTCACTAACTGCATTCACCTTGGCAGGATCCACTTTAATGCCCTGATCTGAGACAATATGTCCCAAAAATATTACTTCTTTTAACCAAAATTCACATTTGCTGAATTTGGCATAAAGTCTTTCCCTTCGTAGTGTGTCTAGCACAATTTTCAAATGCTCAACGTGTTGTTCTTCATTCTTGGAATATATCAATATATCATCAATGAAGACGATTACAAATTTATCCAGATATGGGTGAAAAACTCGATTCATCAAACCCATGAAGACTGCAGGTGCATTGCTAAGACCAAAAGGCATCACTATAAACTCATAGTGACCATAGCGTATACGAAATGCAGTCTTGGGTATATCTTCCTTCCGGATTTTAAGCTGATGATACCCAGACCTTAAATCAATCTTGGAAAATACTCCTGCTCCCCTCAATTGGTCGAATAAGTCATCAATTCTGGGAAGTGGATATTTATTCTTGATAGTTAACTTATTCAACTCTCTGTAGTCTATGCACATTCGGAGTGTTCCATCTTTCTTCTTAACGAACAATACAGGTGCTCCCCACGATGAAACGTTGGGTTGAATATAACCCTTATCTAAGAGTTCCTGTAGTTGAACCTTTAACTCCTCTAACTCTTTTGGTGCCATGTGATACGACGCTCTTGATACTGGAGCAGCTACTGGAAGCAATTCTATCGTAAACTCAACCTGTCTGTCCGGAGGCAGACCGGGAAAGTCCTCTGGAAACACATCTTTATAGTCCCGCACCACAGGTACATCATCAATTGTCACCTTCTCTGACATGTTCATTATCAAACTTACTAAAAACGATTCATATTCTTCTCTTCTAAGCATCTTCATTGCTTTCATTGCCGAAATAACTCTTACTCTAGCTTCCAACTTTGATCCATAAAAAGTGAATTCCGGCGCTTCTGATCTTTGGAAGATTAGCTCCTTTTCAAGACACTTAATTGTGGCATGGTTAGCTTCTAGCCAATCCATTCCAAGGATAATATCAAAGTCTCTCAAGTCTAAGACATGTAGATCTGCACTTAGTGATCTATACCCAAGGTTCAAATCTATATTTTTGCATATTTGATCAGTAATTAAGATCCTCCCCGAAGGTATACTTACTTCTAAGGCCTCACTAAGTTTTTTCTTAGTCAGTTTTAGCTTAGAGCATAGTGCGGTAGATATAAATGAATGCGAAGCTCCAGTGTCAAATAATGCAAGTACAGACATATTTGATATGCTAATCATACCTGCCATATTCCCAAGCTCACGTGCAGCATCTTGTCGATTGAGAGCAAAGGCTCGAGCATTTCTTGCCGGAGGTTGACCTGGCCTAACCACTTCTTTCCCCTTATTCATTGGGCAATTATATGCCATATGTCCTTGTTGCCAGCACCTATAGCAGACATTCTTTCCCTTCATACATTCACCATTATGTTTCTTTCTACAAGTTCGACATAATAGTTTTTCTTGTTATGCTTTGGAATTTGATCATCCTCTCATCCTAGCCTTTTTATCGAAACCACGACCCTTATTCTTATTATCATCCCACTTTCTTTTCTCCTTCGGCTCATCAATCTTGTTCTCATTCTTGCAAAGTGAGGATTCCACATCTTGAGCTCATTCGAGAGTTTCAGCATACGTAGTCATACCACGCCCCACTATGATACTGCTGATCTCAGTTCGTAAACCTCTTTTGAATCTATGAGCTTTTCTCTCATCAGTGTCTGTCAGGTGTGGAGCATACCTAGACAACTGATTGAACTTCCGTTCATAATCATTCACGGTCATATTTCCCTGAGTTAAATGTAAGAACTCAGTTTCCTTCTGATCCCGATAACACATGGGAACAAACTTCCGCATAACAGCTTGCTTGAATTCCACCCAGGTCATATTTGCAAATTGTTCAGGTGTCATCGACCTACTGTGCGTTTCCCACCAATGATCAGCGTCACCAGTGAGCTGGAAGATTGTACATGCGATGCGCTGGGAATCGATACACACCATGTATACGAATGTATGTTCCATCATTCGTAGCCATTCTTCACCCTCAGTTGGTTCACCCTGACCGTTAAAGGTCGGAGGTTGATATGTTCGAAACTGAGCGATAACATGTGTCGTATCTTCTTGTGGAGGATTTTGAGCCTGATTATTTTGACGTCTTGGTGGCATCCTATACACGTATTTCATACATCAGATTCTTTGATCATCAAACTATTATAAGATTCTAAGGCAACGATACAACGCACTTAGATTCGTATATCATAAATTCCAATGAGCTAAAGAAGCTCTAAAGTCAAACTAGGTACATATGTTCAGTGCATCTATGTTCAAATCCCAGCTAAGTTCTTGTCTAAAACTAGCTCAGATGATGTTTATGCATCAAATGGATTTGACATGAAAACACTGATAACCATGCTTTGTAGAACATAACCTTCATAATACTTAAATCATACTTTCCACCATTCTTTAAATCACACATTGAGATCACTTGTATTTGTATATCATGCATACAATCATATATATATATACTTTTCATAAGAACACTAAAGAAATTCAAAACATGAACTTTAGTACCTTTCCGGAGTAAGCTTGGCGGTTATGTGGGTAACCATGATACTTTTCGGTTACTTATCTAGATATTTAGTCATAAAGTAAACCGTCTTGCTTGTAAGTCGGAATTCCTCTATGCATGAAGTCTCAACACATCCAATCATTGCGTAAACAATGTTATTAAAACATTTAACATACTTTTCATGGACAAATTTAAAAATATAGTTGTGAGTTATAGAAAAAACCCACCTGGATGATCTCAATATACAGTGCAATTTATGCGTGAGAAACAACTATGCTTTCAGCTCGTCTCGACCTATAAAATTAAAATTCTAACTTAGAATCCTCAAATAGGTCAATAAGGTAATAACTTAGATCATAAATAACTTAAGTAGGAATTTCCTATGTCTTGGGATCCTTTGGAATTAAAATAGAGTCAAATGGGCGAATAATACGCATTTGACAGATCGAATCAAGTTAGTGTGAGAATTTATCGGACTTCGAGAACGGAATTGAATATGGATAAAGATGAATTGAACTAACTTCAATGGCTATGAAGTTTGATTTAACACTTAGAAGAGAATTATAATATTTAGAATTTCTTTTAGGAAAAATATAATATTTAGAAATTATAAGGCTAAATAACACTTTCAGAAAAACCCAATTTAATTCTCAAATACTAAACTAGGAGTCAAAGAATATGAATTTGAAAATTAAATTCATTTAATATTTTACGGCCAAATTCGAGATTAAATAAATTAAATAACATTGGAAAAAAAACATCAAAAAGTAAAAACTCACCTTCCTTTTCTTTCTTTTTTTCTTCCTATTTTTCTTCTTCAATTTCTTTTTTATTTTCACGTTTTTGCTTCTGATTTTTTTTCTTTCTTTTCTTTTTTGTCTTTCGATTTTCTCTTCTCTTTTTTTTTTTGTTTACTTCTCTTGACTTCTATCTCAAGCCACCTACAATTATATATTTATATAGGTGCATTTAGGAAGTCACACGTATACATATGTAAAGTTGCTATATCAAATTAATTACAAGTGTACATGACTAATCTTTTCTTCTTTTTTTTTTTTTGTTATCATAGTCGATCCCCCTATTATATATATATTTACACACACAAAATCACATACATCACACACGTGTACAACAAATCCACTAATTCACTTCATTTGCCTCTCATATGACAAATTATTATTGGTTACTATTATTTTATTATTATTATTATATTATTATTATTATTATTATTATTAACTCTTTATTTTCCTAACCAACTTACATGTGTATCCTAATCCTATTGAAATAATTCCCAAATGGTAAAAATTAATTGGAGAAATTTGGAATTTATCCAAATTACTAGTCTTATAAATAAATAACCATACATCAATAATTTGATAAATAGAATGAGCTTAAATTGGACTTGGTAGAATAATTTGATTTCAAAGTGTTAATGAAATAAATTCTATTGGAAGTCAATGAAGTCCAAATTGGATGATCTTGGTATCAAGACGATCCCAATAATGCCTACTTTTATAATATAAATTCAAATTTTAACTTAGAGGCTCAACTAAGATCGAGACTTTTCTTAGTCATATTGTACCTCTAAGCCCATAATTAACTAGCCATAATGATTTGGATTCTAGTTTCATAGAATTTCTAGCTATAAAATAATACTATATTTTTCCTGGGTGTTACAGCTTGCCCTTTCTCTTTTTGATCCAATGACGTGAATATGGAGAGTTCTTCATCCGAGTCAGATGATTCCATTTTTATTAGTTCAATCAACTTTGCCTTCCCTTTTCTAAGAATTCCTGGACTCTTGACTGATTTCTGCCGGGTTTGATATTCTCTTATCTGTATTGGTAGCTCCGTTGAACGTATGATTGATCTTGGCAGAAAGTCATTTAGATCAACTTCTTCAACTATGGTTTCCTCCATCATTAACTCTGGAAGCTTATTTTCCAGAATTAGGCTGACTCTGTTCAGGAAGCACATCTTCTGTGGAAATTTCTTATCATTGACAGTTTTTGCTTCAATCATTTCCACATATTTCCTGAGCTGATCAAAGAAGTGTTGTGCCCAGTATATCTTCATTTCGTTGCAAATAGCCTTGCAAATTTGGTATTTGGGCACTGTCATTTCTGACAGACTTCCTGTTGCTCCGGTGAGCATCTTGGCGGCGATCATAGCTAGCACTTGATATTCTTCTTTGAACTTAGTTATCATGTGATTGTTATGATACTCTTGAGTGATTGACTTCTTCTTCCACTCATTGTAATGTAGTTCAGGATTTACCCATACATCCTCAATCTTCTTGCCACCAGTTGGAATTTTGAAAATTTTTCGAAGAATCATTGGATGTTGAAGACTTCTCTTCCTTTTACTTCTGTAATGATCTCCTGAGAATTCTCTTTATACTGTGAGTTCAGGAAGAACTCTGCCACGACTTCAGGATAGACTTTTGAGGGAGCTTTCTTAGTGAAGGTCTTTAGCTTGGCTTTCTTTACTAATGTGAGGATTAGTTCACATAGCTCAGAGTTACCATAGATTTCTCTGAAGATCATGGGATTGGGAATTTTGTGATGGTATAGATCCTTTCTGAACACCGTGGAATCTTCTCCAGAAAGTTTGAAGTTATACTTTCTGCGATGTTTATTAGCAGAAAATTGAGCCATTACAGAAGGATTTTGGGAGGATTTGAGAGATTTTGAGAGAGATGTTGCTTTTGATGAATTTTGGGGAGACTAATTGTTTGAGTTATGTGGTTAGCTGTGTGAGGGATTTAGGAGAAACAACTAACTTATTTATAGGCTCAAGCAATTGGTGAATCCAACAGTAAAAGGAATTTGATTACAAATCAAAATCGAACGGTTCTGATTAATCCGTTGATTTTAATTTCATTTCTGTCCGTTGAGACTAATGAGGGAAGAGAGAGAGAGAGAGAGTGGGTCCAACAGTAATATTTGAGAGACACGACATTTTACCGTTCAGTAATAAATTCAATTTGAACCTATCTGGTTTTCGACTCTTCTCTAGTCTCCACCTGGCATTTGAGCTGCTGACGTCATCAGTTGCCTCCTCGACTGATGATCCTCTTGGCTTGGAGTGATCAGTTCTAGTTGGAGTCTCCTCGGCTTTGACTCCTTGTCAGCTTAAGCTGTCTCCTTCAGCTTTGCTCAGTCTAAGCTTGTCAACTATTTCCATCAGTTGAAGCTTTGCCTTCATCAGTCAGTTTAGGATTCAACTGCTCTCATTAGTTGAATATGACTGATTGAGAACTGATGCCTTCTGCGATCAGTTTACTTATTTTCAAATTTTCAACAACTTTCTTGCAGCCTTTTGCCATTCTTTTAGAACTGATATGGGCTTCATCAATTTAAGCTCCAAAGCTTCCAATATTGATGCCCTCTTAAGTTAGTTCTCATTATCAGCGAGAGTGCTCCTCTTCATTCCTGCTGCTGGATGATCATTATCTTTTTTTGAAGCTAGTTCAAGCAATCCCAATTGGATGCATAACTCAACAAATCTAGCTTCTGGCAATGGCTTGGTGAAGATATCGGCTATCTGTTTCTCCGTGCTGACATATCTGATGCATATGTCTTTCTTCTCGATATGATCTCTGATGAAGTGGTGCCTGATATCAATGTGCTTCGTCCTTGAATGCAATACCGATAGCACTATTGTTATCATAATAGATTGACATTTCTTCAGTCTTCACCTTGTAATCTTTGAGTTGTTGCTTCATCCATAAGATTTGAGCACAGCAACTTCCAGCAGCTACATATTCGGCTTCAGTTGTTGACGTGGCAACTGAGTGCTGCTTCTTGCTAAACTAGGATATCAATTTGTTTCCCAAAAACTGACATGTTCCACTGGTGCTCTTTCGATCGATTTTGCATCCTCCAAAGTCTGAGTTTGAATAGCCGGTTAGACTCAAGCTGTCATCTCTGGGATACCATAATCCAAGATTTATAGTTTCCTTGAGATACTTCATAATCCTCTTTGCTGCTTCTAGATGACTTTTCTTCAGATTGGCTTGGAACCTTGCACATAGTCCGACTTAATAGGAGATATCTGGTCAGCTAGCTGTTAGGTAGAGAAGGGATCCAATGATTTCTCTGTAGTGCATTTGGCTGACTGATTTTTCTTCTTCATCGAGGATTAGCTGCACTGACATATTCATTGGAATTTTGAGAGCTTTGCCCTTGTCGGTTCCAAACTTCTTGACAAGCTCCTTGGTATATTTAGCTTGGCTGCTGAAGATTATGTCCTTGAGCTCCTTCACTTGGAGTCCTAGGAAGAATGTCATTTCTTCCATCATGCTCATCTCGAATTCGCTTTGCATTAGTTGTGCGAATCGATTGCAAAGATCTTTGCTCTTGGATCCAAATATTATGTCATCCACATAAATTTGAACCATCAAGATCTCAGTTGATCGTTCTATTCTGAATAGAGTATGATCAATGACTCCTTTCTGAAACTCATTCTTTAGCAAGAATGTTGTGAGGGTTTCATACCAAGCTCTTGGTGCTTGTTTCAGACCATATAGAGTTTTCTTCACCTTGTAGACTTGGTCTCCGATTTCGAAGCCTGGAGGTTGTTCTACATATACATACTCCTTGAGCATCCCTTGCAAGTATGCACTTTGCACATCCATTTGATAAACCGTGACATTGTTGTGAGCTGCATAGGCGAGGAACAGTCTGATGGTCTCCAATCTTGCAACTTGTACAAATGTCTCATCAAAGTCGATCCCTTCACTTTGTGAGTAACCTTTGGCTATCAATCTGGCCTTGTTCCTTGTGATCACGCCTTGTTCATCCAGTTTGTTGCAAAAGACCCATTTAGTCCCGATGACTTTTTGAGTTTTCGGCCTATCAACAAGAAACCATACGTCATTTCTTGTGAACTGGTTCAGCTCTTCTTGCATTGCTATAATCCAGTCTGAATCTTCAAGCACTTCTTTTATGTTGGCTAGTTCCATATGTGAGATGAAGCATGTGAAGAGTGCATGCTCTGTTGACCCTCTGGTCTGGACTCTACTTCTTAGATCCCCAACAATTTTGTCGACTAGATGGCTACGGAGCCATTTGGGAATGATTGCTTTCTCTGCGCTTTTAGCTGCTTCATCAGTTGTTCCAGCAACTGATCCTTTAGCTGCTCCTTCGCCTACTGTATCTGCTCCAGCTTGTTCTTCATTTTCACTGATTCTTCTCCCTATTTCAGTTACGAGGTTTGAGGCTTCATGACGACTTTTATCCTCAGTGACCAAGTTCTCTCCAACCGGTCTAGAATCAGTTTTGATGCCATCTTCTAGTGAGACTTCAAACTGCTCTGGGACAATGTGATCAACATAGTCCAGCAGGCTTTCACTAGGCAATGCTTGCTCTGATGTACAGTTCTCCTTTTTATTTCTGTACTCATTGGCAAGCTCATCAAATACCACATGACATGTTACTTCCACAACCAGTGTCCTTTTATTGAACACTATGTAAGCTTGAGAATCAGGGGCATTATAGCCAAGAAAGATTCTCTCATCAGCTTTGGCACTGAAAGCTTTCAGCTGGGATTTGCCATTGTTGTGTATATAACATTTGTAGGTAAATATCTTAAAGTAAGAGATAGAAGGCTTACGACCCTTGAAGAGCTCATAGGGTGTTTTGTCATGGGTGATGATGATGGCACTTTTGTTTTGTGTATGGCAGGTTGTGTTAACTGCCTCTGCCCAATAGCATTCGGCTATGTTGGCATCTGCTACCATTGCTCTGGCTGCCTCCTTTAGTGTGTGATATCTCCTTTCTGCTACGCCATTTTGTTGATGAGTTCTTGTAGCAGAGTGTTCATGAGTGATTCTCATTTCACTCAGGAACTTGATCATTTGTTGATTAACAAATTCAGTTCCATTGTCAGATCTTATTCTTTGGACTGATTTTCCTTTGTCAGTCTGCAGTCTTCTGATCAGTGTTGATAGCTTCTCAAAAGTTTCATCCTTACTTCTCAGGAACTCCACCCAGGTATACCTTGAGTAGTCATCTACTACTACAAGCGTAAACTTTTTACCTCTGGGGGTTGGTGGCTTCACAGGTCCAAACAGGTCCATGTGAAGTAACTGAAGAATGTCAGTTGTTCCTAGAGGATGGCTTTTGTTTTTGAATGACGACTTCACCTGCTTCTCTTTCTGACATGGTCCGCAGACGCCAGTTTTCTTGTAGATTTCCTTGGGAAGCCCATCAACTAGCTCCTTCTTGGCCAGATAGTTGATAGTTTTGAAGTTGAGATGGTTCAGTCATCGATGCCATAACCAGCTTGCTTCAGTTGATCCTTTGGAGAGAAAGCAAGCTTCGAATAGCCAGATGACCAGTCAACTACATACATGTTGCCCCTTCTTACTCCAATCAGGAGTATAGCTCCAGTTGACTCGTCTCTGATGTCATATGAGCTATTGCTGAAGTTGAGTGAGTACCCATTATCACAAAGCTGACTGATGCTCAGCAGTTTGTGCCTCAGTCCTTCAATATGTGACACGTCATTCACATAACTTTTCCTTTGACCACGAACCCTTCTCTAATGGTTCGGCTCTTCGAGTTGTCTCCTAAGGTGACTAGTGGTCCCTTAACCTCTTTATAACCATCAAGATCATTCTTGTCTCCGGTCATATGTTTTGAGCACCTGCTATCCAAATACTAAGTATCTTTGACCTTTTTCTTGGATAGGATGCTCTTTCCCTGCAAAGCAAGAGTCAGGGTTTAGGTACCCGGATGATATCGGGTCCTGAGAGGTTAACCAAGTGTTTGGGAATCCACATATGCCACGCTTTTGGCTTTTTGTTTCCAAGAGATTCTTTAGAATTGGATCTCTGGATATGCATTGGACTTCTTGTGACTCTTCGATTGAGAGTCGAGTCCAGTGATCTATATCTCTAATGAGATTCAGGATAGAAGACTTCAACTAATATCCTCTCATCTTGTGACCTTAATGCTCCTTGTCTTGGTCAATTTCGTCTGACCTTTTGACTTTGAGCTTTTTGGCCTTTGTGGTATGGCCAATTTGCAAACTAGTTGTAATGGGGATTGAATCTTAATTCATCCCTTGAGTTTAAAAACTCATTGTACTAGATTGTAATGTCACTTGGAGGGAACTCTTTCAAGGAGATTGGATTATACTGTTTTGCATAATACAATCTCATGTGTTCACTTCTTCTGGGATTTGAAGAACTCTCAGGTTGAAATGTGCTGGAGGAGTTTCTAGATCGTTGAACTAATGGCCTACTTTGAGTTGATGCTCTTGTCTGAGCGACTGGCCTTGGGTGAACTTCAGGTCTTGGTTGAGCTGATGACCTGAAATAAAATGGAGTCTTTCGAGGATTTGGCCTCTGATGAGCTTTGGATTTTGATCTAGCAGTAGATCTGGACTGTTGAGCTGATCGATGTTGAACTGGTGGCTTTAACTGAGCACCAAGCCTTTGAAAGATCGACTGTCTTCGAGTTGCCCCTCTCGAATGATCAGTCCTATCTCTGGGCTGAGTTTGAGGAGTTTCCAAGATGCCCTTGTCTTTTGGCTCCTCAATGAGGAGGAACTGAGCTGGTCTTGTGAATCCTGTCAGGACTCCACATTCACAGCTCTGTACAACTGCCTTATCCTTCTTTGCGACAGTGTACCTATTATATCCCAGCCCTGGGCTCCTAGATTCAGTTCTCTAATGACTCAAGATTTCATCAAGAGTCTAGAATTCCTTCTTGAATTTGAGAGATAATTCATCTCTGTCAAAAATTTCTTGTTTGAGCTGCCCATTCTCAGTTTCTAGTTCCGCATTTCTCAGCTTCAGCTGATCCATTTCTGTTGACTGAGCATCAAAACTTTTTAGTCTTTCATTTTCAGCACTTAGCTCATCAATTTTGCTTCTTAGCTCATCATTTTCACGGTCCTGCGTCAGAGTCTGTTAATTATGAATCGGGTTCCTCTAGATTTTAAGGCTGTAAGCTCATTAAACCTATAGAGCGTCTCTTACGGTTGTCAGTCGATTAGGGAAATAATTAGTGAAGCGTCTTCCTGATTATCGAGAAATTACGGAGGAATTAGGCTGCGTCAGTAAGCGTCTTCGGTAGCTATAACCGATTTGTATGTGTTAATTGAATTCATCTTTGCATCGAGGATCGGTTTAGGTAAGCTAAGATGGAGTTAATTGGAATCCGGGATACTTCTTCTCATATTTTAAGTCCATTCGATTTAGTTGCTCGTTCATTTATTTTTATATTTAATCATTAATTTCGTTTATTTTATTATAATTACAAAAACCCCTTTTGAAGTTTGGTTATACAGATTGAGAGTATAGGCTAATTCTCACCGGTCCCTTGGGAGACGATCTCGCTCATCGATGTACACGTGCAGTAAGGGCATACCGACTGTTGTCGGGAACTTTATTTTTGGTGTAAAATGACACACCAAATTTTGGCGCCGTTGCCAGGGATCGGTTCTAAAGCAGTAATTACTCTCGTATTTTCGATTTGTTATTTTTCTTATCTTTAATTTCTTGTTTTCCAGTGCATGACCCGTTTCTCGCGAAAGGAGAAGCTGTTGTTCGATCCAGAGCTAGAACGAACTTTGCATAAGCTGAGGAGAGCTGCTAGGGGATCTAAGGAAAATTCCACATCAGAACTAGGACCCTTTGATCTTCACAAATTGTTCGAAGGGATATGGCTAATAACAACAACGAGAATCGAGTTCTCGCCAATCCTGCTGAACTTGCTCCTCTAATTCGAGAGTTGGGGTGCCACCGCAACAATCGGCCTATCTGCATCGTACTACCTACCATTTCAAATAATGCAGAGATACGGCCCGGATTCATACAAGTTCTGCCGAAGTTCAGTGATCTACCTGGGGAAAGTGCACATACACACCTGGCGGAATTCGATCTAGTCTGCTCCATGTTGCGCCCTCAAGGGTTTTCTGCTAACAATCTGCGGCTACTGACCTTTTCGCACACTTTGCAAGGAAGAGCCAGGGAGTGGCTCTTTGATTTACCATCTGGTTCGATCACCTTGTGGGAGGAGTTGGAAGAGCAGTTCTAGAGCAAATTCTTCCCAGAATCACGAGCTACAAATCTGAGGATGGCCATTAGCAGTATCAAACAGAAGCAAAATGAAAGTTTGGCCGAGTACTGGACACGATTCCAGCAGCTATGTCGCAAATGTTCAGACCATGGATTCTCTGATTATTAGTTGTTCACCAATTACTTTTACCGTGGCATGTCTTCATTCGACAGAAAAATTGTAGACGCAGCCAGTGGCGGATCCATCATCAATAAAACTCTGGATGAGGCAAAACAGCTCATCATTGATATGGTATCTGGAGGCCAACAATATGAAGACGAGGATGATGATCACTACAGGCCAGTAAAAGGAATTGATCGATCTGAGAACTCTGGGGTGAACGACAAGATTGATGCACTAACCTCTCTAGTTAGAGGCTTAGCAGTGGCTCAGACAAAGCATTCCCGATGTGGTGTATGCGCAGAGAGTGGACACTTTACCGACGAGTGCCCAACATTGCAAGACCCCTCCACCGAGCAAGCTTGTTATGGCTCGGGAGACGCACATCAGGATGCCCTCAGAGGAATCCACTATGATGCCCCACAAGGAGATGCTTTCCGAAGGAAGAGGAATTATGTTCCTTATTCCAACACTTACAATCCAAGTTGGAGGAATCATCCGAACTTCCATTGGAAACAGCTGGGCGATCAAAGACCACCTGGCGATTTGCCTTCAAGACCACCACAAGATAGGCCGTATGCCCATATGGACAAACCTGCACCAAGTATAAGTGAGATTATGAAGTGCTTGGAACAAAGTAATGCTATGGTGAATAGTTTGGCACAAAATCAGAAGGCATTCCAGCAAGAAACACAAGCTGCCCTTGGCAGTATGGGCACACAGATCACTCAACTAGCCACGCAGATGAACAAGATGCAAGGGCATACAGGAAAGCTGCCCTCACAAGCTGAACAAAATCCCAGGGGCAATGTAAGTGCCGTGACTCTCCGAAGTGGGAAAGAATTGGTTGAAGTAGAGAAAAAGGCTGAGAAGAACCTGCTGTATGGGCATACTGCACAGACTGAAGATGAATCTAACCCAAAGGAAGAGCAGCCTTCTGCAGCTGCCGAGCCCGCCCCTGTTGAGGTACAAGTTGAATCTAAAAATTCTAACTCTGTAGTTGCAACTCCCTTTCCTTCCAGGTTGGTTCGAAACAAGAAAGAGAATGACGAGAAGGCGATCTTAGAGCTATTCAAGAAGGTTGAAATCAATCTCCCTCTAATTAATGCCATCAAGCAAGTACCCAGATATACAAAATTCTTGAAGGAATTATGTGCCAAGAAGATCCGATATGTGAAGGATGCCAGACTTCAAGTTGGTGAAAATGTCTCCGCAGTGATTCAGTAGAAATTGCCACAGAAATGCAGGGATCCAGATATGTTCACTATCCCTTGCATCATTGGACGTAAGAAGGTTGAGAAAGTCATGCTAGATTTAGGCGCATCCATAAATGTCATGCCTTTATCTATGTACAAAGACTTGCAATTAGGTCCTATGAAGGATACTCGAGTTATTATTCAGTTAGCTGATAGGTCTAATGCATACCCGTAGGGTGTAGTCGAGGATGTTTTGGTCAAGGTGAATGAATTGATTTTTCCTGTGGATTTTTATATTGTTGATATGGATGATTCCTTTTCTGCCCACAGATCTCTGATTTTGTTAGGTCGTCCCTTCATGAAAACTGCAAGAACCAAGATTGATGTTGATAAAGGCATGCTTAGTTTTGACTTTGATGGTGACATTGTTACATTTAATATATTTGAGGCTATGAAGCATGTTGAGGATCCTGAGGCTCTTTATATGGTTGATATTGTTGATACATTAGTTGACGAGTTTGTTGAGCATAATTTCAGGGATGACCATTTAGAACAGGTTCTTTTAGGTGGAGTAACTGAAACAGCCGCCAACTCTGATGAAGAGGCCATAATAAGAGAGATTATACAGCAGCTCTATGCCACCAGTGAGTTTCCGACTCAGAATCTCACAGGCCGTATGCCCATACCGACAGACACTGAACCAATTCTGCCTTCTCATGTGAAAGCTCCCATTCTAGAACTGAAAGTCCTCCCCGAACATCTGAAATATGCCTACCTGGGGGAGCAAGATACGCTGCCCGTCATCATTAGCAAGGATCTCTCTCAAGACCAGGAGGGTCGACTACTAAAGGTTTTGAAGAGACACAAAGGAGCTATAGGGTGGACCTTGGCAGATATCAAAGGAATCAGTCCAGATATCTGCATGCATCGCATTTTCTGGAGCCAGAGTGCAAGTCGTCCAGAGATCCACAGCGGAAATTGAACCCGGTGATGAAAGATGTGGTTCTCAAAGAAATCCTCAAGCTACTCCAGCTAGGGATTATTTACCCTATCTTCGACAGTGAATGGGTAAGTCCAGTACACGTGGTCCCTAAGAAATCCGGATTCCAGCTTGTGAAGAATGAGAATAACGAGTTGATCCTGATGCGGTTGCAAACTGGTTGGCGTATGTGCATAGATTTTTGGAAATTGAATGATGCGACCCGCAAAGACCATTTTCCCTTATCGTTCATTGATGAGATGCTCGAACGCTTGGCCGGAAAATCCTTCTTTTGCTTCCTCGACGGATATTCGGGCTACTTTCAAATTTTTGTCGCCCAAGAGGACCA
The DNA here is from genome assembly GCA_026008535.1 of Perilla frutescens. NCBI lineage: Eukaryota > Viridiplantae > Streptophyta > Magnoliopsida > Lamiales > Lamiaceae > Perilla > Perilla frutescens. The sequence goes on along the minus strand of BRKX01000009.1, from coordinate 23,372,744 downwards.
AGAAAAGATGACCTTCACATGTCCGTTTGGAACATTTGCTTGCCGTAAAATGCCGTTTGGGCTGTGTAACGCCCCTAGCACCTTCCAACGATGTATGATGAGTATCTTTTCAGACTTGATTGAGAGCTGCATCGATATTTTTATGGATGATTTTATAGTGCATGGAGACTCGTTCGAGCAATGCATAGAACACCTGGATAAGGTTCTTCAACGGTGTGTCGAGACTGACTTGGTATTGAATTTCGAAAAGTGTCACTTTATGGTGCAACAAGGCATCGTGCTTGGCCATGTCATCTCTGCGAAAGGAATTGAAGTTGATCGAGCAAAGGTTGATTTGATCGTGAAACTGCCTTACCCCTCTAATGAGAAAGAAATCCATGCTTTCTTAGGTCACGCAGGCTTTTACCGGCGCTTTATTCAAGATTTTTCCAAGATCGCCCAACCCATGACTAAGTTTCTGCAAAAAGACGCTCCTTTCGACTTTGATGATAAGTGTAAGGAAGCCTTTGATATTTTAAAGGCAAAACTCACCTCTGCACCCATCATTCAGCCACCCCAATGGGGCCTCCCTTTTGAGCTCATGTGCGATGCCAGTGACTTCGCGGTTGGAGCCGTACTTGGACAAAAAAGTGGGAAGCAGAGCCATGTCATCTATTATGCTTCCAAGACTCTTAACCCAGCCCAATGTAATTACATGACAACAGAGAAAGAGCTCTTGGCCGTCGTCTTCGCATGTGAGAAGTTTAGATCCTACCTTGTTGGATCGAAAGTGGTGGTGTACACAGACCATGCTGCTCTGAAATACTTGCTCTCCAAGAAAGAATCAAAGCCGCGCTTCATTCGCTGGGTTTTACTACTACAAGAGTTCGATTTGGAGATTAAAGATAAAAATGGAGCTGAAAACAATGTTGCTGATCACTTGAGCCGGCTGTTGACAGAGTCCAACGGTATGCCCATACCGGACGATTTTCCAGATGAACTCTTACTTACGGCTGCGGGTACAGCTCCTTGGTATGCGGATTTGGTGAATGTCCTCACCACTAGAATTTTCTCAAAGGGTACCGAAACTGCAAAGAAGAACAAGTTACGCAGCCAATCCAAATACTTCATATGGGATGATCTGTATTTGTGGAAAACATGTGCCGACCAAGTGATTCGTCATTGTATCTCTGATGATGAAATTCAGTCCATCCTTACTTTTTGCCATGCCCACGCCTGTGGCAGCCATTTTGGGCCACGGAGAACAGCTCGGAAGGTCCTTGATTGTGGTTTTTATTGGGACACGATTTTCCGGGATGCTTACCACTTTTGAAAGAATTGTGATCGATGCCAACGCCTGGGTAACATTTCTTCCAAAAATGAGATGCCTCAAGTGCCTATTCTGGTGTGTGAAATATTTGATGTGTGGGGCATGGACTTCATGGGCCCCTTTCCGAGTTCGTTCGGCAACTCCTACATCTTGTTAGCCGTCAACTACGTTTCTAAGTGGGTCGAAGTTAAAGCCACCCAGACGAATGATTCCAAGGTGGTTAGCAAGTTTCTCAAATCTCAGATTTTCCAATTCTTTGGTGTACCTCGAGCTGTCATTAGCGACCAAGGCACATATTTTTGCAATCGCACGATAGAAGCCTTGTTCAAGAAATATGGAGTTCACCACCGCGTCGCCACTGCCTATCATCCCCAGTCCAATGGGCAGGCCGAGGTCTCGAATCGCGAGATCAAAAATATTCTGGAGAAGACCGTATGCCCACACCGCAGGGATTGGAGTCTGCGCCTGGATGATGCCGTATGGGCATACCGCACAGCTTTCAAAACACCTATTTGGATGTCCCCTTATCGGTTGATCTTTGGCAAACAATGCCATTTACCGATTGAGTTAGAGCATCGAGCCTTTTGGGCCGTCAAGTAATGCAATTTCGAGCCTCACCTCGCTGGTAATGTGAGGCGTTATCAGTTACAAGAGCTGGAGGAAATTCGGTTGGAAGCTTATGACAGCGCCAGTACGTACAAGGATAGAACTAAGTTTCTCCATGACAAATATATCCGGCGCCAGACTTTTGAAGTTTCTTCAATGCCCGCCTCCGACTCATGCCGGGTAAATTGAAATCTCGATGGATCGGACCATTTGAGGTTGTCCATGTCAGTCCCCACGGAGCCGTGGAAATTCGCAGTCTCGCCACTCAGAAGCTGTTGCACGTCAATAGCCAATTGCTCAAGCCTTATTGTGCCGCGACAGACTGGTCTAGTTTTGATGGGGTCGATTTGACAACCTCGGTACCCACCGATTGATCCTACGCACTTCGTCGAGCCTCCGACGTTAAATAAGGGCGCTACTCGGGAGGCAATCCGATCTCTTTTCTCCATTATTTACATTTTTTGTCGTTTTCCTTTCATGTCTTTATTTTTCCGTATCTGTCTTTCTATTTTTCCTTTATATATTACAAAACAACAACAACAAAAAAAAGAAAAAAAAAACAAGTAAACACAAACAGTATCTCAGTATAAGGGAGCCGACTGGGTGCTATTCTAAGTATGGGGGAGATTCTCGTATCTTTTGATTTATTCAAGGACCATCTTGCAAATTAGGAGTGTTTCAATTTGGGGATTTCCCCTTTGCCCTAATTGCATTCCAATTTAAACCCCTCCCCCTTAGTTAAAATTTTTAACCGCTCCCTCTTACTCCCTTGTGCGATTTTTCAGATTTTCACCATCTCTTCAACTTCCCGCGCTTTCGTCGATCTCTCCACCGGTTTCTCTCCAACCACCGCTCACTTCACCACTGACATGGGCAAGAAACGTAGTGCCAAGAAGTGAGCCAGCCGAGCCATCGCTACCTCCGTTGATCGCTCCACGCCGCCGGCTAATCCTTCCCCACCGCAGACTTCACCAGAGGCCACCTCTCCACATTCTACGGTGAATTTTCCAGTGCCGACCGCCGCCGCTCCTTCGCCTCCGCCAGAACCCTCACCACCACCATCCTCCCCTACCCCAGTTCCGGCAATCACTCAATCGCCACCGTTCTTGTGCCGCTCCCGATGCCACTCTGAGCAAGCGAGCGCCGCCTCTCCTTCCGTGAGTAAAAGACGCCGGACCCGTCCCCCACTGTTCGTCGACCTTGCCGCCTGCGAAAGTACCACCGTTCCCCCTCCGGCCCCTGTTGCCGTTACTCGAGACTCCCCGCCTACTCACTCTGGGTCGTCTTCCGCCACCCATTCAGAGGTGAGAGCTCCCACTCCCACCGGATCTCCTCCGCCGGGAGCACCCTCTCCACCGCCATCCCCTGTAATCGTCCCCTCTGCCGCAGTCACACCACCATCGATCCGCCGCCGAGTTCGGTCCAAATCCACTGCCCCCGGACCCTCTACCTCCACTCCTGCGTCCTCTTCCCGCCATCGCAGTCCTCTTCCACAGTTGCCATTCCGGCAGCCTGATCAGGTACGCTCTCATGCCGAGAGGAACGCCAAGTGCGCTCTGATCGGTGCTTGTGTTTTCGATTGGGACGATATTGCTATTTTAGGGGTTAATGATCAGATTCATTCGCACTTTGCTCGTGTCAGTTGGTCCCCGTTTTTAGATGTTTCCGCCCCAGTCCATAGAGAGCTCTATCTAGAATTCCTCTCCTCGTATGTGTTTAATTCTTCACGGTCTCTTGATGATAAGCATGCGGTTCTATTTTCTTTATGTGGTCGACATTTCCATATATCTATAAATGCTTTGAATGTGGTTCTGGGCTTTGAATCTGATGCATCTCTTTGTGATGAGTCGTATGAGTCTGCCTATTGTGATGTGCCTGAGTCGTTTTCCGCCTTCGCCCCTGAGCATTGGCGTTTGTTGAGCATTGACTCGGATTTTGTTGTTCGTTCTTCTCGTAGTGCCCATATTCATGATGATGCTCTTCACCTTTATCATAGGTTTCTAGTGGCTAACTTATTTGGTCGCATTGATATAATGAATGTGGTGACCTTGCAAGAGCTGTTTATACTTGACTGCATGTTCTCTGGTGACAAACTTAATTTTGCTTTTTGGTTAGCACATCAGTGGCAGTATAGTGCCAACCATTTTCTGTGTCGAGCCCCATTAGGATACTTTGTGACTTTGCTTGCACAGCATTTACATATTCCATTTGATGATCCTGAGCCATTGCCTGCCACTCTCTCTACTATTTCCGATTTCGCTGCCATGTGCTTGATTTGTGTTGATGCCCAATGATAGTATAAGCTCACCCGACCGGGCGTACAAGGTCCGAGTCATTTTCCCAGTGCAGGTCCTTCTTCTTCATGCACTACACCCCCTGCTCCTGCCCCTCTCCTTCCTGAGATTGAGGCCCTTATCACTGAAGTCACCCGAGGCTTGGAGGATCGCCTTGGCCAGTGTTTGGATGCAATTGATGATCGTCTTACTGCTCTCGAGCAGGCCCTGCGCCATCTCTCCGATTAATGTGTTTTCCTTTCTTTTCCCTCTTCATTTTTCATTTTGTTGTTTTCTCTGCTTGTGTTTTGCTTTGTTTTGTCTGTGTGCTTTCTGATTTTTATCGAGTTCTTTTTCCCTACACAGCGAGGACCATGTGGTGTTTCAGTATGGGGGGGAGAGTGCTCATTGTTAGTGTCACATTTCTAAAAAAAATAAAATTAATTTGGTGTTTTTGCTTCTTTTCAGTGTTATGTTTACTTGTTTTTGTTTAAAGTATTGGCTGCCATGATTTGAGAAGTATGAGGAGGAGGGGCTAGGATTGGATTTGAATGGATTGTTGGTTGTTGTTCTGTGATAATGATACACCATTCTTTGATGACTTTCTGAACGATGGATTGTGTTTTTTATCATATTTTTTCAGCCTATAAACGTGAGTTCTTGAGCCTGTGAGCAAAGCTTCAGAAAAAAAAAAGAAAAAAAAAAAGAGGAGATTGATTGAAAACATGCCATGTGTACATATGAAGTATGAAAGCCAGCTTGGAGTTGAAATTGTTAAATAATTGCAGCTAGGATTTGAATCCACATTTTGAAAGACTTGCATGTTTTCTTGTTATTAAGCCACTTCACCCAAAAGAATCCTACCTCTAACCCCGAGCCCCATTACAACCCTTGGAAAAAGCCCTTTTGATTTATGTTTTGATCTTAATTGTTGATGATTCCAGTGACATATGGGCAAAGCTATGTTGAGAATGACAAATCGTGACTTGTGGGAATTTCTATATTCCCCTCTTTGAGAGATTTAGTGTGAATCATGGTGAGGCTGGATCAATGAGCATTGTCTTGACATAAATGAGAAGTTTTGGTATATTCATTAGAATAGAATAGGTTGGTGGTTGTGGTTGGATAAATCATGGTTCCTGCTCTGAGCACTTTTCGGATCAAGGCAGCTGGTACTCTTTGTTTTTATTTGTTTCTATTGGAGTCTGTGTTTCTTTTGTGTGCTTAGATATGCTCGAGGATGAGCGTTATCTAAGTATGGGGGGATTTGATCGGGCAAATTCTACTTGATATTTTGGGTTGATTTTATGTGGTTTAGTTATGTTAATTACTATATAATGATGTTATTTTGGAAGAAGTTGTACCTTAAGGGTTTTTGCAGGACATTGATGCGAAGATGAAGAAAGTGGTGTGCTTTTGGTAAAAGAACGAGTTGTGTAAAAGAAGTTGAAGCAGAAGGAAGTAAAGCTATGCCGTATGGGCATAAGACAGGACAACATGGGCGGATAACTCAAAAATCTGGGCCCGAGCGTGCGAATTTGGGCTGAAACACGGAAATTACTCAAGCCAAGGCCTGGACGCGAGCGAGAGGAATCCACCGCCTTCAAGAGTCCCTATTTTGCCAACTTCCTTGTTGGAATAGATTAGGATGGCTATTTCCTTGTTGATATTATCTTATTTTAGGAATTTGATATATAGATTAGGTCTTATCTTATTTTTAGAATCCAGACCTTAATTTTCACGGAAGAACAGGAACAAGAATGACGTTTTCTCTGGAGCAGAATTATTCAGCTTCTTCGTTTATTTTTCATGGTATTTGTTATTTTGATATTTTGGCGATTCAATCTTAATATGAGTTCTAGCTAATTTCTTCTTATTTCGGAAACAACTAATGAAACCCTGGCCTAACTAAGCTGTGAGATCTAATTGTTTTCATCGTTCAATTTCTTGCATGCATTTGTTATTCTTTGTATTTCGAGTCGTTAATTATTTCAATATTGCTAAGTAGTTGCAAATACTTAGTGAATTGGAATTAATTAGTAGTCAATTAAACCGGCCATCCGTAATTGTGGTTTAAGTTTAATTAGTGGCGAAACGGTTCTTCAGAACCAGGGAGAATAATAATCTTAATTCACGGTCCTGCGTCAGAGTCTGTTAATTATGAATCGGGTTCCTCTAGATTTTAAGGCTGTCAGCTCATTAAACCTATAGAGCGTCTCTTACGGTTGTCAGTCGATTAGGGAAATAATTAGTGAAGCGTCTTCCTGATTATCAAGAAATTACGGAGGAATTAGGCTGCGTCAGTAAGCATCTTCGGTAGCTATAACCGATTTGTATATGTTAATTGAATTCATCTTTGCGTCGAGGATCAGTTTAGGTAAGCTAGGGTGGAGTTAATTGGAATACGGAATACTTCTTCTCATATTTTAAGTCTGTTTGATTTAATTGCTCGTTCATTTATTTCTATATTTAATCATTAATTTCGTTCGTTTTATTATAATTACAAAAAACCCCTTTTGAAGTTTGGTTATACAGATTGAGAGTATAGGGTAATTCTCACCGGTTCCTTGGGAGACGATCTCGCTCATCGCTGTACACGTGCAGTAAGGGCATACCAACTGTTGTCGGGAACTTTATTTTTGGTGTAAAAGGACGCACCACCTTGCTTGTGGCAGTGGAAACATTTCTCTATGTTTCTGTTTGCCACCCTAAATTGTTCAGCTGGACGATCAGCTGGCTGCTGGTTCCTCTCACCTTTAGCAGCTTCGTCATCTTGGGGTTGAGCTGATTGTTGATCTCTGACTTTTCTTAGCTTCTCCAGTGATCTTATCATTGACTAGATTTGCTCATTCAAGTGTTCAGTCAGGATCTCTTTTTTGTCGGCTGACTCTCTTCTATGATCAGTCACCGATCCCCCTGGATTCTTTCTGATAGGAGAGCCTCTTGGTCGGAAGTTGTTTCTTCCGCGGGCTTCTCTGAATCGATTTCTTTCAGCGTAGAAAGAAGCATCATGAGAACTGATTCGGCTATCATTTCTTGGACATTTAGCTGAAGGAATCTCAGCTATCTCGACTTTTAGCTCTGAGATAGTCCAGTTGGTAGATCTTCAACTGCCTTGAGCTTATATCATGATATAGTCTAGTTCAGCTGACTCATTAGCTAAGCTTAAAAGCTTCCATTTCTAGACTTATCAGCTGGCTACCTGATTGAGCTTTTTCTCTCTAAACTGAGCTATGGTCAATTGAGTGAATGCTCAAAGCTTTTAGAGCTGTTTTACCAGTAAACTGATCAAAGATCAGTTTAGGGTCAGCTCTGACAGATCTCTTGATCAGATCAGTTTCAGCTTTCAAGTTGACTCTACTCATCAGTCTATCTTGGCTTTTCACTAAGACTGATGATTGACTCATCTGCGGATGCCTACTAGTCTCCAAAGTTCTCTTCCCCCTTTACAGTTTATCTCCAGATTTGAATAGTTTACTCTGACTGGTCTGATCAGGCAACCTGTAAGCTGGTTGACCATGCTTCTGAATAGTTGTCTCTCATCTCAGCTTGAAGTCTTACTTGGTCATTGATCCATGATTTTCCAGCTTATCATAACCTGCAGTTTTTCATTAAATCATCATACATGTTTTGACATTTCATCAAAACCATTATTTAGGATTTTCCTAACAATTTTCCTAACATAATCTCATCGTCAAACCTACAATCTATGTAAGTAGATTCTATCGAATTAATTTATTCCGCTGCGTTTAATTCGATGGTCTTGCATAGTATGTTTAACGTGTTTATTTGCATCACACATAAAATCATTATTTGCATGTGCATATTAGAATTATAGATTAGCCGATTAGATCATGTGGGGTGTAATTTGAAAAAACCCCAACAACTGGTATCAGTGCAGGTATCGGTATTAATCTAGGATTAATTCTAGTGATGAGTCAGAGCAGGTATCAGTATTAATCTAGGATTAATTCTAGTGATGAGTCTCGAAAATTACATGAATCTTGATGATAAATTTATGTGCTTAAATTTTCAGATTTAATGTTGCGAATTTTCGAGCATGTTGCAATTTAAATTTGGATGAATTTTGATGTCTTGTTCGAAAATTCTTAATTTTAATTGCATGGATTTTTCGCCCTACATGAATATGTTTTGGATGATATTATGATGTTCTTCATTAATTTCCAGATTTAATTCATGCATAATTTTCGAAAATAAGGTTCCCTATTTTTCGAAAATTTGATGTTAATTGTCCCTTAATTTGATCCAAAATATTCGGCTATTGGTGCATGATTTGGAATAGATTTTTGATGTTATCAAAATTTTCATATCCTACACTAGAGGGGTGTTTGAAAATTGAGAGGATTAAAATTGGTATATGGTAATTTTTAGTGTCTATCAAAAGTTGCCTTATTTTAATCAAAGTTGGATCCAAAATAGAATTTTAATTATGGTATGTGTTTGAAGAGGATCAAAACTACCCTAATTTTAATTCTAGTAATTTTGGTATCTTATAATATAATTTGGATGGTATTTTGACATGTATCAAAATTCCAAATTAATTAACTAATAAGGGGGGAGGCGAAAATACTAGGTATAAAAATTGGAGGATTAATTTTTTACCTATGGTCGAAAATTTCTAGCTATGTATACCTAGTGTATTTCGAAAATTTAAGGTATAATTTGATGGATAATTGTGATCAATTTTCAAATCTTAACTTAATGGAATTTTCGAAAATAATAAGATATACTTTGGTAGATAATTTTAATTAATTTCCAAAGTTAATCTTAAGAGATATATATTTCGAATAATAAGATAACATTTGCTAGATAATTTTTAATAATTTTCAAATAGGAATCTTATGGATATATTCGAATTTATTGATTTATTTTGGTGGATAATTATTTTAATTTCCAAATAAATGAAGTATGTAATTTTTTATTTCTCTAATTAAATTAAAGTGGTAATTTTGAAAATTATGTGTGCATAGATATCATGTGTAATTTTATGGATAACATTTAATTATAATAGTTGTATCTGTAGATGGTATTTTTTGCAGGTGAAACCAACTATCATGGCCTTTTAATTTTATGTTGAATGTGATGTTTACTTTATATTGAATGTATGGTTAGCTGTATGCCGGTTTGGCTATGAGATTTTTAATCCATGAGAAAATCCATGAATTAGGTCTAGGGGATTTATTATTACGTTGTTTTAATGTAATAGGAAATAAATTGTTAGAGTATTTTGAGTTGTAGTTTATTTCCTTATTATTCTAGTTTAGAATATAGAATAAGGAAGGTGATCAACTCAGAGATGGAAAATGGAGCAGCTTGGAAAAGGAAGGGTATCCCGAACACGTCCCAAAACCCTAAAGAAGCTAGGGTTTCAACGAGGCGCATGAGAGGCGGCAGCCGGGGGTTCCGGGCTTCCGAAGAGCTGATTTTCCAAGTCTATCTCATTAACAACATAAGATATAAACCATGATAGTTGGTCCCACTTATTATGCTTATTGTGTTGTTTAGCATGCAATGGTTATTTATCATTTTATGTGGTTTTTATTGCATTTTAAATGGGATAAAATGAAACCTCAAACTTAAATAACTAAGTAGAAGACATACATTCCAAAGTATGTGGAAATCTCAAAATGGTCTCCATTAATCTAATTTAAATGAGAAGTAATGGGCGGCCTCCCTACGGAGGAGTCATATTACTAGATTCTCTAGAAATTAAACTTCCTAACGGATAACTGTAGAACATTATTAGAAACTAATCGGCCGTGCTACCAGGGAGGTAAGTTTTGAAATAATGGACTTGGAGTGAAGATGATGGTAAGCACACTTAGATGTAATTTATTAATAAACATCCACCCTACGTGGCTTATTAATTAGAAGATTACATGACCGGGTTTTATCCGACTATTAATTTACTTGTCATAAGGAAACTTGATTGGAGGTAGATTAAAGATTAGGTTTTAACCTGCTTAAAAATGAATTTTATAAATGTCCACCCTACGTGGCTTATAAGAAATATTTTTAAGATATCAGTGGATATGCATATAATTTCTTTTGAGGTATTCGAATTATATGTGTTTTTATCCTAAAGTTTGTGACTGTACTGCATGTTTATTTTCAGTTATTCTACATCGTTATGGCACTCTCAAACCTGTCCGCGATTCTCAAAGAAAACAAATTGGTTGGTGAAAACTATAAAGACTGGATAAAAAATCTTAACATTGTCCTTACTGCTGAGAATTTCAAATTTCTACTTGATGAGGAATGTCCACCTAAACCAGATGAGAATTCTAGTGAAGAGCAAAAGGCTACTTATAGTAAGTGAGTTAGAGCTGATGAGATGGCACGTTGCTACATGCTTGCTTCTATGTCAAGTGTGTTGCAACATCAACATCAGTCTATGAAAACCGGTTATGATATAATGCTTTTTTTTAATTGATTGCCATGGTATCAAATGTCATGCCCTTAATGAGTAGCCGTCGATTTCATGTTATTATTTAGAACCCCAATTCTCTTGTCAAAATAACATAAAAACAGAGAAATTATTGGCTATTGAATGATAGGAAATAAAACTATTTATGACAAAAAAAACATTCTTAAAAAACCCACAAAACGTCTTAATTGTTTTTTAGGATATATTCAAATACTAAAATACTAAACCTTAAGGAGCTCTTCGGATACCAGAATCGCTCGGCTTGACATTTGGCTATGAAAAATCTGATGAACACGAAGATGTCAGATTCTACACCGGTACCGGATCACGTTCTTCAGATGATGGGCTTCCAGTCGGAGATCGAAACCCTAGGTGGCGAATTGGATGTCGAGTCCCAAATTAACATTGTGCTTCACAGTCTGTCTCCAAGGTTTGAGCAGTTCAGGCTGAACTTCAATATGATAAAGAAGGATGTTACTTTATCAGAACTACTTATGGATCTTTAGACAGCCGAGCATCTCCATAAGGGAAGCTCGGAGGCGCACCTAGCTAGGGCGTCTTTTTCTGGTGTTAAGAAAAAGAGATACGCACCTAAGAAAGCTGTAAAAGAGACGCCTAAAGACCCTAAAGACAAGAAGGGAAAAGCCAAGGTACACTCGGAAGACTTCACATCGAAGTCAAAGTGTTTCAAGTGCGACCAGTAGGGGCATTGGAAATCTTCGTGTCCTAACAAGAGGAAGAAGGAAGGTACATCTCACTCTTTAGTTATTGAAACACTTTTAGCTACTTGTTCTACCCAGTCATGGGTAGTGGATACTGGAGCTACTGATCATGTTTGCATGTCCTTACAGGGGTTCCTGGTGAAAAGGCAGCTGAGTGAGGATGAGATTACCATCTACATGGGCAATGCTGTGAAAGTGGTGGCTGTTGCAGTGGGAGACGTATATTTACCTTTCAGTAGTGATAGATTTTTAGTTTTAAAAGGTTATCTTTATGTGCCTGGTTTTAGGCGGAACTTGATTTCTGTTTCTAAGTTGTTTTTGAATGGATATTCTGTTACTTTTGATAGCAAGGTCGTTATCTCAAGTGGGAAACATTTTATCTGTTCTGGCACATTGGATGGACATCTTTATATACTTAACCCTATGCAAAACACTACACAGACGCAATTATGGAATACATCGATCACAAACCCTAATAAGAGAAATGAACCTTCTGAACTGAATCAAACCTATCTTTGGCATCTAAGACTTGGCCATATTAACCTTAAGAGGATACAAAGGCTTATAAACAATGGACCATTGTCATCTTTGGTCTTAGAAGCGTTCATTTGTATGAATCATATTTGGAAGGTAAGATGACCAAGCGGTCGTTTCCTTCGAAAAGAAATCGCTCCAAAGAGGTATTAGATTTGATTTACTCTGACTTATGTGGCCCTATATCAGTTCAGGCTCGAGGAGGATACTAGTTCTTTATCACGTTCATTGATGATTACTCAAGATATGGATACATTTACCTATTGTGTCGCAAGTCTGAATGTTTTGAGTTCTTCAAAATATTTAAGGCGGAAGCGGAGAAACAAACAGGAAAAAGTATCAAGACACTATATTCTAATCATGGTGGTGAGTATCTCGCGACTAAATTTAAGGATTACTTAGCAGAGCAAGGGATTATATCCCAGTTGATTGTGCCTGGCACTCCACAGCAGAACGGCGTAGTGGAAAGGAGGAATAGAACCTTATTAGAGATGGTTAAGTCAATGATGAGCTATTCAGAATTGCCTGTTTCTTTTTTGGGATATGCCCTAGAAGGAAAACCTGATAGATTCATCGGTTTGGGAGAATCTTCGAATTTCCCTGAATGAATGAATGAATTGGATCCCAAGACCTATGATGAGGCAGTATAGGACAAAGATGCAGAGTCTTGGAAAATTGCAATGCAGTCTGAGATTGGATCTATGGATCACAATCATCTATGGGAGCTTGTAGAACCACCTGATGGAGTAAAACCCATTGGATGCAAGTGGGTCTACAAACGTAAGAGATGATCTAACGGGAAGGTTGAAACCTTCAAAGCTAGATTGGTGGTGAAGGGTATACTCAAAAAGAAGGGATTGATTATGAGGAAACCTTCTCACCGGTTGCCATGCTTAGGTCGATCCGGATTCTCCTATCTATTGCCACTCATCTAGATTATGAGATATGGCAAATGGATGTCAAGACAGCTTTCCTGAACGGAAGTCTTGAAGAAAACATCCATATGAAGCAACCAGAAGGATTTATTACTAAGGGCCAAGAGCACCTAGTCTGCAAGCTTAAGAGATCCATTTATGGACTTAAGCAAGCATCGCGGTCTTGGAACATCCGGTTCGACGAGGTCATCCAGTCATATGGGTTCGTCTAAAGTCCGGATAAGAGCTGTGTGTACAAGAAGAATGACGAAAATGTGGTGGCATTCCTAATACTGTATGTTGATGATATTTTGCTTATTGGAAACAATAAGAAGGTATTATCGAACATAAGGGTGTGGTTGTCCAAGCAGTTCGATATGAAGGATTTGGGAGAAGTTGGACACGTCCTTGGCATAAAGATCATTCGAGATCACCAGAAAAGTATACTATGCCTATCCCAGACGACCTATATCGATACAGTGCTAGCTAGGTTTAGCATGCAAGATTCCAAGAAAAGTTTTATACATTTCAGGCATGGAATACATCTATCAAAGGATATGTGTCCCAATACACAGGCTGAGATAGATGAGATGAATGGGGTTCCATATGCTTCAGCTATAGGAAGCCTCATATATGTTATGCTATGCACTAAGCCTGATATATACTATGCGGTTAGCATGGTAAGCAGATATCAGTCTAAGCCTAGAAAAGGACACTAGACTGCATTAAAGATGTGGCAGTTGAAAAGCTTAGGCGGAGCAAAGCTAAAGATGACAGCTTAAGCTGACAAGAAGTCAAAGCTGAAGAGACTCTAGCTGGAATTGATCATTCCAAGCCAAGAAAATCATCAGTTATAAGGCCAACTGATGACATCAGCAGCTCAATGCCACGTTGAGACTGGAGGAGAGCCAATATCAGATAAGTTCAAAGTTAAATTTATTACTGAACGGTAAAATGATGTGTCTTCTCAATGTTACCGTTGGACCCACTCTCTCTCCTCATTAATCTCAACAGATAAATTTGAAATTAAAATCGACGGGTTAATCGAAACCGTTCGATTTTAATTTTCGATCAAATTCTTTTTACCGTTGGATTCACCGTTCACTTGAATCTATCTATAAATAGGTTAGTTGCTTGCCCCCCAAATCCCCCCACACAGCAGACCAAAGAACTCAAGTACTCAGTCTCTCAAAATTCATCCAGAATTCCTTTTCTCCTAAACCTTCAAAATCTTCCCAAGATCTCTTCCTCAAATGGCCCAATATTCCTCCAACCTTCACAGAATACCACGCAACTTCAGGATTTCCGGCGATGACTCAAGAGCCTTTTGCGAGGACCTGAGCCACAACAAAATACTGAGCCCAGCCAACAGCAGACGATTCACTGACTCCTCTCAAATGGGTGAAGTGATTCTTACGCTAATCAAAAATGCACACCTAAAGTACACTGAAAGCGCTCCCTTGAGAGTATATCCAGAGGCTGTTGCGGAATTTTTTCTCAATTCATTCAGCGACAAAGATTCCAGGATAATCATCAGTGAAGTAAAGGGCATACAAGTCCTAATCACCCCTTCTATCCTGAGACACATTTATGGGCTGCCGGAAGCAGGAGACAAGCTAGAAGAAACAAATATAAATGCCAGATACTGCTACAACGGTTGGGCGGCGACTATCTCTACTACAAAAAATTTCCAGATTAACCATCGAACATCTAGATTCCAAAAAGAATTTCAGGTGTTAGCAGCTGTGGACACATAGATGATGGTAGGATTGTGCGAAGGACACGATGAAATGTCAGAGATAAAGTATGAAATCTGCAATGCCATCTGGGAAGCCAGAGGAATAGACTGGGCATCATTCCTCTTCAAGCAGCTGAAAAGGTTTGTAGACATAGTGGAATGGGAGATAAAAAACAGCTTATGCTTTCCACAAAAGATGTACTACATCAACTGAATCAGCCTCATCCTAGAAAAGTTGTTTCCTGACTTGAAGGCGGAGGAAACAAATCATCAACCAGTTGATCCTGATGATTTTGTTCCAAAAATAGCAGAAGGAGGACTGTCTCCACTGACAATCAGAGAGCCACGACCACGATTAAGGTAGAAGGTGATCCCCTCCACTCCAGCAACAAAAGAAAAAGTGAAGGTCATCAAGTCAATAGTACAATCAACTCATGACTCTGATGACGTCATTCTTGTTGTTGAGAGATACCAATCCTCAGGACAAGGGGATAAGAGAAATGAGGACTCCAAGAAAAGTCCAATTGAATGGAAAATTACCTCTTCAATACAGTCTAAAACAGTTGACAAGCCAACTGCAGGACATTAGAATGCAAAGCATCAGCTGAAAAGTAATCACTTAACTGAAGAGCATCCGCCGACTGCAGAAGAGACTCAGCTCAGAGCCCAACAAGCAAAAAGGCAGCGGTCAGGAAAAGCCTCAATCAAAGCACTGATCAAGTGCATGAAGAAACAGGTAAAACAGCTCTCTGATTCCATCATGAAACTGGAAGCTTGTTCTAAAAGTGAAGACTCAAAAGACTCTTCAAGTGAAAACATCTCAGACAGCTCCAGAACCACAAAGAAAAAGAAAAACTGATCACAAGAAGACCTGAAGGCCTCAGAAGTCAGCTGACTAGACGTCTTAGGAAAAATTCTTATAAATCAGTTTATTTCTTAAATGTTTTTCATAAATAAAAATCTTTTGGAATAAATAAATGCTTGTGTCAGTATTTATTATTTTTTACCATTAGTCCTGAGCTCAAAATCAAAAGCCAAAAGAAAACGACAAGGGAACATTTAATTCTTTCAACCAATAAATTTATGAGTCTCTCTCCTCACTCATAAAAACCCTTTGCTCAAAAATTTTGAGAGAATACAACAACAATAACAACAACAACAACAATAGAAGAAGCAATTCATACTCTTCAAGATATTATCTTTCAAAAGAGTATTCTCTCTCTCTCTCTCTCTCTCTCTCTCTCTCTCTCTCAAAAAGCTTCAATTCAAACTCAGCCAAAGTTTTCAAAAAGAAATGGCTGAATCATCCAAAGCTCTTACTTATTTCAAAGAGCAAATGATGAGAGATAAATTTCTGGAAAGACATAAATTTCAATTGATTCTTAAGGAATCAAACAATCCTTTTCTTTTGGTCAATCTTCACAAGACCGGAATTATGCACTACCTTGAAACTCTTCCAAAACTCTTCAAACAAGACTTGATAACTGAGTTCTTGCTTCAAGCAAAGGTCACTTTAGATGAGAAGGTTATACAATCAGTGATTCAAGGAAAGAAACTTCAAATCACTGAAAGAAAGATTGCAGAAATATTTCAACTTCCTAGAAAAGGCTCCAGGGTTCAAGATCTGAAAGATTCAGCTGAACCATACTAGAAAGAATGGCATGCTTCAACTTGCTCAAAGCAATTCAGTTTTACCACAGCTAAAACTGATCTGAAGCCCGAGTATGGAGTTATACTCGATATCATGAACAAAATTGTTAGTGCCATCTGCACTTAAGTGTTCAGAATTGTCATTATCTGTTTAAGATTTGTTAGAATTTGTTCCCTGAAACAATGTGAATTATGGATGTAAATTGCAAAGTTAAAAATTATGTTGAAGCTAGTGTTACTACATTGCCTTCAACATGCAGCAGAAACGCAAATAGAACTTTGCACAAAACAAGTTTTAAATCACACTCCTTATGGTGTGTGATTGCCTCAAGGTGAAATTCACTATCACAAGTGAAACACAAAAACAATGCTGATGTTGTCTCAGTTCACTCCCTTGACAACACTGCATAAAACATACAGAGGACTATCCTAGCTTTACTCACTTGAATAATCACTCAAAAACAAACCTATCTAAACACATAGATAGATTACAATCAGTCACTCTAAATCCTAGACTTCTCAAAGTTGACTATCTAACCTACATACACAACTGGAATGAAAGTCTCCAGCTGATTGCGACGCTAGGCAGATGTCGAGGAAGATGTCTTGGATTTCAGAGATGACACTAGATGCAAGATTCAGAGCTTCTCACAAACCATGGTGATAACCTACTTGTATAAATGATTTTAAGGTCTAAGGAGACCTTAAATACTTCTTCCATCTCGGCTGAGTAGTTTCCACACGATCCTTGATGAATTGGATGCAAAACTACCGCCTTCCACTACCCTTGTTGAACTGGACTCGAGATAACCGTCCTCTGCACTGCGTGGCACACGTTCTTCAACATCGTGTAACAATGGCGGTTACTCCAGCAACCCACATTCTCTGCAACGGTTAGTGTTTAAGACGAAGTAGGGAACATCACGTCCCTTGAAACTCGGAACAGATTCTGACCTAGCCAAAATCAAGCATAATCCACGTTTTAAATTAAAATAAAATATCTAATAAATCCCTTAAATCGTGGAAAATGATATGTGACAAAAATCACAATTTATTCAGATTAATTTAAAATAAATTAATCCAAAATACTACGAAAGGATAAGGTTAGAGATCCGAGTGTTATACTCAGTGTGCCGAGAATGACGGACAACATTAGGTACGACATTGATTGCAATGTTATCGACGAAGTGATAACATCATCTGGAACACGTCATACTCAACAATATCCCCCTTAAGCTTATCCTTTCTGCACAAAACATTATGCTCAATATAAACATGATTAGAGCCGCAGCAGAATACGATCAAAAATATTGGAGTTCAAGAACTCCCCCTTAAGGTCTACTCCCCCTTAAGTTATTACTAGTAACATAATATACAACGTTAGTGGGTACAATCCCCTATACAATAGTATACAACATGGTTAGTGGGTATTTACCCCTGTACAGAAAAATTAGTGGGTAATGATCCCCTATACAGAAATAATGTTGAGAACATTCTCAACATACATCACACATTTTAAAAACGTGCAAACACAATCACAATGTTGAGACCATTCCCAACATAAAACATCACATACTATCAGTTATGTAAAAGACAGAATAACAACGTTGAAAACATTCTCAACATAAAACATCACATATTAAAATATGCATACGAAATATATAGCAAAATCATCAACTCATGCTGATGATTAAACCAAAAATATCCAAGGATATCTAATCATGGATACCCAACAACAAAAATAAAATGTGTCCATGCACATCAAAAAACCAACAAGGATGTGAACACATCCAAAATAAACTTGTGTCCAGCACAATACATAACCAAAAATTAAATTGTTTTTGATAAAGAAAAATCATATTTTCTTCTTCCCCTTAGCCTTGGTCACGGACTTTCCAGCCTTCTTTCCTCCAGCACCATCAGCAACATCATCTTCACCAGCGGCAGCATCATCTACTCCCCCTTTTTGTGTAGAAAGTGCACTTCGCAGAGCTTGGCGATGTTCAACCATAGCATTGGTGAGGACTGTGCTTTGATGGATCATAGAGTCCATCTGCTTGATAAAAGAGTTTAACACCTGCACAGAAAATGTCACCAAATGTGAAGATGCACTAGCTAATTCACTTTCAGATCGTGGAGGGGAGAGAGTTGTCTCTATGCCAACATCCTGATCAACATCTCTGGAGGCAGCTGTGGAACTTAGAGCAAGGTTGTAAGGGAGATCCATCACTCGATCATCATTCCCTTTTGGTTTGACAATTGTGATAGTCGATGTTTCAGTGACTATCTTCTTCTTGTTTGGCTTCATGCCTTGCTCAACCATAACTGCATAGATGAGGCAGGGAAAAGGAAGTATGCTGGTGTTGCTGGTCTTTGTAGCAGCTTTCATCACATAGTCAAATATGTAGTCTCCGAGACTGAAGGGGATCTTAGTGCCAAGTTTAAAGAGCAGAAATGCTTGATCAACAGTGAGGACTGAAGTGTTAGTGGTAGGTAACCAATTACACACAATAATCTTATGTAAAACAAAATATAAGAATGAAAGCTTAGAAGTGGAAATTTTGTTTGTCCACTTGGTTACCAATCCACCAGTAATAGTCGACACCACATCATCAATAAGATCTAGACTAACAACATCATTGTCATTGCCTAGACCCAAGAAATTGTTGATCACCATCGGATTAAACTTAAACACATGATCACGCATATAAATTTCACCATATTTGCTCCTTGTATGATCACCCATAGCCAGAGACACATTGGCATAGAATTCAACAATCACATCAGGCTCAAAAGTCGACAGAGATGAAACAGCTTTCCACAGACCCCTCTCTTTCAAAAACACATCCATGCCATACTTCTTAAAGCTTAAGACATCAATTTGTTTCTCAACACGCACAGGACGATTGCACATAATTTTGTATTGATCCTTAGCATGTTTAGAGTAAAAAATCTTACTAAAAGCAGAAGTAACGTCATGAGGGGAACCTGGTGGGTAGACTGGTTCAGAGTCTTTAGATTCAGCATCATCTTTGACATTGCCTGACGGAGTAGGGGAGATAACATCTCGAGCAGTGCCGAAAGAGACAAGATCCTGAGAAGAGGTGGGAGAGGTTGCTTTCGTCACATCCTTAGAAGAGGCTTCTTTCTTGACAGTTTCAGGAATCTCCGAAGCAGTTTCTTGTTCAGCATCCACTTCAACATCCGCAGGGGCTTTAATGAGAGAGTTCTCGGGAGGATTTTCTTCTTCATCAGACTCATCTTGTAAAGACCGCACCAGATTGGTCTCCATTTTCAGAGTTCTCCTAGCCTTCTTGCTAGTTTCTTCAATTTCTTCCTTTTCAGTGTCTTGAGAACTGTCAAGCCTCTTAGACTTACGAGTTGGCCCGACCTTCTTCTTCTTGCTGGTGATAGCTCGAATGTGTACCCCAAGATCAGGATCTATGGAGTTTTCTTCTTCTCCTAAGATTACTTGTTGAAGTGGTGTTGGATTTAACACTTGAACCCCTTCGGGAATTTCATCTCCCTTCATCGGAGTATCATTTGTTCGGTCGGAGGGGATGAGGGCTTCTCCGACTCAGACTTTGCACCTTCCTCACGCACTCCAGGTGTTATAGTGACTGTGGGGGTTGAAGTTGAAGTTCCAGCAGGAACTGAAGTTGAAGATGGAGTGCCCATGGTTTTCTCCAACATTTGTTTCATCATTTGAAACATAGCGGCTAAGTCATTAGGATCCGCCATTGATGTTCTGAGAAAGCTTGAGAGAAAACAGAAGAAAGAGAGATAGACAAGATGAAAGGAAAATGAAACGACTCGGTGGAGAGAGAATGAGTGAGAGATTTGAATTTTAATTCAAGATATGGATGTCAATATCCCTCAAATCTCAGAACTCCCCAAAACTGTCACATCAAGAATAAAAAAAAATTAAAAATTAAAAATGGATTAGTGGATAGGGATAAATGAAGGTGTACTTATCACCAAAGTACAAATTAGAGATATTCATGGGCCCCCTAAACAAATCCATTTTTATATATTTTTTATTTTTTATTATTTTTTTTAAATAGAAAAATAGACCAGGGATACACTTACAATTCCAGGCATATATTTTCTGAAGATTATCGTTTTTCTGCAATTTTGGTCACAACATCAGCTACAACACAGCAAACAGTGAACAATCCCAACTATAATTCACCTTATAGAATTACGGGTATTTCATTCACAAACACATTCATAGAATGTCAAGTAGCTGACTTTGTTAAATAAAAGTAAAATTACAATAATTTCATTAAGACACCCTTGAATTATATTAAAAGGAAATGACGAACATAAATAAATAAAAATATAAACAACTGATGTTTAATAAAATGAACTCACATCGAGTTCAACATCAGTAAGCAAAATGAACTAATTAAATGGAACACATTCCAAGAGACTTTCTCAAGGCAGAAAATCTCTCAAAATCAAGAGGCTTGGTAAAAATATCTGTTGTTTGATTCTCAGTGGATATGTATTTGATGTTAATGATCTCCTTTTTCCACCAAGTCTCTGATGAAGTGATGTCGAATGTCGATATGCTTGGTGCGTGAAAGTTGAACAGGATTCTTGGAAATTTCAATAGCACTAGCATTATCACACAACAGGGTTAGTGATGAGCTTGTCATGCCATAGACTTTCAACATTTGATTCAGCCATAACAACTGAGCACAACAACTAGCAGCTGCAACATATTCCGATTCAGCTGTTGACAAGGAGATGCAAGTTTGTTTCTTGCTTGACCAAGAAACCATATTGTTCCTCAAAAAGAAGCAACCACCACTTGTGCTCTTTCTATCATCAACATCACCTGCCCAGTCTGAATCACTGTATCCAATAAGGCTAGTGTTTGTGTCTTTACAATACCTGATTCCAAAGTTAACTGTACCAGCAACATATCGAATTATTCTTTTGACAGCTTTCAAGTGAGATTCCTTGGGTTGAGCTTGGTATCTAGCACATACTCCAACACTGAACATGATGTCAGGTCTACTGGCGGTCAAGTAAAGCAAGCTTCCAATCATTCCTCTATACATCGTTGGGTCAACATTGACTCCAACATCGTCTTTGCTCAGTTTTTCAGAGGATCCCATTGGTGTCTTCATAGGCTTAGAAGCTTCAAGTCCGAAGCGCTTGATCAGATTTTTGGCATACTTGCTTTGGGATATGAAAATCCCATCTTTGTCTTGCTTGATTTGGAGACCAAGGAAGTAGGCCAATTCACCGACCATGCTCATCTCAAATGTGCTGCACATTGCATCAACAAACTCCCTGAGGAGATTAGAACACGTGGATCCAAACACAATATCATCAACATTAATTTGTGCAACAGTGATGTGTTTGTGGATCCTTTTGATAAACAATGTCTTATCAACCATGCCTCTTGTAAAACCAAAGTCAATTAAAAACTCGGTAAGACGAGCATACCAAGCTCTAGGAGCTTGTTTCAGCCCATACAAGGCCTTGTGAAGTTTCAGCACATGGTTTGGTTTTTCATGACATTCAAATCCTTTTGGTTGTTCAACATATGCTTCCTCATTCAAAATACCATTCAGGAATGCACTTTTGACATCCATTTGATGCAATGTAAACCCAATGTGGCAAGCAATGGCAAGTAAGAGACGGATAGACTCTATTCTAGCAACATGAGCGAATGTTTCATCATAGTCTATTCCTTCTACTTGTGTATAACCTTGTGCCACTAGCCTAGCTTTGTTTCTAACCACATTCCCAGACTCATCAGTCTTGTTCTTAAATATCCATTTGGTTCTAATTACATTTTTATTTTCAGGCTTTGGAACCAGTTCCCACACATTATTTCGAACAAACTGAATCAGCTCATCATGCATTGCTTCTATCCAGAATTCATCTTTTAGAGCTTCTTTGACATTTTTAGGTTCAATACTGGATAGAAAGCATGTGATAGACACAAAGTTAATGACAGATAACATGCAAACCTGTTTGACCAATTCAGCAACATCGGCTGAGCTTTTTGTTCTTGTTTTGACTCCTTGAGATCCATCACCAATGATTTGAGAATTTGGGTGATCTCTTTTGATTCTTCTTGGAGGATCACGTCTTGGTTCATGCTGAGCAAGTGGAAGATGATCATCATCACTTTCAGAGGAGGGATCTGAGTCTGGTGTTCGAGGGGATGTTGACTCATTTGCTGAGGGAGATGGAACATTGGATTTGACATCAGGACTTCCCATGGGACTTTTGGGAGTTCCACTTGGTTCCTTATCAGCAACATCTGGTTCATGAAGGAGAAATGACACATCATCTTCCTCAGACTTAGTTGCCAAACCTGCAAGATCATCAAACACAACATTGATAGATTCTTGCACAGCTTTGGTTCTTAGGTTAAGAACACGAAATGCTCTGTTGTTTTGAGCATATCCCAAGAACAATCCTATATCACTTTTAGAGTCAAACTTTCCAAGGTAGTCTCTGTCGTTCAGGATGTAGCAGATGCATCCAAACATATGGAAATATTTGAGATTTGGCTTTCTTTCTCGTAGAAGCTCATAAGGTGTCTCCTTTCTTCCTGGTTGAAGATAGACTCTGTTCCCGATGTGACAGGCTGTGTTGACAGCCTCAGCTCACAGCTTCTTCGAGAGACCTTTAGCCTGTAACATTGCACATGACAGTTGCTGCAGAGTTCGATTCTTTCTCTCCACTACTCCATTTTGTTCAGGAGTCTTGGGAGCTGAATACTCATGGAGTATTCCTTTCTTTTCACAAAAGTCATTGAATACAGCATTCTCAAATTCTCTTCCATGATCTGTTCTAACGCATGCAATGTTGGTGTCAAATTGCAAACACATTGTCCGGCAGAATCTTTTAAAGACTTTGAATGTTTCAGATTTTTCCTATAGAAATTCAACCCAAGTATACCTTGAGAAATCATCAACAATGACAAGAATGAAACTCTTACCACTCATACTTTTTGTATCGACTGGACCCATGATGTCCATGTGTAAGAGTTGGAAATATCTTGTTGTTTGACATCCACCCAGGCTTTTGTGAGGGATTCTGGTTTGTTTTCCCTTTTGACAAGCACCACATACAACATCGTGATCAACATTCAGTTTTGGTAGGCCGCGGACAGCATCTGACACAATCAGTTTTTTCAAATTTACCATGCTCATGTGACCGAGTTTTTGATGAATCAGCTTTGTTTCATCATTTATAGTCATGTTGCACGTTTCATCTTTGTCAGCATGGTAGCAATTATCAGATGCGCGGCTTCCGAACATTATGCATTTGTCGTGTTTGTCAAATACTTCACAAGTATTTTTATCAAACCTGACATGCATACCATCGTCACATAACTGACTGATGCTGATCAAGTTAGCCGTCAACCCTTCAACATGTAAGACATTCTGAAGCTTAGGAAAATGTTTGACATTCAATGTACCTTTTCCAACAATGTTTCCTTGAGCTCCTCCTCCATAACTGACTTTGCCTTTGTTTGAAGTGGTGTATTCTTCAAGAAACTCCTTATTGCCAGTCATGTGTCAAGAACATCCACTGTCAAAGTACCATGTTCCGACAATGTTAGCCTTCAGTGATGTATACACAACATTGCATGTAACCTTCATCTTTTTGGACTTCATCGGATTCTTGTTCTTCGATGTGATCCCTAATGTTGTTCTCCCGGTTGCAATATCATTGTGAAACTTAAAGCAATGTGTTTTGATGTGTCCCGGCTCCTGACAATAATGGCACACATATTTTCGAACCTTTGAGCCTTTGCATTTCTTCTGAACATCATCTTCAGCATTGCTCCCTGTAGACATGTTTGGGTTGTTCTCCTTCACAAATTTCACAACATTATGATTTGATGAAGTCATGGAAACTTTGTTTGAGAATCCCAGTCCAGCTCTGTCTGTCTCTCCCAATGTTAGGGCTTCATTTAGGACATTCGTTCCTTGATTCCATTTCTGAAACGTTCTTGAGCTGCTCTCCACTTTCTTCTTTAGTTTAGTGATTTCAGCATCACTCCTGGTGAGTCTGATTTCCAGTCACACAATCTTCTCTCTAAGACACCGATTTTCTTCCATAAGAAATTTCAGTTCTTTGGATTGAGCTGTCCATTGACTGCAAACTTCATTCACAACATCACTGAGTTCTTCAAGAGAGACAGATGGGAATTCTTCCTGTGGATTAACCTCTCTGAACTCAGAAGTATGCTTAAACTCATCCAGTAGATTCATTTCATACCAATTAGTAGTGTTGGGAGAGATCTCAGTGACTTTATCTTCAACATCTGATAGAACCTCATCTTCAATTTCACATTCTTCAACATCCAGACCATCAAGTTCATCAATACCATTCAAGGCATTAATAATCTGATCATCTTCCTCCATGACATTGATGAACAACACCCTCTGATCTGAATCATTTTCAGTATCAGACTCATCACTGAGAACAGCATTAAAATTATTTCTTTGTCTTCTTCATGCTGTTGGACATTCATTTGAATAATGTCCATACCCAGAGCATGCTCTACATTGAACTGAATCGATGTCTTTCCCAGTGTCAGCGACTTCCTTCTTGACATTTGATATTCCAGAATTTGAAGTTGATGAAGATGGAGAGTCAAACAGCCGTCAAGGTTTGATATTTGGGGGGCTTTTCTTCATAGAACGAACCAGTGAGTTGAACTTCTTTGTCAGTAGTGCAACACTTAGATTCTCTTCCTCATTGATCTCCTGAAGACTGTCAACATCATTATGAACATCAGATGACACAGTTGTTGTCTGAAGAGCAATTCCCTTTGCGGTTGAGTTTGCTTTCTGATTTTACAGATTCATCTCAAATGTTAGTAAGATGCTGACCGCTTCACTCATACTCATGGTTCCAACATCGTGTGCTTCCTCTATTGCAGAAATTTTCATATTGAATCTTTCAGGCAGAGTTCGAAGTAACTTGCTCACCATGTTCTCATTAGAAATTGGACTTCCAAAAGTGGAATATTGGTTTGAGATCTCACATAATTTTTCAGCATAAGATGAAATAGTTTCATCTTCAAACATGCGCAAATTTTCAAATTTTGATGTAAGTAATCTCAGTTTGGTCTTCTTTACACTAGCAGACCCTTCACAATGTTCCTGAAGAATGGTCCATGCTTGATATGCAGTAACACAATTGCAAATCATCTTGAATCATGGAACATCGACAGAAACAAAAATTGCATTCAGAGCGCGAGCATTAAAGTTTGAGATAATTCTCTCATCATTTGTCCATTGAGATTCCGGAGTTAAAACAAAATCTCCATTCGGACCTTCCATCCTAGGAGGGCTCCATTCTTCAATAACTGTCATCCATGCTCTTTCATCGATAGATTTGATGTATATCTTCATTCGAGATTTCCACATGACATAGTTACCACCATTGCTATCTAGAGCAGGAGAACTTTATTGATTGATTTGAATATCCATCACAGATTTCAAGCAACACCGGATCGAGTACTTAGTATGTCAAGTACCGGCTCTTGATGCCACTTGTTAGAATTTGTTGCCTGAAACAATGTGAATTACGGATGTAAATTGCAAAGTTAAAAATAATGTTGAAGCTAGTGTTACCACATTGCCTTTAACATGCAGCAGAAACGCAAATAGAACTTTGCACAAAACAAGTTTTAAATCACACTCCTTATGGTGTGTGATTGCCTCAAGGTGAAATTCACTATCACAAGTGAAACACAAAAACAATGCTGATGTTGTCTCGGTTCACTCCCTTGACAACACTGCATAAAACATACAGAGCACTATCCTAGCTTCACTCACTTGAATAATCACTCAAAAACAAACCTATCTAAACACAAAGATAGATTATAATCAGTCACTCTAAATCCTAGACTTCTCAAAGTTAACTATCTAACCTACACACACAACTGGAATGAAAGTCTCCAGCTGATTGGGACGCTAGGCAGATGTCGAGGAAGATGTCTTGGATTTCAGAGATGACACTAGATGCAAGATTCAGAGCTTCTCACAAACCACGGTGATAACCTGCTTGCATAAATGATTTTAAGGTCTAAGGAGACCTTAAATACTTCTTCCATCTCGGCTGAGTAGTTTCCACACGATCCTTGATGAATCGGATGCAAAACTACCGCCTTCCACTACCATTGCTGAACTGGACTCGAGATAACCGTCCTCTGCACTGCGTGGCACACGTTCTTGAACATCGTGTAACAATGGCGGTTACTCCAGCAACCCACGTTCTCTGCAACGGTTAGTGTTTAAGAGGAAGTGGGGAACATCACGTCCCTTGAAACTCGGAACAGATTCTGACCTAGTCAAAATCAAGCATAATCCACGTTTTAAATTAAAATAAAATATCTAATAAATCCCTTAAATCGTGGAAAATGATATGTGACAAAAATCACAATTTATTCTGATTAATTTAAAATAAATTAATCCAAAATACTAGGAAAGGATAAGGTTAGAGATCCGAGTGTTATACTCGGTGTGCTGAGAATGACGGACAACATTAGGTACGACATTGATTGCAATGTTATCGACGAAGTGATAACATCATCTGGAACACGTCATACTCAACAAGATGTTATGGCAATTTCAAAAGAACACAAAAGGTTTTAATTACATGTTCGAATAACATGTTCTGGACAATTCTATGAACATTCCGCTGCAAATCTGATTGAAGATCAAGACATGTACTTAGTCATGTTCTGAGACATGATCATGTACATGGTTGTCAAGAGAGTTTACAAAGAGACGTGTCATGCTAGATTCAAAGTGTTGAAACTGCAGATTCAAGATGGACGTTTCAGAATAGAAGCTACCTTGTTCGTGATGAAGATCAAGAAGAAAAGAAGGAGTTCTATTCAAGGAAGATATCTAAACTAGGAAAGTCCGATTTATTTAAGGAAATTATTTCCATGTTAAATCCTAGTCTAATTATGACTTCTGATTACCTTGTTAAGGTTATATCTGTTGTTTATAAATAGCTTGGGATTCAGACTAGTATAGGTGACATGAATTTTTACGAATACACAAAAGGGTTGAAAGTTAAAAGACTTCACATTCGAAGCATATAGTATTCGGGTAGACTAGGTTTGATCGATTAGATCATTGTGTTTCTAGTCTGTGTTTGAAACTCATTTTCATACACACTTAGAGGAGTCTCAGAAGAGATTTCTTGTAGGAACTAGAGGGATTCTAGATTGTAAGGGGAGCTCACAGTTCAGTTTAGTGAAAGAGGTTGAATCGGGTAGGAAAGGGGTCGAGTGATAGGAGTCTTCGTGTAATAACCTTTGTAACCATTCAATAGAGTAGTAAACTATTTCTCACGGACTTGATAAGTCCCCTTGACGTAAATCAGTTGATCGAATAGGGTTACCAACCTCGTGTTCTTTATTTGCTTAAGTTTTTACATTCTGACCTTACATGTTCACAACATGATGATGAACATAATCGCACAGTTTATGTAATTTCAAAAATGATGTTCGGCGCCATTGGAAGCTTGAGTCAATTGACTAAAGAAATATACAAGGTAATGATACACCTTGTTGAAGGATTGGAAGCTAATTGGGTAGAGTTTGTCTTCTCCCAATTCAAGCATCAAGTCATCAAAGTTGCCAACTCAAAAAAGACTGGGAAATTTGA
This sequence comes from Perilla frutescens, assembly GCA_026008535.1. NCBI lineage: Eukaryota > Viridiplantae > Streptophyta > Magnoliopsida > Lamiales > Lamiaceae > Perilla > Perilla frutescens. The sequence goes on along the minus strand of BRKX01000009.1, from coordinate 23,344,878 downwards.
GTCCAGGGTAGGACTTGTTCTAAGAATGAGCAACCTCCTAGAAGATATGCTGAATCTTCCAAATGATGATGCGCTACCAGTCCTCATATCCGACTGGATTCCTAAGAAAGGAAAATCACATCTTCAGTCACTCAAGAAAAAAAGGAGATCTAAAGCCAAGACTGGCAATACAACTTCAAGCAGTTCAGCTGCCAATGAAGTTCCCTCTCCACACTCCAAAAATAGATCATCAGTTGACTTCAAGCCCTGCACTGATCCAGATGAGCTCATTCCATTCATCGGAATCCCTCATCCAAATTATGGAGTTGATTACTTCAAGAGAGCCTGCCCTCCTCTCCAGCTGACTGAAGACAACATTCGCACTTTCTACAGTGGCGAATATGCAGTCCAGAGTGCACAGAATGATGTAACGAATCTCCTTCTCACTCACTTCACTTATGTTGCCAAGCAAGACAATCAGTTGCACCAGTACTTTTACGTATATAACTGGAGACATTCTATGTCAATCCAGTCACGTTTCTTGCTAACTGCCTTTCATGGAATGAGCTTTTGGCAACGTGAAGAGACTTGGAGTATTAACCATTTCCTCTAACTATTGTGCAAGTCCATCGGATAATGAAGCATCGACTTGGTAACAACATTCCAGCTAAGGCCATGCTAGCTGATGTTGAAGCCAGCTTGAGATCGCAAGGAGTTGAAACTGAAAGCAGTTTGCCAACAATCCAGTTGATCGATGTTGCCTACAACTGAATCTTGATCCAATTCAGTCAGAAGAGGCTTATTTACAAGCTGCGGGTACCACTGAAAAGATAGACCAAGATCTATCTCATACCCAAATCATGGTAACCCCAAGGAGTCAATACCTTAGACACAGTGGAGCAAAAGACAATGAAGATACTGCCACGTCTCCAGATCTCCTGTTCAGAGGCTATGTTACTCCTCTTATCAAGTCTTGCTCAAGAGCTGCAAAACTGATGGTAAATCAGTCTAGCTCATCCTGCAGAGGAATTAAAGAGCTGACCACCTTGAAGCTGACTAACTCAGCAGTTGCTCTTAAGCAACTTCAGCCAGAACTGATCTTTTTCAGGACACTATCAGTTCAGCTTCCAAAAGGAAAAGGTCAAAAAGCTCCAGAGAAAGCGGAGAAGCTAGTCCAGTCCGACCACTCAAGAAGAGGAAACTGACGACAAGTCAATCAGCAGCTGCTCAAAAAAACTGATTAAATCAGTTTAAAGGCGACAACATCAGTTTAGCAGGAAACTGACACCTCGAGCTCCAAGTCCCTCCCCTCATCAGCTTCCTGATAAATCCTCCTTGATAAGCTTCTCTACCCTCTATTCCTTAAAGATTATTTTTTGAAAAAGTTATCATTAACATTTCCAAATAAGCTTACTATTTATCTGAGTTGCCATTAAAGTCTCTATACTCAGCATTCAAGTATAAAGAGATTAATTTTCTGAGGGATATAAATATCAAATCTTCTGGCAAAATATTTTGCTATTTGTGGCAACTATTCAGATTTTCAAACCCTCAGATCTTAGCCGCTTGATCAAAAAGCATTAGTCCAGGTGGATAGTTGAGATGCATGCATCATTAATCAGCTAACTTTCTTTCAAATTAGATAGCTGATCAACCAGTAAGCACTCGATTGTTATGGTTAAATGCATGCAAAATCACTGTTTTTATAAGCAGCAGAGAAGTTGAATGAAAAACAAGAACTCTCAACAGAGACAGAACTCTCTCTCTCAACTCATTCATTCTCTTTGTCTTCTCACTTATCCAAAGCTCCTTCTTGCTCATCTCATATCATCGAAAAATGGTTTCTTCATTTGATTCGATGAACATCAAGCTTCTAATAAAGAAGCTGAAAAAGGATAAGTACGTTGACCGAGAGCTCTTTGAAGCTCGATTAGGTCCAGAGAAGACTAGCATGATCTTTCATTCATTGAAGACATGCGGGCTCTTGTCTTTCATGACAACTCAGCCCAAGAAGAAGCATCTCTCGCTTGTAGCTGAATTCTACTATAATGTGGAGATCACTGGACAAAACATATTGCCTGTTGTCCAACATCAGGTTATCATCATCAACAAGGATGTGTTAACCAACTTGTTTCAGCTCCCCGATAAAGGCCCAAAGGAGGATGAACTCGCGCTCCCTTCAAAGTTAGAGTTGTGGAATGGCTGAAAGCTTCCACACGTTGATCATCGAGACTTTTCAAATAATTTCAAAGATAGTCTCCCTCCAACAATAGTCCAAATCATGAACATTGTGATACATATTTTGCTCAGTATCATCACCAACGCACAGTTCAACGACAACACCTCATGGTCGCCATATAATACGGATGCAAGGCTAATTAGGCATCCTTTATATTGGCTCAGCTTCGCAGTCATGTGAGGCATGCTGAGATCGATCTAACCTCTGGCACATTCAAACCCAAGTTAGGATTTGCCAATCAACTCAGTCACATCATCGAGGAGCAGCTTGAAACAGTTCCTGGTGGATTTTATCTCACCAGAAGAGATCTCCTTCCTATAGTTTACATTCACCGCAGACATCGTGAAGTAACTGGCCGCCCTAAGAAGTCGAGACTTCAGCTAATGGAGGACCACAGCCCAGCCAAAGGAAAGCAGCCACTCATTTACGCTAAACCTCCAACTGATGTAGATCAGTCTTCCACTAATAGTCACTCTTTTACTTATATAAGTGATGAGTCAACTGCACCTACAACCAGCGAGCCTCCTTACATCGCTGACCTAGAAACTCTAGAAGAAAGCTTCAATGCAAGCCTTGACCAACGGCTGCAAAGTTGTTTTGGTCAAATAGGGGATCTCAGTCCCTTTCTCTTCGAACATCTTCGAAGATATCTCCAATATAACATGTGGAGATACCAAGTGGATGATGCCACAATGCTGCTAATGGCAGACAAGCGAGGCTACTCATACTAGATTAATGAAGGTCAATGGAGCAGGAGCTGGATGAACTATCCGCTCGATATACCTCCATCAGTCCCAGAAATCATGGATTCCATGATTAAGAGGTTTCAAACCTCGGTGCCTCATGATGCATTCCTTCCCAACCATGAACCCTCCAACTCATCCACAACTCTTCTTCAAGAAGATGCACTCATCAACATAACAGACGAGCCACTTCTCGGACTCACATCAGCTTCTTCTACCAGACAAGATCCATTCTCTTTACCTAATCTTGACCAACTGATGTCGATAGAGGAGTCATATGCATGGTTTTCCGCTCCAATGTCTGCACCCCAAGCTTCCCATATTACCGACAATTTGCTGGCTACTTATTTCTCTCTTCTGCCACAGTTGTCACTGCCCAACTATGATTTCCATCAGCTCGTCCTTTTGGATGATGCCAAAAAGGGTGAAGGATATGTTGATGATGGAGAATCATATGGAAAAACATATGATGGTCCCTATCAAGGTGATCTAACTCTTTGGGATGAGATCCAAAGAGAAGTACAACTAGAGGTACAGCTTCAGAGACAAGCTACCTTTCAGGGAAAAGCTACTCACGAGGAGGAAGCTACTCGTGAGGGGGGAGTCCAATTTGAGCAATGCCCAACTCAAAACTACTTTTGGACTTGGGAGAATGCCTAGCTGGAACAACAGCAAGAATGGGGTATCCACAGTATATCGGGCATCTCAATTCTTGATATTCTCTCTCTCTTTTACTGCCCTACATTTCTTCATCTTCTTTGCTCAATCAGTTTCTAAACATGCTCGTTTGTTAATAATACAAATATATTTTGATCATGCTGATATATCTTTCTGAATAGCTTAAGGCTTTCCATGCGCTCTGATAAATGAACAAAATTTGCATGATAATCATAATTGAGCTGTTTTAGAACTTTAACATTTGAAGCTTTTCAAGCTGTGCAAACGAGTATCAAAATATCTTAAGGCCATTTAAACTGTATTTTCTATCAGCAAAAACCCTGATGCCTTATAGATAAAACTCGTTGAGCTCAAATGTTATTTTATATTTCATTGCTCTGATACTCATCTTATTGTCAAAGCTCTGATGATCACATCTAAGCTCTGATACTCATGAATGACTAACTGTTAGCTTTTAATAGCTACAAGCATCTTAGAAACATAGTCTAATATCAGCCCTGATACCAAAATTGGTACAGGCTCAGATGCTCATTCATGAAAGATAACCTCATACAGTTTTTCCGTCATCATACCAATTGGTTTTGATATCATCAAAAAGGAGGAAATTATTAGGGAAATTGTTGGGAAAATCCCAACTGATTGTTTTGATGAAATGTCAAAACATGTGTGATGATTTAAAGAAAAACTACAGGTTATGAAAAGTTGGAAATCAGGGGTAATGACCAAGTAAGACTTCAGACATCAGTCTAGCTGAAATGAGAGACAGCTATTTTGAAGCATGGTCAACCAGCTTAAAAGGTTGCCTTGATCACACCAGTCAGAGTCAACTCTTCAAAGCTTAAGAAAAGCTATAAGGGAGGAAGAGAACTCTGGAGACTAGTAGGCATCCATAGATGAGTAATCATCAGTCCTAGCAGAAAGCCAAGACAGACTGATGAGAACAGAGCCAGCTTGAAAGCTGAAACTGAACTGATCAAAGATCAGTCAGTCACAAAGGGCTAACCCTAAACTAAGGGTAGGTCGGTACGATATACCGAAAATTTCACGTCGTACCGTATACCGTACCGAAATTCTAATATCGAAAAATTACATACTATTCTCATACCGAAACTTTTGGTATACCGAAATTTCAGTATACGTCGTAATAGATATTGATATTGTATCGATATTTTCGGTGTACCGTATCGTACCGATATTATACGATATACCAAATATACCAAACTTCTAAGGTATACCGAACTTTCACGGTATATCGAAAATACCAAAATTTTAACGTATGCCGAAAATACCGAATTCTACAAATAACAATATAAAAATTCATGTCTCAACAATCAAAATACCCAACACCAAACAAGTTTAATAGTTATTCACTTTAGATAAAATTTATATAATGAGATTTTTTATATAAGCAATTCTTGATTATGATTTATTAAATTAAATGTTCACTAATTTGTATTAAATTTATTTACTAAAGATTTAATTATTAGTATTACTTGATGATTAATTTTTATGCAATAGAGTGAATAACTAATTAATGGACAAATAAAGTTTTGTTCCATCATTCATATACATAGATCTCAGTAATTTTTAGATATAATTAATATTTGTATATTATAGTATAGAAGAATCAAATATAATCAAGATTAACATTTAACTTTTCAACGGAAAGTGTCATTTATCTAAGCTTAGCTTAATTTTAAATTAATAAGTTTTGATTCAACTTTTCAATGGAATATCTTATATTATTGCATTGTATTTCAATTTCCAATTTATATATATTTGATTGAATACTTCATTTTTTTTGTTTTCATCATCATCACAAACGTATATATAAATTATTTATCATTCATATATACTTACATTAGTCATGTTCATATTCATATATTCATTTTCTATTTATTCATTTTATTTTTAATTATACTCATAATTGTAATCTTGTTAGATAATTATATAATTCCTCATATTAATTTATTATTTTTCATTAGTCATGTTCAAAAGTCAATATAAATATTAAAGTTTTTTTTGTATGATAAAATTGTTAAATGTTATATTATTGCATTGTATTATTCTTTCTCATTTTGAATCTTTGATATATTTGATTAAATATTTGAGTTATAATTATGAATCCAAATTTTAAATAAATATACAATATTGTAGAATCAAATGAATTCAAATATAATTATATGATTAACTATTTCTTATTTTATTTTATTTTATTTTCCTTATTAATTATTTTACTCATAATTGTAATCCACATTTGTTAAGTAGTTCATTCATATTAGTTTATTATTTTTCAATATGAGTCATATTCAAAAATCAATATATAGATAGCGAAGTGTTTTTCTTATATCTCATAATTTATATATATCTCATATATATTTATTAATTTTCAAATATTGTATTTTTGCTAAACTTTTATAAAAAAACTTACTAAATAGTAATTTATTGCATTTTATTTCTTTTTTTTTCTCTTATTTATAAATCTAATTTTAAATATATGTTGCAATATTATAATTATAGCACTGAATTTTGGATGTGATTTTTTTTTTAAAAAGACGGTATGTATCGATATATCGATATACCATACAGTACCGAGACATCAATATACCGTCTGCATACCGGTATACCGTGGAGTTTCGGTACTGAAATCTCGGTATACCGTAATTTTTAAAAGTTCATACCGTTACCGTACTGAAAATTCACGGTACGGTATCATACAGTACCGAAAATCTCGATATACCGAAAATTCAGTATTTTTGGTATGTTTTCGGTACGATAAGTGCGGTATTTTGGTATATTTCCCCACCCCTACTCTAAACTGATCAAAGATCAGTTAGATGGAAGAAAGCTCTAAAAAGCTTTGAGTCAATACTGAATTGACCATAGATCAGTTCAAGGAGAGAAAAGCTCAAGCAAGTAGCCAACTGATAGTCCAGAACTGAAAGCTTTTGAAGCTAAGCTGCCAAGTCAGCTGAACTGAACCATATCAGGACTGAAGCTCAAGGCAGCTGAGGATCTGCCTACTAGACAATCTCAGAGCTGAAAGCCGAGATAGCTGAGAGCCCATCAGCTGAATGTCCAAAACTGATAGCCGAATCACCTGCTCTCTCTGACAAGCAGTCAATGAAGATCTTGACAGGAAATCTTTAAAAGATCCTGATGATCTTAGAGCAGAGGTCATTAAAGTCAAATGGCTAGTTCATTAAGAGCTTCAAATGGCTACAAGCATTAAAATGTCGCCGGTGAATTCTGAATATTCACTAATCACAATGATTAAAAGATCACTCATCTATTTAAAGAGAGTGAACTCAATTTTGGCCAAGACTTTCACCAATCTAACTTTTACTATTTTACAGAATGAGCTCTTTTTTCTCTTTCCCCATAGCTCAAAGCTTAATACTCATAAGTGTGAAAAGTCTCAACTAAGAAGACGCGCTTCGAAGTCTAAAGCAAGCTGCTAAGCTGACGCAGAATTCTAGCAAGAGCAAAGCTTCTCAGTTCAGTCCCTCAAAGATCCACCACTCAGATCAAGCTAAAGGAGCATTCCAGGTTGATAACAGATTCAAGATTGCCTTCTTGAAGATCGAGCGAGATCTAAAATTGTGTAAAGACAGGCAATAGCACCTAAAGTCTCAGCGAGCAGTTGGGACCGGTAAGTGTGAGCTGTCGACCTAGAAACCTGCTGAGGAGGAGTATGTACCGACGGGTCCGTTCTTTGGGGATAGCAATAGTTAGAAAGGAGACTGTGCTCGGGTTGAAGGGTGCCGTTTTCAAGTCCAATAGGAATTCTTCACTGTGTAACTGTAATAAAGAAACTTTACACTTGCATAGTGGATTGCCCTTCTACGGGAAGAAGAGAGGACGTAGTGCGCACATTGGTAGCGATTGCAGGCTATTATACAAGACGGGATTTACCCAGTGATATATATATATATATACACACACACACTAGAGTAAAATGGGAACCAACTTCTCTTGTACCTCGAGGCGGTCGACTAGGCCCGATCACTGTTGTTGTCTCTGTTACTAAGCTTGGCCTTGTAGAACTCAACCTTGTTCCTGAGCTTGGCCTCACTGAACTCGTCCTTAATCCTAAATCCCAGCTTTCACTATGGAACCAATCGTCCCAATTAGTCCCTATTTCCTCGATAGGTGCTTCCTTGACACGTGCTTCCTCAACACGTTCTGCCTCAACCAGTACAAAAAAATAGTTAGTATTATATAAAATTTATGGTTAAACATAAACATACAAACCTCATGATCATGTACTGTATGAGGTGGCAATGTCGGAGTGTTATCGATCGATGCACGATCAAGATGTCTACTCCGACTGTGACTCCTACTATGACTCCTACTACGAGATCTTGGGACAAGCTTCTTAACAATGCCCTTAACAAAATCCTTCAATCTCTGTAGCATGTCTTCATTTTCCTTCATGCATGCTCTATCACACTCCTCATCATACTGCCATCTCACGCTCCTCCTCATACTGTCTGCGTGGCCTCAGACGCTCCTCGTCACGCTCCTGAATAATACGGAGCATCTCTAGACCTGTTTGATGTGCCATATCTTGCATCCGCCCCATGTGTTTGCAACATTGATGATCCTCACTAGTACTCGACGTGGGGGTGGAAAGTCTAAGACGCTTCTCTCTAGGGCAAGTCTCTTGTCTCCCAACTGAATCAACTGTACCCGTATCTGCACAAGTACGGGGAATGCAACTGCCAGATCTCCTGGAATGAGAGGGAGCTATCGGGGGAGAGGTAGCTCTCGACTGACGGGCTCTAGCCAAATCTTCATAAACGGGCTTCATCCTCTTATTACACTGTGCCTCATATGTCACTTCCATACAATCACCGATCAAGACACTTCTATAATATAATGTGGCCATCTCAAGCTCGCTTGTCTCTAAATATATGAAACATAATTGCTGCAAATGATAAATAGTAGAAATACGTAGATAATCAATATAACACATATTCTTTAAAACAAATGCTTCCCTCCTCAGAAAATAATCCACCCAAACGTGCAGTCTTAGTCTTAAAAGTCCACCTCAAACACTTGGGCAACGCACCTGCTGATGAAACATGTGCACAATGTACACCGAATCGAGGTATAACCTCATATGCCCATACCTATAAAATAAATTATTGATCAAATTATATTTGATTAAATAAGATTACATTTATAATAATAACAAAATTAAAATAATATCAGTAAAGCCCACACTGGTCCATAGAAATGATAAGACATTCTTTGCTTTTACTCTGTCTTTTTGAATTTTCTTGTCATTTCCACCTTTGTAGACAGTACCAAACTCATATAATGCTCCAAAAGACTAAATGCATAAGCGCCCCATGGAAATGAGTTCCATCGATCTTGATCCTCAACTAAGACCCATACCCAGTCATCTATCATGTACATCTAGTCATATCCAAATATCATGTTGTGCAGGAATAACACATTGACGGCTATCACATAATCCATAACGTCATCTCCTAGGGAATAGGTCTTGAACCCCTCAAGTAGGTTCTTCACTCTCAGAGGTGTGTTCAACAATACACGATAATAAAATGAGGTCTTAGGAATCTCATATTATGAAGACAAATAAAAAAAGAATCCTCCGAACTGCAGTTCAGTCACTAATGCAAACTCACTAGAAGAAAATCTAATGTTGGTTTCTCCAATATAAAATCAAATATCATGCCCCCGTGCACCAGTCTCTCCTAAAATGTTCTATTAATTCGGGTCCGCTATTGATCACCTCTAGTACTTCTTTAATTATGTTCATGTTGTCCTTGCAATATAAATTGATCCCGCAAGTGACGTTCTATAAAACATCTCTTCTCCACACCCAAGAACGCTATTTTTTTTAAACAATAAAAAAAGTTATCAATAAATAATGAAATAATAATAATTAAAATAAAACTAATTTGTCATGCTATAGATACGTACATGCTGGAAATTCATCAAAGATTGAGAAGAAGAATTAATTATCATATAAAAAACGGAAGTACGGCCAATTATCAAACAAAACTATTATATACACGACATATTAATTCGTGAGAATAGATACTCACGAAATCTAATTTCGTGACAATATATAATCACGGTTTTTCCTTTCGTGATAGTAATATTAACGAAATAATATTTCGTGATAAAAAATACTCATGGTTTTACTTTTTGTGACAATAATTGACACGATAATATAGGTTTCATGAATAAAATATTGAGTAGTGAAAACAATTTTCGTGACAATATATTGTCACGATAACATATTTCGTGACAATATATGGACACGATAACTGTTATCGTGAGCATATTTAGTCATGAAAACGTTTTCATGACAATATAATGCAGCAGATCCAAAATACATTTTGAGGATTTTGGCTTTAAAATTCACAATCTACATAACCATCCAGAATCTAAATTCACAAAGTCCACACATTTCATTACTTTCCAACATTAAAATTTATTCTAACATGTTAATTCAAGAAACTCCACAATACCAATGCCTTAAATTGATCGACATATATTATAATAAAATTATCTAAATATTCAAAAAAAAAACGAATTTAATGTTCTAACCAGTTGAAAATCAGCAGCAACCCATGACTTGCATGACTCAATATCTTCATTCTGAAAATGACTAAACAAACACGAATTCGAACTTGAAAATATTCCACTCGATTCAATTCGTCCACGGGAAATTATACGCTACCCCCCGGGTAGTGCCTTTTTCAAGCTTTTTCCACCCCATTTTTCATATCTCCACTCTCACTCTATTTTTTTATATCTCCACTCTCACCCATTTTCTAAAATGATAATGGAATTCAAATTAAAATATTTCATAACCGATGTCATTTTCTCCCATAACATAATTTTTTAAACGCCAAATTTTTTTTCAAACGCCTTATTTTTGCACATTTTAACTAATTAATTTAAACATAATTAAATCTAACAAAATTACGTTTATTTTTACATAAAAAAAACAAAACAGGAAATCCATTTAATTCATATTCTCACAAAAAAAATGTTAAAAATATTTCAAATTAAAATATTTTCATAATCGATGTCATTTTCTCCCATAACATAATTTTTTAAACGCCAAAATTATTTTTCAAACGCCTTATTTTTGCACATTTTAACTAATTAATTTAAACATAATTAAATTTAACAAAATTACGTTTATTTTTACATAACAAAATAAAACAGGAAATCCATTTAATTCATATTCTCACAAAAAAAAATGTTAAAAATATTTCAAATTAATATATTTCATAATCGATGTCATTTTCTCCCATAACATAATTTTTTAATAACAATAAAAAATTTACCGATACGGAATATTTCATAAAAATAACTAAAACATAATTGTCGACGTATGTGCCAATATGGAAAAATTATTTTTCAAACGCCAAAATTATTTTTCAAACGCCTTATTTTTGCACATTTCAACTAATTAATTTAAACAAAATTAAATTTAACAAAATTATGTTTATTTTTACGTAACAAAATAAAAATAGGAAATCCATTTAATTCATATTCTCACAAAAAAAATGTTAAAAATATTTCAAATTAAAATATTTCATAATCGATGTTATTTTCTCCCATAACATAATTTTTTAATAACAATAAAAAATTTGCCGATACGGAATATTTCATAAAAATAAGTAAAACATAATTGTTGACGTATGTGCCGATATGGAAAAATTATTTTTCAAACCAAAATATTTCATAATCTATGTCATTTTCTCCCATAACATAATTTTTTAATAACAATAAAAAATTTGCCGATACGGAATATTCCATAAAAATAACTAAAACATAGTTGTCGACGTATGTGCCGATATGGAAAAATTATTTTTCAAACGCCAAAATTATTTTTCAAACGCCTTATTTTTGCACATTTCAACTAATTAATTTAAACATAATTAAATTTAACAAAATTACGTTTATTTTTACGTAAAAAAATAAAAATAAGAAATCCATTTAATTCATATTCTCACAAAAAAAATGTTAAAAATATTTCAAATTAAAATATTTCAAAATCGATGTCATTTTCTCTCATAACATAATTTTTTAATAACAATAAAAAATTTACCGATACGGAATATTTCATAAAAATAACTAAAACATAGTTGTCGACGTATGTGCCGATATGGAAAAATTATTTTTCAAACGCCTTATTTTTTGCACATTTCAATTAATTGATTTAAACATAATTAAATTTAACAAAATTACGTTTATTTTTACGTAACAAAATAAAATAGGAAATCCATTTAATTCATATTCTCACAAAAAAAAGGTAAAAATAAAAGTATTAAGTTTAGTAAAGAAAAAGAATAAGAGATTTGGAGTGTCTAAGGAAAAATAAAAGTATGGATATAACTTTATGGGACACTTGTCAAAATATTAGACACTAAGGCACTATCGGGGGGTAGCGTATAATTTTCCATTTGTCCACCTGCCTCCATAAGAATATTGATTCCAAAAAAATATATATGGGAATATTTTGGTGGTTTCAAGTTTAAACACGACCTAACTGGAACATTCACTCATACGTAATACGTTGCGCTGTTTCAAGCCATCAATTCGATGATACTGCCACTTCCTCAAAATTTCCCTAGCTTAAAAGTTGCAACACCCAGGGAAAAATTATATGTTGAATCTAGAATCCAAATTCTTGGATTGACATGAGCCCGGCTGGGTTCTCCACAATTTAGGAACAATGAGGATTTCACGAACTCATGCTTGCATGAGAACGATCGATCTTTTATCGAATTTGGTGAACAGGAAAACTAGATTAGCGTCAAGATGGGTTTCTGTTGAAAGTGGTAGACGCGAAGATTTTGATGAAGTATTGAGTAGAGGAAAGAGGTTCGCAGCTGTTTGGGGAAATGGAGATTTTGGGAGATTGGGATTAGGCAATTTGGAGTCACAGTGGAGGCCTAAGCCTATTTTGCCATCCACTTTTGGTGATCAGAGTTTGAAGGAGATCGCTTGTGGTGGTGCTCACACTCTTTTCCTCACTGGTGATTTTCCAACTCATGATTTTACAAATTCTGATTTTATGTTTTTATGGAGTGCGACTGTGTGCGTGTGTCTATAATTTCCATTTTTGGAATTCCTTCGCTGAATAGTTGGTTTAAATTTAGTTAAAGATTTATATGAATTGGAGGACCAAGTTGCAGTTATTTACAAATTGTAGCAAGGTTTTCGTATGAAGAGACTACCTCCTATGAGAATGGTCTGCGGGAAAAATGACAGATTAAATCAATCAACACTACCATTGCCTCATTTTTACTAGAGGGGATTCTATAAATTCTATAAACCAATCTGGCTCTGCAAAATGAGCATTTCTCTTGTGCATTTTTTTAAGTTTTCTCCCTAAGGCTCCGTATTCACTAGCTTATCTAAAAACCAATGGCTGGCTTGGATCATGTGTGAAAGTTCTCGGCTCCTTTCTTCTTAGTGTAATTACTTACTTCTGAAACATGAGGTATAATCAAACAAATGGTTCCCTTTGATTTTGCATTAGTGCTACTCCTACGGTCCTACCATTTGCTAGCACGAGAATTTTTTCATGGAGAGACAGAAGGTTGCTTTTTTCTCTGTTTCTTCTGCATCATTTCACCTTCTTGGAAGTCACTTTCAGTTCTGTACTCGAACATCATATTTACTAAGAAAGGGAAAAGTAATAGTTGGGATGCTTGCTTCCTAGTGAATTGCTACAAAGACTTTTAGGAGAATTGCTTGCTTGTGTTGCTAGGTTGCTCATTCATACTATCTGCTCTGCTTTCTGCACCAGGCCTGGTGGGCAATTCATCTATTCTTCTTACTTAGGCACTACCAAATGAACAACTTATGTGGTCTTTCTATAGCTTTAGGATGAATGCTTCAACGTTTTGATAATTTAGGTATTGAAATTCTTTGTATTTTCTGATGCTCGTAAATTATTGATTCAGCAGAAAATGGAGATGTTTATGCTACTGGACTCAATGATTTCGGTCAGCTGGGCATATTGGAGACTAAAAATTATACAACTGTATGCTTTCTCAATTCTCAACATCTATTACACTTTCGACCCTCCATTTGGAGCTTTGTTACTTTTGATTACATGTTAACTGTATGCTTTCTCAATTCTCAACATCTATTATCCATTTGGAGCTTTTTCACTTGATGCCTCCAATTACTGTTAAGTTCCCTAAATTGCTATCCTTTTTATCCTTTCATTTGTTTGATTATTTGAGAGTTTCACAAACAAATTCTTCTTTTTCCTTTTCTTTTACTATGCAGATATTTTGAGACACGGGCACTATATTGTGCTTTTTGTTTTTTGTTACTTCTTACTTGGAATTGATATTTGTTGCACTTGAAGATGATATTTTGGTAGTGTCTGTTCTTGAATATGATGATCATCTATTTCTATGATGATATTTCCCCCACCCTCCCTCCTACCAATTAAAATTTTCCTCAGATGATAGCTTTAACTTTAATCTGGCCATTTATTGTGAAACGTGTGATAGTGCAGAACATGCATTGCCACTTATGTCAACGTGCGTATTCACCAATCTAGGGACTCCATGCGAGTCCAAAACAGGAAAACCATAAACAATCTTTTGATCAATTAGTTACCTAATCTACTGCAGTATAGGGGAGCTGGGTGTCTTATACAGGTTCCTTTAACATTTGCTTTGTTTGATTGAAATGAACCTTGCATCCCAGCTAAAGTTTCTTGGAGGTTCATCGATTTCCAAGTTTGGTTTTGTACCTTTTAGGTTGGCACATGAACAAATGTTCATTGTTGCGACTTTGAAAAACTTAACTCTAGTTGTGGATTGAAAAGAACTGTGGTGCATTAAACAACTTTCTTGAGCGACAATTTAAAGGCAATAAATTATTGTAGTCCTAAAAAGTAAAAACAAAAAAAAAACATTCGAACGGTTAAGTTTATGAATGGATCTAAGAGAAACAGAAGCTTTGTTTTTCTCTAGCATTGGAGTACTTTGTGCCTCAGATAAGGGGAAAGAATGTTTTGAGTGCTAATTTATGTTGATAAATGCTTACTAATTTATCATCCATATTTAATTATGATTTTTCTACGTCAATATCTTCTGTTCAAAGAATCAGGTACAATGTAACTAAATTAGCTTTACAAAAATGGTCTTGTATGGAACGCTTCTATTAAGAGACCTGTGATAAAGAGAGTATTGTTAACTGTGGAGAACATTTTTTGCATTTTTGGTATTTAAAAAGATAAGAATAATATTTGATTGGATGTTGAATTTATTATCGGGTTCACCTTGTTCTATTTTTGAATTATTAGAATGTAATGAATAAAAAAACTGGATGCAGAGGCCAAGGCTGAAGCCATAACTTTCATCTGCCACCATTTATTTCAAGGGTAATGCTTAGGTGCTCTAGAGAGGCCGTAGTGTGATGTTGCTTCGGGAAAGATGTGAATCTAGGGGAGTAACAGATCTGCGAGATTATTGTCCTATAGTTCACATTGTTAAACACATTGATTATATCATTAACCCATTTATCTGAATGAAAATGTGTTGAACCATCTAAGTGATTTTCGTGATTACTTCTTTCCCTTTTCATTTGTGTACTTTCCTGATAGTAGACAAGAGTACATTTCTTTTTTGTGGTGGTTCTCTTTTTTTCTTTTCTTTTTTTCAAACTGAAGTGTAAACTTTGTGTGAGAAAGTTGTAGGAGGAGCACATATAAAATGGAAATTCTTTTCATAATTGCTGAGTGCTCATAATTTTTTTTAATGACAAATAACATTTAATGTCTGAAGCTCTGCTTTTGTTAGCTAAGTAGTTCGGATTTTATTTTTATGATCAATGGAAGAACTTATTGCTTTATTTGAGATTAGTGCGTTGCATTCCATGCAAATTGATTTCATTGCACATAATTATCACAGGAGCCTCACAGGGTTTCCAGTATTCCTAAAAGGATTGTTAAAATCTCAGCTGGTTATCACCATTCAGCTGCCATTACAGGTTCAGTATTATGCATTTTGTCTCCTCTTTTCTTTGTTAACATGGATAATTTTTATCTGTTATCTCTCAATGTTTTTGACTTTCTTATCTTGCATTTTGAGTGTTGGTATACATCTTGTTTGCTTGTGACATATTATGGTGAAGCACAGAGATATTAACTTCCTGTATCTGCAAGATATTGTCTGAATGATCGAAGAGTCCTCGTTCATATCAAGAAGCCTTTATACCTTGGGCTGATATGAAGTTATTACTTTTATGCTTGGAAGGATAGTGCGTTAAGCTTAATGTGCTTGATTTTTCAAATAGTGATATTGATAGAGAGCAGCGCATTATCTTTTATTTCTATTTGAGTTATTTAAATTAGTTTTGATTATTTACTTTAGTTTGGGTCTGGCCCACTTATGCATGGGCTTTAGGGTTAGGGTTTGCGAGTATTATTTATTATTTATAGTTGTTATTATTTGGAGAAGAGGGGAGCAGAACTTGGGATTTGGGACGGTATTTTCTACCGTAAGAATTTGGGACGGTATTTCTACCCTAGGCCTCAGTTTGAGGAGTTCTTTTAATATATAGTTCGTATTTCCTGCGTCAATCACCTTTACTCTATCAAATTGGTCCGACCTGCCGGATGGTGACTACCCGAAGCACCGAACAGCGCCTGGAGGGATTAGAGAAGGTGGTTGAAGAACTTTCCGCCACTCTACAGGACTTTCGCGCACACCAAGCTTCCACAGATGCGAAACTCGACGCACTTCTGAAGAAGTTATCAATTTCTACTGATGGTACCGACGATGCATCGAGCCCAGAATCTGGGCCAGATCCGACCGCTCCTCTTCAGGTTCTTCCGAAGATGGACCTTCCTGGCTTTGACGGCTCTGATGCCCTAGGATGGCTCGCACGTGCTGATCAATATTTCCTCGTTCATGACACACTGCAGGAGCAGCGCTTGAAGCCATCTCTGATTGCCATGTTAGGCCGAGCCATGTCTTGGGTGCAACTCCTATTACGCCGCTGCCCGACATTGACTTGGGATCGTTTTACCTGCGAGCTCCTACTACGTTTTGGGGAGAGCTCAACAATTAATGGGTACGAGGCGTTGGGCGCTACAAAACAGATCGGGTCTCTGGAGGACTACATTGCCGCTTTCGAATGTACGGTGGCTCAACTTCCAGATTTATCAGATGAACAATATCTGGGTTTTTTCCTAGGAGGCTTGCAGCACCAGATTCGCATGCAAATTCAAGATCCTACTATCCCCGATTACTCTGCCACTGTGCAAATGGCATGAAAAATTGCCCATTCAGACCAGTCTTCGTCGTTTTCGGCCCGTCCATACTCTACAACCAGCTATCCCTCGTGGCCCTCCTACACTCCGCAACCCACATCTGGAGCTCAGGGTACCTCTCCACAGCCGCGTCAGCCACAATTCCCTATTTCCCCCACTACCAATGCTGCGGCTTCTCGCAACCCACGTCGTTTCCGCCACATGACTGATGAGGAGTACCTAAAACACAGAGCTGCTGGAACGTGCTTTAAATGTGGTCTGAAATTCGGCCCAACCCATCGTTGTCCCTCGAAAACTCTCCATGTTCTAGTGGGGTGCTATGACAGTGATCCCATTGTCGAGGAGGATGTTCTTGGGGACTTTCCGCCAGACTAATCTCTTCGACTTTAGCCTTGAAGACAAGGCTGTTTCCGCCAGGGGTGCAATTGATAGAGAGCAGCGCATTATCTTTTATTTCTATTTGAGTTATTTAAATTAGTTTTGATAATTTACTTTAGTTTGGGTCTGGCCCACTTATGCATGGGCTTTAGGGTTAGGGTTTGCAAGTATTATTTATTATTTATAGTTGTTATTATCTGGAGAAGAGGGGAGCAGAACTTGGGATTTGGGACGGGATTTTCTACCGTAAGAATTTGGGACGGTATTTCTACCGTAGGCCTCAGTTTGAGGAGTTCTTTTAATATATAGTTCGTATTTCCTGCGTCAATCACCTTTACTCTATCAGATATCTTGTAATTTCTTCATTTTTGGGTCAGTTGAAGTAGATCAACCAGTGAACTCCTGTTGGAAGTGAATTTTTTGAAGTGCTGAAAGAACAGGAGCGCCTAGCTGCCTGTAATATACATCTGAAACACCTGAAAATAACAGAGAATATGAAGAACACTTAAATGATGCAAGATAGGTTCTTCAAGAAAAAAAGGTTAATTTTCAACAGGAATCTTAGCAAGGAACTTCATTAATGCTAGCAGAGTTGGCACATAATATCTAGTGAGCATTGTTGTCGTGGATATACTTGATGTCTTTTCACATACATAAGTGAATTTTATTGCTTCCAGAATGTCTTGCCCACTCCTAAAATCAAGGCACTTAGTGTTGGGTGTTTGGATATCTCATTGCTCATGCTCCAATTTAGGAGACAAGATACCTAAGAATGCCTTTGTGAGTTTTCTACTACTGAGTAAAGAACAAAATTACTACATTAAGCTCCATCACTCGTCATGCAAAGATTTTTGTGGAGCTTCGAGCACTTTTATATATGGGGTTATTTGTCAGAATGTTCTGGTGATAATTTCTAGAGATAACCTTTTTGTTTCTGAGTTTTATCTTAATGCATTCGTATAATCCTGATTCTTTGCTTTCTACTTCGATTTAAAAGTTCCTTCCATTCCAAAACCAAGTCCGACCAAGCTATAAACAGGCAATGAACTGCATTTCAGTCCTTTTTTTTTAATTGCAGTCTACAATATATTAACGTGAGACTTTTAAACCTTCTATACCATCTTTGAATTCTGAACTGAACATCTCTTAGCATGTTTTCATTTGGTTCCGTAATCTGGTCTTGCATCATTAAATTCCAGTACGACTATATTTTTAAAGATGTCTTACTACTCTAGAATGGTAAGCTAATAAGTTAGTCCAATATTCATCCTGATTAATGAAGCACAATTCATTGGCTGATAACGCCAGATGTGCTTAAATTGAGAATTCATCATCATATGGTAGAAAAAGGTATATTATATGTCATTGTTTGACTTATCCTTTTTGAATAAAATAATATAGTGTGAGACAGACTGTTGCTGATCCAAGGCTCTAATGGTATCAACAATATAGTTTCAATTATTTATTCTCATTGTAGTTTCAGTCCGGCTTGTCTTTGCCGGGTTCTGATCCTTCAAATCCTTCAATAACTACCATTAGAGATTAATTTATCCTGAAGATTTTTGGGTCGATATGAAATTTCATTTTATAAGGATCATTCGATTTGCTTAAGATGTTGTGATTCGGAAATCAGAATGGTACTTTGGTATTTAAAGGTTGCTTGGAAGTGCTTACTGTTGTCATTAGCTTATGAAGTTATGGCTATAATAATTTTTCCATCTTTTGTCTGGTCAAGGGAGCTTTCTTTAATCCTTTTCTTTTAACATTTGATATTTCTTTGCAATATTTTTCTATCGGGGCTGTGCTTTAGAGCCTTTAACTTTCATATTCAAATATGTCTATTTCTCCTTTTGCAGAGGACAGAGAACTCTACTTATGGGGAAGGAATGCAAATGGACAACTTGGCCTTGGAAAAAGTAAGTGAACGGTCCTGTGATTTTATCAGTAGTTTCCATATCTATTGCAGTAATTAACTTATCTGAAATGTCGCTCATCTTTAACCTGCTGAACTAGTTAGCTACAGATAATTCTTTTGGGTCCCGGGAAATAGTTGACTAATCTATTTATGGCTTCACAAAAGTAAATGTATAAATTATAATTATAATATAATCGCTCATCATTCAATGTATTCATCTATGCTAATCGCAACAAAAATGATATTAGAGTGCTTCCTCCATTGGTTAAAACAGATATATATTAGATCGTGTTTTCATATTTTGTGGTGAAATATCAGAGGAGAAATGAATTCTATGTATTTTCTATACGACTGATGATACAGGTATTAAATAGGAGAACAAGAGGAAAAAAATAGGAAACTAAATCATTTCGAAATCTGAAAAGATTATCGAACCGAGTTCCTCAAATTTAAGGTATTTACAAACTGATGCTCCTAATCTATTTACAGATCTTATGCAACTTGACACTTCTCCCCATTCAATTGCATGCTAGTGTTGATTATTATGATCCATTTGCTAGTGCTAAATTATAAATTCTTGTTCTTTAAAATTTGTAAATGTAAAGATAACACAGTTAAAAATCACCACTTACTCTTAGTATCAATCTGCAGAGGCACAAAAGATGATTCCTCTTCCCTGTAAAGTTCAATGCTTGGATGGTGTCTCCGTTAAAACAATATCTTTGGGGTCTGAACACTCAATTGCTATCACAGGTCTGTATGTTAATGCACTTCTTCATACGGGAATCTTCCACTGAGTTCATAATCATTATCCTATTGCTCCATGGCCTATTTTCTTTCAATGGTCTATTATATCCTTGGCCAGACAATGGTGAAGCTCTGAGTTGGGGAGGAGGAGAGTCTGGAAGGCTTGGTCATGGACATGAAGCAAGCATTTTGGGGTTTAAAAAGAGCAACAGGTATTGTTTTAACTTTTAATTAACTAAATAAATGGATACAAGTGTCAAGTGCTTATTAACAAATTCCAATATCCTGTTTATCAAAATGATAGTTCCCAGGTTTTATTGTTTTCACAAATTGCTTTATTAAAAAATAGATATGTAAAGATACAAATAACAATCTTATGTTGTTGGAATTTGGTTTCTCAAAAGAAAGCAAGGTATAAAGATTGAATAGATAAATAGCAGTACTTTGTTTCGTTGTAGAAACCAGAAAATCTAGGGACTAGTACATTCTTAACATTGGTGGTTCAAGTTTTATTCACCCTTAGGTTATAGAATAGTTGGCTCCTGTTCCGCTATGGTGTTAGCTTATAGGCTTTGATGTTAGACATGGGCATGGATCTTAGGCTAAATATGCCGTACTCCATACAGAATAAGAGTTCCATCCCTCTGTGCATTGCCATGTAACCAGAAGTGGCTAGAACATGAAGTGAGTAGCTCCCTAAGGCATGTAACTGAGAATGTAACTTTGCGAAGTGGACATAATCTTCAGGCATTTTATTATTCAGCGGCATCGCTTGTTCTTGTAGTTTAAGGAGAAATAAGAACCAAATTTCTGACATTATGGTGCAGGAATCTGTTGTGTTAGCTCTTATGTAATGTTGTTGATTTGAAGAGGGCATTGCATTAAAAAGGGATGGAGTTTTGACTTCACAGTTAGGCTGCAACTTGGTTAGATGTGAGATATTCCTTGTGATGGAATGAAAAATTATGCAACTCAGTTTGGCTACTTTCCTTGTAATTCTACTGCTATGTTAGCAAGGGTCCCTTCGACAAATAAACTGGATCTCAAAATTAGTTAGAACCTCTTCAAAAGTATCATGTGATTTGAACTATTGTTAAGTGTAAGACAATTGATTGAAAGGTAGGCCCGCCTAGTAGCACAAGGCACGGCAGTCATTCTCTCTGCAAGGAAGTTGAGTTCAGTTATTAGTCTTACATAGTCATCCTTGATTATTAGTCCAAAATGCAATTATTTGGAAATAATACCAGATAATTTCTTATTTTCTTATTCTCTCTCTCTCTCTGTTTTTTTCTTGCAGTGAGCATACACCACGTCTAATTAAGGGACTTGAGGGAGTTCAGGTACATTATTTGTGTCATATTAACCTTATCATTTAATCTTTTTATCAATATGTTGACAATGTTGGTTTCATAATATTAGGTCAAAAGTGTTTCTGCTGGAATGCTGCACTCTGCCTGCACTTCTGGTATGATCCTTTCGCTTTGGTCAATGCTTTTCTCTTCTGTTGGAATTTGGATATGATAGCCATAGCTTCCTAGCTTATCCATTTGTTTGAATGTCACAGAAAATGGCGCTGTATATTTTTTTGGTGAAAGAGAATTAGGAAAATGGGTAAAGATTTATTTTTTCCAGTTTATGAAGCTGAACTTCACTTTGTTTCAGACTTTTTATACTAGGTCCCTCTGTATCTGATTCACATGGTTTTTATTCCAAAATATCAGGGCAAAGCGAAGAACGCGACAACACCGTTTACAATCAGCACACTGCCATTTTCTGAGGAAGTCGTTTGTGGTGCTTATCACACCTGCGTAATTACAAGTAATCATTTATCTGATTTATTTCCTTATTAACAGAAGATGAGCCGATAAAATCTTAGCAAGTCGTGCATTTGATAAGTTTTTACTTCTATAAAAGTTGATGTCATCAGTTGAAACTAGACCATAATATCACCACTATATTTTGTTCTCAGAATTGTTATTTGCAATGAGTTAGGTCAATCTGCTAGTGGTCATTAAAGCAGAATCTGGGTATAACTCTAAACTTTGCTTCTCCATGAATAGAAGTTACCAGCACCTTTGAAAGAGTAACATAATATTATATCTTAAGTACTATGGTGGGGACTCAAGAGCAAGACTCTGAAACAATTTGCTCTGCTAAAATCTACCGCGCATTCATCCTTATTTTTCACAGGTTTAACCTAAGTTGGTAGAGGAGTCTATTAGACTAACTTCTTATAAAAAATTCAAGGTTTTCTGTAACAACCAACGTGACGTCTCACAATCATCCATATTTAATAAGGGGCATTGGTGTCTCATTCCTTCCACTCTCTAGGATTGCTCAAAGTGTACACAGGACTTGACTGTATGCACCTATTAGCAGCAGGATTTGACTCTCATTACCATTTTGTCATGCACCAGGGCAGTAGGGTGGGGACTGAATGTGTCAGCATCTATTTTGTGTTGGTTCTTGCTTGATAAATTGATTAAACTTGCACCAACTTATAAACCATCATAATTTGGCTGTCACTGAGATATCACAGATGGATCTTGAGATTATATATTTTTTGTTTTTCCTCTTTTCTTTGTTCTCTCACTTCTAATGTTCTTTTCCTTTTCTTTCTTTATTTCTTCTGTGCTGTGCCATCGTACCATTATCTTGACTCTTGATAATATAATCATCAAATAGTTGAAGTCATGTTCTCCAAAATTTAGTTTAATTTACTTTTGTTGAAATGTGGTACTGCGGTCTAAGAAGATGAACATGAACACCACATACCATTACCATGGGAACACGCTATTTATGCACAAATAGAAGGTTGCCATATTCTACAGCCACATCGAGTAAAGCATCATATTTTCCGATTTCCATCCGGATTATTATTATTTCCTATTTTCCTATTTCCATCATATTTTGAGTCTCTTTTTATTCCTTTTAATTTAAGTAGTAGAATTGGTGTCATGTAGCTATCAGAAGAGTTATGTAGGCATTGAGTTGGCAGATTTTTTGCATGGGTAACTCTTCACAGCTCTCATTTTACTCCTTATAACTCCCACAATTTTATAAAATATATATTTTAATTAGTTCGACTTTTTTGCACTTTAGCTCCATCACTTAAAACCCTAAAAGAATATCATAACCCCTTATATGTATAACCCCACCCTTCTTCATAACTAGAAAAAAAAAATCTTCATCATCTGTGATGTCTCGTAAATTTTGAGCCTTGGTACGTGCATCTTAAATCTACTGAATTCGGCGACCACTTCAATATCTAGCCAGAAAAGAATATTTAAAATACAAAATTTGAAGTGAAAAAAAAGGACATTCTTTCAGCCCCATTTTCTGGGAACTAACTGCCATTCTAAAACTTCTCCAACATCTTTCTGGAGTTGGACAATTTACTTTTCTGTATTTGTACACCAGACAAAATAATGATAATTTCATCTGGTAGAGAAGTAAATATTCCTTTTCTTTTTTCATTTTTTTTAGTACCAAATAAGAGATCTTATTACTTCTGTAAATCAAACTGAACAATGCCAGATAACCAAGGAGTGACAAAATCACTAATATTGCTCACAAAACTAGCTGGCCAATGAGCCGCCCTGTTCGCTTCACGCTGCACGTATAAGAAAGAATGTACAAACCTTGCTCTAGCTTATGAAGAGCATCAAGAACATCACATTCGGCATCAAGAACTGTGTGTGTGCCCAATGTGCCTTGCCAAAGCCGCAACAGAAGATCTTTTTTCTAGTCATGAAGAAGGGTGGGGGCTAACATGTCTTGAGGCTATGATATTTTTATTTTGATTTGAAGTGATTGAGGCTAAAGGGTAAAAATGTCTCTCTAAATAATATTCATATTCATATTTTATAAAATTATGGGGGCTATAAAGAGAAAAATGTGGGTTGTGAATAGAATATACCCTTCTGCTTGGGCAAGAAGAAATTCTTGATCGGCTGTTTGGCTTGAGACAGGCATGCTTGTGGGTTGTCTTTTGTTTTCTGCTTAATTAAGAGCAATATATCTTGGTTCTTTTGGTTCTCTCTTCTGTTTGCCCTTATACTCTTTCAAATTATACACAAAGAAGAAGAATTAAATATACTAATTTGATAATACAAAAATGAAGTCAACAGTTCATAACGAGGGAAAAAAAATGTCCAATCAAAATCAAAAGCATTCGTATGGGAAAGTCTTGATTAGCATATTCATACGTAAATTTGTTCAAACCTTTTTGTTGCTCTTCTTTGAAGTATTAAGCCTTAAAAGCTGACAAAGTACAATTTAACCTCTATTTGGTCTTAGTTACTTTTCTCATCCTCATAATCGAAATGTACTTTAGCATGCTGACTGGAACCTCAGAATCGTTAATGTGTTTTCATTGCCCCATTGTGTACTAGGCATGATAAGTCAGTAACTTCTTTGAAGCACGTAACAATTAAAGAAACATTTTGTGATCATGTTGCTGTTGGAGCAATGTACTGTCTAGTGATGGTGTGCTTCTCTTCATAATCATTCTCATTGGCAGATTTTAAGTTTGACTATGTGTTTGAAATTGCCATTGACTCTTTATACAAGGATCTTTAATTGTTTCCTTTTCTATCAAGTATTTTTTTTTTAAATAGTCAGTATTTTTTTAATTATAATCTACATGTATCATTTATTTGTTGAACAGATTATCCTCTACTTTATCTTTTTAACCCATGTTAGCCATGTTACTGGTTCATTCTCCATCTATTAATTTATGTTTGTAACTCTTCTATCACAAAGATGGCGGAGAACTGTACTCATGGGGATCCAACGAGAATGGTTGTCTCGGCATTGGGTATATTTCTTCACATATATAAGTGTTCTTGCAAGAACTACTAGTTACGTTTCATTGTCTTTACACAATCCAAAGTACTTCTGATTGACATATTATATCAGGTGCACAGATGTCATTTATTCTCCCGAAAGAGTCCAAGGTCCGCTGTTTAGTCAACCCGTTAACAAGGTTTGTAATGACAACTATAACCGTATTGTTAATACATATGCACTTGATTCTGTCATTTGTAAGATTCTCTGTTTCTTATGTATTTTACAATTTTGTCATAAATAGGTATCCTGTGGTTGGAAGCATACAGCAGCAATATCTGGTAAAGATTTTTGACAAGACTGCTCTATTTTATTAATTTTATTTATTTATTTATCATTATTATTATTATTATTATTATTATTATTATTATTATTATTATTATTTTATTTCATTTATTTTATTTTTTAATTTTTTTATTGTATGTCTTTTGATATGCAATCCGTGTATGGCTTTTAATCTTGCTATTATTATGAAAAGGTTCATTTGATAACATGTAGTTCCTAGACTAGATGAGCTCTCGACACTCTTTCTCAGGCATTTAAAACCGCTTTCGTATCACAATCACTTGAAGTATTTTTGTTTTATTTTTATTTTTATTTTTATCTCTTGTTATTGTTTTGCACTATATACATCCGAGCTTGGAAAATCTCCCAGTTAGACCTAGGAATAGGACTGAATGCCAAAATAATAAAAATGTTGAGAGTCAGCAAAAAACTACCCTTATGGTTTAATCAATTTACAAAAATAATATATATATATATATATATATATATGAAACCTATCGGAAATTGACTAATGTGCGTTCTTATTTTACCTTCAATTATGTTACAATTATTAGTATTTACTATTTAGAAAAAAAAGACCCTAACACTAAAGACAAGATACTAAGTAGATAAGTATACTCTCTTTTGTTCTGTAAAAATATGTATGATTGGCGGGTTTTTGGGAAAGTGGGGATGATGGGCAAAGAGGAGGCTTCTGGTGCTGTGAAGAAAATATTTGGTGTCCCTCTTTTGCCTTTCCCTTTTTTCACCTAAAGTATTTAATTTTGTTTTTTAGGATATTCATAATTCAACAAGTCTTTCTTTCTTTCCAAAGTTTGTAATTTGTCCATTATGAAATGTTAAATATGTTATTTAAATTATATTCTTATTTGATTCCTTAGAATTAGGAAACAAAATGATAGGAGAAGATCACTGCTTATCCTAAAATAAGAAAATCCTAACTTTGACAGCTAAGTATTCAACAACTACTACAGCCCCCAGTCATTACATCAATATGCGGTGCTTTATTAAGAAAACTATGAGGTTGAATTATTGTCATATTTTTCTGTTTTATATCGACTTCTTTGCTAACTGGCCCGGTATGGGTTCCATATGTTTTTTGAATATGTGGTCTGCAAAATGCAAGTTACATAAGCTTGTGCTGTGTGCATATTTTTTTATCCATTCATCCAATTTGTTGCTGATATTCAGGCGGTCATGTTTACACGTGGGGCTGGGGTGGTTCAAACGGAACATTTAAAGAAGATGGAGATTCACCAGGAGGACAGTTGGTTAGATTTTATTCCTTTACTTTGTGTTGATTTTTTTGTTCCTAGTCCACCAGTCTTTATGCTATCCAGCTTGAGATTATTTTACTTTATATACTCTTGTGTTATAGATTTGGGTGTATAGCTTCAAAATCTGTCTATAACAAAACTAAACTGCTTTTCTAGGGTCAAGGTGATGACATTGACTACATGGAACCAATGTTGCTCGACTTTCACCAGAGCGTCAAGGCAGTTGAAGTATCTTGCGGATTCAATCACACTGCTGGCATATTCGAGTTATCGGACTGAGGAGCGATGTTTTTTTTCATCGACCGTGTTGAGGACATATTTCGGTATTGTTTAGCCCTCCACATCATGATATCAGAATACAGGGTTGAGGTCAGTTGCAACGCTTATCAATAAATTTACGCAAAATCGGATAAATATACGATTGAGGTCTGTTACAACAATTTTTTTATTAACTTTACTTCAAATTGGATCATTGACATGTCCATAAATAAAAAATGAAAGATTGTGATCATAGAGATATTGGTTCTGTTTACATGGGTGTAACTGTAAAAAAAGCGTGTTGTACTGTATATATTGTACTTGTTGTACAGTAAGAATTGTACCGTATTGTGCTTGCAACTTCGTTTAATAAAATTGTTGTTTAACGCATCAACCAATTACTCTATCAAACATATATGAACACAGATCTTCATACCCGGACCCAAGTTCATAAAATGATTCAAACACAAAACACGAAAGACTAACATTTTAACAAAAATTTATATAGGGAGTTTCTGTTTGCACCCCTATATTTACTCTTTGCACCCCAAAAGAAAAAAAAGAAAAAATAAAATAGTTTTGAAGTTAATTAAATGCCCTTTGTTCAAAAAGAAAAAATTAAGTGTGGTTCGAAAATGAAATTTTGAACTCATCGTGTTTGTTCAAAATTTTATTTTTGAACGTACATAATTTTTAAAATAAGTCACGTTCGGAAATTAATTTTCGAACACATAATATTTGTTCGAAAATTGATTTTCGAACAAACATGGCATGTTCGAAAAATAATTTTCCGAACGGACTCCATGAATTTTTTTTAAGTACCGTTCGAACACAAGATTTCGAACATATCCATTATGCTCGAACAGAAGACTTCGAATATATTTGTTCGAATACACAAGTTCAAACAGAACGCGATTTTTTTTTATGCTTTTAATTTTCAGATTTTATGTTTTTTTTTTTAAGTAAGGGCATTATAGTCAATTTTAGAGATGCAAAGAGTAAAAAAGGAGGTGCATGGAGAAGGTATGGTCCAAAGAGTAAATATGTGGATGCAAACAGAAACTCCCTTTTATAAGATGATTTAAGAAGTCCCGATCAGTTAAATGAATGAAACCGGCCCAAAAACTCACTCAAAACCCGCCAATAAAGCCCAAACCTGTGTCCAAACAACTTTTTTTTCTTTTTTGTTTTTTAAGATTTTTTTTTCAAAATTCTTTTATTTAATTTAAAAAAATTTAATTATTGAGTCTAGTGCATGAGTCCACGAGTTAATTATCAAACACGGGACACATGATATATATTCTTGGGAAATAAAAAACAAAACAGAATTAAAAATAAAAAAAAGGTGAAAATGGCAGGACGGTTTCATCAGGAGATGACCCCACACAAGTTGTAATGAAGTACAAATTCAACAGCGAGGGCAACCAACTCCAAAAGAGCAGCAAGAATCAAAGTCCAAAAACTACGTTTAAAATATACAAAGTAAGCTGGTGGAAGCGCTCACTTCTTACATTATCACAATACTGGGTTTTTCTAATTACATCACAACCAAAAAAACAAAGCAAATCCTAGAAAATGGTGAAAATTTCTATATATTACATGCCCCTTGTAGCTCGAACTATAGTGTGTTAAAGAATACAAAAAAATCGACAAGCATTTTTTTTTTAACCCACTAATAAGAGTGTTACCTACGGGGTGAATGAAAAATTATGTGTAGGGGCAATTTTTTGGGTGTTTAGCATACTTGTCGACAGTCTCGATGGCAAAATTGTGAAGGATGGGAAAGATCAAGAAAGCTGGAGGGCGATCTCTTGCAGAAGTAATTTCTTTTGCGACGCATTGATAATGCCCTTACATTCTGCATCCACCAACACATCCGTCATTATAGCAGCGGCATGGCCTCTTCGTCCCTCCATTGCAGATGCTCTTCGAAGCATAAACATCTAATGACCAAGGAGTTCTTAGTCTTGCATTTATTTACACACACATCTATACATATACATTAGACATATTACAGTGGACAACAAACAGATCATAAAGTATAACTCAAACTTCAGTTGGAAGTTCGTGAGGTGCAAATATCCACTCTTACCATGTAGGAAGAGAAAAGCCTTTCTAAGCAATATTATTCATATATTTTCTCATTTAAGACACTTAAAACTCTGTAATGATAGTGTTTGAAAGGCAATACAGTTGACCTCTCCGTACATCCATGGTAAATATCGAAAATGTGACCATTGAAAGAGATTAGTCCAAAATGTTACTGAGTTCTTATAACACTAACATAAATATTAGTAGATAGAGGAGACATCAAGATGAATACCTGAAACAAACTCTTTACCAGGGAATTAAGAAAGTGAAGAACGAACTCTTGCGTTCAGACCATCTACATCTGGCTCTATTCTAGTGAAGCTACTTCAGTAGTAGACAATTCTAAATATGTTGGGTATACATTGATCACAATGATCAACAAAACACCATATTTTTAACTCCATGTCTAATAAGACCATATATATCATAAGCATATGGAGCTCATGAATAGATGCAGGAATGCATGATCTCCACATTTTGGACATGACAAGAAACAAAATAGATGAGCATCAGTTAGTTATCAACAAAACCAATCAGATACCTGTCCATGATGCGTTATTTCTAAACATCCAGGTTGCTGAATAAAAGGTTCCCCATCAATTTGCACTGGAAAAGGACTGGATACATGTAGCCGTACAACTTTCCCTTGTGCTAACCTAGTTGCCTGCGAAAGCCCAACCTGCAAGAACAAATTAACAATTAATTAGTCAATCTCCTGCATGACAAAATCATGCATCGAGCAAATAATTCATAAATGCAAGTTCTTTTAGTATGAATAGTGAACTGCTTTTTATACAAGGGCAAGAGAATTTGTGTTGTCAGAAAGGGAAATCTTAACCAAAGCTTCAAAAATTGGTAGAATTTTGGAGGTTCAGCACATGAAAGAACTTTTCGCTGCAGGCACCTATCATTAATGTATATCTAGAATCAAGAAACCATAATCCTTTGCTTATGGGACTAGTCATATAAAAAAAAAAACATATGCTTTTAGTAGACAAGTACTAATTTCATGTAATATTACAATATTGGTATTGCACAAGGGAGCATTATAAATCCTCATTGGTATCATACCATATTAAAAGCATTCCCCTACAACGTTGAGAAAATTGCAAATGCCATAACTTTAGACATGACAGATGACTTCTTGACAATCAATCAACTCTAAAACTAAGACAAAGTTAATAAACACATGATATATGGAGTAAAAAATTCAAACCTGGAGTTTGCCTAGGTGCCATGATCCAGTAACACAGACAACTTCAAGCATTTTATCATGAATGTACTGGTGATTGAAATTATCATCATGTTCGTAATCATTTTGCCAAAGGTCAACTCCGCCCATATAGCTACCAATGTTAAGCACAATTAAACCCTCAGCATCCTGAAGGAGAAAAAAAATAACAAAAGAAATATATTAAACATGGAAGAGAATAGGTATTTCGATAAAAAAGACATGGCTTACTTTCGGTATCTCAATATCTTTCTCATCAACTTCAAGCCACACTTGCCATGGCAAGTCCGCGCAAGCTCTGTCCATCATATCCCTAGCACCTTCTTTGGCATACCTAAGTTTATTTAAAAACTGTTCCAAGACTTATATTAGCCAAGTTTGAGAAACTTAATTCCAGAAGGTAAGGAAAAAAATGCTGGTACACATTTTAACAAAACATAAGTGTGTGTAAGAGGTGATAAACTTTATACCTGACTGTAAAACTTTGCGGGGTTTTCTTCCCTATCTGTGTGAAATTCATATGCAACCTTTGCATCACATCCAATACCTGTAGAAGAGAATCCATGAAATCAATAAAACTAAAGGACAGACAAAAACAAAGAAAAACTATTTGAGAACTTAAAAAGAATATGTATCCAGCAAAGAAACAAGTGGATTAATTTACTCTTTTGCATCTGTTGTAACTATAAGGAAATGGTGACTTTTCTTCATCAAACCAAGAGAAGTATGGACACGAGAAAAATTGCACATTACCTAAGTAGTTCATCATGAACTTTGATTTGATTTTACTAGATTCACCACAAGTTTTTTCTTCTATTATGTTGACTTTCCAGCGATCAAGCATTGTGACTGCTGCATTGTCTACGTCAGTCAAAAAAGTGCTCAAGCCACCTTGTCCGTCGACAACAGAAAAACCCCCACCCCAATGCAGGACCCTTGACAAATCATTTCCAGTTCCTAAAGGAAGAACTGCAACCGGTGGGGGCGACTCATAATTGTACCTCTCTATTGCATCAAGGACCCAAGCAACCGTCCCATCACCACCACAAACCAAAACCCTAAAGTATTGTAAACTGCTGAACAGCTCTAAGCCAGCCTCTGGACCTTGAGAGGAACTGAGTTCAACTACCTGTAAAAGAACGACCAAGCATAAGCCAAGAAACAAACTACACATAAAAGGGCATTTGAAAACAATGACTGAGGCACAAATTTTACTTTTAGTAAAACAAAAATGTAATAATGTGCATAAACTCTAAAAACAAAATATGAACTATAATTCTCTCTCTCTCTCTCTCTCTCTCTCTCTATATATATATATATATATACACACACAAACACACACACACACACACACACACATACATACATACATACATACATACTGGGAGTGGAACTAGGAACCCATCATATACCATCCAACTAGATGATCTAATAGCTGAGATTTAATTTCAAAGTCAAGGCAAAAAAAGAAGAGAACAAGGGTATAGTTGTCTAATCCTTATAAAAAAGCTGATGTCATCACTTCTTTAAAAAAATCTTAAAAACTTTAAACGATCATAACTCACTAGTTTCAAATCAGATCATCACAAATAATATACCAAACTAAAGCTCTTTTCATGCTCTTTAATTCAAAATCAACCATGGATAAGTTTGTTCAAATAAATATAGATAAAAAATACAAAATATACATTTTTACTCGTGTCTAGCGCGAAAATGCTTTCGTTAGCTTTTAAATAATGGTTTTACGATAAGTTGATTACGTATGCTACCGAAGCATTTATTATATGCTAACACATTGTATTCATTGTACTAATAATTGATTATCATATTATTAATGTAGTACACATACTTATATTGTTATTATGATTTATTACATTTCAATTAGGACTTATAATTATTTTTTATGAGTTCATTTTTATGTTTTAGTTACTAATTGATTATTATATATCTTACTTCATCAAATTAGAATATATTAATTAGGGTTTTTTTAATCCATTTATGATTTATACCTTATGCTAACGATGAATTGTCATATGCTAACATAGTTTATACGCAGTTCAGATAAAACAATATCATAATGCTAACCTTGTATATTTATATTGTTATTATGGTTTATTCCATCCAATTAAGATTGATAATTGTTTTGTAGAATTTAATTCTATTTTTTAAATTATTGGAGTTTATTACATCTAAATTATAGTTTATTTCATCCAATTATGATTTATAATTGCATTTTAGAATTTAATTTTCGTTAACAATATGAGAACTTTCATTAGCATTGCGATAAAGCTTTGTTAGCATGACAGTAATGCTTCGTTAGCATGACAATACTGTTATCAACTATCCAACGCCTTTTTTATAAACATTACCGAATTACGTTAATACCCTCGCATAGAATCTAGACCATAGATTTTTGTTGATTGTATGGTGTGAGATGGATTCCTAGTTCTCACGCTCAGATTGATTTGCAGTATAACCACCCTATATATATATATATATATATATAGAAACAGTTCTGATAAAATCAATATATTAACATTAAAAAATGAATAACTGATT
This sequence comes from Perilla frutescens, assembly GCA_026008535.1. Classification (NCBI taxonomy): domain Eukaryota; kingdom Viridiplantae; phylum Streptophyta; class Magnoliopsida; order Lamiales; family Lamiaceae; genus Perilla; species Perilla frutescens. The sequence continues at coordinate 23,312,350 of BRKX01000009.1, read as the reverse complement.
ACAATTACATCATAACCGTTCCTCTTTTAATCTTCAGATCATTGAAATTTTAACATAATAGCTTCACAGCAAATATCTAGAAAGCATCAAACACAAAGATGACATAATGAATGTTATGGTAGATTAAAACCATAAGTCAAGTGGGAGTATAATCATTGCATAGCTATAAGAAAAAGAGGACATCAGAAAAAATGCTCAGCACCAGAATTGGGGAAGAAATAGTTTTGCTCTGTTTATGAACTAAGAAAGAGAAGGATTACAAGACTGGCATCCAGATTAGCTGACACATCAATACGTTCCTCCTTAAGTTGACCGCCTGACCTAAAAGCTTAAGTTGATAGAGAATGACCAACAAAATAACCATATTCTGTGATAGGTGTTAAATGACCATCTCACCTAAAAGCTTAAGTTGATGGAGAAGAGCATCAATTTAATATTTAATTTAATAACTTCAAGCTGGTTTCTTTTTCTTTTTTCTTTTTAATTAAAGCCTTGCACGTGGTAGTGAGAGTCGAATACAGGAGACTTTTATTTGACCTAAAAACTTATAACAACAGACCATTTTATAGTTAAAACAATTTCATTTGATACCACGTTAATGACCACCTCATTTAATAACTGAACCTGATGGAGAGGACTGAGGAGTATCATTTTAATGTTTAACTTAATTACCTCAACAATAGCTTTTTGAAGTATGTCATGTTTTGCCTCTAATAGTGAATGTGGATTGTGGAGAGTAAAGAAAACAGACCATCCAAGAGAGAAAGATGAAAAGGTGCATGAAACAAACAACATATGAGTGTTTCAGTGCAGCACAAAATGTGTGTCAATAGCAAAAGATATGTTGCAGAAACTACATGAAGAAAGCCGAAATTACAAGCACAGATATAGAGGAAAAGAACCTATCCTTCTTAAACATGGCATACAGATATAATTTCAACGCAGATATTGCACTAGTCATACCATTATAGAATCGTTTTGTTTACAGTAAGAACTACGAATATGATTCCTCATTTTGACAAATTTTAAAGCAAAGTCTTAAATCATGATCATAACTAATTGAATGTTGTACTCCTGAGTTCAAAAAGGGCTCCTTACCCTGAGTTACCCTTAGTTAATAGGCTTCAAATTTATATTCTTAGATTTATAAACCATCACAGTACGACCTTCTAGTTTCAATGAGAAAGTGTTGATGTCATAGTTTTCTAAATGTTTTAGCACAGCTGATTCCTATTTAGGAGTTTACATTTTCAATATTTTGGTAGCATTTTCTAGATCACTATTTTATTTTATTTTTCATTTTTTCTTGCTCAACATAAGGGATAATTTTACAAGAATTTAAGAAATTTCCTACCTAGCCACCACAAAAATTATGAGGGAACATTTTTCTGTTGTTAAGGGTTTCATTAGTTGGCCGGCCCCCAAGCAGATTCGTTCTATTTTTATAGGTAAAGCCCCATTCTTCCTTTGACAGCTCAATCATCAAAGTGTATTTCCTAATTGGGGAGGGGGGTGTTCCTAGAAGAGGAGGTATACACTTCTCTGCAGATTTTGAGCAACAGAAGATATAAAGTCGGGAAGCTAAGAAATTTGCCAACAACCTTCAGCAATCCCTGATACTTGGTTAGATCTATTAACTAAATCCATTTAGCATCATGGCTATTTACAGTTTGAGCAGATACTTTATTTGTTAAACACAGACCTTGTTGAAGATAGCAATTATCACGTAGACGATATTATGACAAAGGAACTTGAAATCAAAGGCTTACGAAATATCAATCTCTCCTACAGATATATATATATATATATATATATATTTGGTTGGGAAGAGGAGGGGTGAGGGGGGGAACTCACATATTTGGTAACAAACCAGCTGATACATCTATGGATTATCGAGGCAGGGTTAGTAATCCAGTTGAGAAAAGGGAGGTACGAATGGGCTAGTGCTATAAATATACCTTTCTAACAGGAGGTTAAATAGTGCGTTCTTAGAAAAATAAGTCGGTTCATGAATAATCCAAATGAGGAGCATATGACGTTTACATCTGGTTATTGTCCTTTCATTTGGAGTAATCTTGTGACATGGAGGAGCAAGATCCAGACATCTGGTTTATTGTTCTAAGAAGTATTGCAGAGGTAGGAGCTACAACTCACACAATTTGCAAGAAAGTTCACTTAACAGAATTTTAATGGAACTGAGAATTCCATTTGAAAGTCCAGCAGAGACGTGCACAATAACCAAGTCACTGTAAGCATTGCAGAGAATCCAGTCCATCTAGATTGTTCAAAGCATATGGAGATATATATACTCATTTTATTAGTGGGTAAATAGAAAAATAAAAAACACACACATAAAAAACGGCAACATCAAACATAGCCTGTGTTCAGCAAAAAGCTCACATTTCAGCTTTCGACTAGTTGGAAGTAAAGTCTAGGTGACCAATGCATCACTTCAGAAATCCAAATGCAGTAAAATAATATGAATAAACAATCACAAAAAAAAAGTATAATTTATCGGGTTCTATGTGATTAGAATTCCGGATGATAAGATGAATGAAAATACTTCATAGTATGATGCCAAACTTACCGCTCGGATAGATGAACATGAAAATAGGAGACTGAAAAAAATGATAAGTTATTGCGAATTGCGATCTGAAACGTTTACCTGTACAGGGTTCAATAGCATGTTCAACCTTCTGTGTAGGAGAGCCCCATTTTGCGCTCCACTTTTGGCATTAATGAAGACTAGAAGTGGCCTCGCATCTGAAGGCAAATCCAGAATAGTATACTTCTTTAATCTGTCACAGGCATGAATTGCATTCTTCTTATTGGCTGATGCATTCATAGTGCTTTTCTTGCTAAGAGCTTTGCTAGAGTTCAAAGAATGATCATTGTCATCCTCACTGCTAGAATTATGAATACCAACAAGACCCTTAAGGACAGTAAGAACTGCTCTTTGAGCAGTGGAATTTTCTGGTTGCTTACAATTATTGCACCGATTACTTCCATGCCTGTTTCGATGCCTCTTTCTTCTGGTCTGTCCACGAACTGTTGAAGCAATAATTTCTTCTGTAATGGAACTTAACATCTCACTTTCAACACCTTTGACACAGATGGGAGAAAGAATGATTCTTCTATGAGCACCTAGATCACAAACATCACCATATTCCTCAGACATTTTTACTTGGCACTTGACATGTATGATTCCCTGACACCATAAGCAATACCAAGCTGGAGAGGCATCAATAAAAGGGATGCCACAAGGTTCGTCACAGTAAAAACAAAAGGCCGACATCTCAGGATTGTCATCAAGATTAAACCATCTTTCTGACCAATGGTGCTGAACTTTACCATAACCAGCTTGAGCAACACACTTACAATCTTTTGCTGCAAACTGAGAACAATGAAAATGAGCTGCCACACCACAAACACAGCACCTATGCATTGGCGACCGTGACATAGATTTAGTTCCTATAGTCTGAGGGTATATGAGAGACGTTAGGCAGACATAGCATGTGGATGGCAGTCCACCAGAAGCAACATCTTCCGTCCATGTATGATGCGATAGGGGAACTTTTAGCTTTTTCCATGCCTGTTTCTTTGCCCTGGAAGCAGCTTTAAGCCAGTTAAGAGACATCTTTCTCTGCCATTTTAGTAAGGCGTAAACAATTGCAAAAAGTCCAAAAGATCCTGTAATCAGCCATCCAAAGATATATCCAGAATCCAGGCTTGAACTAGCAAGGAACCGTAAAAGGGGAATGCTCAATTCATTCATTGTGAATGATCTTTCATTATTGTTTTCAATTTCTGTCCAAAGGAGCTACACAGTTTCTGTAGAAAAATAAACTCTACAGAAGAAACTGTCCAGCAGAAACTGTGATAACACAAAGCACAAAAACCAATTGAAACATCAAAACCAACACCCGTATAATGTACGAACCAAACAGCACTACAATGACAAGTAAAAACATAATCCAGCAACACAAGAAAAGATATCAGCTTGCAATCACTATTTCCCAGAACCAGACAACAATATACTTATGCAACGTAGACACTCACCTCCCAAGCAGCAAATTTAATCAAATTTTCAGGATATTAAAAAATGAGATGCAAAAATAGGACTTTTACTTCAAATCTGAAGTTAGGAAGCAATTCTTTAAACACATCATCGTAAAAAGAGCAGCTGCCTACTATATACATCTTTCAAAAGTTGGTCCATGAAACTCAATGCTAGGCAACCTACTCAACCAATGAATTGAAAACAAAAATCTTCCAGGCAAAAAATGTTAATAATTTAAACCCCAAAATTGAAATACAATTAAGGCCACATTCTCGCATTCGACCCAATTCGAGGGATCAGGTAGCTATTACCAACAAAAAATGAAAATAAAAATGAAATAAAACACCAAAATGCATGACACCCATCTCTAAATCAACCGTAAACCATAATTTCATATCGTTGCCCGCAGATCATCGAAAAGCAAAAAAGAAATAAAAAAGATGAAAGACAGACTCATACGTCACTAACAAACAAGAGAGAGAGAGAGAGAGAGAGAGAGAGAGAGAGAGAGATGACCTGCGTAGAAGGAACGGGAGGGAGAAGGGACATGGAAATTCAATAAAGGAAAGGAGAAATCAAGATTTATGGCGGTGGGAGATCTTGGACAATGAATTGTTTTGAATAAAGTAGGATCTAGAGAGAGAAGAAGATTCATGAGAAAGCAATCTAATCTCTCGAGTGTTGAGGAGAGAGAAGAGTAGGTGGCGGGACTTTCCTACGCTATAAACACGGCGGGCCTTCGGAAAATATCGAAAATTCGTTCCCATGTTTAACTGTTAGCTGTCCTGGCGTCGTATGCCAACTCAAATTAATGCCCTTTAATTTCACACCCATATTCTTACCAGATTTAGGCCCTTTCTCATCATTTACCTGTCATGGCGTCCTATGCCAATTTCAATACTATTTGCTATATTGCACACTAAAAGAAAAAAATAATAATTTAAAGTTACTTAAATGTCCCTTATTTAAAAAAAAAATCAAGAGTGGTTCCAAAATGAAATTTCGAGCTCGCCATGTTTGTTCGAAATTTCATTTTTAAACATGCATGATTTTTTTAAATAAGTCTCGTTCGAAAATAGATATTCGAACACACCATGATAAGCCATGATAGTTGGAATATTACTGTTGCTTATTATGTTGTTGTGAAGCATGTAATGTATGTTTATCATTTTATGTGATCATGTTTGCATGTTCTTAATAATGGGATAAAATGAAACCTCAAGTATAAATAACTAAGTGTGAGAGATTCATACCAAAGTATGTAGAAATCTCATACGGTCTCCATTAAATCTGATTTAATTGAGAAGTGATGGGCATGCGCGTTAACATCGGTCTTCCTTCATATCGGATGTGTCATACCATAGATTTCTCTAGAAATTAAATCTCCTAAAAGGATAGTTGTAGAACACTATTAGAACTAATTGACTCCTCCATCTGGAGCGGTTAAATTCAAATAGTAATCTTGGTGGGAAGATAATGGTGTGCACACTTAGATGTAATTTATTGATAAACGTATACACGATCGTGGCTTATCAGTTAGAAGATTACATGACCGTGTTTATTATCCGGCTATTAATTTGCTTGTTGTAAGGAAACTCAACTAGAGGCAAATTAAAGGTTTAATTACCTATTTAAAATTGAATTTTATAAACGTCCACACGATCGTGGCTTATATAAAACGTTTTTAAAGTGTCGGTAGAAAAGTATATAATTTTTGTGAGATTTTTGATTATATATTGTTTATCCTAAAGTTTGTGACTGTTCTGCATGTTTTATTTTCAGTTATTTCATATCATCTATGGCACTTTCCAATCTGTCCTCAATCCTCAAAGAAAACAAACTCGTCGGTGAAAACTACAATGATTGGATTCGTAACCTTAACGTCGTCCTAGTTCTGAGGGACACATGTTTGTACTTGAAGAGGTATGTCCTGACAAGCCAGATGAGGGTTCTGACGAAGCCCAAAGGGCTGCGTATGACAAGTGGGTCAAGTTAGATGAGATAGCGCGCTGCTACATTCTGGCTTCTATGTCAAATGTGTTGCAACATCAGCATCAGACTTTGAAGACTGCCTATGATGTCATGCTCAATCTTAAAGAGCTTTTCGGTAATCAGAACCGCTCGGCTCGCCACCTAGCCATGAAGAAGCTGATGGATGCGAAAATGGCTAACTCCACACCTATTAGGGATCATGTTCTCACGATGATGGGTTATCTGGCTGAGATCGAGACCTTGGGTGGAGAACTGGATGCCGAATCACAGATAGATATCATTCTTCATAGCCTGTCCTCGAAGTTTGAGTAGTTCAGGTTGAACTTCAACATGATCAAGAAAGATGTTAGCTTGACTGAATTGCTCATGGACCTTCAGGCAGCTGAATTGCTTCAAAAGAACAATCCTCAGGCCCACATAGCTGAGAAAAGAGCGTCTTTTTCTGGTGTGAAAAAGAAGAAGAGATGCGCACCCAAAAAGGCTGAAGATGCAGTGCCTAAGGTAAAGAAGCCAAAGGCAAAGATTCCTTCTGAGAAATTCAAGTCAAAGATGCAGCGCCTCTGGTTGTGGAAACATGTTTAGCAACTTGTTCTACCCAGACATGGGTAGTAGATACTGGAGCTACTGATCATGTTTGCATGTCTTTGCAGGGGTTCCTGGTAAAAAGACAACTGAGTGAGAATGAGATCACCGTCTACAGGAGCAATGATACGAGAGTGGCGGCTATTGAGACGTTTTACCTTCCAGTCGTAATAGAACTTTGGTTTTGGAAGATTGTCTTTATGTGTCTGGTTTTAGGCGAAACTTGATTTCAGTTTCTAAATTGATTATGGATGGTATTCTATTTCTTTTGATAACAAAGTAGTTATCTTTAGTGGTAAACATTTTATCTGCTCTAGCACATTGGATGGACACTTATACTTTCTTAAACTAATTGAAAACACTACGCAAAGACAACTGTTGAATACATCGATCATAAACCCTAACAAGAGAAAAGAACCTTTAGATCTAAATCAAACCTATCTTTGTCATCTAAGGATAGGTCACATTAACCTTAAGAGGATATAAAGGCTTGTAAATGATGGACCATTGTCTTCTTTGATACTGTAATCGTTTCCTTTGTGTGAATCCTGTTTGGAAGGTGAAATGACCAAACATCCTTTCCAGTCAAAAGAAAATAGATCTAAAGGGGTACTAGATTTGATTCACTCTGATCTATGTGGCCTTATATCAGTTCAAGCTCGAGGAGGGTTCGAGTATTTTGTCACACTCATTGATGATTACTCTAGATACGGACATATCTACATGTTGCGTCGCAAGTCTGAATGCTTTGAGAAATTCAAAGAGTTTAAGGCGGAAGCGGAGAAACGAACAGGCAGAAGTATTAAGTCATTGCGTTCTAATCGTGTGTCGAGTACCTCTCAAGTGAATTTAGAGATTATATAGAAGAGAATGGAATTACTTCCCAGTTGACTGCGCCGGAACGCCACAACAAAATGGCGTGGCGGAAAGAAGGAACAGAACTTTGTTAGAGATGGTCAGATCGATGATGAGTTATTCTGAGATACCTATTTCATTCTGGGGATATGCCCTAGAAACAGCAGCGCACATTCTCAACTTGGTTCCATCAAAATCAGTTCCTTCTACGCCCACAGAATTATGGACTGGACGAAAGCCTAGTTTGAACCATATTCAGATTTGGAGTAGCCATGCACACGTGTTGGATAAGGAAACTGATAAGCTGGCACCTCATACTGATGTAAGGTTGTTCGTTGGACATCCTAGAGGAATGAAAGGTGGTTAATTTTATAATCCTAAAGTTCAGAAGATCATTATTAGCACCAATGCTCGATTCTTAGAGGAAGACTATGTGAAAACCACAAACCAATGAGTGAAATCATCCTTGAGGAGTTAAGGGGAGGATCGAATCCTACACCAGTGGTACAAGAAGAGGTATTACCAAACACTGCACAAGGTGTCACAGAAGTACATGTACGCCAACCCGATAGATTCATTGGTCTGGGAGAGGCTTCACATTTCATAGAGGGACTAAATGAATTATATCCCAGTACCTATGATGAGACAATTCAAGATAAAGATGCAGATTCTTGGAAAACTGCAATGGAATCTGAGATTAGATCTCTAGATCGCAATCAAGTCTGGGAACTTGTAGAACCACTAGATGGGGTAAAACCCATTGGCTGTAAATGGGTCTACAAGCAGAAGAGAGGACCTGAAGGGAAGGTTGAAACCATCAAGGTAAGATTGGTGGTGAAAGGGTAAACTCAGAATGAAGGGATCGATTATGAGGAAACCTTTTCGCCGGTAGCCATGCTTAAGTCAATTCGGATTCTCTTGTCAATTACTACTTATTTAGATTATGAGATCTGGCAGATGGACGTCAAGACAGCTTTCCTAAATGACAATCTTGAAGAAAATATTCACATGAAGCAACCAAAAGGATTCATTGCTAAGGCTAGGAGCACTTGGTGTGTAAGCTTAAGAGATCGATTTATAGACTTAAGTAGGCATCGAGATCTTAGAACATTCGGTTTGATGAGGTTATCCAATCATATGGATTCGTGCAAAGTCCGGATGAGATCTGTGTGTACAAGAAATGTGACGGAAACGTGGTGATATTCCTCATACTTTATGTTGATGACATCTTGCTTATTGGAAACAATAAGAAGGCGTTGTCGAACATTAGGGTGTGGTTGTCCAAGCAGTTCGATATGAAGGATCTGGGTGAAGCCGAACATGTCCTCGGCATCAAGATCATATGAGATCACCAGAAAAGGATGTTATGTCTGTCCCAGACGACTTATATCGATACATTGATAGCTAGGTTTGGCATGCAGGATTCCAAGAAAGGTTTTATACCTTATAGGCATGGAATTCATCTATCCAAGGAAATGTGTCCCCAAACACAGTCTGAGATAGAGAAAATGAAGAAAGTACATTATGCCTCGGCTATGGGAAGCTTAATGTATGCCATGCTGTAAGACCCCGTATTTTTGGATTATAGCTAAAAGTTTTCTAAATTTGTTTAGAAGACTACAGAAATTTATTGGAGCTAAAATAAAGTAAAATAGATAAAAGACGCGACTTTAGGTGTTATTTAAATTGAATATATATATATATATAATTTAAATATTTTTAACACGTGGTCAATAATGATTTTCATGGAAATAGAATGACCTGAGAATTTCAATGATACCTTTAAAAATTTTAATTGGAGGTCAACCATAGTCCCAACAGTCAAAAAAAGATGTGAATAATAACTTTTAATTTAGTCGGGAATATTTGTGACATCTCGAGACTTGACTCGTCAGAGTTTTGCAATAGGAAACGATCCAAAAAATCCGTCGGTGTTCTCGGATTTTTAATCAAAGATCAAACGAACTTCCAACAATATTTTTGGTAAAATATATAAATGGTGATTTCTAGTTAATTCAAAAAGGAATCTTTTCTCGTTTGATAATCAAATAATATTTTCGGCATACCATCTTAAGTTCATTAAATAGAAAATGAGCCAATGAACCTCCCAATATTTTTATATTTATAATACGAGATCAATTAAACTCCCGGTAAAATAAAGTAATTTTTTAATCGAGTTCAAAAAAGTATTTTATCATTATTTTATATATGTAATATTATATTCCAAAATCTTAAAATATCTCTATATAATAGCCCTCCCCCCAACTTTTAATCATCCCCCCCACTTGTGAATTGGCTTCTGCCGTAAGAATAAAAAAAAAAAAAAAAAGTGAAAGAAAGAGATAAGAGGGGAGAGAGAGTTGAGCGAGAGATAGAGTAGAGAGCGAGAGATAGAGATCCGAGAGAGAACGAGAGTGAAGGAGGAGGAGCCACCACTTGCTGCTGCCAACCCGCCGTCACAGTCGCCGGACCGCCATCACCGGAGCACCGGTGAACAGCCACAGCCGCTGCCACAGCCGAGAAACCACCCCCACAGTCACCCGTTTTTGTCGTCGTCGTATCGGTCCATTTCTCGTCCTTTTTAGCCTAAATTTTAATATGTCGTGTATTTAAATGTGTACTACATTTCATATATTGAATGCGTTACCGTCTGACGGCCGGAAACCGGCGAAATCGCTGGAAAACAGAAAATGTAAAGATGCCGATCAGTAACGTTCCTCAGTTTCGGCCCTTTTGGGTCATCAAATTGAAAAAGTTTCTTCACAAAAGTTTCTGGAAATAATATTTTCTATATGTCCGTCAAATTTCGTAATTTTTGGACAGGTTTTGAAAAATCTCAATTATTTAATTTAAACAGTTATTTTTGCACCGGAAGCATGTGTTATCGAAAAATTCTAAAACTCTCAAACTATAGTTTTGGTATGTATAGGATCATCCTTGAATATTTTCATAATTTTTGAACTGTTAAAAAGTGTCGTGGTACAAATATAATAAAAATCGATTAAAATGGCAAGTTATGAAAAGTGACCTCTGTCAAATCTTTTAGTTCCAATAAATCAAAAATAATATCTTAGAATTTATTTTCTTCTGTGTTAAATGTACACGAGGTCTATAGAGTCGCGTAATATATTTTTGAAAAGAATAAAATTTAATAATAGTTCCAATTATAGTAGATTAATTTCTGAAAAATATAGGAGTCATTCTAAGTCGAAGATCGACCTCTGTAGGATCCGCAGAACCTGCTAAAAGAGAAGATGATGTTCCTAAAGTTCTTATGTCGCCACCTGCTCGTCAGCGAGGTGGGTTTATTTTAATGATAAATACAGTTTAAGAGTAATAACTCTTTAGAAGCATGATCGATAACTTAGACATATCCAAATAAATATTTTATACTCTATCTGTTTAATGTCACTGTTATAGGAGGAATTATAGAATATTTTTACGCTATGGAATAGGATACTATTAAGATACTGTTGAAATATTGCTAGAATATTATTGAAATATTGTTGGAATACTGTGAGTAGGATATGGGAATACTTGTAGAATAGTTGTATAAGCATGATTAAGCTATGATTTGATTGCTAAGTTTTATGAAGTATTATTAGATGATGTTGAACTTAGCTGAGATAGGCTTGTGCTAGAATCTTGGATTTTGTAGTGCAAGTAATTATTAAGCATAGGCAGGACTGTCCACCCTTGCAGTTGTGATGATTATCACTATAGGTGTCACTGTGTGGTAACCCCGCACATACACTGTGACCGGATGTCACTATAAGGAGTCACTGCTAGGTGAGCCCTAGCACACTCAGGGTCAATGCTAGGTAACCTCTGGTATACTCTCCTCAGATTAGTGAGGTAACCCCTCCCTTTTCCTACCAGCGGCATGCTATATAGTGCAGTAGATGACAGACTGAGCAAAATAGATCCCAAAGAAGAAGAAAAAGGTTTGCAGATATGGGAAGGGCTTTCGCGTTTTCCTTCCTATATGTTGTGTATTATTTTGGATATTTCTTATTTGCAAATTGAGTTCAAAATTATCCACTGAGTGCATTAGTACTCACACCCAACTCTTTTCAAAATATTTTCAGGTTGAGATGTTAGGCCGGTGATGTGCTATTGATGAGGTTGTTTGAACTTCCTAATTGCTGCTCTATCTAGTTATATTATTGCTTCCGCTATGTTTCTGCTGAATACTCTGATATCTAGTATTTAGTCTTGATATTTGATACTTGATAATAGCATGTCTAATATGCTATGAATATATGATGTCTATTTACTAAATAAAGTCTTGAGGGGAGAAAACCCCGTTCTTTTGCCAAACCAATTACTCCTTTATTGACTTCGACCTATTAGGAGGGCCATACTTGATTTCATGTTGGTATTTGTTTATCACCTCATTCTGCCCATGTACGGACTTGTTGGTTTCTGTGCCATTCCAATTGTACTCTTATAAGCCGTTATAAAACGGGGGCTTGTTCTACTTACAGAGGTTATGCTGCCCCAATTTCTGGGGAATATAACATATTCTTGTTTCCAACAATTATTTTATTTAATTAATAATTATTCCAAATCCTATTCTTTTAAGTGACACCCCCGTCCTTCATTTATTATTCTTTTCGGGACCAGGGCGTTACACATGCTATGCACTAGGCCTGATATATGTTATGCAGTTGGCATGGTAAGAAGATATCAGTCTAACCCTGGACAAGGTCACTAGACTGCGGTTAAAACATTCTGAAGTACCTTCAAAGGACTCGAGATAACATGTTGGTATACCGCTCTGATAGTCTAGTGCCTTTGGGTTATATGGACTCAGATTTTCAATCTGACAAAGATCAGAGTAAATCTACCTCGGGCTATGTGTTTACATTAGGAGGTGGAACCATCGCATGGAGGAGCATAAAGCAGAAATGCATTGCTGATTCCACCATAGAAGCCGAGTATGTAGCTACCTCTGAGGTTGCAAAAGAGGCTGTCTGGCTCCACGGTTTCCTATTGGGCTTGAGCATGATTCCTGATTTGCCTAAGACTATCACGATATACTATGATAACTTTGGTGTAGTGGCAAATTCAAAGGAACCCAGAGCCCACAAGGCAAGTAAACACATAGAGAGAAAGTGCCATCTTATACGAGAAATCGTTAAGAGAAGAGATGTGTCGGTGGTCAAGATTACATCAGAGGACAACCTGGCTGATCCATTCATGAAGAGCTTGCCGGCTAAGACCTTTAATGGTCACGTGGAGAAAATGGCAGTAAGATGCAGACCTGGTGGCGCAGTTTGAGTCGATAGTTTAGATTGGAGAGTTAGCCAGTTAGTTTTTATACTTGAAATACATGCTTCAAGTATAAGTGGGAGATTATTAGTTCTGTATACTGGAAAGACATGTCTTTGTATACTTTTCTGATGATATGATGATATGAATTGAAAGTTATTGCAGTCACTGTTTACATTTAGATTATTTTATATAATTGTTCTATGCAACGTTCCATATACTTACATTGTAGATGATATGGTGTAGGGAGTCACACGGTAAGATCATATCATTAGAACCTTGTATTGTATTAAAGAGCTCACGGCTTAGATGGTCTTGAACACAACATTAGTAGACCGTAGAATAATCTGATAAGTTAGTTTATCTTGGCTAACTGATTATTCTAATACACTTATTAGTGTATTGAGGAGGATCACGATAGGATACTATTCTCTGTCTCTGACCCAGTTAGTGAGAGAATAAAGATCCACAGAGTTCGGGTTCTGAACTCATGTGATATTGACGAGCATATGTGTGCGTTGTTTATTACTTTGATTTATCAATGGGTGAGATCTTTTCGTAGATCAATAAACTCGATATCTTGGATAATAACAGTGTATGCATGATATGTCGTGCAGTATGTATGAGCACCGTGTCCTGTTGCGCCAGGTTGATGATGTTTTCTTGAGAAAACACAGGTTAATGTTGAAACCCTGTAGGTGGAATTTATTCCGTACATGAGTAAAGCTTCTGTGGTACTACTCAAGGTTTTAGATGTTAATTAATTATAGCTGTCAGAGGCTGACATAATTAATTAATGAACATTATATCTTAAATATGGGGAATGGCTGAACTAAAGGAGAAAGCATATTCGCAAATATGTATTAAATTGGTATGTCAGTATTACTTCTTTAGTGGAATAAAATTAATACTTAATTTATTTAATTATATCCTAAGTTTATTGGATATTGGATATTAAATAAATTAGTAGGCCAATATAATATTCTTCTAGATCTCTATTGTAGCCCAATTGACTGTTAGTGGACTGGATATTGAACTTGAGATAGAGGCCCAACCAAGTAGGGTTGAGATGATAATTTTCGCCCATCTCCCTATTTAATAGAGGAGGGGGCACAAAAATTACACGTTAGAAATCTGCCCCTCTTTGTCTCTCAAGATATCTACAGAATTCACAACTCTATCAGTAGATTACAGCGCACTCTGTATCTGGTACTCAGTCCGGGAATATAACAGAAGATCTCAGAGTCAAAATACTATGGTGGCCGATTTTGTGAAGGAAAAGGGACACCTCTTTCATTTCATTCAACAGCAAGATTAGACCTATAATCTTGTCCTCAGACCGTCTGACAATTGTAAGAAATTTGAATCTATGTTTTCCACTTTATTAGATTCATTTTGCATGGTTTTGTAGTTGACGTGTTTAAAAATGCATGAGCATAAAAATATGATTTGCATGAACATGGATTAATGAACAACCAAATGATCCTGTGGTGGTTTAATTCGAAAAGAGCCCAACATGATTGTCCTCAAGCATGGGATGCAACGCGTCCAAAAAATAAAATAAAAGAAAGGAGAAAAGAAGCAAACTTAAAACAAAGTATGCAAACTGTTAATCAGTGTGGGCACATCAATTTCAATTATTCAACAAAATTGCAAAGTTTTAGAACACCAGAAAAATAGGTCAAAAATGAGTCAGTGTGGTAATCCTCACAGTCACTCTTCACTTAGTGTTTAGGCTCAGTGTATACACTCAATCCAGTGCATTTTGTACCTATTCATCCCATAGGCTTGCTAAAGTTCTGCTTTCTAGTGTTAAGAAACCATAGATGCATAAGTATCAATAGGACTTTTTAGGTTGAAATGGGTATCTCATGTAAAGTGGGAGTTTATTTTCTATACAGTCCCCCCCCTTTCCCTTCTAGTACTACCCTCTTGTGCCCTGTTCAGACTATAAAAATTTACTTACTTGGGCATTCTGAACACTTAAAACTAGGGGGAATTTATTCTTCTCTTTTCATTTTTTTATATTTTCTTTTTTTTCTTTTATTAATTTATTTTCCCCTATATTTTTCGGCCCTCTCTTTTTTATAATTCCTCCCAACAATTCTGCCTTCCTCATTTTTTATAATTCAGGTTCTTATGATGCCCTGACTTTATATCAACATCCCAAACAAAAAATCTGTCAGGGCATTTCATAGGTTCAAAAGGGCTTCAAGGCTATGTTGTTGGTGGGTCAATTCATATCAAGGTGGCTCAGCAAAAGATGGCCTACATCATCTACATATGAATCAACAATTTTAAGACCTCAAGCAGAACAGTAGCAAGTTCTAGAACTCCTAAGCACAAAATGTCAACACACATGAAATAAAGAAAGATGTGAAATGGGCATACATCATATAGGCTCAATTCTCACAGGGCATGCTAACTTATTTGTCATCCCTATCTTACTGTGGGCACGCTGATTTTGATAAAGAAATTAAGTTGAAAACCAAAATATAATGGCCACATGAACTTCACTGAAGCATGCTTGACTCAACTAACCACCTACACACTTTGCATTTTGCAAAGTATCAAAACAGACTCAACAAAGACACAAAGATTAAAACACTGAAATGACCCTACGCACACACTTTGCACGAGGCAAGGTGGGTGAAATAGGGACGACACACAAATAACAAAAACAAAAATAAAGCCTAATCTAATGAAAAGAAAGAACCAGGATCAGTTGGTCTTAGGCGTTGGGTATGAGAACCCAACGTGCTTGAAATATGCCCTCAAGGCTTTCTCCATACGGGCTAATTTCTCCTCAATCTCGAACTAGGCATTCTCCACTCCTTTAAGTTTGTTCAGGATCACACTGACCGGGTTCTCCCTCTGTTGTGCCCTTCCTACTGATGGCTTTCCAGATATACCTGTAATCATTAAAATGCTCGAGGGGTCTGCCCTCGGCACAGTAAAAACAAGTCTCCCTTCCTCATCATCAACCACATCCTGCATCCTTTTCAGGCAACTAATATCAAAGTACTCAATGGGCAGGGGTTTTATGTCACTGTTGTTCACATCCAAAATCCTAGCATTAACAGTGATTTGGGTGATTAACTGGGCATAGGAGATACGATACATGGAGTGCATCTTAATTTTCCGAAAGTGTGCAATGGCCACAGAGCCAAATTAACTTTAATTTTTTTCACCATGAACCATAAAATGAACAGCTCTTGATTCGTTATAGAATTAGAACTGTCCTTCCTTCTGATGAAACTATAAGCCAGTACCCTATGGTAGAATCTCAATGAATCATTGTTCAAACAATAGCCATTTGTGGCTCCACTTTGATAAGTGGAGCCATTCCCAACAATTTTCCATTTCACATCTACTCCTTCAGCGGAGTCGGGCACCACAGTCATAGCATTCATATTATCATCTTTTTGCAAATCAAGATAAGAGACAATACCAAGGCTCATGTTTAATTCATCTACAGACAGAAAGAAGTTCCTACCCAGAATTTTAAAACTTAAAACCCTTCCAGATTCTAGAGTTTTATGCGATCGGTATGCCCACAGTAATGGATAAGCATTATCCTCGAAAATTCAGAATTAATCTTTATCTCCTCAGAATGCCCTGCTTCAGAATCCCTATTTTTACAGGATTTATCTTTATCTCTTACTTCTCTCTCCTGATCCTAACCTGCACATCACATCCTTATCCAAAACAAGCGTAAAATTTCTCCTAAACTAGTTTAATTAACTGAAAATTTTATTAAAATAAAAATGAATTAAAGTAATTAAAACCTGGGTTGTCTCTCAGTAGCGCCCCATTTACTATTGTGGGCACGACACCATCCCTTCTTAAATGTAAATGGGCTACATCCCGATCAGAATGCCCCAGGTAAGGTTTCAGGCGATGGCCATTAACTTTGAAACGCCCTCTAGTATTGGGATTTTTTAATTCAACTGCCCCATCAGGGCATTCCGCATAAACTTCAAAGGGACCAACCCACTTGGTTCTTAGACTTTCTCCTATTAGTTTGAACCTTGAATGGTACAAAAGCACTTGCTGCCCTGGGAAAAATCTCTTCCTTCTAATCACTTGATCATGAAGCATCTTCATTTTTTCCTTGTAAAGCACATATTATCATAGGCTTCCATTCTCATATCTTTCAGATCTTGAATTTGAAATTTCCTGAAATGTTCGGCTATATCCTTATCCATGTTCAACTTCTGAAGTGCCTATCGTGCCTTGTGTTCCGGTTCTATTGGCAAATGGCAACACTTTCCAAATAACATCCGGTATGGGGATATCCCAATTGGGGTCTTGAATGTCGTTCGGTATGCCCACAGGGCATCATCCAGATGAGTACTCCAATCATTTCGACTTAGTGTCACTACCTTTCTAAAGATGACTTTAATTTCTCGATTTGAGACTTCAGGTTGGCCATTCCCTTGTGGATGATAGGCTGTTGTGACTATATGATTCACCCCATATTTCTTTAATAGCCTTTCCATCATTTGGTTGAAAAAATGAGTCCCTTGATCACTGATGATGGACCTGGGCATACCAAACTGGTTGAAAATGTGAGATTTCATAAATGCGGCTACTACTCTTGCATCATTGGTAGGAGTAGCCTTGGCTTTCACCCATTTGGACACATAATCAACTGTTAATATGATGTAATGGTTCCCCTTAGAATTTGCAAGGGGTCCTATGAAATCCATTCCCTAAACATCGAAAATCTCTACTGGCATGATAGGTATCATGGGTATTTCATTCCTTCTTGTGATGTTCCTAACTGTCTGGCATTGATCACATCTTCTACAAATGTCATGGGCATCCTTAAAAATCATGTACCCCATACTGAGTACAAATGCTCATCAGGAAAATAATTCGTAATGGGCATTTCATCGCCTTTTTCATTCAGCACCCGGCTTAGATGATCAGCTACCAAGTTCTAAGCCCCACTCTTGTCTTTTATCTCGACATCAAATTCCTGCAAGAGCAGGATCCATCTAATTAGTCTTGGCTTCATCTCTTTTTTAGCCATCAAGTGCCTCAGTGCACCATGATTAGTATAGATAATGCTTTTGGCTCACAAGAGATAAGACTAGAACTTCTCGAATGCAAACACGACTGCCAATAACTCATTTTCAATAGTGATGTAATTAGACTGTGCCCCATTCAGATTTTTGGAGGCATAGTAAATTACATGGCTTTTTTTCCTCTTTTCTGACCCAGTACAATGCCCACAGCGTAGCCACTGGCGTCGCACAGAAGCTCAAAGGGCATTCCCCAATCTGGTGGTTGGATAACTGGTGATGTGACCAGTTGCTTTTTCAGAATATTGAATGCCTTCTTACAATCCTCATCAAATTCAAACGGGACATCTTGTTACAATAAGTAAGTAATAGGTTGGGTAATTTTTGCAAAATCTTTTATAAACCTTCTATAGAATCCAGCGTGTTGCAGAAAGCCTCTCACTTGTTTTACCGAAGTAAGGTATGGCAATTTCTCAATGATGTCCACTTTTGCTTTATCGACCTCAATGCCCCTCTCAAAAATCACATGGCCCAGTACAATGCCCTTTCTGACCATGAAATGGCATTTCTTGTAGTTCAGCACTAGGCATTTGTCCACACGTCGCTGCAACATATTCTCTAAATTGTCCAAGCATCAATCGAAGAAGCTTGTATACACTGTGAAGTCATCCATGAACACCTTAATGCAGTTCTTAAGCAAACCAGAGAATATGCTCACCATACATCACTGAAACGTGCCAGGAGCATTGCAGAGGCCAAAGGGCATTCTGCGATAGGCAAAGGTGCTGAATGGGCATGTGAATGTTGTTTTCTCCTGGTCCTCTTGGTTTACTGCAATTTGCATGTATCTAGAGTATCCGTCCAAGAAACAAAAAAATTTGTTCCCTACGAGTCTCTCCAGCATCTGGTTAATAAACGAAAGTGGAAAATGATCCTTCCGCATGACCGTGTTCCACTTCCGGTAATCAATGCAAACTCTCCAGCCAGTTTACAATTGTGTGGGCACAAGCTCTCCTTACTTATTTTCACAAATTGAATGCTCGACTTCTTGGGCACAACATGGATTGGATTGACCCACTTGCTATCTGAAATAGAGTATATAATGCCCTGGTCCAGTAGCTTAATTATTTCTTTCAGCACCACATCCTTCATCACTGGATTTAGCTTTCTTTGTGGATTATGAACGGGCTTTGCATCATCCTCTAGCACGATCTTGTGCATGTAAACCACTGGGCTAGTGCCCTTTATATCTGCCAGCGTCCATCTGAGTGCCTCCTTGTACAGTCTCAACAATCTCAAAAGGCAGTCTTCATTAGCTTGATTCAACCCCGCACTTATGATCACAGGGAGAGTCTCATTATCTCCCAACTAGGCATACTTCAAATGCCTTGGTAATGCCTTCAGTTCCAGCATGGGCGCTTTAACATTGGAAGGCATCATCTTCTCATCATTTCTCCAAATGGGCACACCATAGTCTACACAGCCGTATGGCATCTCTTCCAATGAATACAACATCATGATTCCTTCCCCAATGTCATCGTCTTCATCCAGGGCATCATGGTTAGTCAGTCCATCCCACAATGCCCATTCCAATGGCTCTCTATTGCTCACCATAGATAAGGTAGATCGGTTCGGTGGATGGAAGGAATTCACAAAATTGCAATTCTCTGCATCTGGGAGGTGCTTTAATACTTCGAAGATATTGAACGTCACCTTCTCCCCATCAAACTCATACGTCAGTGTGCCCTTGTCCACATCAATTTTGGTCTGAGCTGTCTTCATGAAAGGCCTTTCCAGCAACAACACTAAAGATTTTGAAGTCGTTGTGCCCATGTCAAGCACATAAAAATATGTTGGGAAGATAAGCTCATCCACTTTGACCAACACGTCGTCAATGAGACCTTCTGGATATACATTTGATCAGTCAGCTAGCTGAATGACCACACGGATCTCTTTTAAATATCCAATCTTTAATTCTTTAAACACCGACAGGGGGCATTACTTTGATCGATGCCCCCAAATCCAACATGGCCTTCTCCACTTTCTTGTCCCCTATAATGCAAGGAATCATGAACATCCCTGGACCATCATATTTCTTGGGCAACTTCCTCTGTATCACAGCCGATACATTTTTCCCAACTAAAAACCTCGCATCATCATTGAAACGCACCTTTCTAGTGCAGAGTTCTTTCATAAATCGGGTATACCGCGGTACCTGTTTGATTGCTTTGATCAGTGGAATATTGATCTCTACCTTACTAAATACCTTTAGCATTTCCCTGGTTTTCTCTTCTCTTCTATTTTGTGTCAATCTCCCTGGAAAGGGAGGTTTCCGTCTCTCTGGAATGGGCACTTTAGCAGGGTGTTTGACTTCTGGAATGGCTACAGGATTATCCTGTTTAGCTTCTTATGTCTCGTTCTTTGTGGGAATTGTTTCCACATCTTCTTTTAATGGCACATCATCCTTTTCTTCTACCAGTCTGACCATCTCCAGAAGCTCTTTTCCACTCCTTAGAGCCACTACATTCACCTGCTCTCTTGGGTTTTCAACTTGGAAAGGTAGCTTCCCATTTTTCTCCTCCATCTTGTGCATGGACTGGGCCAATTGAGCAATTTGCTTGCTCATGTGTGAGAAACTAGCTCAGGTTTCTTGCTTGAATTTTTCATTCTCCTTAGCCATAGTAAACACAAGATCCTCTAGCATTTGCTTCCTCTTCTCTTCTGGTGGTGGCAATAGGCATACAGGATGCCCATCCTCTGACATTCTTCACCTGAAATTTTCATGGTCTCTCCAGCCAGGATTATAAGTCTGGGAATGGGGGTCATATATTCTGGAATACTCATTTTGGCCACCTACAGCGTTCACCTCTTCCATTTACTCTTGTAGAGTAGGGCATTCATCAGTGAAATGAAGCACACTCTTACATACTCCACAGGGTCTGGGTTTCTTTACATTGCTTATACCGAACAAGATCTTTTCTATTTTATCACACAACCTATCAATCATGTTGTCCTGGTCTAGTGCCCCTTCTGATTCACTTACAATCCGAATGCCCTCTCCATCGAAGTCTTGATTGTCTTCAGCTATTTCAGTGAGAATTCTGAATGCTTCAATAGGCTATTTATTCAAAATAGATCCTCTACATGAGGTATTCACGATTGTCCTCTCATGTGGTCTCAATCCTCTGATAAAATACTGAATCAAGTCGTGTTTAGTAATCTGGTGTTGTGTGCATTTCACCAGCATCACCTGGAATCTTCCCCAGTAGTCATAGAAACTCTCATTAATTCCCATCTTTAGGCTTTCTATACTTCTTCTCATTTCTTGCACTCTAAATACTGGGAAATATTTCTCCAAAAACTTCTGTTGAACTTGTCTCCATGTGGTCACAGCGCCAGTTGGCAATGTGTACAGCTAGTCCCGTGCCCCATCCTGAAGTGTGACAGGGAACGAGACTAAATGCACATACTCATCTCATCCATGGTCGGATGGTTGAATCTGGCAAACCATCTCAAAATCTTGCAAGTGTCTTTGCAGATCCTCTCCGGGCATTCCATGGCATTTAGGCAAGATCTGGATAAAGTTTGCATGAATATCCCAGTTTTGAGTCACGGCTAGGAGTGTAATGCCCATCGGACGTAGATTCGTGTTGGTCGGGAAGACCAACTTCCTTAGAGTTCGGTTGTCATCTGCGTTTCTGTTTATTGCATTTTGGTTTGCTGCGACCATGTTGTTGATGTGGCTGTTCTCAAACTATCTTTCCTTCACGTGTTCTTCAGCTCCTTGATCTTCTTGATCTTCTGGTGGTGGTGTGGGCTCACGAGGTGTGTTTGTGGCTTGGCGTGCCCTCTTCACTGCTGTCCTGTTTTTTCTCGAGGTCTACTCTATCCCCGGATCGCACAATAGAGTCTCCTCTGAAGAGCCTCTGGGCATCAACTTCCAGGTTCACCAGCTTGGAAAGTAAAATCACTAAAAATCAGCTCCCCAGCAACGGCGCCAATTTTGACGCATGGTCGTTTCGCGCTTAAAATGAATTTATATGCTCTTATGCACATAGCGAGTGTAGCTAGCTCATGAGTACGGTTCCATCCCATAGAGAGCTATTGTGATTACATCTTCGAGTAACTAATCACAAAAGGGGGGTTGGTTTGTTGTCACTTTACTGGAAATTAAATATGCAAAAGAACACTAAAGAAAATATTAAATAAAAATGATTTCAGTATTTAAACTAGAATTTGGTTTAAATAAATCACTCAAGCTAGCTGACAGTACTCACTATGTTGAACAATCTCAGTTGTCGCACTATGCACAACAGTTTTCATCTTCAGCTCAATCCAAACTCCTTGCTTGAGCTGTCTTCAGAAAGTTCAGATCACGTTCATGTACATCTTTATGAACGTTGTCCAGAACAGCAAACTTGTACTTGGAAAAAATCAAATACTTAGTGATGATTCTATGCCATAAAGATAATGATAATCAATCACTATAGCAAGTCCAAAGTAGAGCACTTGATAGAAAAAATCTTAGTGCATAGCATGGCACTGACAAGCTCCTCCTTAGTGTTGTATCTTCTCTTAGTGCTAACTTAACAATTTCAATATTTATTTTTATATTTTATAAATTAGCGAGGTTCTGAAGAATAAAATAGAGGTTGTATATAGAATTTTCCAAAAACAAATAAATAAATTATTGGACTAGTTTAAAACACAAAAAAATCCATTTAGTTTAGCAAAATTAAATAAATAATATTTTTACACTTTTAAATAATTATTCAATGTATATTAATATTATGTAATATTTTCAATACACATGATAAATATCGTATTAGATAAATGCACGACTTATAGGAACATAACAAAATATTTAAAATTAACATATACGAATAAACTCATTTTGCATGAGAAAATAACATTTTGTGAACCACATCTCAGACAAATTTTAGTTTGGATCATTACAATCACTCATTGTGTTCTTTATTGCTTTGTTATTTTTCTATTATTTTTATTATTATTTTTACATTAAATTGAACAAAAGTGATGTGAATCACGTCGAGATCGTGCCGGATCCAGTTAAAGTGTCAGAGAGTCCCATGAATCGGTCGAGGACTAAGAAGTTCAAGGAAGTTCTCAACGAACTTATCCAAGAGATCCGGGAGCCAGAAGCATTGAAGAGACCAGTGGAAGGAGCTGAACCCGGGCACAAGTGGAGGATGCTCATTTCAGCCGACGAACCCGCGAGCAACAGCCGTGAGCGAAGGAGTCGCGGCTCGGGTCATGGGTCAACTAAAGATGAGTCACTGTCAGTTTACGACAGAGACCGGGGTCTTCAGAACCAAACCCGCGAGCAGGGTCGTGAGTAAGGTAAGGGGTCGAGGGTATGGTGACACATCAGCACCACGTTGACCCATGGGCAGAGCCACAATCAACGTGTCCACAGCGAGGACACGAATAAGTAACTGTTTTCATATTTTTATGTTTTTTTTGATTTTGGGCTTGTTTATTTCCTAGTTGGTTTAGAACTTTAGTATGGTTCTACCTATTTTTGGTCCAGCATATTTAAGGGTTGTAAAACATTATTCCAAACAGAGATTATTCAGATTATTCATATTGAAACGTGAGTTTTCAACTTTTCTCTCTAAGAGATTTATCTGAGTTTCACAATACAACGTGAGATTCAAATCGACTTATCAAATGGATTTACATCCCCGTTTATGGCGTCTACATATTAATCCAAGTTCGTGTTTCCATTCGATAGAGGGTTGCAGATTTAATCAATTCGTGGTTCAACATCGTTGTGAGGCTAGGGTTTGGACAATCCATCCATTCCGTTTGTGTAACCTGATACTCCTGAAAAACAAATGTTGTCTTTGCCATTGTGCCGGCGCGGATCGCATCAAGTGGTATCAAAGCTACGGCTATGTATCAGGTTCTAATCTATCTAACTTAATTTTCTGTAATTAGTTTTCGCAAAAAAAATGAAAAAAAAAAGAAAATCAGCAACAAAAAAAGGAAGAAAAGCTGATAGAAAAAAAAGAGCTGATAAAAAAAAGAACAAAAAAAATGAAAAAAAAATCAACCAAAAAAAAACTGATTTGAAAAAAAAAGTTCTATTTGTTTTGTTGTTGAATTTCATATTTGATCTTTCTTTTAGTGTTATTTAAGTTGTTATTACTTGTAGTATAGTAAAAAAAATCATCCAAAAAAAAATAAAAAGGGGAGCGACGAAAAAAGAAGAAGATGTGTGAGTAGATATGGTTGCACAGCTGATCGAGATAGGATGTGTGAGTTTGATGTTCCTTCTTTCCAAGGGAAGAATGATCCTGAACTATATCTGGATTGGGAGAGAAAGATAGAGTCCATTTTTAACTGTCAAAATTACCCCGAGCAGAAGAAAGTTAAAGTAGCAGCCATCAGGTACTGTGATTATACTGTCACATGGTGGCGTCAAATTATACTCGATAGACTATGTAATGGAGAGCCACTGATAGAGACATGGAAAGAAATAAAGAGGGTGATGCGGAAACGACATGTACCTTATCGCTACTATCGGGAGTGGGAAAAGAAGTTACATAATCTGAGGCAAGGGAGAAATGGCATAGAAGAATACTTCACGGAGTTGATGGGAGCCATAAGACGAGCTGATATGGAAGAATATCCAAAAGAGACTATGGATAGATTTCTAGCTGGTCTACGAAAGGAAATCCATGAAAGAGTGGCTTTACGGTACTATAAAGAGTTTGAGGACATAGTGCAATACGCCATTGGGGTAGAGAAATGGCTTCTGAGAGCAAGGAAGATAGAGAGGGAACAACGGTGTGTACTTCCACCAGTTTTAGAGATACATGTTCTAGATTTTGAAGATGTATTGGAATTCCCATGTCGAGATGTTGAAGAGGTCAAGAATGTTGAGACAAAAGCTGACTTGGAGATACCCAACTTAGAAGATTCTAGGCGAGATGTACTAGTTATATTTGTTGCATTCATTGTAGAGATACCATTTGTTCATATATGTCAAGGTGTTGGAGAAATCAAGGTCGTGGAAGAAGAAACTGAAGTGGGGCTGCCATATGTTTCCACATGTGAAGACGTTGGAGAGTCCAAACTTGAGGAACCAGTTCTAGAAGATTGTAAGCAAGAAGAGTCAGTTCCCATTCATGTTGATGAAATTATCCTGGAGGTGCCCATTCTAGAAGTTGCTAATCTGAAGATGACGAGTGTAGAAGACACAGCTCATGTAGAGTTTATAATGGAAGATAGTCAATCGTTGAGCTCGAAATTAAATGAAGATAAAGGGGCAGTCCAAGAGAAAGATGATGGAGGGCAGTTAGAAGTAGAAGGTTGAAGAGATGTGATGGAATTACAGCCATGTCTGGAGATGGAGAGCAAGTTCAGTTGGGAAGTGGCTGAAGATCAAAAGGAACTCGTGCAAACAAAAATGGTGGACTAGACGAGTTCTAACAATTTTTATCAACAATTTCCTTATGATGTCTTTATTTTACAGGTTGTTAAAGATGTGCTACCTGATATTGATGTTCCACTAGACTTATTCGTAGTTCCCATGACCATGCATTCCATGGAGTTGAGATGGCAACCATTTAACACCATCTGGATATTCAAGTGTTTGGAGAGGTGTCATATGCTAGTTGTTCCAACGGCGTTCAATGACCGGGTCATGTTTGTCTTTGATCCAGGAGGAGGTTCGGATTTGAGGACAAATCCTTTCAAAGATAAGAGGAATGATGCGAATCACATCGAGATCATGTCAGATCCAGTTAAAGTGCCGGAGGGTCCCGTGACTCGGTCGAGAACTAAGAAGTTTAAGGAAGTTCTCAACGGATTTATCCAAGAGATTCGGGAGCGAGAAGGATCAAAGAGACAGTGGAAGGGGCTGAACCTGGGCGCAAGTGGAGGATGCTCATTTCAGCTGATGAACCCACGAGCAACAGCCGCGAATGGGGCTGATGAGGACATCCATAGCAATGAGGAACTCAATCCCGAGCTGCAATTCAAAGGCCCCGTCACAAGACTAAGAGCTAAGAAGTTACAAGACTATTTGCAAGCAACAATTCGCAAGAAGCTCGAAGAACAAGACGGCATGCAAGGTAGGTCAAAGTTGATGGTCTTGTTGATATTGAAAGATGGAGATTAAGATATGGAGTACAAGAAATGAAGATGTGGACGTGTGCATGAGTGCGTGTTGAAGAGCTCGTGGCCGAGAGTGAAGAAGATCAAAGTTTCGATCCTTAGCTATTTAATTAAGTAGTTGTTTTATTCTATACTATGGTATTTATTTTATTTAATTAAGACTATAGTCCAATTCAGATTTTATTTGATTTATTTAGAGTAATTTTCGGTCACTTTAGTCATAGGTTTGACTAGGATTTTAGATAAGGAAAGATCTACAAGTTCTACCTTAAATAGAATTCTAGTTTAGGAAATTATCTAGTCTAGTTCTAGTTTGTTTTGGGCTTGTAATTTTCGGCCCTTATCTCTTTAATTTTCGGTCCTCCTATAGTTATAAATAGGGGATCCATGTGTCATTCATACTTTAGACTATATTTGATTAATTAAGCTTTGCTTTCAATATCGTCTCAAACCCATTTAATCTTTGTGAGTTTAGATTTTAAATTCCTACTCTTAGAATTAACATCTCTACATTTTACAAAGGGAATTCACCATCCACGTTCGAGGGATCGTCGGAGACTTGCTACTTGAAGATCAACTTAAAGAATTTGGCCTTGTGTACGTTCCAGATTGAAGGCAACTTTCGGGTTGTGATTCGCATCGACAAAACACCATCCATCATCGCCGATCGACATTTTTCATCATCATCTTCGTACGCCTCAAGTCCAGCTCTTGTTCGTGTCCAAGTTCGTCTTTTATCCATTTAATCCGTAAGTTCGTTACAACTATATCATACCCTATCTACCCTAGCCCTTCTTCACCCATACATCATCATCAACACTTCATCCTCATTCACGTCCCTATAGCCATCCCAAAACAGCCCCATACATTTGCATTTGTGTTGGTTTTGTGTGTCATGCTCTAGGTATTTTAGTTGTCTTAATCGTCTAGTTTATCGAGTATTGTTCCCTTACTTCACCGACATAGTTTCTTTCCTTAGCTTCCATGTATTTTGTGTCGTGTCATGTCCCATAGCCCCGGGTCACATCATAAATTGGTATCAAGAGCCACGTCGGTTTAAATCGTTCGTGGTTCCATACTCGTTTATTTTGTTTTTGAGTTTTATCGAGTTGTAATTTAATTTCCGCACCATTCATAGTTAAAAAAAGGAGCAAGATCGTATAAAAAAAAGAAAGAAACGATAAAAAAAAAGAAAATCGGATAAAAAAAAGGAAAAGATCTGAAAATTCAAAAAAAAAAAACGAATATCAATTGTTTCCTTTTGTGTTTCTTTATTTTTGGTACCTTCCTTGTGGTACAAGTCTATAGTTAGATATTTCCTTTTAGATTCTATTTTCTTTTTGGAAATTTCCTTTGAAGTTTATTTAATTTTTGGTAACTTCCTTAGGTGTCATATTTTATTTTTGGTTCTTTCCTTCTAGAATCTAGGCTAATTAAGGTATTTAGATTGTGTCACATAGATTGATACATATCCAAATCACCCAATTGCCTTCTTGAATTCTTCTTTTCTTATCCTATTCTATTTATTTCCTTGTTCTACCTAGATTTATTTTTGGATTTTTTAATCTAATTGGAACTTCATTAATTGATCTATTTCCTTCCTTTTCCTACCTCCACATACTAGACCACCACCCTTACTCCACACCAAGCTTTCGACAGCCCCCATACACCCCTATACTCGCCCGTACTCATTCCATACACACCAAATTCATCCGTGTTCCGAGAGTAGCATACCCGTCCATTCCCCGTGCAAGAGAGCCGATTCTATTACAACCATATACACGATTATTCACACACTGTGCACCCATATATTGAGTGATACATGAGTGGTAAAATCAAGAGAGAAAACAAACGAGTGACGTGAGATTGTGAGGTCCTACCTTGTTTTTCTTTACGTTTGTTCATTTTGTAGGTACCATGAAGCACGGAGACCGTCCAGGGTCATCCTTCACCCCACCCGTCGACCCTCAGTCGACCATCCTACCTTTGGACCCGTCCAAAGCACCCATGGAGTCTTACTCTGAACAAGCACCGCAGTGGGATCCTAAGTACCACTTTGAAGCGCTTTCAAAGCACTTCTAGAACCAGGCTCTATCCAACAAGATTGATGACTTAGTGCATGCATTTGAACGTACTAAGACTACTCCGACCATTACCCAAGCTGTTCGAGGTCTACAAAGACGCAACGAGCATCGAGACAAGCCAGAAGAGGAGTGATACGACCCAGACAAATTAACCTAGGACAAATCTAGAGACATAGCGGAAGACTTAGGATATGAAACACGTCAACTAATTGAAGGGCTTCAATCCGACTCGATAAACGACGAAAAGACGAACTCCAGACAACTAAAATACCTAGAACAATGACACAAAATATATAACACAATACCAAAGATTATAGGGCTGTATAGAGATGGTTTATAGGGCTGGAATTAAGGAGAGTTTCGTGTGTGAAGGATAGTGAAGAATGGCTTGGAGAAGATAGGATATGTTAGTGTTTGAATGGACTTACGGATAAAACGACGGATGACGAATACTCAAACTTGTGGGCTGAATTTGAGGCGTGCGTAGGGCTGTATGGATGGCGTTGAAGGCGAGGATGGAAGATGTTGTTGTAGTGATTCACAACCCGATAGCCTCCTTGAATCTCGAACGTATCCAAGGTTGAAATCTCCAAGTTGTTCCTCGATAGCGAATACCGGTCAATTCCTCAAGTGAATTAAGCAATACCTTTGAATAAGACTTGTAGTTGCTAGCTCCAAGAATGAATATTTTCATGTGAAAAGTATTCAAAAGATGAATAGATTTGAGACACAAATTGAATGCAATAGCAATTTAATTCAACAATGTCTAAAGTATGAATGTAACAATGATCCCCTATTTATAGGCTATGGGGGACGAAAATATTAAGCTTAAAACGCCTAAAAATTGATCCAAAAGAGATCTCTAACTATACTAGGAAGATACCTAAACTAGAATTCTATTCAAGGTAGGAAATTGCATTAAATACAATTCTAGTCAAACCTATTCTCATTATGGACGAAAATTACTCAAATAATTAAATAAAAATCTGATCTAAACTATAGTCTAAATTAATTAAATAAATACTATAGTCTAAATAAAATTCAACCCCTAATTAAATCAAATAACGGCCGAATTCTTCAACAAAACCGCACACACATGCACGACAATTTCATGCACATGTTGTGATACCCCGATCCTTTTTGCTAAATTATAATTTGTAATTCTAGTAAAATGATTTCGAATTGATATTGTTGAATTATAATCATGTGGTATGTTTGTATATTGTGCCATTGATTTGTTGCAGGTTGTCTCACTTGAGCCGATACGTCATAGCACGGTGGTATTATACTAAGTGTATAATATATGATAACATTTAATATTAAAATTTGTCGAGTTATATGGTGATGAAGTGGGGGTGATTATAATTGATTATGTGTTTTGCCATACCTTGAACACCCTAACGCTGAGTTGATCGGGGGTTTAAAATAAGGGGGATGATTTTTGGCATGTCGCGCGCTCGCGGGGAGGTGCGCGCCCGCGGGGCTGGCGAGGGACGCGCGCCCGCGGGGGCTGCGCGCTCGCGAAGAGCGTTGGCCGAGAGAGGGGTTTTGCGGTCGCGGGGGTTACGCGATCGCGCGGGTCCGGGGATTTTCTACCTATAAATACAACACTTATTCATTTCCTCCTCATTTCCTTTCCATATGGGCGATTTTCCTCCCCCTTCTCTCTACAAATCTTTCATCTTTTGAAGTAGATTCTTCCATCATCATCCATCAACAAAGGTAATCTCTACACCTCTCCTTCTTGGGGATTAAACACCCATTTCTTGTTGTTTTGGAAACTAGGGTTTGTATCCAAATTTGAGGATTTTGGAATTTTGTTGATCTTCTTGCCTTGACATCTTAAACATATGGTTTATTTATCTCCTTGAAGCTATATGTGAAGTTATATCAAATTCCTATGGTTCTTTGATGCTAGGGTTTAGAGTTTTTGCCCTAATTTTCCCTTATTTTGATGATGTGGTTTGGAGGTGTTGTGATTGTTGTTTGGGGTTGAATTTCAAGTATGTCAGAACCCTAGGGTGAAGGTGTTTGTATTTGAAATGTTGGGTCTAAAGGATTTAAAATGAGTTATGAGCATGTGGTATAAATGTGTGCCCGTAACTTGTTCGATCAAATGCTTCAAAGAGTTTTAATGCGTATTTTGAGTCCAAAATCATATTATGAGCTTGTATATCCATGATTGTGTACATGGATATGTTTGAAGACTTTAAAGCAAAGTATAGCATGAGTTGGTCTAAACCTTGCTTTAGAAGATTTATTGAGGGGTTTTCCAAGATATCGAGTCCTTTGACGAGATTAACAAGGAAGGATGATACGACCCGGACTATTAATCTAGGAAGAATCTAGAGACGTAGCGGAAGACTTAAGAATCGAAACACGTCAACTAAATGAAGGGTTACAATCCGACTCGATAAACAACGAAAATATGACAATCTAGACAATTAAAATACGTAGACTAATGACACGAACTATATAACACAATACCAAAGGTTAAAGGGGCTGTATGGGACGAGTTTATGGGCTGGAATAAGGGTAGGAAATCGTGTGTGAGGGTGGGTGAAGAAGGGCTTGGAGAAGATAGGATATGTTAGTGATTTGAACGAACTTACGGATATAACGAACGGTGTATGAATGGAACTTGGTGGCTGCCGTGACGATGGTCGATGGTGGAGGGGTGTTTGACGTCGATGGTGAGGATGGACGATGGTGGTGGTGAAGTGATTCACAACCCGATAGCCTCCTTGAAACTCGAACGTCTTCAAGGTTGAAATCTCCAAGTTGTTCCTCGTAGCGAATACTGGTCAATCCCTCAAGTGAATTGAGCAATACCCTTGAATAAGACTTGTAGTTGCTAGCTCCAAGAATAAATATTTTCGTGTGAAAAGTATTCAAAAGACAAATAGATTTGAGACACAAATTGAATGCAAAAGCAATTTAATTCAACAATGTCTAAAGTATCAACAAAACATAGAACCCCTATTTATAATACTATAGGGCACGAAATTACTAGTCTAAAGGCCCTAAAAATCTGATCCAAATTGATCTCCAACTATACTAGGAAGTTCCCTAAGCTAGAATTCTATTCAAGGTAGGAAATTGCCTTAAATACAATTCTAGTCAACTTGGACTCTTGGACTCTTAATGACCGAAATTAATCAACTAAAATATGATCTACTATAGTCCAAAATTAAACAAAAATAATACTATAGTCTTGATAATTAATTCTCGAACAGGCGCCTCTGGTAGATAAGACATGGTCACGCCTTATTCGCCATAACCTCCTGGAATTGCATCAAATTGAAATCTTCATATTTTCGACCAAGTAAGCTTCAATCCTCCAATGTTTGGTCTTCATCTTCAATTGAGAGCATTGTAATCACCTTGGGGTTGCCTTGATCATTCATCTCTTCCTCGAGCTTCTTTCGCACATATCCTTGAAAGTAACCTTGAAGTTGCTTAGCTCGTAACCTTGTAATTGGACCTCGAATTTGCAACTCCGGGTTTGAACCATCAATGCTATGCACATTCTCATCAAAGGATGAGAAGTTCAAATGGAGTGAAAGGTGTGAGCAGAGTTTTCAAGAATTGAAGCGACGTCTCGTGTCAGCCCCAGTGTTGACTATTCCTGATGGGACGGAAGGTTTTGTCATCTACAGTGACACCTCGAAACAAGGGCTTGATTGTGTTTTGATGCAGCATGGGAAGGTAGTAGCGTATGCATCAAGACAGTTGAAGGTGCATGAGTATAATTATCCGACGCATGATCTTGAATTAGCAGCCGTGGTTTATGCATTGAAGATTTGGAGGCATTATCTCTATGGAAGCAAGTGCGAGATCTACACCGACCACAAAAGCTTGAAGTATTTCTTCACCCAGAAGGAGTTGAATCTACATCAAAGATGGTTGGAGTTGGTGAAGGATTACGATTGTACGATCTTATATCATCCTGGAAAGGCGAATGTCGTAGCTGATGCCTTAAGCCGAAAGATCTATCTTCCAACCAAGCAAGAGCAATTGATCAAGGAGTTTGAGAAGATGAACTTAGAGGTGGTGGATCCTTCCAACACCGCTCAAGGGATTTTAGCAACCTTAGTGGTTCGACCACTAATTCGTGATCGAGTTCGTGAAGCACAAGTCGACGATCCTTTCTTGTGCAAAATGAAGAAAAGAGCATTGGAGGGTTCTATTCAGGGATTTGCCGTTGCAAGTGATGGCACGTTACTCTTCGAGGGAAGATTGTGTGTACCGAAGAACGAAGAGCTCAGAAAGGAGATTCTTGAAGAAGCTCATAATACTCCGTATTCTGTGCACCCAGGAGGCACGAAGATGTTTGATGAGACCATGGCAATCATCAAATCGGTCCATCCAAAGCTGCCATTAAAGGATCCCAAGATTGTTACTTCTTTAATAATCAAAGATTGGAGATCAAGATTTGAAGAGCAATGCATGAAGATAGAACTCATCAAATTGTGCATACATGGCAGATTCGCGTTGCATGGAGTTTTCATCCCTTATTTGATTTAATTAGGGATTGAATTTTATTTAGACTATAGTATTTATTTAATTATGTTAGACTATAGTTTAGTTCAGATTTTTATTTAATTTAATGTAATTTTCGTCCATATTATAGTCAAGGTTGACTAGAATTGTATTTAAGGCAATATCCTACCTTGAATAGAATTCTAGTTTAGGGAACTTCCTAGTATAGTTAGAGATCCCTTTTGGATCAATTTTTGAGTCTTTTTTGATGCAAATTTCGTCCCCCTTATGTCTTATAAATAGGGGAACCATGTTACATTGATACTTTAGACATTGTTGAATTAAATTGCTTTTGCATTCAATTTGTGTCTCAAATCTATTTGTCTTTTGAATACTTTTCACACGAAAATATTCATTCTTGGAGCTAGCAACTACAAGTCTTATTCAAGGGTATTGCTCAGTTCACTTGAGGGATTGACCGGTATTCACTAACGAGGAACAACTTGGAGATTTCAACCTTGAAGACGTTCGAGATTCAAGGAGGCTATCGGGTTGTGAATCACTTCATCAACACCACACGTCCATCACCATCATCGACGACCTCCAAATCAGCCATCAACGTCCAAATCACGGCAGCCCCCTTCAAGTCCGAATTCTACATCCGTTCGTTATATCCGTAAGTCCGTTCAAACACTAACATATCCTATCTTCTCCAAGCCCTTCTTCACCAACCTTCACACACGAAATTCTTCCAATTTCCAGCCCTATAAAACCGTCCAATTCAGCCCCTTGAACCCTTGGTTTGTGTTATTTAATTTGTGTCAAAGTTCTAGGTATTTTAGTTGAGTCTTGGTCGCCTAGTTATTCGAGTATAGAATCCTTTCGTACCGACGTAGTTTCTTTCCTTTGCTTCCGCGTCTTTTGTGTCTCGTTGGTCATTTAGTCTCGGGTCACATCATATTTTGGTATCAAGAGCCACGTCGGTTTATATCGTTCGTGGTTCCATACTCGTTTATTTGTTCCGTTTAATTTGTTTGCGTTTTATCGAGTTGTAATTTAATTTCCATATTGTTCCTTGTTTAAAAAAAAAGAAAAAGAAAATCAGATCGTAAAAAAAAAAAAAAAAAAAAAAAGAGAGAAAAAGAGCGATCAAAAAAAAAAATCGGATAAAAGAAGAGAAAAAAAAAATCCGAAAATTCAAAAAAAAAAAAAAAAAAAAGAGGTATATTCATTGTGTTTCCATTTGAGTCTTGATTTATTTTGGTAATTTCCTTTTAGTATTTCATCTTATTTGGTAGTTACCTTGTGAGTCTATTTTATTTTTGGAACTTTCCTTCTCAGTTCTATTTTAATTTTGGTAGTTTCCTTCTAGGATAATTCCTTAGTTGGTAACTTCCTTTAGAGTCTTGTTTTATTTTTGGAACTTTCCTTCCAAGTTTTAATTCTTTTTGGTAGTTTTCTTTTGAGTTGTATTTTAATTTTGGTTCATTCCTTTTAGAGTCTAGTCCAATTAGGATATTTAGAATTGTGTCACAATTGTGTAACACTTTCCAAATTACCTAATCCCTTTTTCCTTTTCTTTTCTAATTCATACCTTTTGGATTTATTTTTGGATCTCCTACACTATTTAGGACTTCAAAAATACATCTAATTCTTTCCTTATCTTGATTTCTTCCATTCTAATCCTTTCAAACCTTCCATATACTTCCCATACCCATTAATTTTCGTTCCCTATCCCTATAGAGTTCGAGAATTTCAGCCTTAGTCATAACACCCATGCACCATGCTCCCCATGGGCCGTACACCATATACACCAAATTCTCGCCATCTCCATAGCTACAACAAGACAATCATTCCCAAATTTGAAGGTCTATATGATCCCGATGCTTACCTTGATTGGGAACAAAGAGTTGACAAAATCTTTCAGCGCTACTACTTCCCCGAGCCAAAGAAGGTACAATTAGTTTCCTTAGCGTTTACAGGCTATGCAGCAACATGGTGGGAATTACAGCAGAACCGGTGCCACAGAGATCACCTTCCACCTATCGACACATGGCGTGGGTTGAAAGATTTGATGCGGAAACGCTTCATTCCAAACCACTACCAATGGGAGTTGGAGGAAAAGCTATACAAGCTTAGACAAAGGGATCGAAGTGTAAATGACTACTACAACAAAATGGTTGAAGCCATGAGACGAGCTGATGTAGAAGAATATCCAGAAGATACCATGGATAGATTTCTAGCTGGTCTACGAAGGGCAATCCATGAAAGAGTAGCATTGTACCGCTTCGACGAGTTGGAAGACATGGTGGGTTACGCCATTCAGATAGAAAAATGGCTAGAAGAACTAGAGATGAAGTCAAAAGGAGAGGTTCAAGTAGATCCGACCACGAGTAACCAACTTGAGTCATTCGAGGAGTTTCTACGTACCTATGTACCACCTACACTGCCTGCATCACCAGTTCAGCCGGTCATGAATGTGCCAAGCCAAGCCTCCAACATTCAAGATGAGATCCACGTTGAGTTACCATCTGAGATCGTTGCCATCAAAGAAGATTCTACTTTCGAGGTAACAATTTTCGTTGATGCATCTATTAAAGAACTGATCGATGTTGCAACTTGTGAGAATGTTGAAGAAAAAGAGAAGGTTATTAAAGAGCTTGATCTAGAAGAGTCGGATCAGCCTTTGAGTGAAGAAGAAGAAGAAATGGAGATCATTACTGCAGTTAAAGAAGTTGTAGAGTTGTTGGAGATACAACCTTGTTATGAAAAGGAGAATGATATCCGTGAAGCAATGGTTCAAGATCATAAGGAGCTCGATCAACCTAGTATCGAGAAGCCACTGATTTCTAACATTTTTTGTCAACCTTGTACTTTTAATGTTTTAATCTTACAGGTTGCCAAAAATGTGCCACATGTTATTGATGTTCCACCAGACTTATTCGCGGTTCCTATGTCCATGCATCCCATGAAGTTGAAGCTTGAGCTAAAAGAGATTGATGATCAGTTCGTGTTCATTTTCGATCCAGACCGTTCGAATTCGAGGACGAATTCTTTTCAAGAGGAGGGGAATGATGAGACCATGGCAATCATCAAATCGGTCCATCCAAAGCTGCCATTAAAGGATCCCAAGATTGTTACTTCTTTAATAATCAAAGATTGGAGATCAAGATTTGAAGAGAATGCATGAAGATAGAACTCATCAAATTGTGCATACATGGCAGATTCGCGTTGCATGGAGTTTTCATCCTTTATTTGATTTAATTAGGGATTGAATTTTATTTAGACTATAGTATTTATTTAATTATGTTAGACTATAGTTTAGTTCAGATTTTTATTTAATTTAATGTAATTTTCATCCATATTATAGTCAAGGTTGACTAGAATTGTATTTAAGGCAATATCCTACCTTGAATAGAATTCTAGTTTAGGGAACTTTCTAGTATAGTTAGAGATCCCTTTTGGATCAATTTTTGAGTCTTTTTTGATGCAAATTTTGTCCCCCTTATGTCTTATAAATAGGGGAACCATGTTACATTGATACTTTAGACATTGTTGAATTAAATTGCTTTTGCATTCAATTTGTGTCTCAAATCTATTTGTCTTTTGAATACTTTTCACACGAAAATATTCATTCTTGGAGCTAGCAACTACAAGTCTTATTCAAGGGTATTGCTCAATTCACTTGAGGGATTGACCGGTATTCGCTAACGAGGAACAACTTGGAGATTTCAACCTTGAAGACGTTCGAGATTCAAGGAGGCTATCGGGTTGTGAATCACTTCATCAACACCACACGTCCATCACCATCATCGACGACCTCCAAATCAGCCATCAACGTCCAAATCACGGCAGCCCCCTTCAAGTCCGAATTCTACATCCGTTCGTTATATCCGTAAGTCCGTTCAAACACTAACATATCCTATCTTCTCCAAGCCCTTCTTCACCAACCTTCACACACGAAATTCTTCCAATTTCCAGCCCTATAAAACCGTCCAATTCAGCCCCTTGAACCCTTGGTTTGTGTTATTTAATTTGTGTCAAAGTTCTAGGTATTTTAGTTGAGTCTTGGTCGCCTAGTTATTCGAGTATAGAATCCTTTCGTACCGACGTAGTTTCTTTCCTTTGCTTCCGCGTCTTTTGTGTCTCGTTGGTCATTTAGTCCCGGGTCACATCAATGTTCAAGGACTTGAAGATGGTTTTCTGGTGGAGAAATATGAAGAGGTCAATTGGCCAATTCGTATCGAAATGTATCACTTGTCAACAAGTGAAGGCTGAGCATCAACACCCTTCTGGATTGTTGAACCCACTCGAGATTCCCGAGTGGAAGTGGGAACACATTGCAATGGACTTCGTGGTAGGATTACCTCCATCAGTTAGAGGTCACCATGCAATTTGGGTTGTTGTCGATAGGTTGACCAAGTCTGCTCATTTTCTTCCGGTGAAAATGACGTTTAGCATGGATCGATTAGCCCAGATTTATATCGATGAGATAGTACGTCTTCACGGCATTCCTGTGTTGATAGTGTCAGATCGTGACACAAGGTTTACGTCCAAATTTTGGCGAAGTCTGCAAGAAGCTATGGGAACTCAGTTGAAGTTTAGCACTGCGTATCATCCTCAATCCGATGGCCAGTCTGAGCGAACCATTCAAATATTGGAGGACATGCTTCGTGCATGTGTTCTCGATTTTGGTAGAAGTTGGGAGAGCCACTTGCCACTTGTGGAGTTTGCTTACAATAACAGTTTCCAAGCATCTATTGGAATGGCACCGTACGAAGCATTGTATGGGAGGAAGTGCAGATCTCCTATTCATTGGGATGAAGTGGGTGAGCGTCGACTCTTAGGTCCTGAGATCGTTGAGAAGACAGTAGAAGTAATTGAGAAGATAAGAGGAAGAATCAAAGTAGCTCAAGATCGTCAGAAATCTTATGCCGACGCAAAGAGAAAAGACGTGAGCTTTGAGATTGGTGACAAGGTATTTTTGAAGATTGCACCAATGAGAGGAGTGGTTAGATTTGGGAAAAAGGGTAAGTTGCAGCCACGATATGTGGGACCGTTCGAGATTCTAGAGAAAGTAGGTAATGTTGCCTATCGCCTAGAACTACCTCCGGATTTGGCGGGCGTGCACGATGTTTTTCATGTGTCGTTGCTTAGACGATACGTGTCTGACCCTAGTCATGTCATTTCTTATGACACGGTGCAAGTTTCCAAGGACTTGTCGTATGAAGAAGTCCCAGTTGCTGTGTTAGATAGAAGAGTTCATACTCTTCGAACCCGTGAGGTTCCTTTAATAAAAGTGCAGTGGAGTCGGCACGAACCCGAAGAGGCCACTTGGGAGAAAGAAGTTGATATCTTAGCTCGATATCCAAATGTAACAGAAATGTTAGGCTAATTTCGAGGACGAAATTTTTAAAAGTTGGGGAGATTGTGATACCCCGATCCTTTTTGCTAAATTATAATTTGTAATTCTAGTAAAATGATTTCGAATTGATATTGTTGAATTATAATCATGTGGTATGTTTGTATATTGTGCCATTAATTTGTTGCAGGTTGTCTCACTTGAGCCGATACGTCATAGCACGGTGGTATTATACTAAGTGTATAATATATGATAACATTTAATATTAAAATTTGTCGAGTTATATGGTGATGAAGTGGGGGTGATTATAATTGATTTTGTGTTTTGCCATACCTTGAACACCCTAACGCTGACTTGATCGGGGGTTTAAAATAAGGGGGATGATTTTTGGCATGTCGCGCGCTCGCGGGGAGGTGCGCGCCCGCGGGGCCGAGTGCGCCCGCGGGGCTGGCGAGGGACGCGCGCCCGCGGGGGCTGCGCGCTCGCGGGGAGCGTTGGCTGAGAGAGGGGTTCCGCGGTCGCGGGGGCTGCGCGGTCGCGTGGGTCCAGGGATTTTCTACCTATAAATACAACACTTATTCATTTCCTCCCCATTTCCTTTCCATATGGGCGATTTTCCTCCCCCTTCTCTCTACAAATCTTTTATCTTTTGAAGTAGATTCTTCCATCATCATCCATCAACAAAGGTAATCTCTACACCTCTCCTTCTTGGGGATTAAACACCCATTTCTTGTTGTTTTGGAAACTAGGGTTTGTATCCAAATTTGAGGATTTTGGAATTTTGTTGATCTTCTTGCCTTGACATCTTAAACATATGGTTTATTTATCTCCTTGAAGCTATATGTGAAGTTATATCAAATTCCTATGGTTCTTTGATGCTAGGGTTTAGAGTTTTTGCCCTAATTTCCCCTTATTTTGATGATGTGGTTTGGAGGTGTTGTGATTGTTGTTTGGGGTTGAATTTCAAGTATGTCAGAACCCTAGGGTGAAGGTATTTGTATTTGAAATGTTGGGTCTAAAGGATTTAAAATGAGTTATGAGCATGTGGTATAAATGTGTGCCCGTAACGTGTTCGATCAAATGCTTCAAAGAGTTTTAATGCGTATTTTGAGTCCAAAATCATATTATGAGCTTGTATATCCATGATTGTGTACATGGATATGTTTGAAGACTTTAAAGCAAAGTATAGCATGAGTTGGTCTAAACCATGCTTTAATTAAATAACTCGACGTCTAAAATGAAAGATGATTGAAAAGGGTGCTAGGTGACGTGTTGGAGCTCGAGGAGGACAACTTGTGCACGGCCAAGAAGTATTTCAAAGGTTGAAAAATTGTGAAAGCGTCTCATAAGGTGGGGTAACTCTAAACTGTGAACACGTGTAATGTTATAGTTATTGTTGTGCTTTGATTGTATAAATATGAAGGGTCTTCGGACCGGTGAATGAAAGAGATCCTTCGGGGTCGACAAAGAGACCCTTCGGGGTAGAGATCCTTTGGGATCGAATATAGACCTGTTAATGTCCTCCCTGGGGGGTAGTATGTCTGCGGGCATCCCTACAGGGTCAAAGATGTTCATTAACGGAGGCATCATGATGTTTGGACCCTACGGGGTTGAGACTAGTCTCCACAATGTAAAGAAAAGTCCATATGTTATATTTTCACTTGTGCAATTAGCTATAACTGTTTTCAGTGTTCCCCACTGAGTATGTTGTTAAATACTCACCCCATTCATTCAATGAATTTCAGGTTGAGGAGTCGGAGCCCGAGTAGGAGCGTTGTGAATACAAGAGAACCCCACAAGCTTGTGTTATCTTTTTTATATGCTCTTCTTTTGATAACACTCATATTATTATTGTTATTATTACATTGATCACTATTTTTGCTTATGATCAATGATTATTGGGGATGGGAATAGCCCGATCTTTTGTAGGTTATCATGTATATAACTTGATATTGTGCAACAATTTAAAGACGGGTCGTTCGACCTTGGAGCCTATTACGTATGAAGTATGTTGTCGACCCTATACTTGCATGTTGATTTAGGATGTTGGACGGGCAGGTAATGACAACCTATGAGCCCGATAAGTTAGACGATTGCATGCTAATTCGCGAAAATTTTACGTTTAGAATTATGACGTCATGCCTAGTCATGCTTTTTGACCTAAGCTTCCGCTCATTTTATTATAAGCACACAAAAATATATATAAGTAAATTGTATGTTAAGTGACGTGGCCAAACGGAGTAGTTTGGGGCATTACACATGTACACGTGCAATTGAGGTCTCCATCTTCAACTCTACAAGTGTAATTCTCCATGGTGTGTTCTTGATCTTCAATGGTTAAGAGATTAACCAACTTCGGACTGCACCTTTCGGTTTCTTCATCTCCAATATCGAGCTTTCTTCGAATCATCATTTGCAAGTAAGCTTGCAACTTCTTAGCTCTTGATCTTGTGATTGGTCATCAAAATTGCAACTCCGGATCTTGATCATCTTTGTTGCTCATGGCTTCATCATTCCCCCCCTGCTGAAAAGAATTCGTCCTCGAATTTGGGTCATCATCTTGATCGAATTCATCTGCATCAAAGGGAGATAAATCAGCAACATTAAACGTTGAAGAACATTTATACTCACCAGGTAGATTAATGTGGTATGCATTGTCATTGACACGGCTTAAGACGATGA
The DNA here is from genome assembly GCA_026008535.1 of Perilla frutescens. Taxonomy (NCBI): domain Eukaryota; kingdom Viridiplantae; phylum Streptophyta; class Magnoliopsida; order Lamiales; family Lamiaceae; genus Perilla; species Perilla frutescens. Next base: position 23,271,802 of record BRKX01000009.1, on the reverse strand, counting down.
AAGGACCATCTCCTCTTGGTGACAACTTCGATTTCCTTAGATTAGGAAACTGTCCGGTACTCAAATGAATCCAAACATGATCATCGGGCTGAAATACAACACGTTTGTGACGTGTGTTACGGGCGGCGGCGGTTTGGGTACCTTTGTGCTCGATCCGGGCTCAAACTTTCTCATGCACCTCCTTGATAAGATCAGCTCTCTTAGATCCTTTAACACTTGTTAGATGCTCAACAGGTAAAGGAATCAAATCATTAGGTGTTAGTGGATTAAAACCATAAACAACCTCAAACGGAGACATGTTAGTAGAAGAATGAATAACACGATTGTAAGCAAACTCAGCATAAGGTAAACACTCTTCCCATGATCTCACATTGTTCTTAATTAAAGATCTAAGCAAAGTACCTAAAGTACGATTCACAACCTCAGTTTGACCATCGGTTTGTGGATGACATGCAGTAGAAAACAACAGCTTAGTCCCTAATTTTCCCCAAAGAACGCGCCAAAAATGTCCCAAAAATTTAGAATCCCTATCACTAACAATAGTACGAGGAATTCCATGCAATCTAACAACATGAATAAAGAACAAATTGGCTATATGAACAGCATCATCAGTTTTCCTACATGCAATGAAATGCGCCATCTTGGAAAACCTATCAACTACAACAAACATAGAATCTTTACTCGATCTAGACCTAGGCAATCCCAATATAAAATCCATAGATAAATCAATCCAAGGACACAATAAAGACTTCAAAGTATTAAAAGCATGCTCTTGTTGTTCACCCCATTCAAACTTGCGATCCTTCTTACTTAGCTCAGTAAGAGGCACGGCAATGCTAGAGAAATCGTGCATAAAGCGATGATAAAATCCGGCAAGGCCGTGAAAGGACCGTACTTCAGACGCGATTTTGGGTGTTGGCCATTCCTTAATCGCCTTGATTTTGGAACAGTCAACCTCAATACCTCTACAACTCACAACAAAGCCTAAGAATACTACTTCATTCAAGTAAAAAGAACACTTAGACATGTTGCCATACAATCGAGCATCTCTCAAAAGTAAAAATACGCGCCTAAGGTTATCTAGGTGCGCCTGTGCACTGTGACTGTATATCAGGATATCATCAAAGTAAACAACCACATATTTCCCAATAACATCATGCAAAACATGTTTCATCAATCTCATAAATGTGCTCGGTGCATTTGTGAGACCAAAAGGCATAACCAACCACTCATATAAATCATGCTTAGTCTTAAAAACTGTTTTCCATTCATCACCCTCATGCATGCGAACTTGAAAATAACCAGACCTCAAATCAATCTTAGAAAAAATCTTAAATCCACTAAGTTCATCTAGTATATCATCAAGTTTAGGAATGGGAAAATGATACTTAACTGTTATCTTGTTGATGGCTCTGCAATCCATGCACATTCTCCATTCATTGTTCTTCTTGGGCACTAGAATCACTGGAACTGCATATGGGCTCATCGACTCTCGGATTTGCTTCTTCTCCAACAGCTCCTTAACTTGACGATCTATCTCCTTTGTTTCTTCAGGCGACGTGCGGTATGCAGAGCTGTTCGGCAAGACGGCTCCGGGCACGAAGTCGATCTGGTGCTCGATCCCATGAACTGGAGGTAATCCACTTGGAATCTCATCCGGAAATACGTCCTCGAACTCCTTTATAAGGGGCTGCATAACACTAGGCAAAGAAACATCGTTAGTAGCACTGTTCTTACAAGTTAAAAGAATTAAAGGCATCCTAGCTCTAATAGCCTTTTCAACACTTTTAAATGTACAAAACAAAGACCGATTCTTTTCTTGCTGTAAAGGGGCTGTATTGACGCCTTTTCCACGATCAATGGCGTCAGATTGAGGTGATGAAGTGGCTGTAATAGGCTGCAATGGGGAAGGTGGCGGCGGTGAAGACTTCTCAGCCGTGTGAGGGCTGTCCGCGGCGGTGACTCGAACGGCTGCTGCGGCGGTCTTCTCGTGCTCCTCTTTAAACTTTACTCGCATTATTTCTTACTCCTCTTGAATGGCTTTGGGTGTTAACGGCTTCAGTATGGTAGTTCGGCCGTCTTTCTTCACTGTATAGGTGTTCATGAGTCCGTCGTGTACAGCTTGTCTATCGAATTGCCATGGTCTTCCTAAAAGTATATGTGCTGCATCCATAGGAATAACATCCCATAATACAGTGTCAGAATAACGACCAATGGAAAAAGATACATGTACCTGACCGGTTACGCGAACTGTGCCTCTTTCTATAAGCCATTACAAACGATATGGATTTGGATGTTTCACAGTGGAAAATCCAAGCTTGTCGACCGCGTACTGGCTCACTGCATTAATAACACTTCCACTGTCTATGATCAATGCGCAAGTCTTGTCTTGAATAGCAACTCTAGTGTAGAATATATTCTCTCGCTGTGATTGTTGCTCAACTTCTCAATTTATGTTCAGACTGCGGATAGAAACTAGACTGACATGTGGAATCTCAGGCTCTTCTTCTTCGAGCTCATCATGGATGTCTGCTTCAGCTATGGCGTCGGCTTTGACTGGTTCGTCATCTTCACTGGCTGATTCGAGCTCATTCTGCTCTGTGAGGAATAAAACTCGTCGGTTTGGGCACTGCGCTTGAAAGTGACCCCAACCTTGTTCATTTATGGCACTGAACATCTCGGGCTCGACTAGAGGCTGAAGTTGGCGCCGTATTGGCCTGACTTGGCAGTGTAAAACTCGGCCTAACGGGGGCGGCGGGTGTAGGATCGGTCCTACGGCTCGGCGGTGGTGTAGAACGGTCAAATCACCGCTCGGGTGGTCCGGATTGGCCTCAGGGTCGAGTGGAGTCCGTAGAAGGAGTAGAAGATAATGTGAATGGCGTGCCTTTATTCCAAGAGGGTCGAACAAGGGCTGTCGTGTGATGAGATCGACGTCGGCCTTCTCGGAGCTGCCTTTCCACAATAAATGCGTAGTGCACCATATCATCTACACTCGTGAAGTCTCTGAGCTCGACTTCACATGCAATATCGGGATTCATGCCTTCAATGTACCTGATGATGGTAGCATTTAAGGACTCTCTTTTTCCGACACGATTCAGGGCGGTCTCCAACTTCTTATGATATTCTTCAATCGAACGGGTGCCTTGCTTGATCCGGTTGAGCTTCTTCTTAAGCTCTCTCTCATAGTGAACTGGTATGAAACGGCCTCGTAGGAAGCCTTTCATCTCCTCCCATGTTTCAACAGGTGGATGTCTCTCTCTCCGTCACCTATCTTGCTGCATTTCCCACCACGAGGCTGCATAGCCTCTAAACTCCAACGCTGCTAACTGGACCTTCTTGATCTCTGGAAAGTCATAACAAGTAAAGATCTTGTCGACTTTGCCCTCCCAATCCAGATAGATGTCTGGATCGTGCAAGCCTTCAAATTCCGGAATGCTCATTTTGATGTTATTGAGCAATCCGTCTCCATCTCAATATCTGCCAGGCCTCTCATATCGAACAGCTTGTCTGGCAGGTGGCCTGGGATGATCACGGTGATCATCACGTCTCGGTGGTATGAACTCAGCTTCATAATCATCAGCGGCATCGAACTCGGGTTCGAATGCAGCGTGTTAGCGGCGGTTTTCTTAGAAAAAAGGCTGCCTCGGTGCGCCTCTCTGCTGGGGTTGCTGGACTGCTTAACTTGTAGCCGGTTGAACCGAGAGCTGTTTGATTTGCTCGGCCAATTCGGCTACTTGGTTCCCGAACTCATCCTTCATCTGTTGGTTTTGACGCAAGAAGAATTGTGATAATGCGTCAAACTGATACTTTGGATCCCACTGTGTTTTGGATGTGTAGGAAAGATCATCGGGTGATTTGGGCGAGAATGACTCGACCAAAGGTGGTGTGGAGGCGGTGGCTTCGTTCTTGCCTTTGTCCATGAGACCTACAAAATGAACAAACGTAAAGGAAAACAAGGATGGATCCTCACAATCTCACGTTCACTCATTTATTTTCACTCTTGATTTTACCACTCGTGTTTGCACTCAAAGTGTATGGTGATGTGTGTGTGTCATGTATAATGAAGGGTGGAAGATAGCACTCTTGTCAAATGTCGAGGGTACGGATTAATTGCACGAAGGTGTAGACGAGTATCACTAACTAGGATCAATGGATGATATGGAGTATGTTGTTTAGGTGGCGTGTGGCTTGTGTGGCAAAGGGGGTGGGGCCGTGGGTCTAGGTGGCATGTGGGGTAGGTGGAGTCGAGTAGGGTAGGTTGGATTAGGGTTAGATGGATCCCCAAGTGTAGAAGGAAAGAGATAGGAAAGAAAAGGAAAGAAAGATTAGGTATTTGGAAAGTGTTACACAATTGTGACACAATTCTAAATATCCTAATTGAATTAGACTCTAGAAGGAAGTAACCAAAAAGAAACTATATCTCAAATAGAAACTACCAACTAAGAAATAAACTAGGAAGGAAAGATCCTAAAAATAAAATAAGACTCTAATGGAAATTACCAAAAAGAAAATAAACTTGGAAGGAAAATTCCTAAAATAAAATAAATCTCTAATGGAAGGTACCAACTATAGAACTTGACTAAAAGGAAAGTACCAACTATAGAAAAGTACTACAAGGAAAGTACTAAAATTAAAATAAGACTCAAAAGGAAACACAATGAATATAACTCTTTTTTTTTTAATTTTCGGATTTTTCTTTTTCTTTTAACCGATTTCTTTTTTTTTATCGCCTTTTTCTCTTTTTTTTTTTGATCGGCTTTTTTTTTTAAGCGATAGCTATGCTATTACAACTCGATAATACGTACGAAAATAAAAGACACGTAGGATAAAATGACACGTCGGATTGAACCACGACCAACAGAGCTGACGTGGCTCTGATGCCAAAATATGATACGACCCAGACAAATGAACCTAGGATGAATCTAGAGACGTAGCGGAAGACTTAGGATACGAAACACGTCAACTAATTGAAGGGCTTCAATCCGACTCGATAAACGATGAAAAGACGAACTCTAGACAATTAAAATACCTAGAACAATGACACAAAATATATAACACAATACCAAAGATTATAGGGCTGTATAGAGACGGTTTATAGGGCTGGAATTAAGGAGAGTTTCATGCTTGAAGGATAGTGAAGAATGGCTTGGAGAAGATAGGATATGTTAGTGTTTGAATGGACTTACGGATAAAACGACGAATGACAAATACTCGAACTTGTGGGCTGAATTTGAGGCGTGCGTAGGGCTGTATGGATGGCATCAAAGGCGAGGATGGAAGATGTTGTTGTAGTGATTCACAACCCGATAGCCTCCTTGAATCTCGAACGTATCCAAGGTTGAAATCTCCAAGTTGTTCCTCGATAGCGAATACCGGTCAATCCCTCAAGTGAATTGAGAAATACCCTTGAATAAGACTTGTAGTTGCTAGCTCCAAGAATGAATATTTTCGTGTGAAAAGTATTCAAAAGACGAATAGATTTGAGACACAAATTGAATGCAATAGCAATTTAATTCAACAATGTCTAAAGTATGAATGTAACAATGATCCCCTATTTATAGGCTATGGGGGATGAAAATATTAAGCTTAAAAGGCCTAAAAATTGATCCAAAAGAGATCTCTAACTATACTAGGAAGATACCTAAACTAGAATTCTATTCAAGGTAGGAAATTGCCTTAAATACAATTTTAGTCAAACATATTCTCATTATGGACGAAAATTACTCAAATAATTAAATAAAAATCTGATCTAAACTATAGTCTAAATTAATTAAATAAATATTATAGTTTAAATAAAATTCAACCCCTAATTAAATCAAATGAGGGCCGAATTCTTCAACAAAACCGCACACACATGCACGACAATTTCATGCACATGCACACGTGCAATTGAGCTCTCCATCTTCAACTCTTCAAGTGTAATTCTCCATGGTGTGTTCTTGATCTTCAATGGTTAAGAGATTAACCAACTTCGGGCTGCACCTTTCGGTTTCTTCATCTCCAATCTCGAGCTTTCTTCGAATCATCACTTGCAAGTAAGCTTGCAACTTCTTAGCTCTTGATCTTGTGATTGGTCCTCGAAATTGCAACTCCGGATCTTGATCATCTTTGTTGCTCATGGCTTCATCAAGGAGTACTATGGTGAGAACACAGATGCCGAGTTCGAGGCCCCTGAAGGAGGTTGCGATCAACCCCGAGGCCCTCACAGCCGTGCAAATCGCGCCGATGATTATGGTGAAGACCGAATGTTCAATAACATCAAAACAAGCATTCCTAAGTTTGAAGGCCTTCACGATCCCGATATCTATCTAGATTTGGAACGTAAGATAGAGAAGATTTTCGTCTGCTATGACTTTACAGAAGTCAAAAAGGTGCAGTTGGCATGTTTGGAGTTTAGAGGCTACGCAGCCACTTGGTGCGAGATGCAACAAGAAAGGAGGCGCAGAAATCCAAATCCACCAATTGATACTTGGGAACAAATGAAAGAATTGATGCAAGGACACTTCATTCCAGTCCACTATGAGAGGGAGCTTGAGAAGAAGCTCAACCGGATCAAACAAGGCACCCGTTCGATTGAAGACTATCACAAAGAGTTGGAGACTGCCTTGAACCGAGTTGGAAAAGATGAGACCTTGAATGCTACCATCATTAGGTACATTGAAGGCATGAAACTCGATATTGCATGTGAAGCCGAGCTCAAAGACTTCACCAGTGTAGAAAGGATGGTGCAGTACGCATCGATTGTGGAAAAACAGCTACGAGAAGGTCGCCGTCGATCACACCATAGTGCAGCCACTACACGGCCCTCTTGGAACAAAGATACACATTCCACATCACCTTCTACACCTTCTTCTGAGTCCACACGACCCCGAGGTCAGCCCGGACCACCTGAACGGCGTTTCGACTGTTCTGCACCGCAGTCCAGCCGTAGACCTGAGTCTACACCGGCGCCGCCCACACGGCCCCCATTCCAATGGCCCAATCAGTCTAATACGATGCCGAATACAGCCCGTAGTCGAGCCCGTGACATCTAGTGTCAAAAATGCCAAGGTTGGGGTCATTTTCAGAATCAGTGCCCAAACCGTCGTGTTCTGTTCCTCAATGAACAGAATGGACTTGAATCAACCGTTGAAGATGAAGAGGAGCCCCAAGACGCCACCCCTGATGCCGTCGACACCCCAGTAGTCAAGATTGAAGATGAAGAGCCCGAGTTACCTCATGTTAGTCTAGTCTCTATCCGCAGTCTGAACATCAATCGTGAAGACAAAGAGCAATCTCAACATGAGAACATTTTTTACACTCGAGTTGCTATCAAAGATCAGACTTGTGCGATGATCATAGGCAGTAGGAGCATGATCAATTCAATCAGTCAGTATGCCGTTGATAAGCTCACCCTCACCACAACAAAGCATCCGAAGCCCTACAAGTTGCAGTGGCTTACAGATCGCGGTTCTATTCGAGTTACAGGTCAGGTACACATATCTTTTACTAAAGGTCGTTATTCTGACACTGTTTTGTGTGATGTTATTCTCATGGAGACAGCCCACATACTTATAGAAAGACCGTGGCAATTCGACAGAAAAGCAATTCACGATGGATTGGCAAACACTTACTCGATTAATCGGGATGGCTGAACCACCGTACTCAAGCCACTAACTCCTAAAGCTGTTTCCGAGGATCAAGAGAGGATGCAAGAGATATTTAAGTAGGAACGAGCGAAAATAGCCGCAGCCGCCGCCCGGACCGCCGCCGTGAATGGCCAACACTCGACCGCCACTTCACCGCCAATGTCTTCTTCAAATTCGACCATTACAGCCCCTTTGATGCCTTCCAATGATTCCTTGGTTCGTGGAAAAGCATCCGGATCAGCCCCCAAAGTAGAGCAAAATCGGTCTTTGTTTATCTCAATTAAAGGCGTAGAAAAAGCACTAAAAGCAGGTTTACCTTTCGTACTTTTATCTTATAAGAACAGTGCTACTAATGGTATTTCTTTGCCTTGTGATGTGCAGACACTTATGGACGAGTTCACGAATGTGTTCCCGGAAGAGATTCCAAGTGGATTACCTTCAGTTCGTGTGATCGAGCACCAGATCGACTTCGTGCCCGGCGCCGTCCTGCCCAACCGACCGGCGTACTACACTTCACCCGAGGATATGAAGGAGATTGACCACCAAGTGAAGGAGCTGTTGGAGAAGAAGCAAATTCGAGAGTCGATGAGCCCTTGTGCAGTTCCAGTCATCCTAGTGCCAAAGAAGAACAACGAATGGAGGATGTGCATGGATTGCCGCGCCATCAACAAAATAACGATTAAGTACATATTTCCTATTCCTAGACTTGATGATATGCTAGATGAATTAAGTGGTTCTAATGTGTTTTCTAAGATAGATTTGAGATCTGGCTATTTTCAAGTTAGAATGCATGAAGGGGATGAATGGAAAACTATGTTTAAAACAAAGCATGGTCTATATGAGTGGTTAGTTATGCCTTTTGGTCTCACTAATGCACTGAGCACATTTATGAGGTTGATGAACCATGTTTTATGTGATGTGATTGGTAAATTTTTGGTTGTATACTTTGATAATATTTTGATTTACAGTCACAGTGCACAGGTGCACATAGAGCACCTTAGGCATGTTTTCTGTCTTCTGCGTAATGCAAAGTTGTATGGAAATTTGTCTAAGTGTTCCTTTTTTATAGAAGAGGTCATTTTTCTAGGATTTCTCATCAGTTCACGAGGTATTGAGGTTGACCGTTCTAAAATCAAAGCGATTGAGGAATGGCCAACACTTAAAAACGCCTCAGAGGTTCGATCCTTTCATGGATTAGCTGGGTTTTACCGTCATTTTGTACGGGATTTCTCCAGTATAGTCACCCCTCTTACTGAGCTAAGTAAGAAGGACCGGAAATTTGAGTGGGGTAAGCAACAAGAGCATGCGTTTACTACTTTGAAATCATTGTTATGTTCTGTTCCTGTTCTTCATTTACCTGACTTTTCTAAGACTTTTGAGATCGAGTGTGATGCTTCGAGCATAGGTATTGGTGCAGTTTTGATGCAGGATCGCAGGCCCGTCACCTACTTCAGTGAGAAGTTGAGCGGCGCCAGTTTGAGGTATTCCACGTACGACAAAGAGCTATACGCTTTGAAGCGTGCATTGGACACATGGCAACATTATCTCTGGCCCAAGGAGTTCGTGATTCACATGGATCATGAAAGTTTAAAGCATCTCAAAGGGCAGCAAAATTTGAACAAGCGACACGCGAGATGGGTAGAATTCATCGAGTCCTTTCCATATGTGATCAAGTACAAAAAGGGCGAGGAGAATGTCGTAGCCGACGCGTTGTCTAGAAGGTACGCACTTTTGAACTTAATGCATGCTAAGATGCTAGGTTTCGATTCCATTAAGTTGTTGTATGAGGAGGATGTCTATTTCAGCCCTATTTATTCTTCATGTAGGTCTAAGTCACGTGCTAATGATGGTTTTTATGTGCATGATGGGTTCTTATTTAGGGAGTCTAAGTTATGCATTCTTGCTTGTTCTATACGTGAGCTACTTGTGTTAGAATCGCATGCGGGAGGTTTGATGGGTCAGTTTGGTGTGCATAAGACATTAAACTTGCTGCATGAACACTTCTTTTGGCCGCATATGCGTAGGGATGTAGATAATGTGTGTAGTTGTTGCATTACTTATCGTCAAACCAAGTCCACTTCACACCCGTTTGGATTGTACACGCCGTTATCCACCCCTACAGCCCCTTGGATTGATATTTCTATGGATTTCATATTGGGATTGCCTAGGTCTAGGTCGGGTAAAGATTCGGTGTTTGTTATAGTTGATCGGTTCTCCAAAATGGCTCATTTCATTTCATGTAGGAAAACCGATGATGCTGTTTACATTGCCAACTTGTTCTTTGTTCATGTTGTTCGTTTGCATGGAATTCCTCGTACTATTGTTAGTAATAAGGATTCTAAGTTTTTAGGACATTTTTGGCGTGTTTTGTGGGGAAAATTAGGTACTAAGTTATTATTTTCTACTACATGTCATCCACAAATCGATGGTCAAACTGAGGTTGTAAATCGTACATTAGGAGCTTTACTTAGTTCTCTAATTAAAAACAATTTGAAGTCATGGAAAGAGTGTTTACCATATGCTGAATTTGCTTATAATCGTGTAATTCATTCTTCTACTAACATGTCTCCATTTGAGGTAGTTTATGGATTTAATCTACTAACTCCTACTGATTTGATTCATTTACCCGTTGAGCATCTAACGAGTGTTAAAGGTATGAAAGAGCTGATTTTATTCGAGAGATGCATGAGAAGGTTCGTGCCCGGATCAAGCACAAAGGCGCCAAGACCGTCGCCGCATGCAACACGAAGCGCAAGCAAGTTGTCTTCCAGTCGGAGATCATGTTTGGATTCATCTGAGTCCTGGCCGTTTTCCCAACTTGAGGATATCGAAGTTGTCGCTTAGAGAAGACGGACCATTCACTGTTTTGAGCCGTGTTAATGATAATGCATACCGCATTGATCTTCCAGGTAAGTATAAGTGCTCTTCGATATTTAATGTTGCTGATTTATCTCTTTTTAATGCAGATGAATTCGACCATGATGAGGGTCCAAATTCGAGGACGAATTCTCTTCAGTAGGGGGGGAATGATGGGGTCATCCATAGCAATGAGGAACTCAATCCGGAGCTGCAATTCAAAGGCCCCATCACAAGACTAAGAGCCAAGAAGTTACAAGACTATTTGCAAGCAACAATTCACAAGAATCTTGAAGAACAAGACGGCATGCAAGGTAGCTCGAAGTTGATGGTCTTGTTGACATTGGAAGATGGAGATCAAGACATCTCACAAGACATGAAGATGTGCACGTGTGCATGTGGACGTGTGCATGTGTGCGTGTTGAAGAGCTCGTGGCCGAGAGTGAAGAAGATCAAAGTTTCGATCCTTAGCTATTTAATTAAGTAGTTGATTTATTATAGACTATAGTATTTATTTTATTTAATTAAGACTATAGTCCAATTCAGATTTTATTTGATTTATTTAGAGTAATTTTCGGTCACTTTAGTCATAGGTTTGACTAGGATTTTAGATAAGGCAAGATCTACAAGTTCTACCTTAAATAGAATTCTAGTTTAGGAAATTACCTAGTCTAGTTCTAGTTTGTTTTGGGCATGTAATTTTCGGCCCTTATCTCTTTAATTTTCGGTCCTCCTATAGTTATAAATAGGGGATCCATGTGTCATTCATACTTTAGACTATATTTGATTAATTAAGCTTTGCTTTCAATATCGTCTCAAACCTGTTTAATCTTTGTGAGTTTAGATTTTAAATTCATACTCTTAGAATTAGCATCTCTAAGTTTTACAAAGGGAATTCATCGTCCACGTTCGAGGGATCGTCGGAGACTCGCTACTTGAAGATCAACTTAAAGAATTTGGCCTTGTGTACGTTCGAGATTCAAGGCAACTTTCGGGTTGTGATTCGCATCGACAAAACACCATCCATCATCGCCGATCGACGTCTTTCATCATCATCATCGTACGCCTCAAGTCCAGCTCTTGTTCATGTCCAAGTTCGTCTTTGATCCATTTAATCCGTAAGTTCGTTACAACTCTATCATACCCTATCTACCCTAGCCCTTCTTCACTCATACTTCATCATCAACACTTCATCCTCATTCACGTCCCTATAGCCATCCCAAAACAGCCCCATACATTTGGATTTGTGTTGGTTTTGTGTGTCATAGTCTAGGTATTTTAGTTTTGTCTTAGTCGTCTAGTTTATCGAGTATTGTTCCCTTACTTCACCGACGTAGTTTCTTTCCTTAGCTTCCGCGTATTTTGTGTCGTGTCATGTCCCATAGCCCCGGGTCACATCAAGGGAAGTCACGGCTCGGGTCGCGGGTCAGCTAAGGACGAGTCTCTGTCGGTTCACGACAGAGACCGGGGTCTTCAGAACAAAACCCGCGAGCAAGGTCACGGATAAGGGAAGGGGTCACGGGTATGGTGACATGTTAGCACCACGTGGACCCGCGGGCGGAGTCGCGACCGATGTGTCCATGAGTGAGGATGCAAATAAGTTACTATTTTCAGATTTTTATGTTATTTTTCGATTTTGGGCTTGTTTATTTTCTAGTTAGTTTAGAACTTTAGTGGGGTTCTACCTATTTTTGGTCGAGCATATTTAAAGGTTGTAAAACATTATTACAAATAGAGATTATTCAGATTATTCATATTGAAATGTGAGTTTTCAACTTTTTCCTCTAAGAGATTTATCCGAGTTTAACAATACAATGTGAGATTCAAATCGACTTATCACGTATTCACATCCCCATTTGTGGCGTCTACACATCAATCCAAGTTCGTGTTTCCATTCGATAGTGGGTTGCGGATTCAATCAATTCATGGTTCAACATCGTTGTGAGACTAGGGTTTGGACAATCCATCCATTCCATTCGTGCAACCTGATACTCCTGGGAAAACAACTGTTGTATTTGCCGTTATGTCGGTGAGGATCGCATCAACAAGTAAGAACACTAATACGCATAAGTTCAATAATTTTAGATTGGTTTTTAGTTCTTATACTAGGAGTTCTCACTTGATCTAACCTAAGAATATGCCTAACCCAAATCTCCTATCCAACCCCATGTACATATAACATTTACAGTCATTTGCATTATTAATTACAACCTTAAGGTCATTTTGGATTTACAATATGACTTCATAATTATTGCAAATAGAACACCATTTTAGTGACTTTTGTAATTACAACATACTCAATTTTTTTTTCTGATTAATTCAGTCTGACACACATAATCAAATTTACATATGTACACTTCTTACGTGCAACTATGTCCAAGAAAAACGTACAAGCCACATCAAAATCCAGAAAATGAGCAGCCATCATCTTTTAGAAATTTAGTAAGACACGTCAAGCATAATTCAACACAAAAAAATGGGCGTATTGTGATTAAAAATAATTAAATATGATATTTTTTATTTACAACAGTCACAAAATTATATTACAATTACCAACTTGTAAAATAACCCTTAAATTTATTACTCTGGTTTCGGTTCATTGTATATTAGTGACAATTTAATAATCTAGAAAAAAATAAAGGGTGTTTCTAAATGTACTACATTTTTTTACTTACACTCCATTTTTTATTTTTCACACAATATATTTTTTTCATTTTTTTCTCACTTTTTCTTTACACACCTCATTAAATATCTTTTTCACCCTTTCACTTAAAAAATAAAAATTTAGCTATTAAGAAAAGATATAACTAATAAAAAAGGAAAGAATAAAGAACCTGCCACCATCGATTCTCCTTCCCCCGCCAACAACTACCCTTTTTCTTCATTTCTCCATCCTCCTCCGCCACCATCAACACCAACAAGTTTGACCGAGACCACCTATATTTTGAATTATATACCCAAAAATTCGACTCTAAAATGTATAATTTTGAGGTTTTTGGATGAAAAGCCGTTGACTTGTTGGTTTGTTCGAAAAGTAAAATTTTAACAAAGTAGAAGGAGATTCGAAAAATATTTTTTCAAATTCAAAGGTAGAGAGAAGGGGGCAGGGATGCTAGGGAAGAAGGTTAACATTTTTTTATTTTTAGTTTTATTTTTGTTGGTCCCAGGGCGAATCAAAATCAGTTTAGAGGGGGTGAATAAACTGATTACAAAAACTGAACTAGATACGGAATATTAAGGGCCCGTTTTTTACTTGCAATAATATCCGTGCTTTTGGAGATCAGTTGAGATGATCTGCTAGCTCAGAGTGTTGTGTGTGCTTGGAGTGTGCAGTTTTAAAACATGCAACTAAACTAAAAATAAAGCAGAGCACACAAGCAATTTATAGAGGTTCGAAACTCAACTTCTACATCCTCTCTTCCTTTCGTAAAAAGGTAATCCACTATGTAAGTGTAAAGTTCCTTTATTACAGTTACAAAGTGAAGAAATCTGCTGAACCTAGCGAACGACAACTTTATGAGTCACGGTGTCCACTTCAGCTGGTGCTGTCCCGGAAGTTGCGATCCAACGAACTCAGCCTCCTTAGTCGGTAGGTTGACAGCTCACACTTGCGATCTCCAACAGCTCGCTGGAGAGATAAGGTGCTATTGCCCGTCTTTACATGATTTTAGATCTCGCTCGATCTTCAAGAGTACAGTCTTGAAATCGGTATCAACTGGTGTGCTCCTTTGCGCGTTGGTGTCTGAGCTGGGTTAGTTGATCATTGAAGTACTGTGACTGAGAGAATAACTCTGGCTAGAAATCTTCAACGGCTAGCTCGATGAGCATTAAGGCTCATTCTCATTAGTTGGAACTTTTGATTCTTCTGAGTTTTTTTGAGTGTGAGGCTTTAGTGCTTTGGTGAACGTCTTCGCGGAAAGTCTTAACTAAAGTGCTCTCCAAAATTCTCAAAAGTCCCGCGGTCTTTTCTGGGGTAGCTCACCTTTTAAAGATGGGTGAGGGGTGACCGTTGATGATCACTGTGTGATCATAAATGATAAAGCATGTTGAGAGGCTTTCATTTGAGAGGGTCGTTGAGTTGTCTTTGCTCTTCTAACGAGCTTTTGTTCCAAGATCTCAGTTGCATTAACTTCAAGATCTTCTTTGGGTTATCTGAAAATTGAGTTTCAGTTACGGCTTCTCTCTTGATCTTTAGTTCTGAGCTTTGTCTGGCAGTTGGAATCTTCAGTTCCTTGTTTGTCAGTTCTGCACGTCTTTTGGCAGTTTGGAAAGCTTCAATTGAGATCATCTTCAGCTGGCAGTTCTGGGATTGGGCTTGATGCCTTCTAAGCTCCAGTTGGCTTTGCTTCAGCTGGCAGTTCTGAGCTAAGGTTTGATACCTTCTGAGCTTCAGTTTGGTTTTCTTCAGCTGGCAGTTATGGGCTAGGGTTTGATACCTTCTGAGCTCCAGTTTGCTTTGCTTCAGCTGGTAATTTGAACCGGTGTTCTTCAGCTGGTATTTTGGACTTGTGTCCCTTCAACTTTGAACTTTCATGGACTGGTCTTCAGTTCGGTTGCTGGCGCTTTATCTGTTGGACTTCAAAACTGATGTGTCTTCAGTTGGTATCCTTCGAACTGGTACTTCATCAGCTGGTATTCTTTAAGTTGGTATTTTCCTTCACCTTGTACCTTGGTCTTCTCTTCAGTTAGTATGCTCCTTCAACTAGAATATCCTGAGCTGGCATTTCCTTCAGCTTAGATCTTGGACTGGTACATTTCTTTAGCTGGTATTTTCTTCTGCTGGAATCTTTCTCTCTTCGGCTAGTAATATTCTTCAGTTGCTATCACTTTGAACTGGTATGTTCATAAGTTCACTCTGTTGTGTTCTTCAACTGGTGTTTCTTCAGCCGGGATTGATCTTGAACTGGCATGTCCTTCAGTTCTTCTCTTCAGCTGGAACATTTCTTCAGTTGGGATTCGTCTTGAACTAGCATGTCCATCAGTTTTTCTCTTCAGCTGGAACATCATTCTTCAGCTGGTCTTGGGTTAGAACTGGTATGTCCATCAGTTCTTTTCTTCAGCTAGTCTTGGGCTAGAACTGGTATGTCCTTTAGTTCTCTTCAGCTGGATCATTTCTTCAGCTGGTCTTAGGCTAGAACTGGTATGTGCTTCAGTTCTCTTCAGCTGGAACATTTCTTTAGCTAGTGTTGGCCTAGAACTAGTATGTCCTTCAATTATCTTCAGCTGGAATATCTCTTCAGCTAGTGTTGGCCTAGAACTGGTATGTCCTTAAGTGTTCTTCCACTAGAACATCTTCAGCTGGTATCTCCTTGAACTGGTATATTCATCAGTTCCCTTCAGCTGGAACATCTCTTCAGCTAGTATCGATCTTGAACTGATATGTTCATTAGTTCTCTTCAGCTGGAACATCTCTTCAGCTGGTACCGGCCTTGAACTGGTATGTCCATTAGTTCATCATTGTAGACTGGTGGCAATCGACACTCTCTTGATGGTACCTGCAACTTCCAATTTACCTTGCTAATCTGTTTTGGCAAGCTACAGTCTATTTTTTTCTCTCTTTTCTTTTCACATGGATTGATCATCTCTTTTGGCTTTGACAGCTTGATTTTGTATGATCATCCTTAGTTTTCTGCTTTATTTCTTTTGAGTTCTTTTAAGGCTCTTTGCATATTTTGACATCTCATCAAAACCCCTTGTAAGAGAAACCTTGATTGTTTTTTTTTAACAATTTCTCCCTTTTTGATGATGTCCAAAACATGGTAAAATTGAGCAATGATGGAAGAACTTATTGAGAAATTTTTGAGCTGTGTAATAAGGACACAATCAAGCAAGAAAACATGTGTAGCTAAGAAACTGATTAGATATCTTTCAATCTACAATAGTTTGTTTTTCTTTTCTTTTTCTTTAGTTTCTAGCTCTTCAGCTGTTGCGCTTCTTCAGCTGGTATCTCATCTCCTTGTTCACCTATTCCACCAGTTTCTATGCTCTCCTCTTTCTCTAGCGCTAGCAGTTCTCCAGATTTCTCCCCAGACTTCCCCCTGAGATAATTGTCTCTCATCCCTGGCAGGATTTCCCAGACAGCTCCCCAATCTTCCCCCTGAGGCTGATGTCTCTCTTCTCGAGCAGTTCGTACAGTCCTCACTACTTCCCCCTGAGGCTGTACTTCTCTCTCACACTGTGAGGGTTCCCTTTGAATCTCATCCCAGAGACTCAAAAACTATATTCCATCATTTTTCTCAAGTTCTTCAATCTCTTCTCCCTTTTTGGCATCATCCAAAAGGGTGTGCATATGTAGATTGAAGAATGGAATGGGAACATGTGGTAACAAGATGAATGTGGTAGCTAAGTTACCTTCAAATAGGGAGGGGAATGGCTGATCTCTTGGTGGTGAGGGTAGCCAGTTGGATGCTTCTTCAGTTGGCATGAACTGCCGTAGAACTGGTAGTGGAGATTGAACTTGGGGTTCAGTGGACATCATAGCCAACCTTGGGATGATTTCTTTAGTTGGAGGTGGGTGGTTGAACTCTATAGGTATGGAGGATGAGTTGGATGGCTCTGAAAATGGTAGTGGAGCTGCGGCAGGTACTCCATTTCGGATTCTATTGATCATAGAATCCATAATCTCTGAGAGAGTGCAAGTGGTAGTCGATGGATGATTCATATAGTTTCTGCTCCAATGTCCTTCTTGACTCCAGAAAAATTGTCCCTTCCTATCAAGTAGTTTAAACATAACTACTTCATCAACGTGATATCTCCAGAATGACCACCTGAGATATCTCCCCAGTTGATTGAAGAGATCGAAGTTGTAACTCTCGATGAGCTGAAATCTACTAAGCAGATTAGTGAGAGTGTTGTTGAAGCTCTCTTTAATACCATCCATGAAGTTGGTTTCAGTTGGTGTAGACTTAGCTAGCGCAGTTGATTCTGTTGTCATGTCCTCTTCTGACATGAGCTGATTTTCTTGACTATTTGAAGTCGGTTCAGTCGGAGTGGAGGGGCCTTTTTCTACTGTGCGTTGTCTCCTTGATCGCTTGCCAAAAGGTTTGAGATTCTTTCTCCTTTTGACGAAGATTGTGGGGAGATAATCTCTCCTGCCCAGCAACTCGCCTATCTGATTGAGAAATTAGATATGATCACTGATGATCATGCTGATCTTGTTGAGAAACCCCAGTTTCTCCGTGAATGTTCCAGTTTGATGGTCAAACTTGACCCTGTGAACATTCTGGCGTAGTTGTCATAGCACGTACGATGCCCAATCAACTCTTCATCGGTTGTAAATGAGTACCATCAGATAAGCATTGTCAGCACTGAAGCGAGTATAGTCTAGATTACCTCTCAGGCAGTGGATGACTATATCTTGGAGTTAGATGAACTCCGGCCGAAGACTGTCTTTCAATCTGTGAGAGTAGTCATTATGCTCAACTCCTGGTTTTGTCCATTGACGGCACAATTCTGCATGGTTTGGCATGACTATTGAGTCTGCCTATTCACCTGTTCCAGAAATATGAAGTGATTCCATCACGACTTTCTTGGTGATCACGATAGGATGTCCGCTGACTGTTGAGATGATGTTTCCATCTTCTGCGATGTTAGAGAAGATATAGAACTCGGAAACTGCCTCAGGAAAGCATCGTCCAAATCTTGGACCTCTTGTGAGAAACTGAAAGAGTCCAGTTTCCTCCGTTGCTGAGATTAAGTGATGGAACTTTTCAGGCTTAAGTCTCTCCATCATGTAGTCCAGTTCTATGAACTTGTCTCTTTTGAGGTTGAGAGCAATTCTAGCTGGGTCGATGTATTGAGCGGGCAATTCCATTCTGCAAGAGAATGTTTGAGAGAGATTGAATGGAGTAGAGAGAAAGATGCAAAGAAAATACAGGAAGAGTTTGAGATTGATATGGGATCTTGGATCAATATCTCCTTAGTATTTCAAGAAGCATTGCATGCATGTACTTTGAGTTGCACTCGAGTACGCATCAGCTGATCAGTTTAAATGGATTTGACTAATGTTCAGCTGGCATAAATAAAATAAGCATCTCAGTCATCAACAAGTTTGGCTTGACTTTAGATCAGCGGTTGAGATTTCATCCATTTGAAAATAGGGTAGTTGTCATAAATAGCAAATATTTTGTGCAGGATTTTGCTATTTATATCTCTCAGGCTATCAACTCACTTTCCACTTTAGTGATTGATTTTGCTCAGTAGAATTAAAAGCTTGCTATCTTGAGAGATCTCCCATTTTGAAAATAATACCAGTTAGATCACGATGGCATTAATCTTATGAGGAATAAGTTTAAAGATTTAATCAATTTAAACTTATCCTTGGCAGTTGGGATATTCCGTCCAACTGATGACTTTTGATGAATTGATTATGTGGCAACTGATCGATCAGTTCTACTCATATCTCCTTCTTGGCTCCTGGAACTAATTCATCACTGAACTGATGACATCAGTTGTTGAACTGTTGGACTATATCTCAGTCAGTTTTCTCTTCTTGATAGGCCTAACTGAATGCTTTTCACTGCTCTCGTCAGGACAGTTTGACCTCTTTCTCTTGGAGACGGATCAGTTCCTTCAGCAGGCTTCTCTGGCCTTGCTTTCTTCACGGATTGACTCCGGTGCTTGGCTTCAGCTGATGTGACCCTTCACCTTCTGTGCAAGTTCCTTCTTGAGGACGACTTGAACTGAACTTCCTACAGGTTCAGTTGGGCGGCTGTCTTGGAGCTTGAAGCAATCAGTGGGGTGACATATCTCTTTGACAAGAGATTGGGTGATGTGGCAGTGTCTTCATCATCACATGGTCGACTCACTACAATTGGAGTGAGAGGTGGCTCTCGATCCATCTAAGCAGTTGTAGGTTCAGTTGGTCAATTAGGCTCAGCTAACTGATTTGATAGAGTACCAAAATTCAGTTTTTTGCAAGCAGGGCTGATTGTGCAAATCTCTTACTGCTTTGCTCCTGCTTCTTCTTAAGTCTTGATGTCACTTCCCAATTCGGCAAGTAGGGTAGTTGGAGGAATTTTGTTAGTCAATCTATGACTCATAATCCTCAGTACTTGCACTATAGTTGGAGGGAATGGATTTGAAGACCCTATCCATTTCAAACTCTAAACTTCTTCTCTTTGCCAAACACTCATGCTGTTAAAAGTAGTGATCAAGAAATGAGACTGGATGGACATTATGTGTCTCCAGATGTACCAGTAGAAGTACAGATGCAGAAGCTTAAAAAGCTCTAGATCTTGCTTGGCCACAAATGCAAATTGAGTAAGAAGTATATTGGTTACCTCTTTTTGTGCATTCTTGGTTGCATATTCACCACTATAGAAAGTGCGAATATCTTCTTCCGTCAGTTGGAGAGGGAGACAAGTTTTTCTGAAGTAGTTAGCTCCATAATTTGAATGAGGAATTCCAATGAATGGAATAAGCTCATCTGGATAGAAACAGTCTTGGAAGTCTGCTGTTGATCCATTCTTAGAGACTGATGACGGGACTGCATTGGCAGTTGAGGTATTTGAGGCTGTCGCATTTGTATTGCCTTTTCCTAGCCTTTTCTTCTTGAGTGAGTGCAGATGAATGCTTCCTCTCTTGGGAATCCAGTCGGAGATGAGAACTGGTAATGCATCATCATTTGACAGCTTCAAGATGTCTTCAATCATCTTGCTCATTCTAAGAAAAAGTCATACCATGGACTCAAACTTTCTTGTTCCTTTAAGTTGAAAGCCTTGAGAACTTGACGCTTGAGTTGTGAGAATACAAACTCTGCCCAGTTTGTCTCGCGTCCTTCAGCTAGGTGTATCATCACCTTATACCTCTCCTGGGTAAGCTGGCTTAGACTTTCAATTGCTCCAAACATCATCTTGTTGGTGATGTCGAGCAGAACTCCATAATCTGGTCTTAGATCAGTTTTGGCTGTGGAAAAACCGAATGCCTTTTTGTAAGTGGGGGTCTTCCACCTTCTCCAGTATGGTTCAGCTACTTTACTCAACTCTTGAACGGTTGTTCCTTGTCTTGGAAGTTGAAAAACTTCAGTAATGGTTCCTTCAGTTATCTTGATTGGTCGGCCTTGGATAACTGATGTAATTTCCTTGCCATTAGCACTGATTTGTGCTTGGAGAAGAAATTCACACATCCGACTTTGTCTGAAGAATTTAGATGGTGTTTCCAGGTAGTGAAGAATCCCTATCTTGTGAAGAGAAACAAACAGGTTCTGGCCATTTGAATTTTGAAGAATATCCTGAAATTTCTTCCTTTCAAGGAATTTATCTCTCATCATCTGATTTTTGAAAGAGCTGGGGGAACTAAGTAATTCTGCCATTGAAGAAAATTTTGCTAGAATTTTGAGAGAAATGAGAGAGAGAGAGAGAGAGAGAGAGAGAGAGAGAGAGAGAGACTCTTTGAGTGAGATTAGGAAAATGAGTATGTCTCTTCTCTTTGCAAGGGAGGAGGACTAGATATGAATTGATTTATGAGTAATGAAAAGGTATTCATATATCTTTGAAAAATTTGTGTCCCTTGCTTTTGTTTGTTTGCTTTAAAGTCCTTGTCAGATTGCAACGGTAGGAAGGTGTGAAGTAAATGCTTGACAAGACATTTTAAACTTTAAGGTAAAATGGTTTATTGAAAGTGAACTGAAATTGGAATTATAAGAAGTTGATTCCTAAGGCTTCTTATCAGTTTGATTGGCATCTAGTCCTTCTTGCAGTCAGTTCTTCTTTTCTTGCCTCTTCTGGAACTGTTTGGTATCTCCTCACTGCTGGAGGAGTCTTTCTCAGAGTCTTCAGTTCCAGGAAATATTTCCAATTGCAAAATTGACTTAGAGAGCAATTTTACCTGATCCTTCATGTTTTCGATCAGTTTTATGTACAGCTTTGACGCCTTGCCATGTCGCTGCTTCTTCCCTTATTAATCAGCTCGTTGAGTCTTTGTTGCACTCAGCGGATCCTCTCCAGTCACTTTTCCCGCATCCAGCTGATGCTCTACAGTCTGGTATTTAGCAGCTGGCTTCTCGACTGTCTCAAAGTGAGTCGGTGATGCTGATGTCTATTCAATTGGACTTTGCTTGGAGCCCTTTCTTCCCTCATCCTTTTCTCCAGGAGATTGATATCTCTGGATAGCAAGGAGGACATCATCTGAGCCAGTGTTGGATTGGACTTCTGACTCTACCATCTTGCCCTTCCCTTTTCCTTTTGTTGCTGGAGCAGATGGAATTAGCTTCTACCTCATTCCTATTTTTGGCTCTCTGATTATTCCAGGAGGCAGTTTTTTCCTTTCCACTTTTAGAATGAAATCATCAGGATCAACTGGCTGATAGTTTGTCTCCTTAGCCATCAGATTGGGAAGCAACTCTTCAAGAATAAAGCTGACTCTGATGATATAGTACATCTTCTTAGGGAAGCACATTCTGCATTTGGTTTCGTCTTCCACAATGTCTACAAATATTTTAAGTTGACTAAAGAGATATAGGGACCAGTCTATTCTCTTTCCTTCCTAGATGGCTGAACAAATTTTGTATTTGATCTCTGACATTTCATCATGTCTTTCGCACAGACCTAGCATTATCTGTGTCGCTACTATAGATAACACTTGAAATTCCTTCTGGAATTGAAGTGAGTGATTAAGGTGGAACCTTTCCTCAGTAGGACTCGTCTTCCATTGATTAAAGCAGAATCTGGCGTTTGCTTCAGTTTCTTCAAGGTTGGCTCCTCCTTCAGGTAGATCAAAGATGTTCTTCAACACTAAAGGGGTGATTTGTACTACCATACCTCTTACTTCTGTTGTGATTACTAGAGAATCTTTATCACTGAGGGAGTTCAGAAAGAATTCTGCCACAACTTCTGGATGCACCTTTGTGGGAGTAATTTCGGTGTATGTCCTTAGTGTTGCTAATTCAATCAGTACCAAGATGAACTCACCCATCTCTGAGTAATTGGTGAAAAATCTGTAGTTGTCTCAACTCAGAATCTTGTCGTGATATATATCCTTGCAGAATACAGACAAATCTTCACCGGTGAACTTGAAGTTGAACTTCCTTCGGTGAACATTGGCAGAAAATTGAGCTATTTCAAGAATTTGAGAGAGAGTTTTCTGAAGCTTTTGGAAGGATAGGAAAACTCTAAATTTAGGCTCTTGAGGGAATTCTTGAACGCTTGTTGGCTTTTGAGTGGGTTGAAAAGGAGTTCAGCCAGTCTATTTATAGCCTTCAAATCCCATTGTGAATCCAATGGTAACAAGAATTTGAAGGGAGCTTATCTTAAACGGCTCCGATTAATCCGTTGATTAATTCTCAAATTTATCCATTGCGATTAATTGAAGAGCGAGATAGTGGGTCCAACGGTAACAATGGTATAACACGTCATTTTACCGTTCCACTAATCAAAGTAAATTCAAATTTATCTGTTTGAAGCTCTCTCTCTCTCTGGTGCTTCCGCGTGGCCTTGAGCTGCTGACGTCATTAGATGATTTGACTATATCTGGCAATCTCTAGTTGGCATGACCGGCTTCAACTAAGATATTTTCAGTTCAGCTCTTCTTTTTGCTGAGTTGGCTTCCAGCTCTCCTTTCAGTTCAGCTGCTTGCTTCAGCTGATCACGAGTTGATTTCTCCATTATGAACTGATTGAGCATCTGATCAGTTCTGGCCTTTCTCAGCTTCCACGCCTCTCATCAGTATGCAAACTTTCCAGCGTGCTTTTTGTCTGAACTGATGACTTGAGTAGTTTTGACTCCTTTTGCTGACTGAACTATCGCACCTTTTGGTTCAGTTTTTGCTTCTGCTCTCTTTTTCTCATCGGCTGGGATTGCTCTTTGCATTCTTTCATTTTGATCATCTTCATCTTCTGATGCTAGTTCCAATAGCCCCAATTGGATACATAGCTCTATGAATCTTGCCTCTGGCAAAGCCTTTGTGAAGATGTCAGCTATCTGCTTCTTTGTGTTGACATATTGGATGTATATGTCCTTCTTTTCAATATGATCTCTGATGAAGTGGTGCATGATGTTGATATGCTTTGTTCTCGAATGTAAAAATGGATTCTGAGAAATAGCAATGGCATTATTATTGCTTTGTTCAACATATTCTGCTTTAGTTATCGATGTTGTAATTAAGTGCTTGATAAGTCCATTTATTTGGTGTTTTTATGGGCATTTTGTTCGTTATAAATGTCCTTTTTTATGTGTTTTGAGTCAAAAAGAACCAGGATGAGGTCATGGGGCATTGCGGAGATCAAGTCTGGTGAAAGGGAAATTTTATGCCCGGTTATCCAAGCAAAATCCAAGTTTAAGATTCAATCAGAGGCACAGGGGACTACTTTCAGCACTCATCCTATATTCGGGTGGCAGAATTGGCATATCAGAGATGGATGAGGCTGACTGCAAGATGTCGTGCCCACTTTGCTCGTGCAAACTTGACAACAAGGGTTGGGCTAGGTCGAATGCGAGAAACCCGGGATCAGTTGAAGAGAGAGAGACGAGAAGGATAGATACATTATCTGAAAAAGAGTTGGAGGAGGACCAGACTTTTGGAGGCGTTGCAAAGAAGAGATAAGCCCAATCCCTAAAAAATAGGGATTTGGTCAACTTATTCTTATCCAGTTAGATCAGCGAGGGCACGCCAGCTCCGGAAATCCAGTGAAGACCCCAATTTGTTGGGGAGTCTCTGATTCGTAAATATAACTATTCAATCTCCTTTTCATTCTGGAAACGTAAGTTTTGGCAGTCAGAAACATTGCGATATTTTACATTTTTGCATTTTCATTTTCGTACGCTGCTTTGCAGCAAGAAACAATCCATTCACCTTAAGCCTTTGGGATTTAGGAGTATGTTTCAAACTCAACGTTTATGTTGAGTCTTTTTGCGTATTAAATTCAGTAAGTTTCCTTTATAATTATGTCTTTTATTCCGCAAAGTTAATTATGTCTAGCATGTTGGCTAGATTTTTAATTCTGATGTTTGAACAATAAAAATGGTTTGAATATAAATCTGGACTCGTGAGGCTAAAATGGGCATAGTAGTGCATGATAGGTTTCTGTTGATTCTTGTGCCTTATTCCATATGAGTGCGTGTCTGTAATGCCCAATGTGGCTGATCACTCATTAGGTAAAGAGGGCACACCACTATTAATTGAATTGGCGAATCATGACTATGTGTTGGTTCATATAGTAATAAGAGAATCAATAAGTTGTGTGGGCACACGAGGAATCGGTAAACACAACAGATCTAGGTTCATCTAGGGCACATTGCTGTCTGTTCACTTACATCTCTTTGGAGAACCGGGAGGTGGGTGACTGATTAGGGATTTAATTGACGAGGAATTGCTTTTAAGTCTATACTGAAAGGATGAATAAGGAGACACAGAGAGGAATCTGGTCTCCATAACTAGATTATTTATCATGTATGAAAATCAGTGTGCCCATGATCGAGTGGATATATATTTAAACCAAATTCAAGTTCAAACACCAGAACCTTTGTTATTTGATATTTTCTTTAGTTTCTTTTGCAGATTTAATTTCCAGTAATGACAACAAACCAAACCCCCTTTTATGATTGGTTACTTGAAGATGGAATCACAACAACTCTCTGTGGGATCGACCCGTACTCATTAGCTGGCTACGCTCGCTGTGGGCACAGGAGTTACAAATCTATTTTGAGCGTGAAACGACCGCGCGTCAAAATTAGCGCCGTTGCCGGGGAGCTAGTTTCTAGTGATTTTATCTTCCATAATTGGTGAGCCTAGAAGTTGATGCCCAGGGGCTCTTTAGAGGAGACTCTATTGTACGATCCGGAGATAGAGAAGACTTTGAGGAAAAACAGGGCAACATTAAAGAGGGCACGCCAAGCCGCAAATAGACCTCGTGAGCCCACACCACCACTAGAAGATCAAGAAGATCAAGGGCACGAAGAGGCAAGACAGTTTGAGAACGGCCACAACATCAACATGGCCGTAAATGGAAATGTCGCGAATGGCAATGCGGATGATAACAGGACTTTAAGGCATTTGGTTTTCCCAACCAAAATGAATCTGCGCCCGATGGGCATTACACTTCCAGCTGTGACTCAGAACTGGGATATTCGTGCAAACTTTATCCAGATCTTACCGAAGTTCCACGGAATGCCCGGAGAGGATACACAGAGGCACTTGCAAGATTTTAAGATGCCCACAGCACCAGATTACTAAACACGATTTGATTCAATATTTTATCGGAGGATTGAGACCACATGAGAGGACGATCGTGATGCCTCATGTGGAGGATCTATTTTGAATAAACAGCCTGTTGAAGCATTCAGAATTCTCACAGAAATGGCTGAAGACAACCGAGACATCGGGGGAGAGGGCATTCGGGTTGTAAAAGAATCAGAAAGGGCACCGGATCAGGATAGCAGGATTGATAGATTGTGCGACAAGATCGAAAAAATCTTATCTGGTGTAAGCATGGCGAAAAAACCCAGACCTTGTGGAGTATGCAAGAGCATATCTCATTTCACTTATGAATGTCCTACTCTACAAGATGAAATGAAGGAAGTGAATGCTATAGGTGGTCAGAATAGGCATTCCAGGAGATATGATCCGCATTCTCAGACTTATAATCTTGGCTGGAGAGACCATGAAAATTTCAGATGGAGAAGGCCAAAGGATGGGCATCCTGCACGCCCATTACCACCACCAGAGGAGAAAAGGAAGCAAAGGCTAGAAGATCTTGTGTTTGCTATGGCTGAGGAGAATGAGAAGTTTAAGCAAGAGACTCAAGCTGGTCTCTCGCATATGAGCAAGCAAATCAATCAGTTAGCTCAAGCCATGCACAAGATGGAGGAGAAAAATGGGAAGTTACCTTCCCAGGTTGAGAATCCAAGAGAGCAGGTGAATGCAGTGGCTCTTAGGAGTGGAAAAGAACTTCCGGAGATGGTCAGGCTAGTAGAAGAGGAGAACAATATGCCCTTGGAGGAAGAAGTGGAAAAAATTCCCATAGAGGACGAGGCACAAGAAGCTAAACAGGAGGATACTGTGCCCATGCCAAAAGTTAAGCAGCCTGCTAAAGTGCCCATTCCAGTAAAACGGAAGCCTCCCTTTCCAGGGAGATTGGCAAAAAATAAAAAAGAAGAAGAAACCAGGGAGATGCTAAAAGTATTCAACAAAGTGGAAATCAATATTCCACTAATTGAGGCAATCAAACAAGTGTCGCGGTATGCCCGGTTTCTGAAGGAGCTTTGTACCAGAAAGATGCGATTCAATGATGATGTGAGGTTCCTAGTTGGGAAGAATGTATCGGCTGTGATACAGAAAAAATTACCCAAGAAATGCGATGATCCAGGGATGTTCATGATTCCTTGTATCATAGGGAACAAGAAAGTGGAGAAGGCCATGTTGGATTTGGGGGCATCAATCAACGTAATGCCCCTGTCGGTTTTCAAAGAATTAAAGATTGGACCTCTGAAGGAAACCCATGTGGTCATTCAGCTTGCTGACAGGACTAATATATATCCAGAAGGCCTCATTGAATATGTATTGGTCAAGGTGGACGAGCGTATTTTCCCAGCAGATTTTTATGTGCTTGATATGGGCACAGCGACTTCAAATTCTTCAGTGTTATTGCTGGGAAGACCTTTCATAAAGACAGCTCGAACCAAGATTGATGTGGACAAGGGCACACTAATGTGTGAGTTTGATGGAGAAACAGTGACGTTCAACATCTTTAAAGCATTAAAGCATCCCCAGATACAGAGAATTGCAGTTTTGTGAATACCTTCTGTCACCCGAGTCGATCTACCCTATCCATGGTGAGCAATAGAGATCCATTAGAATGGGAATTGTGGGATGGGCTGACTAACCAAGATGCCTTAGATGAAAATGATGACATTGAGGAATGAATTATGATGTTGTATTCATTGAAAGAAATGTCATACAGCTGTGTAGATTATGGTGTGCCCATTTGGAGAAATGATGATAAGATGATGCCTTCTATTATCAAAGCGCCCACGCTGGAATTGAAGACATTACCAAGGCATTTGAAGTATGCCTATTTGGGGAATAATGAGACTCTTCATGTAATCATAAGTGCGGGGTTGAATCAAGCTGATGAGGACCGCCTTTTGAGATTATTGAGACTGTACAAGGAGGCACTGAGATGGACTTTGGCAAATATAAAGGGCATTAGCCCAGCGGTTTGCATGCACAAGATTCTATTGGAAGATGATGCAAAGCCTGTTCGTGATCCACAAAGAAAGTTCAATCCAATGATGAAGGATGTGGTGCTGAAGGAGATAATTAAGCTATTGGACCAGGGTATTATATACCCTATTTTAGATAGCAAGTGGGCCAATCCAATCCATGTTGTGCCCAAGAAGTCAGGCATTCAAGTTGTGAAAAATGAAAAGGGAGAGCTTGTGCCCACACGACTGCAAACTGGCTGGAGAGTTTGTATTGATTGCCGGAAGCTGAACAAGGTCACACAGAAGAATCATTTCCCACTTCCGTTCATTGACCAGATGCTGGAGAGACTCGCAGGAAACAAGTTCTTTTATTTTTTGAACAGATACTCAGGATACATGCAAATTGCAGTGAGTCAAGAGGACTAGGAGAAAACAACATTCACGTGCCCATTCGGCACATTTCCCTATCGCAGAATGCCCTTTGGCCTCTGCAATGCTCCTGGCACATTTCAGCGATGTATGATGAGCATATTCTCTTATTTTCTCGAAAACTGCATTGAAGTGTTGATGGATGACTTCACGGTGTATGGAAGCTGTTTTGATCGATGTTTAGATAATCTGGAGAAGGTGTTGCAGCGTTGTGTGGACAAATGCCTAGTGTTGAACTATGAAAAATGTCATTTCATGGTCAGAGAGGGCATTATACTGGGTCATGTGATTTCCGAGAGGGGCGTTGAGGTCGATAAAGCCAAAGTGGACATAATAGAAAAATTGTCATATCCTACTTCGGTGAAGCAAGTGAGAGGATTTCTGGGGCACGCTGGATTTTACATGAGGTTTATCAAAGACTTTGCAAAAATTTCCCAGCCTATTACTCACTTATTGCAACAAGATGTTCCCTTTGAATTCAATGAAGAGTGTAAGAAGGCATCAATTTTCTAAAGAATCAACTGATCACAGCACCGGTTATTCAACCACTAGATTGGGAAATGCCCTTTGAGATTATGTGTGACGCCAGTGGATACGTTGTGGGCGCTGTACTGGGTCAGAAGAGAGGAAATGAAAGCCATGTAATTTACTATACCTCCAAGACTCTGAATGGAGCACAGTGTACTTACACCACTACTGAAAAGGAGCTATTGGCAGTAGTGTTTGCATTTGAGAAGTTTCGGTCTTATCTCTTGGGAGCAAAGAGCATTGTCTATACAAATCACGGTGCCCTGAGGCACTTGATGGCCAAAAAGGAGACGAAGCCGAGACTAATTAGGTGGATCCTGCTTTTGCAGGAGTTTGATGTCGAGATAAAGGATAAGAGTGGGGTACAAAACTTGGTAGCCGACCATCTGAGCCGAGTGCTGAATGAAAACGACGATGAGATGCCCATTACGGATCATTTTTCTAATGAGCATTTGTACTCAGCACGGGGTACACTGGAGCCCTGGTATGCAGATATAGTGAATATTTTAGAATCTGGACAGCTGCCAATTGGGTACTCATGGTACCAAAAGAATAAATTGAGGCAAGAGAGCAAGTTCTATGTCTGGGATAGCTCTATTCTTTGGAGGAGGTGTGCTGATCAAATCATAAAAAGATGTATCCCAGATCATGAAATTAAGGAGATCTTAAAGCATTGTCACAATTATGATTGCGGAGGGCATTTCGGACCAAACCGAACAGCAAGAAGACATCTGGACTATGGGTTCTTTTGGCTCATAATTTTCAAGGATGCCCACGACGTTTGCAAAAGGTATGATCAGTGCCAAAGGGTCAGGAACATCACAAGAAGGAATGAAATGCCCATGACGCCCATCATGCCAGTGGAAATTTTTTATGTTTGGGAAATGGATTTTATGGGATCCCTTGCAAACTCTAAGGGGAATCATTACATTATCTTAGCAGTTGATTATGTGTCGAAATGGGTAGAGGCAAAGGCTACTCCTACCAATGATGCAAGGGTAGTAGCCGCATTTCTGAAATTCCACATTTTTAGCTGATTTGGAGTGCCCAGATCCATCATCAGTGATCAAGGGACTCACTTTTGCAACCAAACGATGGAGAGGCTATTGAAAAAGTATGGAGTAAATCATAGAGTCACAACAGCCTATCATCCACAAGGAAATGGCCAAGCTGAAGTCTCAAATCGAGAAATTAAAGCCATCTTTGAGAAGGTAGTGAATCCAAGTCGGAAGGACTGGAGTGTTCATTTGGATGATGCCCTGTGGGCATACCGGACTATATTCAAGACTCCAATTGGGATGTTCCCATATAGGATGCTATTTGGGAAGTGTTGTCATCTACCAGTCGAGCTGGAGCATAAGGCACGATGGGCACTTCAGAAGCTGAACATGGATAATGATGCAGCCGGGCATTTCAGGAAATTTCAGATTCAGGAGCTGGAAGAAATGAGGATGGAAGCCTATGATAATGTTGTGCTTTACAAGGAAAAGATGAAGAGGCTTCATGATCAAGTGATTAGAAGAAGGATTCTTCCCAGGACAGCAAGTACTTTTGTACCATTTAAGGTTCAAATTGATGGGAGGAAGTCTGAGGACCAAGTGGGTTGGTCCATTTGAAATCTATGCAGAATGCCCTAATGGGGCAGTTGAATTCAAAAATCCCAAAACTGGAGGGCAATTCAAAGTAAATGACCATCGTCTCAAACCATACCTAGGGCATTCTGATCGAGATGCTAGAGTGGTCTAGCTTGGGGAGCCCATTTACACCTGAGCAGGGATTTTGTCATGCCCACGACAATAAATGGGGCGCTACTGGGACGCAACCCAGGTTTTTAATTGCTTTATTTTGTTTTGTTTTTATTTTAATTAAATAAAGTTTCCAGTTAATTAAACTAGATTAGGGGCAATTTTAAGCTTTTTTTTATAAGTATGTGATCTACAGGTAAGGATAAAGAGAGAGAAACAAAGGATAAAGATTAATCCTGGAAAATTAGGGATTCTGAAGTGGGCCATTTTGAAGAGATAAAGTTCGTTCTGATTTTTTAGGGGATAAGGCTTATCCGTTTATGTGGGCATACTGATTTAAATAAATCTTTGGAAATTTGAAGAGTCACGGTCACATCAGGAACAGTAACCCACTTTAATAAAAAGCCAACCCCATAAAATCTTAACTTTCACTTTCATTCTTTTCAGGAAAAATTCAAAGTTTCTCTTCTCTCCCTCTTAAAACCCTAAAGCATTCCTCTGCAAAGTTTTAAGCTTCAACAATGGTGAACACACGAGGTAAAAGGGTGGTACCAAAAGCTAGAGTCAAGGGCAAGCTGGAGTTCGACACTCCAGTCACTTCTGCAGAGCCCACCCCAGCTAAGGTGGTGAAGAAAAAGGCTGTAAAGCCTAAGGAAAAAGCTGCACCTACCGCGGCCACCTCGAGCAAACTGGCAAAAGAAACTCCGCCAGAGAAAGAACCTGTAGCTGAAGCAAGTTCTGCTACACCATCGCAAGAAGAACATGCTGAAGATGACACCACTATGGGCAGAACACAAGAAGAAGAAGTGGCCACGGAGCCCAAACCAGAGCCTGCAAAGACAGCCTCTAAAAAGGTGAAAAAACTGGTTAGGGTTCTGATGCCTCCGCCGTCTGAAGAGGTCGTTGAAGAAGAAGAGAATGAGGAGAAAGAGGGCGACGACGAAGCCCTAGATGACTATGTGAACGAGTTGGATGAAGAGGAAGCACAACCCGCGGAGGAGCAAATCCAAGAAGTAGGACCTGCCGAGATCAAGAAAAGGACATTGGAAAAGGCAAAAGGGAAAAAGAAGATCAGAGAGCCCATTCTGGAACAACCAACCGAGCAGCCAGCTGAGTCCTAACAGGATGAAACCGAAGAGGAGGTTTCAGAACGCCTAAAGAAGCAGCAGCAACAAAGTGAGCCATCCCAGGCTCAGACACTCGAGGATGAACCCTCAGAGGGCTCACCACCCAAGCAGAGGGTAGGGAAAGTGGTGGCCATGAAAGCAGGGACCAAGCTAGCTGGGGAGCCCTCCTCGAAGAAGAGAAAAGCTACAGAGGGCATTCTACACCCTGAGCCTAAAAAGGGCAGAGGGATAGGAAGCCCCACTCCGAGTAAGCCAGGGAGTGGCCCGCCACCAGTCTGGGGCATTATAAATTCGAAGGGGGTCCATGCTGAGTCGCTTGCAGCTCTTGGTATAGAGCAGGAGGTAAGGGATTTCTTTGCTGCAATTGGTTGAGAGTTTTTCTTGGATATGGAATGCGTTATTTTTCCTGGATTGTCTCGTGATTTTGTTAATAGTCTTAAGATAAAAGCTGTGAATGAGCCTGCTAGGTCTACTAGGGTTATGAATTTTAAAATTATGGGTAAAAGTTTTTCTATGTCTGCTGATGATCTGAACATGATGTTGGGCATCGTATCATACTTGGGCCTCCAAGAGGAGGAGTATGAAGATACCGTGACTGTTGTGCCTGACTCTGCTGAGGGGGTTGAGGCAAAATGGGCTGAGGTTGGGGATGGCTCCACTTATCAAAGTGAAGCCACAAAAGGCTATTGTCTGAACAATGAAGCCTTGAGATTCTGCCATAGGGTGCTTGCCTACAGTTTCTTTGGTAGGAAGGATAGTTCAAATTCAATAACAAATCAAGAGCTTTTTATTCTCTGGTGCATGGTGAAAAAGATTAAGATCAATTTTGGCTCTGTGGCCATTGCACATTTCAGGGAAATCAAAACACACCCTAAGCATAGAATCTCTTGTGCCCAGCTTATCACCCAAATTGTTGTTAGGTCGAGGTTGTTTGATTTAAGCACCATTAATCTAGTCTCTTTGCCCATGGAATTCTTTGATATTTCTTGTCTGAAAAGAATGCAAGATGTGGTTGATGACGAGGATGGCAAGCCTGTTTTCTTTGTGCCGAGGGCAGACTCCTTGAGCTTTCTGATGATTGCAGGTACATCTAGGAAGCCACCAGTGGGGAGGGCACAGCAAGGGGAGCATCCGATCATGGTAATTCTGAAGAAGTTGGAAGCGTTGGAGAATGTCCAGTCCCAGACAGAGGAGAAACTAGACCATATTGAGACAGCCCTGAAAGCCTATTTCAAACACGTTGGGTTCTTATACCCAACACCCTCATCCGATTGAATCCTGGTTCTTTCTTTCCTTAGATTAGGTTTTGTTTTTTGTTTTTTGTTTTTGTTCTTTGTGTTGTTTGTGTGTCGCCCCTGTTCACCCACTTTGCCTAATGCAAAGTGTGTGGGTGGGGGCATTCCAGTTTGTATTTTTATGTTGAGTTTGTTTTAACACTTTGCCTAGTGCAAGGTATGTAGGTGGCTAGTTGAGTCAAGCATGCTTTCTGTGAAGTCTATGTGGCCATTGCATTTGATATGTTCAACATTAAATTGCTTTATATCAAAAATCAGCATGCACGCAAAAGATAGGGATGACGAACGAGTTTAGCATGCCCTGTGAGAATTGAGCCTAGATGTTGTATGCCCATTTCACAGCTTTCTTTACTTCATGTGTGAACGATGCTTAGAAATTCTAGAACTTGCTACTGTTCTACGTTTAAGCTTGGAAATTGGTGATGCATAAGTAGATGATATAGGCCATATTTTGCTGAGCCACTAAAAAAAGTTCTGCCCACCAATGACACAGCCTTTGCAGCCCTTTTGAGCCTATGAAATGCCCTGGTAGATTTCTTGTTTGGGATGGTAAAATATATAGTCAGGGCATTACAAAAACCTTGAAAAAGAAAAAAAAAAGGGATCAAGGTAGAATTGTTGGGGGATATTTGTGAAAAGGGCCATAAAAGATAGGGGAATAAATAAAAAGAAAGAAAAATAAAAAAAAATAAAAAAAAAAGAAATAAATTCCCCTAGTCTTAAGTGTTCAGAGTGCCCAAGAGTAAAGAAATAATTATTGTCTGAACGGGGCACAGCAAGGCAGTGAGTTAGAAAAAAGGGGGGCCTGTACAGAAATAAAACCCCACCTATATGAAATGCCCATTGTAGCCTAAAAAGCCCTATTGATACTTATGCATCTATAGTTTCTAGAGATTGATAATAGAACTTTAGCAAGTCTATGGGATGACTAAGTACATAATTGCATTGATTTGAGTGTATACACTGAGCCTAAACACTGAGTGAAGAGAGTTGTGAGGATTACCACGCTGAAGTCATTTTTGACCTATTTTTGGTATGCTGATACTTTGCAGTTTTTTTGGAATGTTGATTATGATGTGCCCACGCTGACTAACAGTTTACATGTTTTGTTTTGAGTCTGTTCTTTTTGCCTTTCTTTTCTTTTGTTTTTCTGGACGCATTGCATCCATGCTTGAGGACAATCATGTCTAAAGTGTGTGGGTGTGATAAGTCCATTTATTTGGTGTTTTTATGGGCATTTTGTTCGTTATAAATGTCCCTTTTTGTGTGTTTTGAGTCAAAAGGAACCAGGATGAGGTCATGGGGCATTGCGGAGGTCAAGTCTGGCAAAAGGGGAATTTTATGCCCGGTTATCCAAGCAAAATCTAAGCTTAAGATTCAGTCAGAGGCACAGGAGACTACTTTCAGCACTCATCCTATATTCAGGTGGCGGAATGGGCATATCAGAGATGGATGAGGCTGACTGCAAGATGTCGTGCCAACTTTGCTCGTGCAGACTTGACAACAAGGGCTGGGCTAGGTCAAATGTGAGAAACCTGAGATTAGTTGAAGAGAGAGAGACGAGAAGGATAGATACATTATCCGAAGAAGAGTTGGAGGAGGACTGGACTC
Source organism: Perilla frutescens (assembly GCA_026008535.1). Classification (NCBI taxonomy): domain Eukaryota; kingdom Viridiplantae; phylum Streptophyta; class Magnoliopsida; order Lamiales; family Lamiaceae; genus Perilla; species Perilla frutescens. The sequence continues at coordinate 23,237,445 of BRKX01000009.1, read as the reverse complement.
TTGGAGGCGTTGCAAAGAAGAGATAAGCCCAATCTCTAAAAAATAGGAATTTGGTCAACTTATTCTTATCCAGTCAGATCAGCGAGGGCACGCCAGCTCCGGAAATCCAGTGAAGACCCCAGTTTGTTGGAGAGTCTCTGATTCGGAAATGTAACTATTTAATCTCCTTTTGATTCTGGAAACGCAAGCTTTGGCAGTCAGAAACATTGCTACATTTTACGTTTTTGCATTTTCATTTTCGTACGCTGCTTTTCAGCAAGAAACAATCCATTGGCCTAAGCCTTTAGGATTTAGGAGTATGTTTCAAACTCAACGTTTATGTTGAGTCTTTTTGCGTATTAAATTCAGTAAGTTTCCTTTATAATTATGCCTTTTATTTCCGCAAACTTAATTATGTCTAGCATGCTTGGCTAGATTTTTAATTCTGGTGTTTGAACAATGAAAATGGTTTGAATATAAATATAGACTCGTGAGGCCAAAATGAGCATAATAGTGCATGATAGGTTTCTGTTGATTCTTGTGCCTTGTTCCATGTGAGTGTGTGTCTGAAATACCCAATGTGGCTGATCACTCGTTAGGTAAAGAGGGCACACCACTATTAATTGAATTGGCGAATCGTGACTGTGTGTTGGTTCATATAGTAATAAGGGAATCAATAGGTTGTTGTGGGCACATGAGGAATCGGTAAACACAACAGATCTGGATTCATCTAGGGCACATTGCTGTCTGTTCACTTACATCTCTTTGGGGAACCGGAGGATGGGTGACTGATTAGGGATTTAATTGAAGAGGAATTGCTTTTAAGTCTATATTGAAAAAATGAATGAGGAGACGCAGAGAGGAATCCGGTCTCCATAACTAGATGATTTATCATGTATGAAAATCAGTGTGCCCATGATCGAGTGGATATATATTTAAACCAAATTCAAGTTCAAACACCAGAACCTTTGTTATTTGATATTTTCTTTAGTTTCTTTTGCAGATTTAATTTCCAGTAGTGACAACAAACCAAACCCACTTTTATGATTGGTTACTTGAAGATGGAATCACAACGGCTCTCTGTGGGATGGACCCGTACTCATTAGCTGGCTATGCTCATTGTGGGCACAGGAGTTACAAATTTATTTTGAGCGTGAAACGACCGCACGTCAGTGCTGCTTTTTGCTGAACCAGGATATCAGTTTGTGACCAAGAAACTGACATGTTCCACTGGAACTCTTCCGATCAATCTTGCACCTACCGAAGTCTGAGTCTGAATAGTCTGTTAGACTCAAGTTGTCATCTCTGGGATACCATAGTCCAAGATTTATGGTTCCTCTGAGGTATTTGATGATCCTCTTCGCTACTTCGAGATGACTCTTCTTCGGATTCGCTTGGAAGTGTGCACATAAGTCGATTGAATATAAAATGTCTGGTTGACTGGTAGTTAGGTATAGAAGTGAACCAATGATGCCTCTGTATTGAGTTTAGCTAACTGATTCTCCTTCTTCATCGAGAGTCAGTTGAACTGATGTATTCATGGGAATCTTGATAGTTTTTCCCTTATCAGTTCTAAACTTCTTGACCAACTCCTTTCTGTACTTAGCTTGACTGATTAATATTCCATCTTAGAGCTGCTTCACTTGGAGTCCTAGGAAGAAGTTCATTTCTCCCATCATGCTCATCTCGAATTCACTCTGCATCAGTTGTGTGAATCGAGTGCAGAGATCCTTACTCTTTGATCCAAATATTATGTCATCCACATAAATTTAAATCATTAAGATCTCCGATGATCACTCTATTCTAAATAGAGTACGATCAATGACTCCTTTTTGAAACCCATTCTTGAGCAAGAATATAGTGAGGGTTTCATACCAGGCTCTGGGCGCTTGCTTCAGCCCATAGAGTGCTTTCTTTAGTTTGAAGACTTGGTCTCCAATCTCGAATCCAGGCAGTTGCTCGACATACACGTCCTCCTTGAGCATCCCTTATAGAAAAGCACTTTTCATGTCCATTTGATAGATCGTGAAATTGTTGTGAGCCGCATAGGCGAGAAACAATCTGATAGCTTCTAGTCTTGCAACTGGAGCAAATGTCTCATCAAAGTCAATTCCTTCACTTTGAGAGTATCCTTTGGCTAGCAGTCTTACCTTGTTCCTTGTGATGATGCCTTGTTCATCCAGTTTGTTGTGAAAAACCCACTTGGTTCCGATGACTTTCTGAGTTTTTGGCCTATCAACAAGAAACCACACATCGTTTCTTGTGAACTGGTTTAGCTCTTCTTGTATGGAAATTATCCAATCTGCATCTTCAAGAGCTTCATTGACGTTTGCCGGTTCAGTTTGAGATATGAAGCATGTGAAGAGAGCATGCTCAGTTGAACTTCTGATCTGAACTCGACTTCTTGGATCTCCAACTATTTTGTCAGCTAGGTGGTTCCTGAGCCATTTGGGTAGGCTCTCCTCAGCTGGATTTTCAGTTAGATCCTCTGCATTGACATCCTCTAATGTATTGTCTTCAGTTTGCCCATCTTCCTCATCAGTTCTTTCCCCTGCTTCATTTGTGGGGTTGAAAGTCTCAGCACGATCATTTTCTCCATTAGCTTGATCGCCCTCAGCTGTACTCTTAGCTGGTCTGGTGCTGGATTTATCTCCTTCATCTTTTAGACCGACTTCAAACTCCTCTGGAACTGTGTGGTTCACATAGTCCTGCGAGTTATCAGTTTTGCTAGGTAGCATTTGAACTAATGGATTGAGTACCTCCTTACTCCTGTACTCATTAGCAAACTCATAAACAATATGACAAGTTATTTCCACAACTAGTGTTCGTTTGTTGAACACTCTGTACGCGTGACCATGTGGGGAATTGTAACTAAGAAATATTCCCTCATTAGCTTTGGCACTGAAAGTCTTCAGTTGACTTTTGCCATTGTTGTGAATATAACATTTGCAGCCAAATACTTTGAAGTATGAGATAGATGGCTTACGACCCTTGTAGAGCTCACAGGGTGTCTTGTCATGTGCGCTGACGATAGCGCTTCTGTTTTAAGTGTGGCACGCCGTATTGACTGTCTCGGCCCAGTATCCTTCTGCTATGTTGGCATCAGCTATCATTACTCGAGCTGCTTCCTTGAGTGTGCGATTTTTTCTTTCCGCAACACCATTTTGTTGTGCAGTTTTGGCAGCTGAGTGCTCGTGAGTTATTCCCAGTTCATTGAGAAAACTGATGATCTGTTGATTGACGAATTCAATTCCATTGTCTAAACGAATTCGCTGGACTGATCTCTCCCTTTCAGTTTGCAGCCTTCTGATCATCGCTGATAGCTTGGTGTGGGTTTCATCTTTGCTTCTGAGAAACTCTACTCATGTATATCTTGAGAAGTCGTTGACTACTACCAGAGTGAATCTTTTTCCTTTGGGTGTTGGTGGTCAGATTGGCCCAAATAGATCCATGTGTGGTGGTTGAAGGGGAGCAGTTGTCCCTGGAAGATGACTTCTATTCTTGAATGAAGATCTCACTTGCTTCCCTTTCTGGCATGGTCCGCAGACGCCAGCTTTCTTGAAAATCTCCTTAGGAAGCCCATCTACTAGCTCTTTCTTGGCTAGATGATTGATGGTTCTGAAGTTGAGATGGTTGAGTCATTGATGCCATAGCCAGCTTGCTTCTGTTGAACCCTTTCATAGAAAGCAAGCTTCTCCATATCCAGTTGACCAGTCAACAACATACATGTTACCTCTCCTTACTCCAGTTGGGAGGATTGCTCCAGTTGACTTATCCTTGATGTCACACGATCTCCGACTGAAATCAACGCTATATCCATTGTCACATAAGACTGATGCTGAGCAGTTTGTGCTTCAGTCCTTCCACGTAGGAAACTCCATTGACTACCACATTTTCTTTGACCACGAACCCTTCTCCAATGGTTCCGCTTCTGGAGTTGTCTCCGAATGTGACTAATGGGCCTTTCTTCTCCTTGTATCTAGGGATGTAAACGGGGCGAGGCAGGGTTGGGTATTGCTCCCCCATCCCCATACCCGTCTCTTAAATTGACCCTCATACCCGCCCCCATCCCCATTTAAATAGGGGCGGGTTCAGGACGGGGATTACCCGGCGGGAGAAGGGTACCCATCAGGTACCCGTTATATACTATCCATTTTTAAAAATTGAAAAATCAAACATGAAAATTTATATTTATTAAATAATAATTTTAATATATATAATTTTTTATTTTTAAAGATTAAAAAATCAAGCATGAAAGTGTTAAACATGAATTATATTTTTAAAATATATATTTATTCAATATATAATTATGAATTATATTAAATCGGGACGGGTTCGGGTTGGGTATCTATTCCCCCGCCCTCGTCCTGAACTCGATCCGGGTATTAAAATTTATACCCGCCCCCGTCCTATACCTGAATTTTTATCCCTAAACCCGTCCTATTAGGGGCAGGTACCCGCGGGTAAAATTGTCATCCCTACTTGTATCCTTCTAGATCCTCTCTGTCTCCCATCATGTGTTTCGAGCACCCACTATCTAGGTACCAAACCTCATTGGTCCTTTTCTTCGATAGGATGCCCTTTTCCTACAAGAGAGATGATTAGTTTTTAGGAACCCGCACGACATCGGGTCCTTCTTTGCTAATCAAGTGCTTTGGGATCCAGATTTGCCAAACTTTTAGCTCAATAGCAGGTAAAGAGTTTTCAGACATTGATCGTCTGATCAGTTTCACTCTCTTTTCAGCTCTCCTCCTCTGAGCTCAGTCATTTGACTTGTACCTGCGTTGAGAGTTATTAGGATAGATCACTTCGATCATAACTCTCTGATTTCAAGCTTGTCTAGCTCTTCTCTGTGGCCAATTTCTTTTAACAATATGAGCTCTGTTGCTCTTATGGTATGGCCAGTTGCAAACCAGTTATAGTGAGGGTTGATTTTTTTGATTCATCTCTTGAGTCCAAGTACTCACTATACTACGTTGCGAGATCTATTGGAGTGAACTTCTCCAAAGGGATCTGAGAATGTTGACGTGCGTGATATAGCATTGTGGGCACATTTCTCCTTGAGTCAACTTCTCTTCCAGGTTGACTTCCTGGATGTCTTCGAGGATAGGTTGGCTGAGCAGTTCTCTCCTGAACTGATGCTCTATCCTGATGAGACTGCGGTCCAAACTGAGTGTTTCTCCTTACTTCAGTTGACCGGTTAGTTCTGTTCACCATAGGCCAGGTTTGAGGTTTGGGCCTTTAAAAGTCTGGTGATCTTCTTTGAATTGACTGTCTCTGATGAGCTGGAGGTCTTGGCTGAACTGACGACCTCTGTTGATAGGCTAGATGCCTTTGCTGAGCTGGTGGCTGCTGCTGATAGGCGAATTGCCTATTTTGAGCTCGTGGCCTCCTTTGAGATGGTTTCCTCTGCCTAATTGATGGCTTATCTGAGCTTTTCAGTTAGGAGGATTAGCTAGACCTCTTAGGCGGATATGTAAGGATGTCTTCACTTCTCTCGCCTTCGGTCTCTTCAACTGGTTGGGTTGGTATAGGTCTGACAAAACCAGGAAGGGTTCCTTCTTGACTGGTTTGAATAACTCTCTTTCCTTTCTCAGAGACAGTGTACCTATTGTATCCTAACCCTGCACTACCAGTTTCAACTCTTTGATGGCTTAGAATCTCATCAAGAGTTTGAGATCCCTTTCTGAATTTGAAAGAAATCTTCTCTTTCTCCTGGATCTCCTGCCAGAGCCTCTCATTCTCAGCTCTTAGCTCATCAAAATTGAGCTGTCACTTTTCATATTCAGTTGACTGGGCTTCAACTGATTCAGTTATGTCATGATCACTTCTTAGTCTTTTGATCTCATCTCTTAGGTCATCATTTTCTTCCCTCAGTTGTAGATGCATGCTTGATATGGCAGTTAACTGGTCTTCTAACATTCTTAATTGCTCATTTATTTCATTACTAGTAATAGAAGATTCATGAATGTGATAAAAAGAGGTTAAAGAATCACTTGTGCTAACCTCTTCTTCGTTATCAGCTATGAGGCAGAACAATGCCTCTTCTTCAGAGCTGTAGCCATCGGAGTCGATTCCTAATGGATAATTTGAGTCATCCAGGATGGCATTCTCTGTGTTGGCCATCATAGCTTTTCTTTTGAAAAAGTTTCTCTTCACCTTAGCCTTTTTATCTTCATGGAGCTCTGGACACTTATATATGTAATGTCCTTGCTTCTGGTAATGGAAGCATTCCCCTATGCTTCTGTTGGCTGCCCTGGGTTGTTCAGCAAGCGGTTGGTTTCTCTCACCTCTGGGCTCTCATCAGTTTGAAGCATAACTGATGGTTGATCTCTGATCAGCTTGAGCTTTTCTAGCAGCTTGGCAACTGATTGGATTTGATCATTGATATCTTCAGTCAGGCTCTCCTTCTTCTTCTCTACTTCTCTTCTGCGATCAGTTAAGCCGCTTGGTTGTTCTCTAGCTTGAGAACTTCTAGGCCAAAAGACATTTCTTCCTCAAGTTTCTCTAAACCGATTTCTTTCACCGTAGAAGGCTGCATCCTGGGTGGATGATGTGGATATCTCTCTTTCTCGATTTAGGCTATACTCGTGAGCCTCAAGAGAACCAAAGAGTTCTCTTGGGGTAATGTTGTTCAAGTCTCTTGACTCTTTTGTAGCAATCACCTTCATATCTCATTCTTTGGTGAGGTTGTCCAAAATCTTGGAGTTCATCTCACTATTGGGATATGTTCTTCCCAGATTGTTCATCTCACTGATGATGCCAAGAAATCTTGTTTCAAGGTTGGAGATAGTTTCATCTGAGTGCATCTTGAAGGACTCGTATTTGTCCACTGCTAGCTGGAGCTTGTTTTCTTTGATGGCTTCGGACTCTTTACACAGATCTGCAAGTAAGTTCCATATCTCCTAAGCAGTTCTGCAATTCTTTGTGTCCTTCATGTGATCTTTATCTAGAGTTTGGAACAACACGGCTTGGGCCACGAACTCTAGGTTCTTCAACTTCTTCTCTTCACCCGTGAAAAGATGAGTTAACTTCGGGATCCTTGCTGGTTGATTGACATAAGCAACGTGGGCTTCATTGTCCATCATAATTGTCATTGGACCATCATCGATAACTTCCCACATATTCTTGTGGATTGAGCAGAGATGCGCCCTCATTCTCCTGATCCAGTTATCATAGTTCTCAACTGAAAAGATAGGTAGCTTATGGTTTCCCATAGCTTACAGATTAGCACAGATGACTAGATCTGATTCAGTTAATCTGTAGAAACGGCTGATCTTTAGAATTAACCGCTCTGATACCACTTGTTGATCCCGGAACGAGTCAGAATCAATTTAAATGGGGGGTGAATAAACTGATTACAAAAACTGAACTAGATGCAGAATATTAAGGGCCCGTTTTTGACTCGCAATAATATCCGTGCTTTGTGGAGATCAGTTGAGATGATCTGCTAGCTCAGAGTGTTGTGTGTGCTTGGAGTGTACAGTTTTAAAACATGCAACTGAACTGAAAAATAAAGAAAAGCACACAAGCAATTTATAGAGGTTCGAAGCTCAATTTCTACATCTTCTCTTCCTTCCGCAGAAGGGTAATCCACTATGTAAGTGTAAAGTTCCTTTATTATAGTTACAAAGTGAAGACAACTGCTAAACCTGGCAAACGGAAACTTTACGAGTCAAGGTGTCCTTTTTAGCTGGTGCTGTCCCGGAAGCTGCGATCCAACGAACTCAGCCTCCTCAACCGGTAGGTCGACAGCTCACACTTGCGACTACTCACTGGAGAGATAAGATGCTATTGCTCGTCTTTACACAATTTTAGATTTCGCTCGATCTTTGAGAGTAAAGTCTTGAAACTGGTATCAACTGGTATGCTCCTTTGCGCGTTAGCGTTTGAGCTGGGGTAGTTGATCACTGAAGCACTGTGACTAAGAGGATAGCTCTGGATAGAAATCTTCAACAGCTAGCTCGATGAGCGTTAAGGCTCCTTCTCATCAGTTGGAACTTTTGATTCTTCTGAGTTTTTTTTAGCGTGAGGCTTTAGTGCTTTGGCGAACGTCTTCGCGGAAAGTCTTAACTAAAGTGCTCTCCAAAATTCTCAAAAGTCCCGCGGTCTTTTCTGGGGTAGCTCACCTTTTAAAGATGGGTGAGTGGTGACCGCTGATAATCACTGTGTGATAATAAATGATAAAGCATGTTGAGAGGCTTTCATTTGAGAGGGTCGTTGAGTTTCCTTTGCTCTTCTGACGAGCTTTTGTTCCAAGATCTCAGTTGCATTAACTTCAATATCTTCTTTAGCTTATCTGAAAATTAAGTTTCAGTTACGGCTTCTCTCTTGATCTTTAGTTCTGAGCTTTGTCTGGCAGTTGGAATCTTCAGTTCCTTGTCTGTCAGTTCTGCACGTCTTTTGACAGTTTGGAAAGCTTCAGTTGAGATCATCTTCAGCTGGCAGTTCTGGGCTTGGGCTTGATGCCTTCTTTCTGAGCTCCAGTTGGCTTTGCTTCAGCTAGCAGTTCTGAGCTAAGGTTTGATACCTTTTGAGCTTCAGTTTGGTTTTCTTCAGCTGGCAGTTCTGGGTTAGGGTTTGATACCTTCTGAGCTCTAGTTTGCTTTGCTTCAGCTGGCAGTTTGAAACAATGTTCTTCAGCTGGTATTTTGGACTTGTGTCCCTTCAACTTTGAACTTTCATGGACTGGTCTTCAATTCGGTTGTTGGCTTTATCAGTTGGACTTCAAAACTGATGCGTCTTTAGCTGGTATCCATCGAGCTGGTACTTCATCAGCTGGAACTTCATTTTTTAGTTGGTATTCTTTGAGCTGGTATTTTCCTTCAGCTTGTACCTTGGTCTTCTTTTTAGTTGGTATGCTCCTTCAACTAGAATATCCTGAGCTGGCATTTCCTTCAGCTTGGATCTTGGACTGGTGCATTTCTTCAGCTGGTATTTTCTTCAGCTGGAATCGTTCTCTCTTCGACTAGTAGTATTCTTCAGTTAGTATCACTTTGAAATGGCATGCTCATCAGTTCACTATGTTGTGTTCTTCAACTGGTGTTTCTTCATCCGGGATTGATCTTGAACTAGCATGTCCTTCAGTTCTTCTCTTCAGCTGGAACATTTCTTCAGTTGGGATTGGTCTTGATCTAGTATGTCCATCAGTTCTTCTTTTTAGCTGGAACATCATTCTTCAGCTGGTCTTGGGCTAGAACTGGTATGTCCTTCAGTTCTCTTCAGCTGGATCATTTCTTCAGCTGGTCTTGGGCTAGAACTGGTATGTCCTTCAGTTCTCTTTAGCTGAAACATTTCTTCAGCTGGTGTTGGCTTAGAACTGGTATGTCTTTCAGTTCTCTTTAGCTGGATCATTTCTTCAACTGGTGTTGGCATAGAACTGGTTTGTTCTTTAGTTCTCTTCAGCTGAAACATCTCTTCAGCTGGTGTTGGCCTAAAACTGGTATGTCATTTAGTTCTCTTCAACTGGAACATCTCTTCAGTTGGTATCTCCTTGAACTGGTATGTTCATCAGTTCCCTTCAGTTGGTATCGGCCTTGAACTGGTATGTTCATCAGTTCTCTTCAGCTGGTATCGGCCTTGAACTGGTATGTCCATCAGTTCATCACTGTAGACTGGTGGCAATCGGCACTCTTTTGATGGTACCTGCAACTTCCAGGTTGCCTTGCTAATCTGTTTTAGCAAGCTACAGTCTATTTTCTTTTTCTCTCTATTCTTCTCTATCTTTTCTTTTCACATGGATTGATCATCTCTTTTGACTTTGACAGCTTGATTTTGTATGATCATCCTTAGTTTTTTGCTTGATTTCTTTTCAATTCTTTCAAGGCTCTTTGCATATTTTGACATATTTTGACATCTCATCAAAACCCTTTGTAAGAAAAACCTTGATAGTTTTTCCTAACAATTTTTCAATAGTTTTTATTTTTGATTTAGTAATAGTATTTAAGTGATTTTATAAATAATTAATTTTAAATTATTTGAACTAGTGGTGTATAAAGCAAAAATTAGGGAATTTCTATTTGCATAACTCATTTTACTCTTTGCACTCTGTTATTCAATGTACCACATATTTTATTTCTTTGCATCACACACATTTACATTGATACCTTTCACTCTAAAAATATTTGTGTCTACTTAAATATATATATATATATATATATATATATATATTTGGAAACATAATTTCGAACACGTTCATCTTGTTCGAGAATATTAATTCGAACGACTCCAATACTTAGAAAAAAAAGTTGGTTCAAAAACTAAAGTTTGAACAACTCTCATTTGTTCGAAAATAAAAGTTTGAACGACACTTAAAAAATTTGAGGTGCAAGGGTGTTCAAAGTTGATTTTTAAAACAATCCCCATTTGTTCAAAAAATATTTTCCAAACGAACTATGTTTAAAATTGAAGTTCAAACTACTCCAATATGTTTGAAAACTTAAATTCGAACGCTCTAAACTCCGTTTTTTCTCCAAGTGCTGTTCGAAAAATGGAGTTTGAACCACTAAAAATGTTCAAAATTTTCAGTTCGATCAAATCACGACCTGGACAAAAAAAAAACATTCACAACACATTCTAAACTCAATTATTTTTTATCAATACACCATACTACCATCTAATACTTCTAATAAATTATTATAAGTTGATGAATACTTTGATTTTTTTTAATTTTTTTTTAATTTGTGGTGCATTCAATAATTTTAATGATGTGAACAAATAATAAAATAGTATTGAAGAAACTTCATAATTATTTTATTATTTATTTTATAGTGTAAAGAATAAAAATAGTAGTGTAAATAATGGCTTCCCATAAACTATTGTGATTTAGAAACGTCAAAAAATAAAATTTAATAGAAAATGGAAATTAGGAGGAAAAAAAAAGAAAAAAGAAAAGATAGAAGTAAATCAAGAAGAGACCCACTGTTAAAGCAGTCATTTGACTCCTGAAAAACCACTGTCCGCTTCCCCCCTTTTACCCAAAGCCACTACTAAACCACCCCCCCCCCCCCTAAGCCACCCACTCAGTCTCTCTCTCTCTCCCCTCCCCTCCCTCTTTCCTCTGTTCATTTCTCACCCAAAAAACAGAGGAAAGAAAGAAACCCCAAACAAAAACAGAGGAAGATTAAAAAAACCCACTAAAACAATAGCGAAATCCCACCTCAGAAAATGGAAGAATAGAGCAAAAGAGTTTCTGAGCAAGTATTCTTTGACTGCTCGCTCCTCTCTTTTGTTCGCAATGCTTCCTTCTTGAACTTTCAGATCTCTCCTGTATGCGCATGCATATGCAAATGTTGAGCGACTACTTGTTTGTGGATGAGTGTGTGTGATTTTTGGAGGAAGTTTCTGTTTGATAATGGCTGCAGAGGCGAGTGGTGCTGGGAATATTGAGGTTTCTCCATGGCTGAAATCGATGGCGGTGGCGCCGGAGTACCACCCGACTTTAGCTGAGTTTCACGATCCAATTGCGTACATTTTTAAAATTGAGAAAGAGGCCTCAAAGTTTGGTATCTGCAAGATAGTCCCCCCAGTGCCTTCTGCTCCCAGGAAAACTGTTGTTTCTAATATGAATAAGTCCCTTCTTGCTCGGTCCAACGACCCCGAATCCGGCCCTACTTTCACCACACGGCAGCAGCAGATCGGGTTCTGCCCAAGGAAGCACCGCCCGGTGCAGAAACCCGTGTGGCAGAGTGGGGAAAGATACACTCTTGCCGAATTTGAAGCCAAGGCCAAGAATTTTGAGAAGAATTATCTCAAGAAGTACGCCAAAAAGGCGTTGAGTGCTTTGGAAATGGAGACCCTTTATTGGAATGCCATGGTTGATAAGCCCCTTTCGGTGGAGTACGCCAATGACATGCCCGGGTCGGCCTTTGTGACGCACAAGAGTGGTGGTAAGAAGAATGAGGCTACGTTGACAGTGGGGGAGACTGAGTGGAATATGAGGAGACTCTCGAGGGAGAATTTGTCGTTGCTGAGGTTCATGAAGGAGGAGATACCAGGAGTGACTTCACCAATGGTTTATGTTGCTATGATGTTTAGTTGGTTTGCCTGGCATGTTGAGGATCATGACTTGCATAGCATGAACTATTTACACATGGGCTCGGGGAAGACATGGTATGGCGTGCCCAAGGAGGCAGCTGTTGCATTTGAGGAAGTAATAAGAGAGCACGGTTATGGTGGAGAGATCAATCCTCTAGGTAAGATGGTTTTACTGCTTTATGATTCAGATATATGCAACTGTAGCCTCATTGATTTGGTATATGCTTTTACTAGCATTGAATTGCCAGAAGCGCAATTACCATAATATGCTGAAATTAGGTTAAATGGTGGAGATTGTATCCGTAAATAGTAGGTGCTGCAGCAGCAGTTGACAATAATGTCTGCTTATGCTCTTTTAATCTTGCATTAAAACATATGATACACCATAATTTGGCATATACTTTTGTTGAAATTGGTTAGAGGCCCAGGCATAAATCATAATACATCTATAAGAATGCGGTTTCCAGGTTTGACAGATGAATTAGCGTTTTCATTCAGTTTCTCCGTTATGTTACATGTTGAATATTACTTGCAAGATGATGTTCAATTTGTAGGTTTTGTATAACATTTTCTGAGTTTAAGGCTTAGTCTCAGTAAAAAAATAAAAACTGTTATTCAGTTACTGATTTCATCCGGCCTTTAGAAAAATAGAGGATTGTTCAATTTAAGACTTTGACGTTCCTCATTCCCTTATGAACTCGAATCACATGCTCATCTGGACAAATAATTCCTGAATTAAACTTTAGATCGAAAACTTTGAGGAAACAGAAACAAGAAAATAATTCAAGCTCCTACTCTTCCTTGACTTTGTAAGAAGCATCAATTAATTTATCAAGTTCCCAAATGTTGTGTTTCTTCAGGAACTCTTACCATTCAGTTTTTCTCTCTTAGTGAGAGCCATTTATTCAGACAATTTATCCAATGCGATATGCTGGGATACCATCTCTTCATCATCATCATCTTTGAGACTGAAATGGCCCAACCAGGGTGCTTATGTCTTCTTAGAGCCAACACACTTCAAGCTTCATAATAGCAGTTTCTTCTTGAGAACTTTTGGATAATCTAACATATTTGAATGCTAATCCTCAAGGACACATGGAAGTTGTACCTAGTTGCAAGCCTTTCTCTATTCCCAGTAGGTCAACACCTTTAACTGTGATCTTGCGTTTTTAGAAGTGATAAATTAGGCCACTTTGGAGTGGTTTTTCTTCATATCTGCAAACACATTTATTAATTACTATATGTGATAATGTTCTTAGAAGTGATAATTGAAGTATTTGAGTGAATTTAGTTCATATCTCCTAACATGCATATTAATTACTGTCTATTGTAGATTATCTCAAAACTAAAAATCAAAATTACTATCTACTGTAGAGCCAGTAGCTGAAACCCCATTCCCCTGTGGCTGGTAGATTGGAAAAAATACATTCTCATCTGGCCAAAATGAATCTCGATTTAGGATGCATTATTATTATCCTCAACAAGCTTAGAGACCGAAATACCTATATCCTTGCTATACTAGGCATCTGAATTTTAACATTAATATCATGCCACATGATTTGAAAGACTATTTGTCTTCAATTACTTAGAGGTTGTCTGTACTATATAGTCCGCTCAGGCTTGAAAGGCACTAGCAGTATGGCGTTTGTTGCAATCTGTTGTTTATTATGACTGATTTGTTAAACAAAAAGTTTTATTACAAAGAGAGTACATCAGCTAAACAACGGCATTCAGAGATACATCAATCCCTGATTTGGTTATCGAGCATCATCGATATATAAAATAACTATTTGTGTTAACAATTCAATCACAGAAAGGCAATTCAGAATTTGTTGGTACAACTGATGAATGTGTCCCCAGGTAAAAATTGCTGGAACGAGAACTTGATGCCTGCATATGAGTATGACTCTTGATGCTAATTGTTTTTAAAATATGGTTGATTGTTTTAAAAATCATGAACTTTGGGTTTAGATGTAAATTTAACACGGACTTTAAAAGTAGGTAATTAAAACACCAATTTTTAGTCTAGATGTTATTCAACATCCAATATTTTTTGCAAAAATAAAAAATAAAAAAAATTGAATGTTGATTCAGCCACCAACTTGCTCATCTCCTCAAGCCTGTCATGGCTTTTTGAAAAATTGATGGTGGAGCCATGACGGGTTTGAAGAGATGAACGACCTGTCGGCTGAATCAATGGTGAATTTGACTTACAAAAAACTGGGCATGTTGAATAACATCCAAGTTAAAAGTTGATGTCTTAGTTGCGTACTTTTAAAGTTCGTGAACTAGGCCCAAAGTTCATGATTTTTAAGGCAATTATGAATTAACCCTTTTAAATATAAAAGTCAAAATACTGAGTAGCCCTAACTGTCTTCCTTTTGATTTGGATTTCTATCAGAAACTCTGTGTGCGTCCTCTTTTATAGTTTTTTTATAAGTCAAACATCTTAACACATGTTTGCACTATAGATGGGATGATGTGGAGCTAGCTGGCTCGATTGCCTTGATATTCTTTTAGCTGTATCACTGATAAACAAATTACTTGAACATGCAAAACTTTAGGGTTTCTCTTTAATTTTAACAATTGTTACTTTAGATTGGTATCTGAGGAAGGACGAAAGAAAAGTGATTTAGAAAAATCTAGCTCTTATGATTAAGGGAAGGAATTGAAGATGATGACTCTCAAGATGCATATTGACTAGTGTTATACATTGTCGACTGCTATTTACCCTTTTGAATTGTGAGGTCTGTGAAATTGGAGTCATGGTTAACTCACAATTAAAAATAAACTCATATTGCTTTGTGTTCGGAGCTCTGTTTCAAGTCTCCCTACGAATTTTACAAGTGCATTTTCTTTCAGTTACTTTTGCTACTCTTGGTGAGAAGACTACAGTCATGTCCCCAGAAGTGCTTCTTAATGCTGGTGTTCCCTGCTGCAGGTAACTATAATGTGCTACTATATTCCTGTGTATCATTTGTTGTCAACAGAAAAGTATGCTTGGTTCTTATAAAGAAACAGTAATGGACGGTGAATGTTGCTACCTACTCTTTTGTCTTTATAGGCAATGCCATGTCTCATCTTTAATCTTTTTATGTCCTTTACTGTTGGGGGGAGTATGATTTGAGTTCATAAATAAGCATCACGAATGAGTATGATTTGATTTCATATTTGAACATGATGATTGAATTCTGTTTTTTTGTGATAGAGTCAAGGGTATCGCACCAAGGAAATTCAAATAGAAACTTGTACTGAAATTTATAGAAAAGGGAAAAACTAAACAATTGTTCAAAGGAATAACAAAACACAAACAAGAAATCCGGAATAATCTCATCATGGACACCCTGCCTCGAAATGTAGGCGAATCATAAATGTTATACCAAATGGCCTGCCTAACATGCCTCGCCGCTGACTAAATAATTCACTGATTTTCTGCTAACCTAGTTGATGACTTTCATCATGTTTAAATACTACTTAATATCCACAGGCTCAGGCACAATCCAACACTTGACTAGCCCGAAAGGTACTCAGACAACACTTTAAATAAAACAGTAATTAACAAAATAGCTAATAGCATGACTAATTCCTATTGATTTGTGGTCAGCATATCTTTAGTCTTTGGTTGCATATCAAGTCAAACTTATACATGTTCTCCTCTGGACTTAGGCTGGTACAAAATGCTGGAGAGTTTGTTGTCACTTTCCCAAGGGCTTATCACTCAGGATTCAGTCATGGTAAGGCACTCATAACAGTTTATTCTGTTCCAGTATTTATGCATCAAGTTTTCTGTACACAGTCAAGTTATTTAATATCAAAATCTGTGATAGTAAGAACATGCTTACTATGTCTATTTTTTATTTTAGGATTCAATTGTGGAGAGGCTGCTAACATTGCTACTCCTGAATGGTTGAGGGTTGCAAAAGAAGCTGCAATTCGTAGGGCAGCTATTAATTGTCCTCCAATGGTTTCCCATTTCCAGTTGCTCTATGATCTAGCACTTTCATTATTTTCAAGGTTTGTTTCTCTAGAAAGTTATAGGCTTTCCAATTAATTTCATTTCTAAACAATTTAAGTTCACATTTATGAGTTTTTTAGTTTATTAAGAATTATTCAGACTTCCTCTATCAATCATGTTAGATAATCTTGTTCAACTAGCATTAGCTACTTAAGCACTTCTGCACTCTTTGTATTGATGTATTTATATTGAAATTAAAGAAGCCATGGTGCTCATATCTGTTTTCTATGGTCAACTGGGCTTGATTTTCAGTATTTTTGTGTCTGAGTCGTCTAAGTCCCCAGTCAGTCATCGTCATATTTACACTACTATCTTATTATTTCAAGTTGAATTTATTCCCTGAACATTTGCCTTTTTGTGTTGATGTAATTTTGTTGAAATTGAAGAAGCCTTGGTGCTCATATCTGTTTTTGTATGGTCAACTGGACTTGATTTTCAGTATTTTTGTGTCTGGGTCCTCTCCCCAGTCAGTTCATCATCATATTAAATTACAATCTTATTATTTCAAGTTGAATTTATTCCCTGAATATTCACCTTGATGTTTTATGAATAAGATGCTCTATCATGACTGTTTCTATTTATGAAGCGGGATTTCCTGTGTGAAACTTTTTGCTAGAAACCTGTTCTTATCTGTCAAGAATGAAATAATATATGTTATTTTCTGGAATTTGAAAAAAAATTGGATCTTTCTCTAATTGTATCTGTCATCCATTTGGAATAGACCTTGTAGATGTGAAATTAATAATTCTCCTCCAGTATTTTAATGTTTAATGACATGTAAAATCTAGTATTCATGCTTTGGATCCTTTTAACCATATAAAATATTCATAAAATCTTCACTAAAATGCAAGAAGAAGAGGCTAGGCACTTATGTAACTACCCGGGTTCCCATTCTTTTCATGAATGCTACCAACTACAGGGCAGCATTGGGCCAATCATCACTATAAACCACATGACTTTTTCTTTTCCAATATAGAAGGTTTTTCATTTGTAAATCTGATTTGATATAGCATGTTCAATATGGATCGAGGTAGAGCCCTTTTTGCACTTATTAAAACTTGCTTTGAGATCCTTTGGTCTTAAGGAATAGAGTTTAACATCACTTTGTTTTCCAATTACCACTGAACTCTTTATCCATGCCCCCTGCTGTTCTATCTTTGTGTAAGCTTGCTTTACTCCTGTTCCACCTCAAAGTGTCCCTTAGATGGTGCCACTTATTACATTATGTCTATAAAATTCCATTAAGTTGTACATTGTGGTATGAAGTGTGAATTTAATTTCTTCCTCACTTTGGGCATATGTTACACAGAGTGCCAAAAAGCATTGCAATGGAACCCCGGAGTTCTCGGTTAAAGGATAGGAAGAAGGGTGAAGGAGAAATGTTGATCAAAGAACTATTTTTTCAGGACATGATGCAGAACAATGATATGCTCAATATTCTTGGAAAAGGGTCATCTACTGTGCTTCTTCCCCAAAATTCTCTGAGACACTCATTTCGCTCCAGTATGATGGCTGGGTTTCAGTCAACAACCAAATCCAAGTTGTTCCCCAGTTTATGCAGTCCTGATCTTGAGTTGAAGAGTACAGACTACAATGCTCATGATGAATTTACACTAGACAGGAAGCAGGGCCTGAAACAAGCGAGGGGATCTGTGGTGAATAGAAGAACATTTTCTTCTTTGTTTGGTATTGACATTCCTTCTCCAACTCTTCATGCAGAGCAAACATACTCTGAATTAAAGAAAGCTTCTCAATGTGAGCAGGGACTTTTTTCATGTGTCACTTGTGGGATTTTATGTTTTGCTTGTGTGGCCATTATCCAACCGACGGAAGCAACTGCACAGTACCTAATGTCAGCTGATTGCAGCATACTTAATAATTTGGGAGAAAGTGATAATGACCCCAATCGCATTGGCGATGCAAATACAAATATTTCTTCAGGTGTGTTATATATGAAAATTCTATAAGAACGGCTACAATTTCATTATTACCACTTGCAGATACCGACTCAATTCTTATTTGCATATCTCGTAGCTAGTACAACAGTGTGGTCATTCTCTGTATTTGCGTACGGAATTTCTGTGCTTGTATACATGGAAACATTAGTATGTATTCTTTATTGGATACATATATGTGCTTCTCTCACCCCAATTAGTCTAACAAAATCCATTCCAGTGAGTAATGTGTTCCAATAAACTTAACATGATATTATGCTCTACATTGGATATGGAATATATTAGTGAGAATGGAAAGTTAGAAAGACTAAGTATATTGTTATTTTGCAGGATTCTAATGTTAGTTCGGATAATTACAAATACAATATTAGATGTAACTAATTGTTGCTTGTATTTTATGTGTTCATTTGCAGCATTGATGCGTAGAATGACCCAAAATGGACTTTCTGCTGATCAACTTCGATATGTGGATAAGGGGAATGTGGGTATAGCTTCTAATAGTAAGGCTCATAAAGAACCACCCACATCACTTGGCCTATTAGCTTTAACATATGGTGACTCCTCGGACACCGAGGAGGAAGATTCCGAGGCTAATCTACCTGTTGAAGGCTGTGGAACTAGTAAATCTGATGGCTCTAGAAATGGAGATGTTAGTGATAACACTGTACCAAAGATCAACTGCAGGAAGGTTTCCTTGCAGACTTCAGATTCTAGTGCCAAATTTGGCCTAGCCTTAGCAACAAGCAAGGATGGGGAAGCCCAAATTTTTGATTTTTCTGATGAGTTCGATACAAATGATTCTACAATGATTGAGTCAAAAACTTTAACCCATAGGTTTAGTAGATATCAGACAGAATCACACCTTGACAGCCCAAATATGTCATCTCCTAAAGCTGTAGGAACACCTAGAACTGGTTTGGCACCACAAGAGCCCACAACTATGCCTTTCTCTTTGAGGCTTGATGAAGATGCTTCTCGTTTGCATGTCTTCTGTCTTCAACATGCTATGCATGTGGAAAAGCAGCTCAGTCAGGTTGGTGGAGCTGATGTGTTTCTTGTCTGTCATCCAGGTGAGGATTTTGTAGATGACATGTGATCAGATGCCTGAATATTTTCCTATGTTCTACTTGGACAAATTAAATTTAACATGTCTGACTATGCTCGTGTCTCACAGAAGTGGTAAAAATTCTTAGTTATATGCTCCTTCTGAGCAATAATAAACCTTTGGCTCTTAATTTGGCAAACAACCACGGAATAGTTATTAAATTTCTTATGATGGATACTTTAGCTGATAGTTATGGTGGTGATGTTCTACTGTTAAACGTGATTCTTATTTTTTCATAGATCTAGTGAGTACTAGGCTCCTTGAGTTGTCATATCTTGGTTTTCTGAACAGAATATTTCTATATTAATTTTTGCAACTGGAGGAGCTTCCTTTTCCTAAATGTTTTTACGTTTTGGCCACCATAAAAAGAAGGGGATGATGAAAAAGCATAAAGGATAATTTGATATCCTTTTTAGATTTTTCACATTTATTTTTTTCACCAGTCTTTATGAGCTTCCCATGATTAATTAATGCTTTTCTTTAAACATTAATATGTATTTGTTGGTTAATATGCAGACTATCCCAAGTTGGAATCGCAGGCTAAGAAAGTTGCAGAAGAACTGGAAAGTGATTATAGCTGGACTGAAGTCTCATTTCGGGAAGCAACTGATGAGGATGAAGAAATTATACGACGGGCATTAGAAAGTGAGAATGCAATACATGGCAATGGAGACTGGGCTGTGAAACTGGGCATTAACCTATTCTATAGTGCCAATCTTAGCCGCTCTCCTCTCTACAGTAAGCAAATGCATTATAATTTTGTTATATACAATGCCTTTGGACGCAGTTCAACTGAGAGCTCAACTTCCGAGGGTGAGCTGGAAGGAAAGGGTTCAGGCAGGCAAAAGAAGATAATTGTTGCCGGAAAATGGTGTGGGAAAGTCTGGATGTCGAATCAGGCTCATCCACTGCTGGTCAACAAGGATTCACAAGAACAGGAGCAGGAGTTGGCCGTTGCTCCCTGGACCAAACCTGATGTGAAATATGTGAGACGATCAGAACGCAGCCTAGCTACTGGAATATTGTCTGCAGTGCGCAAAACTAGTAGAAAGAAGAATAGTAATGCAGAAAGCAGCTCGTTCATGAAAGAAAAATATTTGGAGGCTGAAAAATTGGATAAATCTCAAGGTTTTTCACTCAGTAATTGCCATAAGCAAATTAAGAGAAAACATGTGTCCAGAACACTGAAAGAAGAGAATGCTGAGTCAGAAAATCTAGATGAATCATCTGAAGAATCTTTACTCAGTAGGCATGGAACCAAGCGAATGAAGAAAGAGAATTTTGAAGCCGAAGATGACTCTTTTGAAGAATTTCCTCTGAGTAAATCTTGGAAGCAGATAAAGAGCAAACAAAGAGCGAGGCAAAGGGAAAAGGAGACACTGGATGCTGTGAAAAATCAAAAGAAAAGCAAGAAACAAGAGTTAAACTCACAGATTGAAGATGAGATGGAAGGTGGGCCTAGTACACGACTCAGAAAAAGAACAAAAATGCCTTCCAGAGATTCAGGAGCCAGATTGGCCAAACCAAAACCAGTAGTAAAGAAGCAGCAAAGAGATACAACAACAAAGAAAAGTTCAGCTGTGAAGGTTCTGGCCAGTTCTAGCAAAGGAAAAAGTAGGGATGAGGAAGCAGAGTACGCATGTGACATGGAGGGATGCACAATGAGTTTTTGCTCGAAGCAGGAGCTTGCTTTGCATAAAAGAAATATATGCCCTGTCAAGGGATGTGGGAAGAAATTCTTCTCTCACAAATATCTTGTGCAGCATCGACGTGTTCACATGGAGGATCGCCCTCTGAAATGCCCGTGGAAAGGGTGCAAGATGACATTCAAGTGGGCATGGGCTAGAACTGAACACATTCGAGTTCATACAGGGGCTCGCCCTTATGTCTGCACTGAGGCTGGATGTGGCCAGACCTTTCGTTTCGTCTCTGATTTTAGTCGTCACAAGCGCAAGACAGGCCATGCTCCGAAGAAAGCCAGAGGATAATATTTTCCTTGTAGAGATGTATTTTTAACATGGCTGATCAGCATGGTTGATTAACAGAGAAAAGGATGGTAGGTCTAGACTTGTAACTCTTTCATTTTTCTTCTTTTTTTTTTTTTCATTTTCATTGGGGGTTCGGATGATTTTTGTCACGGTTCCTCATTGGGCCAATTCGTCAACTTACTTAGGCCATTGCTTCAATGTCGGAAAAGTATTTTTATTGTCTGCAAAAGCAGAAATTTTAACATTATATCTGCGGTCGTCCTAGTATTTATTTCTCTTCAAATTCTAGTTTTTAATTTTTACAATGCCTAAAAACTTGTTTCTGTTGTCCCAAACAGAGTTTTTAGTGAACTGTGCATTCATAGCCAAAAATCAGGTGAAATCTTGTGTGAACGTGAGATATTTCTGAGTTCGAGGCTAACCCTTATCAGTTTCTTAACTAAAAATTGTATATATAATAACATCAATTCTCCCAAGTCCCATCAGACTTTGAGATTATAACAGATCCGACGGTGGGTCGCGAGGGTTGGACCGGGTCGACACGCATTTCTGAAAAAAAAAGGTTTGTGCCAAATTATAGTATCACTTCTTTTACTAAAAAATATGAGCCGTAGCCTTAAAATTATCACTGTGCTATTTTAATTATATGAGTTAAATACATTCAAATTGTGATTTAAAATTGTAAATTCGGGTTTCTTATTCCCAATTGGGGTTTATTATTCCAAGTTAGGATTTCTTATTCGGTTTTTTAAATTAATTCACTTTAATTTTAGGGTTCTCTAATTGCATTTTAGAATATATATTTACTTCAAAATTATGGTTTATTATTCCCAATTAGAGTTTATATTTGTTTCAAAACTTAATTAACGAGCACAATACACGAGCCCCTGCTGCGAATCACTGGATTTCAAATAAATTAAATTAATTTACTTTAGGGTTTACTAATTCATTTTAGCGTATATTTATTTCACAATTAGGGTTTTTTTATTTTCATTGACGGTTTTATTTGTTTTGAAAAAATTAATTGTCGAGCGCAATGAACAAGTCAAAGCATTAGTATAGGGCGAGTGCATTGCGTGAGTCATCGGATTTAAAAAAAAAAATCACTTTAATTTTAGGGTTCACTAATTCCATTTTATGGTATATATTTATTTCAAAATTAGGTTTTTTTTTAATTTACAATTAGCATTTATATTTGTTTAAATTTTTTTTGTCAAGGGCAATGCATGGACCCGCGCATTAACGTTAGATGATTGCATTGCACGAGTCACTGTATTTCAAAAAACTTAAATTAATTTACTTGAGTTCTATGGTTTATTAATTCCATTTTAGGTTATTAATTTATATTTATTTCAAATAAATTAAATTCATTCCTTTTAATTTTAGGGTATATATAATCTTGGGGAAAAACTAAAAATCACAAAAAAAAAAAACAAATTAAAAAAAATGGCGTGTGCGATTCTGACCGGGTATACGACTGTTAATTTTTTTAAGGGATCGACTATTTGTTTTACAAAAAATACTCTTTGCACCATAAAATGAATTAATTCAAAAATAATTAATTATAAATTTATTTAAATACCCTTAATAAAAAATAATAAAACAAATAAATAAATAAATAAAAAGAATAAATAAATAAAACAAAACAAAAGAAAAGGCAAGAAGAGAAAGAGTAACGTTGCAACTCCGCCGGTGTAAAAAAAAAATGTTGCAGCTCCGCCATCTTCTTCTCCGGCAAGATGTGGACTGCTTGCCGGCCACCGCCACAAACTATCCGACCACACTGCTCCCACTAGGTACACCGTCAACCCCGACGGCGACGACAAGGAAGGAACGACCCATCTGCTATAAAATTTCGAAACAAATTCCAAGTTTGGTTCAGAAGATTTCTGAAAACAACCAATGTGTTCGAAATATGTTTCCGAACATATCTTGCACATTCGTAAACTAATTTTCGAACCTCTTGAATGGGATTCGAACTGAATTTTTCAAACTAACTTTTGGGTTTTGAATTTTCATTTTTTCTATAATGGAACGGGCATCTCGAGGGTTTTCACATCACACAAATAAAGAGAGGGCAATTTTGAGGGGAGAGAAGGGAGGATGGAGGCGGCCGGCGAACAGTGGGCTCGCCGGAGAAGACGATGAAGATGGCGGAGGTGTGAAACAAAATCTGGAAGTTCAGTTGCTGTTCTTGCTTTTCTTTTTTCTTTTTTTCCTTTTAGTTTTGTTTTAGTTTTTTAATTATTAAATGAAGGGTAAAAAAGACTGCACTCGTAGTGCAAAGAGTAAATTATGTAGTGTGAAAAGTGAATGTGGTGCCAAAAAAAAAATTGTAGTGCAAATAGAATCAGCCCTTTTTTAATTCTTTTTGTTTTTGAAAAAATCAAAAATATACTTTAAATTGTTTTATTCATTTTTAAAATTTAAAAATAAATAAATAAATATTTTTTATAAAATTTTGTAATTTTATTTTATTTTCAAAAAAGTAAATTAAAAAAAATCAAACAATAGTTAAATAAAATATAAAATCAATTAAATAAAAATCAAAATTTTAAAACTATATTTTGATTTGTTTTCAAAAAATAATAAATCAAAATAAAAAAATTATAATGGTTTTAAAAAAGTAATTAAATTTATTTTTTATTATTTTTTTATTTACTTAAAAATTTCAATATTTATTTATTTTTAATTTTTATTTAATTATTTTTTCAATTTGTATCTTTATTTTCCAATTGGCTCTCTTTACGATTAATTTGGTTAAAGTCATGTCTCTGTACTATCAATTTGGATAAAATCAAGTTCTCGAAGGACTTGATTTTATCCAAATTGATACTACATGGACCTCATTTTAACCAAATAAAGTAGAGAGACTCAATTCGGAAAAATTTAAAAGTACAAGGACCCAAAATAGTGTTTTGCCTATTATGTATGAGAGACCTCCCTACTAGAGGTGACAACGGTTCCGGAACGTCAAAGCACGATTATGATAAGGTTTCGGCAACGTCAAAGCACGATTATGATAAGGTTTCCGATTCCAAATATGTGAAATAGGAACCGCAACGTCAAAGCACGATTATGATAAGGTTTCGGAACCGGGAACCACTGGTTCCATAGCCGGTGGTTCAACGGTTCCATTCAGTTTTAAATTTAAGTTTTCTTAAATATAATATTTAAACTTCATTTGTAAAATAATTACAAATTTAAGTAGAAATACCCACAAATTAAAAAACACCAAAAATTTTATGAGTTCTTTAAAGAGAAATTAGTGTGGTGATAATTAAAGGTCCACTATCCTTTTATATGATAAGTCAAACAATTACCTTTCATAAAAAATCGATATAGGACATTTGGTTTGGGAGTTGAAACTTTTTTTTTTGTCTCACATTGGTTAATTTATATCAAAGACAATTAGTTAAATTTTTCTTATAAAATTGATGTCAAACTTTTGTTTATAGTTGCACTAATAACAAAAGGTTAATCTTAATAGAATATGGTTACATAAATTATTAAATGACACCACGAGTTCTAATCTTGAGGAATGGGTTGAAATTTAATTTTTTTCTTCCCATTGTAATATGATATAATTGTTATTATGATTATATAAATGAAAATTTAAAAATAATAAACTAATAAATAAAAATAATATTGAATCAACTTGAAATTACAATTTAATTTAATTTCAAATAATTAACTCCACATTTATATTATTCAATTGAATTTGTTTATCATATGATTCATAAGAAGCTAGGACAAGGCCATTTTCCCCTTTTAAAATTATGATATATATAAATTGACAAGTAATTTTTTTTATATTGATTAATTTGAATAAATAATTTTTATAGAGTAGATGTACCCACAAATTAGGAATTATGAATCCCAACAAATAATGAAATTTCTATTAAGATAAATTGGTGCAATTATAACTAATGGCCTAATATAAACCAAACAATTACCTTTGATAAAAAAAATTCAATGTGAGACATTTGATTTAAGAGTTGAAACTTGAAAGTTGAACTCAAGAGTTGGAACATAGTTTTTTTGTCCCACATGAGTTTCATATCAAAGACAATGGATTAGACTTTTCTTAAAAAAAAATATTGATCTTTGGTTATCATTTCACAAATTTCTCTTTCTAATAATATTTCATTATAGAAATCTCATATTATTTTTTAGATTCCTAATTTATGGGTATTTTTATTCAAATTTGTGCAAGTTTAAAATAATAAAATTTAAAAAAATTTAGGCGGTTTCACAGTTAGAACAGCTGGTTTCCAGTTCCCGTTTTTAGAACCAGAACTGTACTGTCGGAACACAGTTTCGACTACAGTTCCGAACCATTGGCCACAGTTATGATTCTGGAACCGTTGATTCCAGTTCTGATTAGGGTTTTAACCGGCGATTCCAGACCGTTTGCCACCTCTACTCCCCACATAATAAAATTTATAAGAAAACTTAAGCTTGTGTTAACACACATACACTAACATACATTTCTTTTTACACATACTTGGATCTTTTCACACATGAGCACATATTTTTTTACGGACACACAAATTTAGTATAAAACTATAAATAATTAGAAAAAAAGGAAAAATATATGCAAATAGAAACTTGCCTTTTAATTAATTTTTTTATGCGACTTTTCTATATATACTAGTAGAGATCACATGCGTTGTACATAATTTGTATGATTTTACTATAAAAAATATAACATGTAAAATTAAAAAGTTATAAGATATACTATAATTTTAAAATTTCAATTAAATGTCTCAAACTTGAACATTAAGTACGTTAAAACGAATTATTTTATATACATATGAATAAAAAGTAATCGATCCATGCATTAAATTTTATGTTGAATTGTACATCTTGATAGGTACAAATTCTTCACATATATATGATTTTATATTTTTATAAAACAAAAGAAAAAAAGTTAAATTGATTGCTAATAATTTAAGCTAAATTAATTAAAAGAAATTGATTGACCAAGCAAGACTTGATTTAACAATTCAAATAGTGTAATTAATTTTTTTAAAATTATAATTTTTGAAATAAGATAAACGTGTGTGTATAGAAAGGTTGAGCTTTAGGTGTTTAGTAAATCAATCATAAATATATATTTTGTAAAGCTTTAGGTGTTCAGTAAATCAAACATAAATATATATTTTATAAAATTAGTTATATAGATCTTCAATTTTTAATTTATGTTGTATACACCCAAATTTCAATGGGGTTAATTACCTCCAAAATCACTAACTTTTGTCCTTTTAAAAAAAATCACAACTTTTTATTTTTTGTAATTTTAACATAACTTGAAACTTTTTGGTAAATTAGAAATCTTAGTTGTTTTCAGTTGAACTAAAATTGATGTGACAATGGAAAATTATACGCTACCCCCCGGGTAGTGCCTTTTTCAAGCTTTTTCCACCCCATTTTTCATATCTCCACTCTCACTCTATTTTTTTATATCTCCACTCTCACCCATTTTCTAAAATGATAATGGAATTCAAATTAAAATATTTCATAACCGATGTCATTTTCTCCCATAACATAATTTTTTAAACGTCAAAATTATTTTTCAAACGCCTTATTTTTGCACATTTTAACTAATTAATTTAAACATAATTAAATCTAACAAAATTACGTTTATTTTTACATAACAAAATAAAACAGGAAATCCATTTAATTCATATTCTCACAAAAAAATGTTAAAAATATTTCAAATTAAAATATTTTCATAATCGATGTCATTTTCTCCCATAACATAATTTTTTAAACGCCAAAATTATTTTTCAAACGCCTTATTTTTGCACATTTTAACTAATTAATTTAAACATAATTAAATTTAACAAAATTACGTTTATTTTTACATTACAAAATAAAACAGGAAATCCATTTAATTCATATTCTCACAAAAAAAATGTTAATAATATTTCAAATTAATATATTTCATAATCGATGTCATTTTCTCCCATAACATAATTTTTTAATAACAATAAAAAATTTGCCGATACGGAATATTTCATAAAAATAACTAAAACATAATTGTCGACGTATGTGCCGATATGGAAAAATTATTTTTCAAACGCCAAAATTATTTTTCAAACACCTTATTTTTGCACATTTCAACTAATTAATTTAAACATAATTAAATTTAACAAAATTATGTTTATTTTTACGTAACAATAAAAATAGGAAATCCATTTAATTCATATTCTCATAAAACAAATGTTAAAAATATTTCAAATTAAAATATTTCATAATCGATGTCATTTTCTCCCATAACATAATTTTTTAATAACAATAAAAAATTTACCGATACGGAATATTTCATAAAAATAACTAAAACATAATTGTCGATGTATGTGCCGATATGGAAAAATTATTTTTCAAACCAAAATATTTCATAATCTATGTCATTTTCTCCCATAACATAATTTTTTAATAACAATAAAAAATTTGCCGATACGGAATATTCCATAAAAATAACTAAAACATAGTTGTCGACGTATGTGCCGATATGGAAAAATTATTTTTCAAACGCCAAAATTATTTTTCAAACGCCTTATTTTTGCACATTTCAACTAATTAATTTAAACATAATTAAATTTAACAAAATTACGTTTATTTTTACGTAAAAAAATAAAAATAAGAAATCCATTTAATTCATATTCTCACAAAAAAAATGTTAAAAATATTTCAAATTAAAATATTTCATAATCGATGTCATTTTCTCTCATAACATAATTTTTTAATAACAATAAAAAATTTGCCGATACGGAATATTTCATAAAAATAACTAAAACATAGTTGTCGATGTATGTGCCGATATGGAAAAATTATTTTTCAAACGTCAACATTATTTTTCAAACGCCTTATTTTTTGTACATTTCAACTAATTAATTTAAACATAATTAAATTTAACAAAATTACGTTTATTTTTACGTAACAAAATAAAACAGGAAATCCATTTAATTCATATTCTCACAAAAAAAAGGTAAAAATAAAAGTATTAAGTTTAGTAAAGAAAAAGAATAAGAGATTTGGAGTGTCTAAGGAAAAATAAAAGTATGGATATAACTTTATGGGACACTTGTCAAAATATTAGACCCTAAGGCACTACCCGGAGGGTAGCGTATAATTTTCCACAATGGAATCTGACATCAAATGTCACAATGTCAAATAAACTAAGCTACAATATATGATTGCTGCATAAATGGAAAGTGTTTCAATTCAATGTTAATTTCAATTCAAACGGCAACAAGGGGATGTCTAATTTACAATAAAATAAATTTATATTAAAATTACAAAAAATTAAGAGTGATATTTAAAATAAAAATCGGGTAAAATCTTGACTTTAGAAGCAATTAATCCAATATCAATGTGTGATAGTTCAGATTCTAACTCAAATAAAAAATAGATAAAATACATTTTTAGGTCCGTATACTTTTATATTTTGTTTCAATAGGTCACTATATAGTTTTTTTTTTACTAGGTCTTTCTACTTTGACAATACATTTTAAGTCCTTATACTTTTATATTTTACTTCGATAGGTTCCTATACAATTTTTTATTTTAGTAAATCCTACTTGAATGTTTGATATAAACAAGTACCCTTATTTAATGAAATTAACATATATTTTTAAATTTTTCATTTTAATCATTATTTAAATATATATAATTCAATATTTAAATAATTTTTTATATAATTCATTTATATATTTACATGTGTAGTAACATATTTAAAATATGAAAAAACGATGATTTTCCATCATAGTAGGAGTTGACGTATAAATATTTGTCTCAACATCCACTAATATCAACGTTTTCTGTTTAAAACCGTTATTTTTACTGATGTAACTCGGACAAATTGTACAGGATACGAGAACGCGTGGAAGACTTCTAGATCGAAACACGTCAACTTTGGAAGGATTCAATCCTAATTCTATGACTTGAATAAACGAGAATAAACTGGAATTAATAACCAAAAGACTTGAAAACAATCACTAAAGAAGAGCTAGCCCTAATTACGATACTTAGACTATGACACAAAAACGATACACAAAATCCAACAAAAAGGGCTAATTTGGAATGATTAATATGGCTGGAAAAAGGAGATGTTTGGCACGTGAATTATGGTGAAGAATGGCTAGGAGTAGATAGGTTATGATAATGATGAGAATAACTTACGGTTTAAGAGGTAGAATGCGATTACGGATGTAGAATCAAACTCGAACTCTTGTTGAACAGCTCTCGATCGATCTTGGGGTGTTGAAGGATGACACGAACGTTGATGGAGGTGTAGGATGTCTATGATGAGGGCTGGTCGATGATGGTGTTATGAATTGCAACCCGATTAATCCCCGGCGTATCTTGTACGATGAAAATGAATCTCTAAATTGTCCTTTGTAGCGAGTTCACCCTAATTTCTCATGTGAATTAGAACGCTCCCTTGATGTAAGACTCAAAGTTTGCTAGGCTTCAAGAATGAATATTTTTGAGAAAATAATCAAAAGCTTTAAACGGTTGAGACACAAATTGAATGCAAAAGTAAATTTAATCAATAATGTCTAAAGTAACAATGTGACATGGTTCCCCTATTTATAGGGCTAAGGGAGCACGAAATTATGAAGAAAAAAGGCCTAAAAATCTGATCCAAAAAGGATCTCTAACCATACTAGGAAATTCCCTAAACTAGAATTCTATTCAAGGTAGGAATTAATATGCCTTAAACACAATTCTAGTCAAACCTATTTAATAATGAACGAAAATTAACATAAAAATTAAATAAAATCTGATCCAAAACTATAGTCTAAAATAATTAAATTAATACTATAGTCTAAATAAAATTCAATCCCTTAATTAAATAACTAAGGGGGATGAAAACTTCCATGCAAGTTGTCTATGTAACGTGAATCTGTCATGCATGCACAACTTGATGAGTTCTATCTTCATGCATCGCTCTTCAAATCTTGATCTCCAATCTTTAATTGTTAACAAAGTAACAATCTTGGAACCCTTTAATGGCAGCTCTTCATTTGATTCTTTGATGCTTATCGTGCCTTCATCATTCCCCTCCTCTTGAAAAGAATTCGTCCTCGAATTCGAATCTCGGGGATCAAAGACTAAGACGAGCTGATCATCAAAGTCTTTTTGCTCAAGCTTCAACTTCATAGAATACCCATACATAGGAACCACGAATAAGTATGGTGGAACATCAATATCATGTGGCACATCTTTGGCAACCTGTAAGATTAAAAAATTAAAAGAACAAGTTTGACAAAAAATGTTAAAAATCAATGGATCCGCCATGTTTACTTGTATGATCTCATTTTGATCTTCAACCACTTCCGAATTAAACTTGCTCTCCATCTCTTTCTCTTGGACCATCCCTTCATATTCATTTAATTTTGAGCTCAAGGATTCACTATCTTCCATTGCAAACTCTAAATGAACTGTGTCTTCTACACTTGTCTTCTCAAGATTAGTAACTTTAAGAATGGGCACCTCTTCATCGAAATGAATGGGAACCGACTCTTCTTGATTACAATCTTCAAGGACTGGTTCATCAAGTTTGAACTCTCCAACATCTAAGCACATGGGAACAGATGGCAATGAGATAATAGGTGCTTCAACAAAGTCTAGAATAAGTACCTTCGAAGTAGAATCGTTATTGGTGGCAATGAACGCAGATGGTAACTCAATGTTCAATTCTACTTGAACCTCCTCCTTTGACTTCATCTCTAGCTCCTCTAGCCATTTTTCCATCCGACTGGCGTATTCCATCATGTCCTCCAACTCTTCAAAGTGATACAATGCTACTTCTTCTCGGATTGCCCTTCGTAGACCAGCTAGAAATCTATTCATGATATCTTCTGGATATTCTTCTACATCAGCTCGTCTCATGACTTCAATCATTTTTTGTAGTAGGCATCTACACTTCGATCTCCTTACCTAAAGCTTTTGTAGTTTTTTCTCTAACTCTCGTTAGTAGTGGAATGGAATGAAACGTTCCCGCATCAAATCTTTCATCTCACACCATGTGTCGATAGGTGGATGGCGATCTCGGCAGCACCGGTTTTGTTGGAATCCCCACCATGTTACTGCGTAGCCTTTAAACTCTAAGGAAGCTAGCTGCACTTTCTTTTTCTTGGGGAAGTTGCAGCTCTCAAAACTTTTGTCTACTTTGCGTTCCCAATCCAAGTAGGCGTCGGGATCGTGTAGACCTTCAAACTCGGGGATGATTATTTTGTTGTTGCTGAAAAGATGGCGAGAATTTGGTGTATATGGTGTATTGGTGTACGGAGTATGAGTGGTGTATGGTGTATAAACCGTGGAGTGCATAGGTGTATGGTTCAGATGGTGTATATGGTTGTAGATAAGTGGTGTAGGTGAACTAGGGCAGATTTTTGAACCCTTTGAGTGTGATGGACGAAAATTATAGGTGTGGGAGAGTATATGGAAGGTTTAAAAAGATTGGAATGGAAGAAATCAAGATAAGGAAAGAATTAGATGTATTTTTGAAGTTCCCAAATAGAATAGGAATCCAAAAATAAATCCTAAGGAAAGAAGGGAAGAACTAGAAAAGAAAAGGAAACAAGAAACTAAGAAGGAAGGAAGGTGATTTGGATGTGTGTACCACTAATGTGACACAATCTAAATACCTTAATTAGACTAGACTCTAGATGGAAGTAATCAAAAAATAAATTACAACTCTATGAAAACTACCAACTATAGACTAATACAAGAAGGAACGTACCAAAAATAAAATAAGACTCAAAAGGTAACAACCAACTATGGACTAGTACTAAAAGGAAAGTACCAAAAATAAAAATAAAACCTAAAAGGAAACAAAAATATTCGAATTTTTTTTCTTTGAACTGTTCCCCTTTTTTTTGAACAGTTTTTTTTTCTGCACGTTTTTTTATCGGATCTGCTTTTTTTTTAATATTCGATTTTTTTTAACAAACGGTCTTCTTCTTCCTTTTTTTTGACCGAAACTCCTTTTCTTTTCTTTTTTCGGATTTCCTTTTTGTTTTATTTTTTTCAGAACTTTTTTTTTCAATGAACAACTGAACTATTACAACTCGATTGACACGTACAAATGACACGTAAGAAAATAAAAGACATGGACGTGGCTCTGATACCAAATTTATGATGTAACCCGGACAAATTGTACAGGATACGAGAACGCGCGGAAGACTTCTAGATCGATACACGTCAACTTTGGAAGGATTCAATCCTAATTCTATGACTTGAATAAAGGAGAATAAATTGGAATTAATAACCAAAAGACTCGAAAACAATCACTAAGGAAGAGCTAGCCCTAATTACGATACATAGACTACGACACAAAAACGATACACAAAATCCAACAAAAAGGGCTGATTTGGGATGATTAATATGACTGGAAAAAGGAGGTGTTTGGCATGTGAGTTATGGTGAAGAATGGCTAGGAGTAGATATGTTATGATAATGATGAGAATAACTTACGGTTTAAGAGGTAGAATGTGATTACGGATGTAGAATCGAACTCGAACTCTTGTTGAACAGCTCTCGATCGATCTTGGGGTGTTGAAGGATGTCACGAATGTTGATGGAGGTGTAGGACGTCTATGATGAAGGCTGGTCGATGATGGTGTTGTGAATTGCAACCCGATTAATCCCCGGCGTATCACGATGAAAATGAATCTCTAAATTGTTCTTTGTAGCGAGTTCACCCTAATTCCTCGTGTGAATTAGAACGCTCCCTTGATGTAAGACTCAAAGTTTGCTAGGCTTAAAGAATCAATATTTTTGAGAAAATAATCAAAAGCTTTAAACGGTTGAGACACAAATTGAATGCAAAAGTAAATTTAATCAATAATGTCTAAAATAACAATGTGACATGGTTCCCCTATTTATAGGGCTAAGGAGCACGGAATTATGAAGAAAAAAGGCCTAAAAATCTGATCCAAAAAAGATCTCTAACTATACTAGGAAATTCCATAAACTAGAATTCTATTCAAGGTAGGAATTAATATGCCTTAAACACAATTCTAGTCAAACATATTTAATAATGAACGAAAATTAACATAAAAATTAAATAAAATTTGATCCAAAACTATAGTCTAAAATAATTAAATTAATGCTATAGTCTAAATAAAATTCAATCCCTTAATTAAATAACTAAGGGGGATGAAAACTTCCATGCAAGCCGTCTATGCAACGTGAATCTGCCATGCATGCACAACTTAATGAGTTCTATCTTCATGCATTGCTCTTCAAATCTTGATCTCCAATCTTTAATTATTAAGAAAGTAACAATCTTGGAACCCTTTAATGGCAGCTCTTCATTTGATTCTTTGATGCTTATCGTGCCTTCATCATTTACAGTGTTCTATATTTACTAAAGAGCAAAGGGTTAAAAAAATACCCGAACTTTATGCCCAATCTCACCTAGACGTACGAACTATTTTTTGGCTCAAATAGACACTTAAACTATTTAAAATTACAATCGACCCTCTCAACTATTTAAAATATATCAAATTCACACTTTTCATTTAACACCGTTAACTTTTTCCGTTAAATAAAATGTCCATAAATTCTTCGACCTAATTATGATTAATTCAGACGATGATACCATGTATTGTGGTGTGGTTAGAAAGCCCTTGTCATGAGCATTCTAATTATATTCTCAATTCATCAATGAGGTGTTAAATGATAGAATAATTACACAGAGAAACATCAATGATGAAGATTTTTATTACAAATTAAATTTTGAATTTCGATATCAATTCCATGTTGGATTTTTAAATTAAAAAAGGGGTTTGAAACTCCATAGTGTGAGCTATTTGGCCGTGGTTTCAATATGTCCCATTGGAATTCATAGGTGATAAAATTGAGATTGACATGTTTTAATTAACGGAAAAAAATAACAGTGTTGACTTCAAGTGTCAGTTTGTTCTTTTTTGAATAGTTTAAGGGGACGATTGTTCTTTTTAAATAGTTTAGGTGTGCATTTGGGCCAAAAAATACTTCGTATGTCTAGGTAGGATTCAACATATAGTTTGAGTGTTTTTTTAGCCATTTACCATTTACTAAATTGTAGCAGTGAATTTGTCTAGTTTTCAGATGTCAAATCAAATTATCAATTTTTTCAACTCAAGTAATAAAAGTATAATTTCTTCTTCACACAAAAACAGAAGATATGTTACTCATCAACTTTTGAAAAATGGAATTTTATAATGAAATGAAGATGATAGTAAGCAGGTGGTTGTTTTTCCACAGTTAAACTCCCACAAACAAAGAAAAGATGAATTTACTTTTATGTCGGTTCTTTATCAAAGATGGTCAGCTGGGTAACTTCTGCTCTATAATGCTTGTAACCTTTTATATATGATGTCGACAGTTTCAGCTCCTTTTGATCCTTTAATTTGTCTGCGTTGGAATATTAATATATTGATCAATGAACAATATGATATCATGATTATTTATGTTAGAAGTTGAATATATATTTTGTTTCCAAATAAAATCAAATGAAGAATTAATCTAATTGTTATGTATGTTGGCCCAACATGTTCGGCCCACTTACCTGGTCCATCTCTCATTTATGGTAGCCCATTTGACCACCGCCCATTTCTGTTCCCTGTGTGACTCTTTGGCTGCCTCTCGCTTCATTTAAAGAAGCCTTAGGGCTTCACTATTCATCATCACAATCATCTCTCTCTCTCTCTCTGAGTCTTCTTCTTCACTTCTTGCAAACCCTAGAACAAGCCTCTGGTGTGGAGCTCTGTGCTTATACTCTCTCGCTCTTTGCTGTCCCAGTTCATCTGGATTCCCTCGTGGTCTCCTCGTGCGAGTAGCCTGGGTCTGCAACGGGTTAGTCGTGGGTTTGTGTGGGAGTGGAGTTGCTGGGTGTGTGTGGTCTGCTGTCTCTGCCTTTGTGGTCTGGGTGTGTTATTAGTCACTGTTCGAGGAGTCTTTGAGCTCAGGCAACCTTGAACCTTGATGTGCACTTCTCGCCGATCTTCTCTGTCCCTTGAGGGACAAACGGGCCGACTGCCGGTGACAGAAAACAAGAGGTGTAACCTCCGGGAGACTGATACCCTACAATGGTATTAGAGCCATGGGAGAATCTCATCAAAGGCACCTTCCGTCGGCCATCGAATTATCGTCCGACCATCTAGCTTGAGATCTGTGTGGTAAGTCAGGAATTCCAACCGCGAGGGTTCCTGCTATGGTATTGTACTCTAAACCCTAGAAATTTAGGGTTTCGGTGCTATCTCTGAGATCTGTGTGATTCTTTGTCACTATTTGAGATCTATGTGATTTTAAATCTTGAATCTCTGTGATTCTTCCTAAATTCTCTTTTCTTTGTGATTTGTTAAATTTTGGCCATGAATCTCTGTGATTCTCTTGGGTATTGTTGGTCCTGGCTTTGTGCTTTGGCCCACTTTGCTTCCGCTCCTTCTCTCTTGGCTGTTTTTTTGTGTTGTGTGCTGTGTGAATCACCTTTACTCACTAACAGGACCCAAGTGAACTCTGTACAGCAGGTCAACCTGCTTGTAATCTGGGCTCTCCTTGGCTTCCTCACTGCCTGTGAGAGTGCCTTTGTTTTTTATCTCTCTTCCCCTATCCTTATCTCTGGGCTCTCTGTTTACCTGTGCTTATCTTTGTGATTGCCATGTGTTCTGCATATCATACTGCTTCTTTTGATGGCAAAAGTGATTTTCAAATTTGAAAAACTAAAATGGAATGTATTCTCATCAAAGAAAAAGTGTATAAAGCTGTTATGGATGAATGTGCTAAAACTGAACCTCTATAAACTGCTTGTGTGTTGTACTTACTGCTCTCTATTTGCATATCTTTACAATTGTACACAAAGCTCACACAATCTGCACTCGAGTTAATCGAATACATCCAACTGATAAGTGCATAGATAAGTTTTTCACGCGTGTTAAGGGCCTCAATCATATTCCACATTTAAGTGAAAAGTTTTTATATCAGTTTATTCACCCTCCTAAACTAATATCGACTCGCTCGGGATCAACACATATCATGGATTTCAGACAGTCTTGGGAGACTGATCCTTACTAAGCAAGAAATGGGCAGCAAGGGGCACACTTACAAGCTTAGCCTTTTGCATAGAAAATTTACTTAAAACTTTATCAACATAAGAAATATGATTCAACACAATGACACGGTTCTTTTTGTCTCTTTGTATATGCATTCCAAGGATTTTCTTAGCATCACCTAAATCTTTCATGTCAAAGTTTTCACAAAGACATTTTTGAACATGCTTTATAGATTTAATACAGGGATTGATAAGAAACATATCATCCACATAAAGAAGAAGGAACACTGGAGAGGAATCATTTTTCTTAAAATACAAACATGATCAAAGACACTCTTGTTGAACTTAAGAGACTGCATGCAAGCATCAAACTTCTTATTCCATTGTCTGGGAGATATCTTAAGACCATATAATGATTTCTTTAACAAGCAAACATGATCAGGTTTATTCTTATCAATAAAGCCTTCAGGTTATTTTATAAATATATGATTTTCAAGATCACCATGTAAAAATGCAGTGGTAACATCCATCTACTTCATTTCCCAGTCAAAATGAGCAACAAGAGATAACATGATTCTAATAGTAGTAAACTTCACAACAGGAGCAAAGATTTCATTATAATCAATCCCCTCCTTTTGAGTAAATCCTTTTGCAACCAATCTAGCATTATATCTCACAGAATCAGACTCATGCTTTACTTTATAAAGCCATTTGCATTGAACAACAGAGCACTTAGCAGGTTTTGGAACAAGAATCCAAGTTTTGTTATCATGCAGAGATTTCATTTCCTTTTTTCATAACATCAAGCCATTTATCAGAATCTTTAGAGTTTAAGGTAGATTTATAAGATTGGGGTTCACAAGCATCAAGATTGTTAAACACAGTAAAAGCCAACATGGACAAATGGTTGTCAGCAAATCTTTGAGGTTGCCTCATAGTTCCTTCTCACTCTATCTCTAGTGAGTTAGTAATTTTGAAGAACATTGGAATCTCTCCCTTCTTCAGAATTGTTCAAGTTATCATTAGGATTATTCTGAAGATCATTGAGATCCCTACCATCTTCAGGATGATCCAAATTATTACACTCAGACATAATATCAGGTTTATCAAGTTTGTTTAACACAGACAAGTGCTCCACCTCACTTGGAGATGTCACAGAAATAGGTTCAGAAGAAGATAAGCAAGGAAAATCATTTTCATTAAAGATAACATTTCTGCTTATGATAGTTTTGAAACCAGGAACACTCTTATCCCATAGCTTGTATCCTTTTACCCCTTAAGGGTAGCCCGGGAAGACACACTTCCTAGATCTAGGATCCAACTTATCATTTTTTTGGTGAACATAAGTAGAGCAACCAAAGATTTTAAGATTTGAAAAATCAATGGTTTTGTTTGAAAAAACAGACTCAGGAGTTTTTCCATGCAAGAGCACAGATGGTGACTTATTGATTAGATAGACAGCAGTAGCAACTGCTTCACCCCAGAATTTTTTGGACAAACCAGATGAATCAAGCATGCTTCTCACTCTTTCAAGAAGAGTTCTATTCATACGGCCATACATTCATTCAACATAAACATACATCACATAAATAAATGGAGCCATGATAGTTGGTAAACCTGCAAACAAACACAATCTACAAATCCAATAATCATATTTATATGATACACATAAAATAGCATATGATATCTATGCATGAATAACAATATTAAAATTTAACAATTAATTAGATTAATTAATTCGATATTATCCACAAGATAAAAATTAGAAATTAAAATAATTATCCACCAATTTAAATCTTTGTAATTTTTGAAAATATGAAAAAATAAATCTGGAAATTAATTAAAATTATCCACCAAATTTATTTAATATTTTCGAACCACTCTAATTAATTAATATTTGAAAATCTTGATATAAATAAAAAAAAATCTATCCCAAATATTAGGATAGGGTTCGAAATTTCCAAAGATAAAATTTGGAAAATTTTATCCACTTCAAATTCCATCCAAATTTAAATCTTATTTTCAACTCTATTTAGATTAGAATTAAGTAATTTATGATATACATCAAAAATTACTTTTCCAATTCTTATCTACATAATTTTCAAAAATACCAAGAATAAAATCTGAAAATTTGATCCACTTCAAATTCTTCCAAATTTAAATTCTATTTTCAAATCTTTTTGGATTAGAATTAGATAACTATTGATATATATATATATATATATATATATATATATATATATAATTACCTTATCCAATTATAACCACTAGATTTTTGAAAATAACAAGTATATTAAATCTGGAAATTTGATCCACTTCAAATTCTTTCAAATATAATATTCTATTTTCAGATCTATCTAGATTAGAATTAGGTAACTTTAAGATAAACATCAAAATTTACCAAATCTAATTCTACTACACATAATTTTTGAACCATCATGTTAAATAAATCTGGAAATTTGATTCAAATCAAAAACCTCTCCAAATTAATTCAATATGATCGAAAATTACATCTTCAAAAATTAGGGAATTTAAATACCACAATTTTGAAAATTTGGGTACTCCAATTTTCGAAAATTTATCTTATTAAATTTTAAAAGTTTGATACATAAAAAATCTATTCCAAATCTAATATTACAATGTTTCGAAAAATATATAGATTAACACAAATTCAAATTTTTTGATAAAAATCAAAATTGCATCTGAATTTGAATATAAAATTTTCAAAACCTACACTAATTAAATCTAGAAATTTTGATAACATCAAAAACCATTTCAAATCTAATTAGGTATGGATCGAAAAATACATTGTTCTCTAAAACTAGAATTTTCGAACTCCATCAAAATGTCATCCAAGTTTAAACACATAAACAATCAAAATACAAACATATTTAAATCTAAAAATTTAAGCACCATAAATTTATCATCAAATTTAAACATGTATCTCGAATTTATTTTAGGATTAAATCAAGAATAGTGCCAAAACCCGCTTTGATACCAATTGTTGGGATTTTTTTGACTTAAACCACTGCAGGATCATTTGGTTGTTCATTAATCCATATTCATACAAATCATATTTTTATGTTCATGCATGTTTAAATACGTCAACTACAAAACCATGCAAAACGAATCTAATAAAGCAGAAAACATAAATTTGAATTTCTTACAATTGTCAGACAGTCTGAGGACAAGATTACATGTCTAATCTCGCTATTGAATGAAATGAAAGAAGCGTCCCTTTTCCTTCACAAAATCGGCCACCATAGTATTCTACTCCGAGATCTTCTATTGTATTACTGGACTTTGTATTAGATACAAATTGGGCTGTATTCTACTGATAGAGTTGTGAATTCTGTGGATATCTTGAGAGACAAAGAGGGACTGATTTCTAACGTGTAATTTTCATCCCCCCTCCTCTATTAAATAGGAAGGTGGGCGAAAATCATCATCTCAGCCCTACTAGGTTGGGCCTCTATCTCAAGTTCAATATCCAGTCCACTAACAGTCAATTGGGCTACAATAGGGATCTAGAAGAATATTAAATTGGTCTACTAATTTATTTAATATCCAATATCCAATAAACTTAGGATATAATTAAATAAATTAAGTATTAATTTTATTCTACTAAAGAAGTAATACTGACATACCAATTTAATACATATTTGCGAATATACTTTCTCCTTTAGTTCAGCCATTCCCCGTGTTTAAGATATAATGTTCATTAATTAATTATGTCAGCCTCTGACAGCTATAATTAATTAATATCTAAAACCTTGAGTAGAACCACACAAGCTTTACTCATGTACGGAATAAATTCCACCTACAGGGTTTCAACAATAACCTGTGTTTTCTCAAGAGAACATCATCAACCTGGCGCACCAGGACACGGTGCTCATGCATACTGCACGACACATCATGTATACACTGTTATTATCCAAGATATCGAGTTTATTAATCTACGAGAAGATCTCACCCATTGATAAATCAAAGTAATAAACAACGCACACATATGCTCGTTAATATCACATGAGTTCAGAACCTGAACTCTGTGGATCTTTATTCTGTCACTAACTGGGTCAGAGACAGAGAATAATATCCTATTGTGATCCTCCTCAATACACTAATAAGTGTATTAGAATAATCAGTTAGCCAAGATAAACTAACTTATAATATTATTCTACGGTGTACCGATGGTGTGTTCAGAACCATCTAAGCCGTGAGATCTTTAATACAATACAAGGTTCTAATGATATGATCTTATCGGGTGACTCCCCACACCATATCATCTACAATGTAAGTATATAGAACGTTGCATAGAATAATTATATAAAATAATCTAAATGCAAATAGTGACTTCAATAAATTTCAATTCATATCATCATATCATTAAAAAAGTATACAAAGACATGTCTTTCCAGTATACAAAACTAACAAATCATGTCTAAAGTGTGTGGGTGTGATAAGTCTATTTATTTCATGTTTTTACGGGTATTTTATTCACTATAAATGTCCTTTTGAGTCTGTTTTGAGTAAAAAAGAACCAGGTTTGGGGTCAAGAGCATTTCAAAGGTCGAGTCTGGCGAAAGGGACATTTTATGCCTAATTATTCAATTATATCTCGTCGTCTTAAATTGTATTGAAAGGTATAGAGAACTTCTTCAGCATTCATCCTACATTAGGGAGATAGAATGAGCACATTAGAAATGGATGAAGCTGACCAAATGATGTCGTGCCCACAGTGCTCGTACAGACTCGGCCAAGGGCTTGGAACTGAGCACATGTGGAATTCTCAGAGTTTGTTCAATCAAGATAAGAACGAAGGGAACAGATCAATCTGGAAAGAGATGGAGCTGAGATGGACTGCTGGAGACCTGGAGATGAAGTGATAAAGTCAATCTCTGAAAAATAGAGATTTGGCTAACAAACTAGATAAGACTTATCCAGTCAGTTGCAGAGGGCACGCCGGTCCAGGAAGGCAGTTGAAGACCCCCACCTATGGGGGAATTTGAATCTCATTGGATTGTATTTATAAAAACAAGTTTATTTTTCTGGAAATACATGCTTAGGAAGTTGGGAACTTTGCTACAATTTTACTTTTCTACATTTACATATCGTACGCTGCTTAAGCAACAAGAAACAATCCAATAGGCCTTAAGCCTTTGGGACTTAGTTCATGTTTATAATCTCAACGTTGGAGTTGAGTACTTTTTGCCTATTAATTCAGTAAGTTTTTTTTACTTTAAATTATGTCTTTCATTTCTGCAAATTTAGTTTTATCTAGCATGCTTGGCTAGATCTTTAATTCTGGTATTTGAACACATAGAAATGGTTTAAGTATAAAACTGGACTCGTGAGGCGAAAATGAGCATATTAATGCATGTTAAGTTTCGATCAGTTCTTGAGCCTGTTCCACGTGAGTGTGTGTCTGAAATACCTAATGTGGCTGATCAATCATTAGACATAGAGAGCACACCACTATTAATTGAATTGGCCAATTGTGACTGTGTGTTGGTTTATATAGTAAAAAGGGAATTGATGGGTTATTGTGGGCACACGAAGAATCGATAAACACAATAAACTTGGGCTCGTCTAGGGCACACTGCTGTCTATTCATTTACATCTCTTTAGGAAACCGGATGTTGGATGATAGGTTAGGGGTTTACTTGATGAGGAATCGCTTTTAAACCTATAATGTAAGGATAAATAAGGAGATGTAGAGAGGAATACGGTCTCCATAACTGGGTGATTTAACATGCATGAAAATTGGTGTGCCCATGATCGAGTCATTTATATTTAAACCAAGTTCAAATACCGAAATCATTTTTATTTGATATTTTCTTCAGTGTTCTTTTGTAGATTTAATTTCTAGTAAAGAGACAACAAACCAACCCCCTTTTATGATTGGTTACACAAAGGTGAAATCACAATAACTCTCTGTGGGATCAATCCATACTCATGAGCTAGCTACGCTCGCTGTGGGCACATGAGCATACAAATTCATTTTAAGCACGGAATGATTGCGCGTTAATAACATAATTAGCATAAAAGCAATGAAAATCACACAACTTATCAACTTAAACATCATCAATTAATATCCAAAAGTTGTGTAAAATACACGGCTGTTAATGTGGTACTGAAAGAGATCATCAAGTTGCAAGATCAAGGCATTATATATCCAATATCAGATAGCAAATGGGTCAATCTAATACATGTTGTACCCAAGAAGTATAGCATTCATGCCGTGAAAAATGAGAAAGGTGATCTTGTGCCCATAGGACTAAAAACTAGATGGAGAGTTTGTATAGATTACGTGAAGTTGAACACTATGATAAGGAAGGATAATTTTCTACTTCCTTTCATTGACCAGATATTGGAGAGGAGGTTTGCAGATAACAAATTCTTTTATTTCCTAGATTTATATTCAGGATATATGTAGATTGCAGTGAGTCAGGAGGACCAGGAGAAAACAACATTCACATGCCCATTCAGAACATTTGCCTATCGCATAATGCCCTTTGGCCACTGTAATGCTCCAGGCACTTTTCAGCGATGTATGATGAGCCCTTTGGCCACTGTAATGCTCTAGGCACTTTTCAATGATGTGTGATGTGCATTTTCTTTGACTTACTAGAGAATTGCATCGAAGTTTTTATGGATAGCTTTACCGTATATGGGAGCTCATTTGATCTATGCCTGGATAATTTTAGAAAGGTTAGAAATGACTGGTGCTGAATTATGAGAAATGTTATTTTATGGCTTGTGAGAGCAATTGTACTAGGACATGTTATTTCTGAAAGGGGCATTGAGATGGATAAAGCAAAAGTGGATATTATTGAAAATTTTCCATATCCTACTTTAGTGAAGCAAGTAAGAGGCTTTCTTGGGCATGCTGGGTTTCACAGGAGATTCATAAATGACTTTGCAAAAATTGTCCAACCTATTACGCATTTGTTGCAACAAGACATCTAATTTGACTCTGATAAAGACTGCAAGAAGGCATTCAATACTCTAAAGAACCAACTCGTCACAACACCAGTTATACAACCTCCAGATTGGGGAATTCCCTTTGACATAATGTGTGATGCAAGCGAATATGTTGTGGGCGTAGTGTTAGGCCATAAAAGAGAGAATGAGAGTCATGTGATTTACTATGCCTCCAAAACTTTGAATGGGGCACAATGTAATTACACCACTACTGAAAAAGAGTTGTTGACAGTAGTGTTTGCTTTTGAAAAATTCAGGTCTTATCTCCTAGGGTCCAAGAGCACTGTCTGCACCGATTATGGTGCCCTACGACATTGATAGACAAAAAACAGATAAATCCAAGGTTGATAAGGCGGATCCTGCTTTTGTAGGAATTTGACGTTAAGATAAAAAATAAGAGTGGAGCACAGAACTTGGTAGCTAACCATCTGAGTTGGGTACTAACTGAGAAAAG
The DNA here is from genome assembly GCA_026008535.1 of Perilla frutescens. Classification (NCBI taxonomy): domain Eukaryota; kingdom Viridiplantae; phylum Streptophyta; class Magnoliopsida; order Lamiales; family Lamiaceae; genus Perilla; species Perilla frutescens. The sequence goes on along the minus strand of BRKX01000009.1, from coordinate 23,193,874 downwards.
AAATGAAGTTTCTGTTAGTGCCATTTGCACTAAGGTGTTTAAGATTGTTATAATCTGTATGGCAATATCAAAGAACACAAAAGGTTTTGGTTATTCAATATTGAAGACCATGTCCTGGACATTATGCTATGAACATTCTGCTGCCAATCTGATTGAAGATCAAGATATGTACTAGATCATGTTCATGAGCATGGTCATGTATATGGTTGTCCAAAGAGTTTCCAGGAGACGTGCCATGATGGATTCAAGGAGCTAAAGCTGCCGATTCAAGATGGAGATTTCAGAATAGAAGCTACCTTGTTTGTGATGAAGATCAAAGAAGGAAAGTAGGAATTCTATTCAAGTAAGACGTCTAAACTAGGAAAGTCCGAATTAATTAAGGAAAGTTTCCTTATTGAATTCATGTCAGATTAGAACTTTTGATTACCTTGTTAAGGCTATATCTTTCATCTATAAATAGCTTGAGAATCAAATTAATTTAGAAGGCACATATACGAATACACAGAACTGATTTAGAGAGTCCAAAAGACTTCACATCTGAAGCATTAGGTATTCGGTATTGTTAGACTAGAGTTGATCTTTTGATCATTATTTTTCTAGTCTGTGTTTGAATTTGTTTCATAGAAACTTAGAGGAGACTCGGGAGAGATTTCCTATAGGAACTAGAGGGAGTCTAGGTTGTGAGTAAAGCTCACAATTCAGTTCATCAAAAGAAGTTGTAGTGGGTAGGAAAGGGGTTGAGTGAGAGTGACAGGAGGTCATCGTGTAAAAACCTTTATAACCATACAACGGAGTAGTGGATTGTTTCTCACGGACTTGTGAAGTCCCCCTGATGTAGATCCGTTGATTGAACAAGGTTATCAACCTCGTGCCATTTACTTACTTTCAGTTTATCTATTCTGACCTTGCATGTTCACAATAATATACATGTACATGATGTTGAACATATTCGCACAGTTTATGTAACTTCAATTGGTACCAGAGTGGGTGGCCTTTGGTTTTAGTGTGAAAAGAGTCCTGAAAAGTACATAACGACATGAAGGTTTTGGTTGGAATTCAGTCATGAGTTCAATCAAAGAAGAAGGATCTACGGTCAGACCACCATTGCTTGAAGGCAACAGATGTCCTTATTGGAAAGCAAGGATGAGGGCATTTATGAGATCAATTGATGAGCTTGCATGGAAAAGCATCACTGAAGGATGGAAAAAGCTGACTGTTGGCCAAGAAAGGAAAGCATGTGGAGATTGAAGAAGGAGAGTGGATTGTGCCACAAAAGAACTGGTATAATGTCAACTCTAAAACTCTCAATTAGTGGATCCTGAAACATTCAGCTTGATCTCAACTTGTGAGACTGCCAAAGCTGTATGGGATGTTCTAGAAACTACCTTTGAAGGGACTAGTTCAGTGAGGCTGTCAAGGCTTCAAAATCTTACTTCAAAGTTTGAAAATCTCAAAATGAAGGATACTTAGTCTATTGGTGAATTTAATGCCAGACTGAGAAGCATATCAAATGAGAGTTTTGCTCTTAGTGAGCCTATCAGCAATGAGAAGCTTGTAAGGAAGGTTCTTAGATCTCTTCCAAGTAAGTTTGCTTATAAAGTTGCTGCAATTAAAGAAGCTAAGGATATCAAGAGTATAAGGCTTGATGAGCTGATGGGATCGTTGAGGAGGTTTGAGATGAACCTGGAAGATGAAGACAACAGCTTAAGGAAGAGAGGTATTGCTCTAAAAACTGAAGTCTCTGAGGATGTACCTGAACATGTATATAAACAAAAAACAGTACTTGATTCAGATACAATGAATAATATGGTTTTGATCACCAAGAACTTCAGTCAAATGTTAAAAAGAGTCAATAAGCAGTCTTCTAGAAGGACCAACATCAGAAGACAACAATCTGGCAATTCTTAGCACGACAGAAACTCTACAAGTGAGCAGAAAGAGTTTCAGCCCTCAAATTTAGAAGAATAATCTAGTGCAGAGAATGTGATGGATTGGGCACATTCAAGCTGAATGTGCAAACATTCTGAAGAGAAACAAAAAGAATTATAATGCTTCTCTCAGTCACAATGATTCTGAAAGAAGCAGCAGTGATTCAGATGAGGATACTATTGCTTTTATAGCAAAAGTTTCAGAGTTCCAGGATCCCTTCAAACTTGCAGAAGATGAAGACTTAGACAATAAAGATGTCAACCATGATGTATGAACAATGGCTGGAAGTAGTAGAGATCAACAATACTCTATAATCTCATAAAAAGGATCTTCTTAAAGAAAAGGAGGAACTGATCAGATCTGATGCTGAATAGAAGATCACTATTCAGCAACAAAAGAAGGAGATTGAAGAATTGTTTGCAGAACTCAAATCCATCAAAAGGAATGTTAATATGCTGAACAATGGAACTAAGAATCTTGATAAGATTCTTACTACTCTAGGACATTCAAGAAAGAGTCATCCAGGTCTTGGATACAATGGTGGATAGTCCAAGTCAGTGTTTGAAAGTACAAGCCAGCAAGTGCATGCATAAGATAATGTCAAAACATCCAGAAAAACATTATTAACAAAAAGATGACTGATTATAGTGGCAACAGAAAATGAATCATCGGCTATTACTGTGAAGAAAAAGGTCACATTCGTCCACATTGTGAGAAGTATCTTTATGATCTCAAGAGGATGAGAAGGAGGTTTGTGATTCAACATTCTAGCAACAAGAATAAAAGACATGTTGCATAGAAAAAGAAGAAGCCTGCACAGAAGAAGCAATGGGTTGTCAAGCAGACCAGTTTGATTGCCCATATATCCCTAAGAGTTGAAGACAAGGACAACTGGTACTTTGACAGTGCTTGTTCAAGACACGTGACTGTAGATTGCTCAGTTGTGCAGAACTTAAAGGCTTGCTCATCTGACTTTGTCACCTTTGGAGATGGAAAAAGGGAAAAAGTAAAGGGTAAAAGTGAGCTGGTTGTTGAAGAAATGCCTAAACTGAAGAAGGTTATGCTAGTTGATGGACTCAAAGCAAATCTTATCAACATCAGTCAACTGTGTGATGATGACATGGCAATTTTCTAGATAGAATAGAGGAGGAGAAGATAGAACACTATTCATCAAAAAAGAGAAGACACAAGTAATTGTGGTTCAAGTTTATGTAGATGAAATAGTGTTTGCCTCAGTGTCTGATAAGGTGGTGAATGACTTTATCAGGGACATGAAAACTGAGTTTAAGATGAGCCTAGTTGGAGATCTGAACTACTTTCTTGGACTTCAGATTAAGCATTCAGAAGAAGGTATATTTAACTCTCAGTCTAAGTATGCTAGAAACTTGGTCAAAAAGTTCGAGCTGGAAAACTCTAAACATAGAAGAATACCAATCAGCACCACTGTCAAGATTGGAAAAGATGATGCAGAAGCTGAAGTTGATCAGACTCTATATATAAGCATGATTGGAAGTCTTCTATACCTCACAACAAACAGACTAGATATAGTATACAGTGTAGGAGTGTGTGCTAGATATCAATCATGTCCAAAGGAAAGTCACCTGAAGGCTGCGAAGAACATCATCAAGTACATTAGTGGAACCACAGACTATGGATTAATGTACACTTCAGATACAAATTCAAGTCTTATTGCCTACTATGATGCTGATTAGGCAGGATATCCAGATGATAGAAAAACCATATCAGGTGTTTGTTTCTTTTTCGGAAACAATGTTGTTTCCTGGTTCAGCAAAAAGCAGAACAACATCTCATTATCAACTGCAGAAGCTGAATACATTGTAGCTAGAAGCAGCTCTAGACAGATCATATGGATGATGCAGATGATAAAGGACTATGAGGTTGCTCATGATAAACCTATTTTGTATTATGACAACATGAGTGCTATCAATATATCTAAAAATCTAGTGCAATATTCAAGGACAAGCACATCTGTTAGTTTTGTATACTGGAAAGATATGTCTTTGTATACTTTTCTGATAATATGATGATATGGATTGAAAGTTATTGCAGTCACTGTGTACATTTAGATTATTTCATATAATTGTTTTATGCAATGTTCAATATACTTACATTGTAGATAATATGGTGTGGGGAGACACACGGTAAGATCATATCATTAGAACCTTGTATTGCATTAAAGAGCTCACGGCTTAGATGGTTCTGAACACACCATCGGTACACTGTAGGATAATCTGATAAGTTAGTTTATCTTGACTAACTGATTTTTCTAGTACACTTGTTAGTGTATTGAGGAAGATCACGATAGGATATTATTCTCTATTTTGACCCTGATAGTGAGAGAATAAAGATCCACAGAGTTCGGGAACTCATGTTTGTTGGCGAGCATATATGTACATTACTTATTGCTTTGATTTATCAATGGGTGAGATTCTTTCGTGGATCAATAAACTCGATATCTTGGGTAATAATAATGTATACATGATGTGTCATGCAATATGCATGAGTACCATGTCCTGGTGCGCCAGGTTGATGATGTTTCCTTGAGGAAACACAAATTCATGTTGAAACCCTGCAAGTGGAATTTATTCCATACATGATAAAGCTTGTGTGGTACTACTCAAGGATTTAGATGTTCATTAATTATAGTTGTCAGAGGCTGACATAATTAAATTAACAAACGTTATATCTTAAACACGGGGAATGACTGAACTAAAGGAGAAAGCATATTCGCAAATATGTATTAAATTGGTAGGTCAGTATTACTTCTTTAGTGGAATAAAAGTAATGCTTAATTTATTTAATTATATCATAAGTTTATTGGATATTGGAAATTAAATAAATTAGTGGGTCAATTTAATATTCTTCTTGTACAGCCCGGTCCCTTAAGCGGTTATTTTTAATAGGGACGGGGTGTTAGGTGTAAAAGCTGAAAGATTAAACGAAAATCCAGGGGGTGTTTTTAGAATTAAACTAAGATAGTGCCTCAAGAACTTAGGCAACTTAACTTCATAACTCAGAAGAATTATTAGATTCAATGAATCAATAAGTCAAGGGATTCAATTGAGTCAAAGGAACGCCATATCATGGGCCAATCAAGATTTAAATAGAATCCAAGGACAAGCAGATATGAATTCGACTCTTTAAATAAACAAGACCTCTTCATGGGTCACAACGACAATGACTCATTAATAAGTCACAGTTAAATATATCATAATGTCCTATTCATAGGACGAAATAAGAAAACAACTTAGGATTAACTGGAAACGAGCAGAATCATGCTTGAATGAAAAGCCTCTTTGTAGGCGAATATAATAACAAGCATGCAAGACTTAATCACAAGTCAACTGAAAATGAATAGATACCAAAATACTCAACAAGTATGACTATTCAATTAACTTGGAATTAATAAAGGCATAAACGGGTATCTCAAAAGAACATGCTTCAATTTCTCAAGACTTCATTACTATTTAGGAATCATAGCATTCAAGACATGCTACTATCAAGAATTAAGTTACATGTATCAAGACTAACTACCAGATTTCAGAGTACTTAGCAGAAACATAGCGGAAGAAAAACATGTAACCAAAAAGCAACAACTTTGGAAACTTAAACATCTCAAGCAACCCCACCAGCAGCACATCACCGGCCTCAACATCTCAACCTGAAAACATTTGAAAAAGAGGGCGTGAGTACTAATGTACTCAGTGGGGTTTTATGAGAAAACTCTTAATACACTTTGAAATATCCAATTATAAACTGGCGGCATATGGAGAGCAAAACGCAAAAGCCCTCTCCATATCCGCAAAACCTTTTACTTCATTTCCCGGCGCCTTTCTTGGCTCAAACCTGATGTCTGCTGCACCTTTAGATATGCCTTAGGATAAGAGAGGGGTTACCTCAAGTATCCTCTGAGTATGCGAGGGGATTACCCAGCAGTGACTCCCTTTACTTATCAAATGATACAACATTAGTGACACGAATGTCACAACATGATAATGTAATAAAAACTATTCTTTAAGCTTGATAACATACTTAGCAATAATTGAATCATAACATTCAACATTAAAACCTTAACCTTAAATCCTTAATCCTCGACATTGAATTCTCGTACTCAAACCTTAATATCAAAGCCACAATACTTAATCATGCTTAGCATAAATCAAAACCTAGATTGAATCATCTAAATTGCATTTCTCAATAAATACTATAACCTTAATGCCACAAGGGAATACTATAATCAACCTACAAGGCATTTAAACAACCGTCCTCAATCATAATATCAACAACAAACTTAACTTATGATCATGATCGTCTATACCTTAAATAAATCAACTATAAGATATCATATCAAAACATAACATCCTTTACTTAATCAAGAGCTCAAACAACAATAAACAATATCATGATATAACTTCCTTCCTTTCTTTTCTTTTCATTTTCTTGTACAGAGACCAATCAGGCAGAGCATAAATTATTTTAATTGGATATTCATCTTGCCCTACCATGCTTCTAGAACTTAATAGCTCAAACCATAGGTTTGGTTTAGAACCACCCACCTTGATGATGAGCACCTCGATGACGATCACGTGGACGAAGCAACGAGCCGCAAATCCTTCCTCAGTTCTCCTCGGGGCTCACTTCTTCCTACAAAAGCCGATTTATCGACTTAGCGGCCTCCTTCGAAGATTTTCTAACCTTTAGTAACAACTTAAACAACCTTTAACCTTTCCTCCCTTAACTAGGACTTAAACACCGATTGCACGACTTTAGAACCTTTATAAAATACGAGGGTTTGAAAGACTTGAGTTTAGAACAAGTTTGGAGGTAAAACATAGCTGCAGAAGCCTTGCACGGGCCATGCTAGGCCTTAAGACAAAGCAAAACACGCTAAAATTTACAACACGGTCCATGCTAAGCTAGCATGGTCCGTGCAGACCCTTGCACGGACCGTGCAAGCCTTTCACGGGCCGTGTAAGCCCTTCAAAAAACAATACCGAGAGTTCTAGGCTGCCTTGCACGGGCCGTGCAACCCTTGCACGGTCCATGCACTCTCATGAACCTTGAAAACTTTTGATCGAAGTATTGGTCGAGGCGTTACTTGGTCGCCTCTCCCGTTCCTCGACGTTTTAAACTTAAAAACAAGGCTTAACACTTGCAAAAACTTAGAAATGAACATGCTTTAAAACTTTAAAACTATAATAGAATAAACACGACTATGTTCTCTAATACTTAGAAATAATGATGAAATCTAAATACGAAACTTAAACGGAACTTGAACGAAATAATGAGAATACAAATAATAATAACAACAGAAGCATGATAACGTGCTTACGAGAATGAAAGATAGAATTAAAATGTGGAATTAACGACAAAAAAGAAGTAGGATTTGAGGCCAATGAACAAGAATGAACGGAGTCGAGTGCGTCAAAAGAAGGTGGCTAGCTCGGCGTCTCGTCGAGTCACAACGGTGGCAGAGCCGCCTGCTACAACCCGTCGGCATCCCTAGCACCTTTTCCCATCGTATTCCTTCCATGCCACTCCGCTCATCATTTCGGAGGAACACTCACGAAGAATGTCCCTCGCTCGACAAGAACTTCTCGACTCTTAGGCTCTCAAGTTTTTCCCACTTTCTACTTTGAGAAATGAATGGATTTGGTGTGGAAAATGAGTAAAGGGTGGCCTCTTATTTATAGGAGTGAGTTTAGCTTCCAAGGGAAGCCATCTCAGTGCAAGAATACTGCAAAAGTTACCCCGGGTTCAGTTAAAAGCTGCTTTATTCGATGTCAATGTCCAAATGATCTCAGACATAAAATTTGAAAATACCGGGAGGTTTGTTGGCTTGAGTACTATCGAACCAACTTGTCTCGAAATGAAAAACAGGTCGTCAGAAGAAAGACGAGCAAAGATTCATTTTAAAAATGTACTTTTACTATTCATCTCAGGGGACAAATAAAATTCCCGAGTGAGCAATTGACCTCAGAATGAAAATCCATGAACGCGAACGGATGCTTTGAGTCGAAATACATAAGAGGGGCTTGACAGAACAAGACTCAGATTAACGAGGAGGATTTCATAAATTTTTTAAAGCACGAACGCTCGCAATAGAGTTGCTGATTTACTAGCTTCTTCTAGTGTTCTAGACGGATTTTGGTTTCATGATATTCCTTGTATTATAGATGCTGTTTGTAACAGCCCGGTCCCTTAGGCGATCATTTTTAATGGGGACGGGGTGTTAGGCATAAAAGCCGAAGAAAATAGGTAGATTAATTGGAAATCCAGGGGGTGTTTTTAGAATTAAACTAAGTTAGCGCCTCAAGAACTTAGGCAACTTAAGTTTATGACTTGGAAGAACTATCATTTTCAACGAATCAATAAGGGTCAAAGGGCTCAAAGGATTCAATCAAGTTAAATGAATGCCAAAACATAGGCCAACAAAAATTTAAATAGAATCCAATGACAACAGAAAGGAATTTGACTCTTTAAATAAACAAGACCTCATCATAGGTCACATCAACTAAGACCTATAAATAGGTTGGAGTCAAATAAACCATATTGTCCAATCCATAGGACGAAAGCAAGAAATACAACTTAGGACTAACTAGAGATGGGCAGAATCATGCTTGGAAAGAAAAGCCCCTTCATAGGCGAACCAACAACAACAAGCATGCAAAACTTATTCACAAGTCAACTGAAAAAGAACAGACACCAATAATTCAACAGTAAGACTTTTCAAATATCTTTGGATCAATAAAGGAATACTGGTATGTCAAAAGAACATGCTTCAAAGGCTTTAAGACTTTATTGATATTTAGGAATCATAGCATTTAAAACATGCTACTATCAAGAATCAAGTTACACATATCAAGACTAAATACTAACATCAGAGTACTTAGCAGAAACATAGCGGAAGAAAATATGCAACCATATAGAGCAACAAACTTAGAAACCTCAGACAACCCCACCAGCAGCACATCACCGGCCTCAACATCTCAACCTAAAAACATTTGAAAAACAGGGTGAGAGCACTAATGTACTAAGTGGGGTTTTATGAGAAAACTCTTAAAAACTTTAGAAATATCCAATCATAAACTGACAGCATATGGGGAACAAAACGCAAAGCCCTCTCCATATTCGCAAAACCTTTTTCTTTCTTTTCCGGCACCTTTCTTGGCTCAAACCTGTTGTCTACTACACCCTTAGGCCTGCTTTCAGATAGAATAGCAGTTACCTCAAATATCCTCCCGAGTATGCTAGGGGATTACCCAGCAGTGACTCCCTTTAATCAAGATTCAACTTTGGTGAGACAGAGGTCACAACATGATAATGCAAATAAACTGTTCTTTGAGCTCGATAACCTGCTTACAACTGAACTATATCATTCCTTAAATTTCTCTTTACTTAACCTTAACGTTCATTACTTAACCTTAACCTTCCTTTCTTAACCTTAACCTTCCTTATTTAACCGTAGCCTTCCTTACTTACTTGACTTAGCTAGCAATACCAAGCCTAGAGCAATCGTCTAAGGGCTAATTCATTAATTGAGCATGATCTCAAACTACAAGAGATTTATCACTACCCTAGAAGACAATACTTAGCTAAAATAAGCTTTAGTAAAATCCAACATTCTAATACGAGGAAATGAACGCGGATAAATATCGATTGCAATTAAAGCAATTCTAAACATCTTATGCTCGCACAAATTGTATATAAAAAATTATAGCATATCTAAACATACTTGAGAGCTCACTTAACTTATAATAACTTCCTTTAATTTATCAAATTCAAATAATAATTTAACAATATCATGCATATAACTTCCTTTCTTTCTTTTCCTTTCCTTGTACAGAGACTAAACACGCAGAGCATAAAATTCTTTTTTTGGATATTTTACCTTTGCCCTATCATGCTTCTAGAGCTTACTAGCTCAAACCTTATACTTAGTTTAGAACCACCCACCTCGATGACGAGCATCTCGATAACGAGCACGTAGATGAAGCAATAAGCCGAAAATCCTTCATCGGGCCTCCTCGGGGTTCACCTCCTCTTTACGAAAGTTGATCAACAACTTAAAACCTTATTCAAGCTCCTAATAAGACATCAAAATGATATCTAAACCCTTTCTCCTTAACTATAACTTAAAACACGAGAATTAAAAGGATTAAGACATCCGAAATTACCGCAAAAGGGGATGGAAAATTGGCTACTTCAATATCGTAGATCTTTGAAAGAGCTTTGATTTGAGTACTTATGGGCCTCATGGTTCAAACTGAGGTGAAAGTTATCGCCTCCGCACGAAAACGTTCAAGAGCTGCCGAACGAGCCCGCGCGCCCAAGCGCCGCGGCGGCCCTGTGCGCGCCGGCTGCCCCAAGTGCCGCGGCAGGAGGGGTGCGCGCTGGCGCCCTCCCTTCCCCACGGTGCCCGCTTGCATCGGGGTGCTCCCTTGCGCGCCGGGGCATCCCCTTGCGCGCCAGCGCGCCTCCTCCTCCGCTCTCTCTCTCAACTGTGAGGTGCCCTCACGAAGAGGGCTCCTCAATCTCTCTCTTAAGAAAAGGAGTGGAAGAAGTGAATGAGCGAGAAATGAGGGAGGGGTGCTACCCTATTTATAGCCAAATTTTTAGCTTCCTCGGGAAGCTTTTGCAGTGCAACAATACTGCTTCAAAAATATCGGGTTCGGTTAAAAGGCACTTTATTCGATGGCGAGGTCCAAATGACCTCATTCACAAAATCTGAAAATTCCAGGAGGTTCATTGGCTCAATTACTAATGAACCAACTTGACTCGGGATAAAGAACGAGTCATCTTGAAGGAAAATAAGAACAGATTCTCTTTTCAAAAATAAATTTACTATTCCACACAAGGGACAAATAAAATTCCTGAGCGTTCAATTGACCTCAGAATGAAAATCTGGGAATGCCAACGGATTCCTTGAGAAATTTCCTATAGGGTAAGCTTGAAAAAACAAGGCTCGGGTCAACACACGAGATTTCACAGATTTTTAACGATCACGCTCCTACGGAAAAACATTATTCATAACTTCTTTAAACGCGTTTTAAATCACCGGGAACTCAAATGACTTCAGATTTAAAATCCGAAAGCACCAGCATGCTCTTTGGGTGAACGCCTTTCAAACATGATAAAAATCGGCTATAACTGAGCTGGAATCAAAATTCTCGAAAAGACGATTTTACGAAAAATAACTTGTAAAATTGCAATTTAGGGCCAAAACATCCTTAACTAGGCTCTAATTAATTTCTTTAATTTTCTAAATGAACTCTGAAAATCTGGGATGTTACAGACTACACCCCTTAAAGAAAATTTCATCCCAAAGTTTATTTCTCCTCAAACGGATATCTGGATACCTCTTAGAAATCCGCAACCTTTCTGGAACGACATAGGTTCAAAACCTTACTATATGGCTAAGAATAGCCTGAGGCCTTCCTAAGAATAGCCTGAGGCCTTCCTTTATAAATTAGTCCTTATATTACTTCTATAATCTTTTTTCTTTTCTTCCTTAAAGCTTGAGCATCTTCTATCTTTTCTTCCTAATAAAATCTCTCTCGAAATACCGCTTCATACGAACTCCTTATGATCTTGCATTCGAGCGGACCTCTAGAAACTATTCAAGCAAGGAAATAAATAAAAGAAAAATTCACCAAACTTGCTCATCGATCACGGACAATCTCAACAAGTCCATCCTTCTTTTGTTTCGCTTGGCTTTGCTTTTGCTTCTGACTTTACTTCACGCAGCTTTGAGAAACTTAACGAACTCGAACTAGATGATAAACTTGAATTAGTTGAGCACCTCCTTTGATTGTTGCTTGTACACTCTATCACGTTGAAAACTCACTTTATCTTCATCTTTAACTTCTTAAGGTTCGACTTCTTCGTCTTCTTGGGGCGTACTTTGTGATGCACTCCAAACTTAAATTCTTGACGCAACTTAAATCTAAACTTCTTCATTGCAGTCGTCTGTTTTTACCTTGAAGCAGTCGTCTGACATTATGGCTCCTGTTGGTGGTCACCATTGCTTGCAGGCGTGAAGATCGCACGTCTGGACTTGAACGACACGCTTGGAACTTACTTGCCGACATTCTTTAGGTCGCCTTCAAACGCAACGAGCTGAGAAATCTTCTTGAAAAACCGCATCCTAAACTTAGAGAATACTACCTGGTGCTTACTTGAATTCTACTTCCTTCTAGGAAAGACTATCTCTTATTCCTCCAACCTTGACTAAAAGGAATACTGCAATAGCTCTCTACTCTATTTCAAGATCCACACTCGAGTTCTATGAGTGGGAGCAAAATAAATGAATGCCTCTGAGTGAGGGCTTAATCTTGATCAACAATTCTTTAACAAGTTTAAAAGCCGGAAGAGATATAACACTAGGTTATATATGGTAAAAAATTCCCTTTTCAGAGGACTTATGAACTTGAAGGATTCCTACGCATAACAAAGATATGGAAAAAATCAACGGTTAGCAACTGAAAACTGTGCTAAAATATTTTTTCAAAGGCGTCAGTATAGCCTAACAAGGAAGTGCTATTACTGATTCTTGATTATCAAAGAAGTATCATCAAAAAGATTTCAAATTATCCAAGAGGATATAATTGAAGAATTTTAAATGGTATAAATGAAGAATTTCAATTGATATGAAGCTATTGAAGGGCAATTGATTCAATTGGCAAGAGAATAAATCGATTCCAAAAGAGAATGAATGAATCAATTCTATTGACACGAGAATGAATAAATAGACTTAACAAAAACTTCTATCAGAGAAACTCTCAATCTATCGAGCACTAGGTCTATCTTCTTAACGATCTCCTTCGGGTCTTCTCTTTCTTCTTTGAGCATCACACATCTTCTTCTTGGCGAGGTTGCTATGAAATAGCACGAGTCAGCGGGACTCAAATGGCTTCACTTGGTCAAGAAAGCGACAAACGGGGATTATCTCCTATATATCGAAAGGGACATGATAAAGCGACGTGATCTATGGCACCTCCTGGACTCAAAATAGCTTGACTTTAACGTCTCTTGGAAGCTCGGTAGAACATCGATAAACGTATCCTCGAACTATCTTGGCTATAGTCATGATGATAATCTTCATCTTCATTAATCATCTTGAAACAAGCGATAACTTCTGGGCATCGAACGCGACGTGACCTTGAATGCACGATTATCGAATCATTGAGCCTCTATCGATGGAAACAAATCTTCATTCATTTCGAACGCCATCAGATCTTCAAACGAGACTTCTCTTTGAGTTAAAACTTGTGTTGGGATTCCTTGAACTTGCATTGGATCCGCAATTGGATAACTTGACTTTAACTCGACTGCTCACCTTTTTGGTCCTTGCTTGAATATGAATTTCATGGCCTCCTTCTCGGTCCTACTAAAATCTTAAAATCCTTTATCCTTCTTATGAACGCTCTATAAATGTTCTTTCGAACAACTCTACTTAACTTAACTCCTTGAGAGGGAACTTACTCAATCCAGGCTCTTAAGAGAACCTAAAGGGAATCCTAGAATTCACCTTAATTCAAGCTCACTATAGTCTATAACCGAAATAGTTTGAGTATTTACAGAAATAATATTCTGAAAAGATTCACTGCTTGCTTGAGTCCATAATGACTTAAAATTCTTTTAAAAAGATTATTCTAGAACTTACTTCAATAAGTTCCACTTTAAACTTGCTATAACCAGAAATTTATTTCGAAAAGAAATAATCTTCGAAAATCGACAAACCTTGCTCTGCTCAAAACTTTTCTTCTAATCATGTACTTTCAAAAAGTTATACCAAATATAATCAATATACTTTAACTCAATCATACCTTAGGTTTGTTGAAGATGCGAGGGTGATGGTGAGCTGGGGGTTGCTGATTAATACTTTTGAACAATTCAATATTCACATAAGAGTTCAATCAATTACTTCAAGGAGAGACAGGACTGCAGTGTTTGCAAACCTGGCTCTGATACCAATTGTAATAGCCCTGTCCCCTAGGCGGTCATTTTTAATGGGGACGGGGTGTTAGGCATAAAAACCGAAGAAAAGGGGTAGATTAATCGAAAATCCAGGGGGTGTTTTTAGAATTAAACTAAGTTAGCGCCTCAAGAACTTAGGCAACTTAACTTTATGACTTGGAAGAACTATCGTTTTGAACGAATCAATAAGGGTCAAAGGGTTCAATCGGGTCAAAGGGCTCAAAGGATTCAATCAAGTTAAAGGAATGCCAAAACATAGGCCAACAGAAATTTAAACAGAATCCAATGACAACATATAAGAATTTAACTCTTTAAATAAACAAGACCTCATCATAGGTCACATCAACTAAGACCCATAAATAGGTTGGAGTCAAATAAATCATATTGTCCAATACATAGGACGAAAGCAAGAAATACAACTTAAGACTAACTAGATATGAGCAGAATCATGCTTGGAGAGAAAAGCCCCTTCATAGGCGAACCAACAACAACAAACATGCAAAACTTATTCACAAGTCAACTGAAAAAGAACAGATACCAATATGTTCAATAGTAAGACTTTTCAAATATCTTGGAATAAATAAAGGAATACTGGTATGTCAAAAGAACATGCTTCAAAGGCTTTAAGACTTTATTGATATTTAGGAATCATAGCATTTAAAACATGCTACTATCAAGAATCAAGTTACACATATGAAGACTAAATATTAACATCAGAGTACTTAGCAGAAACATAGCGGAAGAAAATATGTAACCATATAGAGCAACAAACTTGGAAACCTCAGACGACCCCACCAGCAGCACATCACCGGCCTCAGCATCTCAATCTGAAAACATTGGAAAAAGAGGGTGTGAGCACTAATGTACTCAGTGGGGTTTTATGAGAAAACTCTTGATAAACTTTAGAAATATCTAATCATAAACTGACGGCATATGGAGAGCAAAATGCAAAAGCCCTCTCCATATCCGCAAAACCTTTTTCTTTCTTTTCCGGCGCCTTCCTTGGCTCAAACCTGTTGTCAACTGCACCCTTAGGCCTGCTTTCAGATAGAAGAGGGGTTACCTCAAATATCCTCCAGAGTATGCAAGGGGATTACCCAGCAGTGACTCCCTTTAATCAAGATTCAACTTTGGTGACATAGAGGTCACATCATGATAATGTAAATAAACTGTTCTTTGAGCTCGATAATCTGCTTACAACTGAACTATATCCTTCCTTAAATTCCTCTTTACTTAACCTAAACCTTACTTACTTAATCTTAACCTTCATTTCTTAACCTTAACCTTCCTTATTTAACCTTAACCTTCCTTACTTACTTGACTTAGCTAGCAATACCAAACCTAGAGCAATCGTCTAAGGGCCAATTCTTTAATTGAGAATGATCTCAACCTACAAGGGATTTATCACTACCCTAGAAGACAATACTTAGCTAAATAAGCTTTAGTAAAATCCAACATTCTAATACGAGGAAATGAACGCGGATAAACATCGATTGCAATTAAAGCAATTCTAAACATCTCATGCTAGCACAAATGGTATATAAACAATTCTAGCATATCTAAACATAATTGAGAGCTCACTTAACTTATAATAACGTCCTTTACTTTATCAAATTGAAATAACAATTTAACAATATCATGCATATGACTTCTTTTCTTTTCTTTCCTTTCATTGTACAGAGACTAAACAGGCAGAGCATAAAATTCTTTTATTGGATATTTCACCTTTGCTCTATCATGCTTCTAGAGCTTACTAGCTCAAACCTTATACTTAGTTTAGAACCACCGACCTCGATGATGAGCGTCTCGATAACGAGCACGTAGATGATGCAACGTGCCGAAAATCCTTCCTCGGGCATCCTCGGGGTTGACCTTCTCTTTACAAAAGTTGATCAACAACTTGAAACCTTATTCAAGCTCCTAATAAAACATCAAAACGATATCTAAACCCTTGCCCCTTAACTATAACTTAAAATATGAGAATTAAAATGATTAAGACATCCGAAATTACGGTAAAAGGGGACGCAAAATCCAACCAAAGAGATCACGATTCGGGATGATTTGCTACTGCTACATCATAGATCTTCAAAATAGCTTCGATTTGAGTACTCATGGGCCTCATGGTTCAAACCGAGGCGAAAGTTATGGCCTCTGCAGGAAAACGTGCCGGAGCTGCCGAACGCGCCCGCAAGCCCAAGCGCCGCGGCGGCCCTGTGCGCGCGGGCGGCCCCAAGCGCCGCGGCAGGGGGGGGGGGGGCGCCGGCGCCCTCCCTGCCCCGCGGCGCCCCCTTGCGCTGGGGTGCTGCCTTGCGCACCGGGGCATCCCCTTGCGCGCCCGCGCGCCTCCTGCTCCGCTCTCTCTCTCAACTGTGAGGTGCCCTCACGAAGAGGGCTCCTCAATCTCTGTCTCAAGAAATGGGCCGGAAGAAGTGAATGAGCGAGAAATGAGGGAGTGAATGAGTGAAGAATGAGCGAGAAATGAGGAGAAGCTTTTGCAGTGCAACAATACTACTTCAAAAATATCGGGTTCGGTTAAAAGGCGCTTTATTCGATGGTGAGGTCCAAATGACATCATTCACAAAATCCGTAAATACCTGAAGGTTCGTTGGCTCGAGTACTAATGAACCAACTTGACTCGAGATAAAGAATAAGTCATCTTGATGGAAAACGAGAAAAGATTCTCGTTTCAAAAATAAATTTACTATTCCACACAAGGGACAAATAAAATTCCCGAGCGTTCAAATGAAAATCCGGGAACACCAACGGATTTCTTGAGAAATTTCCTATAGGGTAAGCTTGAAAAAACAAGGCTCGGGTCAACACACGAGATTTCGCATATTTCTAACGATCGCACTCCGACGGAAAAACACTATTTATAACTTCTTTAAACGCGTTTTAAATCACCGGGAACTCAAACGACTTCAGATTTAAAATTCGAAAGCATCGACATGCTCCTTGGGTCAACGCCTTTCAAACATGATAAAAATCGGCTATAACTGAGCTGGAATCAAAATTCTCAAAAAGACGATTTTACGAAAAATAACTTCTAAAATCGCAATTTAGGGCCAAAACATCCTTAACTAGGCTCTAATTAATTTCTTTAATTTTCTAAATGAACTCTGAAAATCTAGGTTGTTACACTGTTAGACAGGATTTTTGTAGTCCTGGTTTTTTCCGTTTTAAATAGAGGAGTACTCTTTTTCCCATATGGTTTTTCCCGCTACGGGTTTTCCATATGGGTTTTAATGAGGCTCTGGTCCTACGAGTTATCATTTTGTGATATCCGGGACTTCTAGGCTTTTTTTTATTTCTCTATACAATTTTATTTAGCAAAATTTACTATTCATAAATCTTTTAAATACACTTTTCATCACCGGGACCTCAAACGACTTCAGAATTAAAATCCGTAAACACCGGCATACTCCTTGAGTTAAAACCTTTCTAAAAAGACCAAAATCGGCCATATTTGAGTTAAGATCAAATTTTTTGAAAATACGATTTCATGAAAAATGCCCCCTAAAGTCGTGACTGACATCTGACTTCACTTAAACCTTATAAAAATTTCTTCCTTAACTCCTTAATTACTCATAAGGATTCTCTAAATCTTATTCGAAAATTGGTAGGTCAGTATTACTTCTTGAGTGGAATAAAAGTAATGCTTAATTTATTTAATTATATCCTAAGTTTATTGGATATTGGAAATTAAATAAATTACTGGGCCAATTTAATATTCTTCTAGATCCCTGTTGTAGCCCAAATAGACTGTTAGTGGACTGGATATGGAACTTGAGATAGAGGCCTAAACCTAGTAGGGTTAGGGCAAGATATTTCGCCCACCTCCCTATTTAATTAAAAGGAGGGGGATGAAATTTTATGTAATATTATTCAGCCCCTCTTTGTCTCTCAAGATATCCACAGAATCCACAACTCTATCAGTACTATACAACCCACTCTGTTTCTGATACTCAGTCCGGAAATACAACAGAAGATCTCGGAGTATAATATAATACTGTGGAGGAGATGCCGATCCAGTGGAGGAGAAGGGGGCGTCGATCCTGTCTTCATTCAACAACAAGATTAGTCCTTGAATCTTGTCCTCGGACCGTCTATGACTTAGTAAGTAAAATCGATTCTATGTATTTCGCTTTATTAGATTCGATTTGCTTTGCATGGTTTTGTGCTAGACGTATGTGAAGCATGCTTCAGACATAAAAAGATGATTTGCATGAACATGGGTTAATGAACATCCAAATGATCCTGTGGTGGTTTAAGTTGAAAAACCCCCAACAATTGGTATCAGAGTGGGTTTTGGCACTGTTCTAGGATTAATCCAAGCATAATCTTGACATATATATTTAAATTTGATGTTAGATTTATAGTTTTTAAATATTCAGATTTAAATATGCATGTGTGTCGATTTTATGGTATTCAAAACTTGGATGAATTTTTGATGTAATTCGAAAATTCTAGTTTTGAGGTTATTGATTTTTCGGCTATCATGTAATAAAGATTTGGGATGATATTTGATGTTCTTCAAATTTCCAGATTTATTTCATGGTGTTCGAAAATTTGAATATCAAATTTTTGAAATTTGATGTGTTAAAATTCCCTAATTTTTTGTTATTAATTTTCTGCACTTTAGAATTAAGTTTGGATGGATTTTTGATCATTATCAAAATTTCCAGATTTAATTCCTAGTGTAGTTCAAAAATCATCAAGATTAGTTTAAGATTAGGTAATTTTTTGTATATCAAAAGTTACCTAATTTTAATCTAAATAGATTTGAAAATAGAATCATGAATTTGGTCATTTTTGAAAGGGATCAAAATTTTCAGATTTATTTTTCTTAGTATTTTCGAAATCTATGTCATTTTATTTGGAATAGTTTTTTGATTAATATCAAAATTTCCAAATATGTTAATTTGTGTTATTTTCAATTTAATTAAATTAAATTGGAGAAGATTTTGATGAAAATTAAATTTTCAGATTTATTTAATAATAGGGGTCGAAAATTGCAAGTGTAGGATTTAGATTTGATATTATTTGATGTATATCTTGGTTTACCTAATTTTAATACAAATAGATTCGAAAATAGAATTTTAAATCTTGAAATATTTGGAGTGGACTAAATTTCCAGATATATTATTTGGGATATTTTTGAAAACTATAGTGTTAAAATTAGATAAGGTAATTTTTTATATAGATAAATAATTATCCAATTGTGATAAGGATTTAAATTAGAATATAATTTGGAAGAGTTTGAAGTGGATCAAATTTCTAGATTTTATTCTTTGAAATTTTTGATCCTTATGTATAATATTTGGATTGGATTTTTTATTTATATCAAGATATCCAAATATTATTTAATTAGAGTGGTTCGAAAATATTAAATGAATTTGGTGGATAATTTTAATTAATTTTCAGATTTATTTTTGTGCTATTTTTGAAATCTACAAGATTTTAATCTGGTGGATAATTATTTTAATTTTCAAATTCTATCTAGTGTTATTTTTTGAATTTATTATTTGATTAATTGAAATATTCAAAAATTATAATTCATGCATAGAAATCATATGTTATTTTATGTGAATCATATAAATATGATTGTTGGATATGTAGACTGTGTTTGTTTGCAGGTTTACCAACTATCATGGCTCCATTTATGTGATGTATGTTTAATTATGTTGAATAAATAATTGGCCGTATGCCAGTTTGGCTACGTGAATTTTTAATCCATGAGAAAATCCATGGATTAGGTCTAGGTTTTATTTTATGTTGTTTTAATGTAATAGAAATAAAATTGTTAGACCAAGTTTTTTAGTTGTAATTTTTTATTCAAGAAATAGTAGATTTTTCCTTTTGAAATAGATAGTCTGTATTGAATAAAGATCGGAGATCAGCTTAAAGAGGGAAAGTAGTACAACACCAAGAAGGAAGGTTCACCGATTCACGTCCTGAAATCTTAATTGGAGCTAGGGTTCCGGCAAGGCACGGTGAGGAGGGGTGGCGGCCAAGCCCTATTCCAGAGTTGACTTTCCAGTTTTATCTCATCAATCAACATGAGATATAAGCCATGATAGTTGGATTATTACTGTTGCTTATTATGTTGTTTGAAGCATGCAATGTATGTTTATCATTTTGTGTGATGTTTGCATGTTCTTAAATGGGATAAAATGAAACCTCAAGCATAGATAACTAAGTGGAAGAGATTCATATTAAAGTATGTAGAAATCTCATACGGTCTCTATTATATCTAATTTATTTGAGAAGTGATGGGCATGCGCGTTGACATCGGTCTTCCTCCATATCGGATGTGTCATATCACAGATTTCTCTAGAAATTAAGTCTCCTTAAAGGATAGTTGTAGAATACTATTAGAACTAACTAACTCCTCCATCTGGAGCAGTTAAATTCGAAATAGTGATCTTGGTGCGAAGATAATGGTGTTCACACTTAGATGTAATTTATTGATAAACGTCCACACGATCATAGCTTATCAATTAGACGATTACATGACTGTGTTTATTATCCGACTATTAATTTTCTTGTTGTAAGGAAATTTAACTGGAGGCAAATTAAAGGTTTAATAACCGATTTAAAAATGAATTATATAAATATCCACATGATCGTAGCTTATCAATTAGATGATTACATGACCGTGTTTATTATCCGACTATTAATTTGCTTGTTGTAAGGAAATTCAACTGGCAGCAAATTTAAGCTTTAATAACCTATTTAAAAAAGAATTTTATATACGTTCACACTATCGTGGCTTATAGAAAACATTTTTAAAGTGTCGGTGGAAACGTACTAATTTTTATGAGGCTTTCGATTATATACTGTTTATCCTAAAGTTTGTGACTATACTACAAGTTTTAAATTTCAGTTATTCCATGTCATCAATGACACTCTCCAATCAGTCCTCAATCCTCAAAGAAAACAAACTCGTCGGTGAAAACTATAATGATTGGATTCATAACCTTAACCTCATCCCAGTTGCTGAGGGACACACGTACGTACTTAAAGAGGAATTTCTTCAACAGCCAGATGAGGGTTCTGACGATGCCTAAAAGGTTACATATGATAAGTGGGTCAAGTCTGATGAGATAGCGCACTGTTATATTCTGGCATCTATGTCGAATGTGTTGCAACATCACCATCAGACTATGAAGACTGCTTATGATATCATGTTCAACCTTAAGGAGCTCTTCGGTTATCAGAACCGCTCGGCCGCCATTTGGCGATGAAGAAATTTATAGATGCGAGAATGACTGACTCCATACCTGTTAGGGAGTACATTCTCATGATAATGGGTATCTAGCTGAGATCGAGACCTTGGGTGGAGATCTGGAAGCCGAATCTCAGATCAACATCGTTCTTCATAGCCTGTCCTCGAAGTTTGAGCAGTTCGGGTTGAATTTCAACATGATCAAGAAAGATGTTACCTTGACTGAACTGCTCATGGATCTTCAGGCGGCTGAATTGCTTCAAAAGAACAATCCTGAGGCCCACATAGCCGAGAAAGGGGCGTCTTCTTCTGGTGTGCAAAAGAAGAAGAGATACGTACCCAAGAAGGTTGCAGATGCGGCGCCTAAGGTGAAGAAGCCAAAGGCGAAGATTCCTCCTGAGGAGTTCAAGTCGAAGACCAAGTGTTTCAAGTGCGGCCAACCAGGTCACTGAAAGGCGGTGTGCCCTAACAAGAAGAAGAAGAAGAGAGGTATATCTCACACTCTTGTTGTTGAAACATCTTTAGCAACTTGTTCTACCCAATTATGGGTAGTAGATACTGGAGCTACTGATCATGTTTGCATGTCTTTAGGGGTTTCTAGTAAAAAGACAGCTGAGTGAGAATGAGATCACTGTCTACATGGGCAATGCTACGAGAGTGGCGGCTGTTGCAGTGGGAGACATTATTTTACCTTTCAGTAGTGATAGAACTTTGGTTTTGAAAGATTGTCTTTATGTGCTGAATTTTAGGTGAAACCTTATTTCACTTTCTAAATTGATTACAGATGGATACTCTGTTTCTTTTGATGACAAAATTGTTATCTTTAGTGGTAAACGTTTTATCTGTTCTGGCATAAAGGATGGACATCTCTACTTTCTTAAACCAATGCAAGACACTAAAAAAAGACAACTTCTGAATACATCGATCATTAACCCTAACTGATGAAGCCATGCAAGGCATTGAAGGCCTTGAACTTGAGCTGTAATTCAAAAGTCCAATGACGCGGCTTCGAGCGAAGAAATTGCAAGGATATCTACAAGTGTTTATTCGCAAGAAGTTTGAAGAATTGGAAGATGCGAAGGGCAGCCGTATGTTAGTTAATTTATTAACTAATGAAGATCAAGATCACACCATGGAGAATATAACTCGAAGAGTTGAAGATGAAGTATAAAAAAGGACGTGTGCAAGTGTGAAGAAATCGGCCCTTATTTGATTTAATTAAGGGTTGAATTTTATCTAGACCATAGTATTTATTTTATTTAATTTAAGACTATAGTAGATCAGATTTTAGTTAATATGTAATTTTCGTCCTCTTTTGATTAAGCTTGACTAGAATTGTATTTAAGGCAATTTCCTACCTAGAATAGAATTCTAGTTTATGTATTTTTATAGTATAGTTAGAGATCCTTTTTGGATCAGATTTTAGGCCCTTTTTCTTCATTATTTTCGTGCATATTAAGCACTATAAATAAGGGAACCATATTACTTTGATATTTTAGACATTATTGATTAAATTTGCCTTTGCATACAATTGTCTCCCAAACCTATTTTTGTTTGTTGTTTCGACTAAAAGCAATATTCTTGAAGCTAGAAATTTCAAGTCTTACATCAAGAGAACGTTCTAATTCACATGAGGAATTAGGGTGAATTCACTACCGAGGAGTAACTTGAAGATTCATTTTCATCGTACAAGATATGCTGGTGATTAATCAGGTTGCAAATCACTTCACCAACATCAATCCATCATCATCATCGACGTCTTCCTATCCTCCATCGACGTCCGTAGCCTTTCCAAGTCATCATCCATAGTTCGAGCCAAGTCAAGATCCGTTCAATGTAATTCTCATCTTGAACGTAAGCACACCTAAATCCTAACATATCCTATCTACTCCTAGCCTTTCTTCACCATCACACACGTCCCAAATACCTCCTTTTTCCAGCCATAATTCTCGCCCAAACCAGCTCCCTTGTCTCTTGGATTTTGTGTATTATTTTTGTGTCATCGTCTAGGTATCTTATTTATGTCTAGATTTGTTTGATCATTGTTTTTGAGTTCCTATTGGTTTAATTCATCTTATTTTCGACTTATTTGAATCCTAGAGTAGGATTGAGTCCTTCCAAAGTTGATGTGTTCATTCCTAGAAGTCTTCTGCGCGTTCTCGTATCATGTACAAATTGTCCGGGTTACATCATAAATTTGGCATCAGAGCCACGTCAGCTCTTGTAACGCCCCAAACTACTCCGTTTGGCCACGTCACTTAACATACAATTTACTTATATATATTTTTGTGTGCTTATAATAAAATGAGCGGAAACTTAGGTCAAAAAGCATGACTAGGCATGACGTCATAATTCTAAACGTAAAATTTTCGCGAATTAGCATGCAATCGTCTAACTTATCGGGCTCATAGGTTGTCATAACCCGCCCGTCCAACATCCTAAATCAACATGCAAGTATAGGGTCGACAACATACTTCATACGTAATAGGCTCCAAGGTTGAACGACTCGCCTTTAAATTGTTGCACAATATCAAGTTATATACATGATACCCTATAAAAGATCGGGCTATTCCCATCCCCAATAATCATTGATCATAAGCAAAAATAGTGATCAATGTAATAATAACAATAATAATATGAGTGTTATCAAAAGAAGAGCATGTAAAAAAGATAACACAAGCTTGTGGGGTTCTCTTGTGTTCACAACGCTCCTACTCGGGCTCCGACTCCTCAACCTGAAATTCATTGAATGAATGGGGTGAGTATTTAACAACATACTCAGTGGGGAACACTGAAAACAGTTATAGCTAATTGCACAAGTGAAAATATAACATATGGACTTTTCTTTACATTGTGGAGACTAGTCTCAACCCCGTAGGGTCCAAACATCATGATGCCCCCGTTAATGAACATCTTTGGCCCTGTAGGGATGCCCGCAGACATACTACCCCCCAGGGAGGACATTAACAGGTCTATATTCGATCCCAAAGGATCTCTGCCCCGAAGGGTCTCTTTGTCGATCCCGAAGGATCTCTTTCATTCACCGGTCCGAAGACCCTTCATATTTATACAATCAAAGCACAACAATAACTATAACATTACACGTGTTCACAGTTTAGAGTTACCCCACCTTATAAGACGCTTTCACAATTTTTCAACCTTTGAAATACTTCTTGGCCGTGCACAAGTTGTCCTCCTCGAGCTCCAACACGTCACCTAGCACCCTTTTCAATCATCTTTCATTTTAGACGTCGAGTTATTTAATTAAAGCATGGTTTAGACCAACTCATGCTATACTTTGCTTTAAAGTCTTCAAACATATCCATGTACACAATCATGGATATACAAGCTCATAATATGATTTTGGACTCAAAATACGCATTAAAACTCTTTGAAGCATTTGATCGAACACGTTACGGGCACACATTTATACCACATGCTCATAACTCATTTTAAATCCTTTAGACCCAACATTTCAAATACAAACACCTTCACCCTAGGGTTCTGACATACTTGAAATTCAACCCCAAACAACAATCACAACACCTCCAAACCACATCATCAAAATAAGGGGAAATTAGGGCAAAAACTCTAAACCCTAGCATCAAAGAACCATAGGAATTTGATATAACTTCACATATAGCTTCAAGGAGATAAATAAACCATATGTTTAAGATGTCAAGGCAAGAAGATCAACAAAATTCCAAAATCCTCAAATTTGGATACAAACCCTAGTTTCCAAAACAACAAGAAATGGGTGTTTAATCCCCAAGAATGAGAGTTGTAGAGATTACCTTTGTTGATGGATGATGATGGAAGAATCTACTTCAAAAGATGAAAGATTTGTAGAGAGAAGGGGAAGGAAAATCGCCCATATGGAAAGGAAATGAGGAGGAAATGAATAAGTGTTGTATTTATAGGTAGAAAATCCCCGGACCCGCGCGACCGCGCAGCCCCCGCGACCACGGAACCCCTCTCTTGGCCAACGATCCCCGCGAGCGCGCAGCCCCTGCGGGCGCGCTCGGCCCCGCGAGCGCGCGACATGCCAAAAAGTTGGGGACAAGTGATACATTTCGATACGAATTGGCCAATTGACCTCTTCATATTTCTCCACCATAAAACCATCTTCAAGTCCTTGAACATCTTCGTGCCTCCTGGGTGCACAGAATACGGAGTATTATGAGCTTCTTCAAGAATCTCCTTTCTGAGCTCTTCGTTCTTCGGTACACACAATCTTCCCTCGAAGAGTAACGTGCCATCACTTGCAACGGCAAATCCCTGAATAGAACCCTCCAATGCTCTTTTCTTCATTTTGCACAAGAAAGGATCGTCGACTTGTGCTTCATGAACTCGATCACGAATTAGTGGTCGAACCACTAAGGTTGCTAAAATCCCTTGAGCGGTGTTGGAAGGATCCACCACCTCTAAGTTCATCTTCTCAAACTCCTTGATCAATTGCTCTTGTTTGGTTGGAAGATAGATCTTTCGGCTTAAGGCATCAGCTACGACATTCGCCTTTCCAGGATGATATAAGATCGTACAATCGTAATCCTTCACCAACTCCAACCATCTTCTTTGACGTAGATTCAACTCCTTCTGGGTGAAGAAATACTTCAAGCTTTTGTGGTCGGTGTAGATCTCGCACTTGCTTCCATAGAGATAATGCCTCCAAATCTTCAATGCATAAACCACGGCTGCTAATTCAAGATCATGCGTCGGATAATTATACTCATGCACCTTCAACTGTCTTGATGCATACACTACTACCTTCCCATGCTGCATCAAAACACAACCAAGCCCTTGTTTCGAGGCGTCACTGTAGATGACAAAACCTTCCGTCCCATCAGGAATAGTCAACACTGGGGCTGACACGAGACGTCGCTTCAATTCTTGAAAACTCTGCTCACACCTTTCACTCCATTTGAACTTCTCATCCTTCCTTGTTAATCTCGTCAAAGGACTCGATATCTTGGAAAACCCCTCAATAAATCTTCTATAACAACCTGCTAGTCCTAAGAAGCTTCGGACTTCATTAACATTTGATGGCGTCTTCCAATTGCTAACAGCTTCCACCTTTGACGGATCTACTTCGATTCCATTTGATATCACCACGTGGCCAAGGTATGGCAAAACACATAATCAATTATAATCACCCCGACTTCATCACCATATAACTCGACAAATTTTAATATTAAATGTTATCATATATTATACACTTAGTATAATACCACCGTGCTATGACGTATCGGCTCAAGTGAGACAACCTGCAACAAATCAATGGCACAATATACAAACATACCACATGATTATAATTCAACAATATCAATTCGAAATCATTTTACTAGAATTACAAATTATAATTTAGCAAAAAGGATCGGGGTATCACAGCTCTACTGGTCGTGGTTCAATCCTCCGTGTCAATTTATTACTTACGAGTCAGTTAACGGGTCTATCGAGTTGTAATAGACTAGTGTTCATTGTTAAAAAAAACTTATGATAAAAAAAAGAAAAAAGAAGAAGAAAATACCGAACAAAAAAAGCGTTAAAAAAAGCAAATCCGATAAAAAAAAGGAAGAAAATCAAAATTGATTCTTGATTTACCTTTTGAGTTTGATTTTATTTTTAGTTTTTTCCTCTTAGTACTAGTTCATAGTTGGTAACTAGCTTGTGAGTCTTATTTTATTTTGTAACTTTTCTTCTAGTTTAGTTCTTTTGTTGGTAATTTCTTTTTGAGTTGTGATTCATTTTGGTATTTTCCATCGAGAATCTAGTCTAATTAAGGTATTTAGATTGTGTCACACTAGTGGTACACATATCCAAATCCTTTTCTTTCCTTCTTATTTTTTTATTTCCGTTTTCCTTCCTTTTTTACCCTAAAACACCCAGTTTTCCGGTTTTTATCTTCTCCCTACTAATTTTGCTCCCAAACTTAAATTTTTCTCCATAATACCATTCCGGAAGCGGAACAACGAGATGAACAAAACTCACCGCCTTGCTATGACATAAGCATACTTTTGGCCAAATTCCATCATCTTCGAGGTGAAATTTCCACCAGAAGTCTGAGAGGAGCCGATCTCAAGCAACGGAAGAGTCAATCATCACCACCATATACACACCTATCACATGAGCACCACTACATATACTTGAGAGACATACACAAGGGGTAAAAATTCAGAGAGAAAATACAAGTGATTGTGAGGAATTATGAGGTCCTACACCTTATTTTTCTTTCACGTTTGTTCATTGTTTGCAAGTACACACGGAATCCAAGGACAGTTACAATAAGATGCATCATAAGGCACCCGCATCACCTAATACTCCTATAGACGCAACTTCATCTATGCCACAGCTGTGGGATACCCAGCACCACCATAAAAAGCTGGAGCATAAGCTCGATAGTTCCTTGGCCAAAATGATTGCACAGCTTGAGCTTCTTACTGCTCGAATTCATGTACCACCAATTTAAGGCCAACCTGTATAGCCAGAAGGAGTAGTTCGACAACTAGCAGCAGCTCATCAGCCCGAAATACATGTAGCCAAGCCAGCCAGGGTGAATGCTAGAGTACCACAAGCTCAGCGTCACCAACCTCAAGTGCAGTTTAATGATCCCGATGATCGTGATGCTGAAGAAGATCATGGTGACTTTGCAGAGGAGTTAGATACTGAGTACGATCCATATCAGAGATGTGACCGACCACGTCTGTCCTACAGACAAGTAGCCTAACGTGCAGACTCCGATAGCTTGTTGAACAACATCAAAACAAGCATTCCAGAGTTTGAAGGCCTTCACAATCCTGATCTGTACTTGGATTGGAAACGTAAGGTGGACAAGATTTTCATGTGCTATGAATTTTCAGAGATTAAGAAGGTTCAGTTAGCATATCTGGAGTTTAGAGGCTACGCAGTCTTATGGTGGGAGATGCAGCAGGAGCGACGCTGGCGTGAAAGATATCCTCCCGTCGATACTTAGGAAGAGATGATAGGATTGATGTGTGGCCGTTCATTCCTGTGTACTATAAGAGAGAGCTCGAGAAGAAGCTCAACCAGATCAAACAAGGTACACGATCAGTTGAAGAATACCACAAGGAGCTTGAGACCGCCCTGCACTGAATTGGGAAATAAGAGACCTTGAATGCTACCATTATCCGGTACATTGAAGGCATGAATCCCGACATCTTATGTGAAGTTGAACTCAAGAACTTCACAAGTATAGAAGAGATTGTGCATTACACATCAATTGTGGAGAGATAGCTCAGAGAGGGATGACGGAGATCGCACCAAAGTTCAGCCCCTGTTCAACCCCCATGGAACAAAGATATGAATTCCACATCACCTTCTACCCCTTCTACTGAGCCTACTCGATCTCAAGGTCAGTCCAGACCGCCCAAGTGGCGTTTTGACGGTTTTACCCCGCAGTCTAGCCATATACCCGAGTCTACACCTGCACTGCCTGCAGGGCCGACCTATACACAACCCAATCTACCCAGCCCAGCACCTAATGCAAGCTAGAATTAAGCTAAAGACATCCAGTGCCATAAGTGCCAAGGTTGGGGCCATTTTCAGAACCAGTGTCCGAACCGACGTGTTCTGTTCATCACCAAATAGAATGGGATTGAATCAGCCAGTGAGGATGAGGAACAACCCATAGTTGATGCTAAGAAATAGCCAGAGACACCTCCAGTCGACTCAGATAAAGACGAACCCAAGCTTCCTCATGTTAGTCTTGTGTCTATTCGTAGTCTGAGCATCAATCGTGAAGAGGAGCAGCCGGATCAACGTGAGAACATTCTTTTAACACATGTTGCTATCTAAGACCAGACCTACTCGATGATAATAGACAATGGGAGTATGATCAACGCTATTAGCCAGTATGCAGTTGATAAATTGGCGCTGACCACCATCAAGCATCTGAAGCAGTACAAGTTGTTGTGGCTTACAAATCGAGGAGAGATCAAAATAACGGCTCAGGTAAGTGTCTCATTTTCTATTAGTCAATTTTCTTACTCTGTTGTTTGTGATGTTATTCCTATGGATACAGCATGCATATTTTTAGGTAGACCATGGCAGTTTGACAGATAAGCGGTTCATAATAGCTTTCCGAACACATACACCGTAAAGAGAGATGGACGAACTACTACACAAAAGCCGTTGTCCCCTAAAGCCATTATTGAGGATCAAAGACTTATTCAAGAGAGCTTTAGAGCTGAGAGAGCAAAGGAGGCTACAGCTGCAGCCTGGATGCCACCGACGGTAACCATTCGGCCGAGACCTTCAAGAAGGCCACCGTCCCTCCTTCTTCATCCAATGCAGTCCCTAAACCACCCTTAAAAGATTTCCTTGTGCATGGGAATTCATCAGGATCAGCTACAAAGAAAGAACAAAGTCGCAGCCTATTTATTTCAGTGAAAGGTGTAGGAAAAGCATTAAAAGCAGATTTACCTTTCGTTCTTCTATCTTATAAGAGCAGTGCTATTAATGATGTTTCTTTACCTAGTGTTGTGCAGCCACTTATGGAGGAGTTCACGGATGTGTTCTCGGAAGAGATTCAAAGTGGATTACCTTCAGTTCGTGGGATCAAGCACCAGATCGATATCCAGCCCGGTGCCATCTTGCCAAATTGACCAACATACTGGACATCCCTTGAAGAGACCAAGGAAATCGACAGACAAGTGAAAGAGTTTATTGAGAAGAAGCAGATTCAAGAGTCGATGAGCCCCTACGCAATTCAAGTCATTCTAGTGCCCAAAAAGAACAACGAGTGGAGAATGTACATGGACTGTCGTGCCATCAACAAAATCACAGTGAAGTATCAATTCCCTATCCATAGATTAGATTATATGCTTGATGAATTGTCCGGTTCTAAGATCTTTTCTGATTGATTTGCGTTCTGGTTATTTTCAAGTTAGAATGAATGAAATGGATGAGTGGAAAACAACTTTTAAGACTAAGCATGGTTTATATGAGTGGTTAGTTATGCCTTTTGGTCTCACTAATGCACCAAGCACTTTTATGAGATTAATGAACCATGTTTTGCGTGATGTGATTGGGAAATTTATTGTTGTATACTTTGATGATATCCTGATTTACAGTCATGATGCATAGGTGCACCTAACACACCTTAGGCGCGTTATTGATATTCTGAGATCAACCAAGTTGTATGGAAATTTGCATAAATGCTCTTTTTGTTTAGATGAAGTTATATTTCTTGGTTTTATAGTGAGTATTCGTGGCATTGAGGTTAATCGATCTAAAAGCAAGGCAATTGAAGAATGGCCAACGCCCAATTAAGCATGCTGCATGAGCATTTTTATTAGCCGCATATGAGAAGAGATGTTGAACATGTGTGTAGTAGATGTATTACTTGTCATAGGTCTAACTCTACTTCACATCCTTTTGGTTTATACACGCCCCTACCCGCCCCTAGTTCACCTTGGATTGATTTGTCTATGGATTTTATCTTAGGTTTACCTAGGTTCAGATCGGGTAAGGATTCTGTTTTTGTAGTTGTTGATCAGTTTTCTAAGATGGCTCATTTCATTGCATGTAGAAAAACTGATGATGTTGTGCATATTGCCAATTTATTTTTTGTGCATGTAGTTAGATTACATGGTATTCCTAAATACATTATTAGTGAGAGGGTGACGCGCAGTCGTTTCGCGCTCAAAAATATATTTGTAAACTCCTATGCCCACAGCGAGCGTAGCTAGCCAATGAGCATGGGTCGATCCCACAGAGAGCTGTTGCGATTCTATCTTCAAGTAACCAATCACAAAGGGGGTTTTGGTGTTGTCACTAAACTGAATGTAAATCTGCAAAAGAAACTAAAGAAAATATCAAATAACAAAAGGTTCTGGTATTTGAATTAGAACTTGGTTTAAACATAAAACAACTCGATCATGGGCACACCGATTTTCATGCATGATACATCATCTAGTTATGGTGACCGGATTCCTCTCTGCGTCTCCTCATCCATCCTTTCATTTTAGGTTTAAAAGTGATTCCTCTTCGATTAAACCCCTAACCAGTTACCCACCTCCCGATTCCTCTAAGAGATGTAAGCAAACAAGCAGCAGTGTGCCCTAGACGGACCCAGATCTGTTGTGTTCAACTGATTTCTCTTGTGCCCACAACAACCTATTAATTCCCTTATTACTATATGAACCGATACATAGTCACGATTCGCCAATTCAATTAATAGTGGTGTGTCTTCTTTACCTAACGAGTGATAAGCCACATTGGGCACTTCAGACACACACTCACGTGGAACAAGGCACAAGAATTAACGGAAACTAATCATGCATTACTATGCCCATTTTGGCCTCACGAGTCCAGATTTATGCTCAAACCAATTTCATCATTCAAACGCCAGAATTAAAGATCTAGCCGAGAATGCTAGACATAATTAAAACTGCAGAATTTAAAGACATAAAAATAAACAAGAACTTACTGAATTAGTTAAGTAGAACTCGACTCCAACGTCGATAAAACATAAACATAACATAAGTCCCGAAGGTATAAGACCTTTCGGATTATTTTGCTGCCTAAGCAGCGTACTGGAAATAAAATGCGGAAAAGTAAAATGTAGAAATGTTTATGACTCTCTAAAGCTTGTTTTTCCAGAGACTAAACTTGTTTAAATAGTTGCATTTTCGAGTAGAGTTTCCCCCATAAGCAGGGGTCTTCTGCTGAAATTTCGGAACGGCGTGCCCTCACTGGCCTTGACTGGATAAGCTTCAGCTTTAATAAATCCATATTTTTTAGGGATTGCTCTTATCTCCTTTGATTGCGCTTATCTCTTCATCTGAGCTTATCTCTTCTTCTGAGCTTATCTCTTTGTTGCAGCACCTTCCAAGAGTCCAACTTAGCTCCAACTCTCATTCGGATATGTAGCTATCTTCCACCAGCTCTCCTTTCAACTGAATCCCGAGTTTCACTAGAATGCCCATTCTGCCCTGTGGTCGAGTCTGTGCGAGTACTGTGGGCACGGCATTGTCTGTCAGCTCCATCTGTATCTGATATGCCCACTTCACCGACCGAATGTGGGATGGATACTGAGGACGTCCCCTGTGCCTCTGATGAACATATGTGCGAGATAATCATGAATATTTGGGCATAAAATGCCCCTTCCACCAGACTCGACTCTAGAAATGCCCTTTGACCGCAACCTGGTTCTTTTCGACTCAATACACACTAAAAAGGACATTTATAAGGGATAAAATACCCAAAAAAACACGAAATAAATGGACTTATCACACCCACACACTTTAAGCATGATTGTCCTCAAGCATGGGGTGCAATGTATCCAGAAAAACAAAAGAAAATAAAAGAGAAAAGAAACAGACTCAAGACACAAGCATGCAAACTGTTAGTCCGTGTGGGCACATCAGAAATAATCCAACAAAAATTGCAAAGTTTCAGCATACCTAAAATAGGTCAAATATGAGTTTTAGATTGGTGTTCCTCACAGACTCTCTTCACTCAGTGTATGCTCTCATTTCGGCTGTAATTTTATGCAAATTCGTCCCATAAGTTTGTCAAAGTTCTGCTGTTCATTCTCTAGAAACCATGATGCATTAGTATCAATAGGGCTTTTTAGGCTACAGTTGGGCATTTTAAGTGGGAGGGGTTTTTATTGATTGTACAGACCCCTCCCCAGCTCCTTTCTATTCTCTACCCTTCTGTGCCCTGTTCAGGCACTGAATCTTTCTTCTTTTGGGCATTCTAAACACTTAGAACTCGGGGGATTTTTATTCAGACTTTTTTTTTCTTTTTCTAATCACTTTTTTTTTCACTTTTTTTTTAATTAATTCATCCTCCTGTCTTTTCTGGCCCTTCATATATATGCCTTCCCAGAAACAACTCTGCCTTACCCATTTTTCTTTTCAGGTTTTACAATGCCCTGGGCTAAGTATAAACCATTCCAAAACAAAATCGTCTAGGGCATTTCATAAGCTCAAAGGGGGTGCAAGGGCTGTGTCATTGGTGGGAGTTATTTATTTCAGTGGTTCAGCAAAACATGGCCTATCTCATCTATATATGCATCAATAATTCCCAGAATTAAACACAGAACAGAGGCAAATTCTAGAACATCATTAGCACAGAATTGTTCACACTCATGAATGAAAGAAAAACTGTAAAATTGAAGCATACAGCATATAGGCTCAAGTCTCACAGGGCATGCTAAAATTCGTTCGCCATCCCTATCTTAATTGGGCATGCTGATTTTTCTGTAAAGCAATTAAAGTTGGATCATCACGTGAAATGTCCACACAGACTCACAGAATAGCATGCTTTGACTCAACTACCCACCCACACACTTTGCAACTTGCAAAGTGTGGACACAGACTCAAACAACAAGACAACAAAGAAAACAGAACAAATAAAAAAAACAAAAACTAAACAAAACCTAATCTAAAGGACAGAAAGAACCAGGTCAAGCGGTTGCAGGCGTTGGGTAGGAGAACCCAACATGCTTGAAATAGGCCTTCAGGGCTGCTTCGATTCGGGTCAGTATTTCGTTGGTCTGGAACTGGGCATTCTCTATCAACTCTTGTCTCCTCATGATCACTGCGACTGGGTGCTCCCTCTGTGGTGCCTTCCCTGCTGGTGGTTTCTTCGATGTACCTGCCATAGCTAAAAGCATGCTTGAGGGGTCTGCCCCCGGCACAAAGAAAACAGGCTTCCCATCCTCATCGTCAACCACATCTTGCATTCTCCTTAGGCAATTAAGATCAAAATACTCACAGGGGAGGGGGGGTTAAATCAGTATCATGCAAATCAAGGAGCCTATGTCTAACAGCAAGCTGGGTGATTAACTGGGCACAAGAGATACGATGCCTAGGGTGTGTTTTGATTTCTCGAAAATGTGCAATGGCCACAGAACCAAAATTGATTCTAATTTTGTGCACCATGCACCACAAAATGAACAGCTCCTGATTGGTGATTGAATTTGAGCTATCCTTTCGGCCGAAAAAATTATAGGCCAACACCCTATGGTAGAATCTCAAGGCATCATTGTTTAAACAATACCCCTTTGTGGATCCGCTTTGAAAAACAGACCCATCCCCAATATCTACCCATTTTGCATTGACTCCTTCTGCAGAGTCGGGCACTACAGTCACGGCATCGACATACTCCTCCTCCTGGAGGCCTAAGTATGTCACGATGCGCAACAACATATTCAAATCATCAGCAGACAAAGAATAACTCCTACCCATCATTTTAAAAGACAAAACCCTGGTGGATGTAGCAGGCTTGTTCACAGCTTTGATTTTCAAGTTTTGGACAAAATCACGAGATAACGACGGAAAAATCACACACTCTATATCTAAAAAACATTCCCAACCAATTGCAGAAAACAAATCCCTTACCTCCTGCTCTATACCAAGAGCTGCAAGCGTCTCATGGTGGACTCCTTTTGAGTTGATGATGCCCCTGACTGGTGACGGGCCACTGCTGGGCTTACTTGGTGTGGGGCTCCCCACCCCTCTGCCTCTTTTAGGCACAGGGGCTGAAGTGCCCTCTTCAACCTTCCTCTTCCACGAAGAGGCCTCTCTAGCCAACTTGGCTCCGGCTTTCATACCAACAGATTTCCCCACCCTTCGCCTGGGTGAGGAGTACTCCAAGGGCTCTTTAGAGCCTGCTTGCGTTTGGGAGGGCGCACTGGGCTCCTGCTGCTCCTTCTGTTCTTCGGTATCCCCTTGCTGGGACACCTCTGGCTCGGTTGGCTCTGGAATGGGCTCTTCAACCTTTCTTTTCCCTTTTTCCTTCTCTAGTGCCCGCTTCTTGATGTCAGCGGGTGCCTCGTCCTCCTCTTCAAATAGCGGTACCTTCTACCGTTGGGCTTCAGCCTCAATGTCTTCAATCTCGGTTAAGTATTTGTCCAAATCGGTGTCTCTGTCTCCTTCCTCTTCAGTTTCTTCTCTCCCTTCAACTTCATCTCCTTCCTCTTCGTCTTCCAAGTCCTCGATCTCCACCGACGGCACAGGAGTCGGAGCCTTAATGGGTTTCTTAGCTTTCTTCTTTTCAGCCCCTTTCTTCGGCCTTGGCTCAGGCTCTTTAGTAGCCTCTTCTTCCTGCATGCCCTCTGTAGTCGCCTCAGCATCTTGCTGCTCCGTTTGAGTTGGAGTAGCGGAGCTTTCTTCCGTAGCCTCGACTTTAGGCGTAGGCTCCTGTTCCAGTGGGGTCTCCTTGGGAAGCTTACTCGAAGTGGCTGCTTCAGACGCAGCCTTCCCCTTGGGTTTGGCAGAGGGTTTCTTCACGACTTTCATTGGAGAGGGCTCTTCAGAGACAGCGAGGGTCTCGAAATCCAGGCGTGTCTTAGGTCCAGCTTTTGGTGCGACCTTCTTGCCTCTTGTCTTTGCCATTATTGGGCTTTTTTGAAGGTTTTCAGAAATTAGGGTTGCAGAAGAAAATCGACAGAGAAGGTTCTGATTTTTGCATAAGGCGAGTGAGAGTGATAGTGGAGATTTTGTGGGGTAAGGTTTTTATATTAAAGGGATCACTATTCATGATTTCACTTGTGACTCTCCAACTTCCTTAGGAGTCTCCTGGATTAGTATGACCTATGTTAATGGATAAGCCTTATCCCTAAAAAATCGGAACATATCTTATCTCTCCAGAGTGCCTCACTTCAAAATCCTTATTTCCAAGGGATTTATTTTATCTTCATCTTTCTCTCTCATTATCTAAACCTGCAAACACCATGCTTATCCAAAACAAGCGTAAAATTGCTCCCTAAGCTAGTTTAATTAACTGGAAAACTTATTAAAAATAAATAGAAATGACTTAAGACAAGAAAACACCTAGGTTGCCTCCCAGTAGCGTCCCAGTTATTATCGTGGGCACGACATCACCCCAGATCAGGCGTAAGTGGGCTCCGCGAGCCAGATCACTGTGACATCTTCATCAGAGTGCCCCAGGTAAGCTTTCACACGGTGGCCATTCACTTTGAAGCACCCTCTAGTATCGGGGTTTATCAGCTCAATTGCCCCATTCGAGCATTCTGCATACACTTCAAATGGACTAACCCACTTGGTCCTCAGTCCTCCTCCCATAAGCTTGAACCTTGAATGGTACAAAAGTACTTTCTGTCCTGGGATGAATCTCTTCCTTCGAATTACTTGATCATGGAGCCTTTTCATCTTTTCCTTGTATAGCACCGAATTATCATAGGCCTCCATTCTCATTTCTTCCAGCTCTTGAATTTGAAATTTCCTGAAATGCCCAACAGCGTCAGGATCCATATTCAGCTTCTGAAGTGCCCATCGTGCTTTGTGTTCCAACTCGACAAGTAGATGGCAACACTTCCCAAATAACATCTTGTATGGGGACATCCCAATTGGAGTCTTGAATGCAGTTCAGTATGCCCACAGGGCATCTTCTAGATGAACACTCCAATCTTTTCGGTTCGGGGCCACAACCTTCCCAAGAATGGCTTTGATTTCTCGATTTGAGACTTCAGCTTGGCCATTTCCTTGAGGATGGTAAGGTGTGGTGACCCTATGGTGAACCCCATACTTCTTTAATAATCTTTCCAGTGTTTGGTTGCAAAAATGGGTCCCTTGATCACTGATGATGGACCTGGGCACACCAAACCGACTGAAAATGTGGGATTTCAGAAATGCGGCTACTACTCTTGCATCATTGGTAGGAGTAGCCTTTGCTTCTACCCATTTAGACACATAATCAACTGCCAGGATAATGTATTGGTTCCCTCTCGAATTTGGAAAGGGTCCCATAAAATCCACTCCCCAAATATCAAAAATCTCCATTGGCATGATTGGCGTCATGGGCATTTCATTTCTTCTTGTAATGTTCCCTATCCTCTGGCATTGGTCACACCTTCTGCAGACGTTGTGGGCATCCTTGAATATTGTGGGCCAAAAGAACCCACAATCCAAAATTCTTCTCCCTGTTCGGTTTGGTCCGAAAGGCCCTCCGCAAGCATAATTGTGACAATGCTTTAGAATTTCATCTATCTCCTCATCGGGAACACATCTTCTGATGATTTGATCAGCACATCTTCTCCATAGATTAGGGCAATCCCATACCTCAGTTTATTTTTCTGGTACCTTGAGTACCCAATAGGCATCTCCTCAGACTCTAGGTAGTTCACTATATCCGTATACCAGGGTGCTAGTGTGACCCTTGCTGAATATAAATGCTCATCAGGGAAATGATCGGCAATGGGCATTTCGTCGCCTTTCTCATTCAGCACCCGGCTTAGATGGTCAGCTACCAAGTTCTGTGCCCCACTCTTATCTTTTATATCGATATCAAACTCTTGTAAGAGTAAGATCCACCTAATTAGTCTTGGTTTCATCTCTTTCTTGGCCATCAAGTGCCTTAGGGCACCATGATCCGTATAGACAATGCTCTTTGCTCCCAAGAGATAAGATCGAAACTTCTCAAATGCAAACACTACTGCCAATAGCTCCTTTTCAGTAGTGGTGTAATTACACTGTGCCCCATTCAGAGTCTTGGAGGCATAGTAAATTACATGGCTTTCCTTTCCTCTCTTCTGACCGAGTGCCGCGCCCACAGCGTAGCCACTGGTGTCACACATAATCTCAAAGGGCATTTCCCAATCTGGTGGTTGAATGACTGGTGCCGTGACCAGTTGCTTCTTCAGAAAATTGAATGTCTTCTTACACTCTCCATCGAATTCAAAGGGAGCATCTTGCTGCAATAAGTGGGTAATAGGCTGGGCAATTTTTGCAAAACCCTTAATGAATCCAGCATGCCCCAAGAATCCTCTCACTTGCTTCACCGAGATGGGATATGGCAGTTTCTCAATTATATCCACTTTAACTTTATCAACCTCAATGCCCCTCTCGGAAATCACATGTCCCAGTACAATGCCCTCTCTGACCATGAAATGACTTTTTCATAGTTCAGCACTAGGCATTTGTCCACCCAACGCTGCAACACTTTCTCCAAATTGTCTAAACATTGATCAAAGCAGCTCCCATACACGGTGAAGTCATCCATGAATACTTCAATGCAGTTTTCGAGCAAATCAGAGAATATGCTCATCATACATCGCTGAAATGTGCCAGGA
This sequence comes from Perilla frutescens, assembly GCA_026008535.1. Taxonomy (NCBI): domain Eukaryota; kingdom Viridiplantae; phylum Streptophyta; class Magnoliopsida; order Lamiales; family Lamiaceae; genus Perilla; species Perilla frutescens. Next base: position 23,155,655 of record BRKX01000009.1, on the reverse strand, counting down.
GCATTGTAGAGGTCAAAGGGCATTCTACGATAGGTAAATGTGCCGAATGGGCACGTGAATGTTGTTTTCTCCTGGTCCTCTTGACTTACTACAATTTGCATGTATTCTGAATATCCATCCAAGAAACAAAAGAACTTGTTTCCTGCAAGTCTTACCAACATCTGGTCAATGAACGGAAGTGGGAAATGATCCTTCCGCATGACCGTGTTCAGCTTCCGGTAGTCAATGCAAACTCTCCAGCCAGTTTGCAGTCGTGTGGGCACAAGCTCTCCTTTCTCATTTTTCACAACTTGAATGCCCGACTTCTTGGGCACAACATGGATTTGACTGACCCACTTGCTATCTGAAATCGGGTATATGATGCCCTGGTCCAGAAGTTTAATTATCTCTTTTAGCACCACATCCTTCATCACTGGATTGAGCTTTCTTTGTGGATCACGAACGGGTTTTGCATCATTTTCCAACAATATTTTGTGCATGCAAACCGTTGGGCTAATGCTCTTTATATCTGCCAATGTCCATCCGAGTGCCTCCTTGTACAGTCTCAACAATCTCAAAAGGCGATCCTCATCAGCTTGATTCAACCCCGCACTTATGATTACAGGGGGAGTCTCATTATTCCCTAAATAGGCATATTTCAGATGCCTTGGCAATGCCTTCAACTCCAGCATAGGTGCTTTGATAATAGAAGGCATTAGCTTATCATCGTTCCTCCGAATGGGCACACCATAGTCCACACATCCTTGTGGCATTTCTTCCAATGAATACAACATCATAATTCCATCCCTTATATCATCATCCTTGTCCAGGGCATCCTGGTCATTCAATCTATCCCACAATGCCCATTCCACCAGTTCTCTATTGCTCACCATGGATAAAGTAGAACGGCTCGGAGAATGAAATGTGTTCACAAAATTACAATTCTCTGTATCCGGGGGGTGCTTCATGGCTTCAAAAATGTTGAACGTCACCTTCTCCCCATCAAACTCACACGTCAGTGTGCCCTTGTCCATATCAATCTTGGTTCGAGCTGTCTTTATGAAAGGCTTTCCCAGCAACAAAACTGAAGATTTTGAAGTCGCTGTGCCCATGTCAAGCACATAAAAATCTGCTGGGAAAATAAACTCGTCCACTTTGACCAATACATCTTCAATGAGGCCTTCTGGATAAACATTAGATCGATCAGCTAGTTGAATGACCACACGGGTCTCCTTCAAAGGTCCAATCTTCAATTCTTTGAACACCGACAGGGGCATTACGTTAATTGATGGCCCCAAATCCAGCATGGCCTTTTCAACTTTTCTGTCTCCAATTATGCAAGGGATCATGAACATCCCTAGATCATCACACTTCTTGGGTAACTTCCTTTGTATCACAGCCGATACATTCTCCCCAACTAGGAACCTTGCATCGTCATTGAATCGCACCTTTCTGGTACAAAGTTCCTTTAGAAACCGGGCATACCGCGGCACTTGTTTGATTGCCTCAATCAGTGGAATGTTGATCTCCACCTTGCTCAATACTTTTAGCATCTCCCTGGTTTCCTCTTCTCTTCTATTCTGTGCCAATCTCCCTGGAAATGGAGGTTTCCGTCTTTCTGAAGTGGGCATCTTGGCAGATTGCTTCACTTCCGGGATGGCCACAGCATCAGTCTGCTCAGCTTCTTGTGCCTTGTCTTCTGTGGGAATTTTTTCCACTTCTTCCTCCAAGGGCACATCGTCCTTCTCTTCTCTTGGCCTGACCATCTCCGGAAGCTCTTTTCCACTCCTCAATGCTATTGCATTCACTTGTTCTCTCGGATTCTCGACCTGGGAAGGCAGCTTTCCATTTTTCTCCTCCATCTTGTGCATGGCTTGAGCCAATTGATTTATTTGTTTGCTCATGTGCGAGAGACCAGCTTGAGTCTCTTGCTTAAACTTCTCATTCTCCTTAGCCATAGCAAACACAAGATCTTCTGGCCTTTGCTTCCTTTTCTCCTCTGGTGGTGGCAATGGGCGTCCAGGATGCCCATCCTCCGGCCTTCTCTATCTGAAATTTTCATGGTCTCTCCAGCCAGGATTATAGGTCTGGAAATGGGGATCATATCTTCTGGAATGCCCATTCTGGCCACCTATAGCATTCACTTCTTCCATTTCATCTTGTAGAGTAGGGCATTCATCCGTGAAGTGAGATACGCTTTTGCATACCCCACAAGGTATGGGCTTCCTCGCCATGCTTGCTCCAGACAAGATTTTTTCAATCTTGTCGCACCATCTATCAATCGTGCTATCCTGGTCCAGTGCCCTTTCTGTTTCACTTACAACCCGAATGCCCTCTCCACTGAAGTCTCGGTTGTCTTCAGCCATTTCTGTGAGAATTCTGAATGCTTCTACAGGCTGTTTGTTCAAAATGGATCCTCCACATGAGGCATTCACGATTGTCCTCTCATGTGGTCTCAATCCTCCGATGAAATACTGAATCAAATCGTGTTCAGTAATCTGGTGCTGTGGTCATTTTCGCCAGCATCGCCTGGAATCTTCCCCAATAGTCATAGAAACTTTCGTTAGTTCCCATCTTCAGGCTCCCTATCCTTCTTCTCATTTCTTGCACTCTGGATGCTGGGAAATATTTTTCCAAAAACTTATGTTGAAGTTGTCTCCATGTGGTCACAGCGCCAGTGGATAATGTGTACAACCAGTCTCATGCCCCATCTTGAAGGGTGAAAGGGAACGAGACCAACCGCACATACTCTTCTCATCCATGGTCAGATGGTTGAGTTTGGCCAACCATCTCAAAATCTTGCAAGTGCCTTTGTGGATCCTCTCCAGGAATTCCGTGGAACTTTGGCAAGATTTGGATAAAGTTTGCGTGAATATCCCAGTTCTGAGTCACAGCTGGGAGTGTAATGCCCATTGGGTGCAGATTCATGTTGGTTGGGAAGACCAACTGCCTTAAAGTCCTGTTATCATCCGCGTTGCCATTCGCGGCATTTCCATTTGCGGCCATGTTGATGTTGTGGCCGTTCTTAAACTATCCTTCCTCCTCGTGCCCTTCGTCTCTTTGATCTTCTTGATCCTTTGGTGGTGGTGTGGGCTCACGAGGTCTATTTGCTGCTTGGCGTGCCCTCTTCACTGCTGCCCTATTTTTTCTCGAAGTCTTCTCTATCTCCGGATCGTACAATAGAGTCTCCTCTGAAGAGCCCATGGACATCAACTTCCAGGCTCACCAATTATGGAAGATAAAATCCCTAGAAACCAGCTCCACGGCAACGGCGCCAATTTTGACGCGCGGTCGTTTCGCGCTCAAAAATATATTTTTAAACTCCTGTGCCCACAGCGAGCGTAGCTAGCCAATGAGTATGGGTCAATCCCACAGAGAGCTGTTGCGATTCCATCTTCAAGTAACCAATCACAAAGGGGGTTTTGGTGTTGTCACTAAACTGAATGTAAATCTGCAAAAGAAACTAAAGAAAATATCAAATAACAAAAGGTTCTGGCATTTGAATTAGAACTTGTTTTAAACATAAAACAACTCGATCATGGGCACACTGATTTTCATGCATGATAGGTCTTCTAGTTATGGTGACCGGATTCCTCTCTGCGTCTCCTCATCCATCCTTTCATTTTAGGTTTAAAAGTGATTCCGCTTCGATTAAACCCCTAACCAGTTACCCACCTCCCGATTCGTCTAAGAGATGTAAGCAAACAAGCAGCAGTGTGCCCTAGACGGACCCAAATCTGTTGTGTTCAACTGATTCCTCTTGTGTCCACAACAACTCATTAATTCCCTTATTACTATATGAACCGACACACAGTCACGATTCGCCAATTCAATTAATAGTGGTGTGCCCTCTTCACCTAACGAGTGATCAGCCACATTGGGCACTTCAGACACACACTCACGTTGAACAAGGCACAAGAATTAACGGAAACTAATCATGCATTACTATGCCCATTTTGGCCTCACGAGTCCAGATTTATGCTCAAACCAATTTCATCATTCAAACGCCATAATTAAAGATCTAGCCGAGAAGGCTAGACATAATTAAACTGCAGAATTTAAAGACATAAAAATAAATAAGAACTTACTGAATTAGTTAAGTAGAACTCGACTCCAACGTCGATAAAACATAAACATAACCTAAGTCCCGAAGGTTTAAGACCTTTCAGATTGTTTTGCTGCCTAAGCGTACTGGAAATAAAATGCGAAAAAGTAAAATGTAGAAATGTTTCTGAGTCTCTAAAGCTTGTTTTTCCAGAGACTAAACTTGTTTAAATAGTTGCATTTCTGAGTAGAGTTTCCCCCACAGGCGGGGGTCTTCTGCTGAAATTCTGGAATGGCGTGCCCTCGTTGACCTTGACTGGATAAGCTTCAGCTTTAACAAATCCCTATTTTTTAGGGATTGCTCTTATCTCCTTTGATTGCGCTTATCTCTTCATCTGAGCTTATCTCTTCTTCTGAGCTTATCTCTTTGTTGCAGCACCTTCCAGGAGTCCAACTTAGCTCCAACTCTCATTCGGATATGTAGCTATCTTCCACCAGCTCTCCTTTCAACTGAATCCCGAGTTTCACTGGAATGCCCATTCTGCCCTGTGGTTGAGTCTGTGCGAGTACTATGGGCACGGCATTGTCTGTCGGCTCCATCCGTATGTGATATGCCCACTTCACCGACTGAATGTGGGATGGATACTGAGGACGTCCCCTGTGCCTCTAATGAACATATGTGCGAGATAATCATGAATATTTAGGCATAAAATGCCCCTTCTACTAGACTCGACTCTAGAAATGCCCTATGACCGCAACCTGGTTCTTTTCGACTCAAAATACACTAAAAAGGACATTTACAAGGGATAAAATGCTCAAAAAACCACGAAATAAATGGACTTATCATAGGGATTCCAAGTTTTTAGCACATTTTTGGCGAGTTTTGTGAGGTAAATTAGGGACTAAGTTATTGTTTTCTACTGCATGTCACCCACAAACCGATGGTCAAACTGAGGTTGTGAATTGCACTTTAGGCACACTACTTAGGTCTTTAATTAAAAACAATTTAAAGTCGTGGGAAGAGTGTTTACCTTACGCTGAATTTGCATATAATCGTGTGGTACATTCTTCTACTAATATGTCTCCTTTTGAGGTTGTTTATGGATTTAATCCATTAACACCTACTGATTTGTTACCTTTACTTGTTGAGCATCTAACAAGTGTTAAAGGTTTGAGAAGAGCTGAGCAAGTTAATGAGATACATGAGAGAGTGCGTCCTCATATTGAGCACAAAGGGAAGCACACGGTCGAATCCAGAAATGTGCGATGCAAGCCAGTGATATTTCAGCCCGGAGATCGCGTTTGGATTCATCTGAGTCACGGACGATTTCTGAATCTGAGGAAGTCCAAGTTGTCGCAACATGGAGACGGTCCTTTTGATACGACCTGAGTTGAGGAAGGACTTGACCTAATTAGGGTGCCTGAGGGACCGGTGACTGGAGCCAAGAGGTTTAAGGAAAGCCTCAATGGATTCATTCAAGAGGTCTGGAGCCAAGAGTTGTCCAAATGACCCGTGGAGGGAGAGGACACGAGCAACCAGTCACGCCCGTTGGCGTGAGCTACAGCGTGTTCCAGATTGATGAGTTTCTATGTTTTGTTCCCTATTTAACATAGGATTTTATTTATGGATTATTTATTTTGAGCCCAACTATATAAGGGTGCTTCTTTTATATATCAGAATGGTTGATTTATAATATAATTTTTATTTATGAGTTATTTCTCTCTGGAGAATTCTCTCTTTCTCACGCACACACCGTGGGAGTTTCATTGACTTATCAAACATTCATTCCATAACTGTTTGTGACGTCACTACCATCTTCGAGTTTGCGCTTTTAATTAATCGCGGGTTACGGATCCAATTAGTTCGTAGTTCAATATCGTTGTGAGGCTAGGGTTCGAGATTTCTCCCAAATCTACCTTTGTAACCTGATACTCTTAGGAGGATCGCATCAAGTGGTATCAAAGCTTCGACTTTATATCAGGTTCCAATTTTATCTCGTATTTTATTTTTGATTTAGTTTCTGTAAATTTTCTTGCCTATTTAAAAAAAAAGAGCAAAAGTCGAAATCAGCACAAAAAAAGAGAAAAAAAAATGCTGATTTAAAGAAAAGGAGAATAAAAATGCAGGAATTTTTTTTGCCATTTCGTTGATTTTCGTTTTGTTATTTGGGTTCCCGGAGGCTTATAGAATGTACTTAGAAAAGTTGAAAAATTTTCGTGAAATTTCAAATTTTTTTGAATTTTCTGTAGAAAATTTTGGTCATTTTGTGGTACTGATATATATTGTTTGGGAAGCTGTATTTTGGTGTTTGGGAGTGAATTGAGTAATTTGATATTAAAAAAAAAGATAAAAAAAGAAAATTGTTGGTGACATTGTTAGTACTGCTTGGATAAGTTGTTCTAGTCTTATTTGGTGTGGTTGTGAGATTGGTGAATTTCTGTGGAGAGAAATTGGAGTGGTAAAAGGCAGAGAGGTGAGATCAATCGAGCGATGAAAGCCAAATTGAGTGATACACAAGAGCGTACACATGAGAGAGAGCTAGATCATTGTGTAGGATCCGTTACTTTTCTTTTCTCGTTTGTTTTGCATTTTAATTATTTTGTTCTTTTCTTTTGATTACAGCAGCAGTTGTATTTGAGTAAAAAAAGCAAGTAAAAAAAAAGAGAAAACCAAAAAGAGTCGATTATGTCTAACAAATCTGCAGGTACCATAGATAAGTCAGAGAAGGCAGCAGAGGCCAGAGGGGACGTAATCCAGAATTTTGATCCCAAATCTACAATTGAAGTCATACAACAACACATGACAAGGTTGTTCCGAACTGAGTTGATTGCATTGAACAAGAGACTGGATAGTTTGGAGAATTCAGTACAGGAGAAGACTCAGCAAGGTGGACGAAGCAGAAGAGGAGGCAGAGGCGGCCGAGTGGAAGCTAGGCAATACCTACATGTAGAGAGGGAAAGAGGAGGATATTATGATTCCTATAGTGAAGACTATGAAGAGGAAGATAGAGCTTCTACAGCAGGAGGACGGAGGCATGAGAAAAGCCGGAATCGAGAAGATGATCATCTAGGAAACATCAAGATGAACATCCCATCTTTCCATGGGAAGAATGACCCGACAGCCTATCTTGAATGAGAGTGTAAGATGGAGATGCTGTTCGATTGCCACAACTATTCAGAACTTAAGAGAGTGAAGCTGGCAGCAGTCGAGTTCTCAGATTACGCACTAGTATGGTGGGAATAGTTGACAACCTCTAGGCGGTGAAATGGAGAACCACCAATCAACACGTGGACTGAGATGAATGCCGTGATGAGAAGACGGTTTGTACCGAGGTACTACTACCGAGAGCTACACACTAAGCCTCAAACTTTGAGGTAAGGCTCAAGTAGCGTAGATGAGTACTTCAAGGAGATGGAGATAGCCATGATTCGGGCTAATGTGGTAGAAGATGATGAGGCGACCACAGCTAGATTCTTAGCCGGGCTAAATAGAGAGATAAGAGACACATTGGAGTTGCAACCATATGTGGACTTGAATGATGTAGTGCAGTTAGCGGTCAAGGTAGAAAACTAGCTCAAGATGAGGGGTAGCCAGAATTGAGTCGGTTCATCTAATTGGAGGCAAAATTAGAATACCAACAAACCTCCATGGAAGATGAACCAAGGAAAGAAAGAGGAGAAACAACCTTTCTCCAAACCAAAAACCGAGACACCTATCACACCTAGTTCTAACAACTCGGAGTCATCTGCAAATCAAAATCGGGGCATCAAGTGTTTTAAGTTTCAAGGTAGAGGACATATATCCAGCCAATGTCCAAACCGGAGGGTGGTGATTTTGAAAGACAGTGGTGAGATCATGACTGAAGATGAAGCATCGGATAATGAGATGCCTGCCTTGTCAGGAGGGTCAAGTGATGAAGAGTATGCAGCGCTTGCAGCACTTACTTTGGTGGCAAGAAAATCATTGAACTTGCATACCAAAAGTGTAGAGAAGGAGCAGCGAGAGAACATATTCCATACCCGATGCTATATTCTAGACAAGGTATGTAATATGATCATCGATGGGGGGAGCTGCACCAATATAGCAAGTGTGGTGATGGTGACCAAACTGGGACTTCCAGTTTTGAAGCATCTGAAGCTATACAAGTTGCAGTGGCTGAATGACAGTGGAGAGACGAAGGTGAACAAGCAAGTTCGAGTTCCCTTCAGAATTGGGAAGTATGAGGATGAGGTATTGTGCGACATCGTGCCAATGCAAGCTGGGTACATTTTGTTAGGGCGTCTATGGCAATATGATCGGTGAATGAAACACGATGGCTTCACCAATAAGTACTCATTTGTACTTAATCAGAAGATGGTGACACAATCACCTCTTACACCATCCCAAGTGTGTGAGGATCAAGTGAAACTACAGACGGAGGCTGATTTGATGAAGAATGAAGGAAAGGGAGGAAAGAGTGGAAAGGAGGTTGTCCACCATTCCTATTTTGCAATGGCAAGTGATCTAAAGTGGGCCATGCAAAATGAGCAGCCGATGTATCTGTTGGTCCGTAAAGACGTGTTGCTGAATACTAACCAACTTAACCAATCTTTTCCTAGTTCTGTGATGTCTCTTTTGCAAGAATACGAAGATGTCTTTCCTGAAAAGATGCCACTGTATTTACCACCAATTTGTGGGATCGAGCACCAAATCAACTTTATTCCCGGTGCCACCTTACCAAACTTACCCGTTTATTGGTGTAACCCCGAGGAGACCAAAGCGCTAGAATGGCAGATTCATGTGCTGTTGGACAAAGGCTAAGTACGGGAGAGTTTGAGTCCTTGTGCGAGTCGTGTTTTACTCATGCCCAAGAAGGATACTTCCCTAAGGATGTGTGTCGACTGTCAAGCCGTCAACAACATAACGGTAAAGTATCAACATACTATTACCCGATTAGATGATTTGCTAGATGAACTGCATGGTGCTTTTGTATTTTCTAAAATTGACTTGAGGAGTTGATGAGATTGCGACCATGCCAACCAAGGAAGAACAAATGCCCCATGGAAACCACAAATGGATTGCTATGTTGTCCATTGAAGATGAAGAAAATTAAAGCATGATTAGAGTTTTAGAAGGCAGTCGGTATGGGCATACCGACTACGTGTTGAAGTTGAAGCCCAAGAAGATTAAGGCATGAAAGTGGTGAGTTTGGGCAGCCCATTAAGGAGTCCTACACGCCATCTTGAAGGCCCAAATCCAGTTGGCAATTACCTTGTTTAGAATTTTATACAAGGTAGAACTCTTTTATTTGCCTTAGAATTTTCGTCCATGTTGGACTTTTTATTAGACTTTTTTTCATCCATAGCTTAGTATATATAGGAGAACATTATGTTATTTTCAGTTCAGACGTTGATTAATATTTGAAGTTTATTTTCAATTGTCTCACGATCCATCGGTTGATCACCTTTTAAACTTTTATTGTTTTTGGTTCAAAAGCAATACTCTTTAGATCCAGCAAATCTAAAGGTTTACTTCAAGGTTCTTTCAAGTTCTTCAAGTTCACGGGGGAATCGTTACCATCCGAGGAGTATTAATATTGCATTCGTGGGATTCGATTCTACGGGTCCGAATTGATAAAAATCACGTCACAAGACTGTCATACCTTCACCAACGTTCACCATCATCACTTCATCGTAGTTTATCCCAAAACTCATCCATCAACCCTAGCCCTAAATCTGCCTACCCGTTCCTTTACCCTATTTAATTAGTTTTTGTGTTTTGTCTTACTTATGTCACAATTCTAGATATTCTAAGTGTCTTAATTATCGAGTCTATTTTAGTTTATATTCAAGTCATTTTCTTCGTGTTTTAGTCATTTATATCGTATAGTTAGTCGGGTTGAATCCTTCATTCCGCTGACATTGTTCGAGTCCTTTAGAAGTCTTCCGCTTGCGTATCATTGTGACTTAGATTATTTATCTAGGTTACATCAGGAGTGGGTACCATCAGATTAGAATTAAAGAGGGGGATGAATGGAAAACAGCATTTATAACAAAATTAGGATTGTATCAATGGTTGGTGATGCCGTTTGGTGTAACGAATGCTCCAAGTACTTTTATGCGTCTAATGAACCATGTACTATGTGATTTTATTGGTAGATTTGTAGTGGTTTATTTTGATGATATTTTGATATATAATAAAGATGAAGTTGAACATGTTGAGCATTTGAGATGTGTTTTAGATGCCTTACGGAAAGAACAATTATATGATATCCTTAAGAATGCACCTTTTGCACAGACGAAGTTGTGTTTCTTGGTTTTGTTGTTAGTTCAGATGGTGTACAGGTGGATGAAGAAAAAGTTCGAGCCATTAGGGAGTGGCCGACCCCCACCACTTTTGGAGAAATCCGGAGTTTCCATGAGCTTGCGAGCTTTTATCGGAGATTTATACCACATTTCAGCTGCATAGCAGCACTCATGATGGAGATGATCAAGAACAATGTCGAGTTCTACTGGGGAAAAGAACAAGAGAAAGCATTCAATAAGCTTAAGGAGAAATTAACACAAGTCCCGGTACTTTCTCTACCTAATTTTGCTAAAACTTTCGAAGTTGAATGTGATGCTTCTGGTGTGGGTATTGGTGTAGTTTTGATGCAAGAGGTTCGACCGATTGCATAGTTTAGCGAGAAGCTGGGAGGGGCGGCATTGAACTATCCGACGTATGACAATGAGTTGTATGCGTTGGTTCGAGCATTGCAAATGTGGCATCATTATCTATGGATGAAGGAGTTTGTGATCCACACTGACCATGAGTCCTTGAAACACTTGAAAGGACAACACAAGCTGAACAAGAGGCATGCTCGTTGAATGGAGTTCATGGAGACGTTTCCATACGTCATCAAGTACAAGCAAGGAAAGGAGAACGTGGTAGCTGATGCACTTTCTAGAAGGTACACATTGTTTGCTACTCTAGATATTAAGCTACTTGGTTTTGAAAATTTGAAAGGCTTGTATGTGGGAGATGATGACTTTGGTGAACTTTTTAATACACGTGAACAATCTGGTAGTGGCGAGTTTTATAGGCATGAGGGATTACTGTTTTGGGAAAATAAATTGTGTGTACCTATTTGCTCTATCCGTGATTTGTTGGAAGCACATGGTGGTGGATTGATAGGGCATTTTGGTGTTGCTAAAACTTTGGTTGTTTTGCATGAACATTTTTACTGGCTTCATATGAAAGGTGATGTGGAATGTGGCTGTAGTAAGTGCATTACTTGTCATCAAGCTAAGTCTAGAGTTCAACCACATGGTTTGTATACTCCATTGCCCATTCCTACAAGTCCTTGGATTGACATTTCTATGGATTTCGTGTTAGGTCTGCCTAGGAGTAAACGTTGAAGAGATTCTATTTTTGTGGTTGTTGATAGGTTCGCAAAGATGGCACATTTTATCCCATGTCACAAAATCAATTATGCATCCCACATGGCTGATTTGTTCTTTAATGAAATTGTTAGGTTGCATGGTATGCCTAAGACTATAGTGTCTGATAGAGATGCAAAGTTTTTAAGCTACTTTTGGAAGACCTTGTGGTGTAAGTTAGGTGCTAAACTCTTGTTTTCTACTACTTGTCACCCTCAAACTGACGGTCAGACTGAAGTAGTTAATAGAACTTTGTCTATACTGTTGCGTGCTTTAATAAAAAAGAAATTAAAACTTGGGAAGAGTGTTTGCCGCATGTTGAATTGTATATAATCGATCTGTTCATTCTACAACCTAATTTTCTCCATTTGAAGTGGCTTATGGTTTTAATCCTATTACTCCTTTAGATTTAATTCATTTGCCTGTGCAAGAGCATACTAACCTTGATGGAGAAAAGAAGGCTGATTTTCTTAGACAGATTCATGAGAAAGCACGAGCAAACATTAAGAGGCGTACTGAGCAGTATGCCATAAAGGCCAACAAAGGGCGAAAGAAAGTTGTGTTTGAGCCTGGTGATTGGGTTTGGTTGCATATGTAGAAGGAGAGATTTCCAGCACAACGGTGATCCAAGTTACTGCAAAGGGCCGATGGACCATTTCAAGTGGTGGAGCGCACAAGTGATAATGCGTACAAGCTGGATCTTCCAGGTGAGTATAATGTCAGTACTTCATTTAATGTTGCTGACTTGAGCCCTTTTGATGTAGGTGATGAGCTGGATTTGAGGACAAATCCTTTTTAAGAGGAGGGGAATGATACGACCCGAGTCGAGGAAGGACTTGACCCAATTAGGGTGCCTGAGGGACCCGTGACTAGATCTAGTGCTAAGAGGTTCAAGGAGAGCCTTAATGGATTCATTCAAGAGGTCTGGAGCCAAGATTCATCCAAATGACCCGTGGAGGGAGAGGACAAATCCTTTTCAAGAGGATGGGAATGATACGACCCGAGTCGGGGAAGGACTTGACCCAATTAGGGTACCTGAGGGACGGGTGACTAGATCCAGAGCTAAGAGGTTCAAGGAGAGCCTCAATGGATTCATTCAAGAGGTTTGGAGCTAAGATTCGTCCAAATGACCCGTGGAGAGAGAGGACACCGAGCTCAAGTGGAAGACAGTGATCGCGAGCTGTGGAATGGACTGGTACAAGCTACAGCATGAGTCGGGACACGAGCAACTGTTCGTGCCCGTTGGCGCGAGCTACAGCGTGAGTGGCAGCACGAGTGGAGCCGATCGTGCCCGTGACCTGTTTGGCTTCGGTACGGGCGTCAGCTACAGCGCGACCCGAGGTGCGAGTGACCCGATCACGCCTATGACCTGTTTAGCTTCAGACTGAGCGTGATCTACAGCGCGACCCGGGGCGCGAGGGACCCTATGTCGCGCCCAATTGGAGCGTGTTCCGGATTGACAAGTTTTTGTGTTATGTTCCCTATTTCTCTTATGATTTTATTTATGGATTATTTATTTTGGGCCCAACTATATAAAGGTGTTTCTATTGTATATCAGTACGGTTGATTTATAATATAATTTTTATTTACGACTTATTTTTCTCTCGAGAATTCTTTCTTTTTCACGCACACACCGTGGGAGCTTAATCGACTTATCAAACAGTCATTCCATAACTGTTTGTGGCGTCACCACCATCTTCGAGCTCGTGCTTTCAATTAATTGCAGGTTACGGATCCAATTGGTTCATGGCTCAACATCATTGTGAGGGGAGGGTTCGAGATTTCCCCCAAATCCACCGTTGTAACCTGATACTCTTGAGAGGATCCCGGTGAGTATAAATGTTCTTCAACTTTCAATGTTGCTGATTTTTCTCCGTTTGTTACAGATGAATTCGATCAAGACGAAGATCCAAATTCGAGGATAAATTCTCTTCAGCAGGGAGGGATGATGAAGCCATGCAAGGCATTGAAGGCCATGAACCAGAGCTGCAATTTAAAAGTCCAATGACGCGACTTCGAGCGAAGAAATTGTAAGGATGTCTATAAGTGTTGATTCGCAAGAAGTTCGAAGAATTGGAAGATGCGAAGGACATCCATATGTTATTTAATTTATTAACTAATGAAGATCAAAATCATACCATGGAGAATATAACTTGAAGAGTTGAAGATGAAGTATCGAAAAGAACGTGTGCAAGTGTGAAGAAATCGACCCTTATTTGATTTAATTAAGAGTTGAATTTTATCTAGACTATAGTATTTATGTTATTTAATTTAAGACTATAGTAGATCAGATTTTAGTTAATACTTTGATGTAATTTTCTTCCTCTTTTGATTAGGCTTGACTAGAAATGTATTTAAGGTAATTTCCTACCTTGAATAGAATTATAGTTTAGGTATTTTTATAGTATAGTTAGAGATCCTTTTTGGATCAAATTGTATGCCCTTTTTCTTCATTATTTTCATGCATATTAAGCCCTATAAATAGGGGAACCATGTTACTTTGATATTTTAAACATTATTGATTAAATTTGCCTTTGCACACAATTATGTCTCCCAAACCTATTTTCATTTGTTGTTTCGAATAAAAGCAATATTCTTGAAGCTAGAAATATCAAGTCTTACATCAAGGGAACGTTCTAATACATACGAGGAATTAGGGTGAACTCGCTACAGAGGAGTAACTTGAAGATTCATTTTCATCGTACAAGATATGCCGGGGATTAACCGGGTCGCAAATCACTTCACCAACATCAATCCATCATCATCATCGATGTCATCTCATCCTCCATCGATGTTGGTAGCCTTTCCAAGTCATCAAGGTCAGATCGTGTGTCGATCATCCATAGTTCGAGCCAATTCAAGATCCGTTCGACGTAATTCTCATCTTGAACGTAAGTACACCTAAATCCTAAAATATCCTATCTACTCCTAGCCTGTCTTTACCATCACACACGTCCCAAATACCTCCTTTTTCCAGCCATAATTCTTGCCCAAATCAGCCCCCTTGTCGCTTGGATTTTGTGTATTATTTTTATGTCATCGTCTAGGTATCGTATTTAGGTCTAGATTTATTTGATCATTGTTTTTGAGTTTTTATTGGTTTAATTCAGCTTATTTTTTACTTATTTGAGTCATAGAGTAGGATTGAGTCCTTCCAAAGTTGACGTGTTCGTTTCTAGAAGTGTTTCGCGCGTTCTCATATCCTGTACAAATTGTCCGGGTTACATCACTAACAAAAGAAAAGAACCTTCATAATTGAATTAAACCTATCTTTGGCATCTAAGGCTGGGTCACATTAACCTTAAGAGGATAAAAAAGCTTGTAAATGATGGACCATTGTTTTCTTTGGTACTGGAATCGTTTCCTTTGTGTGAATCCTGTTTAGAAAGTAAGATGATCAGGCGTCATTTCCAGTTAAAAGGAAATCGATCTGAATGGGTATTAGATTTGATTCACTCTGACCTATGTGGTCCTATGTCAGTTCAAGCTCGAGGAGGGTTCGAGTATTTCATCACTTTGATTGATGATTACTCAAGATATGGATACATCTATATGTTACGTAGCAAGTCTGAATGCTTTGAGAAATTTAAAGAGTTTAAGGTGGAAATGGAGAAACGAACAGGCAGAAGTAACAAGTCACTACATTCTGATCATGGTGGTGAGTACCTCTCAAGCGAATTTAGGGATTACATGGCAGAGAATGGGATTACATCCCAGTTGACTATGCCAGGAACACCACAACAGAATGGCGTGGTGGAGAGAAGGAACAGAACTCTGTTAGAGATGGTCAGATCGATGATAAGTTATTCTGAGTTGCATATTTGATTTTGGGGATATGCCCTAGAAACAGCAGCCTACATTCTTAACTTGGTTCCATCAAAATCAGTTCCTTCTATGCCCACAGAACTATGAACTGGACGAAAGCCCAGTTTGAACCATATTCGGATTTGGGGTATCCCAGCACATGTGTTGGATAAGGAAGCTGATAAGCTGGCTCCTCGTACAAATTTGAGGTTGGTCGTTGGATATCCTAGAGGAATGAAAGGTGGTTTATTTTATAATCCTAAAGATCAGAAGATCATTGTCAGCACTAATGCTCGATTCTTAGAGGAAGACTATGTCATAAACCACAAACCAAGGAATCAAATCATCCTTGAGGAGTTAAGAGGAGAAGGATTGAATCCTACACCAGCTGTAGAAGAAGAGGTACCACCAGACACTGCACAACGTGTCACAGAAGTACGGAAACTGCCTCATCACAGTGGGAGGGTTATACGTCAACCCGATAGATTCATTGGTCTGGAAGAGGCTTCAGATCTCCCAAAGAGACTCAATGAATTGGATCCTAGGACCTATGATGAGGCAATTCAAGATAAAGATGCAGATTCTTGGAAAGCTGCAATGAAGTCTAAGATTGGATCTATGGATCGCAATCATGTCTGAGTGCTCGTAGAACTACTTAATGGGGTAAAACCCATTAGCTTTAAGTGGGTCTACAAGCGCAAGAGAGGACCTGACGGGAAGGTTGAAACCTTCAAGGCAAGACTTGTGGCGAAATAGTACACTCAGAAAGAATGGATCGATTATGAGGAATTCTTTTCACCGGTAGCCATGCTTAAGTCAATTCGGATTCATTTGGATTATGAGATTTGGCAAATAGATGTCAAGACAGCTTTTCTAAATGGAAGTCTTGAAGAAAACATCCATATGAAGTAACCAGAGGGATTCATTGCTAAAGGTCAAGAGCACTTGGTATGCAAGCTTAAGAGATCTATTTATAGACTTAAGCAGGCGTCGAGATCTTGGAACATCTGATTTGATGAGGTTATCTAATCATATGGATTCGTGCAAAGTCCGGATGAGATCTGTGTGTACAAGAAATATGATAGAAACATGCTGGTATTCCTCGTACTTTATATTGACGACATCTTACTTATTGGAAACAGTAAGAAAGCGTTGTCGAACATTAGGGTGTGGTTGTCTGAGCAGTTCAATATGAAGGATCTGGGTGAAGTCGGACATGTCCTTAGCATCAAGATCATTCGAGATCGCCAGAAAAGGATGTTATGTCTGTCCCACGCGACTTATATCGATACAGTGCTGGCTAGATTTGGCATGCAAGATTCCAAGAAAGGTTTTATACCTTATACGCAGGGAATTCATTTATCAAACGAAATGTCTCCCCAAACACTGTCTGAGATAGAAGAAATGAAGAAAGTACCATATGCATCGGCTATGGGAAGCTTAATGTATGCCATGCTGTGCACATGTTGTTGGCATGGTAAACAAATATCAGTCTAACCCTAGACAAGGTCACTGGACTGCGGTCAAAAACATTCTCAAGTACCTTAAAAGGACTCAAGATTACATGTTGTTATTCCGCTCTGATAGTCTAGTGCCTTTGGGTTATACGTACTCACATTTTCAATCCGACAAAGATCAAAGTAAATCTACCTTAGATTATGTGTTTACATTAGGAGGCAGAGCCATTGCATGGAGGAGCATAAAGCAGAAATGGATTGTTGATTCCACCATGGAAGCCGAGTATGTAGTTGCCTCTAAGCCTGCAAAAGAGGTTGTCTGGCTTCGCAGTTTCTTGTTGGGCTTGAGCGTGGTTCCTAAGTTTCCTAAGACAATCACGATATACTGTGATATATCTGGTGTAGTGGCAAACTCAAAGGAACCCAGAGCGCACAAGGCAAGTAAACACATAGAGAGAAAGTACCATCTTATATGAAAAATTATTAAAAGAGAAGATGTGGCGATGGTCAAGATTGCATCGGAGGACAACCTGGCTGATCCATTCATGGAGAGCCTGCTGGCTAAGACCTTTGATGGTCACGTGGAGAAAATAGGAGTGAGATGCAGACCTGGTGGCGCAGTTTGAGTCTATAGTTTAGATTGGAGAGTTAACCAATTAGTTTTATTCTTGAAAGTTATGCTTCAAGTATAAGTGGGAGATTGTTAGCTTTGTATACTGGAAAGACATGTCTTTGTATACTTTTTCGATGATACGATGATATGGAATGAAAGTTATTGCAGTCACTGTTTGCATTTAGATTATTTCATATAATTATTTTATGCAATGTTCAATATACTTACATTGTAGATGATATGGTGTGGGGAGAGAGTGACACACAGTAAGATCATATCATTAGAACCTTATATTGTATTAAATAGTTCACGACTTCAATAGTTCTAAACACACCATCGATACACCGTAGGATAATCTGATAAGTTAGTTTATCTTGACTAACTGATTATTCTAGTGCACTTGTTAGTGTATTATGGAGGATCACGATAGGATACTATTCTCTACTCTGATCCTGAAAGTGAGAGAATAAAGATCCACAGAGTTCGGGTTCTGAGTTTGTTGGTGAGCATATATGTACATTACTTATTGCTTTAATTTATCAATGGGTATGATTCTTTCGTGGATCAATAAACTCGATATTTTGGGTAATAATAATGTATACATGATGTGTCGTGCAATATGCATGAACACCGTGTCCTGGTGCGCCAGGTTGATGATGTTCCCTTGAGAAAACACAAGTTCATGTTGAAACCCTGCAGGTGGAATTTATTCCGTACATGATAAAGATTGTGTGGTACTACTCAAGGTTTTAGATGTTAAATAATTATAGCTATTAGAGGCTGACATAATTAAATTAACGAGCATTATATCTTAAACACGGGGAATGGCTGAACTAAAGGAGAAAGCATATTTGCAAATATGTATTAAATTGGTAGGTCAGTATTACTTCTTGAGTGGAATAAAAGTAATGCTTAATTTATGTAATTATATCCTAAG
Source organism: Perilla frutescens (assembly GCA_026008535.1). Taxonomy (NCBI): domain Eukaryota; kingdom Viridiplantae; phylum Streptophyta; class Magnoliopsida; order Lamiales; family Lamiaceae; genus Perilla; species Perilla frutescens. The sequence continues at coordinate 23,137,423 of BRKX01000009.1, read as the reverse complement.
TTTATTGGATATTGGAAATTAAATAAATTACTGGGCCAATTTAATATTCTTCTAGATCCCTGTTGTAGCCCAAATAGACTGTTAGTGGACTGGATATGGAACTTGAGTTAGAGGCCCAAACCCAGTGGGGTTAGAGCAAGATATTTCGCCCACCTCCCTATTTAATTAAAGGGAGGGGATGAAATTTTATGCAATATTATTCAGCCCCTCTTTGTCTCTCAAAATATCCATAGAATCCACAACTCTATCAGTACTATACAACCCACTCTGTTTCTGATACTCAGTCTGAGAATAAAATAGAAGATCTCAGAGTAGAATATAATACTGTGGAGGAGATGCCGATCCAGTGGAGGAGAAGGGGGCACCGATCCTGTCTTCATTCAACAATAAGATTAGTCATTTAATCTTGTCCTCAGACCGTCTATCACTTTGTAAGTAAAATCGATTCTATGTATTCATCTTTATTAGATTTGATTTGCTTTGCATGGTTTTGTGCTAGACGTATGTTAAGCATGCTTAAGACATAAAAATATGATTTGCATGAACATGGGTTAATGAACATCCAAATGATCCTGCGGTGTTTTAATTTTCGAAAAAATCCCAATAACATCAACATCAGACATCACTTCATTAGAGTCCTAGTTGAAGAAGAAGTTCTAAGAATTGAACATATGAAGACAGAAGACCAACTAGCTGATCCATTCACCAAGGGATTGGATGCTGCTCGATTTGAGAAACTTAGAGCATCTCTTGGGGTATGCTTGGTTTAGTAAAACCAAGAGGGGGTATGAGTGTGTCTATTTCACACTCAGCAGGAAAGAACCATTCCTGCATAAAGGGACTGAACATTCCCATAAATGTTCATCTGCATGTACATGAACAATTTTCAAAATTCTGAAGTAGATCTTTGTCAACGGCTAGTTTTGACTCGCAGTCATCATCTCTGATTTTTCAGAATTTCCCTCCAGATTCTGAGTCTAACAAATACCTTAGGATACATATAGAATGGAGTTGTCTCTTATTACGTTTAGCCATTTAGAGAGATTATTTATTCGCTCCAGAATTCTGAAATCTTAAGCCTTCGCTCTCAAAATTCTTGATATCTCTGTGATCATTTCTTCATTCTGCCATTGTTCCCTCTTGATCTTTCTCAGAATATTCCTAACATTTTACAATAGCACCTAAACGAAAATATATCCGTCCAAAGAAGGTTGTAGAACCTAGAATGAGGTATGGAAAAGTGACATATTCCAAGCCTCAAGACCAGTTTTATGAAGAAGATGAGTTTGACAGACAGGTTCGTGGAGAATCTTCTTACAAAAAGCCTGTTTAGAGGACTCTTCAAGATGAATCTTGTAGCAAGGACACTGAAGATTATACAGAAACATTCTATGGAGAAGAAGAAGAAGAAGAAGAAGAAGAAGAAAAAGAAGAAGAAGAAGAAGAAGAAGAAGAAGAAGAAGAAGAAGAAGAAGAAGATGAAGAAGAAGAAGAAGAAGAAAACTTGGAGAAAGAAGAACCAAAAGATACATCTTCTGCTAAGAAATCAAAGACATAGAGTCTTACGGTTTAAGATATGTTGAAGGAGCAGCATAATCTTACAACGTAAACAAGAAAACTGCTAGAAAGAAGGCAAGAACAAAGGGATCCGCAGTTAAGAAATCAAAAAAGACTGCTATCCCTTCCTCAAAGAAAGTCATCACAGCATCTTATGTCCAACCCCTTCAGAAAAAGAAGAGATATGCTGTTGATGATAAAGTTATGCCTGAAGATGTTTCTGCTCACTCAAAGGAACATGTTGGTACTGAGAAGAGTACTGCAGAAACAACAACACATGTGAGTACTATGACAAAGAAAAAGTCATTAAACCAACCTTCTACTGCAGAAGGTGATGAAGTTTCAGGAGAGGACGATATTCCTTTAAGTTTGAAGATGAAGGCAATAGCCACTTCTATTGCTAAGGGAAAGAAAAAGGTCATCAAGAGAACTTTAGTTGCTGATCCTGCTGAAGAAAAAGAAGATGTTCGTAGTTTATCTTCAGAGTCTACAGAAAAGACTCATGTTCCACAACAGGGGAAGCTACTGGCCTCTTAGACCGGTATGATCCATTTGCCAGATCGCCTGTAAAGAAGAAGACTCTAAGAAAGAAGACCTCCACTGTTGTGGTCCAGATTGTTCAGAGAACACCGGTGACCAGAAGCTGAGCATCTACCACTCCACCATGAACTGCTACATCAATCAAGAAGAGAAAAGCTGTTTCAACAGCTGAGCCATCCAAGAAGGCCAAGAAGCCTGCTTAACTCAGAGATGTACCTGAAGATGTTCACTCTCATTCAAGTGAACATGATGCTGAAAATCTCAAACAAATTATACATCTGTCAGGTATCTCTAAACATGCTTTATTTCGATCTACAAAGCATGTTGAGCTGTGGGAGAAAGTGAAGCAGAGGTCTATGAACTCTTAGAAAAAGGTGGACAAAGATACACTTCTAGCTATTGGAGTGTATATATTGCTGGAGGATGCAGGATTACATGGAACTGTGCAGAGGGTGCACGAGTTTGTGCTGTTGGTTATATTAGAATTCTACTGTAACTTGACCAAGGAGATCGATGATCCGGAATCATAAGACTTTCATAAAGTCTTTGTTAGAGGAGAGATGCTGAATTTCTCACCAGAACTCATCAATGAGTTTCTGAAATGCAATGTTGAGGGGGAGTTTGAAGAAATTAATGGCTGGGGGATGGTTGCTGGAGAACTGACCCAGGGCATCTTCACAAAATGTCCCTCCAATCCTCAGACGATTCCTTCATCCAAGCTGACACACAAATATGAATCTTTGTTCAGAATTCTAATTCACAACTGGATGCCTACAAAGCACAGAGCTGCAGTTACACAAGCACGGGGAAAATTTCTGTATCACTTTGGAACTGGCAAGAAGTTCAGCTCTGGTGAGTTTGTGTTTGGAAAGCTTGTGAATAGTGCCGAGTCTACAGTGGTGAAATGACCTCTTTGCAATCCTTCTCTGATCTATGGCATTATAAAGCAATAGAAGAATAAAGTATCAACAAAGAATGACAGAGTTATTCCACTCAAAAAGCCTCTAGTTATCAAAATTGCTCCAAAGATTGGTTATCATCACATAAGACTTCATTTGAAGAGGTTTATTGCCTTAATAAGGTAATGCAGCTGCTAAAGAATCTTCATCAAAGGATCTTGTACTGAAGTTTTTGGAATGAAGCATGGAGTTCCATGCTCGATTGATCTCTGAGCATACTTCTGAAAAGATGAAGATTCAGGCTTTAATAGCTGAACTTTCACCAGGAGAAGAATTTGCCCCCTCAGAAGCAGATGTCCCTAAACATGTTCATAACTTGCACAAGCTTGCAAGTACTGTTGTCGCTACTGCTCAGAAGGGATGTCCATCAGATCCAAAGCAAGGTGAAGCACATGCTGATCAATCTGCAGAAAAGAAAAAGGAAGCTGAAGCTGAAGAGGAAGAATCTGCAGAGGAAGAGCAAGAGGCTAATGAAGAGGAGCAAGAGGCTGATGAAGAGGAGCAAAAGGCTGAAGAGGGTGATGAGACAGACTATGATGATGCTGAAGAAGAGTCTGTTGAAGAAGAAAGAGAGCAAGCTTCTGACAAATCTGAGTAGTTTCTTTTATTCGATCCTTTGCCTTTCTTGGTGGCAAATAGAGGGAGTAAATCAATATAAATTTTTAAATTTTCTCCTTTTCAAGTTTCATTATCTTGCATCCATGTTTTTGCAAAATAGTTTTTGTGCTGATTTGCTGTAATATTAATTTCTTAATATTATATATTGAATAGATGTTTTTATTGTTAGGATTGCATACTGAAAGCATGCCTTTGTATACTGTTAACAATGGTTTTGATGATATAGATTGATTATTATTGCAGTCACGTGTATAATATTTATTATTATATTTATATATGCATGTTTCCTTATACTTGCATTGTAGATAATATGGTGTGGGTAAACACACGATAAAGATCATATCATCGGATTCCTTGTAAAGTATTAAAAGGCTAGCTGTTTAGATGATCCTGAACTAATCATTATATGCCGTAGAATAATCTGATAGTTAGTTTATCTTGACTAACTGATTATTCTGATACACTGACATGTGTATTGAGGAAGATCGTGACAGGATATTATTCTGTGATCTGACCCTAAGAGGAGAGAATAAAGATCCACGGAGTTCGGGTTCTTAAGCCTTGCACAGTGGTGGACATATGTGGGTTATGTCTACTACTTTGATTTATTAATGAGTGAGATTCTTGATAGAGTTAATAATCTCGATATCTTGGGCAGTAACATATACATACATGATGGGTCGTGCACTATGTTTGGTCACCATCTCCTAGTGTGTCAGGTTGATGATGTCCCATTGAGTAAACACAAGTACATATGAAACCCTGCAGGTGGAATTTATTCCGTACATGGTAAAGCTTGTGTGGTACCACTCTAGGAATGGAAGAATTAATTAATTATAGCTGTCAGAGCTTACATAATTAATTAATGGACATTATATCTTAGACTTGAGGAATGGCTGGACTAAAGAAGAATGTATTGAGTAAAATGTATTAAATTGGTAGGTCAGTGTTATTTCTTTTGTGGAATAAAAATAACACTTAATTTCTTTAATTATATCCTAGGTATTGGATATTGGATATTAAATAAAATAGTGGGCCAATTTAATATTCTTCTAGATCCCTATTATAGCCCAAATAATACCTTAATAGACTGTGGGAATAGAATAAGTGGAGAGGCCCAAACCCATCAGGGTTGGGAGTCATAATACACACCTTCCTCTATATTTAAAGAGAGAAGAGGCGTGAATTACACACACATGAACAACCCCTCTCAGTGTCACTTAATTTCCTAGGTTATCCATACAGTTTAATAGTTTGTAATCCACTCTACATCTAAACGGGTGCCGAGAATACAGTAGAAGATCAAGGAGTATCTTTGCAGCCATGGTGGTGGTCGAATACAGTAAAGAAAAGGCCGAGTTCGACTGTTCTTGTACGACAACGAGATTAGACCTGTAATCTCATCGTCAACCCTACCTGCTATGTAAGTAGTTCTTCGAATTTGATTTTTCCGCTGCGTTAAATTCGAAGTTCTTGCATGGTATGTTCAAGTGTTTATTTAAATATCATCACATATAAAATCATGATATGCATGCACTTAGAATTAATAGATTATTTGATTAGATCATGTGGGGGCATAATTCGATAAAACCCCAAAAATTGGTATCAGAGCAGGTATCGGTATTAATCTAGGATTAATTGTATGATTATGTTCAAAAACTGCATTAAATTTTTAGCGCCTCGGTCCCGAAAGACTGTTGAAATGGACACCATGGAGGTTGGAATTAAGAAGCGGGAAAGAAAAGGGGTAACCTGATTAACAAAATCTCAACAAAAGACTCAGAATAATCAAACATGCTTTATTATAATATATACCTATTCATAACACTAAGATCAAAGTTCTTAGTGTTTAACAAAAGGATATTACAAGCGCAGAAAGTTCATTATTAACAGAATAGTTAACAAAAAGAGACAATGGGAAAATACATAAATAACAAAAGTCAATCTTCCAGCATCGTCATATCCACGTGCCAGCCTACTAACCTAAAAAATATTTAATAATATTTGGGCTGACTACTAATGCACTCACTGGGAAGCTTTTACAATACAAGTTATGCAAATCATTTTGTTAAAGTAATCTATCTGTGTCCATGCAGATAGTGAAGCTTAAGGGGTTTTAAAATTGAAAACAACCTAATTTCACCAAAATATTTTATCGTGAAGCGCTTAAGAGTATAACCAGTCACTGCCCACAACCCGTACTACATCAGCAACGCATAAAGTTGAGTATGGCCAAAGTATACCCAATGAGTATAATCAATAAGTGTTTCATTTTAGTCTCACCAACAAGGATGTAGGGCATGACAAATAATGTATGCATATTGTAGCTACTCACATTGACACAACGCTGGTGTATGAGACTCTGACAACATACAGTAGCACATAAATATTTAACACAGATAGTCACATATGCAATTTTAACAAAGCAGAGCTTAATAGCTCGAAAGATACAATTTGCAAATATATAATAGCCCACCTGGATAATAGATAAGGTTTCAAATTCCAGATTGATTCAACTTGATTTCCGTTACTTCTTCTGAGCCTACAACAACCAACATTGGCTTAGTTTAACTAGAGGGCCTCTATCAAAACTCATTCCCTAAGTTTAGTTTTTAAATTTGTTGTTAAACTTCATTATTAATTAATCCTATATTTCCTATTAATTTGACATCATTTCTAACTTAGAGAATAGAAAACAGAATACATATAGTAAGCTTATACAATTATTATTTCATAAAATTGAAGTAACATAATTACTCGGTGATAATCGGTATTTTTGTGCTTCTTTTGACTGCAACTTGGGGTATTTCAATACCATTTTATAAACCAATTGTATATTTTTTATGTCCAAACCCATATTTTAATCCAAGTGCAAATTCTAGGTGTGTTATTGAAGAATCATCGAATTGAAAGAACCAGACGCGACCCACAGCACGGGTCGAGGCGCGACCACTCCGCCCGCGCCCAACGTGGCTTTCCACGCTTCTCTGGCGCAAGCGACAGCGCGAGTGGAGGTGCGACTGGATCGGGTCACGCCAAGCTAGGCTTTCCACGTGTCTCTGGCGCGACCCACAGCGCGATCACTGGCGCGACCGCGCTCCCATGCCCAGGCACTCCCTCGTGACCTTCTCTGGCGCGACCCACAGCGCGATCACTGGCGCGACCTCGCTCCCGCGCCCAGACACTCCTTCGCGCCCTTCTCTGGCGCGACCCACAGCGCAACCTGGGTGCGGCCGAGCCCGTGTCGCGCCCAGACGCCCTGTTTTGCATGCCTTATCAACGCGTTTTCCTCTAATTTTAGAGGAGGAAAAAAATTGAACAATAGAACAGGGGAGAGAGAGACGGATTTTGAGAAGAAAAATTAAGGATCAAACTCTAAAAATTTCTCCCAATCTCTATACCCATTTTTCCCCTAGAAAATTAAGGATAGAACCATAGAAATGAGAGGAAGAAGAGGGCTGGGGCTTGTAAAGAGGAATTCTTAAAGTTTGAAGAATTGATGTGGAAGGATCTTGTGCAATCTTTGTACATTCTATCGGTTTAATCTAATCTCTATTTATGATTTATGTTCAAGTAATTTATTTTGCTTTTAAGATTATGAGTAGCTAATTTAATTAGGGTTGGGGTTAAGGATCTTTGAAATGAGGATGTTTATTATGAATGTGGGATGAATGTATATTTCTTTGATTAAATCTTGTGGATCATAGTTGTGATTGTAAATGTTTATGGGTGGCCTCCATTTATGTTTATCTTTATGCTCAATGGGTGATTAGTTTTGCTTATTTGGTGTTTGTTGGTGATCGATGAGACCTTGTGGTTATACTTTGAAAGACGTATGAGCATTTAGGGTTGTAGTTTGTGGAGGGGACTCTTTGTATGTTTGAGTGAAATGCTTGTTAGAGATAGCTAGTATTAACATCATTTTTGCATATTAGGTGTTTGAGAAAATGCCTAAATGAACAAACCCTTATCATAAATAAAGTTTTGATTTATATATGATCTTCATGTTTGTGTAAACCCTTAAATCAAGGATCCAACACCCTAACCCCTTTGTTAACCCGTACATTTCCTTTCTTTAGTGTTGAAAGTTATTAAATTTTAAATCTTTATGTTGGATTGATGAATGAAGTGAACAACAACTCCTTTGACTTATTTAAGTTTAAATAGTGATTGAGATTTAATTAGGCATTATTTGCGCATCTTAGAATATATCTCCTATTCATTGTGGTTCGACTCGTATCATTGCTTGCTACATCCGTGTACACTTGCACATGACACGACTTATTATTTGAGGTATAAAATATCGCATCACTCGGGATACTGTCTTCTAATTAGCTAATAAATATTGCATTTCAAGATTGAACACTAATCATTTACTTGTTTTGTTATATCATTTATCAAGAAGTGTTAAATCATCAAATGGAAATTAGCTTAACACTATGATGTATTGTTAAATAAATTACTCATCTTTACATAATAAACAACTATTCTGTGCAACAAATAAAATTTATAGAACATAAAGCAATTTGTTATTAAAGCTAATTAATCGTGTAAAAGTACAATCTAAAGAAATTTTGATTTTAAATCTGCTATTTATAAAATCTATAACCTTGTATTACTTTTCTTTTTGTGTTCAATTTTTGTACCAAATGAACGATTTATATTCAAGTTCTTCTCCATTAAAAATTATATAGGCGAGATGTATTAGTGTATAAATTCCTTTACGGAATTTGCAATAATTATTAATAAACTACTAGAACTAAATTAAAGCATGTATATTGGTGTTGTGAAGTTTGATTAGGTTGAATAAAATACAAATAAATATAAGATGGAATGAATTTCATTTATCAAACCTAAATATCAAACCTAAACTATAGTTAATTGATACGTAAATCATCAAATAAAATACCTTTCAAGAAGAATTTACCTTAAGTGAGAATATTTAATCGGATCTTATCTGTTGGTAAGTAGAACTTGTATTTTCTCTTATTTTTATTTATTTTTATAACTGACGAGAGAAAAAGTTGATAAATAAAAGTTTTATGACTAAAAAAAAATTGTTTTTATAATAAATATTTTATTTTTAACAATAAGAAGCATCAAATCTATATTTTGACACATGTCACAAACCATTCCACTAATCTTTTCCCTCATTAGGACACGAATAAGAGGGGTTAATTGATGAATCATCTACTTATTATTATTATTATTATTATTATTATTATTATTATTATTATTATTCCCTAGTGCGATTTCTAATTTTTAAGATATAAATTTGGTAGATAATTGTGATCAATTCCCAAATTTTATCTTTCAAGAAGAATTTACCTTAAGTAAGAATATTTGATCGGATCTTATATGTTGGTAATTAGAACTTGTATTTTCTCTTATTTTTATTTATTTTTATAACTGACGAGAGAAAAAGTTGATAAATAAATGTTTTAAGACTAAAAAAATTGTTTTTATAATAAGTATTTTATTTAACTATAAGAGGCATGAAATCTATATGTTGACACATGTCACAAACCATTCCACTAATCTTTTCCCTCATTAGGACACGAATAAGAGTGGTGAATTAATGAATCATCTACTTATTATTATTATTATTATTATTATTATTATTATTATTATTATTATTATTATTATGTACACATATAATTATTTCCTAGTGTAATTCGAATTTTTAAGATATAAATTTTGTAGATAATTGTGATCAATTTCAAAATTTTATCTTATGGTAATTTTCCAATTGATTAAGATATACTTTGGTAGATGATTTTAATTAATTTCTAAAGTTAATCTTAAGTGATATTATTTTTGAATATTAAGATATTATTTGGTAGATAATTATAGCTAATTTCCAAATAAGAGATCATATAGATATATTCGAATTCTTTGGATTTAATTTGGTGGATAATTCTTGATTAATTTTCAAATTAATCAAGAAGCATATTTTTGAATTCTGTAATTAAATTAAAGTGATAATTTCAAAAATTATGGCATGCATAGATATCATGTGATATTTTATGGTTAACATTTAATTGTGATAATTGTATCTGTAGATGGGTTATTTTGCAAGTGAAACCAACTATCATGGCCTTTAATTTTATGTTGGATGTGATGTTTATTTTATGTTGAATGTATGGTTGACCGTATGCCGGTTTAGCTACTAGATTCTTTAATCCATGATAAAATTCATGGATTAGGTCTAGGCAATTTATTTATTACGTTGGTTTAATGTAATAGGAAAATAAATTGTTAGAGTATTTGAGTTGTATTTTATTTTTTCTTATTATTCTAGATATATTAGAATTTCCTTTTGGAATAGAATTTTAATATAGAAAAAGAGAAGGAGATCAACTTAAAGATGGAAAATGGAGCAGCTTTAAAAAGAAAGGACATTCCGAACACGTCCCGAAACCCTAAAGGAGCTAGGGTTTCGGCGAGGCGCAGGAGAGGCGGCGACCGTGGGTTGTTCGGATTTCCAAGAGCTGATTTTCCAAGATTATCTCATTAACAACATGAGATATAAGCCATGATAGTTGGTCCCACTTATTATGCTTATTATGTTGTTTGCATGCAATGGTTGTTTATCATTTTATGTGATTTAATTGCATGTTTAAATGGCATAAGATGAAACCTCAAACTTAAATAACTAAGTGGGAGAGATACATACAAAAGTATGTGGGAAATCTCAAAATGGTCTCCATTAGTCTAGTTTAATTGAAAAGTGATGGGCAACCTCCCTACGGAGGGGTCATATTACTGGATTCTCTAGAAATTCAACTTCCTAACGGATAACTGTAGAACATAATTGAGAATAAATCGACCCTACTGCTAGGGAGGTGTGTTCAAAATTATGCTCTTGGTGTGAAGATGATGGTAAACACACTTAGATATAATTTATTAATAAACGTCCACCCTACGTGGCTTATTAATTAGAAGATTATATGACCGGGTTTTACCTGACTATTAATTTACTTGTCATGAGAAAACTTGACTGGATATAGATTAAAGGTTAGGTTAACCTATTTAAAAATGAATTTCATAAACGTCCACCCTACGTGGCTTATAAGAAATATTTTTAAAATGTCTGTGGATATGCATATAATTTCTTTCTTGAGGTTTTCGAATTATATGTGCTTTTATCCTAAAGTTTGTGACTGTACTGCATTTTTATTTTCAGTTACTTCTATATCATCATGGCACTCTCAAACATGTCCTCGATTCTCAAAGAAAACAAACTAGTTGGTGAAAACTTTAAAGATTGGATAAGAAATCTGAACATTGTCCTTACTGTTGAAAACTTTAAGTTTGTACTTGATGAGAAATGTCAACCTAAGCCAGATGAGAATTCTAGTGAAGGGCAAAAGATTGCTTATAATAAATGGGTTAGAGCTGATGAGATGGCTCGTTGCTACATGCTTGCCTCTCTGTCAAGTGTGTTGCAACATCATCATCAGTCTATGAAGACCGCTTATGATATAATGTTGAACCTTAAGGAGCTCTTCGGATACCAAAATCACTCGGCTAGACATTTGGCTATGAGAAATCTGATGAGCACTAAGATGTTAAATTCTATATCGGTACGAGATCACGTTCTCCAAATGCTGGGCTTTCTGTCGGAGATCGAGACCTTAGGTGGTGAGTTAGACGCCGAGTCCCAAATTGACATTGTGCTGTACAGTCTGTCTCCGAGGTTTGAGCAGTTCAAGTTGAACTGCAACATGATAAAGAAGGATGTGACTTTATCAAAACTGCTCATGAATTTTTAGGCAGCTGAGCATCTCCAAAAGGGAAGCTCAAAGGCGCACCTAGCTAGGGCGTCTTCTTCTGGTGTCAAGAAGAAGAGATACACACCTAAGAAAGCTGCAAAGGAGTCGTCTAAAGACCCTAAGGATAAGAAGGGCAAAGCCAAAGAACATTCTGAGGACTTTAAATCGAAGTGAAAGTGCTTCAAGTGCGGTCAGCAAGGACACTGGAAATCTGTGTGTCCTAACAAGAGGAAGAAGAAGGGTACGTCTCACTCTTTAGTTGTTGAAAAATGTTTAGCTACTTGCTTTACCCAGTTATGGGTAGTAGATACTGGAGCTACTGATCATGTTTGCATGTCCTTACAGCGGTTCCTGGTGAAAAGGCAGCTAAGTGAGGGCGAGATTACCGTCTACATGGGCAATGCTATGAAAGTGGCGGGTGTTGCAGTGGGAGACATGTCTTTACCTTTCAGTAGTGATAGAGTTTTAGTTTTAAAAGATTGTCTTTATGTGCCTGGTTTTAGACAGAACTTGATTTTTGTTTCTATGTTATTTTTGAATGAATATTCTGTTACTTTTGATAGTAAGGTCGTTATCTCAAGTGGAAAAATTTTTATCTGTTCTAGCACTTTGGATGGACATCTTTACATACTTAACCATATGCAAAACACTACACAAATGCAATTATTGAATACATCGATCACAAACCCTAATAAGAGAAAGCAAACTTCTGAACTGAATCAAACCTATCTTTGGCATCTAAGACTTGGTCATATTAACCTTAAGAGGATACAAAGGCTTATAAACGATGGACCATTGTCATCATTGGTCTTGGAAGCATTTTCTTTGTGTAAATCCTATTTGGAAGGTAAGATGACCAAGCGGCCCTTTTCTTCTAAAAGAAATCGATCCAAAGAGGTGTTAGATTTGATTCACTCTGACTTATGTAGCCCTATGTCAGTTCAGGATCGAGGAGGGTACGAGTACTTTATCACGTTCATTGATGATTACTCAAGATATGGATACATTTACCTGTTGCGTCACAAGTCTGAGTGTTTTGAGTTCTTCAAAACATTTAAGGCGAAAGCGGAGAAATAAACAGGCAAAAGTATCAAAACACTACGTTCTGATCATGGTGGTGAGTACCTCTCGACTGAATTTAGGGATTACTTAGTAGAGCATGGGATTACATCTCTGTTGACTGCACTTGGCACTCCACAGTAGAACGACGCAGCAGAAAGGAGGAATAGAACCGTATTAGAGATGGTTAGGTCGATGATGAGCTATTCAGAGTTGCCTGTTTCATTTTGGGAATATGTCATAGAAACTGAAGCCTATATATTGAACATGGTCCCTTCAAAGTTAGTTCCACACACGCCCCTAGAACTATGGACTGGTTAGAAACCCAGTCTAGGTCACGTTCAGGTATGGGATAGTCCAGCATATGTGCTGAGGTAAGGTTGTTTGTTGGGTATCCGAAAGGAACAGGAGATGGTTTATTTTATAGTCCTAAGGATCAGAAGGTCATTGTAAGCACCAATGCCCGATTCTTAGAGAAAGACTATGTAATAAATCACAAGCCTTGAAGTGAGGTTGTTCTTGAGGAGCTTTGATGTGGGAATGCAGATATTACACCACCTGTGTAAGAAGAGAAACCACCAATAACTGCACAACGTGTTAGGGAAGTACGGGAAATGCCTCATCGCAGTGGGAGGGTTGTTCGACAACTTGATAGATTCATTAGTTTAGGAGAATCTTCGGATTTCCCTAAAGGACTGAATGAATTAGATCCCAAGACTTATGACGAGGCAGTACAAGACAAAGATGCAGAGTCTTAGAAAATTTCAATGCAATCTGAGATTGGATCTATGGATCACAATCAAGTCTGGAAACTTGTAGAACCACCTGATGGGGTAAAACCCATTAGATGCAAGTGGCTCTACAAACGTAAGAGAGGATCTGACGGGAAGATTGAAACCTTCAAAGCTAGACTAGTGGCGAAAGGTTATACTCAGAAAAAAGAGATCAATTATGAGAAAACCTTTTCGCCGGTTGCCATGCTTAAGTTGATCCGGATTTTCCTATCTATTACCGCTCATCTGGATTATGAGATATGGTAAATGGATATCAAGTTTTCTGAATGGAAGTCTTGAAGAAAACATCCATATGAAGCAACCAGAGGGATTCATAGCTAAGGGCCAAGAGTACCTAGTCTGCAAGCTTAAGAGATCCATTTATGGACTTAAACAAGCATCACGGTCTTGGAACAGCCTGTTCGATAAGGTCATCTAGTCATATGGTTCGTCCAAAGCCCGGATGAGAGCTGTGTGTACAAGAAGAGTGATGAAAATGTGGTGGCATTCTTAGTACTGTATGTTGATGATATCTTGCTTATTGAAAATAATAAGAAGGTATTATCGAACATAAGGGTGTGGCTGTCTAAGCAGTTCAATATGAAAGTTTTGGGAGAAGCTGGACATGTCCTTGGGATCAAAATCATTTGAGATCACCAGAAAAGGATGTTGTACCTATCCCAGACGACCTATATCGATACTGTGATAGTTAGGTTTAGCATGTAAGATTCCAAGAAAGGTGTTATACCTTTCAGGCATGGAATACATCTATCCAAGGAGATGTGTCCTAAGACACAGGCTGAGATAGATGAGATGAAAGGGGTTCCATATGCTTCGGCTATGGGAAGCCTCATATATGTTATACTATGCACTAGGCCTGATATATGCTATGCAGTTGGCATGGTAAGCAGATATCAGTCTAACTCTAGAAAATGACACTGGACTACAGTAAATAATATTCTCAAGTACCTGAAATGGACTAGAGATTATATGCTGGTATACTGCAGTGATAGTCTCATTCCTTTAGGATACACGAACTCAGATTTTCAAACCGATAAAGATCAAAGTAAATCTACCTCGCGCTATGTGTTTAGCTTGTGAAGCAGAGCCATTGCATGGAGAAGCATCAAGCAGAAATGCATTGCTGACTCCACCACGGAAGCTGAATATGTAGCTGCCTCTGAGGCTGCAAAGGAAGCCATCTGGATCCGGAGCTTCTTGTTGGACTTGAGCATGGTTCCTGATTTGCCTAGGAATATCATGATATACTGTGATAACTCGGGTGCATTGGCAAATTTGAAGGAACCCAGAACCCATAAGACAAGTAAACACATAGAGAGAAAGTACCATCTTATACGAAAAATCATTAAGAGAGGAGATGTTGTAGTAGTCAAGATTGCATCGGAGGACAACCTAGCTGATCCATTCACGAAGAGCCTACCGATTAAGACCTTTGATGGTCACGTGGAGAAAATAGGAGTGAGATCCAGATCCAGGATTACATTTTGAGATTTGTATATAGTTTCAGAGTTTTGCTAGTTTTTGTTCTATACTTAAAGACATGCTTTAACTATAAGTGGGAAATTGTTAGGATTGTATACTGAAAGCTTGTCTTTATATACTATTGAGAATGGTTTTGACGATATAGATTGATTATTATTGCAGTCACTGTTTGTGAATCTATTTATTATGTTATACGTTTATATATGCATGTTTTCTTATACTTGTATTGTAGGTTATATGGTGTGGGTAAACACACGATGAAGATCATATCATCGGGTTCCTTGCAAAGTATTAAAAGGCTCGCAATTTAGATGGTCCTGAACCAACCATTGTAGACTGTAGAATAATCTGATAGTTAGTTCATCTTGACTAACTGATTATTCTGATACACTGACGTGTGTATTGAGGAGGATCGTGACAGGATACTATTCTCTGGTCTGACCCTATAGGGAGAGAATAAAGATCCACAGAGTTTCGGTTCTTAAGCTTTACACAGCGGCGGACAGATGTGTGTTATGATTATTGCTTTGATTTATTAATGGGTGAGATTCTTGATAGAGTCAATAATCTCAATATCTTGGGTAGTAACATATTCACACATGATGGGTCGTGCACTGTGTTAGGTCACCATGTCCTGGTGCGCCAGGTTGATGATGTCCCCTTGAGTAAACACAAGTACATGTGAAACCCTATAGGTGGAATTTATTCTGTACATGGTAAAGCTTGTGTAGTACTGCTCTAGGAATGGAAGAATTAATTAATTATAGCTGTCAAAGCTTACATAATTAATTAATGAACATTATATCTTAAACGTGGGGAATGGCTGGACTATAGAAGAATGTATTGAGTAAAATGTATTAAATTGTTAGGTTAGTATTATTTCTTTAGTGGAATAAAAATAACACTTAATTTATTTAATTATATCCTAGGTATTGGATATTGGATATTAAATAAATTAGTGGGCTAATTTAATATTTTTCTAGATCCCTACTGTAGTCCAAATAATACCTTAATGGACTATGGGAATGGAATAAGTGGAGAGACCCAAACCCATCAGGGTCGGGAGCCAAAATACATGCCTCCCTCTGTGTTTAAAGAAGGAGGAGACGTGTATTAGTGACACATGATCAGCCCCTCTCAGTTCACTTAATTCCCTAGGTTATCCATATACAGTTTAGTAGTTTGTAGCCCACTCTACATCCAAACGGGTATCGGGAATACAGTAGAAGATCGAGGAGTATCACTGTAGCTCTACTAGGAGTCGACTACAGCAACGAGATTAGACCTGTAATCTCATTGTCAACCCTACACACATTGTAAGTAGTTCTGTCGAATCGTATTTTCCGCTGCATGTCATTCGACTGTCTTACATGAATATTCAACATGGTATATTTAATGAACTCATACACAAAATCATGATATGCATGCTAATAGAATTAATAGATTATTCGATTAGATCATAAGGGATGTAATTCGAAAAAATCCCAACAGCCCTTGTTCTGGTACATGTGCTGGTTCTAGCTCCAGTCGCAGCTACTCGAATTTCAGCTTTAGCTGCTCTTTGTAAATCAATAAAATACTCTTCAGAATCTGAGGAGTCATTCTTTGCTGTTTCAGTCACCAATTGTTTTCCTCTTCCTTCCACGATTGCACTCTTTTTCCTGGATTGTGTTGACTCAACTACTCCAGTTTCTTCAATTTTGACTGACTAAGTAGAGGTTGGAATATAGTCTCCTCTGCTCATCAGTGAGTAGTTCATTTCTTCATAGATTAATTCTGGAAACTTCTTCTCCAGAAACAAGCTAACTTGATTGAGATAGCAGATACTCTGCGGGAATGCATTCTCATGTTTCCTGCCTTGAACAAGTAGGACAAACTTCTTGATTTGGCTGAAGAAAATTTGAGCCCAATTGATGTCTAGTTGATCATCAATATCTACATAAGCCTTATACTTTCGCTTGGACATCTCTGAGTGATTACCGGCAGTTCTGATAATCATCCTTGGTATAATTGTTGCCAACATCTAATATTCATCTTTAAAGTGAGAGATGAAGTTGTTGTTCTTGTAGGCTTCTCTCTTATCCACAGATGATAGGCTTTTTTCATGTTAAATTTAGTATCATCAAGATTCTGCCCTCTAGTGGGTAACTCGAATACTTCACCAAGAGTATCAGCTGTAACAATGAAACATCGTTCTCTGACCTCAGTTGAAATTTCCATTGATTCCTTTGAACTTCTGGAATTGAGGTAGAATTATGCAACTGCTTCCGAGTAAACCTTCTTTGGGGCTAATTCCATGAAGGTTTTGAGATTCGATTAACACAGCTTTGAGATAATCTCCCTACTGAGTGCTGAATTGTTGCAGTTGCGAACGAACACAGCCGGTTTGAAGAACTTATCTTTGTACAGCTTATTGTAGAATGTTGATGAATTTTCTCCGGTTTCTTTGAAGTTGTAAATCTTCTGTGGAATGTGTTCAGAAGCTTGAGCCATTGTTTAGAGATTGTTAAGAGATTTGGGAGTTTTTTTATGAATCGACAGTTAATGAATCGGCAGCTAGGGTTAACCTCTGATTTGGGGTTTTTCAGCTGCCTTATTTATGAAGGGTTGGTGCTTATCCAACGGTCATAAATATTTAATTTCAGTAAATTGGATGATTTGGATTTGAAGCGAAAGGGTTGGCTAATGAATCATCTTCTCTTCTGAAATTTACTCGTTGGATGTAAGGAGACAGAAAGTGGAATTCAACGCTAAAAATGGTATAACACGTCATTTTACCATTCCACTAAGCAAAGTAAATTCAAACTTATATGTTCAAATCACTTTCAGGAGCTTCCGCGTGGCTTTGAGCTGCTGACGTCATCAGATGTTTCAGCTACATCTGGCATTCTCCAGTTGGCTTGATCCGCTTCAACTGAGATATCTTTTTAGTTCAGCTCAGCCTTTTGCTGAGATGGCTTCCAGCTCTCCCTTTAGTTCAGCTGCTTGCTTCAGCTGATCACGAGCTGCTTTCTCCAATGTGAACTGAATGATCATTCGATCAGTTCTGGCCTTTTGACTTCTCAGCTTCCATGCTTCTCATCAGTTTGCAAACTTTTCAGCTTGCTTTTTGCTTGAACTGATGGCTTGAGTAGTTTTGGCTCATTTTTCTGACTAAACTGATGCACCTTTTAGTTCAGTTTTAGCTTTCGCTCTCTTTTTCTCATCGGCTTTCTCCCACTTTCTTGATTATCTTCATCTTCTGAAGCTAGTTCCAATAGCCCCAATTAGATACATAGCTCTATAAATCTTGCCTCTGGCAATGGCTTTGTGAAGATGTCAGCTATCTGCTTCTCAGTGTTGACATATTGGATGGATACGTCTTTCTTTTCAATGTGATCTCTGATGAAGTGGTGCCTGATGTCAATATGCTTTGTTCTCGAATGCAAAACTGAATTCTGAAAAATAGCAATAACATTGTTGTTGTCACAGAAGATAGGTACTTCGTCAGTTTCGACCTTGTAATCCTTCAACTGCTGCTTTATCCAGAGTATTTGTGCACAGCAGCTTCCAGCAGCTACATACTCTACTTCAGTTGTCGATGTTGCAACTGAGTGTTGCTTCTTACTGAACCAGGATATCAGTTTGTGACCAAGAAACTGACATGTTCCACTGGTACCTCTTCCTATCAATCTTGCATCCAGCGAAGTCTGAGTCTGAATAGCCAGTTAGATCCAAGCTGTTATCTCTGGGATACCATAATCTAAGATTTATGGTTTCTCTGAGGTATTTGATGATCCTCTTTGCTGCTTCGAGATGACTCTTCTTCTGATTGGCTTAGAAGTGTGCACATAAGCTGACGGAATATGAAATATCTGGTTGACTTGCAGTTAAGTAGAGAAGCGAACCGATGATGCCTCTGTATTGAGTTTGGCTAACCAATTCTCCTTCTTCATCGAGAGTTAGTTGAACTGATGAATTCATGGGGATCTTGATAGTTTTTCCCTTATCAGCTCCAAACTTCTTAATGAGCTCCTTTATATACTTGGCTTGACTGATGAATATTCCATCTTGGAGCTACTTTACTTGGAGTCCTAGGAAGAAGGTCATTTCTCCCATCATGCTCATCTTGAATTCACTCTGCATCAGTTATGCAAATCGAGTGCAGAGATCCTTACTCTTCGATCCAAATATTATGTCATCCACATAAATTTGAAGCATTAAGATCTCTGCTGATCGCTCTATTCTGAATAGAGTGCAATCAATGACTCCTTTTTCAAACTCATTCTTCAGCAAGAATGTTGTGAGGGTTTCATACCAGGCTCGAGGCCCTTGCTTCAGCCCATAGAGTGCTTTCTTCAGTTTGAAGACTTGGTCTCCAATCTCGAATCCAAGCGGATGCTCGATGTACACGTTCTCCTTGAGCATCTCTTGTAGAAAAGCACTTTTCACATCCATTTGATAGACCATGAAATTGTTGTGAGCCGCATAGGCGAGGAACAATCTAATAGCTTCCAATCATGCAACTGGTGCAAATATCTCATCAAAGTCGATTCCTTCACTTTGAGAGTATCCCTTGACTAGCAGTCTTGCTTTGTTCCTTGTGATGATGCCTTGTTCATCCAGTTTGTTGCGAAAAACCCACTTAATTCTAATGACTTTCTAGGTTTTTGGCCTATTAATAAGAAACCACACATCGTTTTTTGTGAATTGGTTTAGCTTTTCTTGCATGGTGAGATTATCCATTTTGTATCTTCAAGAGCTTCATTGATGTTTGCCGGTTCAGTTTGAGATAGAAAGCATGTGAAGAGAGCTTGCTCTGTTGAACTTCTAGTCTGAACTCGACTTCTTAGATCTCCAACAATCTTGTCAGCTGGGTGGCTCTTGAGCCATTTGTATAGGCTATCCTTAGCTGGATTTTCAGTTGGATCCTTAGCATTGACATCCTTTGATGTCTTATCTTCAGTTTGCCCTTCGTCCGCATCAGTTCTTTCCCCTACTTCAGTTGTGGGGTTGAAGGTCTCAGCCATGGTTGTAAAATTCGCTCCAGGCGCCTGCCTAGGCACTGTTTAGGCGCTCGGCATCCTGGAGCCATGGCAAAAAGGTAGAAATCGGAGGTGCTGGATGTCTGGACACGTAGGTGCCGATTTGTCAGTCTAGGCGGCGCTTATTCGGTCTTGCTAGGTGCCTATTCGGTTTTGCTGGGCGCCGCTTCCAATTTTTTTTATGTTGTAATCTGTTGATTAACCCAAAATCAAAGATTTGTGATATTCCAAACAATAAATATGATATTCCACAAAAAAAAAATGATGGCAAACCTAAATGGCTCAGACCAGTCACTCAGTCAAGAAGTCATCACCGCTCGTCTTTCACCTTGCTGCCGTCGCCGCACCGATTGTTTGAGGTTGGCAAACAGTAGTAGAAAAGGGATTCATGGCAAGACTCCATCGCAATATCAGTAGACATCGGGATCGTGGCTTCATGCTAGCTCATGTGTTTCAACTTTATGATATGTTGTTGTGCTGTCATCGTGTGATAGATTTGTTTTATGGGAATGAAGTTTGGTTGATTTCAATTAATTTCTATTGTTTCTAGTGTTTACTTCATTTTTGCAACAAGAATCTATTATTATATCTTTTACTTTGGGAAAAGAGTTCCACTATTGAATTAATATCGAATATTCTAAATTCTAATTAAGTTATGCAGTATGTTTATGTTTAATTAAGTTATACTTGAATATGTTCAATTCGGTTATAAAAAGCATGCTTAATAAAAGTATATATAGGCTGTTGATTTTGTAAGTTACTAATTTTAAGATGATTTTAACTTTGAATATTTTATTTGAAATGTCATGTTTTATGAACATATAAATAACAATTATAAAATTGATAGGTTAAAAATAAATAAATAATTAAAAATTAAAAACCGCTTAGTTTCCGCCTAGATCCCGTCTAGGCCCCGCCTAGGCGGTCTAGGCGCAGCCACCTGACTAGCATCTAGCGAGTTGTGCAACCTTGGTCTCAGCACGATCAGTTTCTTCATTGGCTTGATTTCCCTCATCTGTGCTCTCAGCTGGTCTGGTGCTGGATACATTTCCTTCATCTTCTAGTCCAACTTCAAACCCCTCTAGAACTGTGTGGTCCACATAGTCCTACGAGTTATCAGTTTTGCTAGGTTGTTGTTGAACTGATGAATTGAGTACTTCCTTACTCCTGTACTCATTGGTAAACTCATCAAAAACAACATGACAAGTTATTTCCACAACTAGTGTTTGTTTGTTGAACACTCTGTAAGCTTGAGTGTGTGGGGAATTGTAACCAAGAAATATTCCCTCATCAGCTTTAGCACTGAAAGTCTTTAGTTGACTTTTGCAATTATTGTGAATATAACATTTGCAGCTAAATACTTTGAAGTATGAGATAGATGGCTTACAACCCCTGTAAATCTCATAGGATGTCTTATTATGTGCGCTGACGATAGCGCTTCTGTTTTGAGTGTGGCACACCGTATTGACTGCCTCAGCCCAGTATCCTTCTGCTATGTTGGCATCAGCTATCATTGCTCGAGCTGCGTCATTGAGAGTGCGATTCCTTCTTTCAGCTACACCATTTTGCAGTGGAGTTGTAGCAGCTGAGTGCTCGTGAGTTATTCCAGTTCACTGAGAAAACTGATGATTTGCTGGTTGATGAATTCCATTGTGAGAATGAATTTGCTGAACTGGTTTCTCCTTTTCAGTTTGCAGCCTTCTGATCATCGCTGATAGCTTGGTGTAGGTTTCATCCTTGCTTCTGAGAAACTCTACCCATGTATATCTTGAGAAGTCATTGACTACTACCAGAGTGAATCTTTTTCCTTTGGGCGTTAGTGGTCTGACTGGCCCAAATAGATCTATGTATAGCAGTTGAAGGGGAGCAGTTATCCCTGGAGGATGACTTCTATTCTTGAATGACGATCTCACTTGCTTCCCTTTCTGGCATGGTCCGCAGATGCCAGTTTTCTTGAAATCTCCTTGGGAAGTCCATCTATTAGCTCTTTCTTAGCTAGCTGATTGATGGTTTTGAAGTTGAGATGATTGAGTCGTCGATGCCATAGCTAGCTTGCTTCAATTGAGCCCTTTGAGAGAAAGCAAGCTTCTCCATATCTAGTTGACCAGTCAACAATATACATGTTGCCTCTCCTTACGCCAGTTAGGAGGATTGCTCCAGTTGACTTATCTTTGATGTCACATGAGCTTCGATTGAAATCAATGGTATATCCATTGTCACATAATTGACTGATGCTGACCAGTTTGTGCTTCAGTCCTTCCACGTGGGAAACTCCATTGACTGCCACCTTTCCTTTGACCACGAACCCTTTGATGTAACCCAGACAATTTGTACAGAATATGAGAACGCGCAGAAGACTTTTAAGATCGTACATGTCTACTATGGAAGGATTCAATCCTAATCTAATGACTCAAATAAACTCACGAACTGAATTAAATAAGCTAATACTCAAAAATCACTGTAGAAGATGAACTAGACCTAATTACGATACCTAGACGATGACACAAAAATAACACACAAATCCAAAGGTTAGGGGGCTGTTTTGGACAATTAATATGGCTAGAAAAAAGATGTTATGGGCTGGAAATATGGTGAAGAAAGTCTAGTGAAGATAGGATATGTTAATGATTAGAATAACTTACAGAAAACGGGTGTAGAATGCGAATACGAAGGAGAAATCGAACTCGAACTGTTGTTGAACAGCTCTCGATTGATATTAGGGTGTTGAAGGATGATACGAACGTGGATGGAGGTGTAGGACGTCGATGGTGAAGGCTGGACGATGAAGGAGTTGTGAATTACAACCCGATTAATCCCCGGCGTATCTTGTACGACGAAAACGAATCTTCAAGTTGCTCTTCGTAGCGAGTTCACCCTAATTCTTCATATGAATTAGAACATTTCCTTGGAGCAAGACTCAAAGTTTGCTAGGCTTCAAGAATGAGTATTTTCGAGGAAAACAATCAAAAAGCTTTAAACGGTTGAGACACAAATTGAATGCAAAAGAAAATTTAATCAATAATGTCTAAGATATCAAAGTAACATGGTTCCCCTATTTATAGGGCATAAGGTGCACGAAACTTAATTGTAAAAAACCCTAAAAATTTGATCCAAAAAGGATCTCTAACTATACTATAAAAATACCTAAACTAGAATTCTATTCAAGGTGGAAATTGCCTTAAATACAATTCTAGTCAAACCTATACTATAGTGAACGAAAATTACATCAAATAAATAATAAAAACTTATCCAAATAATCAAATACTATGATCTAATTAAATAGTAAAGCATAAATATATCAATCCCCAAATTAAATCGAATAAGATCCAATTTCTCTTCAACACACGCACACACATGCACGTCGACTTCATGCACATGCACACATGCACTTCTTCTCTTTATATCCTCCGTGGTGTGATCTTGATCTTCATCTTCAATTGATAATGCTAAAATCCATTTGGGTCTGCATCCAATTTCTTCTTCTCCAACTTCAATCTTTCTTCGCATTAAGATTTGAAAATAACATAGAAGTTGTTTGGCTCTTATACGTGCAATTGGACCTTTGAATGGCAGCTCTAGGTTTAGTTCTTCAAGGGCTTGCATGGCTTCATCACCCTGCTCCAATGCTTCGGCTTCTGGAGTTGTCTCTGAATGTGACTAATGGTCATTTCACTTCCTTGTATCCTTCTAGATCCTCTCTGTCTCCCGTCATGTGTTTTGAGCACCCGCTATCTAGATACCAAACCTCCTTGGTCCTCTTCTTCGATAGGATGCCATTTTCCTGTAAATGAGATGATTAGTTTTTAGGAACCCGCATGATATCGGGTCCTTCTTTGCCAATCAAGTGTTTAGGGATCCAGATTT
Organism: Perilla frutescens; assembly: GCA_026008535.1. Lineage (NCBI taxonomy): Eukaryota > Viridiplantae > Streptophyta > Magnoliopsida > Lamiales > Lamiaceae > Perilla > Perilla frutescens. The sequence goes on along the minus strand of BRKX01000009.1, from coordinate 23,113,751 downwards.
GCCAAACTTTTAGCTTAATAGCAGGTAGAGAGTTTTCAGACATTAATCGTCTGATCAGTTTCACTCTCTTTTCAGCTCTCCTCCTCTGAGCTGAGTCATTTGACTTGTACCTGCGATGAGAGTTAGTAGGATAAAACACTCAGATCATAACTCTCTGATCTGAAGCTTGTCTAGCTCTCATCTATGGCCAATTCCTTTTAACACCATGAGCTTTATCGCTCTTGTGGTATGGCCAGTTGGCAAACCAGTTATAGTGAGAGTTTATCCTTGGTTCATACCTTGAATCCAAGTACTCACTATACTGAGTTGTGAGATTCGATGGAGTGAACTTCTCCAGAGGGATCTGAATGTGTTGACGTGTTCTATACAATTTTGTATGCACATTCCTTCTTGAGTCAACTTCTCTTCTAGGTTGACTTGCTGGATATCTTCGAGGATAGGCTGGCAGTATAGTTCTCTCCTGAACTGATGCCCTATCTTAATGAGACTACAGTCCAAACTGAGTATTTCTCTTTACTCCAGTTGGCCAGTAAGTTTTGTTCACCATAGGCCTGTTCTAAACATTGGGCCTTGGATAGACTAGTGACTTTTGTCGAACTGACTGTCTCTAATGAGCTGGAGGTCTTGGCTGAACTGACGACCTATGTTGGTAGGTTGGATACCTTTGCTGAGCTGGTGACCTCTGTTGATAGGCGGACTGTCTATTTTGAGCTTATGGCCTACTTTGAGATGGCTTCCTCTACTGAACTGATGGCTTAAACTGAACTGAGCCTTTCCGTTGGGAGGATTGGCTAGACCATTTCGGCTGATTTGAAGAGATGTTTTCAATTCCCTTGTCTTCGGTCTCTTCAATTGGCTTGGTTGGTGCAGGTCTAACAAAACCAGGAAGGGTTCCTTCTTGACTCGTTTGAGCAACTGCCTTTCATTTCTCAGCGACAGTGTACCTGTTGTATCCTAACCCTGGACTACTAGTTTCAACTCTTTGATGGCTTAGAATCTTATCAAGAGTTTGAGATCCCTTTTTGAATTTGAGAGATATCTATTCTCTCTTCTGGATTTCCTACCTGAACCTCTCACTCTCAGCTCTTAGCTTATCAAATTTGAGCTTCAGCTTCTCACATTCAACTGACTAAGCTCCAAGTGATTCAGTTCTATCATGATTACTTCTCAGTCTTTTGACCTCATCTCTCGGGTCATAATTTTCTTCCTTCAGTTGTAAATGCATACTAGATATAGCAGCTAACTGATCTTCTAGCATTCTTAATTGTTCATTTATTTCATTATTAGAAATGGAAGTTTCATGAATGTGATAAAAAGAGGTTAAGGAATCGCCTGTGCTAACCTCTTCTTCATTGTCAGCCATGAGGCAGAACAATGCCTCATCTTTAGAGCTGTAGCCATCGGAGTCAATTCCTAATAGATAATCTGTGTCATCCAACATGGCGTTCTCTGTGTTGGCCATCATAGCTTTTCTTTTGAAAAAGCTTATCTTCACTTTGGCCTTCTTGTCTTCAGGGAGCTCTGGACACTCATATTTGTAGTGCCCTTGCTTGTGGCAATAGAAGCATTCTCCTACGCTTCTGTTGGCTGCCTTAGGTTGTTCAGCAGGTGGTTGGTTTCTCTCGTCTCTGGGCTCCTCATCAGTTTAAAGCATAACTGATGGTTGATCTTTAATCTTTTTGAGCTTCTCGAGCAGCTTGGCAACTGATTGGATCTGATCATGGATATCTTCAATCAAACTTTCCTCCTTCTACGTTGCTTCTCTTCTTCGATCAGTTGAGCTTCCTGGTTGTTCTTTAGCTTGAGAACTTCTTGGCCGGAAGACATTTCTTCCTTGAGTTTCTCTAAACTGATTTCTTTCACCGTAGAAGGCTCCATCCTAGACTGATGATGATTTTGATGCCTCTCTTTTTCGGTTTAGGCTATACTTGTGAGCCTTAAGAGAACCAAAGAGTTCTCTTGGGGTGATGTTGTTCAAGTCTTTTGACTCTTTTGTAGCAATCACCTTCATATACCATTCCTCTGTGAAATTGTCCAAAATTTTGTAGTTCATCTCACTATTGGGATATGTTCTTCCTAGGTTGTTCATCTCATTGATGATGTCTAGAAATCTCATTTCAAGGCTTGAGATGGTTTCATCTGAGTGCATCTTAAAGGACTCATATCTGTCCACCGCCAATTGGAGCTTGTTTCCTTTGATGGCATCGGACTCTTTGCATAGATCTGCAAGTAAGTCCCATATCTCCTTGGCAGTTCTGCAGCTCTTCGTGTGGTTCATACGATCTTCATCTAGAGTTTGGAACATTACGGCTTGGGTCATGAACTCTAGGTTCTTCAACTTTTTCTCTTCACTTGTGAGAAGATGAGTTGGCTTCAGGATCCATGCTAGTTGATTGACATCAGCAATGTGGGCTTCATTGTCCATCATTATTATGATTGGACCTTCTTCGATAACTTTCCACATATTCTCGTGGATTGAGCAGAGATGCGCTTCCATTCTCCTGCTCCAGTTATCATAGTTCTCAACTGAAAAGATAGGTAGCTTATCCTTTTCCATTGCTGGCAGATTAGCACAGATAACAAGATCTGATTCAGTTGATCTACAGAAATGGCTGATCTTTAGAATCAACCGCTCTGATACCACGAGTTGGTCCCGGGGCGAGTCAGAATCAGTTTAGAGGTGGTGAATAAATTGATCTAAAAACTTAACAATAATTGCGGAATATTCAGGGCTTGTTTGACTCGCTAAGTTATCCGTGCTGTTAGGAGATCAGTTGAGATGATCAGCTAGGTCGGAGTGCTGTGTGTGCTTGAAGTGTGCAGTTTAGAACATGCAACTGAACCTGAAAAGTAAAGTAGAGCACACAAGCAGTTTTATAGAGGTTCGAAGCTCAACTTCTATGCCCCCTCTTCCTTCCACAGAAGGGCAATTCACTATGCAAGTGTAAAGTTCTTTTATTACAGTTACATAGTGAAGACAGGTGTTGGACCTAGCTATTCGTGACTTTATGAGTCACGTATTTCTTTTCAATTATTGTTGTCCCGAAAGCGATGAACCAACGCAAGTAGCCTCCTTAGTCGGTTTTTAGGTTGACAACTCACACTTACCGATCTCAACTGCTTGCTGAGACTTTAGGTGCTATTGTCCGTCTTTATAAGGTTTTAAATCTTTTTCGATCTTCAAGAAGACAGTCTTGAATCTAGTATCAACTGATGTGCTCCTTAGCGCGTCTGCGGCTTGAGTTGGGTAGTTGATCATTGTAGAGCGGAACTGAGAGAATGGCTCTGGCTAGATTTCTTCAACAGCTAGCTTAATGAGCGATTTGGCTCCTTCTCGTCAGTTGGACTTTTGCTTTTGCTGAGTTTTGAACGTGAGGCTTTAGAACATTGGCAAACGTCTTCGCTGAAAGTCTATACAGAAAGTCTAAGCAAAAGTTCTCTTCAAGAGTCAAAAGTCAAGGCCATCTTCTGGGCTGCTCATCTTTTATAGATGAGTGGCTGGTGACCCTTGATGATTGACGCGCGGTCGTTTCGCGCTCAAAATGAATTTGTATTGCTCCTGTGCCCACAGCGAGCGTAGCTAGCTATGAGTAAGGATCGATCCCACAGAGAGCTGATGTAATTTCACCTTCGAGTCACCAATCAAAAAGGGGGGGTTTTGTGTTGTCACTGTACTGAAAGTAAATCTGCAAAAATAAACTAAAAAGAATATCAAATAACAAAAGGTTCCGGGATTGAACTAGATTCCAATTTAACTCACACTCACTCGATCATGGACACACTGATTTTCCTATATGATTGAATCACCCAGTTATGGAGATCGGATTCCCCACTGCATCTCCTCATTCATCCTTTAGATTTAGATTTAAAAGTGATTCCTCGTCAATTAAATCCCTAACATACCACCCACCTCTCGGTTCCCCTAAGAGATGTAAATGATATGAAGCATTGTGCCTCTAGACGAACCCAAGTTTGTTGTGTTTACTGATTCCTCGTGTGCCAACAACAACCCACCAAGTTCCCAGCTACTATCGAATTAACACACAGTCACGATTCATTAATTCTTTTAGCCCTAGAATGCCCATTACGACTAAAGAGTGATCAGCCACATTAGTCATATTAAACACGCTTTTTTCTAGCATTGGAATAAAACCTAGTAGAAACCCATTCGTACAGTAAAATGCCCACACGGCCTAACCAGTTTTAAGTGTGTGTTAAATCTTCATCTTTGTTCAACCCGGAATATAAATCTAGCTACTCATGCTAGATGGAATTGTAAAGACATAAAATAAAAACATGATAAACAATAAAAACTTAATGGAATTGAATTAAAACTCGTCCAACTCCAACGCCGAACGTAAACAACATTAAATATAAATCCTAATCCCTGTGGGCATAAGACCCCAGGTTGTCTTGCTTGCGAAGTAGCGTTGAAACTAAACTATGTGCGAAAATAAAAGTGCAGCCAATAATATGGTATCAAGTTCTGCTTTTCTAACTATCAAACTAGTATTTAAAAGAGTACAAAAGATCAAATAAAAATCCCCCAAAAAGGGGAAACTTCCATATCTGCTGGATTGTTGTGCCCCACTGGACTCTGACTGGATAAGGAAACTTCCTTATCTGCTGGATCTCCTATGCCCGCTGGACTCTGACTGGATAAGGAAACTTCCTTATCTGTTGGATGAATCCCGATATTTATGGAATCGCATCCTTATCTTCCAAGTTGTTGTCCAAGAGTCCATCTATGAACAAACTTTCCTTCTTCTATTCAGATTTTAATTCTTATAAGGATCTAGCGCCAAATTTTATCTTCTTTCAACAGAATCCCGCTTTTTCCGGGAATTCCCTCTTCACTGCCTCTTCTGAATTTGCGCGAGTACTGTGGGCATGACATTTTCTGCTCATGTCAATTTTTATCTGATATGCCCATTTCATCCATTTCAGTTTATTTGAAGGCCAAAACGCTTCTTTCGCCAGATTCAACTCTCAGAATGCCCAAACCACTTTCCTGGTTCTTTTCCGACATAAAGACACTAAAAAGGACATTTAGAGCGACTAAAATGCCCAGAAAAACACGAAATAAATGGACTCATCACACCCACACACTTTAGTCATGATTGTCCTCAAGCATGGGGTACGAAGAACCCAGAAAAGAAAAACAAAAGGGAAAGAAAAGGAAACAGACACGAAAGAAACAAAACATTTAACCTGTTAATCTGTGTAGGCACAGAATTTCAACTACCAAGTTTTCCAATTAATTGCGTAATCAGCATACCCTAGCAAGTCAAAATTGAATTGAGCATATAGGTCCTCCCACACTCTCTTCACACAATATTTAGGCTCAGTGTTTACACTCAAATTCATTCATTCTATACTTATTCATTCCATAAACTTGTTAGTGTTCTTTCTTCAATTTCATAAGCGGAAAAATGCATAAGTATCAAAAGGACTTTCATGGACTATAATGGAGCATTTTAGGTAAGGTAGGGTTCTATAGGTACTGAGCTCAAACTCTTAGGAGCGTTTCATAGACATACCACCAACTTTTTTCTTACTTCCTCATGCCCTCATTCACTGTTCAGATTACGAATTTTTCGTTAGTGTGGCCATTTTGAACATTCAGACTAGGAGAAAACTTTTCTTCTTTTTTTCTTTCTTTTTTTTCGTTTTCTCTCTTTTTTTTTCGTTCCCCCTATCTTTTTCTTGCAATTTCAATTTCTTCAAAAGCATCCAGAGACTTCTTCTACTTCTGGTTTTTGTAATGCCCTGGCTTTATATAGTGAGGTAAATCAACAAAACTGCTAGGGCATTTTATTGGCTCAAAAGGGCTGCAAAGCTGTGTCAAAGGTTCGTTTTTATTTGGCTTAGTGGGCTCAAGCAAGAAAATGCCTAAATCATCTACACATGCATTTTAAACTTTTTGATTTTAAAGTAGAGCAAAAGCAAGTTCTAGAAATTCTAAGCACAGAATGTACACACATGAAAAGAGAATTCTGTAAAATGGGCATAACAGCACAGGCTCAAATCTCACCAGGTTAATGCTCAACTCATTCATTATTCTTGCTTTTAGTGTGGGCATGCCGACTCAATTAGAAATTTTATCAACATTCACAAACCAGAAACTAGTGCCTCCAAAAATTTCACAGAAAGCATGCTTGACTCAAAACGACCCACCAACACACTTTGCATGAGGCAAAGTGTACAAACAGACACCAGCATAAAAAAAACGACCCCTAATGCCCCCACCCACACACTTTGCTTGAGGCAATAAGAGCGACACCTAAAAACTGAAAATAAAAGAACATAAAAACTAAAGAAAATGAATTGAACCAGGTTAGTTCGAGGCGGATGCTGGGTAAGTGAACCCAACATATTTGAAATTTGCAGTGAGATTTTGCTCAAACTTGCTCAAGCAGACATCAATAGTCTGATACAGGGCATTCTCAATGCTATACAGCCTCTTCATGGTCATTCTGGCAGCAATCACTTCTTGTTGTGCCCTTTCTCCTGGTGTCTTCCTGCTTGTTCCTGTAGAAACTGAAAACAGAATGCTCGAAGGGTATGCCCTCGGCACAAAATGAACAAGGTTGCCTTTTCATCCTCAACTACTTCTTGCATTTTTTTTTTCAGGCAGATACTAGAAAACTCTCCAAATCTAGTTTGATAAATCAGGAAAAAAAAATTATTGAAATTACTGAAAATAAAATAAACTAAAAAAAACCTGGGTTGCCTCCCAGTAGCGCCCCAGTTACTGTCGTGGGCACGACATTCCTCTGTTTAGATATTACTCGGCTCCGCGAGCCATACTGCTCTTTTTTCAGGATCGGTGTGCCCTATGTAAGGTTTCAGTCTGTGCCCATTTACTTTGAAATGCCTTCCTGTTTTTGGATTTTTCACTTCTACTAGCTCATTAGGAAATTCAGCATGCACTTCAAATGGCCCGACCCATTTTGTCTTTGGACTTCCTCCCATGATCTTGAATCTTGAATGATAAAGCAATACTTGTTGTCCCAGAGTGAACATTTTCCATTTAACAACCTGATCATGGAGTCCTTTCATTCTTTCTTCATAGATAATATAATCATTATAGACTTTCATGCCCATTTCTTCCACTTTTTCAGTTTGGAACTTTTTGTTGTGCCCAACTTGCTCTCCATTAAGCTTCTGAATGCCCCATGGTGGCTTGTGTTCCAACTTAGGTATTGGCATAGTAGAAGGTAGCATTCTGTCACTATCGCTTCTTGTGGGCACATTGTAATTCACTACTCCAGGTGGCATCTCCTTCAGTGAATGAAACATCTTAACTGCATCTTGAATTCCATCATCTTCATCAAGGGTATCTTGATTAGTTAGTCCTTCCCGTAATGCCCTTTCCAGAGGTTCTCGATTGCTCATCATTGAGAGAGTAGGTTGGGATGGTGCATCAAAGAGATCCACAAAATTCACATTTTCCGTATCAGGTGGGTGCTTCATGGCTTCGAAAATGTTGAATGTAACCTTTTCTCCATCAAATTCGCACGTCAGTGTGCCCTTGTCGACATCAATTTGTGTGCGAGCTGTTTTCATAAAAGGTCTCCCCAACAAAATAATTGATGATCTCGTTGATGTGCCCATATCAAGCACATAGAAATCCACTTGGAATATCATCTCATCCACCTTAACTAGCACATCTTCGATCAGCCCATCGGGATACACATTTGACCTGTCTGCCAACTGAATGACCACACGAGTTGTTTGCAGAGGTCCCAACTTCAATTCATTAAAAACTAAAAGGGCATGACGTTTATTGATGCCCCCAAATCCAGCATGGCCTTTTCAACCTTTTTTTCTCCAATGATGCATGGTATTGTGAACATGCCCGGATCATCACACTTTTTTGGCATCTTCTTCTGAATTACAGCTGACACATTCTCTCCCACAAGGAACTTAGCATCACCTTTAAATCGTATCTTTCTGGTGCACAACTTTTTCAGAAAATGGGCATACCGCAGAACTTGTTTAACGGCTTCAATCAGTGGAATGTTGATTTCCACCTTAGTGAAGACTTTCAGCATCTCCCTCATCTCTTCTTCCTTCCTATTTTGTTCCAATCTACCTGGAAAATGAGGTTTTCTAGTAATTTTCTGTTTCTCTCGAATGGGCTCCAGAGTAGGCTGACTGACTTCTTGTGCCCCATTCTCCGATGATTGTTCTCTCGTTGTGGGCTCATCATTTTCCATTTCGGCTGAACAAACCACTTCCAGTAAATCCTTCCCACTCTTCAAGGTTACAGCATTAACTTGTTCATGAGGTTTCTCCACTTGGGCTAGAAGTTTACCAATTTTTACTTCCAATCTGTGAACCGTTTGGGCTAATTGAGCAATTTGTTTGCTCATATGTGCAAAGTCCGCTCTTGTCTCTTGCTTAAATTTTTCATTCTCTTGCGCAGCCTTCACGTTTTCTTCTACCAAGGCTTGGACTAAATCTTCCAACCTCGATCTCATTTTTTCTTCTGGTGGTGGAGGTCGCATGGGTGGAGCATCTTCAGGCCTTCTCCATCTGAAATCCTCATGGTCTCGCCAACCTAAATTTAATGTTTCAGAGTGAGGATCATATCTCCACTGATGGTTCTTGTGCCCTTCCACATCATTAACTTTTTGTATCTCCTCCTGCATTGGGCATTCGGCGGTAAAATGAAGCACACTTTTACACAACCCACATGGTCTGGGATTTCTTCCTGTGATTGCTACTGTAACAGCATTTCCAATTCGTTCACATAACTTTTCAATCATGCTCTCATCATTGGATGATTTCTCAAATGCATTTACGCTTCTTGTGCCCTCTCCACTAAAATCTCGGTTGTCTTCAGCCATCTCGGTCAGAATTCTAAAGGCTTTAGTTGGTCGCTTGTTCAATATGGACCCTCCACAAGATGCATTAACAGTCGTCCTCTCATGTGGCCTCAACCCTCCAACAAAGTGTTGGATCAGATGATGATCAGTTATCTGGTGTTGTGGGCATTTCGCCAGCATATTCTGGAAACGGTCCCAGTAATCATAGAAACTCTCCATCGTGCCCATTTTCAGACTTCCGATCCTTCTTCTCATCTCCTGCACGCTGGAAGCTGGGAAATACTTCTCCAAATATTTTTGTTGAAGTTCCCCCCATGTGGTCACACTACTAGTCGGCAGAGTGTTCAGCCAGTCTCGTGCCCCATCCTGAAGAGTAAAAGCGAACGAGACCAACCGCACATACTCTTCTCGTCCATGGTCAGATGGTTGAGTCTGGCAAACCATCTCAAAATCTTGCAAATGTCATTGTGGATCCTCTCTGGGCATTCCGTGGAATTTTGGCAAGATTTGGATGAAGCTTGCTTGCAGATCCCATGTGTGTGTGACTGCTATGATCGTAATGCCCATTGGGCGAAGATTCATGTTAGTCGGAAAGACTAACTGTCTCAAAGTTCTTCCTTCGGCGGTCATATTATCAGCGTGGCCATTCTCAAATTATTCTTCCTCCTCGTGCCCTGCTTCTTTTCGATCTTCTGGTGGTGGTGTGGGCTCACGTGGTCTGTTCGCAACTCGCGTGCCCTTTTGCTGTTGCTCTGTTCTTCCTTGAAGTTTTCTCTATCTCCGGATCGTACAATAGAATCTCCTCCGAAGAACTTCTGGGTATCAACTTCCAGGCACACCAGCTTGGAAAGTAAAATCACTGGAAATCAGCTCCCCGGCAACGGCGCCAATTTTGATGCGCGGTCGTTTCGCGCTCAAAATGAATTTGTATTGCTCTTGTACCCACAGCGAGCGTAGCTAGCTATGAGTAAGGGTCGATCCCACAGAGAGCTGATGTGATTCCACCTTCGAGTCACCAATTAAAAAGGGGGGGTTTTGTGTTGTCACTGTACTGAAAGTAAATCTGCAAAAAAAAACTAAAAAGAATATCAAATAACAAAAGGTTCCGGGATTGAACTAGATTCCAATTTAACTCACACTCACTCGATCATGGGCACACTGATTTTCCTGTATGACTGAATCACCTAGTTATGGAGATCGGATTGCTCACTGCATCTCCTCATTCATCCTTTCGATTTAGATTTAAAAGTGATTCCTCGTCAATTAAATCCCTCACATACCACCCACCTCCCGGTTCCCCTAAGAGATGTAAATGATATGAAGCATTGTGCCTCTAGACGAACCCAAGTTTGTTGTGTTTACTGATTCCTCGTGTGCCCACAACAACCCACCATGTTCTCAGCTACTATCGAATTAACACACAGTCACGATTCATTATCTTTTAACCCTAGAATGCCCATTACGACTAAAGAGTGATCAGCCACATTAGTCATATTAAACACGCTTTTTTCTAGCATTGGAATAAAACCTGGTAGAAACCCATTCGTACAGTAAAATGCCCACACGGCCTCACCAGTTTTAAGTGTGTCTTAAATCTTCATCTTTGTTCAACCCGGAATATAAATCTAGCTACTCATGCTAGATGGAATTGTAAAGACATAAAATAAAGACATGATAAACAATAAAAACTTACTGGAATTGAATTAAAACTCGTCCAACTCCAACGCCGAACGTAAACAACATTAAATATAAATCCTAATCCCTGTGGGCATAAGACCCCAAGTTGTCTTGCTGTCAAAGCAGCATTGAAACTAAACTATGTGCGAAAATAAAAGTGCAGCCAATAATATGGTATCAAGTTCTGCTTTTCTAACTATCAAACTAGTATTTAAAAGAGTACAAAAGATCAAATAAAAATTCCCAAAAAAGGGGAAACTTCCATATCTGCCGGATTGTTGTACCCCACTGGACTCTGACTGGATAAGGAAACTTCCTTATCTGCTGGATCTCCTATGCCCGTTGGACTCTGACTGGATAAGGAAACTTCCTTATCTGTTGGATGAATCCCGATATTTATGGAATCTCATCCTTATCTTCCAAATTGTTGTCCAAGAGTCCATCTACGAACAAACTTTCCTTCTTCTATTCATATTTCAATTCTGATAAGGATCCAGCGCCAAATTTTATCTTCTTTCAACAGAATCCCGCTTTTTCAAGGAATGCCCTCTTCACTGCCTCCTCTGAATTTGCGCGAGTACTGTGGGCACGACATCTTCTGCTCAAGTCGATTTTTATCTGATATGCCCATTTCATCCATTTCAGTTTATTTGAAGGCCAAAACGCCTCTTTCGCCAGATTCGACTCTCAAACTGCCCAAACCACTTTCCTGGTTCTTTTCCGACATAAAGACATCAAAAAGGACATTTAGAGCGACTAAAATGCCCAGAAAAATGCGAAATAAATGGACTCATCAATGATCACTGTGTAATCATAAATGATAAATCCGTTGAGAGGCTTTCATTTAAAAAGAGTCATTGAGTAACCTTTACTCTTCTAACAAGCTTTTGTTCCAAGATCTCGGTTGCATTAACTTCAAGATCTTCTTGTTGGCTTTTCTAAAATTTGAATTTCAGTTACGGCTTCTATCTTAATCTTCAGTTCTGGGCTTTGACAGGCAGTTGGAATCTTTAGTTCCTTGGTTGTCAGTTATGTGCATCCTTGGCAGTTTTGTAAGCTCCAGTTAAGATCATCTTCAGCTGGCAGTTCTGGACTCTGGCTTGATGCTTTCTGAGCTCCAGTTTGATTTGCTTCAGCTGGTAGTTTTGAACTAGTGTTCTTCAGCTGGCATTCTGGACTTGTGTCCCTTCAGCTGGAACTTTCTTGGACTGGTCTTCAGTTCGATTGTTAGCGCTTCTTCAGTTGGACTTCAGAACTAATGCATCTTCAGCTGGTATCCTTCGAACTGGTACTCCTTCAGCTGGAACTTCATTCTTCAGCTGTGACTTCTTGAGCTGGTATCTCCTTCAGCTCGTACCTTGTATTGGTACATTCTTTAGCTGGTATCATCTTGAGCTGGCATGTCCTGATGCTGAAACTGATGTGGTCTTCAGCTGGTATTCTCCTTCAGCTAATATTGTCTTGAGCTAGCATGCCCTGATGCTCAAACTGATGTGATCTTCAGCTGGTATTGTCCTCTCTTCGGCTGGAACTTTACTTCAGCCGGAATTGGGCACTTCTAAGCTGGTGCGTCGAACTGGTAGCTTCAGTTGGTATTCTTCTTTAGTTGGAAATGGGCACTTCTAAGCTGGTGCCTCAAACTGATAGCTTCAGCTAGTATTCTTCTTCAGCTGGAAATGGGCACTTCTGAACTGGTGCCTTCTTCAGTTTATGATTGTAGACTGATAGCATTTGGTACTTCACTTGGTGGTACCTGCAACTTTCAGTTTATCTTGCTAACTCATCTAGCAAGCTACAGTTTTTTTTCACAGCTCTTGAGGCTGGATTTTTCTTTTTCCTTTTTTTCTTTTCTTTTCTTTCTCTTTTTCTTTTTCTTTTTCTCATTTCTTTTCTCTTTTTTCTTTTATCTCTTTTCTTTTCTTTTCTCACTTAGATTGATCATTTTTAGGCTTTGACAGCTCGATTTTTTTATATGATCATCCTTAGTTTTATGCTTGATTTCTTTTCAGTTTTTCAAAACTCTTTGTGTATTTTGGCATATTTTGACATCTCATCAAAACCCCAGTCCGGAAAACCCTTAATAGTCTTTCCTAATAATCTTTATGGCATAGAATCATCACTAAGTATTTGATTTTTCCAAGTACACTTGTTATTCTGGATAATGTTCATAAAGATGTGGATAAACGAGATCTAGACCTCGATGAAGGCAGCTCAAGCAGGAAGATTGGATTAAGCTGAAGATGAAGATAGTTGTGCATTGAGATACAACTGAAATTGTTCAACACACTGAGTATTGTCAACTAGCTTAAGTGATTGCCAGAAGTCAGTTTGTGAACATACAAGATATTCCGCTATGCTACCTAATGTGAAGGTTCAAGATCAACAATGTTCATTGCAACATTCGTGAATGTTTACATGAACATCTTTGTCCAGATTATTTTCTTTTAAGATCGTTGAAGCTGTTCAAAGTTTGCCAACCAAGAAGAGATTCAAGATCATTCCAGAAGAGGCCTTAATTAGCTTGGAGAGCACATGATTGATGATAAGACATATATCTCAAGATAAAAGAGTTCTAACAAGGCTGTCCGCGGATCAAGGGTTTGTCTATTTAAGGAAATTTCCTTATTAGATATCTGATTGGATTAGGATTTATGATTCCCATGTTAAGGCTATATCTTTATTTTGTAAATAATCTGGGATCAGAACTTGTTAGACACTCCAAATACATTGAATATATAGATTCTTCATAGAATTCTTAAGAGCTCTAATTGTTTAAAGAGCCACATAGTTTCAATCATCTTTGTTAGGCAGATATTAGTGTTCTAGTCTTCATATATTGAAACTCTTTTCATACACTGTCAAAAGAAGTTTCGGGAGAGATTTTCTGTGGGAACTAGATAGAGAGAGTTTAGGTTGTGAGGGAATCTTACAGTTCAATTCATCGAAAGGGGGTGTACGGGCAGAGCGGGTATCGAGTGACGAGAGGTTAGCTATGTGTAATATCCCAAGTAAATGTTGCATCGGAGTAGTGAATTCTTTTCCACAGGCCTTGACAAGTCCCCTGGTATAGATTGATTAATCGAACAAGGTTACCAACTCATTTTGTGCTTTAGATTCTGTATTTACTATTAAGTTCATAATAACGTTCGTATACTTTATTGTGAACTTTATCATAAATGTTCAAGAACATTACTATGAACGTTTACAGAATAGATACCTCATACCATGTGTAGTTTCAAATTTCATTTGCTATCCTGAATTTTATAGGTTAGTTTAGTTTAGTCTCAAAACAATTCAACCCTATTAGATTGTCTAGTTCATGTCATAATTAGCCCATGTTTAGACTCACTCATGGACTCGACCTCATTTCATCCTTCACTATCACTTGTACAAATACAAGTTTGGCACGAGATATTATTTAACCGAGCAAGGTGTATGAGAATACTGTTCCTTTCACTGTATTATTTTTCTTGTACGGATGGGATACAACATAAGATTTCATTCACAAGGTTCTTATTTTTTGCGGATGAGTTTAAAGTGTGACTTACATCTGTGATCCCAACCACTATTAATTTATGATATTTTGACTAATTATCAACTCTGATAGTTTCTTAAATTCATCCTATGAACTCATGGACTTATTACCACCATAACCTACTAAATAAATGAAGTCAGATTACAAAAAAAAACTTTTAGAGAGAGAGAGAGAGAGAGAGAGAGTTCTAATCAACTATGAATAAAAAGAGATTGATTTCTAGTCAACTATAAAGCTGAAGCGGCCAATACCTTGAGTGTTAATTTATTCATCACTTTTGCTAATCAAACAGTGTTTTTGTCTCTAAAGTTGCTAAATAGGAATTGAAACATCTTTACATTGCTGAGTAATTAAATAACTTGGCAGTTATATACAACATAGAATCGACTACATTATCTACATCCACTTCATATCCTCCCCGTAGAAATTAATAATAAAATTATAATATCTTTTGTATATAATGTTGATTTAGAAAAAAAATGCTATCTAGCAACATTTTTCATAAGAGCAAGGATCTCGACATCATCGATGGCTGATTCTGCAAGGAGCTGAAGAGGGGTTTTGCCTCCCTTGTCAACAGCTTCTCGGTTAGCTCCCCTGCATTAATTAAAAAAAATAATTAATTAATTTAGGCTAAGAATTACTAAATAATGAAATGATAGAAGTATTCACATGTACAGTTACGTTGTAGAAACAATCTTTAATCAAGTATTGTTTTTTTTAACGAAATACCAATTTGGAACTGTAGAGATCATATGCTTATGATAATTGGAGAAATAGAAAATGAGTGTAGACAGTTAGAAACCAACTAGAACATATAAAAATTACATGGAAGAGTGTATATACCATGGGAAATTCTATGCCACTATGAGTGAGGAGTACATGTGGGTGTGTCATAGAATTTCCCGGTATACCATATACCTGGTGAGCAGTTGTTTGGTGATTTCAATTCTTCCCCTCATAATGCTATGATGCAGTGGTGTTTGACCCTTGGAATCACGAGCACTGATATCTGCCCTATGCTGCAGGAGCAGCTCTACCATCCCAATATCAGCTGTTTGACAGGCCAAGTGAAGCAACGAGCAACCATCAAAAACCTCATCTTCTTCTTGTATACTACGAACTTTCTCATCATCATCATCATCAGGATTTTCCTGCTCATGATTCAATTCCATTACATTCGCTAAACTTAAACATGTTACAGATGATGATGGACCATAAACTGCATTCACATCTGCTTCCGACACAACAATGAGCCGATACACAGCTTGCTTGTCATTTGTACGGACGCTTTCCCACAATTGTTCAGCAACTGAAAGAAGATCCTCGTTGTCCTTCAATTTTAGAACAAAACATTTTTCTACATACTGCAGATCGAGAGAGCCATATTAGGATTAGGTTGAATAACTTAGAAGTTATATATGTTACCTGACCTCAAATTCAAACTAAAATGGAACTATTTATTATAATGTGTAAATAACACTAAATTAATACTATGTAGTAAATGACCACAATGTAGGTAATGAAAAATAACTATTGCAAGACCAATTACACCAAAAGACTACGGACAAATTAAAATGGAATTCTCTTCATTTGGGGCTGACTGAGAATTACTAAAGGAATTTGATGAGTTCCATAGCCTAAACAATTTATTTTTATGGTGCAAACTTGATCTATTAGGCAAGAAATTAAATTCAGAGAAATTGACATATAATAGTTCTATTAATTCAGACTTTCTTATGAAATTTTGTCTTCGATCGTTTCATATCATACACAACTATATGATATCGAATGAGATCTTCCAGTTCAAAGTGTCCACCCCAATATTAAAAATATGTAATTTCAATGATGTTTATAATAACAATAAAGTTTATTATATTGTAAACAATCCTGATTAATATTTATTGTTAAGAATTAAAATTTTAGAAAATGATATACCCTAACTTTGGAATAATATTCAACTCTAATAACGAATTATATTACCTAAAAAGTTAAAATTAAATACTACAAAATAATTATAAACCCTAATTGGGAGGAATAAACCCTAAATAATAATGTCAAATTAAACTAAACCAAATAAAATTAAAATTTAAGAAAAATATTGGAAGAAAAACTAATAATTTTGATATTGAGACACTGATGAACTTTGGATTAGAGGATCTCACGTAATATAATTTATTAACCGATATTTTCTTATAATACGTTTCTTTTTATTAAGTTATAGAAATATATTATTTAAATATAAGGCACGATTGTCGAAGCTTGATTATAGTAAATTGATTGTAGGATATTTAATGGTAGATACTTTCTTTAATAGGTAACTTAGAAAGTGTATAAATGTGTACTTATTATCCAAGTCAAGATAGATTATCATTTTTATCTTTCGATTATATAGGTTTATATCATTATATGGTATCAAAGCCCCGGATTATATGACCAATGACTAATTTAATTTTTTCTCTTCATCTTTTGTCCAAGTAAGCAGTCTTAGTTTCTCATGAGTGACCTTTTGTTGTGAGTTGGTGGTCATATGTTGATAAGAATCACAATTCTATTAAATTTGAACATTTTGGGCATATCACACATTGTGATTATGTCAAAGAAACATTGGGGTATTTAACTTTTGTTTTATGTGGTAAGGAAAATGTTTCTCGAATTTTTTAGGTATATAAGGAATTCCATCTCGCTGAACAACAAGATCAATCATTGAATATTTATCATGTGACTTCGAACGTACATTTTAAGAATTGAATGCATCATTACCTTTTAGTACACTATCAGAGTTCAACGAGCTCAAAGAGAACTAGTGGCCATCACGAGTTTTTTGGATGGTCTTATCTCCTAGTACGAAGGGGTTAAAGCAAAAGAAAAATTATTTAATCCAAAAGTTACTAATATCTATGGTCCTATGTAGAGTTCCTAGCTCTCAAACTTCACCTATAGAACAACCTAGTGCTCTTGTTAGCCACAATAATGCAGTTTTCAGTAGACCTTAGTCTCATAGTCATAATAATTGAAGTGGCCACGGTGCTCGAAATTATGGAAATCAAGATTCTAGGAGAGTTTGCTACTAATATTGCCATTAATTCGGTCATGTGAAGAGAGCATGTCATAAATTACTAAAAAGAATCAGATGCTTCAAGATCCTAATCGGCTCACATGGCAGATGCCAATGAGTCTCCCAATAATGAAAGTTTTTTAAATTCTGCAGATGAATATGTCAAATACATCCAATTGTAGGAGGCATAAAAGAATTCTCAGTCGGGCACTGCATTTACTAAGACAAGTAAAAACAATACATGTATTCTTTCATCTTCCTCTCAATGGCTCATTGATTCTTGAGTCACAGATCACATGAAAGTTAATCGAAAACTCATCTCTACCTTCCATAAACATCTTTCTGCATTCACCCTCACAGATGGCTCAATTTCTAATGTTCTTAGTTGTGGCACCATTAATGCTACACGCACACTTCCTTTGAAATATGCGCATAATTTGCCTCAATTTTCTTTTAATCTTGTTTCTGTTAGCAAAGTTACCCGTGCTTTTAACTGTTGCATCTCATTCTTTCCTAACCACTATATCTTTCAGGAAATCATTCCTTACCTTTGCTCAAGTAGTTGCATCCTCAATTTCATGATGTCTCATCTTTAGATTGTGAGCTTTGTCAATTTGCTAAACACCATCATTTGTCTTATGTTCCTGGGACTAATCAAAGGGTTAATCATAGTTTTGAATAATTTCATTCTGATATATGGGGACCATATCATGTTTCATCAAATGGATTTTGATATTTTATCACCTTTGTGGATGATTTTTCTCGTATAACGTGGTTTTGTTTAAGAAATCCCATGCTGAATACTTTCTCATTTTCAATCATTTCGTGCTGAAATGCTTCTTCATTTCCAATCCTTTTGTGCTAAAATTAAAACTCAATTATGTATCTCTATTAAAATTTTCAGGAGCGACAATGCCAAGTAATATTTTTCTAAACCTTTCCAAACATATATGATCTTAAATGAGATTCTTCACTAGTTATCTTGTGTTGATACTCCATCCCAAAATAGAGTGACAGAAATACAAAATTAGCATCTACTAGAGACTGCTAGAACTCTTTTGTTCCAAACTTACGTGCCTAATTTTTTTTGGATTGATGGAGTGTCGACATCATATTTTCTGCTTTGCAAAATTAGATGTGACATCCCAAATTGATGGGAGAAACAAAGTAGGGTGAGTATATAAGTAGGCTTAATTGACTATCTAGCAGTTTGGGTTAACATTTTGGTATTATGAGGACGGATGTCAAGTAGTTGCTAGCAGAGCCCTTTGTGCTGTCATTTTGTTACTAAGCCCCATTCTCGTGTGCATGGGGTGCTACAAATGGTATCATAGCCAACCCCCAGGTGCGCTCGATCAGGCCCTGGAGCATAGCGGAGCCCATTGTGTCATCGTTTCATTATTGTGCCCCCGTGGGCCAGGGACGTTACGGAAGCCTACCACATGTTCCCGAATAAATCTAGTTTCCTATTGAGCCTATCATATTTGGTTGTACTTGTTTTGTTCGTGATGTTCGTCCACATGTTTCTAAACTAGATCATCTTCAAAAAGGGTTTGTATATTTTTCTCCCATCTTAAATAGGTACATTGTGTCTTCTGATGTCACTTTCTATGTGCATAACCCATTTTCTGACAGTCCATCCCCAAATGAATACTCACAAGAAAATGATGACTTGTTAATTTATCATATTCTCAGCTTAGATTCTGAAATTCAACCACAACCCAAGCAACCAATAATTATGTTTATTCTAGACGGCCTAATCCTAATCCGGAACTAATATCGCCTTCTTTATCAGATCTTACCCACAATGATTTTGATTTACCCATTGCGCTCCATAAAGGTAAACATCGATGCACTTATTCTATTTCCTCTTATATTACTCATAATCAGTTATCTCCTACTTCATACTCTTTTACTGTTTCTCATGACACTACAAAAAAATCGCGTTTTAGCGACGGATTTTTCCGTCGTTGAACATCAAAAATCCGTCGTTAAATCAATTTAATGACGGATTAACGACAGATCCAATCCGTCGTTAAACTTCTCGTCGTAAAATCATTTTAACGACAAATTTAACGACGGAAAAATGTTAACGACGGAATTTATCTGTCGCTAACTTATTGCCGAATTCGGTCGTGAAAAATAAAAAATATTAAATTTAACGTAGCGACGGAAAAATCCGTCGTTAGTCCGTCGTTATATTAAAAAAATAAAATTAAAAATATTAAATTCAATTTTTAATGACGGATTTTTTCTGTCGTTACGTTAAAGACGGAAAAATCCGTCGTTAATCCGTCGTTAAACGTCTCATTCATAATCCGTCGTTAATTTATCGTTAATCTAGCGACGGATTTTATTCCGTCGCTAAAATGCGATTTTTTTGTAGTGTGAATCAGTGAAAGTTCCAAAATCGGTTCACCAAGCTCTATCCTATTCTGGTTGGCGGGAAGCTATGCTCGATGAAATGAAAATCTTAACAAAAATGGGACTTGGAGCTTGATTAGGGAAACTCTAATGCTTAACCCCTATTTGGTGTAGATTCTGCAACATATAGGTGCAATTTCAGTACTAAATTTTTTGGAGTATTCTTAAAAAGATTCTATTTTATTTTATAATTGAAATATGAACGTGTTAATTAATGATTTAGTAGTTTTTAAAATAATAATTATTCAAAATTAATAACTATTAATTAGATATAATTTTTAAAAAATAAATATTATTAAAAATTAATATAATATTAAATTATTATAATAAATGATTTGCTAATAATAAAAGTACTTTAAATGATCATCAAACTCTAACAATTAATGAAAAATATTTAATTGTTTGAATCAAACAATTAAATTATTTCAAGTTCATTATTAAGTTATTTGTAGTGTATTGCTAAGTTAATTTACAGTCATTTGTGAGGTGACTTTATATGCATTATGTTTGTTTAATTGTGTTTTTATTAAAACTATTTATTTACGAGATGTTTTATAATTTAAATTAAATGATTAGATAATTTATAAATTAAATTAAATTTATTGAATAATCTATTTAAGAATTATTTTAAATAATAAAATATATAGTTCATTAAATATTGCGAGATCCATTAGCACCAATTCAGTGCAACACCAAATTTTTTGCCCCAAATTTGTGGGAGGGGTGCTACACTAATCTGGGCTGGATTTGAGAAATGGTTGGAGTGAAAACCTACCCTAGATTGGCGTTTTGGTGTAGCATTGAAATTAATCTTAGTACTTGATTGTAAGAGCTTGATTATAGTAGATTAATTGTAGGCTATACTTTCCTTAATATGTAGCTTAGAAAGCACTTGAGATCCTCTAGTCCCAACTTGTGTGTACCAATCGTGTATCAAAGCTTAAAATTATTAATTTTTATTTCATTTTTTCTTAAATTTTAATTTCTTTAAGTTCAGCATAATTCTACAATTTTATTTAGGGTTTATTCCACCCAATTAGTATTTATAATTATTTTTTAATATTTAATTTTCACTTTTTAGTTACTATAATTGATTTTTAGCTTTGATTATTCCAAACTTAAGGTATATAATTTTTTCAAATTTCAATTTTAGCAATAAATATTAATTATAATTAGTTATACTGTAATAAATTTTATTTTTATGAAAATTATTATTAACAATATATAATTTTGATGTTGGCACACAGTTGACACATAAAATTGGGACTAGAGGATTTCTACTCCTTAGGAAGTGTATCAATTTGTACTTCTTTTCCCAATCAAAATGGACTATCATTTTCATCTTTCTATTAAGTTTACAGAATAAAATTGCTTTTTTCATGTATCTATCCATCTCATCTTCAATTTTATATTCTTATTGCATGTAAAAGTTCCGCAGTTGAAATTGAACTGATACATTAAGTATCATTTTAAGTGTTAAATACAAATCTAATACATTGAGTAAATTTAATGGAAGTAATGCAATAACATTAATTAAATTTGTCTAGAAGAAAAGATGGTGATATATACAACAGTTAGATCATGAATACTTGGCATATAACTCATCACGCTAACCAAAAATATATATGGAAATATCGTTCACTCATATATAGCCAAGAAATGATATTTGAAATCAGCTTATTAAATAGAATATTGAGAAGAAAAAATGTGATATATATATACACACACAGTAATATTGCGAAATAGTAATATTGAATAATAAATTATAACTATGGCCTAAATTTTGATGATATAGAACATTTCTAGGTTACAGATGAACATAGAAAAGTATCTGACATGAAATGCTTTATGCATGCAATGTTGAATTTATTGTTCATTAAAACTGTATAATACTGAAAAGAAATGTATTAATAAACACAACTTGAAATATATACAATGAGTTTATCGTAAGTGATCACTAACTATAGTTAAATTTCGGAAGAGATGGTAAAACTCACCTTTGCATTAATGAATTTCTCCTTAAGTGATATATGACCATTGTGATGAGGTTTGGTGAAAAACTGTCTGTATTTCTCAGATTCAAACGAGCTGTCATATATATATATATATATATATATATGTTAATAACAAATTAATTATGAAATGAACAAGTAGATATAGAAATTAATTTAGACGACTGTACTCTTTAATTACCGTATTGGTATTTCATCGGCTTGAACAGTTGTATTTGGTCGTAACAACCCTTCCCATATGGAGTTGACAAAGACATTACCCAGTGCCTGAAACATAGAAATGACAGAAGGTTCCCAGACTTTGACATCAAGTGTTAAGGATCTTACCTGTAAGTTAAGAAAAGTGTTGGAACTGTATCACACACACTGCACGTTTCCGATAATTCATAATTAATCTTGAGCAGAACATAATCAAACACAAAAGGTAAGAAACAGAACTGACTTTCAAAATGGAAGGCTAATCATTACTTCAATTGATATAATGAAAAATCATTTTGTCATTTTAGTTTACATTGTTTCTTAAAGAAATTGTAAATGAAAGTGATCAATGAAAATCATTTGGCCATGGTGTTGTTAATACATCTAGCCTTGGATATGATTGAGCGAAAGTGAGATGGAATTGAAAACTATATATATATAAATTTGATTAACAATTTATAAACTTGCCTTGGATATGTGTACCCCAAGGTTACGATGAACTCCAGAGCATTGAATACATATAAGAACACCAAGATTCAAGGAAGCCCAATCTGGTTCAGGTGCACCACAGTCGGCACATTTATCATTTCCAGGCAATTTACTCAATGCATCAATTGGTTTCTCATGTTTCAAGTTAGCTTGAAACTTTAGGCTACTTCTGGTGGCTCGCATTATATTTCTAGTCGAACGATCTTTCTTGGTTTTACATTCTTGGATACTTCTTTGATCATGATCTGGACTCTCAACTGAACTACTATCACTACCTGGACTGAAACAGAACTGCATGCTCACACACAAATTAAGGAATCACGATCACAAGTCACAACTCACAACCAATATATATAGAGCAAGAAAATTCAACAGTACGTGTTTAATTACCACTTCAGGTGCCTGTAGCAAAGAAGTAATAACTCCTGTTATTTTTTCAACCCAGTCCATTTGGTCAGCAGCATTCTCTGCCTGCATCACCGAGCAACTTTAAACAACACTAAGCATTATGTCATTAAACATGATCATATATACATTTACAATTAATTACCTGTAAAGTGTAGTTTTTTGTAGGTGAAATAATCCTGAAACAAAATCTGAGGTCCACCTGCTCCGCATCAACTTTTATGGTTGATGTTAGGAGGTTGACCGTGTGACGTGCAACAGATTTTTCATCGTGTACACCACCATGGTAATGAGATGAAAGCCACCTACTCAACAGCCCAGAGCCTGAATCGGAGGGACTACTTCTATGCATGGCCGGAGTCTGGCTGCTGCCTCCATACAACTGATCAAAGGAATCGAACATATATATATATATATATATATATATATATATTATATTAATTCTGTTTAATTTGGTTTCTTAATTAATTATTCCATGATCGACTTACTGCTGCCCTGCTCCATTGCTTGCGATAATAGTACAGCATTCCCCGGCTGTCAAGAACGAAAAATCTTCTCTTCCAGTCACCTCTTAAATTGGAGGAACGTTTAGACAGATATCCTTGTTTGATGGTTTGTACCTAAACTACGTAAGTCTTAGCTACTGAGAAAATTCATTAATTAATGTAATGTAGGTGTACCTTTCCCCCAGCAGCAGAATGCATCACAGCTTCTATCACTTTCTGAGAGCTTCTGAAAACAGCAGGCTGTGTGGAATCAAGATTGGGAGATTCAATAGGCCTACCAAATGAGCGTTTTCTCTCTTGATCAACTTGCTTTAGATACTCTTGCATCCGAACATCAAGAGCTGATACGTCATGGTTTGAATTTTGCCTTGCCTCTTGTGCACAAGCCAACACCTGCGCTAGATTGGATACAAAACCTCAACTCTTCCAAAATACCATATGTATAGTAGCTAGCCTATGTAAATTAATCTACTTCATTCATTGGAGGCTTTGGAAATTTTGAAAATGGGGCCTGTTTCATTTTTTCTTTTAGGAATATAAGAAAACAAAACCTGATTAATACATGGCTCCATTTGATGCAATAGCTCATACCCCTAACATGAGAAGAACATTAACATTAACATTAACATTAATATATATGTGTGTGTGTGTCATGATCAACGTACGTAACCAATATGCATGGGATTTAATTTCAATTATATATAGATATATATATATATATATATACACATCGTACTTGCTTGAAATAACGAAGATGAGCATCCATTGTATTGCCAATAGCCTCTAAAAACTCAAACCTCTTCTTTGCCTCGACAGCTGAAAGGGCACCAACCTACATTGTACGTAATTAAACACATGCATACTTAATTTATACAAAATTAACTTGTTTAATTTCACGTTGCAAGACTAAATCTCACAAACCAGATTAAAGCGTGTTTGCTCGAAAGTTGATCTTGCATTGTGGAGTTCCTGGAACGTCTCTCTACCAAATTAGTTAATAAACTGATGGTTACCCATGACTACTATCTCAACAATTACAGCCACTTTAGACAGTGAAGCATGCGTATTCAATTGAAAAGAATACAAAAAAGTGATTATATACCTCTTCTAGTGCGCTAGCTATGTCTATCCTTGCACTTTTTCTCAATGATAGAAATTTCTCTCGAACCTGGAACATTATTGTTTATTACTACAGCGTGTTTATATAGCCAACATATTTTATGTATTTTATATATATATTTCAAAAATTGAAAGTCAATGCCAAAAGTCTGGAAGGGATTCAGGTCATGCTCAGCTCTTTATTTTTTCTTCTGTATCAGCATTGATCATGGAACTTTAGAGAAGCTTATTTACAGCTAGGCTAATTATAGCATCGTGTTTTAGGGATGTTGTATATTTGTTTTTCTTGATTTTAGGATATGATGCAATGAGTTTTTTTCCCGATGTTTTAAGAGGGGGTTTTTACATCTTCTATAAATATTGTAAATTATCAGTACTTTTCAGCAAGAAAACATAATTTTTCCTTCATTGGAGGAGAAATGTTTCTCCATAAATTCCTATATATATTTATAGAGCTTTATAACTCAAATATATATGTTCTAAAATTTGAAAGGAGGACAAAAATCTTATTATTCATTTATTACTTTCAACGTTCCATAAGCAAGAAAATCATAATAGTATAAATTTATTTTCAAGCTATGATATATTGTATTTCTTATTGTCTAATGGTCTATCTGAGTAATAAATACTCTATATTTGAGCTTGATATCCTTTCGATATATAGGTGAAAGCATAATGCATGCATGCAAACTTTGTTTTTGGGCAAGAATATATATGAAAATGCCCATGACGATTTCATGCTAGAAAGACAAATGAAAATAACTTCCCTCACCTTCAGAGACACATGATTTGAATCAGATCAAGATACCCTTGTGCACGAGATCATCGAATAATAATACAGATCGATCTGAGTTGTTCGTCTTAGATCATTGAGATCACAAGCTCTATTTTGGTGGTTTGATTTAGGCCTCTCACACTCATGCATGCATTAGATCAAACTAAACTTTGATGAAAATTACACAAAATCGCCATGTTATTGTATTTTTATCATCCATACCTGATCATAAATAACGGTGGCTTTGTCAAAGCGCTTGCGAGAATCCTGAGTATTAATTTTAACAATTTTATTTTGTAAGGTAAAAATTAATAAACTTACACAAGAATAGAAACAAGTCAAAAAGAAAAACAAAAGGAACTTTCTTTCAGTGTCGTC
Organism: Perilla frutescens; assembly: GCA_026008535.1. Classification (NCBI taxonomy): domain Eukaryota; kingdom Viridiplantae; phylum Streptophyta; class Magnoliopsida; order Lamiales; family Lamiaceae; genus Perilla; species Perilla frutescens. The sequence goes on along the minus strand of BRKX01000009.1, from coordinate 23,088,341 downwards.
TTCAAACGAAAATCACATGATGAAGCAAATGTTTAATCAACTGTCAGAAATACCTAATTTTCTTACCTTCAATCTACATGCAACTTTAGACAGGGGCATGCTTATTAAAGTAAAGGCTAACATTAGTCAACTCTCCAAGAATAAAACTAAGAAAAGTACGGTTGAATATCTGCACAAAAATGTTCCCATCTGAAAAGTTAATTTATTAGCCTGTCTAGATTTTTTTTTGAAATTAATGTGTACCTCTACTTGACCTCTCCGATCCCAAATCGCTATGGAGCCTATATATTGTTGCATCAAATTCAGGAGAACTTATATTTTGAACAGAAGCTCTGATTCTTAAGAATCTTCATTCTATAAAAAGTTAAAAGACATATATCTACAAATTTCCCAAAAAAATAATATCACATCTTCCAACTAAATTAATAAGAGCCTAAAAGTAGAGTTTTCGTGATTTTTGGAGATTGACACCACTTTATATATATATATATATATATAAAAGTTTGTCTTCAAAACTCTCTATTATTTGCATGATTCCAAATTAAATTTAAAGTCAACACAATGAATTATAAGAATAAGGGCAAATGTTCGATTTGATCCTATAACTATTTGCGTAGGAGCACATTATATTGGTTCTTATTTATTTTTTTGGTTCAAAGTGTTCTCATAACTATATTAAAGGTTCAATTTTGTAACACCCCAAATTCAATAATAGAGGCCCAATGATTTTTTCTTGAGCCCAAATGATAAGTTGTGTCCATTTTTATTTAAAATGCCCAAATGTTTGGCTTTCTAGCCCAATTATGATTTTAATTATTTTCGTCCCAATTATTATCGAAACGAAATGAACGAATATGTTACACGATAGTACTCATCGATACCAATCTATAGATATTGGTTTCACTAATATAGGAATTTAATGGACCAAGATATAATTTTTTTCTCTAATTTAAATTCTAATTAGGGTTTATTTAAGAGGGAGTATAAATGCCTCCAATGCCACTTTGAGCCTCATTTTTACCATTTCACATTTTCCTCAAAGGAGAACAGCCCATTCCCCCTCTCTCTTGACCCCTCCCCTCGCCACCACCACCTCCGCCGCCGGAAAAAATTTCCAGCATAATTTTTAACATGCAATACCATTTTTAGATTCTCCTCTTTTCCCTTTTTCCATTTCTTCAATTATTTTTGAAAGATTTTGAGATTTAGGCATCCTATTTTTGGATCTAAGAGTGAGTTAAACCCTAATCTTTCAATACCTCATTTCTTTCTTTATTTTTTAATTTTATTTTCGATATTAGTATGTATATTGTGATTTACGAGCTGTTTTGGATTATTTACTTTAAAGTATGTTCTTAATTTTATTTCTGATGTTCTTGGTGTTCTTAAGCACATTACTAGATGAATGGATGTATGAAGAAATGAATGGAATTGAATTGTAATTTGGGGGTACGTATGTGCGTCGGTTTTATGTGTGTTGGATGATTAATTCTTTGTTTTTATTTCTTTTTTTTTCCTCATATAGAGTTGCTTGGGAAATTTTTAATTAAATAACTGAGATTAATTTTTAAATTTAAATCTTAGCCTAATGGAACAAGTTTCTGCCTTGGTAATATATATGGTCATTGGTTCAACACTTGTTGTAACAATTTGGTTTTTAATTATGAAATTAATTTTTACTTGTAGTAATTCGTGTGGCCTAATAATTAGGTACTCCTTAATTATTGAAGAGGTCTAAGGTCCGTTTTCTTTTAATGATAGTTCATTACTTTAATTAATATGTATTTATAACTTTATTTAATTAAAATCATGCAATTAATTTTGAAAATGAGATGTGGTCTAATGGTTGGAATTTAATGTTTATATTAAAAAGTTTTAAGGTTTAAATCCCACCAATTGCAATTTTAATATTCATTTTATTTTTCAAAGCTTCTGTTTTATTGAATTAAACTGTGATGAAAATTTCAAATATAATGTCTAGTTTAATTTTTGTAATCCAGTTTTATTAAAACTATATGTCAAGGATTCGAAACCCATTTTTAACATTTTATTTAGGCATTTTATTCCAATATGATTCTGAACTATATATAAATAAAAACTTGTAAATAATTTTGAAAATGATCTTTAGCCCAATGGTTAAGGCATGATACTAATATTTGAGGTTTATGGTTCAATTCTCCTTGAAAATAGTTTACTTTTATTTTACTTTAATTAATGCATGCATTACTATCTTTATTTAATAAAAATCATGCTTTGATTTTTGAAAATGGTCTTTCTCTCAATGGTTATATTCTACATTTTATTATGATAGGTCAAGGGTTCAAAACCTCTAGAATGTATTTTATTTATTTTTATTGCAAGATAATTATAAACTATATTTAATTAAAACTGCTAAACAATTTTCGAAGATAATTATAAACTATATTTAATTAAAACTTATTTTTATTGCAAGATAATTATAAACTATATTTAATTAAAACTGCTAAACAATTTTCGAAAATGAGGTTTAGTTCAATGGCGAGAGTTTAGATTTTTTGCTAGAGGTCTAACGTTCAATCCACTTTGATGAATTTTATAATGCTCTTTTTACTTAAGCATTTATGAGTGTATTTAATTAAAGCAGTTTAATTAATGTTGCATAAATTCTTTTAACGTAGTGGTTAAATGCTTATTATTCTATTTATATTTTTGGTCAAGTGTTCAAGCCCTCTTGACTACATAATCTTATTGTTTTTTATATATATCTTATTCTATTTGATCTATTTTGCTTAATTTAGATTAAAATCGAAATTAAGTGTATGATATAATAAATTAATATTTCTATATTAATATTCTATGATCCTTTAAATATTAAATTAAGTTTTATAATTTCCCCCTATCAATTTAAGGTATCTATTTATACGATCGAGGATTCCGATACATTTTAAGCTAGGATCTCGTTCAACCTTTAAACGACGTCAGGATATGCTCTTATTTTAGAGACTCGTTCCCTAGATCCTTATATACCTTATAGTATATGTTTAGAAGATTGATATGTTATTAAGACATAGTTCTCATGTAGGTCCTAATCCGAGACCCGTTTAGGACGACGATTAAGGCTATTCCTATATTTAAGCATAAGGTCCTAATCCGACAGCAGGCTTAGGACGAGAAGTAATGAATAAAGCTTCAACTAATTTAGCTATAAGGTGAGTTTACTTACTAAAATGCTTTCGAAAATATATTTAAACTTTCGTCCGCTATGAAAAATTATTTATGCTCATGTTGCTTAATGTGGATTGACACGACTCATATGAGTAATTCCGAATATGGCACTCCGGTGCAATTACTTATGAATATGTTCATGTTATGAATATGTTATAGTTTATATGTGATCACATTAGGATCGGTCTTCATTATGTCTATTGAGCGTACGTATGAATGACAATATGTCAAATATAGATTTATTGATATTCTTATTGCAAATTATTAGACGAATGTATGAGTATTCCCACAGGGTGTTTTCTGGCACTCAGCCCCACTATTTAAAAATATTTTCAGGTAATTGATGATGGCAGGTGGCAGATGTGGACTAATGGGACATCTTGTATGGTTGACCAGATTTTAGTTTTTGAAATTTTAACTTTGTTTTAGTTGTGGTCAACAATTATGAGTATATATGCTTTCGATGTATGTTTATGAATTATTTAAATATTTTATGGATACGTCTGATCGTCATGACTTTACTGGCATAAGTTAAAATTTGTCCATGGATATTTTAACAACCAACACATCTATATATCCCAACAACTATTAATTTATGATATTTTAACAAATCAACTTTGATAGTTTTTTAATCTCATCCTATGAACTCATGGACAAAAGGACTACCTCCAAAAACCTACTAAATGCAGCATGAAGTTAGACTGCAAAAAATACTTTGAGAGAGAGAGAGAGAGAGAGAGCGTTCTAACAGTTTCATAAGTGTGACATGTTGCTAATTTTACAATTTGAAGAATAGTTCCAAGCACTAAAACACATATACAAGTGGTTTACTATTTTCCTATTTCCATATCATACACATACATATATATATATATATGTGTGTGTGTGTTTTTTATCATTAATATGTGCAATCACAATTTTAAATCTGTTTTATCATTAATAATGGAATCACTAAAATGGGTTTCAAATAGATCTGAAGCAAAATTAAGTTTTAAAGGATGTTAGATAGTAAAAAACTTTGAATAAGATTCTTAATTCAAAAATGATTTTCAATTTTTTGGAATACCGCTATCAATATATGAAAATTAAGATTCTCCAACATCACACGTATGCACAATATTCTTTTAATGATTGACAGATTAAACATTAAAGTTAAAATGATAGAACAACAAGAGCGTGGCTGTTTATGTTAGAGAGTGGCGTGTTTATGTTCATAGGAAGAGCAGCCGCAGCAGTAGTAATTGTTTTGATTTTCCTATAATATTTATTTCCATTATATTGCTTTTAGTTCTGCGTGGGCCTTAGTTTATTAGTTTGGCTTTGTTCGGGCTTCATGCCTTTTGCATGTGCCTTAGTAGGGTTTACCTATTTAAAGTCTCCCCTTTCAGTAGTTAGGAAGATCATTGGGGAGATTAGTATTGGGCGCTATTAGCGTGGCAGAACGTCGTTCTGTATAGCAGAGTTGTGACTCTGTGGCCTTATCGGTGTTTTTTTCCCTTAATTGATTAATTACTATTTCTCGTTTATCTTCACTCTATCAGAAAATATCACCATTTACAGAAGAATTTGCACTAAAGGATTCCATTTCTTATCAAAAACATTATGAAAGAAAGAAAGAGAAAGACAAAAACAAAGAGAAGTAGACAAAGAAAAATAAGCATTATGAAAATGGATGGATAAGAAAATATGAGAATAAATATGAAATACATGGAACTAAAATTTCATAGGAAGTACCTTAATGTCTTGAACATCAACATTAGCAAAGTGCATAAGTTTGTCATTCAGCACAGGCTCTACCTGATGCACAACATGTAGCTAAAGGTTACATGAAGACTCAAGATAGCACTAGCTTACTTACATATCAAGGCAAATAAGGTAATAAAGCCTAATAATGTGTTGGTCATTCCTCTGTAACAATGAGAGGGAAAAGGGCTTGTTTGTACCCAGAAATGCACTCAGTGGAAAGTTAAATACACAAAATTCTCCAAGAACACTAACAATTGAGATGATATTATGAGAAAGAATGAGTATTCCAATAAAAAAGATTGTCAATACTTGGGCAACAACACAAATTTTGTACTCTTTAAATTTGGTTTTAGATAGTAGGCTTTGGGTGACAACTGACAAAGAGATTGGGGCCCTGATTTGATATCAATCAACTAAAAAAATAGCTCTAAATTACAACTTGATAAGAAATCTATTTCAATATATATCACATCATTGGAACAAGTTTGATATTGTAAATTTAAAAAATCAAAGTTTCTGAATCATTAGAGTCTAACACCAGTTGAGAGGATAATTAGTGAGTAAACGGGAACAACAATGAGAATGGGTGTGACAGTACATGTACAGCCGAATTGAATGGGAATGAATATACTTTGATTCTCTCAAAAAAGTAAGGAATTTATGATTTCCCACTTTAGAGATACCAAGTTACTATTCATTTCATTCTCCGAATATAATATTGGAAAATAAAAATAAAAATATGAAGCTTTTGCATTTAATTTGAAGAAACAATTAATATAATATCAGCAATACATGATCAAGAGAGAATTTGTGAAGACTCTACCTGCGACCGAAGAATTTCCTTGTATGTTCCAATTTCTCTCATTGCAATTGCAAATTTTGTCATGTCGGGGCCTAAAAGTACAAGTGAAGTTGATTATAATCTGTAGAGAGAAGATTAATAAGATTTTATTCATATTCCTCAAAAGGCCCTTTAATTCTTTATAATAGAAGACCACCAACCAACCCTAAAGTTAGTTGTATCCCACAGTACCTTGTCTAGGGATTCTTATTAATTAAGATCTAAATATGTAATAACATGTGTCAAAACCAAAGAGTCATATCAAAAGCTCGGCCAAGATCAAGCATTAGAAATTCTAACCTTTACATATTACAAAGTGAAACAAATTCCAAGTTGCATTTGCATATATATATAACTTCAAAACCAGAGTTTTTAATCCAGTGACAACGACTGAAGGGCCATTGTATCGTGAAAGATCACGGCAATAGACTCAAGTACGTAGCTAGGAATAAAAAAAATAATAAAAACAAGAATTATGTTTGTTAAATTTGCAGATCTCAAATTTTAAATTTGGCCTCAACTAATTAGCTATCAGAAGCTGTGAGCAAACTTCAAACATTAATTATTATGCTACTGCAACCATATTTCTTTCAACCAACATATGTTCAAGGCTTTAACGCTCTACCTTGATGGGGAAGAGGATGAACCTTTTACTTTTGAGACAGAAGAAAATATACTTGCTTAGATATATATATTTCCTACCTCCAAATGTCACCGATATAGGATCATTATGTCCTCCGGCAAAAGTTTCAAGGGCGCTTGCAAATGCAATTTCTCTATCATATGCTTCTCCAAGACCATCTCTGTGAATCCATACCAAATGAAAAGAGAGTAATAATGGAAAATTATGCAAAGAAGGAACAACTTTTTAAAATGTGAACACAAAGTAACATATACATGATGCCAAAGAAATAAGTAAATATACAAATGATCATGTGACAGTACTTTGAAGATAATTAAAGATGTAGAGAAAAAAAAAAAATCATACCAGCATCCTAGAAGAAACGTTGGGAGACACAAATTAATAATATGAAAAACCAGTAAAGAATGGTAAAGAGGTGAAGGCGGAGAATTTTCCTAACATGACATCAAGTGAATATGAAAGAAATTTAGTTAAACGAATACTTGACATCTAAAAGTTTTAAATTATGTTCTTATTTGTCCTTTGTGATATCAACCATAATAACTAAATTTGATTAAATTTAGACTAGTTTATAGTAAAAAAAAATAAAAATTAATTGCATACTAGCAACTATATTTGATCAAATTAGCAACTATTTCTCACATTATTATTATTACTCCCTCCATCCCGATTATATAGTCTCTATTACTATTTTGGCGTGTCCCAATTATATAGTCTCACCACTATAAGTAGTATTAATTTTTATAGTAATTAATGTACAAATACACCCTTGCTGAATCTTGAAAATTAAAATACTAACCACTTAAATTTTAAAAATCATAAATATTAAATAATGTTATTATTGGAAATTTAGCTTTAATATCTATTTTTCATAAATATTTTTAATCTACGTGCAACTAGAAAATGGACTGTATAATCGGACGGAGAGAGTATTATTATTATTATTATTATTATTATTATTATTATTATTATTATTATTATTATTATTATCCCTAAATGGTTTTTTTAAATCAGATGGGTTATTTGTTTCACGTTCATAATAATGATTTGTTAATATGATATATAAATATTCTAATAACATGAAATTGTATGTGGAAAATATTGATCAAATAAAAATATGAGCTAATATTGTAGCTAATATTATAACAATGATATGCTATTATGATATATACAATATTACTAATAACATGAAATTGTATGTGGAAAAGATTGGTCAAATAAAAATATGTGTTAATATTGCAGTTAATATTGTAATAATGATGTGCTAATATGATATATAATTGCTAGTATGTAACTGATACTAATATATACAAACTATTTCTTGTTGTTTATTAAAAATAAAAAATAATTATATTATTGATAGAGAATAAATTAAAAAATAAAATAAATGATTTTCTTGCAAAGATCGAAGAAATTTTTAGTTAAGTAGAAACATAAAATCATAATATATTGCAGCAAGATAGGAAATTCCATAAAATATGGGATTTCATATTCTAGAGACTTTTATCACATTTATTTGAGATAAATTTTGACCGTGAGATTAAATAATTGGGTGACCTAGATTAATTCAAAATTTCTACATGGGGATTAATTTTCATTTTAACCCCCCTACCAATATAAGAAACGTATGTGCTAGACATGTAGATTTCAATAAGTGTGTATATTAATGCTAATATCATGTTGCATGGGACATGGATATTGCAAAAAAGAAGTGTACATGTTAAAAGTTCTATCTAACATGGCTACAACTAAGGAAAATGAAACTCATGACGCATCTAGCTAGTTAGATAAACTAGATATCAAATTAGTGAAAGGAGAATGTTTGATGCATTATCAATTAAAAAAAAAAAAAAAAAAGCATGGCCTGGGGCTTACACGTATTTTCGACAACCTTTATGAAACTTGAGACTTCTTTCTCTTAATGTCTCGGCACTTTCTTCCATCACTTGGATCTGCTTTGTCAACCAATTAAGATCATATATATATATATATATATATATATATATATATATATTCATGTTAATCAAGTTCTCATATATTATCCATATGATGATGTCTTACAATTAACCGTCATACCAAATTGCAAGAGATAAATTAGGTGTTTGTGCAAGACAACGACTTTGTCGTTAACTTGACTTTTACCGTTTCACTCCCCAATCCATAATTTATAAAGCTGATTTTTTAGCACCTTAATTTTCTGTATGTTATTCGTCCAAGAATTTGGTGCTTCCTGCTCAAATAAACTATCATAGAAAATTGTATCCTCCCAAATTAGACAACTTATTAACAAGACTGCTGGAAATTACAATATAATGGGGCATTTCTCCAACCTAATGTACCCGGAGCATTGCACAAATATTATGCACTGAACATTCATTCATATGTGTGTATCCCCTAATACTCTAATTACAACAATAATCAATACTTTTCTTCAAACCACTTATAAATTCCCTAGTTTGAAAAGTATAATTATTACCAATAATAATAATAATGAACACTACTGACATACGATGTTGAGACAAATTGGTAAATTTCAGGCTCCAATTTCATTTCATCAATTTTAATCAATATACTAATTAAAGACAAATAATTTGATGTTTCTACTACACAATTCCCTTATCTGGATCTTCAAAACAAAATAGAGAGCATAAAAAAAAAACCTGTTGACGGAACATGGGCGAGTCATCTAGCCTAGCGAAAAGCATCTTTCCTTCTTGCATTTGATCCAATTTCCCACAATATATTTGATCAATTCATCCAATTCCACAAAAATTATATATAAAATCTCCCCTAAAGGATAGCAAAATCCCACATAATCTCCCTTAAAATGCAATCAATACATTCAAGATCAAAGATGACATTCCTTTGCAAAATCTTGATGTAAAACCGTGTGAGAGAGCAATTTCGAAGAAATGAGAAATGGTGGAATAATATATGTAAAAAGTATAAGAAATGAAGAAAAATACATGGGTGCGAGAATGGAGGAGAAAATGAAGAATGGGTGGATAGGGGAGGATCTAAAACAAATAAACAATGTCGTTTGTGTCATCACTTTTTAGGAGGGAACTCTTATATAAGCTGTACCAAATGCACCACTAAAATTGATTTATACACCACTAAAATTGTTAATTTTTTTCACATTCTCTTTACCAATCTACTTTAAAAACTTAAAAATTGAGATTTTTATTCATTAATAAAAAGAATAAAAAAGAAGAAGAAGTAAACAGAAAATTCACATCCTCAACCTATAATTTTCAAATAGAGAAGAAGAAAGAGGGCAATCATTTTCAAACCCAAAGAAGGAGGAACACGAAACCAATTTTGAAGCCAAAGAAATAGGACTGGAACACCAATCTTCCAAACTCCTACAAGACTTTCGAACCCCATGGATCTTTTTGTAAGTTTTTGGAGTTTTGATTTTGTTCAATTTTCTTTAAGTAAATTCCTCATTTTCGTTGAATTAGTTTTAATTCACAATAATATGAAATTATTATGATATCATATCCTTGTAAATTAAAAATATAACGTCACAACTCACAACTCACAAGTCATTATGTATATTCTGTGATACATGTATAATGACATATAGTATGCAAAAGAAGACAAATAAAATGAATGCATATGGCCAAACTTAATGTCTATTTTCTAATTGGGTTAATTGCCTTAAATACATAAATTTTAGGGTATTTTTATTTTTTCACACTGTAACACAAATTTTTATATTTAATTTGGTAAAATACAAAACAATGTATGATAAATAATTTCAGGATCAAAACATATTTATAGGGATTCAATCTCTATTTTTCCTCTATTCTTATCTTTAAAACTTGATCTTCAAATGGTCTTCGAAGCTTTTGGGGAAGATTTGTGTCCTCGATCTTCTTTGACTTGGTGTTTAGATTTGATTTTTGAAGTTTTCAGGGAAGATTTGTATCCTCGATTGTCTTTGACTTGGTATTTAGACTTGATAATGTTAACTGGGGGCGGACGATCTTGATTCCGGATTGAACATTGGATTTGAGGTAATTCTGATGAAGAACGACTTTAATCTTGCTAAAATACCTTGGATATTGAGACTTTATAACGTCTTTCGGAGGGTTTGAGAACCTTGATTCCGGATCGGACGTTATATTTGAGATGACTAAAGGCGAAGAACGGCTTAAATGTTGGAGAGAAGTTCGTAGAGAATTTTTCTCCAACTTCTTGAGCTCTGATGAGTGCCTAAATTGCACTCAATTGCACTCTTTTTGAGTGCATTTGCACTAGGTTCTAATGTATATATTGTGTAAATTTTGTAAATATTGTTTTAAATCTTATGTTTTAATTAAAGTGGCCAATATAGGGAGTTTTTGGGAAATCAATGCAAAACAAAGTCAAGTTGATGTCTGGATCGATAAAGGTTGCACGAGATGGGAAAAGATGAAGAAAAACGAGCAAGAGGCTCGAACTTGACCATGAAATGTGACTCCTACCGGTCACGCCTCGCCATTTTAGTTGAAACGCGGGCTCTAGGCACGACCAAAAGCTCGCAAGTACGAGCTTCAGGGAGCCAAAATTCTTCAGTTCGAATGTGACCTACAAACGCAACAGGCTCGGATCGCGCCTCGCTCTGTGGTACAGACGCGAGCTATGAACGTGACCAAAAGCCTGTGTTGCAGAGGCTTCTGATATGTGTGTTTCTTTGATCCAAACGCGACCCTCAAACGTGACCTCCTGGGGTCGAGTTTCGGACTGGCGAAATCACTTTTTGACTTTTGACATTCAATTATTGGTGCACTTTAAATATCCATTTTGGGAGTTCAAAAGACAGATCCCTCCCACTCGATTCAAGCCAAGAAACACTTCATACTTGAAGATCAAGAACATCAAGAAGGAGAGGAAGAATCATCCATCCATTTAAGGATTCAAGCCAAGGGATTGAATGAGATTGTTCATCATTGGGTTTTATCTCCTTCATTCTTTTACTCTTGTATTTAGAATGGATTTTGGTTCTTTCTTTTGTATTCTTGATATTATTGTAAATATGGTTGACTAGAGACTTAGGGCTCTGGGATGTGGAGAAACAATGTGAATCTTGTTCTTGACTAGGGTTTTATATATGATTATGCTTTGTCAAGATTTTAATCCATGCTAGTCCTTGAATGGTGTTATTTGAGTGGCCTTCATTTAAGATCAAATGTATGAATCACTTGCATCTTGCCCATCCCGTGATTATAAGCATGTATGGATTAGATCCACGTATTTGTCTTCTTTGTCGAATGTCTAATATGTGGAAGGAAATGTGATCCCTTTGAGCCTTTGTTAGGTGTGACCTTGGAATGTATTAGTGATAGTCATCCTTGTCACATTCGCAATTAAAGAGATATTCGAGATATGCTCTTTCTATAATCGTGGTCTTCCTATCGTTGAACGATGCATGTTTGTTGATATAACTCTTGTTGTATGTTCAAGAGGATCATTGTGTATCCATGTCCTAGAGTTTTGCCTTTATTTGTTATCTTTAAATCTTCCCCTTGTTGATCTTGACTTATTGCATTTTATTTAAATATTGGTTTTGTTGTTGTTTGGTGTTTGATATTTAAGTTCATGTGTTTGGTATTGATGATAATCAACTCTCACTTAAGCATCGTCTAGATACTTTACCAATCTATCATCGTGGTACTTGCATTATCGAATTTTAATTCCTATTCCCTATGGATCGACCTCGTATCATTCTATGTACATTTATATGCTTATACACTTGTAGGCATGATATGAGTTAAATATTAAAATGAGAAGTATAAAGGAGATTAAATTCTCTATCAAGTTTTTGACGCCATTACCGGGGAATAGATAACTAAATTGATAATGCAATATTATGATTTCGATTGTGTGGATTAGTTTAGACACTTTATTTTGTTTTGTTATGATTTGGATTAATTTCTTGGTTCTTTGACAGGTAGTGTATACACACTCGATCTAGAGGTGAGCCACCTATCGACTTGGATCCAGAAATTAAAGCAACGGTTCGCCACAACAACGCTCGTAGACTGAGGAGAATAGCAGATAATCTTCCACCAGTTCAAGATCCTATGATTGCCCAATTACAAAGTCAATTAGAGGTTATGCAAAGGCAATTGAGAGCCCAAGAGGAGGCTCAAAATAGACAAGTGGAGGCCCCAATCCAAAAATTTTTCCAACCCGTCGTGAATCAAGGGGTGGCGAATGGACCACCCATTCAAGTTAATAATTTCGAGTTCAAGACGTCTCTTATACTCATGATCCAACAACACCCGTTCCGAGGAACACCAATGGAGGATCTAAATGAGCACATACGCAAGTTTCTTGAGTATAGTGGGATGATAAAGGTGAATGCAGTCCCGGATGATGCAATTCGAATTTGGCACTTCCTATTTTCTTTAAGCGACAAAGCGGAGACTTGGTGGTTGAGCCAAGCCCAATGATCGTTCCAAACATGGGATGCATTGGTGACAAAGTTCCTTCGTAAGTTTTTCCCACCCGGAAAAACTCTCAAACTTAAAAGTGACATCACCGTGTTCAAGCAATGGGATGAGGAAAGCATGTATAAGGCGTGGGAACGCTTTAGAGAGATGTTAAGAAAGTGCCCCGGGTATGGGTTTGGAACCGACTACCAAGTGTGCATCTTTTATGATGGAAGTAAACCCGAGGTGAGAAAACTAATGGATGCGGCCTCGGAAGAATCCTTATTAGCAAGAGGCCCGAACGAAGCCATGAGAATCATATAGGAAATGGCCTTTTATTCATTTCAATGGCCGGTTGCAAGAGAGGGTGTTCAAATCATGAAGAAAGTTGCATCTACCTCGAGTTCGGATGCACTCGGGCTATTGGCGGCTCAAATGTCCACTCTAAACTCAAGAATTGAAGCCTTCACCACTCCAAAAGCCGAAACTTCTCAAAGCCAATTTGAAGAAGTTAATTATGTGAACCAAGGAGGCTACTCGAATCAACAAAGGCCATATAATTCGGGGTACAAGCCCTAATACGGAGGTCAATTTGGCGGAAATCAAGGTTACCAAAATAGGAGACAACATCCAAACTTGTCCTGTGGTAACCCAAATAATGCCATCCAACCACCTCCGAGTTTTTTGGTTATAAATGGCATGATTGATGATGAGAAGAAGCCAAATATGGATGATCTTTTGATGGCATTTATGGGGAAGACGGAAAAGTACATGAGTGAATCTCAAACTCATGTAGGAAAGTTGGAGAATACCGTCGGGGCAATTGGCAACCAAGTTAACATGTTGGAGAAGTAAATGGGTCAATTTGAAACTATCTTGGGAAGCCAACATCAACAAGGCAAGTTCCCAAGCAATACAACTGTGAATCTAAAGGATCAATGCAAGGCCATTACCCTGAGAAGCGGAACCGCCTATGATGGCCCCGCGATGCCGGATGAAGAAAAAAATCAAGAGAAAGAAGAGAAGAAGGAAGAGGGACAAAGTCAAGAGGACTTGGATCCCAAATCAAAGAAAAGTGATGAGAAAGAGAAAAAGAAAGAAGTACTGACAAAGACAATACCGGAAGAATACAAGGTGCCCCTACCCTACCCACAAAGGTTGTAAAAAGTGAAGAGTGATGAGCAATTCTCTCGGTTCCTCGACATCTTTAGAAAGGTTTAAATCAACATCCCACTTGTTGAAGCACTTCAACAAATGTCGAATTATACAAAATTCTTGAAGGATGTGATTTCAAAAAGGAGAAGGTTGGGAGAATACGAGACAGTCAACTTGACAGAGAATTACAGTGCTCTACCACAAAGGAAGTTATCCGTAAATATGAATGATCCGGGAAGCTTCAACATCTCGGTCACCATTGGAGAGAATCATGTGGGAAAGACTTTGTGTGATCTAGGGGCAAGCATCAACTTGATGCCTCTCTCGTTCTTTTCAAAGTTGAAAATGAGAGAGATCAAGACTACCACCATTTGCCTTCAAATGGCCGATCGATCTTTGACGTATTCAAAAGGGGTGGTAGAAGATGTCCTCGTAAAGGTCAACAAGTTCATTTTTCCGGTTGACTTTGTGGTACTTGGTATGGAAAAAGACAAAGCCGTTCTTTAAGGCCTTGGATAAATTGTTAAGGGTGTTAAGAAAGTTTAAAAGCACTATAGGGTGGTTAATTTCCGATCTTAAAGGCATAAATTCTTCTATATGCATACATAAAATTTTATTATAAGAAGACTATAAGCCTAAAGTGCAAAACCAACGAAGACTTAACCCTATTATGCAAAAAGTGGTTAGAAAATAGGTGTTAAAATTGCTAGATGCCGGGATAATTTTTGCTATTTCGGATAGTGAGTAGGTGAGTCCTACTCAAGTGGTTGCTAAGAAATTGGGGATGACAATTGTTGAGAATGATAACAAAGAAACGATTGCTACTCGGGTAGTAATCGGTTCGAGAATATGTATAGATTATAGGGCATTGAATGCATACACTAGAAAATATCATTTTCCTTTACCCTTCATTGATCAAATGCTAGATAGGTTGGCGGGTCATGAATTTATTACTTTCTTGATGGTTACTCGGGACATAATCAAATCATGATTGCTCTTGAGGATTAAGAAAAGACCGCCTTTACTTGTCCGTATGGTATATTTGCATATAGGTGGATGTCATTTGGGTTGTGTAATGCACCCGCCACCTTTCAAAGGTGTATGATGTCCATTTTTCATGGATTGATTGAGAATATAATGGAGGTGTTCATGGATGATTTTTCAGTTTTTGGAGATTCATTTGATCATTGTCTTGATAATCTAACACAAGTCTTGCAGAGGTGTGAAGACACCAATCTTGTGCTAAATTGGGAGAAATGCCACTTCATGGTGAGAGATGGCATTGTTCTAGGACACAAGGTGTCGGGGGAAGGTCTTGAGGTAGACCGAGCGAGGATTGTTGCAATCAAAAAACTACCCCTGTCAATCAATGAAAAGGGAGTTAGAAGCTTTTTGGGACATGCCGGTTTTTATAGGCGTTTCATTAAAAAAATTTCTAAAGTCTCTAAGCTTTTGTGTCGTCTCCTTGAAAAAGCCGTTGAGTTTGATATTGATGTTCATTGTTTGCAGGCTTTTGAGACCTTGAAGAAGGCATTAATCACGGTATCGGTGCTTATCACATCCGATTGGAGTGAGCCATTTGAGGTGATGTGTGATGCAAGTGATATTGCGGTGAGAGCCTTTCTTGGTCAAAAGAGGGACAAACTCTTCCAGGTGATCTACTACGGAAGTAGAACGTTGGATCCGGCCCAAATCAACTATACCACCATAGAGAGAGAGCTCTTGGCGGTAGTATATGTATTTGACAAGTTTAGGTCCTATCTGATTGGGGTCCCGAACTATTGTGCACACCGATCATGCTGCCTTGAAGCATCTCTTTGTAAAGAAAGATGCAAAGCCGAGGCTCATAAGATGGATTCTCCTTCTCTAAGAATTCGATGTGGAGATCCGAGATAGAAAAGGATGCGAGAATGTGGTGGCAGATCATTTGTCCCGACTGGAACATGTGAAAGGAGAGAAGGAGACCACATGGTCAATCAATGAAAGCTTTCCTGATGAGAGAATAATGTCGGCATCGACAAAAGTCCCATGGTTTGCGAATATTATCAACTATCTTGTTGCCAAAGTAGTGCCCGTGGAGATGGAGAGCTATCAAAGGAAGAAATTCCTCCATGATCTTAAATTCTATATATGGGAGGAGCCGTATCTCTTTCGAAGATGTGCCGATTCCATGCTTATAAGATGTGTACCGGAGGAAGAATGGAACAAAATTCTTAAGGCATGCCACAATTCACCTTGTGGAGGCCATTTTGCATCCAATAGAACCGCAAGAAAGATTCTACAAAGCGAGTTTTATTGGCCCTCCTTGTTCAAAGATTGTGGCAAGTTTGTGAAAGAGTGTGAAAGATGCCAAAAGATGGGGTCGATTTTGAAAAGAGATGAAATGCCGATGAACGCCATTGTTGAAGTTGAATTATTTGATGTTTGGGGGATTGACTTCATGGGCCCCTTTGTGGCCTCCAAAGGAAATCTCTATATCCTTCTTGCGATGGACTATCTATCAAGATGGATTGAGGCCATTCCTACAATGACTAATGACTCGAGAGTTGTGCTGAAATTCCTTCAAAGGAATATTCTAACGAGATTCAGAGCACCAAGAGCTTTGATAAGTGACGGAGGCACCCACTTTTGCAATAAGTGGATGGCTAGCCTCCTAGCATGCAATGGAGTGAAACACAAGGTGACGACTCCCTACCACCCAAAAGCAAATGGGCAAGCCAAGCTTGCAAATTGAAAGGTAAAACAAGTCCTCCAAAAGGTGGTGAGAACGAATGGGAAAGATTGGGCGAGCCACCTCGATGAAGCATTATGGGCCTATAGAACAGCCTACAAGACTCCATTGGGCGTGTCTCCCTATCAAATAGTTTTTGGGAAGTCTTATCACCTTCTAATTGAGCTCACTCACAAAGCCTATTGGACAACTAAGAAGCTTAACCTTGACTTCGAGATGGCAGGAAAAGAAAAAAATTTCTGGGTAAATGAAATCGATGAGTTTAGGCTTGAGGCCTTCGAAAATTTCTCCATCTACAAAATGAGGACCAAACTCTACCACGACAAGTTCTTGAGGAAGAAAGAACTTGCACCGGGGGATGCTGTGTTGCTGTTCAAATCATGGTTAAAATTGTTTCCCGGAAAGCTCAAGACGAAGTGGGGAAGCCCTTATTTAATCTCGAGAATTTTTGATAGTGGGGCAGTGGAATTGCAAGCCAAGGACGGAAATCTCTTTGTTGTCAATGGACAACGTGTGAAAAAATTCTACAATGCGGAGGAGCAAGCTGGAGGGTTTGTACTCCATTTGAAAGATGTTTGAATGACCCTATCCCGTCGAGCTCATGACGTTAAATTAAGCGCTAGTTGGGAGGCAACCCAATAATTTTTAAATTTTTGATTGGTTTATTTTTCTTTTCTGTTGGTTTATTTGTGTTTTGTTTGTCTAATTTAATTTTGTTGTGATTTTTGTATAACTTTGAGGAGGTTTTTAATCTTAATATATGTGTTTGTGAGTTGTAGGTGATAAATCTGTACAGGTAAATCGAATTGGGATGAAAAGGGGGAGCAATGTTCAAAAGTTGGATGTAAATAACACGTAAAAGGTCGTGAAATCAGGCACAAAACGCGACTTCATCAAGTCGCGTGACACTTCAGCACAAAATACGACACAGAAACGCAAGCTAGAGCTCACGTTGTACAGTCTTCAGAGAGCCAAAAACCTTCGACCGAAATGCGAGCCTCCCATACGATCCTCTGCTGTCGCGCCCCAGCTTGAAGCCCCAACACGGTCTCGGAACATGACCGGGCTCGCGTCTCGCTGCACCACAGACGGGTTTTATACTCTTTTCCCCTCATTTTGTACTCACACTTCAATTATCACTCACTCTCACTCACATTACCCCTCAAGCACGAAAAAATTCACCCATTCCATCTACAAGCCTAAAGATCCAAGGTAAATGATTCTAAACTATAAATCTATCTACATTTTACTCTTGTGCTTGAATTCATGAATTTCTATGGTTAAAATTTGGGGATTTTTCATGCTATATGCCCTAGGATTGGAATAGACGAAAATATCATGAATCTTACTCAAATTTTACCTACATTTGAAGGAATGTGCAATTAATAGCATGATTATGGTATGGGTTGATGGAATTTGTTGGTAATTTGGAAAATTAGGTTTGGGCTCATGATGAATTGTTGAAAGTGGGCATGAATGTTGAAATTGTAAAAATATTTGCATGCCATTGTATTAATTTTGGGACCCTTGCTCTAAATGTTGTTGCTTTTGCTACATTCTTGCATAATGTGCTTTTGCCATCTCCAAATTTGTTTGATGATTGAAGAATGAATTGATTATTTGGGGAAATTTTCATGCTTACCTTAAGATGCAAGAATATTGGTTTTGATTTGAAATTCACATGCTCACTTTGTCCTTGATTTTGTGTAGTAAATATACTATGACATATTTCATTGCATTAACTATGGAATTTGGTATCTTTAGGCATAGAGAGGAAGAAAATCAAGTAGCATACATGTACCATTGCTATAAAGCTTTTTGACATTATCATATCTATTTTAAACCTCTCTCTCTCTCTGTCTATTTTGGTTCCAATGAGAATTATGTTCATGACGACATGAAGTTGTTGAATGTTTGAAAGGAAAATGTAGAGCATTGTGCCTAGGTGTTTGGTTTTGGGAGACACATTTGTCTTGCTTTTGTTTTTTATATTGTCATAAATGAAATGAGGCCTTTGTTGAGATAAGTATGTGTTCCATGCTTTATATTGTGTTGGTAGTGTGGGAAACGGAGTTGGTGAATGACTATAGAAGGCATGAGTTGCTTAATTTAAATTAGAAAATTTTGTTCAACAAAGTAAATTGTGGAATGTGTTAGATATTGTCATTGTAATGCCCCAAACTACTTCGTTTGACCACGTCACTTAACGTACAATTTACTTGCTTATTTTGGTGTGATTGTTGTAATATGAGTGGAAGCTAAGGTCAAAAGCATGATAATAGCATAATAATATAAGACATCATAATTCTCAATATAAATTTTTTGCAATTAAAGCATGCAATCTATCATATCTATTTTGTCACACAACATAGAGTTAAGTATAAGCATCGTGTAAGCCCATCCACAAAATCATACAATCATCTAACCTATCGGGCTCATAGGTCTTACACAATCGGCCCGTCTAATACCCTAAATTAACAAACATAGCTTAGGAATTCAACGACATATATTTGAACATCATAGGATCCTAGGTCAAATGACCCGCCCTTAATATAAATACAAAATATATCAAGTTAACATAGCGTATCTACAAAAGATCGGGCTATTCCCATCCCCAATAATCATTGATCATAAAGCAAAAAAAATGATCAATGAAATAATAATAATATGAGTATTTTCAAAAGAAGAGCATGAAAAAAGATAAACACAAGCTTGTGGGGGTTCTCTTGTGTTCACAACACTCCTACTCGGACCTCGACTCCTCAACCTGAAATTCATTCAATGAATGGGGTGAGTATTTAACAACATACTCAGTGGGAAACACTTTAAACAGTTATAGCCAATTGCTCAAGTGAAAATATAACATATGGATACTTCTTTACTTTTGTGGAGACTAGTCTCAATCCCATAGGGTCCAAACATCATGATGCCCCTGTTAATGAACGTTTTTGTCCCTGTAGGGATGCCTGCAGGCTTATTATCCCCAAGGGAGGACATTAACAAGTCTATATCAATCCTGTAGGACCTCTTTATCAATCCCGAATGATCTCTTTGTCGATCCCGAAGGATCTCTTTCATTTCACCGGTCCGAAGACCCTTCATACTTATACAATCAAATCATAACAATAACTATAACTTTACACGTGTTCACAGTTTAGAGTTACCCCACCTTATGAGACGCTTTCAAAATCCTTAACCTTTGAGATACTTATTAGCCGTGCACAAGTCATCCACCTCGAACCCCAATACGTCACCAAGCACCTTTAAATTTCCTTTCTCATTTTAGATGTCGAATTATACAATTATTTCATAATTTTTGACCAAACACATGTTATACATGCTTTAAGGTTTTTTATACATATCCACATGCATAATCATGGATATACAAGCTCATACTATGATTTTGGACTCAAATACACATTGAAGCTCTTTGAAGCATTTAATCGAGCAAGTTACGTGCACTCATTTAAACCACAAGAAGAAGACTCAATTTAAATCCTTAAAACCCATAATCCAAACACAAGCACCTCCACCTTAGGGCTCTAACATATATAAAAATCAACTCCATACATCCATCACAACCCTTCTAATCAACTATCAACATTTTAAGGGGAAATTATGGCAAAAATCCAATATTTAACAACAATGAACCCTAGGGATTTCAATCTAACAACACATATAGCTTCAATGGAGTAAATAAACCATATGTTTGAGGTATCAAAGCATGAGGATCATTAGAATCGAATTCCCTAAATTTTGGATATAAACCCTAAGTTCAAAACAACATGAAATGGAGCTTAATCATCAATAGGGAAGTGGTATGAGATTATATGATGGATGATGATGATGATAGAATCCACTCCCAAAAGTTGAAGAATTTCTTGAGAGAGCTTTGGGAGAAAATCACCAAAGTGTGAAGAAAATGGAGGAAAATAAGTGAAGTGTTGTATTTAAAGGATTAAAATTCTGAAGCAGGGCGCGACCTAAGGGGTTCGCGTTTGGAGGTCGCGCTTGAAAAAAACTGTGAGGCGCGACCCAAGGTGGTCGCGTTTACAGGTTGCGTTTGAGCCGAAGAAAAAGGGCTCTCTGAAGCTGATGACACGCGACCAAAATCTCGCGTTTCTGACTCGCACTGCAGACCTCTCGGAACGCGACTTGAAGGAGGTAGCGTTTTCCAGTCGTGTCTCGGCTTCACTGCGAGGCGCGACTCTATGCACTCGCGCTTATGGGTCATGCTTCAGACCCGATTAGGTTTTTGAATTCAGTCCGACTCCCGGGCATTTCCAACTCCATTTAACTTTCTAATTTAAACATAACTTAAACCTAAATTTTAAAAACACATTTAATACACAACTTAAATTTTCAAAATATAATCAATACACATTTAATACATACACCGAAAAAGCAGGGGGCATTGGTCCCTAGCCCCCATCGGGGCGCTTCACCCCCTGAACCCCCGACTCGCTGACCAGTCAGTGAAACCCCCGTCCGGCTCAGCGTTAGGGTGTTTAAGGTATGACAAACAATAATTTAAATATAATCACACTCATTTCTTATCATATAACTCGATAATTTTAATATTAAAATGTTAACTTGTATTGTACACTCAGTATAATATCACCGTGCTTAAGACGTATCGGCTCAAGTGGGACAACCTGCATTGAAACAACGGTATAAAATACGAACATACCATCATAATTAATATTAAAATAATATTAGTTCAACTTCATTTTCCAAAATTATAATTTATAATTTAGCAAAAAGGGTTGGGGTATCACAGTCATATACTTGGAAACCACAATCTACTTTGTTGAAATGGTGATTGATTTTTGCTCCTATGCCTAAACTTTGTTTAACTCTTGTTTTAAGCAGCAGTCCCATACATCAAAAATGGTAAAAGAAGGAAGATCCAGGAGAAGAGCCGAACCCGAATCTGATCCTGAGATTAAGGATCAAGATGAGCAACAAGATGAAGACTTGGCGGTGAACCATCCAATGAGGTTCCGAATTCGCCTTCCCGACCCACAATTCATGGCAAATTAGGAAAGACGTTCCAACCTTAACATCGCTACTACGAGGTGCATGAGCCTTGAAGCCGCTGAAACCCTTGGGACACATCATGAAGTTTGGACTCTTTTGGACAACATCGGGTGGCTCTGAGATTTGGAGAGGGACTGCTTGACGTTTTCTCTCTTGATAAAAGAGATTATGAGCATCTTGGATGTCAAAAGGATGCAGAGGAGGGGGCCTATTAGATGCACTTTCAGAATGGACAACCAAAATCGAGAGCTCTTAGTGGACCAGATAAATGAGAATTACTAAGCTCCTACTGATGATATCTACCATCATCCTCGTGAGTACGATCAAGATGTTACCTACCGTCTCTTGTACCTTACAGAGTCAGACACAGAAAAGTACAATTCTAGCACTGCCAAGGCATCCGCAGTGCCAAATCCCGTCTTCCGGTATCTTCACTACATATTGGCATCCACAGTTTTTACAAGAAGAGAGAATAGTGGGTTGAGGACGTCGGAGTTGTTTGCACTATGGGCTATGTTGAATGGAGTCCACTTAAATTTTGGTGCCTTCTTCATGGAGTAACTTCAGAGGCAGTCTCACCTGGACAGCGGATGGATTTGCATTGGGGGATTGATCACCCCAATTGCCGAGCACTTTGGCATCAAATTGGAGGATTACCTTGATAATCCGGGAGCGAGGAGCTTGAGCCTCAACTATTTAAGCAACGTGAAAATCCTTACCTCTGACACCACCAAATATTTGTTAACTATGAGAGCAGGAGGACACTTTCCATTGCCCAACACAGCTCTCACTCACATGTTAAACTACCATGAAAGAACGAATTAGAAGATGGACACGATAGCCTACATGATGGCTATGGTAGCTGTGGGAGTACCATGAGGAATGTGAGTTGCCATTGAGGAGCATGGAGAGGAAGGAGAAAATGAAGCTGGAGAGGGCCCGTCCAATGCTACTTTCAGACGAGGACAGAGGTACTCAGAGGAGCAGATTGCTAGCCGGTTCGACACTCTTGATGGTTGGATGATGTCAGTTGATGAAACCATGCACAATTGGAGGAATGTCATGCAAGACCAGTTTGGGACATTGAAGCAGGACATGTATGTGAGGTTTGATGATGTCCATGCTAATATGTACGGCAGGATGAATCGAATACAGTCGAGTGTCGATGATAGGTTCAATGCTATTTGGTCTGACATTGATGAGAGATTACGGGCCTGAGGGGTGATATTAGAGGTCTTCTAGAGGA
This sequence comes from Perilla frutescens, assembly GCA_026008535.1. Classification (NCBI taxonomy): domain Eukaryota; kingdom Viridiplantae; phylum Streptophyta; class Magnoliopsida; order Lamiales; family Lamiaceae; genus Perilla; species Perilla frutescens. Next base: position 23,065,313 of record BRKX01000009.1, on the reverse strand, counting down.
CATGGGCACAATTAGATACGAGATACAGGACCTCGCGGGACTATTTCGAGGGATGAATACCAGATCCGCGTCACAACAGCTGCCCCAAGTGTATACTCCCTCTCAACATCAACAACAGATGGCTCTTTTTCAGTCCTACCAGCCCTATCAACAGCACCAACAGCCCTTCCAGATGATGCATCAGTTTCAGACTGCCCAATTCATGGCATCCTCTTCCTCACAGCACTTCCAGCAGATGCAGACGTCGCAGTTCATGATAACCTCCTCCTTAGAGCAGTACCAGCAGTTCCAGACCTCCCACTTCATGCCGTCTTCCTCATCTCAGACATTCCTATCGCAGTCGCCACATCACTAGCATCATCCACCATACTGAGCCGTTAGTGAGCCTTGCCACCATCTTTTTACCTCCAATATAAGTTTAGGGGAGGGGGAGAGAGTAATGGTGGTAAGGGTCTTTTCTGCTCATTTTATTGCTTTATTTTAAACAATTGTCTAGTTAGTTTATTTTATCAGATATTTGAGCATGCTTGCATGCTTATATTATTTATGCTTTGAATTATGTTAGGATTTTTAAGTTTGTTTTGGTTTGTTCGGATGGAGGCATTGATGGATAATTGATCGCATGTCGTTTTATTTCATGAGCATGTGATGCTTTATCTATGTTTTTGTTCAATTATCTTATGATATATGGATTGGGGTTGTTTTGACTTAAATAGGTGTATGTTCTTGTAACATGATAAGAGTCGTGAGCATTTTTTTTTTGATGAAGTTGGAATCTTTGACAATGATGAGCTTATGTTGAAAGTTTTTTACAAATGTTGATAAAAGGCAAGATTTTCTAGCATGATAATGTAAACATAATTCTAGTTGTGTCTCAAAAGTACAATTATTGAAGGAAAAGATTACCTTGGGAAGATTTTGATCCAAAGATTACAGAAGTGTAATCTTTTCTTTGATGAGTGATTAATGGTCTTCTTGATGCACTAGTTATTCTCTAGAACTTACTTTGTGACTTAATTAAGGCTACAATTGTGTGTTTGATTTCTTGAAAAGGATTTAAGGCCATTCTTTTTTTTAAACTCATTTTTATCCAAATATTTGCCTTCCAATACAAATTGAATCCCTTGCAAGCCCATTTTGAGCCTTGAAATGTCTTCTTGATTTTGTTGGGTTGGGAAAGAAATAAATGGCAAGATTTGGGTTAATTCTTTCACTTGAAACTTATGAAAAATCTTGTAATTGGAAAAGGGTAATCATGTGGAAATTACTCTTGTAGTGAAAAGAACAAAAAGAGGTGAAATATCTAGATTACAATTGAAAATTTTAAAGAAAAAAAGAAAAGAGATATTGTCACAATAGGTTCACAAACAAAAAAAGAGTAAGAAATGATGATCAAAAATTTGAAAAAATCTCAAAGAGATTGGGTTGTGAATCAAAAAGGGAGGAAGGGAACTTATTTAGCTATACTTGCTTGATAATGAATTGAATTTGGTATTTTGGAAAGCCACCTAGCCAAATATGTACCTACCTTTCCGAAAAGCCTTCACTACAACCCAAAAGCCCTTAAGGATTCTTGTTTGAGAACACACGTGAAGTAGTGGAGATGATAGTCCTTTACAAGCTTATGGTGGGATTCTAGTGCACTCTTGACCTTGAGTGGATACACATTTAGCCTATACACTCGAGAGTGAGCGTTCGTTGATCCTTGTGAGAGCTTGCACTTCGGTAATTGTATCATGATGATTTTGTTGTGCTTGTTTATGTTTGATTTCTAATATCATCTTTGCATGCTCGTCTTTTGATTTTGAAGCAAATTGTCATCTTGATTCCACTTTATTCAAATATCTTGCCTTGTACTCTTTTTTTGTTTGAGGACAAACAGATATTTAAGTTTTGGGAAGTTGATGAGTGCCAAAATTGCACTCAATTGCACTCTTTTTTAGTGCATTCGCACTAGGTTTGTAACACCCCAAATTTTTATTATCTAAATTTAATTAGAAATATAAATATAATAGTTAGAATGGGCCCAAACACTATTCTATTTTATTTATTTTGCTTTTGGCCCAAAATACCTAAAAGCTTTTAAGGTTGAGGCCCAATTTATGCGCTTTTTAGCCCATTTGCGTTTTAATTTTTTTCGAGACCTATAGTTATCGGAACGAGACGAATGAGTACATTAGATGATAGTGCTCATCGATACGAAATCATAGAACTTGATTTCACCTTAGATGGACTTCATTTGACCAAGTTATGAATTAATTCTTGATTTAATTAGAGTTTAGGGTTTATTTTAGGGAGTGGTATAAGTACCTCTTTATCGCTTTTCTAGTTCATTTTTGGGGATTCATTTCTAGGTCAACCCCTTTCCCCCTCTCTTCTCTCCTCTCTCGCCTCTCCCCTCCCCCGCCGGAACCACTGCCGGAGCGCCGGCCGCCGCCTCTCCTCCACTGCCAGAAAAATTTTCTGGCGGAATTTTTAACATGCAATTACATTTTCGGACTCCCCCTCTTCTCCTCTTTCTTTTTCTTTGATTTATTTTAAGAGATTTTGAGGTTTAGGCTTCCAATTTTCGGATCTAAGAATGGGTTAAACCCTAACCTATCAATATTTCATTTCCTTCTTTATTTTTCAACTTTGTTTTCACTTTTAGTGTATATATTGTGATTTTCGGGCTGTTTTGAATTATTTCTTTAAAAATATTTTCTTAATTTTATTTATAGTGTTCTTGGTGTTCTTGAATACTTTAATTAAAGATTAAATGGTGGATTGTTGAAATAAAAAGAAAAGAAAAATGAAATGGATTTTATTTTGTATTTTTGTATGTTGTCGTGAGTGTGTGCGTGTGTGCTGATATGTGTGTGTGTTTATTTCCTTTTCTTTTGTTTTGTTTTTACTTTTTATTTGTTTATTTATTTTTAGTTTTTAGTATAGGTTCTTCTAGATTAATTAAAAAGTATAAGTTATATTTTAAAATCAAATCATAGCCTAATTGATAAGTTTATCCATTTCCTTAGTTCAATCCTTCTCGCTAATAGTTTAAGTTGTAATTTCTTGTTGTAGTTATTAAAATATGGAATTATGATATTATTATATAAAAAAAAGGAAAAAAAATGTGCATGTGTGCATTGACCGAAAATTAGAAAAAAAGAAAGAAGAGAGAGAGAGAGAGAGAGAGAGAGAGAGAGAGAGAGATATGTTGATTTAATTGTGTGCATGTCTGTATATGTTAAAGTTTTAATTAATTTTTCCTTAACATTTTGATCCACCTTAATTAATATTACAACTGTACTATTTTCGAAAATTGGATTTAGTTTAATGGTTGGGGATTGATGTCTATTTTAGAGATGTTTAAAGTTCAAAACCTCTTACATGCATTTTTAGATTTATTTTATTGCAATTAATATCTTCTGTTTTAACTATAATTAATTAAAATCATGTGTTAAATTTCGAAAATGGTATCCGCCTTAATGGATATGTTTAGTTTTGTTAATTGAAAGGTTAAGGGTTCAAATCCTATTAATGTAGTTTTAATTTATTTTTAATCATTTTTATCTAAGATTATTTTTTATCTTATATAATTAATGTCACCTAATAAATTTTGAAAATGGTGTTTAGTTAAGTGGTTAGAGTCTAGATTATTGTTTGAGAGGTCTGAGGTTCGATTCTCATTAAGTTAATATTTATGCTTTTAATCTTTTTATCATAAAACCTTTATGGACTATATAAATTATTAATGATGGATCATAAATTTTGAAAATTAATCTTAGCCCACTGGATAGTGTTCTAATTATGATTAAGGGGGTCCAAGGTTCAAAAAACCTCTTTATGCATTTTTAATTAATTCTTGTTTTATGTATTAATTCAAAGCATTCATGAAGCTATTTAATTAAAGTGGTTTGTTTTATGTTATATAAAATTATTTGGTATAGTGGTTAAAGTCTCATTATTTTATAGTAAAGTCATGAGTTCAAATCCTTTTGACTACAATTTTATTTATGCATTTATTTATTTAATTTATTTCTTTTCCTATTTTGTTTAACTTTAGAATTTAATTTAAAATTAAGTATATAAAAAGTGATACTTTACTTTATTGGGATATTATTATCTTTTAAACCATTCATTTAATCATATGATTTTAACCTACATGATTAAAATATATTTTTCTCGATCAAGTACTCGGGTATAGCTTCTTTAAGCTAGGATTACCCGTTTGATCTCCAAGCGTCGTCTTTTCACGTCCTTATTCTATAGACTTGCCTTTATATCCTTATTCTCGTATTTACATTATAAAATAGGTTAATAACCTCAATAAGCTTCTAAGTCTTAGTCTTTATGTGTAGAACAAAACCCAGAACATCGGACTTAGGGGACTTCTAGAAGAATCGCTTAAGCTTCAGCTTTAATAGCTATCAAGGTGGGCTACTATACTATCTTTGCAAACTGTATCTTTCGAGTTATTAGGCTTTGCTTTATTAAAATTGCATATGTGACTATCTGTGTTAAATATTTTACGTGCTATTGTATGTTGTCGGAGTCTCATAAACCAGCGCTGTGTCAATGTGAGTAGCTAGAGTATGCATGCATTATTCGTCGTGCCCTATTCCTTGTCGGTGAGACTAAAATGAAACACTTATTGGTTATACTCTTTGGTTACACTCATTGGGTATACTTTGGCCATACTCAACTTTACGCGTTGGTGATGTAGTACTGGTTGCGGGCAGTGACTGGTTATACTCTTAAGCGCTTCATGATAAAATGTTTTGGTGAATTTAGGTTGTTTTCTACTTTAAAACCTCCCCTAAGTTTCACTACCTGCATGGACACAGATAGATTACCTTTGAAAAATGATTTGCATAACTCAAATTGTGAAAACTTGCCCACTGAGTGCATAAGTACTCAGTCCAAATCTTTTCAAACATTTTGAGATCAATAGGCTCGAGCGTGCAGGTGACGAGGCTGAGCGATGGCCTTTTGTTATTTACCTATTTCTCCATTATCTCCTTTTGATAAATACTATATTGTGAATTAAGATTCCGCATTTATGCTACTCCTTAGTATTCTATTAAGAATTGAACTTCCGCACTTATAATATTATTTTGCTAAATGCTAAGAGCTCTGATCTTGGTATTATGGATAAGTATAATTTATTATAAAGCATGTTTGGTTATTTTGAGTCTTCTGTTGAGGTTTCGTTACTTAAATTACCCCCTTTCTTTCCCGCTTCTTAATTCCAACCCCCGTGGGATCCATTTCCACAGTCTTTCGGGACTGGGGCGCTACAAAGTGGTATCAGAGCGGGTTTGCAACTCTGCAGATCTGCTGGGTCTTATTTCATTTCTATTAAATTCCCGTGTGATATTATATAAGCCATCAGCTCGTCACTCACGCAACAACTTAAAAGGTACGCATGCTTTTATGCGGATTTTAGTTTTTAAAGTTTGCATTATTCATTGAAATGTTATGTTTGTCTGAAATTGAAAGATTAGGATTCGTTGTGTTGATAGGAATTCCTCGAAAGATTGATTTTTATATTGATTGCATACTCGCATTAACTGTGTTGATTGCGTACTCTGTTGCTATTTTGATAGCATACTGGTTTTGAAATATGTTTGTGAGCACATTGGTTCTGTCTAAAAAGTATGTTGATTACATAATTGTACGAACTTGTTTATCTATGCCTTGTGCATACTAGTGATGTTGGGAATGTGCAGAATGCATACTGTGAACTATGACAGTCGAAAAGTGTTTGTTGTATATACTCTAGAATGAGAACTAGAACTTGAAAGTTTGATAACATAAGATTAACTTAGCCTGTAGTTGGTGAACTTAGACTGAGCTTGTAAGAACTTGTGAAATTGTTTGAACATAGACTAAAAAAAATCATGTTACCTTTATGGATGGAGAGATGTTTGTTTATGATTCGTGTTACCTTTATGGATTTTGTACATAAGTGTTGATCGATTGGAGATTTCAGTAGTTACAGAATGCTAAGAGGAAGATCGAGAAATGTGAACTTGGCTATGCCTGAGGTGCCAAATAACCCACAAGTTCAGGAACCACAGATTGAAATGGAGTTCGGACGCCATAATCCCCCGACTTTCAATGGAGAAGGTGATCCACTCACAACTGAACGTTGGGTTCGAGCTTTGGAAAAGATCTTTGGGTTTTTGAAATGCACCGATAAAGAGATGGTAGCATGTGCTCTATATCAGCTCGTAGATGATGCTGATTTCTGTTGGGAGTCAATTCGAAGGAAAATACCCGATGCAGATTGGGAGTTGTTCACCTGGGATGACTTCAAGATGATTTTGTACCAAAAATACATACCATCATATTATCAGCATCAGAAGGCCAATGAGTTCTGGAATCTCAAGCAGGGGAGTAAATCAGTAGCAGAATATGATTTGTAGTTAAACAGATTATCTCGATATGCACCATAGACAGTAGACACGGAAGAGAAGAGGATTGAAAAATTTTGCATGGGTTTGAAACCAGAAATAGGCACTGCACTGATCGAAAAGGACGAAACAAGCTATGGTCAAATACTGAGTTGGGCGCTTAGCATTGAGGTAATGTAGGGAACACCAAAGGCTTCGGCATCTCAACCAGCAGTTGGGGATCAGAAGGGGAAATGGAAGTGGGATGGTCCACAACAAGGTTATCAAGGAAAGAATTTTCAGCATAACTATCAAGGAGGAAGGAATTTTGGATCAAGGCCTGCAGGACAGAGAAATGTTGCACCAAAAACTTAAGGCTATCAAGTAAATGCACCGATGTGTGCAAGTTGTACCAGGTGGAGGAGGTCGAGTGAATAATAACAATAACAGAGGTAATTCCAGGCCTCAGCAAAATCAGAATCACAGTCCTCGGGCACCACAATAAGCCCGAGCGTATGCTCTCAACCAGCAAGAGGTAGCTGGAAACCCTGGGAATTTGGCAGGTATGATTAGTTTGAGCGATATACCTGTGCTTGATTTATTTGATACTGGAGCTTCACATTCCTTTATATCTAGAGATGCATGTAAACGTCTCAATCTAGAGCTAGAATTAGCAAAAGAAGCCTTAGCAGTAAGCATTCCCTCAGGACGAACACTCTTAGCTGACTGTGTTTGTAAGAACTTAGACTTGGTAGTAGGTGAAAAGAATTTTACAACTGATCTCTATGCTCTTGAGATGCGAGACTTTGACATTATATTTGAGATGGATTGACTGATAAAGGAGAGTGCATCAATACGCTGCCACAAGAGAGAGAGAGATAATATTTCAGAAGCTAGGCGAGGAAGAGGTGAAGTTTTATGGAGCAAAAATGGGAAATATAATTCGCATCATCTCAACGTTGAAGGCTGCCAAATTGTTACAAAAAGGAAATTGTCAGGCATTTCTAGTAAACCTTACAAGTAAGAAAGAAGAAGATCTAACAGTGGATCAGGTGCCGGTAGTGCGAGAATATGAGGACGTATTTCCAAACTATTTGCCAGGTTTACCGCCAGATAGGCAAGTAGAATTCACAATAGACTTGGAACTAGGAGCATCACCAGTATCCAAAGCCCCATATTGTTTAGCACCGAAGGAGTTGCAAGAGTTGAAGGTTCAACTAGAAGAATTGTTGGAATTAGGTTTTATAAGACCTAGTGTATCACCTTGGGGAGCAACGATCCTGTTCGTAAAAAAGAAGGATGGTACTATGAGAATGTGCATCGATTATCGGGAGCTGAACAAGATAGCAGTGAAGAACAAGTATCCACTTCTGAGGATAGATGATTTCTTCGATCAGTTATCAGGTGTAAAAGTCTTTTCCAAAATTGATATACGATCTGGGTATCACCAAGTTAAAGTAAGAAAAGATGACATACCTAAGACTGCATTCCGAACAAGATATGGCCACTATGAGTTTCTAGTGTTGCCATTTGGATTAACAAATGCACCCGCAATCTTTATGGATTTAATGAATTGTGTTTTTCATGAATATCTGGAAAAGTTTGTGTTGGTCTTTATTGATGACATACTAATCTACTTGAGAAATGAAGAAGAACATGAAGAACACTTGCGACTGGTACTGGAAACACTAAGGAGAGAAAAGTTATATGCTAAATTCAGCAAGTGTGAATTTTGGCTAAAGGAAGTAATGTTCGTTGGACACATTGTGTCAGCAGAAGGGATCAAGGTAGATCTTGCAAAGGTCGAGGCGGTGAAGAGGTGGAAATCGCCAACCAACGTTCATGAGATAAGAAGTTTTCTCGGCTTAGCAGGATATTACCGGAAGTTCATTAAAGATTTCTCAAAGATAGGAAGGCCAATGACGCAACTTTTGAGAAAGAAGGTCAAATTTGAGTGGACTGATGCGTGTGAACAGAGTTTTCAGGAACTCAAGACAAGATTAACTACTATACCGGTCTTAACTTTGCCCAAAGGAATGGAAGGATTTATGATTTACACTGACACATCTAAACTAGGTTTAGGATGCGTACTGATGCAGAATGGGAAGGTGGTAGCTTATGTCTCACGACAATTACGACTTCACGAACTGAACTACCCAACCCACGATTTGGAGCTTGCCGCCGTCATTCATGCACTCAAGATTTGGAGACATTATCTTTATGGGGTGAAATGCGAGATCTACACTGACCATAAGAGTTTGAAGTATATCTTCGATCAAAAAGAGCTTAATATGAGGCAGAGAAGATGGTTGGAGTTGGTGAAAGATTATGACTGCACGATACATTATCATCCGGGAAAAGCAAATGTAGTAGCTGATGCTTTGAGCAGAAAGAAACAAGGAGTGCTGGGATATATGTTCACAAATAAGGAGGAACTTGCGAGAGAAATAGAAAAGATGGAATTAGAGTTAGTATTTCCACCAAGCTCTACAAAAAGTGTGATAGCCGCAGTGGTAGCCAAACCAGACTTAAGATCGAGAATCATAGAAGCTCAGCCAAAAGATGAGCGATTGGAGAAGATAAGGCAAAGAGTCAAGGCGGGTGAACCAAAAGAATTTAGGGAAGTTAGCGACGGAGCTTTAATGTTCTGTGACAGACTATGCGTCCCAGTGATGACACACTGAAGTAGGAAATTATGAGAGAGGCTCATAATACTCCCTATGTTGCACATCCAGGCAGCACGAAGCTATACAAAGACTTGAAGCAATACTTTTGGTGGAACAATATGAAAAGAGATATAGCGGCATTTGTGGAGAGATGTTTAACATGCCAACAAGTGAAAGCCATACATCAACGACCTTCTGGATTATTGCAGCCGTTGGAAATTCCAGAATAGAAATGAGAGCATATAACGATGGATTTCATGGTAGGCTTACCACGATCAGTGAGAGGAAACTCAACAGTGTGGGTTATCGTGGATCAATTGACCAAATCAGCACATTTTGTGCCAATCAAAACAACAACGGAGTTGAGCAAATTAGCACAAACTTATGTAAAAGAAATTGTTCGCTTGCATGGAATTCCAGTTTCTATCACGTCGGATCGTGATACTCGTTTCACATCAAGGTTTTGGAAGAGTCTTCAAGAAGCAATGGGAACGAAGCTAAACTTCAGTACCGCTTTTCATCCTCAAACAGATGGCCAATCAGAGAGAACGATACGGATTTTGGAGGACATGCTCCGATGAGTTGTGTTGGATGGAAATACAAGCTGGGAAGATGTTTTACCCTTGGTGGAGTTTGCTTATAATAGTAGCTACCAATCAACTATAAAAATGGCACCATATGAAGCCTTGTATGGTCGCAAATGCAGATCGCTCCTACATTGGGATGAAGTTGGAGATAGGAAAATTTTGGGTCCAGAGGTCGTGCAAACCACTGTCAAGATGATCGACCAACTTCGAGCAAGAATGAAAGAAGCCCAAGACAGACAGAAGGCATATGCAGATAAGCGCAGAACAGACCTACAGTTCCAAGTTGGTGATAATGTCTTCTTAAAGGTATCTCCGACACGAGGCGTTGTGGGATTTGGAAAGCGAGGCAAATTGAGACCAAGATTCATTGGGCCATTTGAGATACTAGAAAGAATTGGTGAGGTTGCTTACCGACTTGCCCTACCACCAGACCTATCACAAGTTCATGATGTATATCACGTTTCAATGCTCAGAAAATATGTGTTCGACCCTGAACACGTTGTCAAAAATAGTGAGTTAATTTTACGTTCTGATATGACATACGAGGAAAGACCTCATGAGATTCTTGATAGAAAAGTTCAAGTCTTAAGAAGCAAACGAATTCCATTGGTGCTTGTGCAATGGAATCATCACGATCGATCAGAAGCAACGTGGGAACTTGAAAGCAAGATGAGAGAACAGTACCCCGAGATTTTCCAAGGTACGTGAATTTCGGGACGAAATTCTTTTAAGGGGGGAGTGATGTAACACCCCAAATTTTTATTATCTAAATTTAATTAGAAATATAAATATAATAGTTAGAATGGGCCCAAACACTATTCTATTTTATTTATTTTGCTTTTGGCCCACAATACCTAAGTTTAACCTTTTAAGGTTGAGGCCCAATTTATGGGCTTTTTAGCCCATTTGCTTTTTAATTTTTTTTCGAGACATATAGTTATCGGAACGAGATGAACGAATATATTAGATGATTGTGCTTGTTGATACGAAATCATAGAACTTGATTTCACCTTAGATGGACTTCATTTGACCAAGTTATGAATTAATTCTTGATTTAATTAGAGTTTAGGGTTTATTTTAGGGAGTGGTATAAATACCCCTTTATCCCTTTTCTAGTTCATTTTTTGGGATTCATTTCTAGGTCAGCCCCCTTTCCCCTATCTTCTCGCCTCTCTGGCCTCTCCCCTCCCCCGCTGGAACCACCGCCGGAGTGTCGGCCGCCGCCTCTCCTCCACCGACGGAAAAATTTTCCGACGGAATTTTTAACATGCAGTTACACTTACGTACTCCCCTTCTTCTCCTCTTTCTTTTTCTTTGATTTATTTTAAGAGATTTTGAGGTTTAGGCTTCCGATTTTCGGATCTAAGAATGGGTTAAACCCTAGCCTATCAATAGTTCATTTCCTTCTTTATTTTTAAACTTTGTTTTCACTTTTAGTATATATATTGTGATTTTCGGGTTGTTTTAAATTATTTCTTTAAAAATATTTTTTAAATTTTATTTATAGTGTTATTGGTGTTCTTGAATACTTTAATTAAATATTAAATGGTGGATTGTTGAAATAAAAAGAAAAGAAAAATGAAATGGATTTTATTTTGTATTTTTGTATGTTGTCGTGAGTGTGTGTGTGTGTCCTGATATGTGTGTGTGTGTTTATTTCCTTTTTCTTTTGTTTTTGTTTTACTTTTTATTTGTTTATGTATTTTTACTTTTTAGTATAGGTTCTTCTAGATTAATTAAAAAGTATAAGTTATATTTTAAAATCAAATCATAGCCTAATTGATAAGTTTATGCATTTCCTTTGTTCAATCCTTCTCGCTAATAGTTTAAGTTGTAATTTCTTGTTGTAGTTATTAAAATATGGAATTATGATATAATTATATAAAAAAAAAAAGGAAAAAAAATGTGCATGTGTGCAGTGGCCCAAAATTAGAAAAAAAAGAAGAGAGAGGGAGCGAGAGAGAGAGAGAGAGAGAGAGAGAGAGAGAGAGAGAGAGATGTTGATTTAATTGTGTGCATGTCTGTATATGTTAAAGTTTTAATTAATTTTTCCTTAACATTTTGATCCACCTTAATTAATATTAAAACTGCACTATCTTTGAAAATTGGATTTAGTTTAATGATTGGGGATTGATGTCTATTTTAAAGAGGTTTAAAGTTCAAAACCTCTTACATGCATTTTTAGATCTATTTTATTGCAATTAATATCTTCTGTTTTAACTATAATTAATTAAAATCATGAGTTAAATTTCGAAAACCGTATCTGCCTTAATGGATATGTTTAGATTTGTTAACTGAAAGGTTAAGGATTCAAATCCTATTAATGTAGTTTTAATTTATTTTTAATCATTTTTATCTAAGATTATTTTTGATCTTATATAATTAATGTCTCCTAATAAATTTTGAAAATGGTGTTTAATTAAGTGGTTAGAGTCTAGATTATTGTTTGAGAGGTAAGGGGTTCGATTCTCATTAAGTTAATATGCTTTTAATCTTTTTATCATAAAACCTTTATGGACTATATAAATTATATAAAATCATTTGGTATCGTGGTTAAAGTCTCATTATTTTATAGTAAAGTATGAGTTCAAATCATTTTGACTACAATTTTATTTATGCATTTATTTATTTAATTTATTTCTTTTCCTATTTTGTTTAACTTTAGAATTTAATTTAAAATTAAGTATATAAAAAGTGATACTTTACTTTATTGGGATATTATTATCTTTTAAACCATTCATTTAATCATATGATTTTAACCTACATGATTAAAATATATTTTTCTCGATCAAGTACTCGGGTATAGTTTCTTAAAGCTAGGATTACCCGTTTGATTTCTAAGCGTCGTCTTTTCACGTCCTTATTCTATAGACTTGCCTTTATATCCTTATACCTGTAGTTACATTATAGAATAGGTTAATAACCTCAATAAGCTTCTAAGTCTTAGTCTTTATGTGTAGGACAAAACCCGGAACATCAGACTTAGGGGACTTCTAGAAGAATCGCTTAAGCTTCAGCTTTAATAGCTATCAAGGTGGGCTACTATACTATCTTTGCAAACTGTATCTTTCGAGTTATTAGGCTTTGCTTTATTAAAATTGCATATGTGACTATCTGTGTTAAATATTTTACGTGCTACTGTATGTTGTCGGAGTCTCATAAACTAGCTCTGTGTCAATGTGAGTAGCTACAGTATGCATGCATTATTCGTCGTGCCCTATTCCTTGTCGGTGAGACTAAAATGAAACACTTATTGGTTATATTCTTTGGTTACACTCATTGTGTATACTTTGGCCATACTCAACTTTACGCGTTGGTGATATAGTACGGGTTGCGGGCAGTGACTGGTTATACTCTTAAGCACTTCACGATAAAATGTTTTGGTGAATTTAGGTTGCTTTCAACTTTAAAACCTCCTAAGTTTCACTACCTGCATGAACAGAGATAGATTACTTTTGAAAAATGATTTGCATAACTCAAATTGTGAAAACTTGCCCACTGAGTGCATTAGTTTTCAGCCCAAATCTTTTCAAATATTTTCAGGTCAGTAGGCTGGAGCATGGAGGTGACGAAGCTAAGAGATGGACTTTTGTGATTTAACTATTTCCCCATTATCTCCTTTTGATAAATACTATATTGTGAATTAAGCTTCCGCACTTATGTTACTCCTTAGTATTCTATTAAGAATTTAACTTCCGTATTTATAATCTTATTTTGCTAAATGTTAAGAGCTCTGATCTTGGTATTATGGATAAGTATAATTTATTATAAAGCATGTTTGGTTATTTTGAGTCTTTTGTTGAGGTTTTGTTACTTAAATTACCCCCTTTCTTTCCCGCTTCATAATTCCAACCCCCGTGGCGTCCATTTCCACAGTCTTTCGGGACTGGGGCGCTACAAGGTTCTAATGTATATATTGAGTAAATTTTGTAAATATTGTTTTAAATCTTATGTTTTAATTAAAGTGGCCAATATAAGGAGTTTTTGGGAAATCAATGCAAAACAAAGTCAAGTTGATGTCTGGATCGACAAAGATTGTACGAGACGGGAAAAGACGAAGAAAAACAAGCAAAAGGCTCGAACTCGACCATGAAATACGACCCCTACCGGTCGCGCCTTGCCCTTCAGTTGAAACGTGGGCTCCAGACGCAACCAAAAGCTTGCACTGTATGAGCTCCAGGGAGCCAAAATTCATCAGTTCGAACGCGACCTACAAACGCGACAAGCTCGGGTCGCGCCTCGCTCTATGGTGTAAATGTTAGCTATGAATGCGACCAAAAGCCCGTGTTGCAGAGGCTTCTGAGACATGTCTTTCTTTGATCCAAACACGACCCCCAAACGCGACCTCCTGGGGTCGAGTTCTGGACTGGCGAAATCACTTTTTGACTTTTGACATTCAATTATTGGTGCACTTTAATTATCTGTTTTGGGAGTTCAAAAGAAAGATCCCTCCCACTCGATTCAAGCCAAGAAACACTTCATACTTGGGATTTTTGAAGATCAAGAACATCAAGAAGGAGAGGAAGAATCATCCATCCATTTGAGAATTCAAGCCAAGGGATTAAAGGAGATTGTTCATCATTGAGTTTTATCTTCTCCTTTATTCTTTTACTCTTGTATTTAGAATGGGTTTTGGTTCTTTCTTTTGTATTCTTGATATTATTGTAAATATGATTGGCTAGAGCCTTAGGGCTCTAGGATGTGGAGAAACAATGTGAATTTTGTTCTTGACTAAAGTTTTATATATGATTATGTTTTGTCAAGGTTTTAATCCATGCTAGTCCTTGAATGGTGTTGTTTGAGTGGCCTTCATTTAACATCAAATATATGAATCACTTGCATCTTGCCCATCCCGTGATCATAAGCATGTATGGATTAGATCTACGTATTTGTATTCTTTGTCGAATGTCGAATATGTGGAAGGAAATGTGACCCTTTTGAGTCTTTGGTAGGTGTGACCTTGGAATGTATTAGTGATAGTCATCCTTGTCACATTCGCAATTGAAGAGATATTCGAGAGATGCTCTTTCTATAATCGCGGTCTTCCTATCGTTGAACGAAGCATATTTGTTGATATAACCCTTGTTGTATCCATGTCCTAGAGTTTTGCCTTTATTTGTTATCTTTAAATCTTTCCCTTGTTGATCTTGATTTCTTTCATTTTATTTAAGTATTAGTTTTGTTGTTGTTTGGTGTTTGTTATTTCAGTTCCTGTTTTGGTATTGATGATAATCAACTCTCACTTAAGCATCGTCTAGATAATTTACCAATCTATCATCATGGTACTTGCATTATCGAATTTTAATTCCTATTCCCTATGGATCGATCTCTTATCATTCTATCTACATTTATATGCTTATACACTTGTAGGTATGACATGAGTTAAATATTAAAATGAGAAGTATAAAGGAGATTAAATTCCCTATCAAGCTCTTCAATTCTAACTTCCGGTGTGATTTTCAACTGATATGGAGGTCTCTACTTATAGTTGTAAGTATGAGTATCTAGGACTGATGTGGCATGATCTCATTGGCTCTTGAATATTGATATATATCTCTTCAAAGATATTTACTTATTGCCAAAGACTTTTGATATTCATCATATAATAATATCTTTATTATTTACATATTTTATCTAATTTTGGATTTCATAAGATTTCAAAACTAAATAAATATATAAAAATCAATAAAAATATTATATATATTTTATAAATTTTCGTCGTCTACAAATGCCCTCTCGAGACTTGTTCGTGGATGACTTGTCATTTGAAATGAATGAGTCTCAAAAACTAACTAGATAGTTTAAACTCGTATTAAGGAGTCCTGAACTTGAATTTATTAGATAGTTTATACTCTTATCAAGGAGTTCTTGAAATTAAATTGTGAATAATTTATACTCATATTCAAGAGTTCTTCAATTTGAATTTATTAGATAGTTTATACTCGTATCAAGGAGCCTTTTTGAATTTGAATTTAGATAGTTTATGCTCGTATCAGGGAGTCTTCAATATTTTTCACTTGGATAATTTATGCTCGTATCAGGGAGCTTTCTTGAACGTGGATAGTTTATGCTCATATCGAGGAGCCTTCAACTTGAATTTAGACTTTGTAGACCTTTTATACTCGTGTCCGTGAATACTTAGATTTGAATTTGGATTTGTAGACATTTTATACTCGTGTCAAGGAGTCTTAGAATTGAATTTGTAGACATTTTATACTCATGTCAAGGAGTCTTGAATTTGAATTTATATACCTTTTATACTCGTGTCAATGAGTCTTGGATTTGAATTTGGCTTTGTAGACATTTTATACTCGCGTCAAGGAGTCTTGGTATTTCTTGAAGAGTTTAAATAGTTTTGGCTCTTACTAAGGAGCTTTGGAAGATAGTTTTGCCTCTTATCAAGGAGCTTTGGAATATTTCTTGAAGACTTTAGATAGTTTAAGCACTTATGAAGGAGCTTTTGAAGATAGTTTAGGCTCTTATCAAGGAGTTTTGGAAGATAGTTTAGGCTCTTATCAAGGAGCATTGATTTTTTTTTCTTTTCATAGATTGTGACATGTATTGGAAGACTTGAATAAGCATGTGGTGAGATTTATAGCCATTTCTTCTTCTTCTTCTTCTTCTTCTTCTTCTTCTTCTTCTTCTTCTTCTTCTTCTTCTTCTTCTTCTTCACTTGGAGATTCCTCAAAAGGTTTACCCCCATCATTTATTTCTGACTCTTCTTCAAAGTTATGATGCTTTTGCATTGATAGTTCTTGAACTTCATTTGTGGCCATGCTTAACTCCATATCGTAAGCTCTATGGCTAATTCTTCGAAGGTCTTTGGTTGAATCTCTTTCAAAATATATTGAAGACCCCAACATGCCTTGGATGCACATTTCAATTGCTAAAGTTTCTAATAATTGATCTTTGCAATTCAGGCTCAAGTTTCTCCAACAGTTGATGTAGTCGATGACGGAATCTTCTTTTTGTTGGTTTGTATTTATGAGTTTAACCAAGCTAACCGTCCTTCGACTACTGTAGAATTGGTTAAAGAATTCTTTCTCTAGTTGCCCCCAACTATCAATTGAATTTGGCTCCAAATCGGTATACCAATCAAACGCATTGTCTTTTAAAGAACGAACGAATTGCTTCATCAAGTGATCTTCATATGTCCCAGCATCATTACAGGTCTCTACAAAGTGAGTCACGTGTTGTCTTGAATTTTCTCTGTTATCAAATTGTTGAAACTTTGGCGGCTATTAGCAATCTGGCATCTTTAAATTATCAATTCTTGAAGTATATGGCTTGTTGTAAGTCCAAAGTGATTTAAGACTCTCTCCAGACTTGTCTTTGATTGTTTCCATTATTAAATCTTTGAGTTGATCAACTTGTATTGAGCCATCAGACGATATTTCGATTTCTTTAGCTGTAGATTTTTCACTTTTGTTGGCATGTAGCTTTGTAGATATCTCATCTTCAGTATCTTCATTCGTTTGCTCACCACCAAAACCAACAATCATTTCTTTGTTCAGTTTCAAGATTTGAGCATCTCGTTCTTGTATCTGCTTGGCAAGTCCTTCGACAAGCTTCATCAAATTTGCAATTTGCCCTTCCAAAATTGTAGACATCTTGATGCTTGAAAAAATTGGTGAAGAGAAGAGATGAGAGGTAGAGATGGTCCCACTAGGTGTGCCAAAATTTATAACATAAATTATTATATTTAATTTGGTAAAATACAAAACAGTGTACAATAAATGATTTCAGGATCAAAACATATTTATACGGATCCAATCTCTATTTTTTCTCTGATTTTTCTCTTTAAAACTTGATCTTTAAATGGTCTTCGAAGCGTTCGGGGAAGATTTGTGTCCTCGATCTTCTTTGACTTGGTAAATCGTCTTCGAAGTTTTCTGGGAAGATTTGTATCCTCGATCTTCTTTGACTTGGTATTTGGACTTGATAACGTTAACCGGGGGCCGACGATCTTGATTCCGGATTGAACGTTGGATTTGAGGTAATTCTGATGAAGAACAACTTTAATCTTGCTAGATCACCTTAGATATTGAGACTTTATAACGTCGTTCAGAGGGTTTGGGAACCTTGATTTCGGATCGGACGTTGTATTTAAGATGACTAAAGGCGAAGAACGGCTTAAATGTTGGAGAGAAGTTCGTAGAGAATTTTTCTCCAACTTCTTGAGGTCTTCAATTCTAACTTCCAGTGTAATTTTCAACTGATATGGAGGTCCCGATTTATTGTAGGTATGAGTATCTAGGGCTGACGTGGCGCGATCTCATTGGCTCTTGAATATTGGTATATATATCTTCAAAAATATTTACTTGTTGCCAAAGACTCTTGATGTTTATCATATAATAATATCTTTATTATTTACATATTTTATAAGATTTCAAAACTAAATAAATATATAAATATCAATAAAAATATTATATATATTTTATAAATTTTCGTCGCCTACACACACATTTTAAAAAAACGAAATTTTAATAACATAAAGTTAACCGTTATTTGTTTTTCACATGATTTTGAAATTTCGACCACTTGAAAAAATAAAATTAGTCCAAAATTTATGTATTTTAAGGTAATTTGGTGTCCACGTAGATATATGCACATAGAAGTTTTAATTACTACTTAATGACGAATTTGAGAAGAATTCTTACCATATATTAAAAAATATTTTTCCATGTCTTTAATTTATTTTTTAAGCATTATTAATTATAAATATATAATTTCTTAACCGTGAATAACAAGTTGTTTAATTGTAAATAGCAAAATGTTTAACTGTTAAATAGTAAATGATTTTATTTTGAGTAGCAAATTTTTGTGTATATGTTAACACATCGATTAACTATAACTAGCAAATATATATGTATAGTAAATATATATATATATATGTATATAAAAGTTAATTTTATATATATGTCAGTTGATATGATTTTTTTGTTTAAAATAGAAGTTAATTTTAGGGTGCTCAACGGATTTTTGTGTGTTTGTTAGCAAATTATTTACCTGAAACTAGAAAGCATGTGTTGTAAATAGTTAAATGTTTAATTGTCAAATAGCAAATGATATTATTTGGGATAGCAATGTTTTGCATATATATTAGTAAATTGTTTTACTGTAAATAGCAAATATATGTATGCGCATCATATGGTTTCCTTGTTCGTGATACCAACATATTTATAGCTTACAATTTCCTTTATTAATGATATGTGAATGTTATTCAACCAGATCATTGAGACGGAAATGGTGAATGAAAAATTGAAAGAAAAAAGGTGGTTGACTTTGATGCAGTCTCATTGGGATGTGGTGATAAGGTATGCTAAAAATGTGCATAATTATTTTTTTATCAAATTATATGTATGATTAAGAATATAATTTTTGATATTGTCCATGCTCGACACATATGCTTAATTGGTTGAATTTATGTTTAGCAAAATGGTGCGGGGATTGATATGGTATTGAAGACATATAAGACAAATAAAAAGGACAACTAGTGGAAAATAGATGGAAGCAAATTGATAGGTTGAAAATGCGGTGGGGTAATGTAACTAATAAAATTGATTGTGGAATCTATATGATGAGGCACGTGGAAATATATAAAGGAAGGGGAGTTAGAACTTAGAACTCCAGACTCACCGAATAATGTGAAGTAGATGAAGTATGCTGGAGCTAAATATTGCGCTGCCATCCTTGGGTCAGATAGTATAACATTCACAAACAACTCATAGTTGATGAAGTAAATTCATACTATAGGATGTCTCACAACATTGAAGCCATTATGATGAAGAATGTATAGTATTGAACATTATTGGTTGTAAAGATTTACACGTTCCATATTGCATATAATTTTTTTCAAAATGCTACTTATGTGAGATTTTAGTACAATGTTTATTTATCAATAAGTATTGAAAATTTATTTATTTGAAAACGGACGAACCCCATTGTTAGCGAATAAAAGCGATACCATTAGCAAAACAATTATAGTAATACATGTAGTTTCAAATAGTTGTGTGTAAAACATGTTTTCTTTATATGTTAACAAATTGTTTAACTTTAACTAGCAAATATATGTGTATAGTAAACAACTGTATGACAGTTAATTTTAACATATGTAATACATATGTTAGGGTGATTAGCTAATTTTTGTGTGTTTGTCAGCAAATTGTTTACATGTAACTAGCAAACATATGTGCTGTAAATAGCAAAATGTTTAACTGTCAAATAGCAAATGATTTTATTTAAAGTAGCGAAGTTTTGTGTATATGTTCACAAATTATTACCAGTAACTAGCAAATAGGTGTGTGTAGTAAACATATATATATATATATATATATATATATCAGTTAATTTTAACATCTGTAATACATATGTTAGAGTGATTAGCGAATTTTTGTGTATTTGTCATGAAATTATTTACCTGTAATTAGCAAAATGTTTAATTATCAAATAACAAATGAATTTATTTAGAGTAGTGAAGTTTTGTGTATATGTTAGCAAATTGTTTAACTGTAACGAGCAAATATATGGTATAGTAAACATCTATATATCAGTTAATTTTAACATCTGTAATATATATGTTAGGGTGATTAATGAAATTTTGTGTGCTTGTCAGCAAATTGTTTATCTGTAACTAGCAAACATATGTGTTGTATATAGCAAAATGTTTAACTATTAAATAACAAATGATTTTATTGAGAGTAGCGAAGTTTTGTGTATATGTTTGCAAATTGTTTACATGTAACTAGCAAACACCTGTAATTGAAATTTTTAACCCTCACGATTGTAGTACATGTACCTCTAATTAATAACATAATGGTCATATTTTCTAGTTGTCCCAAGTCAAATATTAAAACCACTAGCTACAACATAAATCTTATAAAAATCAATACCCTCTTCAAGAGTTTTAAACTTTTGACTAACAAAATGGCTTTAGATCTGCATTGCAATCTGGTATGTAATGTCCAACAACACTGGATGAGGAATCAACAATCAAACATATCATTTACATATAACACAAATCTTGTAATTGATTTTTTGTAATTCAAGAACGAATCTAGTAGAAAGACAATTTATTTACTGGTGGTTTGGCGTTAAGTATTTATACATAGTTAAGCAAGACATAAAGTTATAGCAAAATTTAGGTACAAGGTTAGATCTCCATTGCAATTTAGTATTTGGAAAAATGGTGAAAACATTCTGCAACATAGTTATTAGCAAATTATTCATATAATGTTAGCACAAATTCAAACATATGATAGCAAATGATAAGAGGGACGATGACAACCACTACAAGAAAATACCAGAATAGCGACGGAAATATCTGTCTCCAAATGCATTTTTTCTGTCTTTAAATCGAATTAGAGACGAAATTGAGATGAAAAAAAATCCGTCTCTAATATCGTCAGAGACGGAAAATTTTCCATCTCTAAAATTTAGAGACCAAATAACCCGTCTCTATTCTCAGTCACCTTGTTTGATCGCCCGTATTTGGTGATCGAATTTACCGTCTCTATTCCGTCTCTATTTTTAGAGACAGAAAATACAGTCCCTAAATTGGAGACCATTTTTGGATTTGAAAACTAAATATTATGCCTCTATTCTGTCTCTAATTTTAGAGATGAAATATTCAATCACTAAATTGAAGACCAATTTTATTATTTTAAAACTGAATATTCCGTCTCTAATTTGTTTTTTAGCGTGAATGTTTTTAATTATGTATACATGTATATAAATTAAATATATCAATACCAATAAAAAACATTCGAATATCATCGAATCAAATAAAATCCAATATATGAATCACAATAAACATCATAATATCATCCATACAATATTTCACAAAAGTTGCAATGTACTAGCCAAACTTTCAATATTCATAACAAAGCAATTTATAATATAAGTACCAAACATTCAAAAACACAAACACAACATAACTAACTCGTTGATAGAGGTTGTTGTGGCTATGAATTGAACAACTGGGGCTGCATCCGAACTGATAGATAGGTCTCGATCATCTCCTGCATCTGTCATTGGTGTTGTTCTATCTGCTAGTGCAAAACCTCTTCCATATGTCATTTAGGATTTTCATTGTGTAAAAGCTCATGGTATATCTTTATTTATGTTCACAATCTTGTTCTAGAATATAGAAATTTAAAATTTATACTACTTTCTCCACAAACTAAGAAAATATTGCTGACTACATCACTTACCCGCTTGGCAAGTTTAGATGTCTTCCCTTTAACTGGAATCTGTCTTCACAAGAAGATATCATATCAGTGCATTATTTGGTTTTTGAAATAATTATTACACAAAGAAGGATATTCTGGTGATTGCTACATTTGTGATTTCAGACTTGGGATATAAAAACCTTCTCACGACAGAAAGGCCAACTTCTGCAATAATCACCCCAAGAGTGTAAGTTCTCAATAATTGCATGTCTATATCAAATGTGAACTGTGAAGACCAAAGTTCAATTTTATTCCCTTCAATTTGCATAAATGCTTAAATATGTCCCTCTTTCTATATTTGACCTTGCAACAAGTCAGAAACACTTACCACCACTCTTTTTTGGATGAAACTGAAACTCCAGGAATCAAACCAAGACCTTTCACTTGGACATCACTCAAATTAGCTTGACTAAAAGTGAAATCTAAAAACACATGATGTTACTAACAATGAGAAATGCCTAGGACGATCATTTTTGACATAACTTTTTGAACAAAATAAAATAAATAAAATTCAGTGATCAAGCAAAACAATGTTGACAAGACGCCGAAACATATAAACCACACCTAGTAATCTTCCATCAGTTCAGCACTTGCATAGATCTATTATTGGCAATAAAACTAAGCATAAACTTCTAATTTCTTGGAAACAAAGATAGCTATCAAATATCATCACTCATGAGTAGCACAATCCTGTTCCATCAGTATCATCTACGGATAGAAGAAAATCAGTACCAAAAGTGTTCAACATTTATGTTGATTTTTTAAAATCACAAATAAGATATAAATGTGGCGTGCTTTTGTGACAAGGGATAACTTGCAAGAGAAAAGGCATTAGTAGGTCACAAAGAGTTACTGAACAAGTTCACTTGGCAAACTAATTGCAAAATACTAGAGGAAGATGGATATTGAGTTAAACATAATGCATGTGCTTGAAATAAGAAAAGGGGCACCAAATGACTACTTGGTCCATTTTCCTCACTTGAATCAAAGAGCAGTTGCATTCCAAGACAAATACCTAGAAAGGGATGTTCTTGTTCAATGTACATCAAGTCTACAAATAGTGTGAATCATTGAGTTAATCAATGAGTCAGCCTAAAACAAAAAATTAAATGAAGAGAAATATTAAATTATGCTAGTGGATAATATAATCATGTGCATCAAGAGGCAATCCGCAGAACTTACAAGGTAGCTAAATGAAACAAAGTCATGATATTACCTTCTTGAATACAATAAATATCGAACTCTGCACAATAAGATAAACAATTATAATTCAACGATCAGTACTTGAGAATGTCCAGGATGTTAGTCTTGATAAATACCATTGCGAGCTTACAGAAATCTAATGTACATGTGTTAGCTTTATTGTCCTTGTTTCTTAATTCTCATTCCAAAGAGCACTAGTTCTTCTTCCAAAGCTTTGAGTTGTTGGTTTCTTATATTTATTCTCCAATCCCTTCTGCTAGCCTTTATGAAACTAATCCAATGCGAACTACATCATACATATGCTTTTGATGAAAATTCTCAATTTCTATTGATAAAAGAATCAATGAAAAGCTTGTATTTATACTCAGCCCATAACAACATTAAATTCATGAATAAATCAGCACCTAAACTATAAAGTATAAAATAACCTAAAATCAACATCTAAATAAGCCTAAAATCAGCTCAAATCAGCACAAAACAACATCTAACTATAAAGAAACCCAGCGATATACTTTGATGAACCATAAACAACACAAATCAACACTACCTAAATCATAAAAATAACAATTCTAAAATCAAATTTTGATTTTGTGCCCTAAATCCTATCAAGCAAATCTAGAAGTATAAACATAGGAAACAAATACCTGGCGGTACAGTGGTGATAACAGCGACGACAGTGATTAGTAGGTGGTAGTCGACGCTAGGCTGTGGGAGGGGTGGAGCAGCGACGAGGTCTCTCTTGAGCTCTTTTCTCGTTTCTGAATCTGGTATATAAATGACTAATAAAAATATAAAACTAATGATTTAAAAAAATTCATAACTAGGCGCCGATGAATCATCTAATCGGCCATACCGATTACATGGACGATTACATCTGTTCTGGAACGGCTAAGGTATTATGCTTTCTAGCACGCAAGTCACTCATATACTTCACTAGAGAAGTTCCTGAAACAAACAATTGACGAAAAGGGTTTGATGAGGAAATTTTCGTGAGTTTCTTCATTATGAAAGTAAAATTTTCGAAAATGTATCAAGGGTTGGCTTCGGTTCGTCGACTCATCTGCATTTTTCTCTCATCTTCGAAATCAATTTGGGGGTTTTCTTTTTTAGTTTGACAGGAATGGGATTAGGAGGAAATTGGAGAGAACAGGAACATGGGCAAATTGAAATGTGTTTCTCTTTCGCAATGGAAGCAGGGTATTAACTATTAACATGTAGTTACTATTTTTTTCCTTTGTTTTCCAAAAATAATTAAAATTTAGGGGAGAGTTTTTGGTGGGAGGGTTTGCGCTTAAGACTACCATTATCAGCAACCGGACAAACATCCCAATCGGGCAACCATCCTCAATATTTAATTAATTTCTCTCTCTTCCACATCACCATTATCTTATCCAACCCAACCACATACAATTTGATAGTTTATCAGCAACCACCCCAAACACCCAACCACAACATTATATATTATTTTTTCTTTTCTTTTATTAATAAATATAATATAATTAATAATAATTGAAATAAATAATTATTATTATTGAAAATTGTAATAACATAAAATAACACACTTTTATAAAATAGACAATATGATAAAATACAAAATAAACAAAGCAAGAACATAAATAACAATAAACAGAACATGAATTGAAATAAACAAACGACGATTAAAATAGATGGAAAAAATATAAATTTAGTACTGATGGCCGAATTTTTGCCATATGTGCTCGATCAAGTCGTCACGAAGAATGGCGTGAGCTTCTCGATTGCGAAGCTGTGACCTAGTTTTCATATAGCTCGACAAGCTTGCAATCCTCTCCGTAGAATAAATGAGATCGTTTTCTTCTTCTTGATCTTCACTTCGTTGATTATTCTGTCTACATCGATCTTCTATAAATTCGGTCGGATCATGATAGTTTAGGTAAGTGCTCATTTCATCCTCCACTATCATATTATGCATGATGATGCAAGCAATCATTATTTTTCCAATAATGTCACGATCCCAAATAAGACATGGACGTTTGATAAAAGCAAAACGAGCTTGTAGAACACCAAATGCTCGCTCAACATCTTTACAGACTGCCTCTTGATGTTGAGCAAATAATTGATGCTTTTCGAATTTGTGGAGCAGGAATATATTTGACAAATAATGCCCATTGAGGATATATGCCATCAGTCAAATAATAGGCCATATATTTTTTCTTTGCCATTTACAACATAATTGACCTTTGGTGCCCGACCTTCCAAAATATCATCAAATAGAGGAGATTGATCAAGTACATTGATATCATTTTTTGAACCCGGAGTTCCGAAAAATGCATGCCAGATCCATAGGTCTTGCGATGCAACTACTTCCAAAATTATTGTTGTCCTACCACTTCTTCCTGCATATTGCCCTGTCCATGAGGTAGGACAATTTTTCCATTCCCAGTGCATGCAGTCAATACTTTCCAACATACCTGGGAATCCACGTTGTTCTCCGACATGAAGAAGAGTTGCGATGTCTTCTTTAGTGGGCTTTCTGAGGTACTCATCAGCAAAGTTGGAAATTACACCTTCAATGAATTTGATAACCGATTTACGAATGAGTTGTGCGCTCATTCGTAAGTATTCATCATGCAAGTCTGCTGATGATCCATACACCAACACCCTCATAGCTGTAGTACATTTTTGAATCGCAGACATACCTAGAAGACCAGTGGCATCAGGCCGTTGTTGGAAAAATTCATCGGTGGCAACGAGTCTGCTCATTATTCGTTCGACCAATGGCTTTTGCATGCGATACCTTGTTCGAAACATCTCCGGTGGATATATTGGATCTTCTGCAAAGTACTGCTCGAACACACCTTCATGACCCTTCTTGCGTATTCGTTCAATATAACGCCTTCGAACTCTAACAAGATGATTGGTAGGTTGTAATGATAGTTCAGCAGCATGAATGACCACATCTTCAATGATGCGGTCGACTCTCTGATTTTGTTCAGTAATGCTTGCTTCCTATGCATCATCATCGAGGAAATTGGAAACATCAAAACTCGAACCTGATGCCATTTTTTTAGGGTAGATTCAATATTTGAGTTGGAGAATAGAAATGAAGTTTATGTGCATTTTCTATAAGGTATGTGTATATATATAGGGTAAAACTATTATTATTTCTCTTTTTTTTTTAAAGTGACATGATCACATGCACATGGATGATAGTGAATTAAGTAGTAATTGATGAGAGTGACATGACAATTAGTGCTTGGATGATAGTGCACTCACATGCACATTATTAAAGTAGTAATTGATGAAAGTGAAATGACAATTGGTGCTTGGATAATAGTGCACTCACATGCACATTATTAATTGGTGTTATTATTATGAAAGTGACATGACAATTGAGGCTTGGATGATAGTGCAATCACATCCACGTTGTTAAAGCATTGTGTTTTTCTGACACTTACATCAGTTTCTCACATGCACTCTAATAAAGTCACGTGCATGCTAGGACATCATCATAATTGGTGCTTCACAAAATAATTGAGCAAACAATTGATGCTTCACAAAATAATAAGACATAACTACATTACATAAATTGAAAATTACATAGACAATATGAAATGAAAATTACATAATCAAATATTACATAAGTGACATTAGGGAGAAAACACACAAGATCACATCCCATATAGTTCAGCCATTAAATGACGTTTCAGATCTTCTTCATCAGGGGATAATTGGCCTTTTCCCATCAAAAGCATTATCATATTTGTTTTCATTTTTTCCTTCTGCAAATCAATTTCTTTTTCACGTGTGATCCTTAGTTCACGAAGTTCTGAGTGAAATCATTAGGGAGTATGGAAGATTGTGATGCTGCTTCTTTTCCCTTTCTTTTAGCCTTACCCTTAGCTCTGTCTCTGTCAATTGGACGAGAAGATAATGATGCATCGCTACCGGGAGTTTCTGGAGTAGATGCAGGTGGAGGATCCCCAACTTCATCAGTTCTTGATTTTTTGGAGCTTCCGTGACTTTCTTCGACACTATCATCATCATCTGGGTGGGAACGTGTGTACCCAGTGCTGTTCAAATTCAACTCCCACTTGTGATAATGACGCATCACTTTCTCAAACACCTCATGGTGAGTAAATTTGGATTTCCCATATAATGTTTGAGCAACTTTCTCAATATCCTCTCTGGACTGTCCGCTTGATCTTCGCTCATACACTTTTTTGTATGCAGCAGTCCATGCGCTCACATTTTCATTAAGGCGTCTGAAACGTTGCCTCAATGATTCTGTTGATCGAGGGCCACCAACATTGGGATTTTCACTTCGCATTTTCTCATACAAGCTTTTAATTTTTGACAAAAATGAGTCATTATGTTGATTCTTGTCATAAATAGGATCATTACTGACGTAACACCAAGAAGACATAAGCCATATATCTTCTTGTTCTGACCAGCTTGAGAGTGGTGCATTTTCAGAGATGTTTTGAGAGGTTTGGTTTTCTGGATTAGGAGAATGGGTAGGATTATGTGAAAACTGGGAGTTCATATTGCCGAACTGTGAGAATTCTTCAGAGTTTGGAAGATTTTCGAGGTTCAGAAAATAATCTTCGGAGTGATTTTGATACTGAGGGTCGTAAAAAAAATTATTTTCTCGATCCATTGGGAGATACAGAGAAAAATACTAAACATTATAGATTGAGATATTGAGAAATTTGTGAGGTGTGAAAATTTAGTAAAAATGGTCTCTATTTATAGAGAATGAAAAATACGAATTTTGATATTTTTTATTTTTATTTTTATAAAACTTATTAAAATAATATAATAATTATTATATCTAGATATCCAAAAAAAATTTACATATCCAATAAAATAGAGAGAAGTGTCTTAATACAATTTACATATCCAATAAGATTTAGATATAATGGATATATTTATTTTTAATAATCATTATATCTAGATATCCAAAGAAAATTTACATATCCAATAAAATAGAGACAAGTGTCCAAATAAAATTTATATATCCAATAAAATAGAGACAAGTGTCCAAATAAAATTTAGATATCCAATAAGATTTAGATATAATGGATATATTTATTTAATAATCATTATATTTAGATATCCAAAGAAAATTTACATATCTAATAAAATAGAGACAAGTGTCCAAATAAAATTTACATATCCAATAAAATAGAGATAAGTGTCCAAATGAAATTAACATATCCAATAAAATTTAAATATAATGGATATATATTTATTTTAATAATATATAAAAAATTACAAAATATAAAAAAAATAATTAAAAAATGAAAGAGGAGAGAGGGAGACCAGCGTTCGGCTGGCCTCCCTCGGTCGAACACCCAACATCAAACACCCTCTATTTTTTTTAATATCCACGCTGGTGGACGAACGGTCGTCCATAATTTCAACCGATAAAAGTAGTCTAAAATTTGGGGAGAGTTTTTTATAGTTTATTTTTAGTTTTTGTGTGAAAAATCAATTCCGTGTCTGATTCCGTCTCTAGTTAAAGACGGATAATTTTCGCTCTCTAATTTCATCTCTAACTAGAAACGGATAGTATTCCATCTCCGATTTAGTCTCTAGTTAGAGACGGATAGCATTCTGTCTGGAATTCCGTCTCTAAGTAGTATTCCATCTCCGATTTACCACCACTCTTTCTTTTTTAGTTTCACGTGGAGTATTTATACATAATTAATTAAGACATAAAGTTGTAACAAAATTTATATACAATGTTAGGTCTCCATTGCAATTTGGTAAATATTATCCAACGTCATCGGATGATGACTCAACATTTTTACCTAAAATTTACAAAAAACACAAAATATGAATAAAAAATATTTTACTAATAACATTAATCAACTAAATATATCTAATACGAATACATGATTATGCTATTATTATATATAATATATGCTAACAAATCATAGCCAGCCACACTAGGTTGGAATCAGGACTGTGATTATTGCAATTATACGATTTCATGAAATCGAATTGATAAATTATTAAAATGCAGTCCCTAACAGAAGGAACGATACTGATAACATGCACAACTAAGTATGTTAATATTTTGTATAAAATATGCTAAGCGCGGAAAACTGAAAATATATACGCAGCTATCATTATGAAATAACAAACACAAAATCTTGCTAATATTTTATAGGTTTTCATGCTAACATTAAATATAAATATATATTATGTATCAAACACATCACGTATAATACAAACACCTTGCACACATGTTACTAACATGTGATATAACTAACAAAATACATCAAGTATAATACAAAACTACGATATAACTAACAAAACACAATCGCTAACAGAAGCAATGATATTACTAATGTTGACAGCTAAATATGCTAAAATTGTGTATAAAATATGCTAACATTTAAAAAACTGAAACATGTCATACATCGATCAAACACAATGTGTTGCTAACAGACCTTGCACATATGCTACTAACAATATAATCATTTGCTAATGCAATACATACGGATTGCTAGTAACTCATCTACAACACCGAAAAACACATCAATTTTGTATCAAATCAAAAAATTTAAACTGACTTATTATTAAATCACTCGAATGAAATCAAACATGAACAAAAGAATAATGACTTCAACAAACAAAACACATAGTTTATGACATAAATAAACAAACCACGTAGTAATAAATTTTTAATAAATATATATCTGAATTTTCCATGAAAATAATTCTTGTAGTACCAATAAAGAATTTTTAAATATGAAAAGGGAGAAGATGAAACTGCTTGAATAAAAATGAAACTGGTCGAGACAAAGAAAAAAATAGAGCAAATTTTAGAAAAATGAATCGTGATCATGATGAATGCAATTATAAACCACGAATCACAACTAACTACAGAAAAACAAAAAAAAACTCAACAAAAAAAAAACGCTTGATTCTTAAAAACAATACATGGATCTTCCATCTAAAAAATTCGTGACTGGTAAGGCGAAATACATGAACAAAAGTTTAAACAATAATTACAGTTTACAAATCTGGTCTCTCCGATTTGATTTTTTTTGTTCTTGAAATAACCAATGGAAAACAGTCTGTGTAACAGCCCGGTCCCGAGGATGGGGACGGGGTTGTTGTGCGTAAAATAGTACGAAAAATTGATAATCCAGGGGGGTGTTTCTATAATTAAACTAAGTTAGCGCCTCAAAAACTTAGGCAACATAACTTTATGATTAGGAAGAACTTATCATTTTCAACGAATCAAAGGGTCAAAGGGTTCAAACAAGTTGAAGGAATGCATATTCATAGGCTAGTCAAATTCAAAAAGAATCCAACAATTAATAGATATGATTCTAACTCTTCAAATAAACAAGACCTCTCCATAGGCCACAACAACTAAGACCCATCAATAGGTCAGAGGCAAATAAACAATTTTATGTCCCATTCATAGGACATAAACAACTAATCAAGTTAAAACCCATTCATAAGTCAACTGGAAAATAAACAGAATCCAAGACTCAACAAAATATGACCTATCCATAGGTCGAAAACTGTAAAGAGACATGCTTGGATCTAAGGAAAAGAAATTAAACTTTATTTATCATGATTCAATAAAGAATACAATTCAGATAAGCCCAAAAATAAAACATAGCATGCAATCATACTATGGGGCAATTGTATCAGAGTTTAAGCGGAAAACATTGGAGTAATATTGTATCACATAACAACATACTCATGAGCAAATACATTAGTCTGAACGAGACAGCAAGGCACGATCAACCCACAACAGTACATCAAGCCATCACCTCCAGCATCTCAACCTGTGAAAAACATTTTGAAAATATTTTGGGCATGAGTACTAAAGCACTCAGTGGGTTTAACTTTTAACTCAATCTTTAATAAAAACTGTAACAGAATATCCAAAATATAAATACAGATAATGGAAAGCAAAACGCGAAAGCCCTTTCCATTTCTGCAAACCTTTACTTCTCTTTGGTACCTTGTAGTTCCTTTTGTCGTCTACTGCACTCTATGACATGTCGCTGATAGGAAAAGGGAGGGGTTACCTCGCTAATCCGAGAAGAGTGTACCAGGGATCACCTAGCATTGACCCTGAGTATACCAGGGGTTACCTAGCATTGACCCCTATAGTGATGCTCAGATCACGTGTATGTGCAGGGGTTACCTCACAGTGACACCTTTAGTGATTAACATCACAACTGCAAGAATAACAGTTCCTTCCTATCCTTTGCTCTAAGTTCTCTATAAAGCGCGTAATATGACAAAAGCATAAAAACTATGTCATCCTCTAAATATAGCAACTAGGCTAACCTTTAATTCCTCTAGCAGCTTAGTTCAATTATGCTTCTTATTCCTTAAACGGAAATCATTCTATAACTTGAGTTTAATACTAAAAGCACAACTAAAAAGCACAACTCATTATACACAAGTATAATCAATACACAATAAACATTTAATATACTGTAACTTTAAACTATGACTTTTACACTTTAAATATAAATTATAACCTTAATCTATAAACTATGAACTTTGAACTCTACACCTTAACTTTTACCCCATAGACTTTAGTTATGACAAGGCATGATTTGTTCTATTTAATTATGTCGAAGCATAATCTATATTCGCTAATTATGATAAAGCATAATCTATGTTCTCAGTAATTATGGCAAACATAATCTATGTTCTCAATAATTATGGCACAACATAATCTATGTTCTCAGTAATTATGGCACAGCATAATCTATGTTCTCAATTATTATACATCAGTATAATACTATGTTCTCATTAATTATACAATAGTATAATACTATTACTCTAGCAGAGACTTAAGCAGATAATTTCTCAAATATTTTATTTGGATATTCTAACTATGGCTATCACATTTATGAGTTAATAACTTAAATATAGATAGATTTTGCAAATAAACCCACCTCGATTAGATTAACTCGGGTGATCAAACTTCTCAATATTCATCCGTCAGCTTCTCTGACTAGCTCAACAAGTCCTACAAGGTCAAATCTTATCTTAGGACTGCTGCTCTAATTTTCATAACTCGACTTTAATTTAATTGGAGCTTTTATTCACTTTAATTATATTCCAACTAAGAATGCGCGACTCTAGAGATCTCGTACAACTTCCACATAGAAGGAAATAAATTCCAAAATATAATTTTCGATTTAATGGGACTAAAAGATTTGACAGATGTCACTTTCCGTAACTTGTCATTTTAATTAAATTTTACACAGCAAACCTCGATTGCACTTTTTACTTATCCAAAAATTATGAAAATAATCAGGCATGACCCCACATATATTTTTATTAAACTATACAATATTTGAAATTTTCTGAAATCACATGCTCTAGTTATAAAAATAACCGCCTGATTGAAATAATCGACTTTAATCAAAACTTATCAGAAAATTATCAAACTTGGCAGTCTTATAGGAAATAATTTTTCAAGCAACTTTATAGAAGAAACTTTTTCAATTTGACGACCCAAAATGGGCGAAAAAGAGCAAAAACCGAAACTGATCGGCGCCCCTTTATTTTTGACGTTTTCCGGCGTTTTTGCCGATTTTCGGCCACCAAATGACAACGCACTCAACATACGAAATAAAGCACTATTTAAAACACACAACATATTAAAAATTCAACTATAAACGATGAGAAATGGACCGAAACGAGACATCCGAAGCGGCGGCGCGACAGCGGCACGACGACGGCATTTCCGGCCATCCACGGCAACGGCGGCGGCGGCAACTCTCCGGTAGCCTTCCGGCGCTCGATAGCTGCTCCCGCAACGCAGTAGCAGCACCCGTCCCCCCAAATAAAACTTAACCTGGGCCCGCATGCGCGATTTACTCGGCGCAGGCCCGGGTTTCTCTCGTTCGTCAACACGAACGAGAGAGAAAGAGAGAGAAGAGAGAGAATGAGCAATTGCAAATGAGCCCAAGCCCCCCTGTTTATAGGAAAAGTGGGTCCGGGGCGAGTAAAACTTTTTCGGATATAAAATACTGATAAAGTGATTTTCGGATTCAATAAAAGTTGCTTTATTCAATGGCGAGGTCCAAATGACCTCCGATACAAAATCCGAAAATACCGGGAGACTCGTTGGCTCGAGTACTATTGAACCAACCCATCTTTGAAAAATGAGGAGGTCGTCTGAAGAGAAACGAAGAAAGATTCACTTTCAAAAAGTACTTTTACTATTTATTTCGACTGACAGATTTTGCTCCCAAGCGCTCGATTTACCTCAGATTGGCAATCCGTGAATGCAAACGGATTCCTTGGGTCATTTCCTATAAGATAGGCTTGTTAGAACAAGTCTCAGATCAATGAGGAGGATTTCGTAAATTTTTCGAATCACGAACGCTCGCAGAAATTACTATTCACAGGTTTTCCCTTTACGATTTTCAATTACGGGACTCCTGTAGAGGTCAGAATAAAATTCTGAAAGCACCAACAGCTTCCTTTAGGTCGTTATATTCCAGAAAAGACCAATATGGATTATCTTCCGGCGGTAAACACAAAATCTCATAATCGATTTTCATATAAAATACACGACAAAGGTCGCGACTTACATCTGTTTTACTTTATTTTAGCTTCAATTATTTTCTTTAGTCTTCTAAATAAATTTAGAAAACTTACTAAGGTATTCTGAAATTCTGGGATGTTACAGTCTGCCATGTGATTTCTTTTCTTCTTGAAAGAACCGATGGAAAATAAGAGAATAAGAAATGAAATTAATTGATAAATCGCTTGAAGATATTACGTTCCATAAAATTTACGATTTGATATGGAATGTGAAATTGAATTACTATTGTACCCTTATTTTAATTCAATTACAACATAATTGTAAATTTGACCCCATTTTTTGAGATGGATCTAGAGCGTCCAAAAAAACTAATATGATGGTTTTGATTGGTTTCTATTTCCTACATATGATATGCTTAAAATATGATTGGATATTCTGTTTGATAAAATGATTGTGAAGGTTTTTCTCAAAAGTACCCACTGAGTGCATTAGTACTCACGCCCAAAATCTTTTCAAATATTTTCAGGATGAGCTACGGGATGGTCGACCGCTGTGCTAAGGATGAAGGGCTATCTCTTTGATGTAGGTGTTTCTTTTACGTATAGAGTCTAATTGAGAACATGCTTCGTTTTGAGTTTGAATAAATGCACTACGTTCTTTTCTGCTTACTCTGACTACTGTTACGAAGTGTTCGGTTCTCCGAATCCCGTTCACTTGCACTGGTTATTCTTTCTTGGGTTCATCTTAAAAGTCATGGTATCTGATTTGAGTCAGTTCATACGCTTTAAAAGCGTGGATTGATCCATTTATAGAGATTATGCTGCCCAAATTTCTGAGGCACAAACTCTAGTTCTGTGATTGTTTCTGTTCAACAACCCCTTCCACTTCCCCCAAGTAGCGCACCGATCCCCTGCCCTTCTCCTGGGATCAGGGCGTTACATATGCTATGAGGGAATGTATCATTAATTTAATTTCCTTATCTTTGCAAATATGTGTAAGAATCTCAATTTCTCATCCTCAACTAAATAAAATATAAAAATGTATCATTAGTTATGAAATGAAATGTGAAGTATCATTACTAATGAGGTGAACTATCATTAACTATAAAGTGAAGTATTATAAGCAATGAGGTGAAGTATCATTATCGGAGGTGAAATATTATATAATATTATCAATGATTAAACATTAATTATTAAACAAATGACATAAAAGAATCGTATTATATAATATTATTGATGATTAAACACTAATTATTAAACAAATGACATAGAAGTATCGCTAGCTATAATGTGAAGTATAATGAGTTAAAGTATCATTAATTATAAAATGAAGTAATATAAGCAATGGAGTGAAGTATCATTAATTCGAAGGTGAAGTATTATATAATATTATCGATGACTAAATATTAATTATTTGACATAGAAGTATCGCTAGCTATAATGTGAAGTATTATTAGCTATGAGGTAAAGTATCATATTATTATTATGAGCTATGAGGTGAAGTATCATTAACTATGAAATAAAGTATCATTTGTTATGACGTAAACTATAATAAGTTCTGAAGTGAAGTATCATATGATATTATCGATGATCAAATATTAATTATAGAATCAAGTATAGAGAAATATCCTTAGTAATTGAGTGAAGTATGATATTAGTGATGATTAAATATTAATTATCGAACTAATAATAAAGAAGTATCATTAGTTATGAGGTGATGTATAATTAATTCTGAGGTGAGATATTATCAAGTGGTTAGCAAATTGTGTAAACAATAAACCCATTTATGTGGCTTATTCTCAACCATCGATCACATTCCTTCCATCGAAAATAGATGTTGGTTTTTGCATTTTGTCATATATCCAACTGTTGTTATTAGCACTAGTTCTACTAATTTTCCTAAAAATGTTCGCTCTTTCAAAAATGATTTTTGACAAGGTGTCAACACAATTATATATATTTTCAACAATCAATCTCAATTTCAAATGAAATAAAAATTCAACTTTTCTTTCCAAAAAATAAACTAATTTTTTCAAATGCACTAATTATACAATCTTGTCACTTGGATATTATAGCAACAACCAAACAATAAGACTGAAAAGAAAAGAAAAGAAAAGAACCCATTTGGCAAAAACACAAATGCTATATATGCAGCTACAAGCAAAAATGCAGAACCAACTAGTTTTCAAAATATATGTGTTGTGTTATTGTATTGACACCACCACAAGAAGATATTGACAAAATGACACAAGCAGAGGAACATCGACTTCGATTAGGCGATGTGCTCGCAACCACATCATGTGTAGACCAAAAAGAAAGCAAATGGTGGTATTGTATGCAGCTACGACGGTGACAGCCAAAGCATGGAAGCAAAGTTGTGTTGTGCAGAAAAGTGGCGATCTGTCAGAGTCTATGAATCGTAAGAGAGAGAGTGAAAGTGAGAGAGGGAGATAGAGAGAGCAGATCATGTATGCAACGCTACAGTGAGAGTTGCATTTTTTTACTTTATATTTTATTTGACCTGGATCCTGGTTAGGATCCATCTAACGATTTATAACCCGTTAGACAGTCCCACACAAGTGTGCATCATATATATATATATATACAGAGAGAGAGAGAGAGAGAGAAGGGTTCAAGTGACAACCCTTCCCCCAGGTGAGAACTAGGAACTAATCCTAATCCTTGTTTCACTCAATTTGGATGGCCCAGATTAAATCAGATTTAAGTAGATGGGCGGTGGAATTACTGTAATTTTCTGCAACTTTGGGGGGGGGGGTAATATAGTAATTCAATCCTTTTGTTCTATTTTTCTTTCCATGTTCATCCTTCTGCTTATTTCGCTCGAAAATATTTCCTTAAATCTCATCTTCGATCGCCTTGGATCTTCATCGTAGCTAATTTGCATTTAGATCACGTTTTTTTAATTTCTCAACATCTTTTTTATTTCTGTAGCTATCTATTTCATCGTTCCTAATTTGTCGTGAAGTTTCTACATTTGTGATTCCATGGCGACTCCAGGTATGGTTTTTATTTTGCATTGTTTGATTTAGTTTTGAAATTTTAATGTCGATTAATTTCACAATTTGTTGTATCTGCATTGATTTTATAGTTCGTTCTATTGGAGTTCATTAAGGTTTTGTATTTACGTTTTTATGTTTGATGGATTTGATTTGTTTCTTTCAGTTTTGTGTTGTATCAGTTGTTTTCTAATTGTTAGAAATCCTAGGGTTTAGTAGGAGAATATACAGAATATGCATTATTTTGATCTGTTTATTTGAGTACGTCATATAAGATGTTTTAGCATGTTAATGTATTCATTTTAGCATCTCGTGACATATGTTTTAGCATGATAACATGCTTGTTTTAAGTTATTTCTACTGCACTGTGTGAAACATGTCATACAGACCATGCTTTGCTTTTTTATTTGTTTCTTTTTATGTGTGTGTTTTTGTGACTCGGCTACACAATGTTACACACACCATGCAAATGTTAGAATACTGTGGTGCTAAAATGTGTGTTGGATGATGCTACAATTGTACATATCTCATGCTAAAAATCAATTTATGTATTGATTTTAGTCTGAACATATCTTGATGTGATTATATTATTATTTTACCTTGTTCAGTTTATAATTTTTGATTTTAATGTGTCAGCTTCTTTTGTTTCAAATGACCGTAGTAATATGACTATAGAGATATCTCCTGGCATGACAGAATACTATATACCACATTGTGAATTGAAGCAACTCTTGAACAAAGTCTTAAAACTCTGAATGAGGGTGTGAAATTTTATAAGATCTATGCAGAATCATCTAGTTTTGACATTCGTCTTGGATCAGAGAAGAAATCTAAAGATGGTACAATTATATGGAAATATGTTTACCGTAGTCGAGAGGGTGAGAAGAATGCATTGGTTGAGGTTGGTGATTCGAGCGATGTAGTTAAAATAAAGAAGCCTAGAGTCTCTAAGAGATCTAATTGTAGGGCTCGTATTGTGTTCAGGTTTTCTTATGAGAAAGGATACATTGTCAAATTATTTGAAGAACGTCATTCTCACCCATTAGTTTCAGATGATTTCTCAAGGTGAACAAGAATTTAGATGATATGCAGAATAATTTTGTTTTGAATTGTGCAAGAGCAAACATAGGTCCAATGAGATGTTAGAGGCTTTTTAAGGAAGGTGTTGGGAGCTATTCTGATGTAGGTTGCATTGGAGCTGATTTCAAGAATTATGCCTGTGACTTGAGAGCATACATTCATGGGGCTGATGCTCAAATGGTATTGGATAACTTTCATTTAAAGCAACAGTCACATGCTGGGTTCTTTTTTTAGTATTGTGTTGGCAAAGAGGAAAGACTGACACACATTTTTTAGCCCGATGCTCTGTCAAGGAGAAATTATGCTGCTTTCAGTGATGTTATTTCGTTCGATTTAACATATAGTTTGAACAAGTATGTAATGTTTTCTAATTTTAACATTATATGTATAAATTGATGTATAACATAGTTTTAGCATCTTGGGTATAAAGTTTTAGCATGATGGATATAACATTTTAGCATTCTGTTTCATATACATTACCATTGATTCCATGATGTATTTTATTTCTTCCAGTAGTACTTAGTGTTTTCTATTTTATTTTAAAGATAGGTATAACATGATATTTGCTCATTTTATTGGGAAGGACAACCATGGTAAATGTGTATGTTTTGGTGCTAGTTTGCTGTCAGGTGAAGATAATGAGTCATATTCTTGGGTATTTGAGAAGTTTCTGAAATGTATGGGGAATTCTCTTGGTATGATAATCACTGATCAAGACCCTGCATTGAAGGTTGCAGTAGAACAATCATTTCCTGATTCTAGGCATAGGTTTTGTATGTGGCATATCATGATGAAGGTTCCCGAAAAGGCTCCTCGTATACTGAGGAAAGATGATTCTTTCATGAAGAGATTGAGTGATGCTGTGTGGTCAGATTACAATGAACTTTCAGATTTTGATTTGAAATGGAAAAATATTATGGTGGACTATTGTTTGACTAATGATAGTTGGTTCAATTCTATTTTCAGCATTCGACAGTATTGGATTCCTACCTATTTTAGGGAATTGCCAATGAGTGGGCTCTGTAGAACAACTTTAATTTCAGAAAGTTCCAACAACCTATTCAACCACTACATCAATTTCAGATCAAATCTAGTATAATTTTTTATGCATTTTGATAGTGTTATTAATGCACAGAGACATGCATATGATCTGCAAGAGAGTCTTGATGAATCAACCATTCCAATAATAAAGACTCCATTGGAAATTGAAAAACATGCAGCTAGTATTTACACTTCTGAAATGTTTAAGAAGATGCAAGAAGAAATTGTGGCTTCGTGTTTTAAATGTAGTGTTGTAGGAATTAATCACTGTGATTTTAGGCTACTGTATGATGTTGATAATGGCAGTAAGATTACTCACACGGTGACATACAACAAAGAACATGATACTGTTGTATGTAGCTGTAAGAAATTCATTAAGGATACCATATTGTGTTCTCATGTTTTCCTTTTGTTAAAACATCTGAAAATAGTTTCAATACCACCTAAATATATTACTTCCCTCTGGACAAGAACTGCATTAGTTAAGAATATTCATGGTGCTGGCGCTGAGTTATTTGGTAAATCTCTTGTGTCGGATGATACTAGGAGTTTGCTAAATAAGTTGTTTTCAGAGTTTCATTCTTGTTTAGGCTATGTTGAGCGTGATCTGGAGAAGATGACTTCATTTTTAGCTGGCCTGCAGAAATTGAAAGCATTGTTTCAGTGTGGTGCTATGGAGGGTTCTACTCCAACACCCTGCAAGACGATGATGTTTGAGCAATTCTACGGTTCACGTGTCCCTCTGAAATTCATGTTCATCCACCTATTCCGGTCAAAACAAAAGGTAGCGGTAGTCGTTTGATATCTAAGAAGGAGGCAAGGAAGAGAAAGAAGAACTAACCACTCAGAATGTGCGGCAATTGCCATAAGTTGGCAGATCATGACGCTAGGAATTGTCCAGCTTGATATTATTACAGTGATTGGGCATAGTTTATCATCATGTTTTACAATGCTTGTTAATTATTTTCAGCACATTCATTTTCAAGAATATATATGATTTTTCCTAAAAGTGTTTATGACATTTCTTTTGCATTAATAATATTACTATTAAGTTTTATTAACCCCCAATTACTGTTTAGAATAGATGCTAAAATAACGGAAGAATGAGGTTAAATACGTTGTCAGATTCCCATTGCATTTT
Source organism: Perilla frutescens (assembly GCA_026008535.1). Lineage (NCBI taxonomy): Eukaryota > Viridiplantae > Streptophyta > Magnoliopsida > Lamiales > Lamiaceae > Perilla > Perilla frutescens. Next base: position 23,025,441 of record BRKX01000009.1, on the reverse strand, counting down.
TAGTTAATCGGAACATGCTAAAATCATAAATGAGTGATGCCAAAATGAGGGAAGTAGAATGCTAAATTTGATGTGACATTTCAATTAGGGTTTACTGTTCTCAATTAGGATTTATTATATTATAATTAGGGTTCATTGCTCCCATTTAGAGTCTATGAGATATCAATTAGGGTTCACTGTTCCCAATTATAATTTATAAGAGGTTCCCATTATGGTTCATTGTTCCCAAATAGGGTTTATTGCATTTCATTCATGAGGCTAAAATGAGTGAAGTAGGGAGGCTAAATTTGATGTGACATTTTCCACTAGAGTTCACCATTCCCAACTAGGGTTTATTACTATCCAATTAGGGCTCATCTGATCCAAATTAGTAATTATGAGATTTTCATTAGGATTCACTGTCCCCAAATAGGGTGTATTGCGTTCCATTCCAATGAAATCATCGTTCCATCTTTTGTTTATCAACACATGGAAAAATGAGAAATGCATGAGGCTAAAATGAGCGAAGTGGGAGGCTAAATTTGATGTAACATTTTTCACTAGGGTTCACCGTTCCTAATTAGGGTTTATTACGATCCAATTAGGGCTTATCTGATCCCAATTAGTAATTATGAGATTCCCATTAGGGTTCACTGTCCCCAAATAGGGTGTATTGCGTTCCATTCCAATGAAATCACTGTTCCATCTTTTGTTCATCAACACATGCTAAAATGAAAAACGCATGAGGCTAAAATGAGCGAAGTGGGAGGCTAAATTTGATGAGAAATGTTATGATGCTCAAATTGAAAGAACAATACCATGTTGGTACAAACAGGAATACATACTAAAGGTAACATTTCAAAATATCCATCACAAACATCTAATACTAATATTAGAGAAAAATACATACTAACCGTAACATTTCCAAATATGCATTAGAAAACGTCTAAATCTAATATTCATCATCTTAAGCTAACAATATTTATAAATTAACATTCCTAAGATATCTTTCTACAAACTGTTAGTACTTGCAGAAAATATTCATGATATATCTGTTTTCAAAATGGTACTACTTGTAGAAATTTGATTAAGAGTACAAATCATGAAGTTTGATTAAGAGTACAAATCATTTGGACAGAACAAATTGTTCAACATTAATCGGACCATCTTCACATGAGAGCGTGTAGTGTAGGTTTGCCTCGGCTTTGTTCCTTACACTTTCTAGATTACTGTCTGCACTCAGAATTGCAGCACAGTATTTGGCTCTCATATACTTCAGCTGTTTAAGATTGTCTGGCTTGATTCCGCTTTTCCAATACTTCAAGCCATCTCCTTCGCACGTTTCCAAATGTCTCATCGCATAGACCCCACAGTCAATCTTGTTGGTGTCACTCCTCCAGAGCATCCTTAATCTTTCAGCAGATTTAAAATTCTTGGATAATTGTGCCGCTTTTTGTTGGGTTTTTTTCGAACTAAACCACTGCAGGATCAATTTGGATGTTCATTAACCCTTGTTCATGAAAATCATAATTTTATGTTTCATGCATGTTTATCACACGTCTAGCACAAGTAGCATGTAAAGCAAATTCGATTCTAATTAAGCGGAAAACATAGAATTGAAATTACTTACAATTGACAGACGGTCTGAGGACAAGATTAAAGATCTAATCTTATTGTTGAACGAAGAATGATCGGCACCCCTTCTCTCACTGTGATCGACGGCCACCTCCACAGTATTCTACTCCGAGATCTTATGTTGTATTCCTGGACTGAGTATCAGATTTAAAGTGGGCTGTATACTACTGATAGGGTTATAGAATCTGTGGATATCTTGATAGACAAAGAGGGGCTGAATGTGTGTGTGTTATTTTCGAACCCTCCCTATAATTAAATAGGGAGGTGGCTGAAAATCCATCTCCAAACCCTACTGGGTTTGGGCCTCTTACTCAAGTTCCATATCCAGTCTACTAACAGTCTATTTGGGCTACAACAGGGATATAGAAGAATATTAAATTGGCCTACTAATTTATTTAATTTTCAATATCCAATAAACTTAGGATATAATTAAATAAATTAAATATTACTTTTATTCCACTAAAGAAGTAATACTGACCTACCAATTTAATACATATTTGTGAATATGCTTTCTCCTTTAGTTCAGTCATTCCCCGTGTTTAAGATATAATGTTCATTAATTAATTATGTTAGCCTCTAACAACTATAATTAATTAACATCTAAAACCTTGAGTAGTACCACACAAGCTTTATCATGTATGGAATAAATTCCACCTGCATGGTTTCAACATGAACTTGTGTTTCCTCAAGAGAACATTATCAACCGGGCATATCAGGACACGGTACTCATGCATATTGCACAACACATCATGTATATATATTATTATTACCCAAGATATCGAGTTTATTGATCCACGAAAGGATCTCACCCATTGATAAATCAAAGCAATAGGTAATGTACACATATGCTCGTCAATAAACATGTGTTCAGAACCCAAATTCTGTGGATCTTTATTCTCTCCCAATTAAGGTCAGAGTAGAGAATAGTATCTTATCGTGATCCTCCTCAATACACTAACAAGTGTACTAGAATAATTAGTTAGTCAAGATAAACTAACTCATCAGGTTATCCTACGGTGTACCAATGGTGTCTTCAGGACCATCTAAGCCGTGAGCTCTTTAATACAATATAAGGTTCTAATGATATGATATTACCGTGTGTCTCCCCACACCATATCATCTACAATGTAAGTATATTGAACATTGCTTAAAATAATTATATAAAATAATCTAAATGCAAATAGTGACTGCAATAACTTTTAATCCATATCATCATATCATTAGAAAAGTATACAAAAACATGTCTTTCCAGTATACAAAACTAACAATCTCCCACTTATGCTTGAAACATGTCTTTCAAGCATAAAATCTAACTAGCTAACTCTCCAATCTAGAATATAGACTCAAACTGTGCCACCGGGTCTGCATCTCATTCCCATTTTCTCCACGTGACCATCAAAGGTTTTAGCCGGCAGGCTCTTCATGAATGGATCAGCTAGGTTGTCCTCCAATGCAATCTTGACCACCGCCACATCTCCTCTCTTAATAATTTCTCGTATAAGATGGTACTTTCTCTCTTTGCGTTTACTTGCCTTGTGCGCTCTGGGCTCCTTCGAGTTTGCCACTGCACCAGAATTATCACAGTATATCGTGATAGTCTTAGGCAACTCATGAACCACGCTCAAGCCTGATAGGAAACTGTGGAGCCAGACAACCTCTTTTGCAGCCTCAGAGGTAGCTACATACTCAGCTTCTATGGTGGAATCAGCAATGCATTTCTGCTTTATGCTCCTCCATCCAATGGCTCCGCCTCCTAATGTAAACATATAGCCCGAGGTAGATTTACTCTGATCTTTGCCGGATTGAAAATCTGAGTCCGTATAACCTTAAGGCACTAGACTATCAGAGCGGTATACCAACATGTAATCTCGAGTCCTTTTAAAGTAGTTGAGGATGTTTTTGACCGCAGTTCAATGACCTTGTCCATGGTTAGACTGATATCTGCTTACCATGCTAACAACATGACATATATCAGGCCTAGTGCATAGCATGGCATACATCAAGCTTCCCACAGCCGAAGCATATGGTACTTTCTTCATTTAAGGACACATTTCATTGGATAGATGAATTCTATGCCTGTAAGGTATGAAACCTTTCTTAGAATCTTGCATGCCAAACCTAGCCAGCACTGTATCGATATAAGTCACCTGAGACAGAGATAACATCCTTCTTTGGCAATCTCAAATGATCTTGATGCCAAGGACATTTCCAGCTTTATCGAACTGCTCGGACAACCACACCCTAATGTTTGACAACGCCTTCTTACTATTTCCAATAAGCAAGATGTCATCAACATAAAGTACGAGAAATACCACCACATCTCCGTCACACTTCTTGTACACACAACTCTCATCTGGACTTTGCACTAATACATATGATTGGATAACCTCGTAAAACCAGATGTTTCAAGATCTCGATGCCTGCTTAAGTCCATAAATGGATCTCTTAAGCTTGCACACCAAGTGCTCTTGGCCCTTAGCAATGAATCCCTCTGGTTGCTTCATGTGGATGTTTTCTTCAAGACTTCCATATAGAAAAGTTGTCTTGACATCCATTTGCTAGATCTCATAATCCAAATGAGCGGCTATTAACAAGAGAATCCTGATTGACTTAAGCATGGCTACCGACGAAAAGGTTTCCTCATAATTGATCCATTCTTTCTGAGTGTACCCTTTCACCACCAATCTTGCCTTGAAGGTTTCAACCTTCCCGTCAGGTCCTCTCTTGCGCTTGTAGACCTACTTACAGCCAACGGGTTTTACCCCATCTAGCGGTTCTACAAGTTCCCAGACTTGATTGCGATCCATAGATCCAATCTCAGATTCCATTGCAGTTTTTTAAGAATCTGCATCTTTATCTTGAATTACCTCATCATAGGTCCTGGGATCCAATTTATTTAGTCTCTCTGGGAAATCTGAAGCCTCTTCCAGACCAATAAATCTATCAGGTTGGCGTATAACCCTCCCACTATGACTAGGCAGTTCCTGTACTTTTGTGACACGTTGTGCAGTGTTTGGTGGTACCTCTTCTTGTACCACTGGTGTAGGATTCGATCATTCTCCTCTTATAACAGCCCGGTCCCTAGACGGTCATTTTTAAAGAGGACGGGGTCTTAGGCGTAAAAGCCACAGGGAGAATTGGAAGTCCATGGAGGGGTGTTTTTAGAATTAAACTAAGTTAGCGCCTCAAGAACTTAGGCAACTTAATTTTATGACTAGAAAGAACTTATCGTTTTCAACGAATCAAAGGGGTCAAAGGGTTTAAACAAGTTGAAGGAAAGCCAAATCATAGGCCAATCGAAATTTAAACAGAATCCAATGACAAACAGATAGGAACCGACTATTTAAGATAAACAAGACCTCTTCATAGGTCACAACAGCTAAGACCCATCAATAGGTCGGAGTAAAGTAAATCATATTGTCCAATCCATAGGACGAAAGTAAGAAATACAACTTAAGACTAACTAGAGATGAGCAGAATCATGCTTGGAAAGAAAAGCCCCTTCATAGGCGAACAACAACAACAAGCATGTAAAACTTATTCACATGTCAACTAAAAATGAACAGATACCAATATGTTAATCAATAGGACTTCTCAAATAATTCGGAATCAATAAAGGAACAACTGGTATGTCAAAAGAACATGCTTCAAAGACTTTATTGATAACTAGGATTCATAGCATTTAAGACATGCTATTATCAAGAATCAAGTTACATATATCGAGACTAAAAACTAATATTAGAGTACTTAGCAGAAACATAGTGGAAGAAAATTATATAATCATATAGAGTAACAAAGTTGGGAACTCATACAACTTAGATAACGCCACCAACAGCACATCACCGGCCTCAGCATCTCAATCTGAAAACATTTGAAAAGGAGGGTGTGAGCACTAATGTACTCAGTGGGTCTTATCAGAAAACTTTTTATAAACTTTAGAAATATCCAATTAATAACTGGCGGTATATGGAGCGCAAAATGCAAAGGCCCTCTCCATATTCACAAAACATTTTTCTTCCTTTTCTGGCACCTTTACTTGGGTCAAACCTGATGTCTACTACACCTTGAGGCATGCCTCGGGATAAGAGAGTGGTTACCTCAAGTATCCTTCTGAGTGTGTGAGGGGGTTACCCAGCAGTGACTCGAGTGTGCGAGGGGGGGTTACCCAACAGTGACTCCCTGTACTTTCAACTGTTCAACTCGGTGACTCGAAAGTCACGTCATGATAATGCAAATAAATTGTTCTTTGAGCTCGATAACCTCCTTAAAGCAGATACTATATCCTTCCTTAAATTCCTCCTTACTTAACCTTAACCTTCCTAACTTACTTGACTTAGCTAGCCATACCAGCCTATAACAATTGTCTAAGGCTAATTTTTTAATTGAGCATGATCTCAGCCTATAAGGGATTTATCACTACCCTAGAAGGCAATACTTAGCTAAATAAACTTTAGCAAGGTCTAACATTCAAATTCGAAGAAATGAATGCGCATAGATTGCAACTAAAAGCAATTCTAAGATCTCATGCTAACATAAATTGTATTTAAACAGTTCTAGCATATCTAAACATGATTAAGAGCTCACTTAACTTATAATAACTTCCTTTACTTTATCAAACTCAAATAACAATTTAACAATATCATGTATTTAACTTCCTTTACTTTCTTTTCTTTACTTTGTACAGAGACGAACCAGGCAGAGCATAAAATACTTTTATTGGATATTTCCATTGCCTTAACATGTTCTAGAGCTTACTAGCTCAAACCATATATTTGGTTTAGAATTACTCACCTCGATGATGAGCACCTTGATAACGAGCATGTATACGAAGCAACAAGCTAAAAATCCTTTCTCGGGCCTCCTTGGGGTTCACCTCTTCTTACAAAAGTTGATCAATGACTTAGCGGCCCTATTCGAGATCCTAACAATAAATTGAAATGATATCTAAACCCTTGACCCTTAACTATAACTTAAAACATGAGAATTTAAATAATTTTAAATGCTCAAAATTACCGAAGAAGGGACGGAAAATATTACTCGAACAATCGAGATTATGGACTATTGGATAATGTTACATCATAGATCTTCGAAAGAGCTTCGATTTGAGTACTCATGGACCTCGTATTTCCAACGGATTTGAAAGTTATGGTCTTCGGATAAAAACGTGTTGAAGCTGCACTATGCTGCGCTGCGCGAGCGCCCCCACCTGCGCGCCCGCGCCTCCTTCCACGCCCGCGGACTGCCCGTGCCGGGGCTACTGTGCACCCGTGTACCTCCTTCGCTGAGGGGGTGCTCCCATGGCTGCAGGGTGCCCTGTGTCGGCGGGTCCTACTCCCTTTCTTTCCGCTCTCAACTGGGAGATGCACTCACGAAGAGCGCTCCTCACTCGACTTCTACTCTTTCTCTCAAGAAATGGGGGTAAAAGAAATGAAAGGTGCAAGGAAATGAAGGGGGGGGGGGAGATCTTCGCTCTCAACTGGGAGGTGCGCTCACGAAGAGCGCTCTTCACTCGACTTCTACTCTCTCTCTCAAGAAATGGGGTGAAAGAAATGAAAGGTGCAAGGAAATAAAGGGGGGGAGAGCTGCTATTTATAGGAAAATATATAGCTTCCCCGAGAAGCTTCTGCAGTGCAACAATACTGCTTTAAAAATATCGGGTTCGGTTAAATGGCGCTTTATTCGATGGCGAGGTCCAAATGACCCCGTTCACGAAGTCCGAAAATACCGGGAGGTTCGTTGGCTCGAGTAATGATGAATCAATTTGACTCGGGGTAAAGAACGAGTCATCTTGAAGGAAAATAAAAAAAGATTCTCTTTTCAAAAATAATGTTACTATTCCACATAAGGGACAAATAAAATTTCCGAGCGTTCGATTGACCTCAGAATGAAAATCCGGGAACGCCAACAGATTACTTGAGAAATCTTCTATAATATAGGCTTGAAGAAACAAGGCTCAGGTCAACACATGAGATTTCACAAATTTCTAATGATCACGCTCCTACGGAAAAACACCATTCATAACTTCTTTAAACGTGTTTTAAATCATCGGGAACTCAAACGATTTCAGATTCAAAATCCGAAAGCACTGGCATGCTCCTTGGGTCAACGCCTTTCAAACATGACCAAAATCGGCTATAACTGAGCTCGGATCAAAATTCTCAAAAAGACAATTTTACAAAAAATAACTCCTAAAATCGCGGCTGACATCTGACTTCACTTAAACCTTAATAAAATTTATTCCTTAAATCATACTTAAGAAATCCTTTAATCTTCTTATGAAATCTCTCTTGCAACATCTTTTTACGCGAGCTCCTTATGATCTTGAGTTCGAGCGGCCCCATAAAAGCTATTCGGATCATGAAAGAAATAAAAGAAAAATTCACCAAACTTACTCCTCATGCACGGGTGATCTCAATGAGTCCATCCTTCCTTTATCTTGCTTGGATTTACTTTTGCTTCTGACTTTACTCCTCGTAGCTTTGAGAAACTTCAACGAACTCGAACTAGATGACAAGTTCGAATTAATCGAGCACCTCCTTTGATGGTTCCTTGCACGCTCTATCACGTTCGAAAACTCACTTTATCTTCATCTTTAACTTCTTGAGGTTCGACTTCTTTCTCTTCTTGGGGCGTACTTCGCGATATGCTCCAAACATAAATTCTTGATGCAACTTAAATCTAAACTTCATCGTCACAGTCGTCTCTTTTTCTCGAAACAGTCGTCTGACTTCGTGGCTCCTGCTGGCGGTCACCATCGCTTGCAGGCGTAACGATCGTACATCTAAATTTTAACTGCAGGCAAACTTTCTTATCGACATTCCTTAGATCGCCTTCAAACGCAACCAGCTGAGAAATCATCTTAGAAACGCGCTTCCTAACTTCAGAAAATACTATATGGCGCTTGCTTGGATTCTACTTCCTACTATGAAATACTATGTCTTATTCCTCCAACCCTGACTAAAAAGAATACTGCTATATACTCTCTACTCTAATCAAGGGTCCACACTCGGGTTCTATGAGTGGGATCAAAATAAACGAATGCCTCTGAGTGAGGACTTTATATTGGTCAATAATTCTTTGACAGGGTCAAAATCTAGAAAGAATATGACACTTGGTTATATATGCTAAAAACATTGCCTTTCTAGAGGACTTATAAACTTGAAGGATTCTTGCATATAACAAAGATATGGAAGAAATCAACAGTTAGCAACTGAAAATCATGTTGAAATATTTTCATAAAGGCGTCAGCATAGCCTAACAAGAAAATGTCATTGCTGATTCTTGATGATCAAAGAAGTATCATCCAAAAGATTTCAAATTATCCAAGAGGATAAAATCAACGAATCCCAAATGGTATAAATGGAGAATTTCAAATGATATGAAGCTGTTGAAGGGCAATTGATTCAATTAACAAGAGAATAAATCAATTTCAAAAAAGAATGAATAAATCGATTCTATTGACACGAGAATGAATAAATAAACTCATCAAAACTTCCTCTCATAATGAAACTCTTAATCTATCGAACACTAGGTCTATCTTCTTAACGTTCTTCTTCGGGTTCTCCTTCCTTCTTTCTTGAGCTTCACACACCTTGTTTTTTTTACAAGGTTGCTACGATAAAGCACGAGTCGGTTGGACTTTGCGACGGTTGGAAAAGCGACGTCTCAGGAATTACTTCCTATCTATCGAAAGGCATACGACAACGTGACTTAATCTATGGCATCTTCTGGACTCAAAATAGCTTGACTTCAATATCTCTTGGAAGCTTGGTAGAACCTCGATAAATGTATCCTCGAACTATCTTGACTTCATCTTCATTAATCGGCTTGAAACAAGCGATGACTTCTGGGCATCGAACGCGACGTGACGTTGAATGTACGTTCATTGAATCAACAAGCCTCTATCGAAGGAAATGAATCTTCATTTCTTGCGAATGTGATTGGATCTTCAGACGAGACTTCTCTAGAGTTGAAAACTTGCGTTGCGATTCCTCAAACTTACATTGGGTCCGCGATTAGATAACTTGCCTTTAACTCGACTGCTCACATTCTTGCTCCTTGCTTGAAACTGAACTTTATGACCTCCTTCTTGGTCCTATTATAATCTCGTAACCCTTTAAACCTTATCCAAAAATCTGGAGTGTTACACCTCTTAACCCATTGCAACAACCGCCACTCTCATAGCATTGCCCATGTAAACGGTGATCTCATTCTCACTCAGCTGTTTTTTTTACCAGGAACCCCTGCAAAGACATGCAAACATGATCAGTAGCTCCAGTATCTACTACCCGTGACTGGGTAGAACAAGTTGCTAAACATGTTTCTACAATTAGAGTGTGAGATATACCTCTTTTCTTCTTCTTGTTAGGGCACACCGCCTTCCAGTGACCTGGTTGGCCGCACTTGAAGCACTTAGTCTTCGACTTGAACTCCTCAGGAGAAATCTTCGCCTTTGGCTTCTTCACCTTAGGCGCCGCATCTGCAGCCTTCTTTGGTACGTATCTTATTTTCTTTTTCACACCAAAAGAAGATGCCTCTCTCTCGGCATTGTGGGCCTCAGGATTGTTCTTTTGAAGTAATTCAGCCGCCTGAAGGTCCATGAGCAGTTCAGTCAAGGTAACATCTTTCTTGATCATGTTGAAGTTCAACCTGAACTGCTCAAATTTCGAGGACAGGCTATGAAGAACAATGTCGATCTGCGATTCGGCATCCAGTTCTCTACCCAAAGTCTCGATCTCAACCAGATACCCCATCATCATGATAATGTGATCCCTAACAGGTGTGGAGTCAGCCATTTTCGCATCCATCAGTTTCTTCATGGCCAAGTGGCATGCCGAGCGGTTCTGATAACTGAAGAGCTCCTTAAGGTTGAGCATGACATCATAAACAATCTTGATAGTCTGATGCTGATGTTGCAACACATTCGACATAGATGCCAAAATGTAGCAGCGCGCTATCTCATCAGACTTGGCCCACTTGTCATACGCGGCCCTTTGGGCTTCGTCAGAATCCTCATCTGGCTTGTCAGGATGTCACACCCACCCTAATGAAATAAATGTAAAATATAATGTAATTAATAAAAATGTGGGTGAGTCACCTCTTTGCAAAATATAAGCATGTACTTTTCCATCAAAAAGTGATAAATATTAAAAATTTAGGTTAACATGTGGTGCATCAACGCATGAATGCTTACAGCTCCGACAAGTCCTAAGAAGTGTATACATGGATGACGACCTGTGAGGAGGGCAAGCGCCTATATTATTATATTTTAATTTGCTGCTTAGATATCGTAGGTTTGAATTCAAATTTATCTGGACATTCTTATAATATTTTCTACAAAGAAAGCAATAATTTCTTCATACTCTTTAGTAAATTATAATTTATAATTACTGACCACTGTACATACACCACATGTTAACCTAAATTTTTAATGTTCAACACTTTTTAATGGAAAAGTACATGCTTATATTTTGCAAAGAGGCGACTCACCCACATTTTTATTAATTACATTATATTTTGCATTTATTTTATTGGGGTGGGTATGACAGAGTGGTATCAGAGCATAGTTATGATTCTGTAGACTGTCCATGTATATAAGCTCAGAACTTGTCGTGAGTAATCTTGCTGGTAATATATAATGCAATATTGTGGATTTTGTGAGTCTTACTTTGCATAATTCTAAAACTTACGTATCTTATGTGGTGTAATTTGGTTGAATCATGATCTATTATTATTTTTTAAATGTGTAGATAAAATAAAATAAGACCAAACCTAAAAATTCCGGAAATCACATTATGATAACTCATGGAATTAGAACCTCATCAAAACCAAAATGGAATCATGACCTATTATATATCTTTGCATTAGAAGAATTATTTTGCTGGGCATGCTAAAAGTTAGTTGAGATAAATTTTTGGCTACCTCATAATTTGATATATTTTGGATTTTTCTATTACCTTATGATAAATCTTTGATGTTACCTGATGTTTTTTCTTAAATATATAATTTTAATAGTCATGTTGTAAGAATGTGTGATGGTTAGAAATAAAAATTGAGTTCATATAAGAAATACCTTCCTAGTCTAATATTTAGCAACAGTTGACTGTAACTAGGCAATTTTTTTTCTTGATAAATTGGAGTATAAAAAATTATTAAAATGTAAGAGATCTAGGTAAGTGATTTGTCTTGCTATAAGTATATGAACCACTTTTGTGTTATGTTTCTGGAAGAAGGTATAGTTAGCAGACTAAACTATATATATAATGTATAATCGAAAAGAAAAAAAACGGTAATCATATTTTATAATTGCCAAAGTGATTCATGTTAGACTTGACCTTTTGGGTCTGTGTTTCGTTGTTACCAGAGATCAGAAATAATTGAATTCAAACTTTAAACGAGACTGCACTAAAAAAAAGTACATGTGTGTGTGTGAGGATGGGAAAATTATATATGAGAATTTTGTGAATAAAACTCCAATAAAAAAAAGAGGTTCTCCAAATAATTATTGATTTAAGATTTTGTTACTTAATGAAGTTACTAACTTTATTATTTGGGGGTGTTTAATTATTTTATAATAGTCCAAATAATTGGAATTAAGAAATGGAGTTGAAGAAATTAATGGCAGATGTGTAACACATAAAAATGCATTATCATTAAGCCCTTGGCCAATCATGAACCATCTATTATAAATTCCTCTCTAATGTATCAGATAATTTTTAAAAAAAAATGTATAATGTTGGTAGAATGGTAGTACATTATTCATCAGGGCTGGACTAGATCATAATACTTACAAAAAAAAAAAAAGAGAAGAAGAAAAAAAATGGTATCTTGAATCGCTAACACGATTTCTATCATATTCTCTTATAACCATTTGAAGCAGGGGTGTTAATTTATAGTTTGATCATGTAAGTGCAGATCATCATATAATTTGTACACGTGTTCCCGAATTACAACTATTTTTTTTATATATTACTCTCTAATGTTTCCAATGTTACTAATGTAGCAAAATAAATAAATCTACAACACTAGTTTCAATATTCTATATTGTAGCAAAAAAAAATTGATTGGGGATTTAGTATAGTTAAAAATATATACATTAAATAAGATAAGCATTATAATCAAGTTAATACAATAAAATTTCGAGGATGAAATTTTTATAAGGAGGGGAGGATGTAGTACCCGAACCTCTCACTACTTAATAATTATCTTGATATATTTTTATATAAGTATATGTGTGTTAACATGCTTATGTCTATTTGTTTATTTAATTTATATTAATGATTTACAAATGCATAATAAATAGAACAAAATATGTGTATGTGTGTGTAATATTATAGTATAAGTCAACATTATATATATATATATATATATATATAATTACACGCATACATGTAAAAAAAAGAAGAAGAATGTTAAATAAATACTCATTGAAGAGAGATTAACTTAAATAAGTATATATATAGATTTTGAATTATATTATATTTATTCTCACATAGTCTTGATATTGTTATTGCTTAAAGCTTTTAATAGAAACATGAATATGTATTTCGAATATGACATCCACGTGTCACTAGGATTATAAAGCTAGGTGGATTGAAATTTAATTGTACATGTGTGCTTTCAACAAGAGTAATAGGTGTACATATTATCATATCAATATTATCAATATTATATCTAAAAGTAAGATAGTCTATATTAATAGAAACTAACAAATTTTCCCACCTAAATTATATTTTCAGAAACAAAAATTATATATTATTTAGTTAATATTATATAGTATTATCAATATCAATTATTTAATGTAAAAAGTCATATGTATGATTAACATATATCCCCTCAAATCCACCTACCAAGAGGAGGCTATAACAACTAAATTAGTTTATAATTTACCTTAATTGAGTGTATTAATATTAGGATTAAATATTATTATATTAATTCACTAACCCGTATAATCCATCAAATTCGCCCAACTACTATTTATTAATTAATTTCAATATTTACCTTATACACTTTTCCCCATCAAATGAATAGTTGAATACTCTATAATACGTAATTAATTAAGCCACAATTCATTATTTAAATTATTTATTTAATTATATATAATATTTTATAATATTGAGGATTTTAGTTTAATATTTAAAATATATGTATCAGCCATTACTTATGCTATACGTATAGATTGCATAAAATTATCTCGATTATATATATATATATATATTAATAATACACACACACACACATATACCCATATTCAATCAATTAAATATTGATCTATTGATTGGTTTTTTTAACTATGTAATAATATTGTAATATCGTGCATGTATATAAAGATAAATATATGATATGTCTACAGATATTAAAGTAAATTTAATTTTTTTACTAAAAACAGAAATATTAATTTTGTTGCATAAAAGATACTTTAAGAAATGTAAGAATATGATTGCTTGATATACATAACCAATCAATTTATAATTATATGCATTGTGTATTCTATTTAAGACATTTGTATATGGTCTATAATTAAATGTATCAACTAAATCAATTTGTTTCCACTTTCCATGAATTTAGATGTATTTTTGAACTAAATCATCTTTTTCTTTTTTATCACCAATAATTCTAGAAGGTTCTCTCTCTCTCTCTCTCTCTCTCTCTCTCTCTCTCTCTCTCTCTATATATATATATATATATATATATATAGGGATATTTGTAGAAGTTCTCTCATTCGCATTTTTACAATGTTCTTAGAGTATTTCATAATAACATTTCATTAATAGTACTTGAGTACATTATTTCTTTCAAATTTGTGCATAGTGCTGCGTTTTTTTTGTTGAATATTATTTTATTGTTGTAAAGTAGTTCATATAAAATGTAAAATAAAATATAAATAAAAACTTTAATCTAATGAACTTATAATTACTTTGAATTGGCAGGATCTAGATTGCAGAAAATATAGTCATGGCTTCATTATTTTCCACCATCAAGAATATGCAGAACACGTAAAAATAAGTGGGAGTTACACCAATTATTCATATTTGCATAAGAAAAAATGTCCATATTTGTCCTATAAAATCTATTTTATAAGGGCACGCATATGCATATGTATCTAATTATGCATATCTGCGTAGAAAAAAATATGTATGTGTGTTGATGATTTTGTAGATAAAACTGGAGATGATGAATGGAGAAGAAAGAAAATTTTGTCATATACGTATCCTAATGATCGAAGAAGAATGAAGATGAAATTTGCATGGTCATTGATTATTTAATTTATTTAACTAGTTTAATATTCAGTTGTGTAATTGTAAATTAATATTATAGCTAATTGATTATTAATTTAATTTATTTGACCAGTTTGAGATTTTTATCAATATATCTTTATATTTTGATATGCTAAAATATTGATTTGGACTTTAAATAAATAAATGTTATAATAACTATTTATTATATCATATATATGTATATGAAAAATAAAATAATTAAATATCTTTTAGTCAATTCGTTAGTATAATTTCATTAATGTAAATATATAATTATTAACAGTTTAATGATTTACAACTTTATATATTATTCATCTGTAACTAGAAGTATGATGAGTGTAATAATATAATAAACAATGTTTTCATTAAACTAACAATTTCATTATATCAAACATTTCATCCAAAAGAATAAAATTAACCTTTTTATATTTTTCTTTGGGAACTTTTAATTATGTTTAAAAATTGATATTTACATTGTACTTAAATTAACAAATAATCTTAATTAATCAAATTATATTTCACATTAGTCAACAAAGATTGAGTGAATTAAATTGTCTTTGTTTTTATTGATGTATTGATTTAATGGAATTAAATGATTTAATTCGCATTTAGTTTTTTTTTTAAGATTATGATTAAAACAAATAAGGGTAACCAATTTTATTTTATTTTGGATGATATGTATAATTTGTTGTTGTTATCGAGGTGCGCATGGCAGATGAATACCTAGCGGTATTAGTGAGATTGAATTTGAAATCTTTGATCTAAAACTTTCACTCCAATATTTTGTCATCCCCAAAGGGACAAGGATATAGTAACCAATTTTTTGCAAAACTTTGTTTTGATATTTCAAATAGTAGTGGTTTGACATTTTAATGTGTGAAAAATATAATAACAATTGATGTACCACTAACATTGTGTGTAAAAAAGTATTTCATTTTTTTTTATTGTCATGTGTATGTTTATTTTTGTTATTAGAATTTTGAATCAAAATATAATTTAATGTATTGCTTTTGGATCAATATAATTATATATTTTTCTATTTATGATGAAATCTTATATATATATATATATATACATTAATTCAATATCTATTATCCGTGCATCGCACGGGAGCTATGTTAGTATTATATGAATCGATTTATTCAATTAAGGCAATGCTTAAAAAAATCTATTTAATTAATGTCCTAAACAATTTATGCCAATATGAAACTCAATAGCCTAACATACCTCTTATATGTTCATAAGATAAAGAAAAGTTATAGTAATTAATTATCAATTAATTAATATATTCAATTTAATTCTGATATAATGTATTGATCGAAAATCTAATTATATAAATATATTCATAAGACTTTAATTATAGAAATATATAATTACTATAAATACATTAATATTATTCTGAAATATTTTTAAAAATGTATAGATTGTATACGTTGCGTATATTCTCTGCCATTGGGATATGTGTGCCATATATAATTTTATTTTTTAAAAATAAATTTATTTTATTTTTGAGGATACATGTGTGTATCTTCCTTTGTCACTAGCTTATACATAATCACTATCTATATAGACATATATATATCCAATAATATTTAATCAGATATTTTTTCTTTCAATTTATAATAAATAAGTCAAATTTAGTTAATATAATCATAGATAATTATGGAAAATACATCATTAAAATCTTTTTGAAATCTTTTAATATAATATATTTATAGATTCTTTAATTTAATTTGGATTTTTAGTAAGACTAGAGTACTTTAATATTCAATTAAAACCTTTTGTCACGACTCCAAATTAATATCTGATAATATGAAGTGTGACTGGCACGACTCGATCCCAATGAAGGATGGATCAAGGCGCGAACCGAAAATATTTAAATAAAGGAATGAAAAACTGTATTCCAGGAACGATATTTGCAGTGTACTCAAGTTCTGAACTGACTTTTATTTCTCAAAATATAACTGAATAAATATAGATACCTTAGAATAACAAAAAGGTATCAGCGAGTTCAAGACATACTGAAGACTTGACTCGATTAGACTTAATTAGCGGAAGCAATATAGTATAACAAAATACAGGAAATATTCTGAGTCCTGTACAAAATAACTTTCCTTCTCAGCACTTCACCCTGCACCATCAACACTCAACCTGCACATTTAAAAACAAACATGCAGGGTTGAGTACAAGTATACTCAGTGAACACATTGCCAAAAATATCATAATATATCTGATATTATGAACATTTCTTAAAACTGGTTTTATTGTCATGCATCCGAGTAATCACATAGGGGTTTTATCTGAAAAGGCCCTATGTTTTACTAAATCATTTTCTTGTCATTGCGCGCGCCTTTCTGTTGTATGATCATCCATATCCCGACTGGTGTGCCAAGGAATAGCTCCGCTCAGCCTTTTCCGCACACATCGAGGAATAGCTCCGCTCAGCCTTTTCCACGAATACATATCTGAACTAAACTCCGAGGAATAGCTCCGCTCAGCCTTTTCCAAGGACGTTTAGCATCATCGATGTCTTAGTCAGGAATAGCTCCGCTCAGCCTTTCCCTCTTCCTAATATCACCGACCCAAGTGTACACTAACCTCGGTTAACACGCTAAGTTAGCACGAGGCCCGATCGATTTAAGAGTTAGAAAGCCCCTTGCGAGCTATCTAAATACGGATAAGGATATCATACAAAATAAAATATTTTATGCATGACAATCATTTATTTGCATCAGAAATAATTAACTGCAGATGAGTAAAAACTCAAATCATTATTTGGACTAAGAGTCCGTTGAAAAGAAAGCCCACCTTTCACCGATGTTTTAAAATGGCAGCTGCTAGTTCTTCACAGGCCTTATCCCTTGCGGATCTGCTAGCCTTCAATATATAAAAATATACTTAGCATGTTGATCCTAAATCTGACAGGACTCAACACGACACGAAGGCCTATTAGGGTCTAGTATCCGTTCTAAATTTTATCTTAGCTTAAGGGTTATTCTCAACCCTAGCTATTTAATATATTAAGGAATACATCATCATCATTTAAGGTATCAAAATACCTTAACATAATCACAATTAGATTCTAGGAACAAAGTCATCACGAAGTTCGTTGACTAAACAACGTTCCACATAACGTCTATCTTTGAAAAATTCTCTGTTTTTAATCACTAAAGTGTAGGGATTGTGCCATATACCAATGGAAAGCCACAGAAGTTTAGTTTACAGATAAATTTACGGTGACTCAAGACGATAACTAACGAAAAAGTTATGATCGTTTTACTAGAAGATGGCAGAACTGCCAGAATTTCTGAAAACAAACTCGTGACCTGACTTTGAAGATTTTTCATGATCGATTCAGGAAGAGTTACGGACTGAGATATATACCATTAGAAAGCCATGGAAGTCTAGAATTTTTAAAAATTTATAGTGGCTTAATATGATAACAAATGAAACAGATATACCCGTTTTACCAAAAGGTGGCAGAATTGCCATGACTTCCTGAAAACCGAAACATGACCCAACTTTGCCTATTTTTCATAATTTATTCAGAATGAATTAGAGATTGAGACCTATACCATCGGAAAGCCACTTAAGTCTAGTTTCCGAAAAAATTTACGGTGTCTCAATCCGATGTAAAACGAGGGAGTTATGCTCGTTTTAGCTAAGGGTGGCAAGTATGCCGAAAGCGAAGTGCGCGGGCGCGCGACTTGCGCGGGCACGAGACCTGTGCGCGCTCGCGCGCATCCCCGCGCTCGCGCGGCCTGTGCGCGCTCGCGCTTGTCCCCGCGCTCGCGCGGGACTGAGTCCGAGAGTCGCATGAACGACGATAGACGCCATTAAACTCGATATACATGCATTCAAATCATCATAACACATCTAGAAACTCATTTCTACCATCTAACATGCTATCCCAAAGTTTTTGCAACACAAATATATATATATATATATATATATATATATCTCACGAAAAACCGGAACATATATCAAACTAATTTCTAGTTTTCGAAATACCTTCGAAACACAATGGAAAAGCTTGAAGAAGCTGGAACAAGCTCTGCAACTTCACTCTCTTTCTCTCTTCCTTCGAAAAATGAAAATGGAGGAGGTTTCTCTCTCTCTCTCTCTCTTAATAATTTTGAGCAAGAAGATGAAGAAGTGAATGGGAAAGTAGAAGAAGAAGAAGAAGAAGAAGAAGAAGAAGTTGCTGCGGTTTCCTCCCTCTCACTCTCTCGAAAATTTGTGTGCAGCAAATGGAGAAGGAAGATGGATGCTTTGCCCCTTTTTTTTCTCTCTCTCAATTTGTTACCTAAATGATTTGCAATTGAAAAAAAAAGAAATGGATGCTTTTGATTGATTTGGGGGACAAGAAAAAACGTTGGAGGCATGGTAGAGGTGAGGGGGAAAGCATGGCCTCCCATGCCTCGGTTGACTAAAAAAAAAAACCCCGTTTTAAATACCGATTGTTCGATTATCGTGATATTTTCCATCTTCGGAAAAATCCTGAACTAAACCGATATTGCTAAAATAATTCACTTATTTTAAAACAATGGTTTATTTAAAAAAATTTATTTTCAAAACACTGCTTTAAAATACTGGTTTTAAATCCTCAATAATTAAAACATCTGAGTTGAGAATATCTAATTCTCTCGGCTTTTAAATCCCTCTGTTTAAATTATCTAAATTTAAACACTGAATGACTGGAGATTATCTGATTCTCCCAATCCTAAAAAAATATTTATCGGAATATCTAATTCACGATAAACATACACCGTAAATTTAAAAGAATAGAAATCGAATTTATCTAAAATTACGATTTCGGCTTTCCATAACTAAAAAGGGAATAAACCCTACTTGAAAGGATAATAATTAATCCACCTACGGGAATTAATTAACCCTGAATTCCATGGAACTTAACGGATACTTTCGACCCTAATCTGACTGGAAATTACTATACGAAATAGTAATTGCAACAATTTACTGCAATTAAGCAGTAATTGATTTACGGGGTATTACACTTTTTGATTTAATATTTAAGTTATTTACGAAGTTTTTTTATGTAAGGGGATTATGGGTAAAAATAATAATGTTACTAGGGGTTTTTTTTATATGAAGTTTTTTTAGAACCTTTAAATTTTTTAAATATTTATATTTATTTATAGTTTGCTTTGAAACCATTTCTAATTTAGTTTTATTCAAGTTACATTTTTTAATAATTAGTTTTTTTAATCAAGATGTCAATTACCTTTTTTGATAATTCATTATTTATATTTTACATCTTGGGCGACTTTTAATTCAGTACAATAATTGAAGGAATATTTTTTATTTTTATCATATTTTAATAAAATTTTAAGTATGTGTATTTCACTCTCACCGTGCATCGCACGGGTACAATACTAGTTGCTTTAAAAATGGATAAGTGAAACTTTTATATTCATTTGTTCTAATCAACTAAGGGAGATACACTAGAGCATAACCGTAAATTCTCATAAACTTAGGAAAAATTTACAGCTGATTAAGGTTAGTAATTCAACCGTATAACTAAGTGTTTTAGAAGTTGGATTTGCAATTATAATTAATTCTTCGATAAAAAAAATAAAATTTATCATCTAATCATGATTTCTGAATTAAATAATTTTTATGTCAATGGATAGATTTATAATTAATTCGTATCTAGGTATACGTGTTTTAATTCTAAAGTATTTATAGGAACCTAAATTTCTCATAATTTCTTTGAAAATATGTTGGCATCGAATTAAAATTGAAATTGAAATATTATTATCTTAATTTATATTCTGCAATCTTAAGAAGTTGTTAGGGGGGGATGAATTGAGATTTAATTTATGGATGATGCGTTTATTATAATATTATTAACAAAGAATAGATAAATAAATAAATAAAAAGTATTGTCTAATTTCGTATAACTATCACATATTAGCTATAATAACTTGTGTATTAATTTATGATCTATTGTAAAAATTGGATTCTCCTCAATAAGAACTCATTATTTCTATAATTCAATTTAATAACTAGTATATACATATAATTTGTAGTTGGACAAATTTATTAGTTTTAACTCATAACCTCTGAAAGCTTAGTTTTATTAGTAAAATGATGAAGAGAAATGAATAATAAGCTCAATAAAATATGTATAATATATTTGGTAAATAAATTAATCTATTTAATTAGCTATCGATTAATAACTAATTACATTGTGAATTTCTTGGTTAGATTTGGAGAAAAAGCATTTGATTTAGGGTTACAAATACTATAAGCTTTAGACTCGAGGTAAGTAGAAATTCATCCTCAGCTACAATACATCAACATAGTATTATTTGACTATGTGTTTATTATTTATTATTTATTATTGTGTTATATTGTATGATTGTGTGATGCAATATACTTAATTGTGGTATTGTATTACTTTGCATTGAATATCTTATACATGAGCACGAGCATATGCATGCACGTCATATAGATATTGTCAAGGTTGCATGCATGAAATGGTTTTGAGAGAGAGAAAATATTTTATTTGGGATTGATCACCGCCAGCCCGTGTTGTGCTGTGTTGATATTTGTGCCTCGAGTGGGATGACTTCCATGCGGGATCAAAGGGAAAAGGTAGGGGGCGTGTCCCGTTGGGTCCAGGGAAGATGGTCCACTTCGACTACACCTTTGAGGTGATGAGTGGCTGGTGTGAGATGACTTTCATGTGGGATCAAATGGAACAGACAGGGAGCATGTCCCTTGGGGTTCAGGAAGGATGAGCCACATGAGTGTACTAATTACATTCTAGCCAAGTGATATTGATTATATTATGAGCTCATGACTCATGCTGGTGTCCGGTGAAGGGAGCCAAGTTCCTAAACGATGTAAAAGCTTTTGAGATGGCATGAAAGGATTTTATACACGAGCATTTCACATTTGTGGTGTGTTGTGTCTTGCACGTGTTGTGATGATAGTGAACATGCATGTGCATGATTTCTGCTTACTGAGCTTTAGCTCATGTAGTCCATCCATTGTAGGTGAAAGTGATAACATGTGGTGCATCAACGCATGAATGCTTACAGCTCCGATAAGTCCTGAGAAGTGTATACATGGATGACGACCTGTGAGGAGGGCAAGCGCTTATATTATCATATTTTAATTTTCTTCTTAGATATCGTAGGTTTGAATTCAAATTTATTTGGACATTCTTAGAATATTTTCTACAAAGAAAGCAATAATTTCTTCATACTCTTTAGTAAATTATAATTTATAATTACTGACCATTGTACATGCACCACATGTTAACCTAAATTTTTAATGTTCAACACTTTTTAATGGAAAAGTACATGCTTATATTTTGCAAAGAGGTGACTCCCCCACATTTTTATTAATTACATTATATTTTACATTTATTTTATTGGGGGTGGGTGTGACACAGGACATACCTCTTCAAGTACGAACTTCTGTCCCTCAGCAACTAGGATGAGGTTAAGGTTACGAATCCAATCATTGTAATATTCACCGACAAGTTTATTTTCTTTGAGGATTGAGGACAGATTGGAGAGTGCCATTGATGATATGGAATAACTGAAATTAAAAAATATGCAGTACAGTCACAAACTTTAGGATAAACAGTATATAAGCGAAAGCCTCATAAAAATTATATACTTTTCCACCGACACTTTAAAAACGTTTTCTATAAGCCACGATAGTGTGAATGTTTATAAAATTCATTTTTAAATAGGTTATTAAACCTTTAATTTGCCTCCAGTTGAATTTCCTTGCAACAAGCAAATTAATAGACAGATAATAAACAAGGTCATGTAATCGTCTAATTGATAAGCCACGATCATGTTGACGTTTATCAATAAATTACATCTAAGTGTGAACACCATTATATTATCTTCGCACCAAGATCACTATTTCGAATTTAACTACTCCAGATGGAGGAGTCAGTTAGTTCTAATAATGTTCTACAGCTATCCTTTTAGGAGATTTAATTTCTAGAGAAATCTGTGATATGACACATCCGATATGGAGAAAGACCGATGTCAACGCGCATGCCCATCACTTATCAATTAAATCAGATTTAATGGAGACCGTATGAGATTTCTACATACTTTGGTATGAATCTCTCCCACTTAGTTATTTATGCTTGAGGTTTCATTTTATCCCATTTTAAGAACATGCAAACATCACATAAAATGATAAACATACATTGCATGCTTCACAACAACATAATAAGCAACAGTAATATTCCAACTATCATTGCTTATATCTCATGTTGATTGATGAGATAAAACTGGTAAGTCAGCTCCAGAATCGGGCTTGGCCGCCGCCCCTCCTCACCGTGCCTCGCCGGAACCCTAGCTCCAATTAAGGTTTTGGGACGTGAATCGGTGAACCTTCCTTCTTGGTGTTGTACTACTTTCCTTCTTTGAGTTGATCTCCGATTTTTATTCAATACAGACTATCTATTCCAAAAAGGAAAAATCTACTATTTCTAGAATAAAAATTACAACTCAAAAACTTGGTCTAACAATTTTATTTCTATTACATTAAAACAACATAAAATAAAACCTAGATCTAATCTAGGGATTTTCTCATGGATTAAAATTCACGTAGCCGAACTAGCATACGGCCAATCATTCATTCAACATAAACATACATCACATAAAATAATGGAGCCATGATAGTTGGTAAACCTGCAAACAAACACAATCTAGAAAACCAATAACCATATTTATATAATACACATAAAATAACATATGATTTCTATGCATCAATAATAATATTTGAATATTTCAATTAATAAAATTAATAAATTCGAAATTATCCACAAGATAAAAATTGGAAATTAAAATAATTATCCACCAATTTAAAATCTTGTAATTTTCTAAAATAGCTTAAAATAAATCTGGAAATTAATTAAAAATTTCCACCAATTTTTTTTAATATTTTTGAACACCCTAATTAAATAATATTTGGATATCTTGATATAAATAAAAAATCCAATCCAAATATTATACATAAGCATCGAAAATTTCAAAGAATAAAATCTGAAAATTTGATCCTCTTCAAACTCTTCCAAATTATATCATAATTTAAATCCTTATCACTATTGGACTTTGATAATTATTTATCTATATCGAAAATTACCTTATCCAATTTTAAAATTATAGATATCGAAAATTACCAAACAATAAATCTGGAAATGTAGTCCACTCTAAATATTCCAAGATTTAAAATTCTATTTTCATATCTATTTGTATTAAAATTAGGTAAACTAAGATATACATCAAATAATATCAAATCTCATTCCAATACACATAATTTTCATCCCCTATAATAAAATCAATCTGGAAATTTGATTTCATTAAAATTGAAAATTAACACTATATATCATATTTGGCAATTTTGATATTAATAAAAAAACTATTCCAAATAAATTGTTTAGCTTTCGAAAATAAGTAGAACAATAAATCTAAAATTTTTGATCCACTTCAAAAATTACTAAATTTACAATTCTATTTTCAAACCTATTTAGATTAGAATTAGGTAATTTTGATATACACCAAAAATTACCTAATCTCATTCTAATCACCCAAATTTTCGAACACACTGAAGATTAAATCTGAAAATTTTGATGTTGATAAAAAATCTATCCAAATTTATTCCGTATAGTGCCGAAAATTCATAACTTAAAATTAGGGAATTTTAACATATCAAATGGAAAATTTTAACCTCTAAATTTTCGAACACCATTAACATTAAATCGGGAAATTTGATGAACATCAAATATCAATCCAAAAAATAATTTAATGATGGCCAAAGATTCTTAGCAACATCAAAACTATGACTTTCGAACCAAATCAAAAATCCATCCAAGTTTTTAATACATTAAAAACGACATACACACATAATTAAATCTGAAAATTTGACAACAATAAATTTAACATCAAATTTAATTAAGTATGTTGAAAATAATCCTAGGATTAAAACTAGAACGGATTCAAAACCCGCTCTGATACCAATTGTTGGGTTTTTTTCGAATTAAACCACCGTAGGATCAATTTGGATATTCATTAACCCTTGTTCATGCAAATCATAATTTTATGTTTCATGCATGTTTATTACATGTCTAGCACAAGTAGCATGTAAAGCAAATTCAATTCTAATTAAGCTGAAAACATAGAATCAAGATTACTTACAATTGACAGTCGGTTTGAGC
The DNA here is from genome assembly GCA_026008535.1 of Perilla frutescens. NCBI lineage: Eukaryota > Viridiplantae > Streptophyta > Magnoliopsida > Lamiales > Lamiaceae > Perilla > Perilla frutescens. Next base: position 23,000,355 of record BRKX01000009.1, on the reverse strand, counting down.
ACAAGATTAAAGATCTAATCTTATTGTTGAACGAAGAATGATCAGCGCCTCTTGTCTCACTGTGATCGATGGCCACCTCCACTGTATTCTACTCTGAGATCTTCTGTTGTATTCCCAGACTGAGTATCAGATACAGAGTGGGTTGTATACTACTGATATGGTTGTAGAATCTGTGGATATCTTGAGAGACAAAGAGGGGCTGAGTGTGTGTGTGTGTGATTTCGAACCCTTCTTATAATTAAATAAGGAGGTGGCCGAAAATCCATCTCCAAACCCTACTGGGTTTGGGCCTCTTACTCAAGTTCCATATCCAGTCCACTAACAGTCTATTTGGGCTACAACAAGGATCTAGAAAAATATTAAATTGGCCCACTAATTTATGTAATTTTCAATATCCAATAAACTTAGGATATAATTAAATAAATTATATATTACTTTTATTCCACTAAAGAAGTAATACTGACCTACCAATTTAATACATATTTACGAATATGCTTTCTCCTTTAGTTCAGCCATTCCCCGTGTTTAAGATATAATGTTCGTTAATTAATTATGCCAGCCCCTGACAGCTATAATTAATTAATATCTAAGCTTTATCATGTACGAAATAAATTCCACCTGTAGGGTTTGAACATGAACTAATGTTTTCTCAAGAGAACATCATCAACCTGGCGTACCAGGACACGGTGCTCATGCATATTGCACGACATATCATGTATACATTATTATTACCCAAGATATCGAGTTTATTGATCCACGAAATGATCTAACCCATTGATAAATAAAATCAATAAGTAATATACACATATGCTCGCCAATAAACATGAGTTCAGAACCTGAACTCTGTGGATCTTTATTCTCTCCCAATCAGGGTCAGAGTAGAGAATGGTATCCTATCGTGATCCTCAATACACTAACAAGTGTACTAGAATAATTGGTTAGTCAAGATAAACTAATTCATCAGATTATCCTACGGTGTACCGATGGTGTGTTCAGGACCATCTAAGCCATGAGCTCTTTAATATAATACAAGGTTCTAATGATATGATCTTACCATGTATCTCCCCACACAATATCATCTACAATGTAAGTATATTGAACATTGCATAAAATAATTATATGAAATAATCTAAATGCTAACAGTGACTGCAATAACTTACAATGCATATCATCATATCATCAAAAAAGTATACAAAGACATGTCTTTCTAGTACACAAAACTAGCACTTTTTTCTTTTGATTATTATTCTTTAGGAAGTCTACCAAAAAGTTGACATGTATGTTTTGCTTGTTAGTGGTGTTTTGTTGAATGTTAAACATTTGTTGTTGAGTTGTTCATATCGTGAGGTCTGGGATCTGACCATACTTGACTCTTTCTTCACCATCCAGCACTAACGAATTGTCAAGTATCTCCACCTTATATTTCCGAAGATTGATGGAAACAATGTAGAAGTGATTTGAATTGTATATTGGGAAGAGGTACTGCACATGAACAATAAGATTATGTGAGTTTTGTTCTTCTATAATTAAAATTCTCATGTATATATTTGTTTTACCATGTCGATGTCTACAATTTTCAGTGTTTGCATCCTCTGAATCTCTCCAAGCTGCTGCTGCAGGCTCTGAAATGGTTTTCCACTGTACAAATAGCAATTTTAGCACCGTGGAATACAGATATTGGCATATACATATACACAGTTTATGATGTGACTGAAGAAATTTAAATCACTTATTGTTGTGTCAGTTGTGCTGAAGAATCTCCTCTGAGAGTATAGACCTCGTAGTTTTTCTTTATGGTTCAAGATGGTGCTCCACACGTCAATAACGGCATAGCGTATGTAGGTATCGGGAGCTACTGTCTTCATTTCATTCCTTGAAATGGAGACTGTACCATCCGAATATACAAAATCATCTCTAAAAAAATGAGTTTTTGTGAGATGTTTTCAAAATAAATTTATTTAATAGTTGATACAATAATATTGCAGGATGATATATGAAAATTACTCATTCGCTTCATCATTCTTCATCAACCAGAAGTATAATTCTCTCTCAGTCTTGCTCAACTTTTCATTTGTTGTGATGACTCTCTCTTGCAAAGGAGATACCATCTTCTCAGTTTTTTTCAATGATAATTTATTTCTCGTGACCACCCCTATATATCCCTACACAATTATACAATATCATAGTTGTTATGCCATGATTGGTTATCATGATAAAATTTTATTAAGTATAATGATGTGTAAATGATTTAATTTTTGTTTACCTTAGTTTTAGAATCATTCTCAACAATCTTCTTGCCTTTTTTAGCAACGTGAGCCTGCTGAAAGTTTGATATAATATGCTATTAATATTTTTCTTGGAATGGTATGCATGCTAAAATGGATTTATCCAACATGCTTAAATCATATATAGATAATGCTAAAATGTAACTTACATTGTCTTGTTTCGCAGTTGGAACTTGTTCCTCTTCAGCCGGAGCTTCTTCTGCATTTACCTCAGCACTTTGCTCAACAGCCTAAAAGTTTAGATTATTATGTTATCAATGTTTTGCTTTTTAATAGTGTATGCATGCTTAAATGAAACTTACGTTGTGCTCTTTCTCAGCTTTATCTTCTTTCTCATTGACATCCTGTAATTTTAGATTGTTATGTTATTAATAGTTTATTCAAATCATGCTAAATTGAGCTACAGATTGATGCTAAAATGAGTTACATGTCATGCTAAAAGGCTTATGTCATGATCTTTCTCAGGTTGATGTGTTTCCTATTCACTAAGAGCTTTTCCAGCATTCTCAGTACTTATCTCAACACCTTGTAAGTTTGGAGTATGTTGTCAATGTTTTGCTTTTCATATTAAGATCACAATAATCTGAGCAAGAGATTCATACCAAAATCAATTATAGGTCATAGTAAAAAGTTACTTACATCGTGTTCCCCTTCAGCTTCCTCTTAATCCCCTTCCTCACTCTTAGTTTCTTCTTCTGTCTCATCCTCCTCACCATCACCCTGTAAATTTGGAGTATGTTGTCAATCTTTTTCTTTTGATATTAAGATCATAATAATCTGAGCAAGAGATTTATGCCAAAATCAATTACAGGTCATAGTAAAATGTTACTCACATTGTATCCCCCTTCATGTTCCTCTGAATCAAGTTCATTACGTATAGTTTCTTCTTCTGTCTAATCCTCCTTACCATCATAGGGTCCATACACTGACCCTAACCCAAATCCACATGCACTCATTTCAAACTCTTGTCTATTGAGTAACAGAATTGTATTCCATTCTTGTATAACAGGTACACACTTGGGTATATACCTGGTGAACAAGACTACCCTATTGACATACAGAAGTTGTTCCGTTGTTCAATTATTATAATAATTAGTACTCATAATCAGGAAAAAAGAGTCGAAAATGTATACAAATATTTGCTAAAATGAAATATGGATATAGAGTCTTACAGTCAAGAACAAGATGGGGCCTGTGAAGTCTTTCATCTTGTTTCCATGCCAGGATATTACATGCTCGACCAAGCATCTAATAGTGAACTCACACCAGTTCAACTGCGATACAGTGTCAGTATCATCGAATAGATGCATGATCTTCGGAGGTAAATAACTGTTGCCTTCATTTTCTATGAGACAACTTGTAAGCAAGACCATAAATTGTATCTTGAACCACCTCGCTTCTTCAGTGTCTTCAAGCATGTTTGTAATAATATCAGATGCTTGGATCTTGTATTTTTCTTTCTCCACCCTTTGTCTCTAGCTATATATCGCTCACATCGATGATTCATTTCTTCATCTCGATAAGTGTTCAACCTTTTGGAAAGCCAAACATGAGTTAAACATCATCCTGACCAATTGCGACATTACCTCCATTTTCTGAAAGTTCTATCTAGCAGCGTCGTGGATTGAAATTATCTGGAATCCAATAGCTCAACTTTTGTGGTATTTCCCTTATATTGAGGTATATGATATTTCTGAATCCTATACTAATGACAGCTTCTCTTTGCTTATAGTTGAGAGCTTTAATTACTTTCATCAGAGGTGCTGGGATTGCTCAGCTCTTCAGCGTATTCTCCTCCACCACTACCTCAACTTGAGATGATGATGACTCAACATGTTCTTGGAAAGAATGAATATGTTTTCCTCAAATTCGAGGAATGAATTCTGATCCAGATGAATTTGGTTCTGGATTTTTACGTTTTAAATTATCTGCATAGGTTAATTATAAATCAATTTGTCCTAAACTAATTTTGCAACCGCTCAATCAACATGGTTAATATAATCTATTCAAAGACACATGGTAAAATTGGAGTTTATTCATGCTCAAATTATATTGTACATCATGCTAAAACAATGATTTGAAATAAATAATAGAAAATGTAATTTTTTTAACTTTACTGTCATAATCTTTCAAAATTGCTCACATATATGTTATTATGCTACAATGATCATGCTAAAATTATCAACAAATTTTATGCTTTCTTTCCTACTGAAAAAAAAAATGAAACTCAACAAATTTAAAATATGTTTGAACCCTAACTTCATCTCTGACAACATAGTAAGTACATTTATGTTCAGACCTTCATATGTATGTTCTTTTTACAGAAATGAAAGTGTACCTTTTTTGTTGGTAGAGGCTGCAACTTTCATCTTGTCCGCCATTATTGTTCTTCGAGTTTGCACTTTTTTTTTTATTTTTCGCTTGCTATCATGAATGGAGTTTCTGTGAAAAGGGGGATTTGTAAATAATGAATATATGCTTGTTGCAGGTTTCTGAGCAGACACAACTTTTAATTTGAATATCTCAACTGTTCATTAAATGTAATTTAAATTACATTTTCATCCCTAATGATTTACGCGGGACGGAATATGATCTATTATTTCATAGAATAAAAGTCATAATTATTTTAACATACTAATTATTATTTATGTATTTTAATGATGTTCCCGATATGATGATCAACACCGAGAGAAAAACGCGCGGAAGACTTATAGATCGAAACACATTAGGCGAATGAAGGGCTTCAATTCGACATTATGAATAGGTGAAATACATGACTAAACAAAAGGATTATGACTCGATTATACGCTAGACACCTAAGACACTAGACTATGGCTAACACTAAATGCACAACTCAAATAAGGCCAGGAATGGGTTGCACGATCGGATTGTATGTGGGGCGAAGATGGCTTGGTTTGGTGATGAATTAGAGATGAAGTATGAGATGGACTTACTTGGAATGGATGATGTCCGAATGATGGCGATGATTGACAACTCGAGAAGAAGTCGGAATGAACATCGACGGCTTGATGGAAGAAGGTAGTCGGCGGCGATGGTTGATGATCTTGTAGATGGAATCGAACTTGGGGTGAAACAATGTGTAAAACAATATACAAAATGATTCACTACTTGAATTCTCTTCGATAGCAATCCAAACCTAATTCCACAAAAGAACTAGAACTAGACTTATAATAAAACCTAAAAATTGCTAGCTTTTAAGAGTAGTAATTTTCGGCTGAAAATTAATAAAAGAGGATAAGTGGGTGATCAACCAAAGGATCGTGAGACAAAGAGAATTATAAGTCAAATATTCATGCAATGTCTAAGTAATAATGTACAATGGATGTCCTATTTATAGGACTTGAATTCGAAACCTAACTAGAATCAAATTAGGAAAACTACCTAAACTAGAATTTTAACAAGGAAAGAAGTTTCCATGTTTAAAACTCTAATTACCTAACGAATAAGACCTTCTAGAAAATCCCCTAATAATAAAAATGTAAATACATAAATTAAATACCAAAAATAAAATAATAAAAATCCAATCTAGATAAAAATAAACCAATTCAAACTTGGGCTCTAATACTCGAACATGCGCTGAATTAGTTAAACTTCATGGGCTGTCAACATGCTCGAATAAATCCATGCATGTGCGTTCTTCAAACCTTAATTTTCAATCTTTAATTTTGAACAACATAACAATCTTCGAACCCTTTAATGGCATTTTTTGATTTGATTGTTTGATGCTTATCGTGCTTTCATCATTCCCCTCCTCTTGAAAAGAATTAATCCTCGAATTCGAATCTCCAAGATCAAAGACGAACGCGAATGGATCATCAATCTTTCTTTGCACAAACTCAACTTTCAATGGAATAACTTCAACAACCTGTAAAATAAAGATAGCACAAGAAAATGGTTGACAAATGATGTTAGAATTCGACATCTCTTCTCGGCTCATTTGCTCGAGTTCTTTGTCAATCAATGCTCTATTGATGCCAATCTCATTTTCTTCAAAATACGGCTGTATTTCCTCCAACTTTTCAATTACTTCAACTTCCTTAACTGCATGATTGACCTCTATTTCTTCTTGCTTGACTTCGGCTGGTGCTTCCTCGAATTTGGCATCAATTGGAGGCTACTTTCACTCTTCTTCACGAACTGGATAGATAGGGCATTATTCGTCACATGCTAGACTTGATGGAACAATGGTCGGCTGAACTGATGATGCAGGCCGTGCAGGTGGTACATAGGTACGTAGAAACTCCATGAATGACTCAGGTTGGTAACTCATGGTTGAGCGGGCTGTTTGGCGTTGACCTCTAGGTAGTGGAGGCGATGCTTTTTGCGTGTTGAGACTCTCAAGCTGCTCCGTTAACTTAGCCAGGTGACTGACCAGATTGTCTGTCAATGACTGTCTACTTTTATCCATGCTTTCAATCATTGCATCAAAATGGTACTTCATGTCCCACGCAAGGAACAGACTGGATGACTCGAGTGCATCGTACGGATTCATAGTAACTTGGATGGAGTAGGTGGCTGGTATGGTGTAGGTAAACCGGCTGCTTTGGGTGTATGGTGTTGGTGTACGGGTGTAGGGACTATGTGGATGTATGGGTCCGTATGGTGTACGGGTGTAGACAAGTGGTGTATATGAACTAGGCTGGTGTATGGATGAAAAATTTATCCCTAACTGGTGATAGGGATGAAAATTAATGCTATGGGGAAGGATAAGGATGGTGGAGAAAGATTAGGATGAAAGAAAGCTAGATAAGGAAAGAAAAGATATAGATAAGATAGTATCTATTTGGATATATTTCACTTAGATGGACACAATCTAAATAGTCTAAGATATCTAATAGATTAGGAAAGAGTCTAAAACAACTATAAAAGATGAATGAAATTCAAATTCAATCTGAATTTTTTTTTTCTGATTTTTTTTTCAGTTCTTTTTTTTCTTTTGAACTACTTTTTTTTCAATGGACACCAGCTATTACAACTCGATAGACACGTAGGACAGAAAGTTGACACATAAGATGACACATCGGATTAAACCATGACCAGCTACGTGGCTCTGATGCCAAATGATGATGTTCCTGGTATAATGATCAACACCAACAGAAAAACGCGCGGAAGACTTATAGATCAAAACACATTAGGCGAATGAAGGGCTTCAATTCGACATTATCATTAGGTGAAATACATGACTAAATAAAAGGATTATGACTCGATTATACGCTAGACACCTAAGACACTAGACTATGACTAACACTAAATGCACAACTCAAATAAGGCTAGGAATGGGTTGCACGATCAGATTGTATGTGGGGTGAAGATGGCTTGGTTTGGTGATGGATTAGAGATGAAGTATGGGCTGGACTTACTTGGAATAGATGATGGCTGAATGATGGCGATGATCGGTAGCTTTGGAAGAAGTCGAAATGAATGTCGGTGGCTTGATGGAAGAAGGTAGTCGGCAACGATGGTTGATGATCTTGTGGATGGAATTGAACTTGGGGTGAAATACGAAGTGTAAAACAATACACAAAATGATTCACTACTTGAATTCTCTTCGATAGAAATCCAACGCTAGTTCCACAAAAGAACTAGAACCAGACTTATAATAAAACCTAAAAGTTGCTAGCTTTTAAGAGTATTAATTTTCGGCTGAAAATTAATAAAAGAGGATAAGTGAGTGATCAACCAAAGGATCGTGAGGCAAAGAAAATTATAACTCAAATATTCATGCAATGCCTAAGTAATAATGTACAATGGATGTCCTATTTATAGGACTTGAATTCGAAATCTAACTAGAACCAAATTAGGAAAACTACCTAAACTAGAATTTTAACAAGGAAAGAAGTTTCATGTTTAAAACTCTAATTACCTAACAAATAAGTCCTTCTAGAAAATCCCCTAATAATAAAAATGAAAATACATAAATTAAATACCAAAAATAAAATAATAAAAATCTAATCTAGATAAAAATAAACCCAATTGGACTTGGGCCTTCAAACTTGGGCTCTAATACTCGAACATGGGCTGAATTAATTAAACTTCATGGGCTGCTAACATGCTTGAATAAATCCATGCATGTGTGTTCTTCAAACATTGATTTCCATCTTTAATTTTGAACAGATAACAATCTTCGAACCCTTTAATGGCATTTTTTTGATTTGATTGTTTGATGCTTATCGTGCTTTCATCATATTTAGATTAATTTTTCCATCACGTACTAATGTTTTTAATTAGGAACTTTTATTTTTAATTTTATCATAATCTTAACCTTCTAATACTCGTGTTTATTATGTTATTACAATTCACGATTTATTATAGATGAACTAGGGTTTCTACGATGCTAAAATGAGAGTAGTATCATGCTAAAATTAATTCAGACTGGTGAAGCATGGTCATAAAATATTTGATGGTAGCATCAAACACTAAAATAATCTTAGTCAATATCAATAGAGTGCTAAATTCATATTACGGTTTTGCGGTAATTATATTATTATTAAGTTTTATTAACCCCAATTACTATTTAGAATATGATGCTTAGATAACGGAAGAATGAGGTTAAATACGTTGTCAGATTCCCATTGCACCTTTTGTTTATCAACACATGCTAAAATAAGAAATGCATGAGGCTAAAATGAGCGAAGTAGGAGGCTAAATTTGATGTGACATTTTCCACTAGGGTTCACCGTTCCCAATTAGGGTTTATTATGATTCAATTAGGGCTCATCTGATCCCAATTAGTAATTATGAGATTCCCATTAGGGTTATGATCAAGCTGTGCAAGGCCTTGAACAACTAAACCCGGAGCTGCTCTTCAAATGTCCAATTGCGCGTATAAGAGCCAAACAACTTCAATGTTATTTTCAAATGTTAATTCGAAGAAAGATTGAAGTTGGAGAAGAATGAATTGGATGGAGCCCCAAATGGATTTCAATGTTATCAAGTGAAGATGAAGATCAAGTGCATGAAGAGGGGAAGATGACGTATGCATCTCGACGTGAGGCAGCCCATTGGTGTCAATTAATTGAAGCCCAAGTCGATGTGAATTGCATGAAGAATTTGAGCCCATTTAATTTAATTAAGGGGTTGAATTTTATTTAAACTATAGTATTTATTTAATTATGTTAGACTATAGTTTAGTTCAGATTTTTATTTAATTATTGGTTTAATTTTCATCCATTATTAAAAAGGTTTGACTAGAATTGTATTTAAGGTAATTTCCTACCTTGAATAGAATTCTAGTTTTGGCAATTTCCTAGTATAGTTAGAGATCCCTTTTTGTGATACCCCGATCCTTTTTCTAAATTATGAATTATAATTTTGGAAAATGAGTTCGAATTAATATTGTTGAATATTAATCATGTGAATATGTTTGTATATTATGCCGTTATTTTATTGCAGGTTGTCTCACTCGAGCCGATACGTCATAGCACAGTGAGGTTATACTGAGTGTATAATACAGTTTGAATTTTTAATACTAAAGTGTCGAGTTATATGATAATACAGTTTGAATTTTCAGGAGGCGAAGCGCCCCGATGGGGGCTAGAGGGCAACGCCTCCTGCTTTTTCGGTAAATATTAAAAGTGTTTCGAAAATCTAAGTCGTGTTAAATAGAGTTGGAAATGTCCTGGAGTTGAGATCGATAAGGGGGTCGATTTGAGCACACCGTGCGCCCGCGGGGTGGTGCGCGCCCGCAGGGCGGGCAAGAGGCGCGCGCCGGCGCGGAGCTGCGCGCTCGCGGGGAGCGTTGGCCGAGAGCATGGTTGCGCGGTCGCGCGGGTCCGGGAATTTTTCTACCTATAAATACAACACTTATTCATTTCCTCCTCATTTCTTCTCTTCCTTTTGGGCGATTTTCCTCTCAACTCTCTCAATAAACTCTTCATCTTTGGAGTAGATTCTTCCATCATCATCCATCAACTAAGGTAACCTCTATACCTCTTCTTCTTGGGGATTAAACACTCATTTCTTGTTGAATCAAACCTAGGGTTTGTTACCCAAAATTAGGGTTCTTCGATTTTGTTGATCTTCTTGCTTTGATATCTTGAACATATGGTTTATTTACCCCCTTGACGCTATATGTGAAATTATATCGAATTCCAATGGTTCATTGTTGCTAGGGTTTTGATTTTTGCCCTAATTTCCCCTTGTTTTGTTGATGTTTGGTTGAGGGTGTTGTGATGCCTTTATGGGGTTGATTTTCATGCATGCTAGAGCCCCAGGATGAAGGTGTTTGTATTTGAAATATTAGGTTTGAAGGATTTAAATTGAGTCTTGTTCATGTGGTTTAAATAGGTGCTCGTAACCTGTTCGATTAAATGCTTCAATGAGTTTTAATGTGTATTTTGAGTCCAAAATCACAGTATGACCTTGTATATCCATGGTTGTGTATGTGTATATGTATGAAATCTTTAAAGAAAAATATAGCATGAGTTTGGTCTAAATTATGATTTAATTGTATAACTCGACATCTAAAACGAAAAGAGGATTAAAAGGTGCTAGGTGACGTGTTGTAGCTCAAGGTGGATAACTTGTGGGCGGCAAAGGAGTATTTCAAGGTTGAAAAGATTTTAAAGCGTCTCATAAGGCGGGGTAACTCTAAACTGTGAACACGTGTAAGGTTATAGTTATTGTTGTGCTTTGATTGTATAAGTATGAATGGTCTTCGGACCGGTGAATGAAAGAGACCCTTCGGGGCAAAACAGAGATCCTTCGGGGTCGACAAAGAGATCATTTAGGATCGAATATAGACCTGTTAATGTCCTCCCTAGGGGGTAGTATGTCTGCGGGCATCCCTACAGGGCCAAAGATGTTCATTAACGGGGGCATCATGATGTTTGGACCCTACGGGGTTGAGACTAGTCTCCACAAAGTAAAGAAAAGTCCATATGTTATATTTTCACTTGTGCAATTGGCTATAACTGTTTATAGTGTTCCCCACTGAGTATGTTGTTAAATACTCACCCCATTCATTCAATGAATTTCAGGTTGAGGAGTCGAGGCCTGAGTATGAGCGTTGTGAACACAAAAGAACCCCACAAGCTTGTGTTTATCTTTTGCATGCTCTTCTTTTGAAAATACTCATATTATTATTAGTACATTGATCACTCTTTTTACTTTATGATCAATGATTATTGGGGATGAGAATAGCCCGATCCTTTATAGGTTATGATATATATAACTTGATATTATGCAAAACAATTTAAAGGCGGGTCGTTTGACCTTAGAGCCTATTATGTATGAAGTATGTTGTTGACTCTATATTATATATATTGATTTAGGGTGCTAGACGGGCGGGTTATGACAACCTATGAGCTCGATAGGTTAGATGATTGTATGATTCATATGGATGGGCCTATGCAATGCTTCCATTAAATACTATGTTGTGTGACAAATTAGATCCGTTAGGTTGTATGTTTATATTTGTGAAAAAATTTGTAATGAGAAATATGATTTCATTCCTCAGAATGAAACTTGAACTTAGCTTCCGCTCGATTAAATATAAGAAACACAATTATAAGTAAGTAAGTTGTATGTTAAGTGACGTAGCCAAACGGAGTAGTTTGGGGCGTTACACTTTTGGATCAGTTTTTAGGCCTTTTTTTCTTCATATTTTCGTGCTCCCTAACACTATAAATAGGGGATCCATGTTACATTATTATTTTAGACTTTATTTAATAAATTAAGCTTTGTGCAATAATATTGTCTCACCCCACTTTTAAACCCTTATTGATTGGTCGAATTCAGCAACTCTTAGAGCTTAGCAAACTTTAAGTTTCATTCAAGTCTCGTTCTAGTTCTCGTGTGGTGCTAGGGTTGGATTGCTATGAAGAGGATTCAAGTGGTGATTCGTTCGATGGAGTAATCTTCACTAGGTGGACGCTCCGAGTTCGATTCATCTACAACAATATTAATGCCTCCATATCAACGTCCTCCACCATCCATAAACTGTCTGCAACACTACCATATCCTCCCAAGTCAGTTCGAGTGCCATTCATTGAGGTTCCAAGCCGTTTCGACTTTTGCAAGTCATACGTGTTCCGTTCAGCCCGATTAACATCCATACCATAAGTACATCAAATCTCTATCATACCCTATCTTCTCCAAGCCATTCTTTACCTATCTTACACACCTTACACGTCCCCTAAGCCTTTCCTAAAACCACATCCTTATTCAGCCCAATTTGAGATGGATTTGTGCGCTATTTTTGTGTCGTCGTCTAAGTGTCGTAATTAGGTCTAGATTAGTTTGTTTATTGATTCGAGTTGTATTTTAGTTTAATTCAGTTTATTTTCATTTTATTGAGTAATAGAGTAGGATTGAATCCTTCCAATTTGACGTGTTCTTTCCTAGAAGTCTTTCGCGCATTTTCGTATCATGTACAAATTGTCTGGGTTGCATCATAAATTTGGCATCAAAGCCATGTCAGCTCTGCTGGTCGTGGTTCAATTCTACGTGTCATTTATTTTCTTACGTGTCAGTTGACGTGTCTATCCAGTTGTAATAGTTAGTGTTCATTAAAAAAAAAAAAAGAGTGCAAATTTTTTTTTTCAGATATATTAAAAAAAACCCGATAAAAAAATGAAATTGAAATTCGTTGTTTCCTTTGGAGTTCTATTTTATTTTGGTACCTTCCTTTTGGTACTAGTCCATAGTTGGTAGTTACCTTGTGAGTCTTATTTTATTTTGGAACTTTCCTTCTAAGTTCTATTTTATTTTGGTAATTTCCTCTTGAGTAGTAATTTATTTTTAGGTCTTTCTATCTAGAGTCTAGTCTAATTAAGGTATTTAGATTGTGTCACACTAGTGGTACACACATTCAAATCCATTTCTTTCCTTCTTATTTATTTGTTTCCTTTTCTTTTCTCTTTCTTTCCTTCCAACCTTAGGATTTATTTTTAGATTCTTCTACACTAATTGGCACTTCAAAAATACATCATATTCTTTCTTTTTGCTAAATTCTCAACCACCCTACCACAATCATCCTACATACTCGATACATACACATTCACTTGATACCACCTCATACACGTATGCATCACCTTGTACGCATCCATCCAAGATAGCCTTTCATCCTTACACCCTTGATCATTTAGTTCGAGATCGTGACTACCTAGCTGATTTCTACTAAGTGTTCAAACTATACCCTATATACATGATTTTATCACACACTGTGCACCCATATATTTGAGTGATACAGGAGTGGTAAAATCAAGAGAGAAAACAAACGAGTGATGTGAGATTGTGAGGTCCATACCTTATTTTTCTTTACGTTTGCTCGTTTTGCAGGTACCATGGACGGAGGCAAGAATGAAACCACAACTTCGACCCCACCCTCAGACGACCTGAAGTCATCTAGTACACCCCCACAGTGGGATGCAAAGTATCAATATGAAGCGCTTTCAAAGCACTTCCAGAAGCAGCATCAGGCCCTATCTGACAAGTTGGATAGTTTGGTGCATCAGTTTGAGTGCATCAACACACGCCCAGCTATCATGCAGCCCATTAGAGGACCAGCTCGATGCATTAAGCATCAAGAAGAGCCCTTAGAAGAGTCCTATACAGAGAAGAGCTCAGAAGCCGAGTATGAGCCCCCACAGAGAGGTCATGGCCGCCCATGAGGACCTCAACGGCATGCAGCCCATGCCGAGCCACACCGATATGGCGATAGAGAGGAAATGCTCAATAACATCAAAATGAGCATTCCAGAGTTCGAAGGTCTACGTGATCCCGATTTGTACTTGGATTGGGAACGCAAGGTAGACAAGATCTTCGCATGCTATGCCTTTTCAGAGATCAAGAAAGTCCAGTTAGCATCTCTGGAGTTCAGAGGCTATGCAGCCTCATGGTGGGAGATGCAGCAGGAACGATGCCGCTGTGAGAGATATCCACCCGTCGATACTTGGGAGAAGATGAAAGAATTAATGTGGGGCCGATTTATTCCTATGCATTATGAGAGAAAGCTCGAGAAAAAGCTCACCCGGATCAAGCAAGGCGCACGATCAGTTGAAAAATACCACAAGGAGCTTGAGACCGCCTTGAACCGAGTCGGAAAAGAAGAGTCCTTAGATGCTACCATCATTAGATACATCGAAGGCATGAATCCTGACATTGCGTGTGAAGTTGAGCTTAAGGACTTCACTAGTGTAGAAGAGATGGTGTACTACGCATCAATCGTCGAACAACAACTTTGTGAAGATCGCCGCCGCTCCAGCCACAATGTAGGACCTACACGCCACTCATGGAGCCAAGGTACATCATCTACATCTCATTCTGACCCCACACGCCCACAAGGATAGCCCGGTTAACCCGTTCGTCGTTTTGACAATTCTACACCACAGTCTAGTCATAGACCCGAGTCTACACAGTCCACTCCCGTGAGACCACCATCCACACAGCCCATTTAGCCCTCACTGATGCTCAATTCAGCCCTGAACTGAGACCGAGACATTCAATTTCATAAATGTCAAGGTTGGGGTCACTTTCAAGACCAGTGTCCAAACCGGCGCATTTTGTTCATCACCGAACAAAATGAGATCGAATCAGCCAGTGAGGAGAGCAAGAGCAGCTCATAGGCATCTCAAAATTTGAGGAAAAGTCTCCCATTGCTGAGCCAGAAGAAGAGGAACCCGAGCTTCCTCATGTTAGTCATGTCTCTATCCACAGTTTGAGTATAATTCAAGACAATGAGCAACAAGATCAAAGAGAAAATATTTTCTACACTCGAGTTGTCGTTAAAGACAAGACGTGCTCGATGATTAACAGTGGCAGTATGATAAATGCCATTAGTCAATATGTAGTTGATAAGCTTGGTCTAGCCCCGAAGAAGCATCTAAAGTCGTACAAACTGTAGTGGCTTTCGGACCGAGGCGAGATCCGAGTCGCATTCCAGGTAAGTGTTGAATTCTCCATAGGTAAATATTCTGACACTATTCTTTGTGAAGTTATTCCAATGGATGTAGCTCACATAGTTTTAGGAAGACCGTGGCAATTTGATCGACAAGTTGTTCATGACGAGTTCGCGAACACTTACACTGTTTTGCGAAATGGCCGAACATCAATACTCAAGCCACTATCCCCTAAAGCTGTTGCTGAGGATCAACAAAGGATGTAAGAGAAGTTCAAGGAATAGAGAGCAAAGGTAGCAACCACGGTCAAGCTCACCGCCGTCGTCGATCCACCTACGACCGAGCTTTCACCAATGGCCCACATCTTTTCCATTGTCAAGTCCACTTCAAAACAGCCCCCTAGTGACTTAATAGCATATGGAAAAACATTCGGATCAGCTGCAAACAAAGATAAATTTCGCAACCTATTCTTTTCTGTCAAAGAAATCGCCAAGACAATTAACACAGGTATGTCTATTGTGCTAATAACATATAAGAACAGTGCTACTAATGTGTTTTCTTTGCCTAGTGTTGTGCAGCTAATGATGGACAAGTTTGAGGTTGTGATTGAATTCCATCCCGGAGTCACTCTACTAAAACGCCCAATTTACTACACGAGTCCTGGATAGACGGAAGAGAATGATTGACCAGTCCAGTTTTATCTGCAAGGGATATATGTTGCATGGCGTGGAGGAGGATCTGATTTAATTCACATGGATTTATTCGGTAAGTATAAGAGTTCTTCCATTTTTAATGTCACTAATTTCTTCCCTTTTTTTGCAGTTGAGTTCGCCCAAGATGAAGTCTTGAATTTGAGGATGAATTCTTTTCAGCAGGTGGGGAATGATGAAGCTGTGCAAGGCCTTGAAGAACTAAACCTGAAGCGGCCATTCAAAGGTCCAATTGCGCGTATAAGAGCCAAACAACTTCAATGTTATTTTTAAATGTCAATTCGAAGAAAGATTGAAGTTGGAGAAGAAGGAATTGGATGTAGCCCCAAATGGATTTCAATGTTATCAATTGAAGATGAAGATGAAGTGCATGAAGAGGGGAAGAGGACATGTGCATGTCGACGTGAGGCAGCCCATTAGTGTCAATTAATTGAAGCCCAAGTCGACGTGAATTGCATGAAGAATTTCGGCCCATTTAATTTAATTAAGTGGTTGAATTTTATTTAGACTATAGTATTTATTTAATTATGTTAGACTATAGTTTAGTTCAGATTTTTATTTAATTATTGGTTTAATTTTCATCCATTATTAAATAGGTTTGACTAGAATTGTATTTAAGGCAATTTCCTAGCTTGAATATAATTCTAGTTTGGGCAATTCCCTAGTATAGTTAGAGATCCCTTTTGGATCAGTTTTTAGGCCTTTTTTTCTTCATATTTTCGTGCTCCCTAATACTATAAATAGGAGATCCATGTTACATTATTATTTTAGACTCTATTTGATAAATTAAGCTTTATGCAATCAATATTGTCTCACCCCACTCTTAAACCCTTGTTGATTGGTCGAATTCAGCAACTCTTAGAGCTTAGCAAACTTTAAGTTTCATTCAAGTCTCATTCTAGTGCTCGTGTGGTGCTAGGATTGGATTGCTACGAAGAGGATTCAAGTGGTGATTCATTTGGTGGAGTAATCTTCACTAGGTATATGCTCCGAGTTCGATTCATATACAACAACATTAACACCTCCATATCGATGTCCTCCACCATCCATAAACCGTCCACAACACTACCATATCCTCCCAAGTCAGTTTGAGTGCCATTCATTGAGGTTCCAAGCCGTTCCGACGTTCGCAAGTCATACGTGTTCCGTTCAGCCCGATTAACATCCTTACCGTAAGTACATCAAATCTCTATCATATCCTATCTTCTCCAAGCCATTCTTTACCTATCTTACACACTCTACACGTCCCCTAAGCCTTCCCTAAAACCACGTCCTTATTCAGCCCAATTTGAGATGCATTTGTGTGCTATTTTTGTGTCGTCGTCTAAGTGTCGTAATTAGGTCTAGATTAGTTTGTTTATTGATTCGAGTTGTATTTTAGTTTAATTCAGTTTATTTTCATTTTATTGAGTAATACAGTAGGATTGTGTCCTTCCAATTTGACGTGTTCTTTCCTAGAAGTCTTCCGCACATTTTCGTATCCTGTACAAATTGGCTGGGTTACATTAGATTCACTGTCCCCAAATAGGGTGTATTACGTTCCATTTTAATGAAATCACTATTCCATCTTTTGTTTATCAACACATGGAAAAATTAGAAATGCATGAGGCTAAAATGAGCGAAGTGGGAGGCTAAATTTGATGTGACATTTTCCACTAGGGTTCACCATTCCTAATTAGGGTTTATTACGATCCAATTAGGGCTTATCTGATCCCAATTAGTAATTATGAGATTCCCATTAGGGTTCACTGTCCCCAAATAAGATGTATTGCGTTCCATTCCAATGAAATCACCGTTCTATCTTTTATTTATCAACACATGCTAAAATGAGAAATGCATGAGGCTGAAATAAGCGAAATGAGAGGCTAAATTTGATGAGAAATGTTATGATGCTAAAACCAAAAGAACAATACCATATTGGTATAAACATGAATACATACTAATATTCATCAACCTAAACTAACAATTATCCATCACAAAACATCTCATACTAATATTCATGAACCTAAACTAACAATTATGAGCTTAACCTAATATTTATAAAAATAATATTCATGATAAATCTGTCTTCAAAATAGTAGCATTTGCAGAAATTTGGTTAAGATTACAAATCATTCAGAGAGAAGAAAATCTTCAACACTGATCAGACCATCTTCACATGACATCATGTAGAATAAGTTTGCCTCTGCTTTGTTTCTTACACCTTGTACATTACTGTCTGCACTCAGAATCGCAGTACAGTATTTGGCTCTCATAAACTTGAGTTGTTTGAGATTGTTTGGCTTAATTCCCGATTTCTAATTCTTTAGCCCATCTCCTTTGTAAGTTTCCAAGTGCCTCATCGCAAAAACCCCGCAGTCAACTTTGTTGGTGTCATTCATCCACGACATCTTCAATCTTTCAGCAGATTTGAAATTCTTTAACAATTGTGCCGATTTTTTCTTCTAGTCATTATTCTTTAGGAATTCTATCAGAAACTTGACCTGTATATTTTTTATTGTTAGTGGTGTTCTGTTGAATGTTAAACATTTGTATTTTTTAGTTGCTCATACCGTGAGGTTGGGGATGTCACCGTACTTGACTCTTTCTTCTCCATCCAACACTGATGAGTTGTCAAATATCTCCGCCTTATATTTGCGAAGGTCGATGGAAACAACATAGAAATGGTTTGCATTGTATATGGGGAAGAGGTACTGCACATGAATAATAAGATTATGTGAGTTTTGTTCTTCTATAATTAAAATTCTTATGTATATATTTGTTTTATCATATCAAAATCTGCAATTTTCAGTATTTTCATCCTCTAAATCTCTCCGAGCAGTGTTTCACAGAATTTTGACATTCTTCTTCCCTCATCCCATGCTGCAGCAGGCTCTGAAATTGTTTTTCACTGTACAATATACAAAAAATTGTTTATACACGTATTAGTATAAATATATACACATTTTAGCATGAGACTGAAGAACTCCAAACCACTTACAGTTGTGTCTGTTGAACTGAAGAATCTTCTCGGGGAGTACAGACCTCTCAATTTTTCTTTATAATTCAGGATGGTGCTCCACACATCAATAACGGCATAGCTAATGTACGTTCTAGGAGCTAATGTCTTCATTTCGTTGCTTCCAATGAAGACCTCTCCATCCGAATAAACAAAATCATCACTGCAAAAATCAGTTCTTTGTGAGATGTTTTCAAAGCAGTTTTGTTTTATAATGTGAAATAATATTGAAAGATGATATATGAAAATTACTCATTTGTTTCATCATTCTTCATTAACCAGAAGAACAAATCCCTCTCAATCTTGCTCAACTTTTCATTCATTGTTATTGTTCTGTCTTGGTAAGGAGACACCATCTTCTTAGTTTTTTTCAAAGATAATTTATTTCGTGTAACCACCCCTGTGCATCCCTACAGAATTATACAATATCGTAGTTGTTATGCCAGGATTGGTTATCATGATAAAATTTTATGAAGTATAATGATATGTAAATTATTTAATATTTGTTTACCTCAGTTGAGAATCCTTTTCAACAATCTTCTTCTTATCTTTTTTCATAGCGCGACGACGCTGAAAATTTGATATAATATGTTATCAATATTTTGCTTGGAAAGGTAGTGCATGCTAAAATAAATTTGGACTAATTGCTAAAATCATATATAGAGCATGCTAAAATGTAACTTACAGGTTCTTCTTCAGCAGCTGAAACTTGTTCCTCTTCATGTGGAGTGTCAGCAGTTTGCTCAACAGCCTGATAGTTTAGATTATTATGTTAAGAATGTTTTGCTTTGAAATAGAGTGTATGCATGCTTAAATGAAACTTACATCATGCTGTTTCTCAGCTTGATCTTCTTTCTCTATGTTTTGATCAATACTCTCTTTCTCAGCTTGATCTTCTTTCTTTATGTTTTCATCAACACCCTGCAAGTTTAGATTGTTATGCTATTGTTAGTTATTTAGGTAATGCTAAATTGAGCTACAGGTCGATGCTAAAATATGTACTTGGTCATGCGAAAATGAGTTACATGTCATGCTAAAATACTTACATCATGCTCTTTTTCATGTTCATGTTCTTCCTCATGACTGACAGCTTTTCCAGCATTCTCAGTATTTTTCTCAACACCCTGTAAGTTTGGAGTATGCTTTTGATATTAAGATCACAATAATCTGAGCAAGAGATTCATGGCAAAATCAATTACAGGTCATGGCAGAGTGTTACTTACATCATTTTTGTTCCCAGTCTATTGCACTTCACCTTCATTCTCAGCAGTAGCTTCCTCTCTACCCTCTTCATCACTTATAGTTTATCCAAAATGAATAGGAGAAACATAATTATCTTCATGTTGAGTGTCAAGAGGCACCAATGGCTCATTCTCTCTAGCAATCACTTCTTCCTCTTCATGCATCATCATTCTCTCATTCACTTTCATAACTTTAAGGACAGCGTCCCATCTCTCATTGTCATCACCTAGGCTCAGAGTAGGAAAATCATCTAACTTCCTTTTCAAATCATCTCTTTTCAATGCAGCTTTCTCCAACTCCATACAACAATCTTTTCTGGACAGGACCAGAAATCATCATCTAGTTCTGGTGTTATGTTTATATTTTGCTCAGATGATTATGCCTTTGTAACACCCCAAATTTTTAATATCTAAATTTAATTAGAAATATAAATATAATAGTTAGAATGGGCCCAAATACTATTCTATTTTGTTTATTTTGCATTTGGCCCAAAACACCTAAGTTTTAGCTTTTAATGTTGAGGCCCAATTTATGGGCTTTTTAGCCCATTCGCGTTTTAGTTTTTTTCGGAGACCTATAGTTATCGGAACGAGATGAATGAATACATTAGATGATAGTGCTCGTCGATACAAAATCATAGAACTTGATTTCACCTTAGATGGACTTCATTTGACCACGTTATGAATTAATTCTTGATTTAACTAGATTTAGGGTTTATTTTAGGGTGTGGTATAAATACCCCTTATTTCATTTTTTTAGTTCATTTGTTGGGGATCCAAAATAGCTCAGCCCCCTTTCTCCCTCTTCTCTCACCCTCTCGTCTCTCCCCCTCCTCCGCCGGAACCACCGTCGGAACGCCGGCCGCCGCCTCTCCATCGTCGGAAAATTTTCCGGCATAATTTTTAACATGCAATTATATTTTTGGACTCGCCTTCTTCTCCTCTTTCTTTTTCATTGATTATTTTTAAGAGATTTTGAAGTTTAGGATTCCGATTTTCAGATCTAAAAATGGGTTAAACCCTAGCCTATCAATACTTCATTTCCTTCTTCATTTTTGAACTTTATTTTCGATTTTAGTATGTATATATTGTGTGATGTCCGGGCTGTTTTGAATTATTCTTTAAAATATTTTCTTAATTTTATTTATAGTGTTCTTGGTGCTCTTGAATACTTTAATTAAAGGTTAAATGGTGGATTATTGAAATAAAAAGAAAAGGAAAAAAAAAGGAATGAAATTATGTATGTATGTTAATACCGTAGTGTGTGAGTGTGTAAATTGATATGTGTGTTTGTGGCGTGTCTTTTTGGGTGTGAGTTCTATAAATTTTTTTTAATAAGATATGATTAACTTATTTAATTAAATAGTTTAGCTTATAATTTAAAATTAAATATTTAACTCAATGGTTAATCTTTAGTTTTTATACTCAAAGATCTAGGGTTCAAATATATTTGGGAGCAGATTATTATTTTAATTAATGGATGCATTTTATGACTATATTTAAGTAAAATCATTGAACTAATTTCAAAAAGTGGTTTTAGTTTAATGGTTGGGGATTAATGTTTATATTAGAGAGGTTTAAAGTTCAAAACCCCTAACATGTATTTTTAGATCTATTTTATTGCAATTAATATCTTCTGTTTCAACTATAATTAATTAAAATAATGTGTTAGATTTTAAAAATAGCATCTAGTCTAACGGATATGTTTCGGATTTATTAACTAAAAGGTTAAGGGTTCAAATCCCATTAATGCAGTTTTAATTAATTTTAATCATTTTTATCTAAGATTAATTTAGACCTTATATAATTATTATCTTCTTGTAATTTTTGAAAATAGCATATAGTTTAATGGTTGGTGTTCAGGTTATTAGTTGAGAGGTCTATGGTTTGAATCTCATTGAATTATTATTTATACTTTTTAATCTTTTTTATCATAAGACTTTTCTGGACTATATAAATTATTAATGATGAATTATGATTTTCGAAAATGAGTTTTAGCCTAGTGGTTAGTGTTCTGATGGTGATTAAGGGGTCCAGGGTTCAAAACCTCTTGATGTAGTTTTAATTCTTGTTTTATTATGTATTTTTATTTCAAAGCATTTATGGAACCATTTAATTAAAACAGCTTGTTTAATATCATATAAAATCATTTAGTATAGTTATTAAGGTTTCATTATTTTATTATTAAGCCTTGAGTTCAAATCCTTTTGACTAAAATTTTAGTTATGTATTTATTTATTTAATTTATTTCTTTTACTATTTTGTTTAACTTTAGAATTTAAATTAAAATTAAGTATATTATAAGTGACACTTTACTTTATTGGGATATTCAGTTTCTAAATTGATTATGGATTGATATTCCGTTTTTTTATAACAACGTAGTTATCTTCAGTGGTACATATTTTATCTGTTCTGGCACACCTGATGGACACCTATACTTTCTTAAACCAATTGAAAACCCCACACAAAGACAACTTCTGAATACATCGATCATTAACCCAAACAAGAGAAAAGAACCTTCAGACTTGAATCAAGCCTATCTTTGGCATCTAAGGCTAGGTCACATCAACCTTAAGAGGATACAAAGGCTTGTAAATGATGGACCATTGTCTTCCTTGGTACTGGAATCGTTTCCTTTGTGTGAATCATGTTTGGAGGGTAATATGACCAAGCGTCCTTTCTAGTCAAAAGAAAATTGATCCGAAGGGGTACCTTTTAAACCATTCATTTAATCATATGATTTTAATCAACGTGATTAGAATATATTTTTTTCAATCAAGTACTCGGGTATAGTTTCTTAAACCTAGGATTACCTGTTTGATCTTCAAGCATCGTCTTTTCACGACCTTATTCTATAAACTTGCCTTTACATATAGTCGTATTTACTTTATAGAATAGGTTAATCATGACCTCAATAAGCTTCTAAGTCTTAGTCTTTATGTGTAAGATAAAACCCGGAACATCGAACTTTGGGGACTTATAGAAAAATCGTTAAAGCTTCAGCTTTAATAGCTACCAAGGTGGGCTACTATACTATCTTTGCAAATTGTATCTTTCGAGCTATTAAGCTCTACTTTGTTAAAATTGCATATGTGACCATCTGTGTTAAATCTTTACGTGCTACTGTATGTTGTCGGAGTCTCATAAACCAGCGTTGTGTCAATGTGAGTAGCTACAGTATGCATGCATTATTCGTCATGCCCTACTCCTTATCGGTGAGACTAAAATGAAACACTTATTGGTTGCACTCTTTGGTTATACTCATTGGGTATACTTTGGCCATACTCAACTTTACGCGTTGGTGATGTAGTACAGGTTGCGGACAGTGACTGATTATACTCTTAAGCGCTTCACGATAAAATATTTTGGTGAACTTAGGTTGCTTTCAACTTTAAAACCTCCTAAGCTTCACTACCTACATGGATACGGATAGCTTACTTTTAGAAAATGATTTGCATAACTTAAATTGTGAAAACTTGCCCACTGAGTGCAATAGGTTGAGCCCAAATCTTTTCAAACATTTTCAGGTCAGTAGACTGGCGCGTGGACGTGACGATGCTGGGAGATGGACTTTTGTTATTTACTTATTTCCCATTATCTCTCTTTGTTAATATTCTGTTGGGAATTAAGCTTCCGCACTTATGTTACTCTTTTGTTAAACGTTAAGAACCATGATCTTAGTGTTTTGGATAATTATATGTATTAAAAAGCATGTTTGGTTATTCTTAGTCTTTTGTTAAGGTTTTGTTAATCAGATTATTTCCCTTTCTTTCCCGCTTCTTAATTCCAACCCCCGTGGCGTCCATTTCCATGGTCTTTCGGGACCGGGGCGCTACAAAGTGGTGTAAGAGCAAGTTTGCAACTCTGCAGACCTGCTTGGTCAACTTAATTTCATTTTTCTTTAAATTCTCATGTGATATTATATAAGCCCTCAACTCGTCACTCACGCAACAACCTAAAAGGTACGCATGTTTTTATGCGGATTTTTGTTTTTAAAAGTTTACATTATTCCTTGAAAAGTTAAGTTTGTCTGAAAACGAAATATTGGGATTCGCCGTGTTGATGGGAATTCCTAGAAAGATTGATTTCTATGTTGATTGCATACTTTGATTAACTGTGTTGATTGCGTACTCTGTTGCTATTTTGATAGCAAACTGGTTTTGAAATATGTCTGTGAGCATATTGGTTTCTGTCTAAAAACTATGTTGATTACATAATTGTACGAACTTATTTATCTATGCCTTGTGCATACTTGTGATGTTGGGAATATGCAAAATGCATATTGTTAACTGTGATAGCCAAAAAGTGTTTGTTATATATATTCTTGAATGAGAACGAGAACTTGAAAGCTTGAAAACGTAAGATTATCTTAGCCTATAGTTGTTGAACTGAGATTGGACTTGTAGATACTAGACGATGATGGCCGCTACAAACAAGTTTCAATATCAGAATCATCACCTGAGCGAGATATCAAGGTAGACTGATCACCACCTTTTTATATCTACCTGTGGAGATGAGATTATAAAGTTTACTCAACAAGCGATAATGAGTTCATGGAAGACTTTGGCACTATTATTTAACATTGTTGCTGATGTATTTTGCATGCATCGTGTTCGAACTTTATCGTTGTAATCCACTGGGAAATGAGCAGATGGACAATGTTGAACGTATGATGGCCATAGATGATTATGCGATGTTGTTGGGTCAAGTTTGATAATTTGTTGTTAGATCAACTTAACACTTTTTGTGGATCTAGAATGTTGTTTTCCTTTGATAAGTCTATTTTGATGTCACATGCAAGAAGAGATCGGAATCTACCATTCTGGGGAGCTAACGAGATACAGGTGCTATGAGTGAAAAAAAGGGGCAAGTAATACTCGAATATTTTATAATGGTTAATTGTGAATTACCCCAACTTTATAGGAAACATGTGTTGTTTATACGAAGTTTTGAAGTGGTTTTTGATAATTCCAAACATAGAGAAAATGACTCCCAATGTTGACTCAATTCTACTCTTAAAATCATGTTGTCCTCTAAATCTTTCTCGATCACATATCTTGTTCCTCATGATAAGACATTCCCATCAGTCTATCTCATTCTTCATTTGGACGTTTATTGAATCTTGTGTGTCCTAATTATTGAAACGCCGTCATTTTGTCCTTAAAAATTCTACCGATTTATGTTTAACTGTGAAACAATTTCGTTTTTGATTGAGAATCACAAATATTTTCATAATCATGCGCTCACAGATTTTATTCAACACATAGTTCAATTGATCTTCCAATAAAATTTTATTCTCTCCCTGTTTCAACTCAATACCATATATTAAAATATATCACGAATTAATTGTCACCACTCAACCTTATCTTGGTCTGTGTCACCATGCATGTCAAGGATGAGGATATATTTTGGATTTATTAACTAAAAGGTTAAGGGTTCAAATCCCATTAATGCAGTTTTAATTAATTTTAATCATTTTTATCTAAGATTAATTTAGACCTTATATATTTATTATCTTCTTGTAATTTTTGAAAATAACATATAGTTTAATGGTTGGTGTTCAGGTTATTAGTTGAGAGGTCTATGGTTTGAATCTCATTGAAGTATTATTTATACTTTTTAATCTTTTTTTATCATAAGACCTTTCTGGACTATATAAATTATTAATGATGAATTATGATTTTCGAAAATGAGTTTTAGCCTAGTGGTTAGTGTTCTGATGGTGATTAAGGGGTCCAGGGTTCAAAACCTTTTGATGTAGTTTTAATTCTTGTTTTATCATATATTTTTAATTCAAAGCATTTATGGAACCATTGAATTAAAGTAGTTTGTTTAATGTCATATAAAATCATTTTGTATAGTGGTTAAGGTTTCATTATTTTATAATTAAGTCATGAGTTCAAATCTTTTTGACTAAAATTTTAGTTATGTATTTATTTATTTAATTTATTTCTTTTTCTATTATGTTTAAGTTTAGTATTTAAATTAAAATTAAGTATATTATAAGTGACACTTTACTTTATTGGGATATTATTATTGTTTAAACCATTCATTTAATCATATGATTTTAATCTAGGTGATTAGAATATATTTTTTTCGATCAAGTACTCGGGTATAGCTTCTTAAAGCTAGGATTACCCGTTTGATCTTCAAGCGTCGTCTTTTCATGACCTTATTCTATAGACTTACCTGTACACCATTGTACCTCTATAGTAGTATTTACTTTATAGAATAGGTTAATGACCTCAATAAGCTTCTAAGTCTTAGTCTTTATGTGTAGGACAAAACCCGGAACATCGGACTTAGAGGACTTCTAGAAGAATCGTTAAAGCTTCAGCTTTAATAGCTATCAAGGTGGGCTACTATCCTATCTTTGCAAATTGTATCTTTCGAGCTATTAAGCTCTACTTTGTTAAAATTGCATATGTGACTATCTGTGTTAAATCTTGTAATACCCCAAAATTGTATTATCTAAATTTAATTAGGAATATACATCTAATAGTTAGAATAAGTGAAATATCCAAAACTTTTATGTATTAAAAGAATGGTCTATGCTAATCTTAAGGGTAAATTAGGAAAGAAAATTGATCGTTGTAGATTCCTTTCTAAGTGGAGTGTGTTATTTAGTGGGTTAAAGATACCCGATACATTCTTGTATTTTTATTCGAACCCTAAATTCAATCTAAGTTCAATTAATTATAATTTATTAATTGAGTGCAGATAAATATAGCTTGAGTTTTATATGTTCGTTCAAAGGATAGAGTATATAAAATCATTTATATATAATGAATAAAAATAATGTACACATAAGTATATTTATATGGATTGGAATTGTAATTACTTTTCCTCCCATTACACGTGTTATATGGATAGAGTAATGGAGAGATGTGTCCCATTGTGGGGTGCATGGAAGTGATGACTAATTTTTGTAGTATAGTTCAAAGGAAAATTTTATCATTAAAAAAAATAGAAGAGATGTGAGTAAAAGTTAGGAAGCTTAGCATACGTGTCAATCATGCTCAAACTCATATTAATATATATACGTGGGATGAGAATAGATTAGATTAGTGTAATTAATTACAGAAAAAATTATTTATAAATTTATACATATTATATTTTACGAAATTTTGTTGAAAAAAGGAGACGAAACCAATTGATGAAGGTATGAAATGTTACCCTCAATCTTTTAATTAGTTAAATTAAATAAATAATATTATTCAAACTTCTATGGTTAGTTATCACGCCAAATTTAATGGAATATTGTAAATAGTATATTTAGGTTAATTCAAGCATGAAGAGTTATTCTTAGTTGTCGAAATTATTAATATTTAATAATTATAATTAGATTGTATTAGATATCATTAAAACGTATATTAAAAGATTGAGATTTGGTCCTATGAATTATATTGATACAGAGAAAGGTGGTTTATTTAACTGTGAGTATTTAATTTAACTTTAAGAGTTGAAAAATCATAGATTTATAATTTACTATTTACAACATTTATGGTTAAATATGAGTGTATATAAGTGGACAAAAAAAATCTTATATTCAACTTGTATGATCGGCAAATTAATTTCTGTTGGAAGTAGTACAATATTTAAAGGTGTGAGATTAAGTGTTATAATTTCTGAAGTATAGAAATAGGAAACTTTATATTCACCATGCATATAATACACGTTATTGTCATGATTTCCAAAATTATTAGATTAAGTAATGTTGTTATG
Organism: Perilla frutescens; assembly: GCA_026008535.1. NCBI lineage: Eukaryota > Viridiplantae > Streptophyta > Magnoliopsida > Lamiales > Lamiaceae > Perilla > Perilla frutescens. The sequence goes on along the minus strand of BRKX01000009.1, from coordinate 22,972,536 downwards.
TTATATTACATTTAGATAAAGAAATGGATTAATTAATTATGTACTACAAGTATTTATTGAATTAAAGTTCATGCCTATGAAACTATCATTATTTAAAATGAGTAAATAAATAATAGAGTTGAAAAGACAAATATGGAAAAAATAGCTTAGGGGTTGAGTTTTAATAGAGGTCCTTTCTCAAGAGTAAGCCAAAGCTGGTTATAATAGGCTCTAAAGAAGTAGCAGAACTTGTACTAGATCAACCTAGAATTTGAAAGCTTATCTGTTCTACAAATTTGTTATCCAGGTGGGTTATACTATATCTTTGCAAATTGTATCTTTCGAGTAATTAAGCTCTGCTTTGCTAAAATTGCATATGTGACTATCTGTGTTAAATATTTACGTGCTACTGTATGTTGTCGGAGTCTCATATACCAGCGCTGTGTCAATGTGAGTAGCTACAATATGCATGCATTATTTGTCCTGCCCTACTCCTTGGCGGTGAGACTAAAATGAAACACTTATTGGTTATACTCTTTGGGTATACTATGGCCATACTCAACGTTATGCGCTGGTGATGTAGTTTGGGTTGCGGGCAGTGACTGGTTATACTCTTAAGCGCTTCACGATAAAATATTTTGGTGAACTTATGTTGCTTTCAATTTTAAAACTTCCTAAGCTTCACTACCTGCATGAACACAGATAGATTACTTTAACAAAATGATTTGCATAACTTGAATTGTAAAAACTTGCCCACTGAGTGCACTAATACTCAACCCAAATATTTTCAAATATTTTTCAGGTCAGTAGGATGGCGCGTGGACGTGACGATGCTGAGAAATGGGCTTTTGTTGTTTACGTATTTTCCCATTGTCTCGTTTTGTTAAGTATTCTATTGATAATGAAGTTTCTGCGCTTGTAATATCATTTTGTTAAACACTAAGAGCTCTGGTCTTGGTATTATGAATATCTATATATTATTATACAACATGTTTTAATATTCCGAGTCTTCTGTTGAGATTTTGTTAATTAGGTTACCCCCTTTCTTTCCCGCTTCTTAATTCCAACCCCCGTGGTGTCCATTTCCACGGTCTTTCGGGACCGGGGCGCTACAGATTGGTATCAGAGCAGGTTTGCAACTCTGTAGACCTGTTGGGTCATCTTTCATTTGTGAGTCATAAATTCTTGTGTGATATTATATAAGCCCTCAACTCGTCACTAACGCAACAGCCAAAAGGTACGCATGTTTTTATGCGGATTTTAGTTTTTACAAGTTTATATTATTTGTTGAAATTTTAAGATTGTCCGAAAATGAAAGATTAGGATTTTTATGCTGATCGCATACTCTGATTAACTACGCTGATTGCGTACTCTGTTGCTATGTTGATAGCATACTGGTTTTGAATTATGCCTATGAGCATACCGGTTTCTGTCTAAGAACTATGTTGATTACATATATGTATGAATTTGCTTATCTATGCCTTGTGCATACTATTGAACTGTGATAGATGAAAAGTGTTTGTTATATATACTCTAGAATGAGAATGAGAACTTGAAAGCTTGATAACGTAAGATTATTAGCCTAGTTGTTGAACTTAGGCCGACCTTGTAAACACTTATGTTAAGAACATAGTTTGACTGAGGAAACCTTTCATTTTGATGACTAAACGTACGATGGCCATAGACGATTGTGCGATGCAATCGGGTCAAATTTGGCAATTTGTTATTACATCAACTTAGCACCTTTTGTAGATGTGGAATGTTGTCTTCTCTTGATATGCTTATCCCAATGTCATGTGCAAGAAGAGATCTGAATCTACCATCCTGGGAAGCTAAGGAGATAGCATGTGCTATGAATGGAAGAAAAGCAAGAAATACTCGAATATTTTTATAGTGGAACAAGAGATTTTTGTCGACTGATATATCATACAAATCAAGATAGAGATAGAGTAAAACAAGCTATCTTATCTATACTTACGAGGTATGGTGCATCTATGTGGAATACTTATCTCAGTCACGACGGATCGAGAAACCTGATTAACATCGACATTCAGTCACAACGCTATAGATACAAATTGAACTTCACAGGCAAACAAATGGCTAAATTGAATGAACGATAGAAAATAAGGGATACAGGCTTCAAGGAGTATTTTTAGATGAGAACACAAGTTGGAAAAATGTTCTACAATTATCTATCGATAATGAGAAAAGCATAGTGGAAACAAGGTGTGATGATGTCTTGATGTTATGGGTTGACATAAGACTTTCACGATATAGGAAGACGTAGTCTTTAAGTATACATAAGCTAGTAAACAGAGATTTCAAGAGTGTAAGAAGAAGTTGGCAATGACTCCCGATATAGACTCAATTCTACTCTTAAAATCATGTCGTCTTCTAAATCTCTCTCGGTCATCTATCTTGTTTCTCGTGACTAAACATCTCTATGAATCTTCTTTATTCATCATTTGGACATTTATTGAATCTTGTATGTCCTAATATTGATAGATTGTCTTTTCATCCTTAATTCTACTATTTTATTTTAAACTCTGAAGTTCATTTCATCTTTCAGTAGGAGTCTCAAATCTTTTCATTATCATGTGGTCACTGATTTTATTAAAAACGGAGTTCGTTTGACCTTCAAATGGAATATTATTCATTCTCTATTTCAACCATATACCATATATTAAAATACATCACAAATTGATTGCCACCGCTCAACCTTATCTTGCTCCATGTGTCACCACACATGTCAAGGGTGGGGCAGCTGAACATCCTGAACCATGAAAATAATGAGCAAGCATAATGAAGCATCACTCATTTATCTTCTCTCTCTATCATCTCTGCCCTCTCCCCCTAAGAAACCATCTTTCTTTCAATCTTTTAGGAATGAAATCCGTTGAGAAAATTGTGAAACTTTATACATACATTTCTTTGTCATAATGGAACAAAATTTATTTTGATGTTGTTTTCAACTGGTGCCCGAAAAGTTGAAAAAATGGGCTTAGAACCTCTGTGATGTTGCCGGTCACCGAGTTGTGTTGCAGTCCCATTACGACATCTTTTTCCATTAATTCAGCCATTTCTTCTCCCGATTTATGTCATTGTACACATAGAACTTCAAGATTTTCATAACAAGTCTCGAATCATCAATTTGAGATCATTTGGTCTATCAAAGACACATCACGAATTGACTCATCCAAATCTACCACAAAAATCCTTGTGTTGCGAGTGCAACTTCAGAGGTTGTTTTTCGTCGTTTTCTCCAATGTATGAACTTGACTTTTGGTCTATAACAACTCCTACTTGTAGTCTTCCAATCTCTTGTGTCCGATCTAAGATCATATATCATTTGATTTTATGTATCCAAGCTGTAATTTTTCTTGAAAATCACACTCTTTTCCGGCAGATTCCAACTATGTTAAAGATACTACATTCTTTGCTCATTTCTAGTCATTGTAGCCATTTTATTATTGACCCATTTGTTCATTAAATCCCATATCTTCCATACTATAAAAAACTGTACTTTTGATTGAAAATCTGTTGAGTATCGAGCTTCATCAAGACCCACACTTTTTGTTGATTAATCTGTTCGGGTGAACAGTTATAGTTGCCTTTTCGGCCGATTTCAGGCCAAGGTGATTGGAATTTGTCTCTGACTCCTTCTGACCGATTTTAGGTCCTTTTGTAACGGACATGTGGCCGCTGACCGTGTCTCAATCAGATTTAATTAGAATTTTCTATGATTTTTCGAAGTTACTGTCATGTTTTAAGTTGTTCCATTCAATTTGTCAGAACTGTTTCAAGTTAATTAAAAAGTATATTAAGAACCTACTATCGAGTCACGTAGGGTTTTAAACACGAGTATTGTGCATTACTAGTCAAAGTAAAATGAATTAAGCTCCCATTAAAGTAAATATTAGATTAATTCTGAAAGTGGTTATATCGATCCTGAATCAAGGATTGATCCTTGTAGGACTTGAAAACATATTTATGGTAGAATAATATGGAAAGAGAGATAGTAGCGTTTGTATAGAGTTGTGTAGCATGTCATCAAGTGAAAGTCGTATATCGACAACCTTCAGGATTATTGCAGCCGTTGGAAATTTCAAAGTGGAAATGGAAGCATATAACGATGGATTTTATGATAGGCATACCGCGATCAATGAAAGGAAACTCAACAGTTTGGGTCATTATAGATCGATTGACCAAATCATCACACTATGTGCCAATCAAAACAACAACAAAAAAAAGTTAAGCAAATTAGCACATATTTATGTAAAAGAAATTGTTCATTTGCATGGAATTCCAATTTCTATCACGTCGGATCGTGATACTCGTTTGATATCAAGGTTCTAGAGAAGTTTCCAGAAAGAAAATAGAACGAATCTAAGCTTCAGTACCACTCTCCATTTCCAAACAGATGGCCAGTCAGAGAGAACAATACAAATTTTGGAAGATATGCTCCGTGGAGTTGTGTTAGACGGAAATACCAGCTGGGAAGACGTTTTACCCTTGCTGGAGTTTGCTTATAACAACAGCTACCAATCAACTATAAAAATGGCACCATATGAAGCCTTGTATGGTGTGCAAATGCAGATCACCCCTATATTAAGATGAAGTTGGAGAAAGAAAAATTTTAGGTCCAAAGATCGTGCGGACCATTGTCAACATGATCGACTAAATTCGAGTAAGAATGAAAGAAGCACAAGACAGATAGAAGGGCTTATGCAGATAAGCATAGAACAGACCTATAGTTCCAAGTTGATGAAAAGGTATTCTTAAATGTATCTCCAACACGGGGTGTTGTGAAATTTGGCCATAGAGAAAAATTCAAACAAAGATATATTAGACCGTTTAAAATTCTCAAAAGAATTTGTGATGTTTCATATCGGTTAGCCCTACCGCCGAACCTATTACAAGTTCATGATGTGTATCACATGTCAATGCTCAAGAAATACGTATTTAACCCAAAACACGTTATCAAAGAAAGTGAGTTAGTTCTACGTTCTGACATGACGTACGAAGAAAAACCCCGTGAGATTCTTGATAGAAAAGTTCAAGTTCTAAGAAACAAGCAAATATTGGTGATTGTGCAATGGAATCATCTTGATCGTACTTAAGTAACGTGGGAACTAAAAAGCAAAATGAAACAACAATATCCTAAGTTATTCGAAGGTACGTGAATTTCGGGACGAAATTCTTTTAAGGGAGGAGGAGTGTAATACCCCAAAATTGTATTATCTAAATTTAATTAGGAATATATATCTAATAGTTAGAATAAGTGAAATATCCAAAAATTTTATGTATTAAAAGAATGGTCTATGCTAATCTTAAGGGTAAGTTAGGAAAGAAAATTGATCGTTGTAGATTCCTTTCTAAGTGGAGTGTGTTATTTAGTGGGTTAAAGATACCCGATACATTCTTGTATTTTTATTCGAACCCTAAATTCAATCTAAGTTCAATTAATTATAATTTATTAATTGAGTACAGAGAAATATAGCTTGAGTTTTATATGTTCGTTCAAAGGATAGAGTATATAAAATCATTTATATATAATGAATAAAAATAATGTACACATAAGTATATTTATATGGATTGGAATTGTAATTACTTTTCCTCCCATTACACGTGTTATATGGATAGAGTAATGGAGATATGTGTCCCATTGTGGGGTGCATGGAAGTGATGACTAATTTTTGTAGTATAGTTCAAAGGAAATTTTTATCATTAAAAAAAAATAGAAGAGATGTGAGTAAAAGTTAGGAAGCTTAGCATACGTGTCAATCATGCTCAAACTCATATTAATATATATACGTGGGATGAGAATAGATTAGATTAGTGTAATTAATTGCAAGAAAAATTATTTATAAATTTATACATATTATATTTTACGAAATTTTGTTGAAAAAAGGAGACGAAACCAATTGATGAAGGTATGAAACGTTACCCTCAATCTTTTAATTAGTTAAATTAAATAAATAATATTATTCAAACTTCTATGGTTAGTTATCACGCCAAATTTAATGGAATATTGTAAATAGTATATTTAGGTTAATTCAAGCATGAAGAGTTATTCTTAGTTGTCGAAATTATTAATATTTAATAATTATAATTAGATCGTATTAGATATCATTAAAACGCATATTAAAAGATTGAGATTTGGTCCTATGAATTATATTGATACAAAGAAAACTGGTTTATTTAACTGTGAGTATATAATTCAACTTTAAGAGTTGTAAAATCATAGATTTATAATTTACTATTTACAACATTTATGGTTAATTATGAGTGTATATAAGTGGACAAAAAAAATCTTATATTCAACTTGTATGATCGACAAATTAATTTCTGTTGGATGTAGTACAATATTTAAAGGTGTGAGATTAAGTGTTATAATTTCTGAAGTATGGAAATAGGAAACTTTATATTCACCATGCATATAATACACGTTGTTGTCATGATTTCCAAAATTATTAGATTAAGTAATATTGTTATGTTATATTACATTTAGATAAAGAAATGGATTAATTAATTATGTACTACAAGTATTTATTGAATTAAAGTTCATGCCTATGAAACAATCATTATTTAAAATGAGTAAACAAATAATAGAGTTGAAAAGATAAATATTGAAAAAATAGCTTAGGGGTTGAGTTTTAATAGAGGTCCTTTCTCAAGACTAAGCCAAAGCTAGTTATAATAGGCTTTGAAGAAGTAGCAGAACTTGTACTAGATCAACCTAGAATTTGAAAGCTTATCTGTTCTACAGATTTGTTATCCAGGTGGGTTATACTATATCTTTACAAATTGTATCTTTCGAGTTATTAAGCTCTGCTTTGCTAAAATTGCATATGTGACTATCTGTGTTAAATATTTACATGCTACTGTATGTTGTCAGAGTCTCATATACCAGCGTTGTGTCAATTTGAGTAGCTACAGTATGCATGCATTATTTGTCCTGCCCTACTCCTTGGCGGTGAGACTAAAATGAAACACTTATTGGTTATACTCTTTGGGTATACTATGGCCATACTCAACGTTATGCGCTGGTGATGTAGTTTGGGTTGCGGGCAGTGACTGGTTATCTTAAGCGCTTCACGATAAAATATTTTGGTGAACTTATGTTGCTTTCAATTTTAAAACCTCCTAAGCTTCACTACATGTATGAACACAGATAGATTACTTTAACAAAATGATTTACATAACTTGAATTTTAAAAACTTGCCCACTGAGTGCACTAATGCTCAGCCCAAATATTTTCAAATATTTTTCAGGTCAGTAGGCTGGTGCGTGGAGGTGACGATGCTGAGAAATGGGCTTTTGTTGTTTACGTATTTTCCCATTGTCTCTTTTTGTTAAGTATTCTATTGATAATGAAGTTTCCGCGCTTGTAATATCCTTTTGTTAAACACTAAGAGCTCTGGTCTTGGTATTATGAATATCTATATATTTTTATACAGCATGTTTGATTATTCCGAGTCTTCTGTTGAGATTTTGTTAATCAGGTTACCCCCTTTCTTTCCCGCTTCTTAATTCCAACCCCCGTGGCGTCCATTTCCACGGTCTTTCAAGACCGGGGCGCTACAGATTGGTATCAGAGCAGGTTTGCAACTCTGTAGACCTACTGGGTCATCTTTCATTTGTGAGTCATAAATTCTTGTATGATATTATATAAGCCCTCAACTCGTCACTAACGCAACAGCCAAAAGGTACGCATGTTTTTATGCGGATTTTAGTTTTTACAAGTTTATATTATTTGTTGAAATTTTAAGATTGTCCGAAAATGAAAGATTAGGATTTTTATGCTGATCGCATACTCTGATTAACTACGCTGATTGCGTACTCTGTTGCTATGTTGATAGCATACTGGTTTTGAATTATGCCTATGAGCATACCGGTTTCTGTCTAAGAACTATGTTGATTACATATATGTATGAATTTGCTTATCTATGGCTTGTGCATACTATTGAACTGTGATAGATGAAAAGTGTTTGTTATATATACTCTAGAATGAGAATGAGAACTTGAAAGCTTGATAACGTAAGATTATTAGCCTGGTTGTTGAACTTAGGCCGAATCTTTTCAAACATTTTCAGGTCAGTAGGCTGGCGCGTGGACGTGACAATGCTGAGAGATGGGCTTTTGTTATTTACTTATTTCCCATTATCTCTTTTTGTTTATATTCTGTTGGGAATTAAAGCTTCCGCACTTATGCTACTCTTTTGTTAAACGTTAAGAACCATGATCTTGGTGTTTTGGATAATTATATGTATTAAAAAGCATGTTTGGTTATTTTGAGTCTTCTGTTGAGGTTTTGTTAATCAGATTATTCCCCTTTCTTTCCCGCTCCTTAATTCCAACCCCCGTAGCGTCCATTTCCACGGTCTTTCGGGACCGGGGCGCTACAGCCTTTGTCACCAGAAGTGCTGCTTCCACCATTCTCTTGAAATTTTTGTTTCTCGCCATCTCATCTAGAGCTTCATTGAGCATAGAAATTATTTTTTCGACAGCTGTAACTGCTATCTTTGTGTTCTCCATTATCCCTTTCCGAATCTACTTAATAGGTTTTTAGGAGCAGCTCGGGCTGGGATAAGCATAGGAAGGCACATCCTCTTTATCTCTTGCCTCAGCTCCATCATCCAGATCTTTGTGTTCTTTCGTCTCATCCTCCTCACCATGATATGGGTCCTGGCACGCCGTCCTTTAGCATGCAGAATCACACCTGTGGGCAAAACCCGACAGATGATTTAATTTGCCCTCAGAGGCTAGTATAGTGCCCGAAGGTAGATATTGTCCCACGGGGAGTATTTAACATTTCTATCTTTTCAATAACCTTTTGGGATTTGTATGGATTACTGTCACTAATCTGTCCCTGCACACTTCAAACTAAATAAACAATTAAATGAGCAAAGTGAAAATAAATATAAAATAAATGTTCAAGTCAAATATAAATTCAATTTTGGTAGATGTACGCATTGCCGGGCACAAACACATAGATACCTCGATAAGACCGTTTGGTTATAGGAAGCAGGTAACTCTTTGAGGATTTGTATGGAATACTGTCACTAATCCATCCCCCCACTCACTTCAATTACGCCCGCCAATTCCTTCTTACTGTGTATGCTAAGAGTGATACGGTCAGCGACTCTTAGTGTCTAACTATCTAGGACCCAAAGAAGAGTTAGTCATGCAGAGGGTTTGCAAGGATAGCAACATTCAATTAGAGAAACCCAACGCTAGTATATGGGACCCCTCTGGCGTTGTGCCCATATCCACCTATACTCCAATCTCCGGGCTTCGTCACCCGCTTTATCACTTAGTGGTTCATCAGGGATTCGGTCACTCTTACTTCCACCCTGACACACATCAACAATGGTTTTAACTACGAGTGGCCAGCCAAATAGCCTCCTCATTACAGTGTCATCGTTCTTTCCAGATTGAAGTTGGGAATCCACTCAAGATAAATTAAGCCCGATTAGCCTCATGCTTACGCATTACCTTTTATCCTTTAACACATTCAACTTGAACACTGGATAGATAACATATTAATAAATAAAGTAAAAACAACACATGATTAAAGGAAAACAACTATATTAAAATCTGGAACCAACTCCAGATTTGGGCAAAATAGGTACATGCATCAGTCGAGGGCAAATCGCCCTCGACTGTGCAGAATTTCCAGAACACTTAAATACAGAAAATAAACTGAATCTTGCTATTCAAAAGGGTGTGTTTCTGGTTTTTTCTTTATTGTTCCACGAAAATGAAAGCTAACTAGTATTTATAGCTGTTTGAAAATCCATAATTTGGCCCAGCCCAGCGCATGTAGAGGCATGAAGTTAGTTGGAGAAGACCACTTAAACCATGTTCCCTAAATTTTAGGGATGAGCTGCTCCATCTCTTCTCTCTCCTTTATCTCTTTTTTTCTCTTTCCTCCACTTCTTCTCTGTCCTCTAGCTGACTTCCCCAAGCTACGGAACTACTATGCACATGGGCCCACATCAGTTGAAAAGGATTAGCTGCTGAACTTCCGCACAAAATCCGCAATAGACTGTTAAAGCTTCAGCGGTTGATCCTCTTTATGCCCTTAATCAAGTTGGCAAAACGTGCTCCTCTCTCCCATGTTACACTTTGTCCCAAACTAGACTCTAGACACACCTAAAAGAACTAAAAATACGAGTAAAACGACAAACTAAAAATATGTAAATTGAGTCTGTATCATACCCACACACTTGGACCATACTTGTCTTCAAGTATGACTATAATTCAGAATTCAAAAAGATAAAATACAGACTCAATTAACAGGAAAAGACATAACCAGCATGCAGGTAGCGGTCTGATAATGGGCATAACGAGGTCTATACGTGATAACAGTGTTTGGAATTAAAAAAGCACATGGTCATAATAGATAAATGACAAGTAGGGTTTACTCTGTTCACTTTCTCTCTGTGTATGTGTAGGGATGTGTTTACACTCAGAATTCTAATAACCATAATAGACCATAGAGTTTGCATAAGACCTATGTTAAACAACCAACATAGATCAACAAGCATGCTCATCAAAAGGTGTTGCTCAGGTTGTAATGGGGCATGCGGTGCAAAGGTAGAAAGAATTTAGACGTAACTTCATATAAGAAAATATGGGCATATTCAGGACTGGCACCTGTTGTGCTCCTATTCAAGCAGAAAAATATGCATAACATATATTATCAATAATAGGCAGAGCATATATTTTCTTGATTTTTCTAGCAGACAAGATATCAAATTTTTTTTTTTCTTTCCTTCGTTCTGCTGATCTTTCGTTTTCTTTCTTTTCTTATATGGGCGAGGTAACAAATTTGCCATTTTTTTCAGCTCATGCTCTTATTATGGCTTTAATCATGTTGTCATTTTCAGAGCTATGCACATATTCTAGACCCATATTCAGATTACTCTTTAAAGAGATATTTTAAACACAATGGCTAGAAAAAAATTTAAACAGGCTCAATCATGGCAATAAATGGAAGAATTTTTATACAGTCGCGGCCAAGAGAGAAAGAAAAATACCTTAATCATCTAAGTATGCTTGAAATTAATGGCCAGTTTCACAAAGGGCAAAGGCAAACACAGGTCTAATTATGATTATAGAATCTTAGTCTCACAGAAGAAAAAATAGCATATGAAATGTAGTCTCAAAACTCGCATGGTTTTCTTATCCTTATCTGTCATTCTCATATGCAGGTTTAACTCTAAAAATTAATTAATCACATCAGACCCTATTATGTCCGTAAACAGTACCAACTAGCATGCTTATGATACAACAACAGACGAGGGCAATTTACCCATTCACTTGCTTGACAATGTGCCTTTGAGGGCACAATCAGTGTGTGAATAATATTTGCCCGCAACCAAAGAAAAAGAAAAGAAACAAAATAGACCAACACAAATTACAGACAATGCATGACTCAAACAACCAAAAATCCTAAACCACTACAAGAAAGGACAAAGTATTCAGGGGGGGAACGGGTACTCTAACCCGTAATTGTCTAGCAACTGCCTTAGAGATTTCTCCATTCGGTCAATCTTCTTGCTTAGCTCCTGTATGCCCTCAGCCGAGGTGATGTCTTCTTTAGGGGCTTTTTCGATTCTGTCAAACCTGTCAAAAGTAAAGGTGCTCGGATTTAACTCCGACAAGAGATTAGCTCCAACCACCGTTTCTCCCAGACACTTAGCTTTTTGTGAATTCTGATTTTTCTCTATGTGCCCAAATCCAGGAGATTTCCTTAATGTGCCCTTGTAGTTAATCAACAACAATAAATACTTAAAATGAAATTGTAATAAAAACAGTAAAATACCGAGTTGCCTCCCGATCAGCGCTATTGTTTTAAGTCGTTAGCTCGACTCCTCTAGCTTCTCAACAGTACATGGGCTCAGCAAGATCAATCATGTCGACAACCTTCACCTCTATGTGCTCATAATAAGCTTTCAGTCTCTGTTATGAGGTTTCTGGTAGTGAATCAAAGCTTGTGCCCGCCTTCACCGTGCAGTCTTCTCTATGATCATAGACTGGATTCCCTGCACGGTTAGTGTGTACCATAAAGAAAGCTAAAATGAGAAAGAAAAAGATAGAAAAGTGCGCTTTAACTCCCTGGCAACGACGCCAAATTCTGGCACGCCGTCGTTTAGCATGCAAAATCACACCTGTGGACAAAACCCAACAGATGATTTAATTTGCCCTCAGTAGCTAATATAGCGCCCGAAGGTAGATATCGTCCCTTGGGGAGTGATTAACATTTCTACATTTTAAGTAACCTTTCGAGATTTGTATGGATTACTGTCAGTAATCCGTCCCTGCACACTTCAAACTAAATAAACAATTAAATGAGCAAAGCGAAAATAAATATAAAATAAATGTTCAAGTCAAATATAAATTCAGTTTTGATAGATGCACGCAATCCCGGGCATAAACACATAGATACCTCGATAAGACCGTTTGGTTATAGGAAGCAGGTAACTCTTTGAGGATTTGTATGGATTACTGTCACTAATCTATCCCCCCCACTCACTTCAATTACGCCCCTAATTCCTTCTTACTATATATGCTAAGAGTGATACGGTCAGCGACTCTTAGTCTCTAACTATCCAGGACCCAAAGAAGAGTTAGTCATGCAGAGGGTTTGCAAGGATAGCAGCATTCAATCGGAGGAACCCAATGATAGTATATGGGACATCTTTGGCGTTGTGCCCATATCCACATTTACTCTAATCTCCGGGCTTCATCACCCGCTTTATCACTTAGTGGCTCATCGGGGATTCGGTCACCCTTACTTCCACCCTGACATACATCAACAATGGTTTTAACTATGAGTGGCCAGCCACATAGCCTCCCCATTGCAGTGTCATCGTTTCTTTCCATATTGAAGTTGGGAATCAACTCGAGATAAATTAAGCCCGATTAGCCTCATGCTTACGCATCAACTTTTATCCTTCAACACATTCCACTTGAACACTGGATAGATAGAATACTAATAAATAAAGCAAAAACAACACATGATAAAAGGAAAACAACTATAATAAAATTTGGAACCAACTCCAGATTTGGGCAAAACAGGTACATGCATCAGTCGAGGGAAAATTGCCGTCGACTGTGCAGAATTTCCAGAACACTTAAATACAGAAAATAAACATAATCTTGCTATTCAAAAAGGTGTGTTTCTGGTTTTTTCTTTATTGTTCCACAAAAATGAAAGCTAACTAGTATTTATAGCTGTTTGAAAAGCCACAATTCGGCCCAGCCTAGCCCATGTAGAGGCATGAAGTTAGTTGGAGAAGACCACTTCAACCATGTTCCCTAAATTTTAGGGATGAGTTTCTCCATCTCTTCTCTCTCCTTTATCTCTTCTTTTCTCTTTCCTCCACTTCTTCTCTGTCCTCTAGATGAAAAGGATTAGCTGTTGAACTTCCGCGTAAAATCCGCAACAGACTGTCAAAGTTTCAGCGGTTGATCCTCTTTATGCCCTTAGTCAAGTTGGCACTTCATTATGCCCATAATGGATCAAAACGTACTCCTCTCTCCCATGTTACACTTTGTCCCAAACTAAACTCTAGACACAACTAAAAGAACTAAAAATACGAGTAAAAAGACAAAGTAAAAAGATGCAAAATTGAGTCTGTATCAGGTCCAGACACTGCCCTAAACCAAATCCACCTGTACTCACTTCAAGTTCTTATCTCTCAAATAACTGAGTGGTTGCCCATTGTTCTATGACTGGTACAGATCTGGGTATATACCTGCTGAACTGGACTACCCTATCGACATACAAAAGTTGTTGCATTGTTCAATTATTGTAGTCATTAGTACTGATAATCAGGAAAAAAGAGTCTAAAATTTATACAAATATTTGCTAAAATGAAATATGGATATGGAGTCTTACAGACAAGATGCGGCCCATGAAGTCTTTCGCTTTGTTTCTGTGCTAGGCAGTTGCATGCTCAATTAAGGCTCTAATCGTGAAATCACACAAGTTCAACTGTGAAACATTGTCAATATCATCAAATAGATACATCATCTTTGGAGCTAAATAACTGTTGCCTCCATTTTCTATCAGACAACTACTAAGCAAGACCATAAATTGTATTTTGAACCATCTTCCTCCTTCAACGTCCTCAAGCATGTTTGTAATGATATCAGATGCTAGGATTTTGTATTTTTGTTTCTACAACCTTTATCTCCATATTTCTATCAACTGACAAGGATGATTCATTTTCCTCCTCTCCATAAGTGTTCGACCTTTTGGAAAGCCAAACATTAGTGCAACATCATACTCAGTAATTGGAACACTACCTCCATTTTCTGGAAGTTGAATCTGGCAGCGCCTTGGATTAAAATTATCTAGAACACAGTAGCTCAACTTTTGAGGCATTTCCAACACTCTCAAGTGTAGGATATCTCCAAATCCCATACTAATGACAGCTTGCCTCTGCTTATAGTTGAGATCTTTAATTGCTCTTGATAGAGGTGCTGGGATTGCTCTTCCCTTCAGCGTTGGCCAATCATTTGGCTTCTTCATCTTCACCTCCATCACAACCTCAACTTTAGATGATGAAGACTGAGCACTTTCCTTCTCAGAATCTAGGTGTTCTCCAAGAATGCGAGCGAGAAATTCAAATTTAATTTGTTTTTGCCTCTCTTTATCATTTCTCGCTTTCGTTCTTCACTCAAATTATGTTCCTTCACTTTCTCCAGATGAATCTTTTTCTGGATTTTTACGCTTTAAATTATCTGCATACGTTTACATAATAGCTTCTCAATCAACATAGTCAATATAAAAGATTCACAGACAGATGCTAAAACTGGAGTTTAGTCATGCTAAAACAACATTACATGCTATGCTAAATCAATGATTTTAAATATATCTCTAAAGTGGATTTTACACGATGTTAAAACTAGGTTTTAGAACATGCTAAAACAACATTATACACTTTGCTAAAACAATGATTTTAAATATATCTCTAAACTGGATTTTACACGATGTTAAAACTAGGTTTTAGAACATGCTAAAATTGTAGATTTGCTATGCAATGTTAAACATGGGACCATCATTATTCTGGCATATTATGAAAATAAATAATATAAAAGTTTTTTTTTCAACTTTATTGTCTTACGAGCATCATGCTAAAAATTTGGCACACATATAGTATTATATTACGAGCATCATGCTAAAGTTATCAACAAATTTTATGCTCGTTTCCATACTGAAAAAAAAACTTAACAAATATAAAATATGTTTGAACCCTAACTTCATTTCTGACAACACAGTAAGTACATATATGTTCAGACCGTATGTATGTTCTTTTAATAGAAACGAAAGTGTACCTTTTTTGTTGGTAGAGGCTGCAACTTTCTTCTTGTCCGCCATTGTTGTGATTAGAGGTTGCGGTTTTTTTTTTGTTTTAGATTTTTCATTTCTGTGTTTGCTATCGTGAATGGAGTTTCTGTGGAAAGGAGGAGTTCGAAAGAATTATGCATATTGCAATTGAAGGTTTCTGATCAGACACAACTTTTAATTTGAATTGAATATCTCTAACTGTTTATTATATTTAATTAAAATTATATTTTTGTCCTTAAGTATTTTATGCGGGATAGAATATCATTTATTTCTGAAATATTATCTATTATTTCATTGCATGATTCATAAGTATTTTAACATACTAATTATTTTTTATTTCTTCAGATTAATTTCTCCATCACGTACTAATATTTTTAGGAATTTTTATTTTTAATCTTAGCATAATCTTAACCTTCTATACTAGTGTTTATTACATTATTATTATAGTTCAGGGTTTATTATAGGTTAACTAGCATTTCTAACATGCTAAACTTGAAGGACTATGATGCTAAAATTAGTTGAGACTGCTTAACATGACATTCTCATTCATGATTTCTTATATCCCAATCGGTTTTTAGTCATGCTAAAATGGAACGACTATCATGCTAAAATTAAAGGACTATGCTGCTAAAATTAGTTGAGACTGCTCAAGA
Organism: Perilla frutescens; assembly: GCA_026008535.1. Lineage (NCBI taxonomy): Eukaryota > Viridiplantae > Streptophyta > Magnoliopsida > Lamiales > Lamiaceae > Perilla > Perilla frutescens. Next base: position 22,956,537 of record BRKX01000009.1, on the reverse strand, counting down.
TGATATTTTGTTTCATGATTCCTTATATGCCAATCATTTTATACAGATGCTAAAATTAAAGGAGTATCATGCTAAAATTAATTGAGACTGCTCAACTTTTACAATATAGTATAAGATAGCATGCTAGAATCAAACACCAAAATCCAAACAAAGATTGTGCTGCTAAAACATATTCATACAAAAACACATAATACACTTCAGAATAATATTATTACAAACTAATTTTTCTTGTTCAGAATAATGGAGTCAATGTCAACTGAAGGATTGTAGTGGATTTTTACCTCAGCTTTGATTCATTCATTTTCAATGTTACTGTCTGCACCAAGTATTGTGTCACAGTACTTGGCTCTCATGTATTTCAATTGCTTCAAATTATTTGCCGTCAGGCCACACTTCCAATTCTGCCACTCATTCCCATTGTACGTCTCTATATGTCTCATCACATATACCCCACAGTCAGATTTGTTTATATCATCCCTCCATGGCATCTTCAGTCTTTCAGCACGCATCATCTTCTTTGACATTTTTGTTGCTCTTCTCTTCTGGCCGTTGTTGTAGAGGAAATCAATTACAAATTCAACCTGTATTCTATTTCTTCATATTAGTTTTATGTGGTTTGTATTGTACACATGTTGTAATTATGTACTTACCAAAGTTTGTGGGATGTCACCATATTTCACTTCATTCTCATCAGCATCCATAGCTGAAGAATTCTCAATCATTTCTGCTTTTTGTTTGTCAACATCAATGGATATCATGAAGAAATGCTGTGAGTAGTATATTGGGAATAGGTACTGCAAAAGAACATGCTATAATGTATTAGATAAGATGATAAAATGTATTACATAAGATGCTAAAATGAATTACATAAGATGCTAAAATGAATTAGAAAAGATGCTAAAATGTCAGATGGTATGGTCAACTTGGAATTTCTTCATGCTAGAATAAATATAATTTTACCAGATCTATATCATCTATGTTCATGTGTTTGAAGCTCTTTATCTCCATAAGAAGTAGTTCTGTGAACTGTATCATTCTTCTCTTTACATCAAAGTGTTTTGGTGGGTGTGAAATGGAGAAGCACTATTCGTATAAAGTTTAAAAAGTTATAGTTTATATTTATAATGAAATAATATGAATGCAGATATGTATTTTCACTTATAGTAGGAACTGTTGTGGCAAAGAATTTTCTACAAGATGATGGACCACTTACTCCTTCATTGTGGTTTAATATTGTACTCCAGACATCAATGACTGTAACATCCCAGAATTTCAGAATATATTAAGGAGTTTTCTAAATTTATTTAGAAGACTAAAGAAAATAATTAAAGCTAAAATAATGTAAAACAGATGTAAGTCGCGACTTTTTTTGTGTATTTTATGTGAAAATTGATTATAAGATTTTGCATTTACTACCGGAAGATACTCAATATTGGTCTTTTCAAAATTTTATTCTGACCTCTACAGGACTCCCGTAATTGAAAATCGTAAAGGGAAAACCTGTGAAAAGTAGTTTATGAGAGCGTTCGTGATCCGAAAAATTTACAAAATCCTCCTCATTGATCTGAGACTTGTTCTATCAAGCCTATCTTATAGGAAATGACCTAATGAATCCGTTCGCGTTCACGGATTGCCAATCTGAAGTCAATCGAGCGCTCGGGAGCAAAATCTCTGTCAATCGAAATGAATAGTAAAAATAATTTTTAAAAGGGAATCTTTTCTCATTTCTCTTCAGACGACTTCTTCATCATCCCGAGACGGGTTGGTTCAATAGTACTCGAGCCAACGAGTCTTCTGGTATTTTCAGATTTTATGTCGGAGGTCATTTGGACCTCGCCATTGAATAAAGCAACTTTTATTGAATCCGAAAATCACTTTATCAGTATTTTATATCTAAAAAAGTTATACCCGCCCCAGAGCACTTTTTCCTATAAATAGGAGAGGGGAGAGCTCATTTTCACTTGCTCATTCTCTCTCTTCTCTCTATTTCTCTCTCGTTCGTGTTGACAAACGAGAGAAACCCGGGCCTGCACCGAGTAAATCGCGCATGCGGGCCCAGGTTAAGTTTTATTTGGAGGGAGGGGTGCTGCTGCTGCAGGAGCAGCTATCAAGCACCGGAAGGCTGCTGGAGAGCTGCCGCCGCCGCTGCCGTGGATGGCCGGAATCGCCGTCGTCGTGCCGCCGTCGCGCCGCCGCTTCGGATGTCTTGTTTCGGTCCATTTCTCATCCTTTGTAGTTGAAATTTTAATATGTTCTGTATTTTAAATAATGCTTCATTTCGTATGTGCGTTGTCGTCCGGTGGCCGGAAACCAGCGAAAATGCAGGAAAACGTGAAAAATAAAGAAGCACCGATCAGTTTCGGTTTTAGCCCATTTTTACCCGTTTCGGATCGTCAAATCGAAAAATTTTGATCCAGAAAGTTGCTTGAAATATTATTTCCTATAGGACTGCCAAGTTTCATAATTTTCCGATAAATTTTGATTAAAGCCGATTATTTTAATCAGACCGTTATTTTTATAACTAGAGCATGTCATTTCAGAAAATTCCAAAAATTGTATAGTTTAATAAAAATATATGTGGGGTCATGCTTGATTATTTTCATAATTTTTGGACAAGTAAAAGTGCAATCGAGGTTTGCTGTGAAAAAAATGAGTAAAATGGCAAGTTACGGAAAGTAACCTTTGTCAAATCTTTTGGTCTCATTAAAGCAGAAATTATATTTTGGAATTTATTTCCTTCTCTATTGAAGTTGTAAGAGGTCTCTAGAGTCGCACATTCTTAGTTGAAATATAATTAAAGTAAATAAAAGCTCCAATTAAATTAAAGTCGAGTTCTGAAAATTAGAGTAGCAGTCCTAAAATAAGGTTTGACCTTGTAGGACTTGTTGAGCCAGTCAGAGGAGCTGACGAATGAGTATCGGGAAGTTTGATCACCTGAGTTGGTCTAATCGAGGTGGGTTTATTTGCAAAACCTATCTATATGTGAGCTATTAACTCATAAATGTGATAGTCATAGTTAGAATATACAAAAAAAATGTTTGAGAAATTATCTGCTCAAGTCTCTACTAGAGTAATATTATTATACTATTGTATAATTAATGAGAACATAGTATTATAGTGATGTATAATTATTGAGAACATAGATTATGATGTGCCATAATTATTGAGAACATAAATTATGATGTGCCATAATTATTGAGAATATAGATTATGATTTATCACAATAAGCGAATATAAATTATGCTTCGACATAATTAAATAAAATAGATTATGCCTTGTCATAATTAAAGTCTATGAGTTAAGAGTTAAGGTTAGAGGTTAAAGTTCATAGTATATATATTAAGGTTAGAGGTTATATTTAAAGCCTAATAGTCATAGTTTAAAGTTACAGTAAATTAAATGTTCATTGTGTATTGATTATACTTGTGTATAATGAGTTGTACTTTTTAGCTTGTGCTTTTAGTATTAAACTCAAGTTAAAAAGAATGGTTTCCATTTAAGGAATATGAGGCATAATTGAACTAAGTTTGCTAGAAGAATTAAATGTTAACATAGTTGCTATATTAAGAGAATAACATAGTGATACATCCCGTGCTAAGGAGGTGTCGGATCCAATCAAGGTACCTGAAGGACCCGTGATGAGATCGAGAACTAAAAGGTTCAAGGAGAGCCTCAACGGGTTCGTACGAGAGGTTTGGGAACAAGAGACATCAAAGAGACCCATGGAAGGACCCAAGGAAGGTGTTGATTTTGTCAATTTATTGGCATTGGAAGAACAAGGTTAAAATCCAGTACAGGAGCCTTTGGCGAATAAGGCGTGGCCATGTCCTAGTTACCAGAGGGGCCTGGACGAAGTTTGAAGAATATTTGGAAGAAATTCGAACCCTTATTAATATTTGGGTCTTGAATTATCTTAGATCTTTATCTAATTATCTAGATTAGATTTTAGTTATTTTCTTATTTAATTTTGATTTTTTAAGAGTCATAGTTTGACTAGTAGTTTCCTACTTTGAATAGGATTCTAGTTAGGCAGTTTCCTAGTTTAAATAGAATTCTTTTTGGATCAGAATTTTGATTCCTTTTCCTACTTATTTTCGTCCATCCCTACATTATAAATAGGGATCCTTTGTGAACATTATAGACAGACGATTATTGAATTCAGTTATAAACTTGTGAGTTTATTTTCTCTCTAGAGAACTTTTTATCCAAATTTCATAATATTTGTGAGATTCAATTTCGACTTATCAAACGGGTTCATCATCCCCGCTTGTGGCGTCTACATCAAATCCAAGTTCGTGTTTCTAATTGATCGCGGGTTATGAATTCGATTAATTCATGGTTCAACATCATTGTGAGGCTAGGGTTTGGATCCAACCATCCAAATATCGGTGAACTGATACAAGTCCTGGGAAGTTCTACAGCTTTCTTTGTCGTGTGCCGGCGAGGATCGCATCATATAGTTTTTGTACTTATGTTATATTACGCGCTTTATAGAGAACATAGATCAAAGGATAGGCAGGAACTGTGATTCTTGCAATTGTGATGTTAATCACTAAAGGTCTCACTGTGAGGTAACCCCTGCACATACACGTGATATGGGCATCACTATAAGGAGTCAATGCTAGGTAACCCCTGGTATACTCAGGGTCAATGCTAGGTAACCCCTAGTACACTCTCTTCGGATTAGCGAGGTAACCCCTCCCTTTTCCTATCAGGGACGAGTCATAGAGTGCAGTAGACAACAGAAGGAACTACAGGGTACCAAAGAGAAGTAAAGGTTTGCAGAAATGGGAAGGGCTTTCGCGTTTTGCTTTCCATTATTTGTATTTATATTTTGGATATTCTGTTACAGTTTTTATTAAAGAATGGGTTAAAAGTTTAACCCACTGAGTGTTTTAGTACTCATGCCCAAAATATTTTCAAAATGTTTTTAACAGGATGAGATGCGGGAGGTGATGGCTCGATGTACCGTTGTGGGTTGATCATGCCTTGCTGTCTCGTTCAGACTAAATTATTGCTCGTGAGTATGTTCCTATGTGATACAATATTACTCCATTATTTTCCACTTAAACTCTGATACAGTTGCCCCATAGTATGATTGCATGCTATGTTTTATTTTTGGGCTTATCTGAATTGTATTCTTTATTGAATCATGATAATAAAGTCCCACTTCTTTTAATAAATCCAAGCATGTTTCATTACAGTTTTCGAACTATGAGTTGGTCATATTTAGTTATTTTTGGATTTTGTTTATTTTCCAGTTGACCTATGAATGGGTCTTATCTTGATTAATTGCTTCTGTCCTATGAATAGGACATAAAATAGTTTATTTGCCTCTGACCTATTGATGGGTCTTAGTTGTTGTGACCTATGGAGAGGTCTTGTTTATTTGAAGAGTCGGAATCCTATCTATTAATTGTTGGATTCTGTTTGAATTTTATTAGCCTACGAATAGGCATTCTTTCAACTTGTTTGAACCCGTTGACCCCTTTGATTCATGGAAAACGATAAGTTCTACCTAATCATAAAGTTATGTTGCCTAAGTTTTTGAGGCACTAACTTAGTTTAATTCTAGAAACGCCCCCCTGGATTTTCAATTTTTTGTGCTATTTTACGCACAACAACCCCGTCTCCATCCTCGGGACCGGGCTGTTACAATGACATATGAATAAATATAGGATTCTATAAACGTTCCCATGTCCTGCTCTGTAATACTCACATGACCATCGGATTATACAAATTCAGATCTGTAAAATCAGTGTGTTTATTTTTTAAGTCATTTCACTTGTGAGATAGCAAACATAATGAAACATTACCATAAAGAACTTACAAATTTAATTCATCATTATCCATCAACTAGTAGCATAACTAATTCTCATTTCTTGTAAGCTTACATGATGTCCATTGAATCTGTTGTGTAATGTGATTCACATTATTATCAGATGCCATGTCATGCCTAGGTGTGATTCAAACTGTACTAGCATGGGATACATGTGATGCTAAAATTGAATGTACCTCTTCATTTTCTGTTTCAGTTTCTTCACCTTCAGCCATTTCTTCATTTATTCCATCATCAATGTTTTCAGTAGCATACAATACTTCATAGAGTCCCGACACTCTCAACATCTCATTCTACTTTTGGTTTTGTTCTTCTTGCGTGACTCCTATGCTAAAGCTTGGGGCATCATCCATCATTTTCTTAAAAGCATCTCTCCTCAGTGTAGCTTGTTCCATTTCAATTATTGCATTGATGTGTTCAGGTCATGCCCAAAATTCATCATCCGTCTGAGAAGATGTTTTTGTGGATCGTGTGGTGGAGAACTTGATGGATTAGCTTTCGTGACCATAAGCACAACATCAACCATCCTCTTGAAGACACTGTCATTCAACATCTCATTGGGAAGATCATTAACTAGATGAAGTATTGCCTGTATTGATGTGGTTATTGTCTTTAAATGTTGGATGATCATTTCAGCTACTGATTGCTTATCTTTTACAATTGGTGATCGACATCTTGGCACTCTCTCAGCATTGCTTGGCTCTGCATATTCAATTGCTGTAATACCAACATTAGCTCCTTGATCCTCCCGTCCAGCATCATCATTGAGGTCCATGAATGAATCCTCTATAAAACCTAAACCAAATCCTCCTGCATCAATTTCCAGAACTTGTCTCTCAAACAACAAGTTGGTATCCCATTCTCTAATAACTGGCACTGATCTTGGCACTTATTGATTGTACAAAACCACCCTATCAACATATAGAAGTAGTTACATTTCCAATTATTGTTAGAATTAGAATTTTAGTAATATGAAACAATGTAGAAAGAAGAAGTTAAAATAAGTATATAAATATGCTAAAATGATTGTAAATATATGCTAAAATCATAACAGGATAATAGTTGTGATGATTTTTACTGTGAGGAATAGTATTGGTCCTCTGAATTCCCTTGCTTTGTTTATTTACCACCGTAGCGAAGTTTCCAGCAGATATCGGATTACAAACTCACACTAATTTAGTTCTGACACATTATCAATATCTTCTAAATGGTGCATTATGTTAGGATATATGTATTCATTGCCGTCATTTTCAATCAAGCAACATGTCAGAAGCATAATGAATTTTCTTTTAAACCAATCTCCTCCTTCAACATCTTTAAGCATAGCCTTCACAACATTTGATAAGCACAAATATGATGGCACAATCCTATATTTGTGCTTATCAAATTTTTTCCTCCAAGTTTCAGTCAGTTCACATGTTGTGTTTCTAGTCCTTTTGTTTATTAGGGTTCTGCCCTTCGGCAATCCAAGAACCAATAGGACATCATCTTCATCTAAGTGCAGTCTCGCTCCATTGTCAGCAAGTTCTATTTCACACCTTCTTAGATTAAAGTTGTTTAAAACCCAGTATGTCAGCTTGTGTGGTAACTCTTTAACTCGTAGGTTTAGGATTTCACCAAAACCCATATTGATTACAGCTTCTCTTTGTGCCTCATTCAAATCTTTGATTGCGTTAATTAGTGCGGATGGCATTGCTCTGCTTGCTCGTTGATTCGTCTTTCAATCAAACAACATGTCAGAAGCACAATGAATTGTCTTTTAAACCAATCTCCTCCTTCAACATCTTTAAGCATATCCTTCACAACATTTGATGGCACAATCCTATATTTGTGCTTATCAAATTTTTTCCTCCAAGTTTCAGTCAGTTCACATGTTGTGTTTCTAGTCCTTTTGTTTAGCAAGGTTCTGCCCTTCGGCAATCCAAGAACCAATAGGACATCATCTTCATCTAAGTGCAGTCTCGTTCCATTGTCAGCAAGTTCTATTTCACACTTTCTTGGATTGAAATTGTTTAAAACCCAGTATGTCAGCTTGTGTGGTAACTCTTTAACTCGTATGTTTAGGATTTCACCAAAACCTATATTGATTACAGCTTCTCTTTGTGCCTCATTCAAATCTTTGATTGCGTTAATCAGTGTGGATGGGATTGCTCTGCTTGCTCATTTCTTCATCTTTCAATCAAGCAACATGTCAGAAGCACAATGAATTGTCTTTTAAACCAATCTCCTCCTTCAACATCTTTAAGCATATCCTTCACAACATTTGATGGCACAATCCTATATTTATGCTTATGAAATCTTTTCCTCCAAGTTTAAGTCAGTTCACATGTTATGTTTCTAGTCCTTTTGTTTATCAGGGTTCTGCCCTTCGGCAATCCAAGAACCAATAGGACATCATATTCATCTAAGTGCAGTCTCGCTCCATTGTTAGCAAGTTCTATTTCACACCTTCTTGGATTAAAGTTGTTTAAAACCCAGTATGTCATCTTGTGTGGTAACTCTTTAACTCGTAGGTTTAGGATTTCACCAAAACCCATATTGATTACAACTTCTCTTTGTGCCTCATTCAAATCTTTGATTGCGTTAATCAGTGCGGATGGGATTGCTCTACTTGTCAGAAGTGGGTAGCCATCTTCAACAAGTATATAGTCATGTTCAAATATAGGTGTTTCTTTTTTAATATCTTGCTCATTCCTTGCATTTGTTATTCTTTCTTGATCTTCATCAACTCGCGCTTTTCTTTTTCGTGTATATGCATAATATGACATGCTAAGAAGTATTATACAGAATGTTAAAAAATTTATTACAATTTTAGTAGCAGAGTTGATGAGTGCATAAATTGCACTCAATTGCACTTATTTTGAGTGCATTTGCACTTGCTTATCATGTATATATGTTGTAAATTTTGTTAATATTGTTTTAATCTTAATGTCTATTTAATGTGGCCAATATAGGGAATTTTTGGGTTAGAACAAAGCAAAACAAAGTCAAATTGATAATGGGATTGACAAAGAGTGCACGAGGCATGAAAAGACGAAGCAACGAGCAAGAAAATGACAAAGTACTTGAAATGCGACCCCAAAACGCAAGTTAAAGGGGTCGTGCTTCAAGTGCTTGTGGCACGCGACCATCAAACGCGACTAAGGGGGGTCGCGCCTCGGCCTTCAGTCGAAACTCGACCCTGAAATGTGACCAAAAGCCTGTGTTGTAAAGCCTTCAGAGACCTGATTTCCTTTGTTCCAAACTCGACCCTCAAATGCGAGTTTCTAGGGTCGAGTTCCGCACAAACGAAAATTAAAATTGACTTTTGGCATCCAATTATTGGTCCACTCCTTTATATATCTATTGGGGTTTTCAAACCACATATTCACCATGCCTTAGAGTCGAAAATACACAAGAAGAACACCACATTTTGGGATTTTTGATGATCAAGAAGAAGAAGGAAGATCCATCCATCCATTTGAAAATTCAAGCCATTAGATTGAAGAAGAGTGTTCTACATCGGGTTTTATCATCTCTTCTCATCTCTTAATCTTGTATTTAGAATGAGTTTTTGTTCCTCTCTTTGTATTCTTGATTTTGTTGTGAATATGGTTGGCTACAGCCTCAGGGCTCTAGGATGTGGTGAAACGATGTGAATATTGATCTTGATTTGGGTTTTATATATATGATTATGCTTTGTCAAGGTTTTAATCCATGCTTGAGCTTGAATGATGTTGTTTGAGTGGCCTTCTTGCTAGTATCACATGTATGAATCACTTGCATCTAGTCAATCCCGTGATCATAATCATGCTTGGATTAAATCTATATAGTTGTCTTCTTAGTTGAATGTCAATTATGTGGAAGGAAATGTGACCCCTTAGAGCCTTTTCTAGGTGTGACCTTGGAATGCGTTAGAGATAGCCATCCTTGTCACATTCGCAATTAAGGAGATATTCGAGAGATGCTCCTTCTATACTCATGGTCTTCCTATATATGAACTTGGTGTGATTGTGTGTTGAAACTCTTGTTGTTGGATCAATAGGAGCATTGTGTATCCATGTCCTAGAGTCTTGCCCTTATTTATCATCTTCAAATATCTCTCTGTTGTTGGTATTGTTTATTGCATTTGCTATTTAGTTTGTTTATTGTTGTTGTTTGGTGTTTAATCATTTATTTCTTATGTTTTGGTTTTGTTGTGACAATCAACCCTCATCCTAATTCACAGTCTATCGTCGTGGTACTTGCATTTTCAAGTTCTAATTCCTTTTTCCTTGTGGATCGATCTCATTTCATCCTGTCTATAATTATATGCTTATATACTTGTAAGCATGACTCGAGTTTATAAATAGTGAAATTAAGTAGAGGCAAAATAGAAATCTACCAAGTTTTTGACACCGTTGTCGGGGAAACGAAATTTATTTGATTTATGTAATATTGTGATAACGATTGAGTGGATTAGTTTAGGCATTTTACTTTGGTTTTGTTTGAAAAATTTGCATTGATTTGTTTGTCCTTTTTGATAGGAAGTGTAAGCACACTCGTTCTCAAGGAGAACCCCCTATAGCATTGGACTTGGAAATCGAAGCAACGGTTCGACACAACAATGCACATAGATGGAGGAGAATGACGGATAATCCTCCACTGGTTCAAGACCCGATGATTGCCCAAATGCAAAGACAATTAGAGGTGATGCAACAACAATTGAGAGCCCAAGAGGAGGCTCAAAATAGAGACGTGGAGGCACCAATCCAAAACCTCTTCCAACCTGTCACTGATCAAGGGGTAGCAAATGGCCCACCCATTCAAGTAAATACTTTTGAGCTCAAGACATCACTCATCCTCATGCTCCAACAACATCCTTTTAAAGAAATGGCTATGGAGGATCCAAATGAGCACATTCGAAAATTTTTTGAGTATAGTGGGACCATGAAGGTGAATGGAGTCCCAGAAGATGCTATTCGACTTAGGCTCTTTCCATTCTCCTTGAGCGACAAGGCGGAAATATGGTGGTTGAGCCAAGCCCAAGGGTCGTTCCAAACTTGGGACCAATTGGTGACGAAATTCTTACACAAGTTTTTCCTATCCGGAAAAACTCTCAAGCTCAAGGGTGAAATCACCGTCTTCAAGCAATGGGATGACGAGAGCATGTATAAGGCGCGGGAATGCTTTAGAGAGATGTTAAGAAAGTATCCCGGTCATGGGTATGGCACCGATCATCAAGTGTGCATATTCTATGGGGGAAGCAAAAATGAAGTGAGAACACTCATGGATGCGGCCGCGGGAGGATCACTTTTAGCAAGAGGACCAGAAGAAGCATTGAGGATAATTGAAAAAATGACTTCAAATTTATTTCAATGGCCGGTGGCAAGAGAGGGAGTCCAAATTCTAAAGAAAGTGGCTTCTATTTCAAGTTCGGATGCACTTGGGCTCATGGCGGCTCAAATGGCAACCTTAAACTCAAAGATTGAAGCATTTACAAATCTAAGAGCCGAGTCCTCTCAAAGTAAATTTGAGGAGGTGAACTATGTGAAGCAAGGAGGTTTCTCAAATCAACAAATGCCATTTAATCTGGGGTACAAGCCCCAATACGGGGGACAATATGGTGGAAATCAAGGTTACCAAAATAGGGCTCAACATCCAAACTTTTCCTATAGTAACCCAAACAATGCCATCCAACCACCTCTCGATTTTTCAGTGACTAATGGTGTTATTGATGACGAGAAGAAGATTAAGATGGATGACCTTTTGATGGCATTTATGGGAAAGACAGAGAACTATATGAAAGAATCTCAAACTCGTGTGGGGAAGTTAGAGAATACCGTCGGAGTGATTGGTAAACAAGTCAACATGTTAGAAAAGTAAATGTGTCAATTTGCAACTATCTTGGGAAGCCAACATCAACAAGGCAAGTTTCCAAGCAATACAACCGTGAATCCAAAGGATTAATGCAAGGCAATCACCTTGAGAAGCGGAACCGCCTATGATGGCCCTGAGATGCCGAATGAAGAAGAAAGCTAAAAAAAGGTTGATGAGCAACCTAGGAAAGAGAAGAAAGAAGAAGGACAAAGTCAAGAGGACTTGAGTCCTAAATTGAAGAAAAATGATGAACTTGAGAAAGGAAAAGAAAAAGAAGTACCAACAAGAAAGATACCGGAGGATTACAAAGTTCCAATACCATACCCATAAAGAATCCAAAAGGTGAAAAGTGACGAGCAATTCTCTCGATTCCTCGACATCTTTAGAAAGGTACAAATCAACATCCCTCTTGTTGAAGCACTTCAACAAATGTCAAACTATGCAAAGTCTTTAAAGGATGTGATTTCTAATAAAAGGAGATGGGGGGGAGTATGAGATGGTCAACTTGACCGAGAATTGTAGTGCTCTACTACAAAGGAAGTTGCCCGCAAAGATGAAAGATCCGGGAAGCTTCAACATCTCGGTTACCATTGGAGAGAATCATGTGGGAAAGGCGTTATGTGATCTAGGGACAAGTATCAACTTGATGCCCCAATCATTCTTTTCAAAGTTAAAAATGGGAGAGATCAAGCCCACCACAATTTGTCTACAAATGGCCGATGGATCTATGACGTATCCGAAAGGGGTGGTAGAAGACGTACTTGTGAAGGTCAATAAGTTCATATTCCCGGTCGACTTTGTGGTACTTGATATAGAAGAAAACAAGGAAGTTCCTCTCATCCTTGGGCGACCGTTTTTGAAAATGGGTACAACCTTGATTGATGTGGAACAGGGGGAGCTTACTTTGAGAGTAAATAAAGAAAAGATCATTTTCTCCCTCCAAAGAGCAATGCAACATTCTGAAGAAGAGGCGAAGAACATAGAGGAGTGCAAGGTGCTCCAAATGGTGGAGAAATGTGTAGAAGAGGAGGATATGTGTAGATCAAAAGATCCCCTTGAGATTTGCATTTCTAACTCTATCTTTAATTCTTTACCTAATGATGATATAGGTCTATGTGATTCCGTCTCTATGATGAATTCATTTCAGGAATAGTACTTGAGGAAACCCAAATTCCTCCCATTGAGAGACGAGGACCAAACATCAAAGGAGGAAGAGTCGAAAGCAAAGGAAGAAACCATGGAGTTGAAGCCCCTACCTACACACTTGAGGTATGCGTATCTAGAGGAAAACAAGCAAAAAACTGGTAATTGTTTCTTCACTTCTATCGGATGAACAATTGGATAAATTGCTAAGGGTGTTAAGAAAGTTTAAAAGCACTATAGGGTGGTCAATTTCAGATCGTAAAGGCATAAATTCTTCTATTTGCATGCATAAAATTTTATTAGAAGAAGATTATAAGCCTAAAGTGCAAAATCAGCGGAGACTTAACCCCATTATGCAAGAAGTGGTTAGGAAAGAGGTGTTGAAATTGCTTGATACCGGGATAATTTTTGCTATTTCGGATAGTGAGTGGGTGAGTCCCACCCAAGTGGTTGCCAAAAACGGGGGGATGACTATTGTTGAGAATGATAATAAAGAAATAATTACTACTCGAGTAGTGACCGGTTGGAGAATGTGTATAGATTACAAGGCTTTGAATGCATACACTAGGAAAGATCATTTTCCTTTACCCTTCATAGATCAAATACTTGATAGGTTGGTGGGTCATGAATTCTATTGTTTTCTTGATGGTTACTCGGGATATAATCAAATCATGATTGCGTATAGGTGGATGTTGTTTGGGTTGTGTAATGCACCCGCCACCTTTCAAAGGTGTATGATTTCCATTTTTTATGGATTGATTGAGAATATAATGGAGGTGTTTATGAACGATTTTTCTGTATTTGGTGATTCTTTTGATATATGCCTTGATAATCTAACACAAGTCTTACAGAGGTGTGAAGACACCAATCTCGTGCTCAATTGGGAAAAATGCCACTTCATGGTAAGAGATGGCATTGTTCTAGGACACAAAGTGTCGGGTGAAGGACTGGAGGTAGACCGGGCAAAGATTATGGCCATTAAGAAGTTACGTCTTCCAACAAATGAAAAAGGAGTTAGAAGCTTTTTGGGACACGTCGGGTTTTATAGGCATTTTATAGAAGATTTCTCCAAAATTTCTAAACCTCTTTATCATTTACTTGAAAAAGTCGTTGAATTTAATTTTGATTCTAATTTTTTGTAGGCTTTTAAGATGTTAAAAAAGGCTCTCATCACGGCACTCGTGCTTATCACACCCGATTGGAGTGAGCCATTTGAGGTGATGTGTGACGCAAGTGAGATTGCGGTGGGAGCTGCTCTTGGTCAAAAGAGGGACAAGCTCTTTCGGGTGATCTACTACGGAAGTAGAACGTTGGATCCGGCACAAGTGAACTACACCACCACGGAGAGGGAGCTCTTGGCGGTGGTATATGGATTCGACAAGTTTAGGCCCTATCTTATTGGGGCCTGAACTATTGTGCACACTGACCACGCCGCCTTGAGGCATCTCTTTGCCAAGAACGACGCAAAGCCTAGGCTCATAAGATGGATTCTCCTTCTCCAAGAATTCAATGTGGAGATCTAAGATAGAAAAGGATGCGAGAATGTGGTTGTGGATCATTTGTCCCGGTTGGAGCATGTGAGAAGAGTGGAAGATAACACATGGCCAATCAATGAGAGTTTTCCCGACGAGAGAATTATGTCGGCATCAACAAATGTCCCGTAGTTCGCAGATATTGTCAACTACCTTGTTGCCAAAGTGGTGCCTGTGGAGATGGAAAGCTGTCAAAGGAAGAATTCTTCCATGATCTTAAATTCTACATTTGGGAGGAACCGTACTTCTTTCGAAGATGTGCCGATTCAATGCTTAGAAAGTGTGTACCGGAGGAAGAATAGAGTGAGATTATAATGGCATGTCATGATTCACCTTGTGGAGGTCATTTTGCATCAAATAGAACCACTAGAAAGATTCTACAGAGCGGGTTCTATTGGCCCTCCATATTCAAAGATTGAGAAAAATTTGTGAAAGCATGCGAGAGATGCCAAAAGATGGGCTCTATTTCCAAAAGGGATGAGATGCCAATGAGCGCCATTCTTGAAGTAGAGTTGTTCGACGTATGGGGGATCGACTTTATGGGACCGTTTGTGGCGTCCGAAGGAAATCTCTACATACTCTTAGCGGTGGATTATCTATCAAGGTAGATTGAAGCAATTCCCACCAAGACAAATGATTCAAAGGTTTTGCTCAAGTTCCTTCAAAGGAACATGTTGACAAGATTTGGGACTCCAAGAGCCTTGATTAGTGATGGAGGAACCCACTTTTGTAATAGGTAGATGACAAGTCTCCTCACACGACATGAAGTGAAGCATAAGGTGACGACTCCCTACCCCCACACCGAGCTTGCAAATCATGAGGTGAAACAAGTCCTCTAAAAAGTGGTAAAGACAAACGGAAAAGATTGGGCGAGCCACCTCGATGAAGCATTATGGGCCTATAGAACGGCCTACAAGACTCCATTGGGCATGTCTCCCTATCAAATGGTCTTTGGGAAGTCTTGTTACCTTCCAATTGAGCTCACTCACAAGGCATATTGGGCCACCAAAAAGCTCAACCTCGACTTTGAGATGTCGGGAAAGGAGAGAATCTTTCGCTTGAATGAGATTGATGAATGTAGGCTTGAGGCCTTCGAAAATTCTTCCATATATAAGATGAGGACCAAACTCTACCATGGCAAGTTCTTTCCGGAGATGCCGTATTGCTATTCAACTCAAGGTTGAATTGTTTCCCGAAAAACTCAAGACAAAATGGGGAGGTCCTTACCTAATCTCAAAGATCTTTGAAAGTGGAGTGGTTGAATTGCAAGCTAAAGATGTAAGTAGATTTGTTATCAATGGGCAACGTGTGAAGAAATTCTACAATGCGGAGGAGCAAGCCGGAGTGTTTGTCCTCCATTTGAAAAATGTTTGATGAAGACTATATCCTATCCAGCTCACGACGTTAAATTAAGTGCTAATTGGGAGGCAACCCAATAGTTTTTAAGTTTTTGATTAATTTAAGATTTCTTTTTCTTATGTTTTTCTATGGTTTAAGTGCCTAGTTAATTTAGTTTATATTTCATGATTGTTTATGTTTAGGAATTTTTGTTGAGGATGTTTAATGTTTTTTGGAGTGAAATGTTTGTAGAAAATGGTGTTCGAAGTATGGAACTGTACATAGTATGAAGGAGGAGCCCAAAAAGGCTTGAAAATTCAAATATAATGCAAACACGAGGGAGAAACGTGACCTTCTAAGTCGTGTTTTGATGAACAAACAAAAAGCGGGCCGTGAATGTGAGCTACGTGAGTCGTATTTCACAAAGAAGAAAAAAATCGACCCTCAAACGCGACGTATAGGTCGCTTTGCAGAGCCTTCAGACAAGATACTTTCTTCGGCTGACACGTGACCCCTACACGCGACTTACTGGTGTCGCGTTTCGCCCCACAGCTCAAACGCGAGCCTCAAGCGCAACACTGGTCGCATTTCGGTGAACAGAAACAGGTTTTTAACCATTTCTCTTTCATTCTTCACTCATTTCACTAACTCTCACTTACTCTCACCTTCACCCACACACGATTTTCGGTCCCTTCTCCCTAGAAGCAAGGTATGTCATCTCAAATTCCCCCATAAATCCAAATACATTGTACCTATGCATGATAAAATAGAGATTTAGTTGTTCTTATGCAAGAAATTTAGGGATTTTTATGCTCTTGTGCCCTAGGCTTGAATTGATCGAATTTTCCATGATTTTTCCTTGATTCTTGCTTACATTTGATGAATATTGAAACTTAGAGCATAGATATGGTATGGGTTGAAGAAATTATTGGGATTTCGGAGGATTTAGTTTGAATTTCACATGAAATTGAGCAAGAACTTGATACATTCAATTTTTCATATCATTTGCTTAGTTCTTGTTTAATTTTGGTTCAAAAGTAGAGAATGCACATTATGCTTGGACTTTGAGACATTTGTTACTCAATGCAAGGGTTTTAATGATGTTGAAAATTACTTGTTTTTGTGCATTTAAGTTATGTTTAACTACTTATTGAATGAAGTACATGGTGCTACATTGGTTCCCTTTTTGCCAATTTTGATTTGATAAATGTCTTATGTTGTTCTATCATAGTTCAACCACAGAGTAGGCATTTTGGTGTTTGTCGACAAATGACAAGGATGAATGGTTGTTGAGATACATGTTTGAGAAGGAGGCTCTTTGATTTTGATGTTGTCATATATAATTTGAGTCCCTTTTTCGCCTAATTGTTTTACTTGTGTTTAAGTTGAGTTGAGTGAATCCCTAGCATGTTAAAACACTTGGAACAAGCTTTGTTAATTGCATTAAGAATATTGTAATGGGCTTATGTGTTGGATATTGTCACATTTGTTCAGGCCCATTCCTTATGAAAATAATAACAATGCTTTGATTTTGGGACACATTTTTATCTTAATTTCGCCTTTGATTTTGTCATACTTGGCTTTAGGCCTCTTTTGTCAAGATGAAAATGTGCTCCATTTTTGTTTTTGTTGTTGGTAATGTGGATGGTTGATGGGTGTCGAAACTAAAAAAAATAAACCTGCTTTTTAGAATCAATGAATTGCGATAATAGTGAGTAGGGTCGATCCACAGAGACTGATAAAATTAAATATAAATCTTTTTATCTGAATTCCTAAAACTAAAGGAGGGGTTTTGAAGATTGGAATTGAAATAACCAAATTAAATCAAAAGACGAATAAGCAAATAAATAAATAATGAAGATTAAATAGAGGAAAATCTAGCTCAAGAATAATCTCAACTACGGACTACACAAATTGATCACTGATGCATAGATATAATTCAACTCTCCCTCTAAATTGGCTATGGCTATTGGTACGACTAACAAGCTCGTTTCCCTTTAATTAATGACAATCAAGGTATGACCATTGACTACTTCTCTAATCAATAGACAATTCTAGGTACGACCTTAAAATTTAATCTATTAACAGCTTTAAGATCTAGAGAAACACCAATTCTAACCCACAGAGATTCATACGATGACCCATTCAAATTAGATTATAAATCTCCAAAGTGTCGAAAGCAGGACTGTTTACCCCCAATCTATCCAATTGCGCTACTTAGGCAAATAATATAAACAATTACGGATCTAGATTATTCACTAGCAAGAAATCATTCAATAATCATACAACACGCGCAAATTGTACAATTATCAAAACGATAACAGAAATCACAAACGAAATATTTATAAATAAAGAGAGAATTAAATTATGATAAAACCAAATTTGATCTCACAAACGTGTAGCACCGGAGTCTCAATTATCCTCTCACTAGATAGAAAACTACGAACTCATAAAAGAGAAAATAAAATAAAATAGAAGAAAGAAAGAAAGAAAGAACGGTGTGTTCTGCCTCCTTCCGTCTACCTCTGCTGTCTACCGTCTCCTCTCTGATGTAGAAAATCACGATATTTATATCTCTGGTAGCGCCTCCTCTCTCTCCTCTATCCTAATGGTAAGTCTTCTACTTCTTTTAGGACTCTGAGGCTCTTTCCTTAACTAAAAATCATGTATTGATTGCACAAATTTCGCCCATCTTTAAACAACTGGGACCCACTTGAAATTTAAGAGATAAAATCCATTTGCAGACTAGGGCGTGGCCATGCCTTATCTGCCATTAGCTCCTGGACGGCTGCTCTTCATAATTCTTCAACAACTTTAATTCCAAAATGATTGTTTTGGCCTTCTTTCCTACAAAATCTCTTTATTCCCTTGCAAAACTCAAAAGATCATTAATTCCAAATAAACCTTAATAAAATAAGATAAAATCACCCAAAAATAGGTGCAAATATGCAACTCATCAATGGTTTTTGGCGAATGAATAACTATAGAAAGCATGAGTTGCTTAATGCGGGTTGCAAACTTTAAATGCAACAAAGTTTTAAAGTGAATATGTTAAGATATTGTCATATGCTTGAATCACTTTATACTTTGTTGACATTGTAAGATTATCTCTACTTCTTTACCTAAATTTTGTTAAACTCTTGCTTTAGTACTGATCCCATACACAAAAAATGGGACGAAGAGGTAGAAAATCTTCAAGAAGAGCTGAATCCGAAACCGAATCCGATCCAGAAGGTAGAGGCTCAAGATGAGAAAGAAGACGAGGATTTGGCGGTCAACCACCCTATGCAATTTTGCATCTACCTCGGAAGTGACGAATACTATGAAAATTGGCAAAGGCTTTTCAATGTCAGCCTTGTCACCACAAGGTTTATGTGCAGTGAAACCTGTGAGGCTCTCGGGATAAAAGATGACGTATGGAGACTCTTGGACCAAATGGGATGGCTCCAAGCCATGGATAGAACTGCATGACGTTCCCTCTCTTGGTTAGAGAGTTGTTAATCACGTTCGAGATAAAGAGGACGACAAGGAGGGGGCCTGTCAAATGTACATTTCGGATGGGTAATACAGACCGCGAGCTTACTGTTGACCAACTGAATGAGATTTTCAATGCTCCTACTGACGGTCTATATCACTAACCTCGAGAGTACAATCAAGATGTTGTCTACCGCCTCCTATGCCTCACAGATTCAGACACCGAAAATACAACTCCAGCACAGCAAAGGCATCTGTAATGCCTAACCCGGTTTTCCGATACCTACACCGTATCTTGGTGAACACAGTTTTTGCTCGAAGAGAAATCAACGGGTTGAGGACTTCGGAGTTGTTTGCACTTTAGGCCATGTTGAATGGGGTCCACTTGAACTTTGGTGCTTTCCTCATGGGGTAGCTTTACAGGCAATCACACCTTGATAGCGGGCACATCTGCATTGGAGGAATGATCACCCCGATTACCGAGCACTTCGGCATCAATCTTGAAGACTATCTTGATAATAGAGGATCGAGGTTGTTGAACCTCAACTATTTGAGGAATGTGAAGATCATGAGATCATATTTGAACACATATTTACTGAACATGAGAGCTGGAGGGACATTTCCATTGCCCAACACGGCACTCACTCATGTGTCGAATTACCAAGAGACGGCAAATTGGAAGATGGAGACGGTGGCTCACTTGGCGGCTATAACTGCAGTTGGAGTACCAAGGGGGATTCGAGCCTCCATGGAAGACCAATGAAAGGTCGGCGGTGATAAGTTGCGTTATGTATGTTGGATACATTGGATGGAGGCAATTGATAGATATTCGATCGCATGCCATTTTGTGTCATGATCATGTAATGTTTTATCTATGTTTTTGTTCAATTGTCTTATGATATGTGGTTCGAGGATATTTTAACTTAAATAGGTGTATGATCTCGTGACATGATAGGAGTTATGAGAGCAAATTTTTGATGAAATTGGAATCATTGATGAGCATGAGCTTATGTTGATTTTTTTTTTTAAATGTTGATAAAAAGCATGATTTTATGGCATGAAAACGTAAACAAGGTTCTAGTAGTATCTCAAAAGTACAATTATTGAAGAAAAAGATTATCTTGGGAAGATTTTGATCTAAAGATTACACCAGTGTGATCTTTTCTTTGATGAGTGATCGATGGTCTTCTTGGTGCTCTAATCTTTCTCTAGAACTTGCTTGGTGACTTCATTGAGGTTACAATTGTGTGTTTGATTTCTTGAAAAGGATTTAAGGCCATTTATTATTTAACCTCATGATAATCCAAAGACTTTACCTTCCTTTAAAAATCGAATCCCTTGCAAGCCCTCTTGAGCCTTGAAATGTTTCCTTGATATTGTTGGGTTTGAGAATGAAATAAATGACAAGACTGTGTATATTCTTTCAATTGGAACTTTTGAGAAATCTTGTAATTGGGAAAAGGTAAAATGTTGAAATACTCAAAATAAGTGAATTATCTTGATTAGAATTGAAAATGA
This sequence comes from Perilla frutescens, assembly GCA_026008535.1. Lineage (NCBI taxonomy): Eukaryota > Viridiplantae > Streptophyta > Magnoliopsida > Lamiales > Lamiaceae > Perilla > Perilla frutescens. Next base: position 22,935,855 of record BRKX01000009.1, on the reverse strand, counting down.
AGAAAAGAAGAGATAGTTTTACATTATGATCACACAATAAAAGAGTAAAGAAATGATGAAAAATTTGGAAAAATCTCAACTAATTGGGGTTGTGAATCAAAAAGGGTAGAAGAGAACTTGTGTGGTTCTTCGTGCTTGGTAATGTATTGAATTTGGTATTATGGGAAGTCACTTAGCCAAATATGTACCTACCTTTCCGAAAAGCCTTCACTACAACCCGAAAAGCCCTTAATGATTCTTGTTTGAAAACATACGTGGAGTAGTGGAGATTGTAGTCACTTTGCAAGCTTATGGTAGGATTCTAGTGTACTCTTGACCTTGAGCGGATACACGTCTAGCCTATACACTCGAGAGTGAGCGTTCATTGATCCTTGTGAGAGCTCGAACTTCGGTAATTATATCATGATGATTGAATTGTTCTTGTTTATGTTTGATTGCCAAAATCATCTATGCATTGCTTGTCTTTTGATTTGTTTTAAGTAAATTGCCATCTTGATTCCACTTTGCTCAATTACTTTGCTCTTGTACTCTTGTTTTTGTTTGGGGACAAACAAATATTTAAGTTTGGGGGATTTGATGAGTGCATCAATTGCACTCATTTTGAGTGCATTTGCACTTCGTTATCATGTATATATGTTGTAAATTTTGTTAATATTGTTTTAATCTTAAGTTCTATTTAATGTGGCCAATATAGGGAATTTTGGGTTAGAACAAAGCAAAACAAAGTCAAATTGATAATGGGATTGACAAACAGTGCACGAGGCATGAAACGACGAAGCAACAAGCAAGAAAATGACAAAGTACTTGAAACGCGACCCCAAAACGTGAGTTAACGGGGTCGGGCTTCAAGTGCTTGTGGCACGCGACCATCAAACGCGACTAAGGGGGGTCTCGCGCCTCGGCCTTTAGTAGAAACTCGACCCTGAAATGTGACTAAAAGCCTGTGTTGTAGAGCCTTCAGAGACCTGATTTCCTTTGTTCCAAACTCGACCCTCAAACGTAAGTTCCTGGGGTTGAGTTCTGCACAGATGAATATTAAAATTGACTTTTGGCATCCAATTATTGGTCCACTCCTTTATATATCTATTGGGGTTTTCAAACCACACATTCACCACCCCTTAGAGTCGAAAAAATAAAAGAAGAACACCACATTTTGGGATTTTTGAAGATCAAGAAGAAGAAGGAAGATCCATCCATCCATTTGAAGATTCAAGCCATTAGATTGAAGAAGAGTGTTCTACATTGGGTTTTATCATCTCTTCTTCTCTCTTAATCTTGTATTTAGAATGGGTTTTTGTTCCTCCCTTTATACTCTTGATTTTGTTGTGAATATGGTTGGCTAGAGCCTTAGGGCTCTAGGATGTGGTGAAACAAAGTGAATATTAATCTTGATTTGGGTTTTATATATATGATTATACTTTGTCTAGGTTTTAATCCATGCTTGAGCTTGAATGATGTTGTTTGAGTGGCCTTCTTGCTAGCATCACATGTATGAATCACTTGCATCTAGTCAATCCCGTGATCATAAGCATGCTTGGATTAAATCTACATAGTTGTCTTCTTAGTCGAATGTCGATTATGTGGAAGAAAATGTGACCCCTTAGAGCCTTTGGTAGGTGCAACCTTGGAATGCGTTAGAGATAGCCATCCGTGTCGCATTCGCAATTAAGGAGATATTCGAGTGATGCTCTTTCTATACTCATGGTCTTCCTATCTATGAACTTGGTGGGATTGTGTGTTTAAACTCTTGTTGTTAGATCAATAGGAGCATTGTGTATCCATGTCCTAGAGTCTTGCCCTTATTTATCATCTTCAAATATCTCTCTCTTGTTGGTATTGTTTATTGCATTTGCTATTTAGTTTGTTTATTGTTGTTGTTTGGTGTTTAATCATTTATTTCTTATATTTTGGTTTTTTTGTGACAATCAACCCTCATCCTAATTCATAGTCCAAATATTTCCCTCGTCTATCGTCGTGGTACTTGTCTATAATATTTCCCTGTGGATCGATCTCGTTTCATCTTGTCTATAATTATATGCTTGTATACTTGTAAGCATGACTCGAGTTTATAAATAGTGAATTTAAGTAGAGGCAAAATAGAAATTGATGTGACCCGGGGGGTATGGGACACGACACGGACAAAATATACGGAAGCTAGGAAACGAAACTACGCCGGTGAAGTGAGGGATCAATACGTATCTAACTAAACGACTAGAAACCAACTAAAATACCTAGAGTACGACACACAAATAGACATAAAATCCAAATAAAAAGGGTTGTTTTAGAAGGGCTTATAGACGGTCTAGATGATGGTATTCGATGATGAAGGAATAGGTGAAGAAGGGCTTGAGTAGATAGGATATGATAGAGTTGTAATGGACTTACGGATTGATTGGAATGACGTTGAACTTGATGGAAGGAACTCGAACTGAATTTGTGATGGCTTGATAGTGATATGGACGACTTATGGAGGTGGAGGAACTTGATATGGAGGGCGTCGATGTTGTTGTAGAATGAATCGAACTCGGAGCGTCCACCTAGTGAAGATTACTCCACCAAACGAATCACCACTTGAATCCTCTTCGTAGCAATCCAACCCTAGCACCACACGAGCATTAGAACGAGACTTGAAGTAAAACCTAAAGTTTGCTAAGCTTTAAGAGTGAAGTTTTCGAACCAAACAACAAAGTTGTAAAGGGGGTGAGACAATATTGAAAGCACAAAGCTAAATTTATCAAATAGAGTCTGAAATAATAATGTCACATGGATCCCCTATTTATAGTGTTTAGTGGGCACGAAATTTAATAGAAAAAAAGACTAAAAGATGATCCAAAAAGGATCCCTAACTATACTAGGAAAATACCTAAACTAGAATTCTATTCAAGGTAGGAAATTACCTTAAATAAAACCTAGTCAACTTTGACTCAAATAAATTCGAAAATTACAAGAATTAAATAATAAAAACTGGACTCCTATAATTAATTACTATAGTCTAAAATAATTAATTAAAATAATTCGAAACCCATAATTTATTTAACGGGTTTGAATTCTCAGACATGCCTCTGGCAGATAAGACATAGTCACGCCTTATTCGCCATAACCTCCTGGATTGGCATCAAATTGAAATCTTCCAAATTTTCGGCCAAATAAGCTTCAATCTTTCAAGGCTTGATCTTTATCTTTGATTGAAAGCATAGAAATCACCTTGAGGATGCTTTGAACAATCACTTCTTCCTCGAGCTTCTTTGGCTTCTTCGACTTTGAACTTCAAAATGGACACCAATCTCAAGCTACCTTGTGTTGGTTCTTCAAACCTTGATCTCCAATCTTTAATTGTTAACAAAGTAACAATTTTGGGGCTTCTCTCAACTCCTTTCTCATATTTGAACTTCTTACATACAAATGCTTGGAAAAATCCTTGCAATTGTATTGCTCGAAGTCGTGTAAAAGACCCACATATTTGCAGCTTCGGGTAAGGTTTTTCAAGGCTTATCGTGGACGTATCAGAAATCTACCAAGAGTCCTCAAAACAATGCTCAAGACCATCCCTCTCAATTAAAATAATACAAAAATGTATTACACAGAATGATAAAATGTATTACACAGAAAGCTAAAATGTATTACAGGGAATGCTAAAATATAATTTTTGCAACAGATTTCTCAAAACAATGCTCAAGACCATCCCACTCAATTTAAACAATACTAGAATGTATTACATGGAATGCTAAAATGTATTACACAAAATGCTAAAATGTATTACACAAAATGCTAAAATGTATTACATAAAATGTTAAAATGTATGACACAAAAGGCTAAAATGTATTGCATAAAAGGCTAAAGTGAGGATTTTGGAAACACGCCTCGAAATCAAATACAGGAAAATTCGTGTTCTTTGAATGCTAAAATCAACGTTTCTTATATAGTTAAAACAACACAAATGCTTCGAAATCACTTCACTGAATCTAATTACTACACATATTCATCCTATATCTTGTATTTTTATGGAAATCAATGAATCAGTCATGCAAAAATCTGTTTTTATAACTTTGCAATTAAAGAGTAATGAAATCGAAAAAGCTAGGGTTGTTTTTTTACCTTTTTCTAGTTTTGAACTTGAATCGATCTTATTTTCAGCCATTGTTGCTTTGCTCGGTTCGATTTTGAAGTGAAGCGTCGTCTTATTTCGATTTCTTGAGTTTGAATCGCGTTTTTTCATTGGTGATTTCAGTTTTGAAGCTTGAAAATTGAATCTCGCAGTTTTTCAATTTAGTTCTTCGCGAAACGATGGTACTGTTCAAATAAATTTTTTTCCGATTCTACCCTTAATGACACACGCGAATTGAAGATTTTCATTTTAATTACAAAATTACCACCGAAAATATGGTGTGATCTGGACTGTTCAGAATTTCGAATGGATGGATGAGATTGGTTACCCTAAGAACTGGTGCTCACCAGATCCCATCCCTCGATATATATATATATACATATATATATTGTTGGGGCTTTTTTCAATTAAACCACTGCAGGATCATTTGGTTGTTCATTAATCCATGTTCATGCAAATCATATTTTTATGTCACATGCATGTTTATCACGTCAAGCACAAAACCATGCAAAATGAATCTAATGAAGCGGAAGACATAGATTCGAATTACTTACAATTGTCAGACGGTCTGAGGACAAGATTACAGGTCTAATCTTACTGCTGAATGAATCAGAATTGGCGCCCCTTTTTCCTCAAAAAATCAGTCACCACAAATTCTACTCCAAGATCTTCTGTTGTATTCCCGGACTGTATCTAGATTCAGAGTGGGCTGAAATCTACTAGATAGGTTTGTGAAATTGTTAGATATCTTGAGAGATAAAAGAGGGGCTGATATTAACTACTATGATTTTCGAACCCCCTCCTATATTTATATAGGAGGTGGCCGAAAATTGGTCTTCCAACCTTACTGGGTTTGGGCCTCTATCTCAAGTTCAATATCCAGTCGATTAACAGTCAATTAGGCTACAACAGGGATCTAGAAGAATATTAAATTGGCCCACTAATTTATTTAATATCCAATATCCAATAAACTTAGGATATAATTAAATAAATTAAGTTTTACTTTTATTCCACTAAAGAAGTAAAACTGACCTACCAATTTAATAAATATTTACGAATATGTTTTCTCGTTTAGTCCAGTCATTCCCCGTGTTTAAGATATAATGTTCATTAATTAATTATGTTAGCCTCTGACAGCTATAATTAATTAACATCTAAAACCTTAAGTAGTACCACACAAGCTTTATCATGTAAGGAATAAATTCCACCTGCAGGGTTTCAACATGAACTTGTATTTTCACAAGAGAACATCATCAACCTGGCGCACCAGGACATGGTGCTCATGCATACTGCTCAAGACACTATGCATACACTGTTATTACCCAATATATCGAGTTTATTGATCTACGAAAAGATCTCACCCATTGATAAATCAAAGTAATAAAAAATGCACACATATGTTCGCCAATATCACATGAATTCAGAACCCGAACTTTGTGGATCTTTATTCTCTCACTAACTGGGTCAGAGACAGAGAATAGTATCCTATCGTGATCCTCCTCAATACACTAACAAGTGTACTAGAATAATCAGTTAGTCAAGATAAACTAACCTGTTAGATTATTCTACGGTGTATCGATGGTGTGTTCAGGACCATCTAAGCCGTGAGCTCTTTAATATAATAGAAGGTTCTAATGATAAGAGCTCTTCGTGATATAGTGTGACTCTCCACACCATATCATCTACAATGTAAGTATATGAAATATTGCATAGAACAATTATATAACATAGTTTAAATACAAATAGTGACTGCAATAACTTTCATTTCATATCATCTCATCATTAGAAAAGTATACAAAATTAACAATCTCCCACTTATACTTGAAGCATGTCTTTCAAGCATAAAAACTAACTGGTTAACTCTCCAATCTAAGCTATCAACTCAAACTGCGCCACCAGGTCTGCATCTCACTCCCATTTTCTCCACGTGACCATCAAAGTTCTTAGCCGGCAGGCTCTTCGTAAATGGATCAGCCAGGTTATCGTCCGGTGCAATCTTAACCACCGCCACATCTCCTCTCTTAATGATTTCTCGTATAAGATGGTACTTTCTCTCTATGTGTTTACTTACCTTGTAGGCTCTGGGTTCCTTCGAATTTACCACTACACCAGAGTTATCACAGTATATCGTGATAGTCTTAGGTAAATCAGGAACCACGCTCAAGCCCAATAGGAATCCGCGGAGCCAGACAACCTCTTTTGCAGCCTCAAAGGCAACTACATACTCGGCTTCCATGGTGGAATCAGCAATGTATTTCTACTTTATGCTCCTCCATGCAATGGCTCCACATCCTAATGTAAACACATAGCCCAAGGTAGATTTACTCTGATCTTTGTCGGATTGAAAATCTGAGTCTGTATAACCCAAAGGCACCAGACTATCAAAGCGGTATAACATGTAATCTCGAGTCCTTTTAAGGTACTTGAGAAGGTTTTTAACCGCAGTCCAGTGACCTTGTCCAGGGTTAGACTGATATCTGTTTACCATGCCAACAGCATAGCATATATCAAGCCTAGTGCATAGCATAGCATACATCAAGCTTCCCATAGCCGAAGCATATGGTACTTTCTTCATTTCCTCTATCTCAGACTGTGTTTAGGGACACATTTCCTTGGATAGATGAATTCCATGCATGTAAGGTATAAAACCTTTCTTGGAATCCTGCATGCCAAACCTAGCTATCACTGTATCGATATAATTCACCTGGGACAGACATAACATCCTTTTCTGGTGATCTGGAATGATCTTGATGCCAACGACATGTCCGGCTTCACCCAAATCCTTCATATCGAACTGCTTGGACAACCACACCCTAATGTTCGACAACGCCTTCTTATTGTTTCCAATAAGTAAGATGTCATCAACATAAAGTACGATGAATACCATTATATTTCTGTCACATTTCTTATACACACAGCTCGCATTTGGGCTTTGCACGAATCCATATGATTGGATAACCTCGTCAAATAGAATGTTCCAAGATCTCGATGCTTGCTTAAGTCCATAAATGAATCTCTTAATCTTACACACCAAGTGCTCCTGGCCCTTAGCAATGAATCCCTCTGGTTGCTTCATGTTAATGTTTTCTTCAAGACTTCTGTTTAGTAAAGCTGTCTTGACATCCATCTGCCAAATCTCATAATCCAAATGAGCGGAAATTAAGAAGAGAATCCGGATTGACTTAAGCATGGCTATTGGTGAAAAGGTTTCCTCATAATCGATCCTTTCTTTCTGAGTGTACCCTTTCACAACCAATCTTGCCTTGAAGGTTTCAACTTTCCCATCAGGTCCTCTCTTGCACTTGTAGACCCACTTACAGCCAATGAGTTTTCCAAGAATCTGCATCTTTATCTTGAATTGCCTCATCATAGGTCCTGGGATCCAATTCATTTAGTCCCTCTGGGAAATTTGAAGCCTCTCCCAGACCAATGAATCTATCAGGTTGGCGTACAACTCTCCCACTACGACGAGGCAGTTCCTGTACTTCTGTGACACGTTGTGCAGTGTTTGGTGGTACCTCTTCTTGTATTACTGATGTAGGATTCGATTCTCCTCTTAACAACTCAAGGATGATTTCACTCTCTTACTTGTGGTTTATGACATAGTCTTCCTCTAAGAATAGAGCATTGGTGCTAACAATGATCTTCTGATCCTTAGGACTATAAAACAAACCACCTTTCGTTCCTCTAGGATATCCAACGAACAGCCTTACATCAGTACAAGGAGCCAGCTTATGAGCTTTCTTATCCAACACGTGTGCTGGGCTACCCCAGATCCGAATATGGTTTAAACTAGGCTTTCATCCAGTCCATAATTCTGTGGGCGTAGAATGAACTGATTTTGATAGAACCAAGTTAAGAATATAGGCCGCTATTTCTAGGGCATATCCCCAGAATGAAATGGGCAACTTAGAATAACTCATCATCGATCTGACCATCTCTAACAGTGTTCTATTCCTTCTCTCTACCACGCCATTCTGCTGAGGCGTTCTTGGCGCAGTCAACTGGGATGTAATCCCATTCTCTGCCATGTAATCCCTAAATTCACTTGAGAGGTACTCACCACCACGATCAGAACGCAGTGACTTGATACTTCTTCATGTTCATTTCTCCACTTTCGCCTTAAACTCTTTGAATTTCTCAAAGCATTCAGGCTTGCGACGCAACAGGTAGCTATATCCGTATCTAGAGTAATCATCAATGAGTGTGATGAAATACTTGAACCCTTTCTTGAGCTTGAACTGACATAGGGCTACATAGTTGAGAGTGAATCAAATCTAATACCCCTTCAGATTGATTTCCTTTTGACTGGAAAGGTCACACAAAGGAGACGATTCCAGTACCAAAGAAAACAATGGTCCATCGTTTACAAGCCTTTGTATCATCTTAAGGTTAATGTGACCTAGCCTTAGATGCCAAAGATAGGTTTGATTTTGGTCTGAAGGTTCTTTTCTCTTGTTAGGGTTTATGATCGATGTATTCAACAGTTGTCTTTGCGTAGTGTTTTCAATCTGTTTAAGAAAGTATAAGTGTCCATCCAATGTGGCAGAACAGATAAAACATTTACCACTGGAGATAACTACTTTGTTATTAAAAGAAACAGAATATCCATCCATAATCAATTTAGAAACTGAAATCAAGTTTCGCCTAAAACCAGGCACATAAAGACAATCTTTCAAAATAAAAGTTCTATCACTACTGAAAGGTAAAACAACGTCTTCCACCGCAACAGCCGCCACTCTCATAGCATTGCCCATGTAGACGGTGATCTCATTCTCACTCAACTGTCTTTTTACCAGGAACCCCTACAAAGACATGCAAACATGATCAGTAGCTCCAGTATCTACTACCCATGACTGGGTAGAACAAGTTGCTAAACATGTTTCCACAACCAGAGTGTGAGATATACCTCTCTTCTTCTTCTTGTTAGGGTACACCGCCTTCCAGTGACCTGGTTGGCCGCACTTGAAGCATTTAGTCTTCAACTTTAATTCCTGAGGAAGAATATTCACCTTTGGCTTCTTTACCTTAGGCGCCGCATCTTCAGCCTTTTTGGGTGTATATCTCTTCTTCTTTTTCACATGAGAAGAAGACACCCCTTTCTCAGCTATGTGGGCCTGATGATTGTTCTTTTGAAGCAATTCAGCCGCCTGAAGGTCCATGAGCAATTCAGTCAAGGTAACATCTTTCTTGATCATGTTGAAGTTCAACCTGAACTGCTCAAACTTCAAGGACAGGCTATGAAGAACGATATCTATCTGCGATTCGGCATCCAATTCTCCACCCAAGGTCTCGATCTCAGCCAGATACCCCATTATCGTGAGAACGTGATCCCTAACAGGTGTGGAGTCAGCCATTTTCACATCCATCAGCTTCTTCATGGCTAGGTGGTGAGCCGAGCGGTTCTGATAACCGAAGAGCTTCTTAAGGTTGAGCATGACATCATAAGCAGTCTTCATAGTCTGATGCTGATGTTACAACACATTCGACATAGAAGCCAGAATGTAGCAGCGCGCTATCTCATCAGACTTGACCCACTTGTCATATGCAGCCCTTTAGGCTTCGTCAGAACCCCCATCTAGCTTGTCAGGACATACCTCTTCAAGTACAAACTTGTGTCCCTCAGCAACTAGGACGAGGTTAAGGTTATGAATCCAGTCATTGTATTTTTTACTGACAAGTTTGTTTTCTTTGAGGATTGAGGACAGATTGGAGAGTGCCATTGATGATATGAAATAACTGAAATTAAAACATGCAGTACAGTCACAAACTTTAGGATAAACAGTATATAATTGAAAGCCTCATTAAAATTATATACTTTTCCACCGACACTTTAAAAACGTCTTCTATAAGCCACGATAGTGTAGACGTTTATAAAATCCATTTTTAAATAGGTTATAAACCTTTAACTTGTCTCCAGTTGAGTTTCCTTACAACAAGGAAATTAATAGCCGGATAATGAACACGGTCATGTAATCTTCTAACTGATAAGCCATGATCGTGTGGACGTTTATCAATAAATTACATCTAAGTGTGCACACCATTATCTTCACACCAAGATCACTATTAGAATTTAACTGCTCCAGATAGAGGGGTCAATTACTTCTAATAGTGTTCAACAGCTATCCATTTAGGAGATTTAATTTCTAGAGAAATCTGTGATATGACACATCCGATATGGAGGAAGACCGATGTCAATGCGCATGCCCATCACTTCTCAATTAAATCAGATTTAATGGAGACCGTATGAGATTTCTTCATACTTTGGTAAGAATCTCTCCCAATTAGTTATTTATGCTTGATGTTTCATTTTATCCCATTATTAAGAACATGCAAACATCATCACATGAAATGATAAACATACATTGCATGCTTCACAACACAATAAGCGACAGTAATATTCCAACTATCATGGCTTATATCTCATGTTGATTGATGAGATAAAATAGGAAAGTAAGCTCCGGAACAGGGCTTGGCCGCCGCCCCCTTTCACCGCGCCTCGCCGAAAACCCTAGCTCCAATTAGGGTTTCGGGACGTGAACCGGTGAACCTTCCTTCTTGGTGCTGAACTACTTTCCTTTTTTGAGTTGATCTTCGATCTTTATTCAAAACATACTATCTATTCCAAAAGAAAAAATCTAATATTGCTAGAATAAAAATTACAACTCAAAAACTCGGTCTAACATCTTTATATCTATTATATTAAAACAACGTAAAAAAAACCTAGACCTAATCCATGGATTTTCTCATTGATTAAAATCACATAGCCAAACCGGCATACGGCCAACATTCATTCAACATAAACATACAACACATAAAATAAAGGAGCCATAATAGTTGGTAAACCTGCAAACAAATACAGTCTACAAATCCAATAATCATATAATATGATCCACATAAAATAACATATGATATCTATGCATGAATAATAATATTCGAATTTTACAATTAATTAAATTAATTAATTCGATATTATCCACAAGATAAAAATTGAAAATTAAAATAATTATCCACCAATTTCAAATCTTGCTATTTTCGAAAATATCACCAAAATAAATACGAAAATAAATTAAAATTATCCACCAAATTTATTTAATATTTTCAAACCACCCTAATTAAATAATATTTGGATATCTTGATAAAAATAAAAAATCCAATCCAAATAATATCCATAAGAATCAAAATATTAAAGGATAAAGTTTGAAGATTTGATCCACTTCAAAATCTTCCAAAACCTATCCAAATTTAAATTCTTATCACAATTGAATTTTGATAATTATTCATCTATATCCAAAATCACCTTATCTAACTTTTAATCCAAAGTTTTCGAAAATAATCCAAATAATAAATTTGGAAATTTGATCCACTTCAAATTCCTCCAATTAAAGCCCATGATTCCGTTCTACATGCCCAATCTACCCTTTTAAATGTTTAAATTAGAGGTGATTTCTCATCATCTAATCCATAAAAATAAAAATAAAAACTCTCTTACTGTATCATGTTGGAATGGCAACATAAAGAAAGGTGGCATTCCTTAAAATGTAGAGAGGCCAACTCAGAATTTAATATTCAACAATGAAGCAAATAAAAGGGGGTAAATTTGGGTGCGACCGTCTCATACATGAGACGGGTCAATACTCACATACGGGGATCATTATTTATGGATGAAGTATCATTAACTCACATGTGAGTATCATTATTTATTCACGCATGTGAGTATCATTATTTATGGGTGAAGTATCATTAACTCACATGTATCATTATTTATGGGTGAAGTATCATTAACTCATATGTATTGATCCGTCTCATGTATGAGACCGTCTCATACAAGTTTTTGTCAAATAAAAGTAATTAAAGGGGATTTCTCTTGATACATAAATTTGTTTATTCATAGAAAATTCCACCAAAATAATCTATTCAATGTAACCATCTCGATGGGAATGATCTAGTGGTTGAGTGGGATTAATTGGAGACCAAAGGTCACCGGTTCGAATCTCCTCAATACCACCAGATCGTGTGTGTGAATAAAAAAATAAAATAAAAAATCTAAACATTATGCAACACCTTCCATTCTCATTCATTGTCACATTTCAACAATCGTGTGTGTGAGCAAAAAAATAAAATAAAAAATCTAAACATTATGCAACACCTTCCAATCTCATTCATTGTCACATTTCAGCACGACCGCTTTCAGCACGATACTGATTAATTCAAATTGTTGTTCCAGAGAACGAAAAACAATATTATATTTATAAAATAAATTATATATACATACATACATACATACATACATACATACATAAAAAAATTGACAAAATTTGAACACCCCCCCGTCCGTCACTGTGCTGTTCCTTAACACAAAATATGTCAATTGGTCCTTTTTTTGTGCTAGCTAAAAAAATGACAAAATAAAACAAAAAACTTTAGACTTAGTCCGACAGTTACAGATTTAAGATGAATATTGAAATGCAATTATTGATTTGACCAATAACTATTAATAGAACTACAATGCTCAGACCAGCAATGAGAAGGAACTGTTCAAACATCTCTCGCTCTCTGCATTGCAGATCTCCACAAAAAAGAAAAAAAAAAAAAAAAGAACAGGTGCTGATTCTACCATTACACGTACATAAACACACCGTTGTTTCTGGAATATGGTTCAGTAAGTTCCTTTTCCAATGGTGTTCAAAGCATTTTTCGTGCATTCAACGATGACCTCATGAGCACGTTAACAGTACAAGAATCCGGTACCAGAAAACTCACACAACTTGATTTGAGGAAATTTTAGTGCACTTGGCTTCTGAGAGTGTTACAGTGGTGATCAGCCAAAACTTGATCATCAAATGATCTGTAATGAACAAAAGATACAATACAGCCAGATAAAATTCAAAATTATAGTTGGCTGCAATACAATGACAGAGCATGCTCAAATCATATTCATACCAAATTATTAAGAATGGGCATATCCTCTTGATTATGTGCACATAAGTAGTGAGCTCCTCTGATCGCTAAGAAAAGCTAGCGAATCCCACTCCAAGACAGAACAAAACCAAAGTAACAAGCACGTACGACTTAATGTCCGTAGTACACCTGTCAATAAATTCAGTTATTCAGGAACTAGTAAAGAAGAAATAATTCTTTCAAAATATAATATAGTTTCAAAATTAAAGTCATCCAGTTACAATTGATTTATTTAGATGAATCCAATAGTATCAATTCAGAGAAGGCATATTTAAGCTAAACTACGGAACATAAGAATGAAAGCAAACATTCTATAGAAAGATATGAAAGAAGAGAAGTTATGAACATCTTGAAAAGCAGCATACCCCTTATGCCAATTTGGTGAGGACACACAACGTCAGATGCTTCATGAAGCCACTGATGCTAAAAATGTTGAAAGTTGTTATCTCAATGAATTAGGATTAAATCTGACAAGCAACTTCAGGTGTTGCTTGCACGGAAGGATCACTCTGGATATCTTCTCGTCGATATTGGTTGACCAAGTCAATTAAACTCATCGATGGAGGAACCCAGCCATAGCTCACCATAGCATCTATAACTTTATGCAGTTCTTCTCCGAATCCTACTCTTTGCAAACCATAGGCCAAGATACTGCATGTAGTGACACTAGGCTTATATCCTTGCTCACTCATTTCAGCCAGTAATCCTAATACCACTGAAATATCTCCACCCCCACACGATGTTCCTATCAGTAATTCACTAGCCTTTCCTTTTAATATACCCTTGCCCAAAAGTTCATTCCAGTCTTTCAATGCTTTATCCAAATTCCCACCTTCAGATAATGCATCAAATAAGAGTTTGTACACCACTTCATCAGGCTCAATACCCTTTGCCACCAAGTCCTTAAATACAGCTAACATCTTCGACTGGTCCCCTACTTTGCTGTAACCATGTAAAAGGGAAGTGTATGTTACATTCGTCGGCACTATATTTCTCTTTTGCATCTCTGCAAGAAGCTTCTCCGCTTCTTCCATATGGCCCATCTTGCTATAGTGAGTGATTATAATTGTGAAAGTAACATGATTAGGCATGATTTGCTTATCAACCATATCTTCAACCAACTCAACTGCTTTAGTTAAAACTCCTGACTTACAAAATCCATCAATCATTGTGTTGAATGTAAGTACGGATGCTATACCCTTCTCTATCATTTCATTAAATAGAGACAAAGCCTTCTGCATATCACCATTCTTGCAACATCCATTGAGAAGAGCATTATAAACAAAACCATCAGCTGGAACTGCCTTCAGTTGCATTTCTTTAAACAAACGAAATGCTTCACCTAAATTTGCTGACTTGCAGTACCCGTCAATCATTGTAGCATATGTAACCTTGTTTGGTATCAAACCTTTATCAGACAGTCCAGCAAATACGTCATTGGCTCTCTCTAAGTCACCTGATTTAAACAGCCCAGCAATCAAGGCATTATAAGTGACGATAGTAGGAGTTATACCCTTCTGAGACATCTCATTGTAAAGACTGAAAGCCTTTGTCATATCACCTTGCTTACAAAAACCAGAAATGAGTGAAGTGTAAACGTAAGCATCAGGGACCAACCCCATATCACAGAAGTTGGAGAAGATTCTCATTGCTTCTAGCAATTTTCCATTCTTTGAAAGGCTAATTATAAGTACACTGTAAATGTGCATATCTGGAAGTAGATGTCGTTCTAGCATGATATTGAATATAGAAAACGCCTGTACTGTGTCCCCATTTTTGCATAGCCCATCAATCAAAGATGTATAATTATAAAGATGAGGACTTATGCCTTGATCAAGCATTTCCATGAAGTATCTTTCTGCAATATCCATCTCACCAATCTCGGTATATCCTGAAATCAATGTCCCAAATGTGTAGGCATTTGGTTTTACTCCCTTCTTCTTCATTGCAACGAAACAAGTCTCTGCCTCATCCATCCTTTTGGCTTTGCTAAGACCAATAATAATAGAATTATAGCAGAAAACATCAGGAAAAACGCCTTTCTGCCACATATCATCTAATATTCTCATTCCCTCTTCATATTTACCTTCTTTCACATAACCTTTTATAACGGTCATGTAGCTAACAATACTGGGCTTGATACCTCGTTCAGTCATGTACTTTAATAAAAGATTGGCTTGCTCCAGATCTCCTGTGCGACTCAATTCATCTATCATAGCACTAAAGGTGTAGGCCGAAGGTGCCATGTTTCTTTCATTCATCCAAACAAGAACTTCAGAGACCTTTTCCATATTACGTTCTCGACAATGGCCGTGAATCAGATAACTGTATGTCTGGTTCTCGGGGTTTATTCCTAATTTAATCATCTCATGTACCAGACTTGTTGCCATTTCCATGTTACCGGTTTGGCAGAGACCATGTACTAAAGCATTATATGTCACCAAATTTAACTTAACTCCATGTGCAACCATTGCATCCTTGATTCGGAAGGCCTCATCCACAGCACCCTCCCCCATGAACCCATTCATCAAGGCAGTATACGCAATATGATCAGGGCTTAAGCCTCTTTCATACATCTCTTCCAAAATTAACTTTGCCTCAGAAGATCTCTTCTGCTGGCAAAACCCCTCAATAAATATTGTATAAGTATATTTATCAGGAGCCAACCCTTTCTCAGCCATTGTCATCTTCAGCTGCAAGGCCTCATCAATGACCCCACTTCTGCACAACCCTTTAATCACAATGTTATAAGCAATCAAATTCGGTTCACACCCATTCTCTTCCATCTCAAAAAGAACGTTCTTAGCCTCCCTTGCATTCCCAACCTTGCAATGTGCCGCAATAACACTACCATATGTGTAAACATCTAAACTTAGTTTCATTTCCAACATTCCCCCATACACCTTCCAAAACAACTCCATTCTCCCACACCTCAACAAATCCTTCAACAGAGAATTACAACACAACAAACTGATCCTAAAATTCCCTCCCTTAATGCCCAAAAACACATCAACAGCCGCATTCCACATGCCCCTTTTCCTATACACATCAATCAACAGTTCAAACACAACCCCCGTCGATCTAAACCTCGCGCATTCATTGCACAGTTTCAAAATCGAGCCACGTACGTCGGAAACCAAAAACCGGGCCTCGACAACGTTGGTGAGCACAGTTATGGCAGGCGCATAAAGATTGGAACTACACAAAACCAATGCAAGAATCGAATAAGAATGGAGATTCTGAGCAGTACCCACATGCTGATTCGACCACTCGAAGAAATCAAGAAGGCGCCGTGGATGTAGCGAAAAATGGATGCTCTGCAGCACCGAATGGACCACATCGGGATTCAGATTTTGTGGAAGATGCGAGGATTCCAACAGAAATTGCCAGTTGTTGTGCTTCAGAATCTTGCTGATTTCCGCAGCTGCGGCTTCAATTTGAGGAGTGCTGTGACAATATTGGTGGGATTTATGGGAGACACAGAGGAAACCAGTTTTCTTGATTATGCGGCGTTGACAGATGATCAGAGTAGATATTTTGGGCGAGAACAAGTGCACCATTTTTGTGCTTATTTCTCGGTTTCTTTCTCAATTCATGTGTGAATTTGTGCGTGAGGATCCACCCCGATTTGATATAGTGCACTTTTTAGAGAAATTTGATTTAGTGCACTTGCTATTGTTGCTGTCAGTGAGTTCTTCTGAAGATCAATGGGAAATGCGAGTAGTTACTACACCCATTGGATTAAGTGGCTAAAATCAATCGAGCCAGTACTTGCACCGTTAATTTTACTATTTGTATCACAAAAGGGAAAAAAATTTAAAGATATTTAAATAATTTTAATGCTCATCTATACCACTTCAAATTGGATACAAATAGGAAAAAAAAATTAAAGATATTTAAATAATTTTAATTCTTATCTATACCACTTCAAATTACTCAATGCCTAAAAAAATGCATTACAAAATAAAAATTAAAAATAAAATAAAAAAGAAAACATATTAAAAATCATAATCCATCATTATCTACACACCCTCGTATTATAACTCATCAAACTTAGGTTAAATTTGGGCAATTTAGATGGGCAAACATCAATGTAGAATGAAAATCAATAAGAACCAATTTGGGTTAAAGTAATTTTCGTTAGTTTGTACCGATTAAATTTTCAATATTCACATATTCTTTAGAGCTCCTGTCGCGTTTTGTTCAGAAAAACACAGTTCGAACACACTTAACAGTGTTCGAAATACGAAACTGAAACAAAAATGGATGTTCGAACTTCTGTTATCAAACGAGAATTTAATTTTTGTTAAGTATATTTTAGTTCAAACAAATTATACTTGTTCGAACTTCAGTTTTTGAATAGAAACTTAATTTTTTTATCTAAGTTTAGGTCGAATTTATCAGTGTGCGAGCATTTGTTCGAAATTAGATGTTCGAATATTGTGTACTTGTTCAAAATGATGTTGTCGAACAAACGAAATTGATTTCACAAATGATGTTCAAACATGTCTTGGTTTTTCTGTTTTTCGTGGTAACTAATTTTGCTTGTTTTGGAATAGGATCAAACTGAGAGTAGTGTTGTTGGCCCTGCCAATCAGGAGTTGGTTTTTTATTATACAGACGTATTCCATACTATGAAATTCTTTGATTCTCGCAAGAGTTTGATCAACCCGGTTAGTGAAAGAGCTACTCCAATTGGCATTCTTCTTATTATGTGTAGTTCAGAAGCTGAAAGTAAAAGTAGAATTCCTCGTTTGAGGTTTACATGTGAATGAAGTGGTGTCCTTGTGTAATTAAGAAGAAACCTCTAATATAATGTGATCACATAGGACAAAATTGGAGGAGGATGAAGTTTTGGAAAAGGGACAAAAGAAGTCCAAAACCGTCTCAATAGAAACTAGGTCTAAGAGAAATGGATATCCTTTTTGTCTAAAGTGGCAGTATCTATCAGAGAACAATCAATGGATGTTAGAAGTTGTTTGTGGTGTTCACGACCATTCACAAACATGATATTTCAAAGGACATGCATATGACGGTCAGTTGACACCTGATAAAGAGAAGTTGGTAGCTAGCTTGTCAAGTTCCCATAGTCATCCAAAACAAATATTGCCTGCATTACAGAGAAGATTTCCCAACAATAAGTTCACAATAAAAAAATTATAATGTGCATAGTAAGAATAAATATGTGGAGCATGTTGATCAATCCCAAATGCAATATATGTTGGGTAAATTGGAGAAACATGGTTATGAATATGCCACAATGTACATGTTGTGAATTATGTTATCAACAATTGGATTGTTTCTTACAAAGAAAGATTTGTTAACTATTGGATAAACAGTGTGATGCAATTTGAGAATATCACAACTTACAGGTATATTTCTCTATTACATGTATATTTATCTATCTTATTCAATACATTTATCTAATATTCTTATATCTAACAATTTTGACTATATTGATAAATGATAGGGTTGAGAGTGCCCATGCGAAATTGAAAAGGTTTCTTGATACAAGTACGCGCGACCTTGAAGGATATTGGGTTAAGATGCATGATCTTCTGGATATATCTTTCAATACAATAAAGGCATCATTTGAAAAGAGTGTCAATGTGGTTTGTTAGTGCCATCTGCACTAAGGTGTTCGGGATTCTCATTATCTGTTTAGATATTATGGCAATTTCAAAAGAACACAAAAGGTTTTGGTTATTCATGTTCGAATAACATATTCTGGACATATCTATGAACATTCCGCTGCCAATCTGATTAAAGATCAAGTGATGTACTTCATCATGTTCAAAGATATGATCATGTACATGGTTGTCCAGAGAGTTTTCAATAGACGTGCCATGCTAGATTAAAGGTGTTGAAGCTGCAGATTCAAGATGGACGTTTCAGAATAGAAGCTGCCTTGTTCATGATGGAGATCAAGAAGGAATTAGGAGTTCTATTCAAGAAAGACATCTAAACTAAGAAAGTCTGATTTATTTAAGGAAATTGTTTCCTTGTTATATCCTAGTCTAATTAGGACTTCTGAGTACCTTGTTTAGGCTATAATTGTTTCTTATAAATAGCCTGGGATTCAGACTAGTTTAGGTGACACGAATTTTTATGAATACACTATCGGGCTGAAAGTTAAAAGACTTCACATCCGAAGTATATAGTATTCGGATAGACTACGTTTGATCGGTTAGATCATTGTGTTTCTAGTCTGTATTTGAAAGTCACTTTCATACACACTTAGAGGAGTCTCGAGAGTGATTTCATGTGGGAACTAGAGGGATTCTAGGTTGTGAGAGGAGCTCACGATTTAGTTTAGTGAAAGAGGTTGAATCGGGTAGGAAAGGGGTCAAGTGATAGGAGTCTTCGTGTAATAACCTTTGTAACCATTTAACGGAGTAGTAAACTGTTTTTCACGGACTTGATAAGTCCCCCTGACATAGATCAGTTGATCGAACAAGGTTACCAATCTCGTGCTCTTTATTTGCTCAAAGTTTTTCCATTCTGACCTTACATGTTCACACCAATGTTCAAGTACATGTGCATGAACATGACCACACAGTTTATGTAACTTCAATTGGTACCAGAGTTGGTCGCCTTTCGTGTTAGTGTGAAAAGAATCCTGAAAGCTACATATTTGTGTGAAGGTTTTGGTTGCATTCCAGCTACAAGTGCAATCAAAGAAGAAGGATCTATGGTCAGACCACCACTTCTAGAAGGTAACAACTATCCATATTTGAGAGCAAGGATGAGGGCATTTCTGAGATCACTAGATGAACTCGCATGGAAGAGTGTCACTGAAGGATGGGAAAAGCCAACTGTTGCCAAAGAAGGAAGGCATGTGGAGATTGAAGAATGAGAGTGGACTGTGCCACAGAAGAACTGGTACAATGTCAACTCTAAAACTCTTAATGCAATATTCTCTGCAGTGGAACTTGATATATTCAGCCTAATCTCAACCTGCGAGACTGCTAAAGCTGCATGGGATATTCTGGAAACTACCTTTGAAGGGACTAGTTCTGTGAGGCTGTGAAGACTTCAAAATCTGACTTCAAAGTTTGAAAGTCTCAGAATGGAAGAATCTGAATCCATTGGTGAGTTTAATGCCAGATTAAGGAGCATATCAAACGAAAGTTTTGCTCTCGGAGAACCTATCAGCAATGAAAATCTCGTGAGGAAGGTTCTCAGATCTCTTCCAAAGAAGTTTGCCTATAAAGTTGCTGCTATAGAGGAAGCTAAGGATATCAAGAGTATGAGACTTGATGGGATCATTGAGAACATTCGAGATGAATCTAGAAAATGATGACAGCAGCTCAAAGAAGAAAGGTATTGCTCTTAAAGCTAAAATTTCTGAGGATGTTTCTGAACATGTACAGAAACAAAACCTGTACTTGATTCAGAAACAATGAATAATATGCTCCTTATCACCAAGAACTTCAGTAGAATGCTTAAGAGAGTAAACAGACAGTCTTTCAGAAGGTCAAACAATAGAAGACAACAACCTGGAACTTCTCAGCAAGATAGGAATTCCAACAGTGAGTAGAAAGAGTTTTAACCATCAAATACAAAGAGAGAAATTCAGTGTAGAGAGTATGATGGTTTTGGACATATTCAAGCAGAATGTACCAACACTTTGAAGAAGAATAAAAAGAACTACAATGCCTCTCTTAGTGATAATGATTCTGAAAGTAGCAGTGAATCAGAAGAAGAGACTTATGCCTATACAGTAAAAGTCTCAGAGTTTCAGGATCCTTTTAAACTTGCAGAAGGAGATGAAGACTCAGACAATGATGATGTCAGTCATGAGGAGTTTGTTCAGACATACAAAGAGATATATGAAAAGTGGCTTGATGTAGCTGAGATCAACAAAACTCTTTAGTCTCACAACAAAGATCTTCTCTCGGAAAAAGAGAAGTTAATCAAATCTGATGAAGAACAGAAGGCCATTATTCAACAGCAGAAAAAGGAGATTGAAGAACTGAGTACAAAACTGAAGTCCATCAAAAGGAATGTGAATATGCTGAACAATGGAGCTGAGAATCTTGACAAGATTCTTACTAACTCAGGACACTCAGGGAAAAATCATCCAAGTCTTGGATACAATAGTGGAAAATCCAAGACTGTGTTTGTCAAAGCAAGTACAAGCGAGACAGTGCATGTATAAAATAATGTTCCGACCATCCAGAAAAACATTAAAAATAAGATGACTGCTAATAGTGGCGACAAGAAAAGAATCATTTATCACTATTGTGAAGAAAAAGGTCATATTCGTCCTCACTGTGAGAAGTATCTCTTTGATCTGAAAAGAATGAGGAGAAGATTTGTGGCTCAGCATTCCAGCAACACTCAGAAGAAATCAGCTACTCAACAAAGGAAGAAGCCAACTCAGAAAAAGCAATGGGTTGTCAAGCAGACTTGTCTAATTGCTCATACTTCGTTGAGAGTTGAAGATAAAGGAAGCTGGTACTTTGACAGTGGCTGTTCAAGACACATGACATGAGACTGCTCTGTGATGCAGAATCGAAAACTTGCTCATCAGATTTTGTTACTTTTGGAGATGGAAAGAGAGGTAAAGTAATGGGAAAAGGAGAGCTGACTGTTGAAGGAATGCCCAAACTCAAGAAGGCTATGCTATTTTATGGGCTCAAAGCTAATCTGATAAGTATCAATCAACTATGTGATGATGACATAACTGTAGTCTACACCAAGGAAAGCTGCAAAGTTACGAATAAGAACAATGACTTATTCATGGAATGAAAGAGATCAGCTGACAACTGTTATAGCTACATGTTCCTGCACAATGTTCTTTAACATGTCAAAGAACATCTATTGAAGAGTCAGAGATCTGGCATCAGAAACTTGGACACATCAACTTTAAAAATCTTCAGAAGATCATCAGCAAGGAGATTGTCAGAGGGCTACCTCAGATCAGAATTGACAGAGACAAAGTCTGTGGTCTATGTCAGATTGGGAAATAGTCCAGATCTCAACATAAAGAAGTGCAAGACAGAACTTCTAAAAAAATTATAGATCTCATTCATATGGATCTAATGGGGCCTATGGTTGTGGAAAGCTACGAAGGAAAGAAGTATGTCCTTGTTTGCATTGATGATTACTCAAAGTTTACTTGGGTTGACTTTCTCAGAGACAAGAGTGAAGCTTTCACAGCATTCAAGAGATTAACCTGCAAAATCACAGTTGAGAAGGATGATCAAATTATCAGAATCAGAAGTGATCATGACAAGAAATTTGAGAACCAGTAATTTGATACATTCTGCAGTGAGAATGGTATCAGTCATGAGTACTCAGCCCCCAAAACTCTCCAGCAGAATGGAGTTGTGGAAAGAAAAAATAGAACTCTTCAGGAGATGGCCAGAACCATGATTGCTGCTAAAGGAGTTGCTGCGATGTTCTAGGCAGAAGCTATCAACACATCATGCCACATCAGCAACAGAGTTCATCTTAGACCAGGTACTTTCACTACTCCATATGAGATTTGGAATGAAAAGAAGCCAATAGTGAAGTACTTTCATATGTTTGGAACCACATGTTATATTCTCAATGATAGAGAGTATCTCAGCAAGATGAACAAAAGAGGAGTTGAAGGGATGTTTGTTGGATACTCTAGAAACAGTAAATCATACATGATTTAAAATAAAGATACAAAGGCTGTAATTGAGACAGTCAATGTCAGATTTGATGATCAGGACAATACTGTCAATACTCCTGAAGATAATGTTCACATGGATGTGTTCGAACATCCTGAGGTTCATGATGATACAGACAGAGAAGCTGAAGAACAGACAATAAGGCATAGAAAGCCTTCAAAGCAAATTATCAAGAATCATCCTAATTCAGTAATAATATGAGACATTAATGAAGGAATGATGACCAGGAGCACTCTGAGAAAAAGGATGTATGATGAAATATCCTATGTCTATTTCACCTCCAAGATTGAACCCAAGAACATCCAAGAAGCTCTTAAAGATGACTACTGGATAGAAGCCATGCAGGAAGAACTTCTTCAGTTCAAAAAGAATGATGTATGGGATCTGGTGCAGAAACCTGAAGGAGACAACATTGTTGGAACCAAGTGGATTTTCAAGAACAAGACTGATGAAGCTGGAAATATTACAAGAAACAAAGCTAGACTGGTTGCACAAGGTTATTCTCAGATAGAAGGCATTGATTTTGATGAAACCTTTGCTCCAGTCACAAGGATTGAATCAGTCAGATTTCTTCTAGCCATGACATGGATCATGAAGTTCAAACTATATCAGATGGATGTCAAGAGTGCTTTTTCTAAATGGATTCTTGAAGAAGGATGTGTTTGTTGCACAGCCTAAAGGATTTGAAGATCCACATCATCCAGAGTTTGTGTTCAAACTAAAGAAGGGATTGTATAGCTTAAAGCAAGCTCCTCGGGCATTGTATGAAAGACTGTCTACATACCTAGTAAACAAGGGATACAACAGAGGAGGAGAAGACAGAACACTGTTCATCAGGAAGGAAAAATTACAAGTAATTGTTGTTCAAGTATATGTGGATGATATAGTGTTTGGATCAGTGTCTGATAAGATGGTCAAGGACTTCATCAGAGACATGGAAACTGAATTTGAGATGAGCCTTGTTGGAGATCTAAAATATTTCTTAGGACTCCAGATAAAGCAGTCAGAAGAAGGGATATTCATCTCTCAATCTAAGTATGCCAGAAACTTGGTAAAAAAGTTTCAGCTTGAAAATTCAAAACACAAATGAACTCCTATCAACACTACAATCAAGATTGGAAAAGATGATGCAGGGACTGAAGTTGATCAAACTCTCTACAAAAGTATGATTGGTAGTTTTCTATACCTCACTGCAAGCATACCAGATATATCATACAGTGTAGGAGTGTGTGCTAGATATCAGGTCTGTCCTAAGGAGAGTCACATGAAGGCTATTAAAAACATCATTAAGAACATCAATGGAACAACTGATTATGGTTTATGGTATACTTCAGATACAAATGCAAGTATTACTGCTTGCTGTAATGCTGATTGGGCTGGATCTCCAGATGACAGAAAAAGCACTCCAGGTACTTGTTTCTTTTTAGGAAACAATGTTGTTTCTTGCTTCAGTTAGAAGCAGAACCGCATATCTCTATCTACAGCAGAAGCAGAATACATTACAGCAGGGAGCAGCTCTACTCAGATCATCTGGATGATGCAGATGATGAAAGACTATGAAGTTAGTTATAATACTCCTATTCTGTATTGTGATAATATAAGTTCTATCAACATCTCAAAGAATCCAGTGCAGCATTCGAGGACCAAACATATAGACATTAGACATCACTTCATCAGAGAGCTGGTTGAAGAAGAAATGCTAAAAATCGAACACATGAAGACTGAAGATCAAGTAGTTGATTTGTTCACCAAGGGATTAGATTCAGCTTAATTTGAGAAACTTAGAGCTGCCCTTGGAGTGTGCTTGGTTCAGTAAAACCAAGAAGAGGGGTATGAGTGTGACTATTTCACACTCAGCAGGAAAGAACCATTCCTACACTGTGATACCCCGACCCCTTTTGCTAAATTATAAATTATAATTTTGGTAAATGATTTTGAATTAATATTGTTTGAATATTAATTATGATGTAGGTCCGTATATTATGTCGTTGTTTTAATGCAGGTTGTCCCACTCGAGCTGATACGTCATAGCATGGTGATATTATACTGAGTGTACAATACAGTTTGAATTTTTATTGCTAAAATGTCGAGTTAAATGATAATGAATGTGATTACATTCGATTTTATTTTTGCCATACCTTGAACACCCTAACGCTAAGCTGATCGGGGGCAACGTCCCCTGCTTTTTCAGTATATATTAAATGTGTTTTGAAAATTAAGTTGTGTTTAAATTAGAAAGTTAATTGGAGTTAGAAATGTCTTTTGAAAAATAACAAAAGATCAGGTTTGCAATGCGACCATGGGATGCGACCTCATTCGAGTCGTGTGCCGAGCAGTCTGCAACACGACCGAGAGGCGTGACCCCCCTCCAAGTTGCACGCCGAGCCCTCTGCAACACGACCATGGGGCACGACACTTTGAGTCACGTATCACCACTTCAGGGAGCCATTTTCCTTCGGCTTGAATGCGACCTCCAAGCGTGACCCCCCTAGATCGCACCTTGCTTCGGAAATTCCATCCTTTAAATACCCCACCTCACTCATTTCTCTTCATTTTTTCTTCATCTATTTGGGCGATTTCTTCCAAATCCTCTCAAGAAATTCTTCAAGTTTTGGAGTGGGTTCTCTCATCATCATCCATCAACCAAGGTAACTTTATACCCTCTTCTTCTTGGTGATTAAGCATCATTTCCATGTTGATTTGAACTTAGGGTTTGTATCTAAAAATGAGGGTTTCGATTTTATTGATCTTCTTGCTTTGATATCTTGAGCATATACTCCATTGAAGCTATATGTGTTGTTAAATTGAAATTCCTATGGTTTATTATTGCTAGGGATTTGGATTTTTGCCCTAATTTTCCCTTAATTTGTTGGTGTTTGGTTGGAGGTGTTGTGATGGTTATATGGAGTTGGTTTTCATGTATGTTAGAGCCCTAGGGTGGAGGTGCTTGTGTTTGGAATTATGGGTTTAAAGGATTTAAATTTAGTCTTGTCCTTGTGGTTTAAATAGGTGCACGTAATGTGCTCAGTTAAATGCCTCAAAGAGTTTTAATGTGTATTTTGAGTCCAAAATCATATTATTAGCTTGTATATCTATGGTTGTGTATGTGGATATGTATGAAAAACCTTAAAGTATATATAGCATGTGTTTGGTCAAAATTATGAAATAATTGTATAACTCAACGTCTAAAATGATAAAGGGATTTAAAGGTGGTAGGCGACGTATTGGGGTTTGAGGTGGACAACTTGTGCACGGCATAGGAGTATTTCAAGGTTGAAAAGATTTTGAAAGCGTCTCATAAGTTGGGGTTACTCTAAACTGTAAACACGTGTAAAATTATAGTTATGGTTGTGCTTTGATTGTATAAGTATGCAGGGTCTTCAGACCGGTTATATGAATGAGACCCTTCAGGACAATACAGAAATCCTTCGGGATTGATAAAGAGGTCCTACGGGATTGATATAGACTTGTTAATGTCCTTCTTGGGGGATAATAATCCTTCGGGGCATCCCTACAGGGCTAAGACGTTCATTAACAGGGGCATCATGATGTTTGGGCCCTTCGGGGTTGAGGCTAGTCTCCACAAAGTAAAGAAATTTTCATGTATTATATTTTTAGTTGTGCAATTGGCTATAACTGTTTGTAGTGTTTCCCCACTGAGTATGTTGTTAAATACTCACCCCATTCATTTAATGAATTTCAGGTTGAGGAGTTGGGGTCCGAGTAGGAGCGTTGTGAACACAAGAGGACCCCCACAAGCTTGTGTTTACTTTTACATGCTCTTCTTTTGAAATACTCATATTATTAATATTACATTGATCATTCTTCTTTTGTTTTTATAATCAATGATCATTGGAGATGGGACTAGCCGTATTTTGTAGTTATGTTGTATTTAACTTGATATATATTATGTAAAATAATTTAAAGGCGGGTCGTTCGACCTTGGAGCCTTCTATGTGCGAATTATGTTGTTGAACCCCTATATTATGATGGCTAAACTAGGGTGCTAGATGGGCGGGTTGTGTAGACCTATGAGCCCTGTTAGAATTTGTTGCCTGAAATAATGTGAATTACGGATGTAAATTGCAAAGTTAAAAATAATGTTGAAGCTAGTGTTACCACATTGCCTTCAACATGCAGCAGAAACGCAAATAGAACTTTGCACAAAACAAGTTTTAAATCATACTCCTTACGGTGTGTTATTGCCTCAAGGTGAAATTCACTATCACAAGTGAAACACAAAAACAATGCTGATGTTGTCTCGGTTCACTCCCTTGATAACACTGCATAAAACATACAGAGGACTATCCTAGCTTCACTCACTCGAATAATCACTCAAAAACAAACCAATCTAAACACATAGATAGATTATAATCAGTCACTCTAAATCCTAGACTTATCAAAGTTGACTATCTAACCTACACACACAACTGGAATGAAAGTCTCCAGCTGATTGAGACGCTAGGTAGATGTCGAGGAAGATGTCTTGGATTTCAGAGATGACATTAGATGTAAGATTCAGAGCTTCTCACAAACCACGGTGATAACCTGCTTGCATAAATGATTTTAAGGTCTAAGGAGACCTTAAATACTTCCTCCATCTCGGCTGAGTAGTTTCCACACGATCCTTGATGAATTGGATGCAAAACTACCTCCTTCCACTACCCTTGCTGAACTGGACTCGAGATAACCGTCCTCTGCACTGCGTGGCACACGTTCTTCAACATCGTGTAACAATGGCGGTTACTCCAGCAACCCACGTTCTCTACAACGGTTAGTGTTTAAGACGAAGTGAGGAACATCACGTCTCTTGAAACTCGGAACAGATTCTGATCTAGTGAAAATCAAGCATAATCCACGTTTTAAATTAAAATAAAATATCTAATAAATCCCTTAAATCGTGGAAAATGATATGTGACACAAATCACAATATATTCAGATTAATTTAAAATAAATTAATCTAAAATACTAGGAAAGGATAAGGTTAGAGATCCGAGTGTTATACTCGGTGTGCCGAGAATGACGGACAACATTAGGTACGACATTGATTGCAATGTTATCGACGAAGTGATAACATCATCTGGAACACGTCATACTCAACAAGCCCGATATGTTAGATGATTGTATGATTGTGTGGATGGGCTTATACGATGCTTCTACTTAATATTATGCTGTGTGGCAAATTAGATATGATAAGTTGCATGTTATAATTGCGAAAAATCTATTATAAAGATTATGATGTCGTGCCTTATCATACAATTTGACCTTAGCTTCCGCTCAATTTAATATAAGCACACAAATATAAGTAAGTAAATGATATGTTAAGTGACGTGGCCAAACGGAGTAGTTTGGGGCGTTACATGCACAAAGGGACTGAACATTCACATAAATGTTCCTACAGATGTACATGATCACAAAAGCTGAGTACATCTTTGTCAACGGCTAGTTCTGACGTGCTATCGTCATCTCTGATTTTCCGGGATTTCCCTCTGATTTCTTAGTCTAACGGAAACCTGAGAACGAAATACTCTCTTATATATATATTTAGCCATTTAGAGCAAACATTCACTTTTCAAATTTCTGAAATCAAAAACCCTTCTCTCTCGATAAATCCTCTGAGTTTTCTGAGTTTCCTTCTTTGTTTGCCATTGATTTTCTTTCTGTGTAATTCTTTCATATACCCATATATTGTTCAATGGCTCCGAAAAGAAAGCTCGTCCGTCCCAAGAAAGTTGTGAAACCCAGAATGAGGTATGGAAAGGTTACATATTCCAAACCTTAAGATCAGTTCTACGAGGAAGATGAGTTTGACAGGCAAGTTCGAGGAGAATCAACATACAAGAGCCTATTCAGAGGGTACTTCGCAATGACTCTTCAAGCAAAGATATAGAAGAAATGATTGAAACATTCCATGAGGATGAAGAGAAAGAAGATATGGAAATAGAAGAGCAAGAAATTGCTTCTTCTGAAAAGAAAATAAAGGCCCAAAGTCTTTCAATTGATGATCTTTTGAAGAAAGTCGCGAAGTCATATGATGTCAACAGAATGAAGGCAAGAACAAAGGAAACTACAGTCAAGAAATCCAAGAAGACTACAACCCCTTCATCAAAGAAGATCGTCATAACACCTGCAGCCCAAGCCCTTCAGAAAGAGAAGGGATCTGCTACTGATGCTCAAGTTAAGCCTTTAGATGTGCCTAAACATGTTGAGGCACATGTTGCAGAGAAAAGCACTGCTGAGACATCTGCTCCAGCTAGTGTTGTGCTGAAGTCGCTTGTTCAACCTTCTACTACAGAAGGTGATGATGAAGATAGAGAATATGATATTCCCTTAAGCTTGAAGATGAAAGCCATAGCCGCTACTCTTGACAAAGGAAAGAAGAAGGTCATTCATAGACCTTTAGTTGCTGATCTGACAAAGAAAGAAGTCATTCAGAGTTCATCCTCCGAATCTGCTGAGAAGACTTCTGTTCCACAACAGAAAAAATTTCTTGCATCTGCTCAATGTGATCCATTTGCAAGATCACCATTCAAGAAGAAAACTCCAAGGAAGAAGGCTTCTACTGCTGTGGTGCAGCTGGTTCTGTTGGTCGCGGGGCAAGTCAGAATCAGTTTAGAGGGGGATGAATAAACTGATTACAAAACTGAACTTAGATGTGGAATATTCATGGCCCATTTTGATTCGCAAATATTATCCGTGCTATGTAGAGATCAGTTGAGAAGATCTGCTAGCTCGGAGTGTTGTGTGTGTTTATAGTGTGCAGTTAAAAACATGCTACTGAACTAAAAATTAAAGCAGAGCACACAAGCTGTTTATAAAGGTTCGAAGCTCAACTTCTACGTCCTCTCTTCCTTCCGCAAAAGCGTAATTCACTATGCAAGTGTAAAGTTTCTTTATTACAGTTACATAATGAAGACAGTTGCTGTCCCGGAAGCTGCACTCTCAACTTTCTCAGCCGGTAGGTCGATAGCTCACACTTACGATCCCCAACTGCTCGCTGGAGAGATAAGGTGCTATTGCCCGTCTTTTCATGATTTTAGATCTTGCTCGATCTTCAAGAGTACAGTCTTGAAACTGGTATCAACTGAGTAGCTCCTTTGCGCGTCTGCGTCTGAGCTGGAGTAGTTGATCACTTAAGCACAGTGACTGAGAGAACAGCTCTGGCTGGAAATCTTCAACAGCTAGCTCGAAGAGCGTTAAGGCTCATTCTCATCAGTTGGAACTTTTGATTTTCTGAGTTCTTTAAGCGTGAGGCTTTAGTGCTTCAGTGAACGTCTTCGAGGAAAGACTTAACTAAAGTGCTCTCCAAATTCTCAAAAGTCCCACGGTCTTCTCTGGGGTAGCTCACTTTTTAAAGACAGTGAGTTGGTAACTGCTCGTGATCACTGTTGGATCATAAATGATAAAGCCAGTTGCAAGGCTTTCATTTAATGGGGCCGATGGGTTGCCATTGCTCTTCTGATGAGCTTTTGCTTCAAGCTCTCAGTTTCATTAACTTCAAGATCTTCTTTGGCTTATCTGAATTTCAGTTACGGCTCCCTTCTTGATCTTCAGTTCTGAGCTTTGTCTGGTAGCTGGAATCTTCAGTTCCTTTGTCTGTCAATTCTGCGTGTCCCTTGATAGTTTGAAAAGCTTCAGTTGAGATCATCTTCAGCTGGCGTTTCTGGGCTTGGACATGATGCCTTCTAAGCTCCAGTTTGCTTCTGCTTCAGCTGGCAATTTGAACCAGTGTTCTTTAGCTGGTATTTTGGACTTGTGTCCCTTCAGCTTGAACTTTCATGGATTGGTCTTCAGTTCGGTTGCTGGCGCTTTATCAATTGGACTTCAAAATTGATGCGTTTTCAGCTGGTGTTCTTCGAACTGGTGCTTCATCAGCTGGAACTTCATTCTTCAGCTGGTATTCGTTGAGCTGACATTTTCTTTCAGCTTGTACCTTAGTCTTTTCTTTAGGTGGTATGTTCCTTCTATTGGAATATCCTAAGCTGGCATTTCCTTTAGCATGGATCTTTAGACTTGGTACATTTCTTCAGCTGGAATATCTTGAGCTAACATTTTCTTCAGCTCGTGATTGTCCTCTCTTCGGCTGACAGTCTTCATCAGTTGATGTCATCGTGGACTGGCATGTTTATCAATTCAAATTGATGTTCTCTTCAACTGGTATTTCTTCAGTCGGGAATGATCTAGAACTGGAATGTCCCTCAGTTCTTCACTTTCAGCTGGTATTCCCTTTAGCTGAGATCTTCTTTTGACTGGAACGTTTCTTCAGCCGGTATTAGACTAGAACTGGTATGTGCTTCAGTTCTCTTCAGCTGGAACTTCTCTTCAGTTGGTGGCAGTCTAGAACTGGTATGTCCTTCGGTTCTCTTCAGCTAGAACATCTCTTCAGCTGGTGGCGGCCTAGAACTGGTATGTCCTTCAGTTCTCTTTCGCTAGTGGCCGCCTAGAACTGGTATTGTGCTTCAGTTCTCTTCAGCTGGAACATCTCTTCAGCTGGTGGTGGCCTGGAACTAGTACGTCCTTCAGTTCTCTTCAGCTGGAACATCTCTGCAGCTGGTGGTGGTCTAGAACTGGTATTGTGCTTCAGTTCTCTTCAGTTGGAACATCTCTTTAGCTGGTGGTGGCCTGGAACTGGTATGTCCTTCAGTTCTCTTTAGCTGGAATATCTCTTCAGCTGGTATTGGCCTTGAACTGGTATGTCCATCAGTTCATCACTGTAGACTTGTGGCAGTTCATACTTTCTCTCGCTCGTACCTGCAACTTCCAGTTTGCCTTGCTAATTATTCTAGCAAGCTATAGTCTTCGTTTTCTCTCTGTTCTTATCTTCTCTTTCAAACGAACTGATCATTTATGTTGGCTTTGACAGCTTTGACTCTATATTATCATCCTTAGTTTTCTGCTTGATTTCTTATCAGTTCTTTCAAGGCTCTTTTCATATTTTTGACATCTCATGATGTGACCCAGAATAAGGATCGAACGCACGTCGACACGAAAGGGTTCTAAGGACTCTAATGACTCAATATCAAACTGGAAATATGCGGAATAACATGGACTAAACAAAGATATGATCTAGACGACTAGAACTAAATAAAATACCTAGACTACGACACACAAATCAATACACAAAATCCAAACCAACGGGGCTGTTTTCAGGCTCAAATTGGCTAGGGAAGTTAACGGAAGTATGTGTGTGAGGTTTAAGGTGAAGAATGGCTAGGGTAGGTAGGATATGATAGAGATTGGATAAATTTACGATATGTGTTCCAAACGTCGTGAAGAACACGTATAGGCAAATCTGATCCGGAACGACTTGGAATGGATTGATACTCGAACTATGGACTTGATAGATGGTGTTAAGATGGACGAAAGTGAGGATTGATATCGTCGAAGGCGGCTGGACGGTTTTTGATTGGTAGAGGTGAATCACAGCCCGAAAGTTACCTTGAATCTCAAACGTACACAAGGCCAAATTCTTTAAGTTGATCTTCAAGTAGCGAGTTCCCAATAATCGCTCAATGTGATGGAGTTCTCTTTGAATAAAACCTAGATTTGCTAATTCTAAGAGTATGAATTTTTGATCAAAACTCACAAAGATATAAATGGGGTGAGACAATATTGAAGGCAAAAGCTTAATAATTCAAATAAAGTCTAAAGTATCAATGTCACATGAAACCTCTATTTATAATAGAGGAAGGGCCGAAAACTAAGAGGATATGGCCGAAAAATACAAGTCCAACAATAACTAGAACTAGACTAGGAAACTTCCTAAACTAGAATTCTATTCAAGGTAGAATTGTACCTTAAATAAAACCTAGTCAACTTTGACTCTAAAGTAACCGAAAATTACAAAATTATTAATAAAAATCTGACTTTGGACTATAGTCTAAATTAAATAAAATAAAAACTATAGTCTAATAAAATAATCCCCTTAATTAAATATCAAGGGTCGATTTCTTGGACTCTTCAACACACGTCCGCAATCACAAGCACACATCCACATGCACATGTTCACATGCACACGTGCACTTCATCATGTCTTGCACTCCATGTCTTGACTGCATCTTCTAACATCAACAAGGTCATCAACTTCGAGCTTCCTTGCACGCCGTCTTCTTCCTCGAGCTTCTTCCTAATTGTTGCTTGCAAATACTCTTGTAACTTCTTAGCTCGTAGGTGAGTGACGGGGCCTTTAAATTGTAGCTCCGGGTTTAGATCCTCATTGCTATGGATGGCCTCATCATTCCCCCCGCTGAAGAGAATTCGTCCTCGAATTTGGATCCTCATCATGGTGGAATTCATCTGCAATAAAGGGAGACAAATCAGCAACATTAAAAGTAGATGAACATTTGTAGTCACTTGGGAGATCAATGCGGTATGCATTATCATTAACTCGGCTCAGTACGGTAAAATGATCGTCTCCTCTAGAAGACAACTTAGACTTTCTCAGATTGGGATAACGGCCAGGACTCAAATGAATTCAAACACAATCTCTGGGCTGGAAGACGACACGTTTGCGTCTCATGTTGCGTGCGGCGGCAATCCTTGAGCCTTGGTGCTCAATCCGGGCACGTACCTTCTCATGCATCTCTTGAATAAAATCAGCTCTCTTCATACCTTTAACACTCGTTAGATGCTCAACAGGTAAAAGAAGCAATTCAGTAGGTGTCAGTGGATTAAATCCATAAACGACCTCAAATGGAGACATGTTAGTAGAAGAATGAACTACACGATTATAAGCAAATTCAGCATATGGTAGACACTCTTCCCATGACTTCAAATTGTTCTTAATTAGAGACCTAAGTAAAGCTCCTAATGTATGATTCACAACCTCAATTTGACCATCGGTTTGTGGATGACATAAAGTAGAAAATAATAACTTTGTTCCTAATTTTCCCCACAAAACACGCCAAAAATGTCTAAAAAACTTAGAATCCCTATCACTAACAATAGTACGAGGAATTCCATGCAATCAAACAACATGAACAAAGAACAGATTGGCAATGTAAACAGCACCGTTGGTCTTCCTACATGCAATGAAATGAGCCATTTTGGAGAACCGATTGACTACAACAAAGACAGAATCTTTACCCGACCTAGACCTAGGCAAACCCAAGATGAAATCCATTGAAATATGAATCCAAGGGTCTGTAGGGGTGGGTAATGGCGTGTAGAGGCCGAATGGGTGTGAAGTGGATTTGGCTTGACAATAAATAATATAACGACTACACACATTCTCTACATCCCTACGCATATGCGGCCAAAAGAAGCGTTCATGCAACAAGCTCAATATCTTATGCACACCAAAGTGACCCATCAAACTCCCCGCATGCGATTCTAATACCAAAAGCTCACGCATAGAACAATCCGGGATGCACAATTTCGACTCTTTGAACAGAAAACCATCATGCACATAAAAACCATCACGAGACCTAGGCTTAGCACTACATGATTCAAATATGGGGCTGAAATACTCATCATGTGTGTATAATGACTTAATGGACTCAAAACCTAGCATCTTGGCATGTATCAAGTTCAAAAGAGCGTACCTTCGAGACAGGGCATCGGCGACCACATTGTCTTCACCTTTCTTGTACTTGATAACATACGAGAAGGACTCGATGAACTCGACCCATCTCACATGTCTCTTGTTCAGATTGTTTTGCCCTTTCAGGTGCTTTAAGCTTTCATGATCCATGTGGATGACGAATTCCTTAGGCCAGAGATAGTGCTGCCATGTGTCCAACACACATTACAAAGCGTAGAGCTCTTTATCGTACGTGGAATACCTAAGGGAGGTGTCATTCAGCTTCTCACTGAAGTATGCGACGGGTCTGCATTCCTGCATCAAAACTACACCAATACCTATGCCTGAAGCATCACACTTGATCTCAAAAGTCTTAGTAAAATCAGGTAAACAAAGAACAGGAGCAGAACACAACAAAGATTTCAAAGTATTAAAAGCATGCTCTTGTTGCTTACCCCACTCAAATTTCTGATCCTTCTTACTTAGCTCAGTAAGAGGGGTAGCTATACTGGAGAAATCCCGCACAAAATGGTGGTAAAACCCAGCTAATTCATGGAAGGATCGAACCTCAGAGGAGTTTTTGGGTGTTGGCCATTCCTCAATCGCCTTGATTTTAGAACAGTCAACCTCAATACCTCATGAACTGACAACAAAGCCTAAGGAAATGACTTCATCTAGACAAAATGAACACTTAGACAAGTTTCCATTTAATTTTTCATCACACAATATAGAGAATACACGCCTAAGGTGTTCTACATGCGCCTGTGCATTTTGACCGTAAATGAATATATCATCAAAGTAGACAACCACAAATTTACCAATCACATCACGCAAAACATGGTTCATCAATCTCCTGAAAGTACTCAGTGCATTAGTGAGACCAAAAGGCATAACTAACCACTTATATAGGCCATGCTTTGTTTTAAACGCAGTTTTCCACTCATCCCCTTCATGCATTCTAACTTGAAAATAGCCAGACCTCAAATCAATCTTAGAAAACAAATTCGAACCACTAAGTTCATCTAGCATATCATCAAATCTAGGGATAGGAAATCTGTACTTCACCGTGATTTTGTTGATGGCGCGGCAATCCATGCACATCCTCCATTCGTTGTTCTTCTTTGGCACTAAGATGACTGGAACTGCACAAAAGCTCATCGACTCTCGGATCTGCTTCTTCTCCAACAGCTCTTTGACTTGGCGGTTGATCTCCTTCATTTCTTCAGGTGAAGTGCGGTACGCCGATCGATTGGAAAGGATGGCACCGAGCACGAAGTCGATCTGGTGCTCGATCCCACGAACTGGAGGTAATCCAC
The DNA here is from genome assembly GCA_026008535.1 of Perilla frutescens. Taxonomy (NCBI): domain Eukaryota; kingdom Viridiplantae; phylum Streptophyta; class Magnoliopsida; order Lamiales; family Lamiaceae; genus Perilla; species Perilla frutescens. The sequence goes on along the minus strand of BRKX01000009.1, from coordinate 22,900,287 downwards.
TTGGAATCTCTTCCGGGAACACGTCTGTGAACTCCTTCATGAGTGGCTACACATCACTAGGCAAAGAAACATCATTAGTAGCACTGTCCTTATAAGATAAAAGAACTAAAGGTAAACCTGCTTTCAGTGCTTTTTCTACACCTTTAACAGAGATAAACAGTGACCGATTCTTCTCTTTGTTTGGGGGCTAACCCAGATGCTTTCCCATGAACCAAGGAGTCATTTGAAGGCACTTTAGGGGCTGTATTGGCCGAAGGGATGACAAGGGCCGATGGTGAAGTCACGGCCGAAGTGTTGGCATTCACGGCGACGGATCGGGCGGCGGCTGCGACTGCTTTGGCCCGTTCTTGCTTAAATCTCTCTTGCATCCTTTCTTGATCCTCTGCAATAGCTTTAGGGGTCAGTGGTTTCAACACTGTAGTTTGACCATCTCAGGTGACCGAGTAGGTGTTCGCGAGTCCGTCATGAATAGCTCTTCTGTCAAACTGCTATGGTCTTCCTAAAAGTATGTGCGCTACTTCCATGAGAATAACATCGCACAAAACAGTGTCAGAAAAATGATTAACAGAGAAAGAGACGTGTACCTGACCTGTCACACGAATGGATCCGCGATCTGTAAGCCATTGCAGCTTGTAGGGATTCGGATGCTTTGTTGTGGTGAGGACTAACTTCTCGACAACATACTGACTGATTGCATTGATCACGCTGCCACTGTCTAAGATCATCGCACATGTCTGATCTTGGATAGCAACCCATGTGTAAAAGATATTTTTACATTGGGATTGCTCTTCGTCTTCACGATTGATGTTCAGATTGCGGATGGAAACTATGCTGACATGAGATAACTTGGGTTCCTCATCTTCTTGCTCAATTCCAGGGATGTCGACTGCAGCTGTGGCATGGGCCTGGGGCTCTTCTTCATCTTCACTGGATGACTCAGGTCCATTCTGCTCATTGAGAAACAGAACACGTTGGTTTGGACACTGATTCTGAAAATGACCCCAACCTTGGCATTTATGACACTGGATGTCACAGGCTCAATTGGGGGCTGCATTGGGCATCTCACTGGGCTGATTGGGCCGCTGGAATGGTGACCTTGTAGCTGGCACCGATGTAGACTCAGGTTTACGACTGGGCTGCGGTCTAGAACGGTCGAAACGCTGCTTGGGTGCTTCGGATTGACCTCGGGGTCGTGTGGACTCAGTAAAAAGAGTAGAAAGTGATGTGGAATATGTACCTTTATTCCAAGAAGGCCGTGTAGGGGCTGAACTATGGTCTGATCGACGGCGGCTTTCCTTCAGCTGTTTTTCCACGATCGATGCGTACTGCACCATCTCTTCTACACTGTTGAAGTCTTTAAGTTCGACTTTACAAGCAATATCAGGATTTATACCTTCAATGTACCGAATAATGGTAGCATTTAAGGTTTCCTACTTCCCGACTCTGTTCAAGGCAGTCTCTAACTCTTTATGGTATTCTTCGACTGATCTGGTGCCTTGTTTGATCCGGTTGAGCTTCTTCTCAAGCTCTCTCTCGTAATGAACTGGAATGAAGTGACCTCGCATCAATCCTTTCATCTCTTCCCACGTGTCAATAGGCGGATATCTATCTCTGCGTCGCCTCTCTTGCTGCATCTCCCATCATGAGGCTGCGTAGCCTCTAAACTCCAAACATGCTAGCTGTACCTTTTTAACCTCTGGGAAATCATAGCATGTAAAAATCTTGTCTACCTTACACTCCCAATCCAAGTAAAGATCAGGGTCGTGAAGGCCTTCAAATTCCAGGATGCTCGTTTTGATGTTATTAAGCATTCCATCTCTATCATGAGTATTGGCGCGAGCTGCACACCTTTAAGTTGCTCATGGACGGCTACGACCTCGTTACGGAGGCTTATTCTCGGCTTCTGAGCTCTCGTCTAAATAGAGCTCCTCATCAGGCTCTTCTCATTGCTCGATGCATCTAGCTGGACCTTGAATGGCTTGTGTGATGGTCGGATGAGTGTTAGTACGTTCAAAGGCATGCACTAAACTGTCGATCTTGTCAGATAGAGCCTGGTGCTGTTTCTGGAAGTGCTTGGAAAGCGCTTCATATTGGTACTTAGGATCCCACTGTGGTGGTGGATCGGAGGAGGACTCCATGGGTTCTTTGGACGGATCCAAAGTAGGCTTGGCCGACTTCGGGTCGACGTGTGGTGTCAAGGATGACTGCGGGTGGTCTCCTATCTTCATGTTACCTACAAAATGAACAAACTTAAAGAAAAACAAGATAGGACCTCACAATCTCACGTCACTCATTTATTTTCTCACTTGATTTTACCACTCATGTTTCACTCAAGTGTATGGGTGCACAGTGTGTGGTAAATAGTGTAAAGGGGCTGATCAAAAATCTTAAGAGAATCGACTCTCAAAAGTTGTATTCGCAGAAATAGCTTAATTACACTGGGTATGGAATGGATATGCTACTTTTAGAACAAGGAGGAATGTGTAACGAACAAGTATGATGGTGTGTATGGTGTGTAGTGGTCGAGTATGGTGGAATAGGGATGGTGGTCGAGTAGGGTGGAGTAGGGGTGGTGGTCGAGTAGGGTGGAGTAGGGAAAAGGAAAGAATTAGATCAATTATTGAAGTTCCAATTAGATTAGGAAATCCAAAAATAAATCTAGGTAGAAAGAAGGAAAGAATCAAATAGAATAAAGTAAGAGGGAATTAAAAAGGAATTGGGGTGATTTGGATGTGTATCAATCTATGTGACACAATCTAAATACCTTAATTAGCCTAGACTCTAAAAAGAAAGAAACAAAAATAAAATATAACTCTAAAGGAAGTTGCCAAAAAGAAATAGAACTTGGAAGGAAAGTTCCAAAAATAGAATAAGACCTTAAGGAAACAACCAACTATAGATTAGTACCAAAAGGAAGGTACCAAAAAGAAAGAAAACACAAAAGGAAACAATGAATATAATTTTTTTTAATTTGGATTTTTCCTTTTTTTATTCGATAATCTCTTTTTTTTATCGTTGTTTTTTTTATACGATCTCTTTCTTTTTTTACTATGAACAATACGGAAAATAAATTACAAGAAATTAAAGACACAAACCACGAACCAAAGCGACGTGACTTTGATACCACTTTATGATGTGACCCGGGATAAGGATCGAACGCATGTCGACACGTAAGGGTTCTAAGGACTCTAATGACTCGATATCAAACTGGAAATATGCGGAATAACACGGACTAAACAAAGATACGATCTAGACGACTAGAACTAAATAAAATATCTAGACTACGACACACAAATCAAAACACAAAATCCAAACCAACGGGGTTGTTTTAAGGCTCGAATTGGCTAAGGAAGTTAACAGGAATACGTGTATGAGGTTTAAGGTGAAGAATGGCTTGGGTAGGTAGGATATGATAGAGATTGGATAAACTTACGATCTATGTGTTCCAAACGTCGCGAAGAACACGTATAGACAAATCTGATCCAGAACGGCTTGGAATGGATTGATACTCGAACTATAGACTTGATGGATGGTGTTGAGATGGACGACAGTGAGGATAGGTGTCATCGAAGGCGGCTGGACGGTTGTTGATTGGTAGAGGCGAATCACAACCCGAAAGTTGCCTTGAATCTCGAACGTACACAAGGCCAAATGCTTTAAGTTGATCTTCAAGTAGCGAGTTCCCAATAATCGCTCAATGTGAATTATGGAGTTCCCTTTTAATAAAACCTATAGTTGCTAATTCTAAGAATATGAATTTTCGATCAAAACTCACAAAGATATAAAATGGGGTGAGACAATATTGAAGGCAAAAGCTTAATAATTCAAATAAAGTCTAAAGTATCAATGTCACATGAAACCTCTTTTTATAATAGAGGAAGGGCCGAAAACTAAGAGGATATGGCCGAAAAATACAAGTCCAACAATAACTAGAACTAGACTAGGAAACTTCATAAACTAGAATTCTATTTAAGGTAGAATTGTGTCTTAAATAAAACCTAGTCAACTTTGACTCTAAAGTGACCAAAAATTACAAAATAATTAATAAAAATCTGACTTTGGACTATAGTCTAAATTAAATAAAATAAATACTATAGTCTAATAAAACAATCCCCTTAATTAAATTTCAAGGGCCGATTTCTTAGACTCTTCAACTCACGTCCGCAATCACAAGCACATGCCCACATGCACACGTTCAGATGCACACGTGCACTTCATCATGTCTTGCACTCCATGTCTTGATCTCCATCTTCCAATATTAACAAGGTCATCAACTTCGAGTTTCCTTGCACGCCGTCTTCTTCCTCGAGCTTCTTCCTAATTGTTGCTTGCAAATACTCTTGTAACTTCTTAGCTCGTAGGCGAGTGACGGGGCCTTTGAATTGCAGCTCCGGGTTTAGATCCTCATTGCTATGGATGGCCTCATCATCTCATCAAAACCCCTTGTAAGAAAAAACCTTGATAGTTTTTCCTAACAATTTCTCCCTTTGTGATGATGTCCAAAACATGGCAAAATTGAGCAATGATGGAAGAATTGATTGAGAAATTTTTGAGTTGTGTAACAAGGACACAATCAAGCAAGAAAACTTGTAGCTGAGAAACTGCTTATGTAAACTGACTAGATATCTTTCAATCTACAACAGTTTATTTTTCTCCACTTTTGTTTTGAGTTACTAGCTCTTCAGCTGTTGGGCTTCTTCAGCTGGTATCTCATCTCCTTCTTCACATATTCCACCAATTGGTAGGCTCTCCTTTTTCTCTGGTACTAGCATTTCTCCAGACTTCTCCCTGAAACAAATGTCTCTCATCTATGGCAGCATATCCCTGGACAGCTCTCCAATCTTCCCCCCTGAGGCTGATTCCTCTCTTTTCGAGCAGTTCCTACAGCCCTCACTACTTCTCCCTGAGGCTGTACTTTCTCTTGAAACTGTGAGGGTTCCCTTTGAATCTCATCCCAGAGACTCAAAAACTGTCTTCCATCATTTTTCTCCTCAATTTCTTCAATCTCTTCCCCCTTTTTGGCATCATCCAAAAGGGTGTACATGTGTAGATCAAAGGATGGAATGGAAACATGTTGTAACAAGTTGAAGGCTGTAGCTAAGTTACCTTCAAATAGAGAAGGGAATGGATGTTCTTTTGGTGGTCAGGGTAGCCAGTTGGATGCTTCTTCAATTGGCATGAACTGTCGTAGATCTGGCAGTGGAGGCTGAACTTGATGTTCAATTAACATCATGGCCAACCTTGCGAAGAGTTCGTCAGTTAGAGGTAGGTGGTTGAACATCATAGGAGTGGAGGATGAGTTGGATGGTTCAGCAAACGGCAGTGGAGCTGCGGCAGGTACTCCATTTCAGATTCTGTTGATCATCGAATCCATAATCTCTGAGAGAGTGGGAGTGGTCGTCGATGGATGATTCATCCAATTTCTACTCTAATGTCCTTCTTGACTCTAAAAAAATCATCCATTCCTATCAAGCAGTGTAAACATAACTGCTTCATCAACGTGATATCTCCAGAGTGATCATCTAAGATATCTCCTTAGTTGATTGAAGAGATCAGAGTCGTATCTCTCGATAAGCTGAAAACTGTTGAGCAGATCAGCGAGAGTGTTGTTGAAGCTTTCTTCAACACCATCCATGTAGTTAGTTTCAGCTGGTGTAGACTCAGCTGGCGCAGTTGATTCTGATGTCATGTCTTCATCTGACATGAGCTGCTTTCCTCGACTATTTGAAGTCGGTTTAGTCGGAGTGGAGAGGCCTTCTTCTGCAGTGTGTTGTCTCCTTGATCGCGTGCTAAAAGGTTTGAGATTCTTCCTTCTTTTGACAAAGATTGTGGGGAGATAATCTCTCCTGTCCAGCAACTCGCCTCTCTGGTTGAGAAATTAGATCTGATCAGTGATGATCATGCTGATCCTGTTGAGAAACCCCAGTTTCTCTATGAATGTTCTAGTTTGATGGTCAAACTTGACCCTGCGAACATTTTGGCATAGTTGTGATAGCACATACGATGCCCAATCTACTCTGCATCGGTTGTAAATGAGCATTATCAGCGCTGAAGCGAGTATAATCCAGATTACCTCTCAGGTAGTGGATGACTATATCTTGGGGTTGAATAAACTCCGGCCAAAGACTGTCCTTCAGTCTGTGAGAGTAGTCATTATGCTCGACTCCTGGATTCATCCATTGACGCCACAATTCTACATGTTTTGGCATGACTATTGCGTCTGCCTATTCACCTGTTCCAAGAAGATGGAGTGACTCCATCACAACTTACTTGGTGATCACGATCAGATTTCCTCTGACTATTGAGATTATGTTGCCATCTTCTGCGATATCAGAGAAGATATAGAGCTCGGCAACTGCGTCAGGAAAGCATCGTCCAAATCTTAAACCTCATGTGAGAAACTGAAAGAGTCTAGTTTCCTCCACTACTAAGATTAAGCAATGGAACATATCAGGCTTAAGTCTCTCCATCATGTAGTCTAGTTCTACAAACTTGTCTCTTTTGAGGTTGAGAACAAGTCTAGTTGGGTCGATGTATTGAGCGGCCAATTCCATTCTTTGAGAGAATGTTTGAGAGAGAATGAATGGAGTAGAGAGAAAGATGAAAAGAAAATGCAGGGAGGGTTTGAGTTTGATCTGAATCTTAGATCAATATCCTCTTGGCATTTAAAGAAGCTTTGGATGCATGTACTTCGAATTGCACTCGAGTACGCATCAGCTGATCAGTTGAAATGGATTTGACTAATATTCAGCTGGCATAAATGAGATGATCATCTCAGCCGTCAACAAGTTTAGCTTTAACTTGTAGAATATCGGTTGAGATTTCATTCATTTGGAAATGGGGTAGTTACCATAAATAGCAAATATTTGTGCATGATTTTTCTATTTATATCCCTCAGGCTATCAACTCACTTTCCACTTTAGTGATTGATTTTGCTCAGTACCATTAAAGACTTGCTATCTTGAGAGATCCCCCATTTGAAAATAATGCTCGTTAGATCACGATGGCATTAATGTGATGAGGAATAAGTTTAAAGATTCCAATCAATTTAAATTTTTTCTTGGCAGTTAGGCTACCCCATCCAACTGATGACTTTTTGGTGAACTGATGATGTGGCAACTGATCGATCAGTTCTAGTCATATCTTCTTCTTGGCCCTTGGAGTTGATTTATCACCGAACTGATGAGATTAGTTGTTGAACTGCTGGATCATATCTCAGTCAGTTTTCTCTTTTTAAGGGGCTGAACTGGATACTCTTCACTACTCTCGTCAAGGCAGTTTGAGCTCTTTGACTTGGAGGCGGATCCAGTTCCTTTAGCAGGCTTCTCTGGCCTTGCTTTCTTCATAGATTGACTCTGGTGCTTAGCTTCAGCAGATGTGACCCTTCGCCTTCTGTTCAAGTTCCTTCTTGAGGATGACTTGTGCTGAACTTCCTGCAGGTTCAGTTGGGCGGCTGTCTTGTAGCTTGAAGCAATCAGTGGGGTGATATATCTCTTTGATAAGAGATTAGGTGATGTAGCAGTGTCTTCATCATCACACAGTCGACTCATTGCAACTAGGGTGAGAGGTGGCTCTTGCTGCTCTTAAGCAGTTGAAGGTTAGTTGGTCGATTAGGCTCAGCTAACTGATTTGGCAGACTTCCAAAATTCAGTTTTCCGCGGGTAGGGCTGATTGTGCAGATCTCTTGCTGTTTGGCTCCTGCTTCTTCTTGAGCCTTGATGTCATTTCCTAATTCGGCAAGTAGGGCAGTTGGAGGAATTTTCTTGGTTAATCTATGACTTATAATCCTCTGTACTTGCACGATAGTTGGAGGGAATGGATTTGCAGACCCTATCCATTTCAAACTCCAAACTTCTTCTCTTTACCAAAAACTTATGCCATGATAAGCAGTGATCAAGAAATAAGACTGGATGGACATTGAGTGTCTTCAATTGTACCAGTAGAAGTACCGGTTTAGAAGCTTAAAAAGCTCTTGATCTTGCTTGGCCACAAATGCAAATTGAGTAAGAAGTAAATTTATTACCTCTTTTTGTGCATTCTTGGCTACATATTCACTACTATAGAAAGTGTGAATATCTTCTTCTGTCAATTGGAGAGGGGGACAAGTTCTCCTGAAGTAGTTAGCTCCATAGTTTGAATGAGGAATTTCGATGAATGGAATAAGCTCATCTGAATCGGAACAGTCTTAAAAGTTCACTGTTGATCCATTCTTGGAGACTGATGACAGGATGACATTGGCTGTTGAGGTATTTGAGGCTGTGGCATTTGTATTGCCATTTCCTAGCCTTTTCTTCTTGAGTGAGTGCAGATGAATGCTTCCTCTCTTGGGAATCCAGACTGAGATGAGGACTGGTAATGCATCATCATTTGGCAGCTTCAAGATGTCTTCAATCATCTTGCTCATTCTGAGAACAAGTCCTACAATGGACTCAAACTTTCGTGTTCTCTTTGAGTTGAAAGCCTTGAGAACTTGATGCTTGAGTTGTGAGAATAGAAACTCTGTCCAGTTTGTCTCGCGTCCTTCAGCTAGGTGTATCATCACCTTGTACCTCTCCTGGGTAAGCTGGCTTAGGCTTTCAATTGCTCCAAACATCATCTTATTTGTGATGTCCAACAGAACTCCATACTCTGGTCTTAGATCAATTTTAGCTGTGGAAAAACTTAAATGCCTTTTTGCAGGTGGGGGTCTTCCACCTTCTCCAGTATGGTTCAGCTGCTTCACTCAATTCTTGAATAGTTGTGCCTTGCCTTGGAAGTTGAAAAACTTTAGCAACTGTTCTTTCAGTTATCTTGATTGGACGACCTTGGATAACTGATGTAATCTCCTTGCCATCAGCACTGATTTGTGCTTGGAGAAGAAATTCACACACCCGACTTTGTCTGAAGAATCTTGGTGGTGTTTTTAGGTAGTGAAGAATCCCTGCCTTTGAAGAGAAACAAGCAGGTTCTGGCCGTTTGAATTTTGAAGAATATCCTGGAATTTTTTCCTTTCAAGGAATTTATCTCTCATCATTTGTTTCTTGAAAGAGCTGGGGGAACTAAGCAATTCTACCATTGAAGAAAATTTGGCTAGAATTTTTGAGAGAGATGAAAGAGAGAGAGACTCTTTGAATGAGATTGGAAAATGTGTATGTCTCTTCTCTTTTGCAATGGAGGGGGACTATATCTAAATTGATTTATGAGTAATGAATGAATACTCATATATCTTTGAAAAATTTGTGTCCCTTACTTTTGTTTGTTTGCCTTAAATGCCTTTGTCAGATTTTTAACGGTAAGAATTCAAGTGATTTTGCTGACATGGCATTTTTATTAATAAAATGTTTATTTTATTGATCAAAAAGAGTTGTAGAGCTTAATTACAAGAAGAACACTTAGAGGTTCTAATCAGCGAAGCTTGATCAGTCTCTAATACTTCTTGTGCTCTGTCTTCTGCCTTTTAGCAGGTGGCTCACCAGTTTTATCATGGCTTAATGGTGTGGCTGCAACTTATTAAGAATTTAATTGATCTTGCAGCTGCTGGATGAGCTCTGAGTGAAGCTTTAGCTGCTCCTGAATGCTGCGAAACTGCTCTTCGTGCTGATATATGCACTAAGCAATGGAGCTTTCTGGTTGCTCCCGGAGCTGTATTTTTGCTGCTCTGTTTTCATGGAGGATGAGACCGTCAAGTGGGAGTTCATCATCTTTTGATATGGCTTCATCTCCATCTTCTGTTTCACTTAGCTCATCGTAGGGGATTGTCCTGGTCTATTCAGGATTTCCCAAGCTCTCTGTTTCGCCATAGCTTTTCTCTGTTGGTGGAAGCACGATTTCTGATGTCTGCTGGTTTGGATCTCTGTACACCACCATAGCCAGTGACCATGTATAGCCTTGAGGCTATTCTTTAATCAACTGATTAGTCAGATTTTCCAAATCTGGCACCTCATCAACATGATCGGTTATTGTTTCTTTAGAAGTAGGTTTATGAGTTGCTTCATCAAGAGGTATTTGAACTGTAGAATTATACTGAGAAATTAGCTCGGCTTGACCTGCAAGCAGTAGTTGGCAATCTATTTCATTCTCAGTTTCTTTAGTGAATTGAGCTTCTTGAAATGGCTCTGCAGTAGAAATATCTTGAGATTCCTCTTGGTTCTTTTCAGACTCAGCTGGCATTTCAGTTGGCCCTTCAGTTTGACCCTCTTCTGGTCTAACTGGTGAATTTAGCAACTCTTCAAACTCCAAGTCAGTGATGTACTTGTGAGTTTCTTCAGTGGAAAGTACTCTGTGTTGTGGAGAGTCTGCAATGATGTTGATAGTGACATCTTTTGGATAGTGTAGATCTCCCAGCACTTCTTCTATGAGATCATCTAATGGCACCTCTTTTTCTCCTATTGATGTAGTTTCAGGCTGTGATCCTGATTGACCTTTGATTACTTTGTCATGGAGCTATTTTTGTAGACTTAACCATCTTTTTCTCTCCTTTTCAATAGAGAAAGTAGGTGGCTTGATTCCATTCCTGTCATAGATCTCGTTCAAGATATTTTCCATTGATCCCCTGCATGGAATGACACATATCTTCCTGAGACATAGTTGTCTCTTCAGATCTTTACTTTTTGTGGCTCCGGCATTTTTGCTGCTCGTCCACCACGTGCTCTATTCTTCTTCTCTCTTCCAGAAACTCATTCTATGGAAGGCTAGTAGAAATAACAATTGATCAATTTGATAAACATGTCTCCATAGATACCAGTCTAGATACCTGGTAAGAGTTTTGTACATCTCTTTATGTCCTGCGAGTTCGGGAGCATAGTGCTGTGCTGCATACCGCTGAGTCATCTCCTCTGCCTATTTCTTGATGTCTTCTCCTTTTGAGAAGGCCCTGATGTTTTCAGCCGTTTAGGGCATCGGTGGGTAGGTATCCTGAAGTACTCTGCTTGTGCTTCTTCATATGGTATTCCTCTTTCAGGAAGCAAGTCCATTGGGTTTGCACATGGAGTGACGTCTTCTACTGAGAGGTTTGGTGCAACTGTTGAATGCTGATTTTTTACCGAATTATCCTCTCTTTTCTTGATTGCCCTTACACTTCTTTTCTTCTTTTGATGAGCTGGTTTCTTTCTCAGAGCTAGTCTGGTAATTAGTATCTCTTCATCCTCTATATTTGACTCAATCAAGATTGTTCTTGGCTGGTCAGTTGAGACTCTTGCTCTAGAAGATGTGCTAGTTCCAGCTCCAGTCGTGGCTGCTCGAGCTTCAGCTTTAGCTATTCGATCCAAGTCCATAAAATACTTATCAGAATCTGAGGAGTCATCCCTTGCTATTTCACTTACCAATTGTTTTCCTCTTTATTCTGCATTTGCAATCTTTTTCCTGCGATGTATTGGCTCAGCTGTCCCAGCTTCTTCAATTTTGACAGATAGAGTTGGCGTTGGAATGAAGTCCCCTCTATTCATTGATGAGTAGTTTATTTCTTCAACCATCAGCTCTGGAAACCTTCTTTCTAGAAACAGGCTGACTCTGTTGAGATAACAGATGCTTTGTGGAAATATGTTCTCACTCTTTCTTTCCTGAACAAGTAGAACGAATTTCTTGATTTGACTAAAGAAATGTTGAGCCCAGTTAATGTCCAGTTGATCATCAATATAAATATAGGCCTTGTACTTTGGCTTGGACATCTTAGAGTGACTGCCTGTAGTCCCAAGAATAATTCTGACCACGATTGAGGCCAACAATTTGATATTCATCCTTAAATCTTGAGATGAAGTGGCTGTTCTTGTAGACTTTTCTTAAGCCTTGCCTCCTCTGAGTTGATATGCCTTCCTCATATCAACCTTGGTGTCATCAAGAATTAGCCCCCTGGTAGGTAATTCAAACACTTCTCCAAGATTTTCAGCAGTGAGAGTGAACCGTTGTCCTCGGACCACAGTTGAGATTTCACTCGACTCCTTTGAACTTCTGGCATTGAGGTAGAATTCCGCAACTGTCTCTGGATATACCTTCTTAGGGTAAACCTCTATGAAGGTTTTTCAGATTTGATTGATATAGCTTTGAGATAATCTCGCCACTGAGTGCTGAGTTTTTGCAGTTGCGAACAAACACAGTTGGTTCAAAGAATTTATCTCTGTAGAGCTTGCTGCAGAATACCGACGAATCCTCTCCAGTTAATCTAAAGTTGTAGATCTTTTAAGGAGTTTGATCAGAAGCTTCAGCCATTATTTGAAGGTTTGATATTTTTGAAAGATTTTTGACAGATTCTTGGCAATTTGTGAGAGATGTTTTGGCTGTGAGAAATATTATGGCAGCTAGGGTTCAACTTGGATTTGGGGTTTTTTAGCTGAACTTTTTATTAAGAATTTTGGTGTGTATCCAACGGTTGAAAATATTTAATTTCAGTGAATTGGAGGATCGGATTTAAAGCGAGGGGTTGGCTGAAAAGTCGTCTCTTTTACTGAAGTAAATTCATTGGATGTGAATAATGAGAGAGAGTGATGTCCAATGGAAAATAGTGCGACACGTCATTTTACCGTTTCTCTTAAGCAAGTTAGATTCAAACTTATCTGTTTGAAGCTCTCTCTTCTGGTGCTTCCACGTGGCTTTGAGCTGTTGACGTCATCAGATGATTTGGCTACATCTGGTAATCTCCAGTTGGCATGACCGGCTTCAACTGAGATATTTTCAGTTCAGCTCTTCCTTTTGTTGAGTTGGCTTTTAGCTCTCTTTCTAGTGCAGCTGCTTGCTTCAGCTGATCATGAGCTATTTTCTCCATCGCAAACTGATTGATCATCTGATCAGTTCTGGCCTTTTGAGTTCTTATCTTCCATGCTTTTCATCAGTTTACAACCTTTTCAGCTTGTCTTTTGTTTTAACTGATGATATGAGCAGTTTTGACTTCTTTTGCTAACTGAACTGATGCACCTTCAGTTTCAGTTTCTGCTCTCTTTTTCTCACCCTTTTTTTTATTAGCTGGGGTTACCTTTTGCATTCTCCCATTATTTTCTTGATCATCTTCATCTCGTGATGCTAGTTCCAAAATCCCCAATTGGATACATAGCTTGACAGATTTTACTTTAAGGGCTTTGCAAAGATGATGTCAACTATCTGTCTTTCGGCGGCCAATTTCTTTTGTCACCATGAACTTTGTTGCTCTTGTGGTATGGCCAGTTGGCAAACCAGTTATAGTGAGGATTGATTCTCAGTTCATCCCTTGAGTCCAGGTACTCACTATACTGTGTTGCGAGATCCGTTGGAGTGAACTTCTCCAGTGGGATCTGAGAATGTTGACATGCTTGATATGTTATGTGGGAACATTTCTTCATGAGTCAACTTCTCTTCCAGGTTGACTTCCTGGATGTCTTCGAGGATGGGCTGGCTAACCCGTTCTCTCCTGAAATGATGCCTTATTTCGATGAGACTGTGCTCCAAACTTAGTATTTCTCCTTACTTCAGTTGACCAGTCAGTTCTGTTCACCATAGGCCAGTTCAGAGGTTTGGGCCTTTGAAAGTCTGGTGATCTTTGTTGAACTGACTATCTCTGATGAGTTGGAGGTCTTGGCTGAACTGACAATCTCTATTGATAGGTTGGATGCCTTTGCTGAGCTGGTGGCCTTTGCTGATAGGCGAACTGCCTATATTTAGCTTGTGGCCTTCTTTGAGATGGCTTCCTCTGTCGAACTGATGGCTGGACTACGTCTTTCAGTTGGGAGGATTGGCTGGATGTTTTAGGCAGATTTGTAGGGATGTCTTCAATTCCCTCACCTTCGGTATCTTCAACTGGTTGGGTTGGTGCAGGTCTGACAAAACCAGGAAGTGTTTCTTCTTGATTGGTTTGAATAACTACCTTTCCTTTCTCTGAGGTAGTGTACCTGTTGTATCCTAACCCTATACTACCAGTTTCAACTCTTTGATGGCTTAGAATCTCATCAAGAGTTTCAGATTCCTTTTTGAATTTGGGAGAAATCTTCTCTCTCTCATGGACCTCTTGCCATAGCCTCTTATTCTCAACTCTTAGCCCATCAAAATTGAGCAGCAACTTATCACATTCAGTTGTTTGAGCCTCAAGTGATTCAGTTTTGTTATGATCACTTCTCAGTCTTTTGACCTCACCTCTTAGGTCATCATTTTCTTCCCTCAGTTGTAAATGCATGCTTGAAATAACAGCTGACTGGTCCTCTAGTATTCTTAATTGTTCATTTATTTCATTACTAGTGATGGAAGATTCATGAATGTGATAAAAAGAGGTTAAGGAGTCGCTGGTGCTAACCTCTTCTTCGTTGTCAGCCATGAGGCAGAACAATGCCTCTTCTTCAGAGCTATAGCTGTCGGAGTCGATTCCTGATGGATAATCTGAGTCATCCAAGATGGCGTTCTCTGAGTTGGCCATCATAGCTTTTCTTTTGAAAAAGCTTCTCTTCACCCTGGTCTTCTTGTCTTCAGGGAGCTCTGGACACTCATACTTGTAGTGTCCTTGCTTGTGGCAATGGAAGCATTCTCCTATGCTTCCGTTGGCTGCCCTGGGTTGTTTAACAGACGGTTGATTTCTCTCGCCACTAGGCTCATCATCAGTTTGAAGCATAACTGATGGTTGATCTCTGATCCGCTTGAGCTTTTCTAGCAGCGTGGCAATTGACTGGATTTGATCATTGATATCCTTAGTTAGGCTCTCCTTCTTCTCCACTACTTCTTTTTTACGATCAGTTGTGCCACTTGTTGGTCCCGGGACGAGTCAGAATCAATTTAGATTGGGGTGAATAAACTGATTACAAAACTGAACTTAGATACATAATATTCAGAGCCCGTTTTGACTCACAAATATTATTCGTGCTATGTAGAGATCAGTTGAGAAGATCTACTAGCTCGGAGTGTTGTGTGTCCTTGTAGTGTGTAGTTAAAAACATGCAACTGAACTGAAAATTAAAGCAGAGAACACAAGCAATTTATAGAGGTTCGAAGCTCAACCTCTACGTCCTTTCTTCCTTCCGCAGAAGGGCAATTCACTATGCAAGTGTAAAGTTCCTTTATTACAGTTACATAGTGAAGACAGTTGCTGTCCCGGAAGCTGCACTCTCAACTTCCTCAGCCGGTAGGTCGACAGCTCACACTTGCGATCCCAAACTGCTCGCTAGAGAGATAAGGTGTTATTGTCCGTCTTTTCATAATTTTAGATCTCGCTCGATCTTCAAGAGTACAGTCTTGAAACTGGTATCAACTGGGTTGCTCTTTTGAGCGTCTACATTTGAGCTGGGGTAGTTGATCACTTAAGCACGGTGACTGAGAGAACAGCTCTGGCTGGAAATCTTCAACAACTAGCTCGAAGAGCGTTAAGGCTCATTCTCATCAGTTGGAACTTTTAATTTTCTGTGTTCTTTAAGCGTGAGGCTTTAGTGCTTCGGTGAACGTCTTTGCGGAAAGACTTAACTAAAGTGCTCTCCAAATTCTCAAAATTCCCACGGTCTTCTCTGGGGTAGCTCATCTTTTAAAGACAGTGAGTTGGTAACCGCTGGTGATCACTATTGGATCATAAATGATAAAGCCAGTTGCAAGGCTTTCATTTAATGGGGTCGTTGGGTTGCCATTTCTCTTCTGATGAGCTTTTGCTTCAAGATCTCGGTTGCATTAACTTCAAGATCTTATTTGGCTTACTGAATTTCAGTTACAGCTCCCTTCTTGATCTTCACTTCTGAGCTTTTTCAGGAAGCTGGAATCTTCAGTTCCTTTGTCTGTCAGTTCTGCGTATCCCTTGGCAGTTTGAAAAGCTTCAGTTGAGATCATCTTCAGCTGGCGTTTTTTAGCTTGGGCTTTGATGCCTTCTGAGCTCCAGTTTGCATCTACTTCAGCTGGCAGTTTGAACTAGTGTTCTTTAGTGGGTATTTTGGACTTGTGTCCCTTTAGCTTGAACTTTCATGGACTGGTCTTCAGTTCGGTTGCTGGCTGTAACAGCCCGGTCCCGAGGATAGGGACGGGGTTGTTGTGCGTAAAATAGCACGAAAAATTGGAAATCCAGGGGGGGTGTTTCTAGAATTAAACTAAGTTAGCGCCTCAAAAATTTAGGCAACCTTTATGATTAGGAAGAACTTATCATTTTCAACAAATCAAAGGAGTCAAAGGGTTCAAACAAGTTGAAGGAATACCTATTCATAGGCTAATCAAATTCAAACAGAATCCAACAATTAATAGATAGGATTTCGACTCTTCAAATAAACAAGACCTCTCCATAGGTCACAACAACTAAGACCCATCAATAGGTCAGAGGAAAATAAACTATTTTATGTCCCATTCATAGGACAGAAGCAATTAATAAACTTGAGACCCATTCATAGGTCAACGGGAAAATAAACAGAATCCAAAACTCAACCAAATATGACCTATCCATAGGTCGAAAACTGTAAAGAGACATGCTTGGATTTATGAAAAGAAGTGAGACTTTATTTATCATGATTCAATAAAGAATACAATTCGGATAAGCCCAAAAATAAAACCTTATTTTAGGACTGCTACTCTAATTTTCAGAACTCGACTTTAATTTAATTGGAGCTTTTATTTACTTTAATTATATTTCAATTAAGAATGCACGACTCTAGGGACCTCGTACAACTTTCACACAGGAGGAAATAAAGTCCAAAATATAATTTCTGATTTAATGAGACCAAAAGATTTGATAGAGGCCACTTTTCGTAACTTGCCATTTTACTCTTTTTTTTTTCACAGCAAACCTCGATTGCACTTTTTACTTCTCCAAAAATTACGAAAATAATCAGGCATGACCCCACATATATCTTTATTAAACTATACAATTTTTAGAATTTTCTGAAATCACATGCTTTAATTATAAAAATAACCGCCTGATTAAAATAATCGACTTTAATCAAAACTTATTGAAAAATTACAAAACTTGGCAGTCCTATAGGAAATAATTTTTCGAGCAACTTTACAGAAGAAACTTTTTCGATTTGACGACCCCAAACGGGTGAAAATGGGCCAAAACCGAAACTGATCGACGCCCCTTTATTTTTCACGTTTTCCAGCGTTTTTTCCGGTTTCCGACCACCGAACGACGACGCACTCAACATACGAAATGAAGCAATATTTAAAACACACAACATATTAAAATTTCAACTATAAAGGATGAGAAATGGACCTAAATGAGACATCCGAAGCGGCGGCGCGACGACGGTACGACAACGGCAATTCCGGCCATCCACAGCAGCAGCGGCGGCGGCGGCTCTCCGACAGCCTTCCGGCGCTCGATAGCTGCTCCTGCAGCAGCAGCACCCCTCCCCCCAAATAAAACTTAACCTAGGCCCGCATGCGCGATTTACTCGGCGCAGGCCCGGGTTTCTCTCGTTCGTCAACACGAGCGGGAGAAAAAGAGAGAGAAGAGAGAGAATGAGCAAATGCAAATGAGCTCAAGCCCCCTATTTATAGTAAAAGTGGCTCCGAGGCGGGTATAACTTTTTCAGATATAAAATACTGATAAAATGATTTTCGGATTTAATAAAAGTTGCTTTATTTAATGGCGGGGTCCAAATGACCTCCGACACAAAATCTGAAAAATATTGAGAGACTCGTTGGCTTGAGTACCATTGAACCAACCCGACTCGGGATAACGAATAAGTTGTCTGAAGAGAAACGAGAAAAGATTCCCTTTCAAAAATTACTTTTACTATTCATTTCGACTGACAGATTTTGCTCTCGAGCGCTCGATTGACCTCAGATTGGCAATCCGTGAACGCGAACGCATTTCTTGGGTCATTTTCTATAAGATAGACTTGTTAGAACAAGTTTCGGATCAATGAGAAGGATTTCGTAAATTTTTCAAATCACTAACGCTCGCAGAAATTATTATTCACAGGTTTTCTCTTTACGATTTTCAATTACGGGACTCCTGTAGAGGTCAGAATAAAATTCTGAAAGCACCAACGGCTTCCTTTAAGTCGTTACATTCCAAAAAAGACCAATATTGACTATCTTCCGGCGGCAAATGCAAAATCTTATAATCTATTTTCACATAAAATATACAAAAAGGTCGCGACTTACATCTGTTTTACTTTATTTTAGCTCCAATTATTTTCTTTAGTCTTCTAAATAAATTTAGAAAACTTACTAAGGTATTCTGAAATTTTGGGATGTTACACTAGCGCTTTATCAGTTGGACTTCAAAACTGATGCATCTTCAGCTGGTGTTCTTCGAACTGGTGCTTCATCAGCTGGAACTTCATTCTTCAGCTGGTATTCTTTGAGCTATCATTTTCCTTCAGCTTGTACCTTAGTCTCTCTTTAGTTGGTATGTTCCTTCAACTTGAATATCCTAAGCTGGTATTTCCTTCAACATGAATCTTTACACTTGGTACATTTCTTCAGCTGGTATTTTCTTCAGCGGGAATATCTTGAGCTTGCATTTTCTTCAGCTCGTGATTGTCCTCTCTTCGGCTGGAAGTTTTCATCAGTTGATGTCATCGTGGACTGGCATGTTCATCAGTTCAAACTGATGTGCTCTTCAACTGGTATTTCTTTAGTCGGGAATGATCTAGAACTGGAATGTCCCTCAGTTATTCTCTTTCAGCTGGTATTCCCTTCAGCTGGGATCTCTCTTTAACTGGAATGTTTCTTCAGCCGGTATTAGACTACAACTAGTATGTGCTTCAGTTATATTCAGCTGGAACTTCTCTTCAGTTGGTGGCAGCCTAGAACTGGTATGTCCTTCAGTTCTCTTCAGCTAGAACATCTCTTCAGCTGGTGGCGGCCTAGAACTGGTATGTCCTTCATTTCTCTTCAGCTGGAACATCTCTTCAGCTGGTGGTGGCCTAGAACTAGTATTGTCCTTCAGTTCTCTTTAGCTGGAACATCTCTTTAGGTAGTGGCTGCTTGGAACTGCTATGTCCTTCAGTTCTGTTCAGCTGGAACATCTCTTCAGCTGGTGGCAGCCTGGAACTTGTATGTCCTTCAGTTCTCTTCAACTAGAACATCTCTTCAGCTGGTATTGGCCTTGAACTGGTATGTCCATCAGTTCATCACTGTAGACTAGTGGCAGTTGGTACTTTCTCTCGCTGGTACCTGCAACTTCATGTTTGTCTTGCTAATTATTCTAGCAAGCTACAGTCTTCTTTTTCTCTCTATTCTTCTCTCCTCTTTCACACGAACTGATCATTTCTATTAGCTTTGACAACTTTGACTCTGTATGATCATTCTTAGTTTTATGCTTGATTTCTTTTCAGTTCTTTCAAGGTTCTTTTCATATTTTGACATATTTTGACATCTCATCAAAACCCCTTGTAAGAAAAACTTTGATAGTTTTTCTTAACAGGTTTCAAGAACTCCTGTGACCAGAAGTCGAGCGTCTGCCACTCCACCATCTGCTGCTGCATCAACAAAGAAGAGGAAGGCCATTGCATCAACTGGTCTTTCCAAGAAGGTTAAGAAAGCTGACCAGCCGACAGATATCCCAGAAGATGTTTACTCTTATTCAAGTTTTCCGTGTTCCAGGTACTTTCAGTCAATCAATCTTTCGTTCTACCAAGCATGCTGATTTATGGGAGAAAGTGAAGCAGAGGTCCATGATCTCTGAGAAGAAGGTGAATAAGGATACACTGTTGGCTACTAGGGTATATACCTTATTGGAACAAGCTGGTCTACTAGACACTATGCAGAGGGCGTAAGAGTTCGTTCTAAAGGTAGTTACTGAATTCTACTGCAACTTGACTAAAGAGATTGATGATCCTTAGTCTGAAGACTTCCAGAAAGTCTATGTGAGAGGAGAGATGCTGCAGTTTTCCCCTGACCTCATTAATGAATTTTTAGGTTGTTCATCTGAGGGAGAGTTCAAAGAGATAGATGACTGGGGGATGGTTTCTGAAGAATTGACCCAGGGCATTTACAACAAATGGCCATCACATCCGCAGACTATTCCAACCTCCAAGTTGACTCACAAATATGGTGCTCTGTTCAGAATTCTGATTCACAACTGGCTACAATCTAAGCACAGGGCAACAATGACTCAAGCTTAGGGGAGGTTTCTGTATCACCTCGGAACTGGGAAGTAGTTCAATTATGGTGAGTTTGTATTCAGTAAGATCATCAGCAGTGCAGAATCTACAGTGGTCAAAGGTCCACTGTGTTATCCATCATTGATCTACAACATCATCAAGCAACAGAAGAATAATGTTTCTTCAAAGAAAGATAAGATTATACCTCTCAACAAGCCTTTACTAATCAAGGTTGCTCCTGAAATAGGAGATCCTTATCTTCACCTCCACTTCAAGCAGTTCATGTTATCCAAGAAAGGAGTGAATGATACTATTGAAGAATCATCTCCAAAGGGTGTTATGCTGAGATTTTTAAAGAAAAGTCTGGAGTTTCATGCTCATTTGATTTCTGAGCATACTTTTAAGAAGATGAAGATCCAAGCAATGATTGCTGATCTTTCATCAGGAGAAGATTTTGCCTCCCAAGTAACAGATCTTCCTGAAAATATTCATAACTTGCACAAGCTTGCAAGTACTGCCAAAGTTGCTGCTCAGAAGAAGCCTACTCTAGCACAAAAGTAAGGTGAAGCACAGACTGCAGCAGAAGCTGTCCAAGAGGAGACTGCAGAGGAGGCTCGTAAAGAAGAGACTGCTAAAGATAAAGATGATGAAGAGGAAGCTGAGGAGGATGCTGATGATGGAGAAGAGACTGAGTACGATGATGCTGAAGTAGGTTCTAAAAAAGGAGGATCTGAAGGAGACGATGATGCACAAGACCCTGACAAATCCGAGTAGTTGTTGGTTATTACTCATTTGTCTTTCTCGGTGGCAAATAAGGGGAGTAATGCAATATAAGTTTTTTTTGTTTTCTGTTCTACTTATCTTGCATCATGTTTTGCAAGTTATTTTGTTTTTGTTTTAATAGCTTGTAATAGCTATTTTGTTATGGAACATATTTTTCTTCCCTATATGATTCATATCTGCTAAAAAATTGAAACTGCTATCAAAAGATAAAAATATAAAAGTAAAAAATCAATATAGTAGAGCAGGTACAAGCTAATAAGAAAGTGAAATATAGCTGAATCATATGATGTTCTTCAAAACATTCAAGTATGTTTCTAAGTACATGATCCTACAGTTCAAGGATTGTGTTCTTTTAAAACATGGAGCTGATTTGCAACCAGATAAAGACAAAAGGGGAGATTGTTAGTGCCATCTACACTAAGATGTTTGGGATTATTGTCATTATTTGTTTAGATATTATGGCAATTTCAAAAGAACATAAAAGGTTCTGGACATATTTGTGAATATTCCGCTGCCAATCTGATTAAAGATCAAGTGATGTACTTAATCATGTTCAAAGACATGATCATGTACATGGTTGTCCAGAGAGTTTTCAAGAGACGTGCCATGCTAGATTCAAGGTATTGAAGTTGTAGATTCAAGAAGGATGTTTCAGAATAGAAGCTGCCTTGTTCGTGATGGAGATCAAGAAGGAAAGAAGGAGTTCTATTCAAGAAAGACATATAAACTAGTCTAATTAGGACTTCTGAATACCTTGTTTAGGCTATAACTATTTCTTATAAATAGTCTGGGATTCAGACTAGTTTAGGTGACACGAATTTTTACAAATACACTAATGGGCTTAAAGTTAAAAGACTTCACATTCGGAGCATATAGTATTCAGGTAGACTAGGTTTGATCAGTTAGATCATTGTGTTTCTAGTCTATGTTTGAAACTCACTTTCATACACACTTAGAGGAGTCTCGGGAGAGATTTCCTGTGGGAACTAGAGGGATTCTAGGTTGTGAGGGGAGCTCACAATTCAGTTTAGTGGAAGAGATTGAATCGGGTAGGAAAGGGGTCGAGTGATGGGAGTCTTCGTGTAATAACCTTTGTAACCATTCAACGGAGTAATAAACTGTTTCTCACAGACTTGATAAGTCCCCCTGACGTAGATCAATTGATCAAACAGTGTAACGCCCCAAACCACTCCATTTGGCCACGTCACTTAACATACAATTTACTTACTTATTTTTATGTGTTTATTTTAATATGAGCAGAAGCTAAGGTCAAAAGCATGATAATAGCATAATAAGGTAAGACATCATAATTCTCAATATAAATTTTTCGCAATTAAAGCATGCAATCTATCATATCTATTTTGTCACACAACATGGTTTTAAACAAAATCATCGTGTAAGCCCATCTACAAAATCATACGATCATCTAACCTATCGGGCTCATAGGTCTTACTCAACCCGCCCGTCTAACACCCTAAATTAACATACATAGCATAGGGGTTCATTGACATATAATTTACATCTTAGGCTCCTAGGTCAAACAACCCGCCTTTAAAACACATACATAATATGTTAAGTTATCATAGTGTACCTACAAAAGATCGGGCTATTCCCATCCCCAATAATCATTGATCATAAAGCAAAAAGAGTGATCAATGTAATAATAATATCATGAGTATTTCAAAAGCACAAAAAGAGGACACAAGCTTGTGGGGGTTCTCTTGTGTTCACAACGCTCCTACCCAGGCTTTGACTCCTCAACTTGAAATTCATTGAATGAATAGAGTGAGTATTTAACAACATACTCAGCGGGAAACACTGTAAACAGTTATAGCCAATTGCACAAGTGAAAATATAACATATGGATACTTCTTTACTTTTGTGGAGACTAGCCTCAACCCCGTAGGGTCCAAACATCATGATGCCTCTGTTAATGAACGTCTTTGGCCCTGTAGGGATGCCCACAGGCTTATTATCCCCCATGGAGGACATTAACAAGTCTATATCGATCTTGAAGGACCTCTTTATCGACCCCGAAGGATCTTTTTGTCGACCCCGACGGATCTCTTTCATTTCATCGGTCCGAAGACCCTTCATACTTATACAATCAAAGCACAGCAATAACTATGACTTTACACGTGTTCACAGTTTAGAGTTACCCCACCTTATGAGACGCTTTCAAATCCTTTCAACATTTGAAATACTTCATAGTCGTGCACAAGTTGTCCACCTCGAGTCCCAATACGTCGCCTAACACCTTTAAATCCCTTTTTCATTTTAGATGTCGAGTTATACAATTATTTCATAATTTAGACCAAACTCATGCTATACATGCCTTAAGGTTTTTCATACATATCCACATATACAACCATGGATATACAAGCTCATACTATGATTTTGGACTCAAAATACACATTAAAACTCTTTGAGACATTTAATCGAACACATTACGTGCACCCATTTAAACCACATGAACATGATTCAATTTAAATCTTTTAGACTCAATATTTCAAATACATGGACTTATATCCTAGGACTCTAACATAGATGAAAATCAACTTCATACAACTATCACAACACCTCCAACCAACATCAACAAAATAAGGGGAAATTTAGGGCATAAATCAAAACCCTAGCAACAATGAACCATAGAAATTCGATATAACTTCACATATAGCTTCAGGGAAGAAAATAACCCATATGTTCAAGATATCTAGGCAAGAGGATCAATAAAATTGAAAACCCTAATTTTTTGATACAAGCCGTAAGTTCAAATCAACATGAAAATGGTGTTTAATCACCAAGGTGAAGAGGGTATGAAGTTACCTTGGTTGATGGATGATGATGAAAGAATCCATCCCAAAACTTGAAGAATTTCTTGAGAGGGATGGAGGAAAAATCGCCCAAATAGAGAGAAGAAATGAAGAGGAATGAATAAGTTTAGTGCTTTTAAAAGATAGAAATCCGGAAAGAGAAAATGCATCCCAGCCCGCGCGACCGCACGCCTCCTGCGACCGCGCATGAGGGCTCTCGGCCAATTGCTCCCCGCGCCCGTGCAGGGCTGGGCCGGCACGCGCCTCGCCCGCCCCGCGGGCGCGCATCATCCCGCGGGCACGCGGCGTGATCAATTCAACCCCCCCCGAACAAATACGACTCCCGGATATTTCCAACTCCATTTAACATGACTTAGATTTTCGAGACCCCCGTCCGGCTCAGCATTAGGGTGTTCAAGGTATGACAAACACATAATCAAATATAATCACCCTCATTTATTATCATATAACTCGACAAATTTTAATATTAAATTTCAAACTCTATTATGTACTCAGCATAATTTAACCGTGTTATGACGTATCGGCTCGAGTGAGACAACCTGTACTAAAACGACGGCATAATATACGAACATACCATCATAATTAATATTCAAACAATATTAATTCAACTTCATTTACAAAAATTATAATTTATAATTTAGCAAAAAGGGTTGGGGTATCACAAACAGGGTTACTAACTTCATGTTCTTTATTTGCTCAAATTTTTGACATTCCCACCTTACATGTTCACAACAATGTTCAAATACATGTGCATGAACATGACCACACAGTTTATGTAACTTCATGGTTCAAGAGCACCACAAGTCTCTAATATTCCAAGTCCTTCCTGATACAATTTTTATTACAACATTAGATATAATGTTAGAGGAAATGAAGAGTATTGGTGAAGATGGAGTGGACCCTTTGTTGTATGGTTGTGTGATGCGAACAAAATGTAATCTCCCTTGTGCACATGATATCAATCAACATATTCGTACATCCACACCATTCTCTTTACATAGTGTTGATAAGCTCTGAAGAAAGTTAATTCAACATAGAATAATTAATGTTACGCATAAAATTATGATTCACATGAGCTTAGAATTAATGGCATCCAAATAGATCATGTGATGATACAATTCGAAAAAACCCCAACATTTATATACATAGTAGCAACCATGAAATTTTCAACACAAGATAACGATAATGAGAGCACATTTACATGGAAAATTGGGACCTTCAAACAATTATGACAATATCCAAAATTTGAGGCCATAAATCTGCATGCACCACACCAATTCCCCTTCAACTATGCTCATTATTACCAACTTTTATGATTCAAGAAGCTAAAAGCATGAAAATGGTCACAAAATATTGGATTAGAGGGCAAAGAGACCATTTGAATCCAAACTGATGTCACAATTTTGCACGCAAGAAAATGCATACCCAAATCCAACTCCAAGGATCTAAATCCTAATTGAAATAAAAAATTGGAACCAAGAATAGCATGTCTTGTAAGAATTGAGCACTACGAACTTCATCTAGTACAAAGGGAGCCAAAACAAGACAATGGTACATAAAATTTGAGGTTTGCATAATTTTTGCAGAAATTCATGAAGAACCTTAGTCATGTTCTACCAATATTGCATTCAATTACCCAACCCACACCATTTTCATGTTAGGAATATACAAACCAGCCACCAAAAGCATCAATTCAAGATATTGGCATGGAGAACACCTGCTCTTATAATTTTAGGGCACAAAAATTAAAATTCTCCTAAAATTTCAATCATGGAAGAAAACATCCAACAATCATCATGTTTAATGAAAAATGTGAAATTATGGGTGAGAACACTTACCTTAATTTGATCTTCAAGGAATGTGGTTAAAATTTTCGTGTGTGAGTAGACGTGAAAGTGAAAATAAGTGTATGAGTGAAATATGAGGGATAGAAGTGTTAAAACCCGTAAACACGTAGTTAAAACTCAGAACACAACCCCTGAGTCACATTTTGATGTCGCGTTTCTTTTTTGTTTGAGACATGACCTGGTGGATCTGTTGGGGTTTTTTCAAATTATTTCCCAAAGGATCTAATCAGATATTCATTAATTCCAACAACATGTATATCATATTTTATGTGTGAATTTAATAAACAAACATGTTGAATGATCATGCAAGAACATTGATTGTAACGCAGCGAAAAAACTAGAAACTGATTAACCGACTTACATGATATAGTAGAGTTACACACGAGATTAAAGATCTAATCTCGTTGTTAGAGTAGACATAGTTGAACAAGGCCTTCTTTCATAGTGTTTGATCCTTTCCAAGACAGCAATAACACTCCTTGATCTTTTACTGTATTCTCGTACCTTGTTTAGATGCAGGGTGGACTGTACACTACTAAACTGTGTGGATGATATAGGGAATCAAGTGAGCAAGAGAGGGGCTGATTTCTTGTTATGAAATTTTCGCCCACCCCCTCTCTAATTAATAGAGAGTGGGATGAAAATATTGTCTCCAAAACCTAATAGGTTTGGGCCTCTCCACTTGTTCCATTCCCCAGTCTACTTAGGTGTTAATTGGGCTACAGTAGGGATCTAGAAGAATATTAAATTGGCCCAGTAATTTATTTAATTTTTAATATCCATTACATGGATATAAATAAATAATTTAAGTATTATTTTTATTCCACTAAAGAAATAATACTGACCTACCAATTTAATACATATTTGCTCATATGTTTTCTTCTTTAGTTCAGTCATTCCTCATGTTTAAGATATAATGTCCAAAAATTAATTATATAAGCTCTGACAACTATAATTAATTAACATCTCCATTCCTAGATCAGTACCACAGAAGTTGTATCATGTTCAAAATAAGTATTATTTTTATTCCACCTGCAGGGTTTCACATGAACTTTGTGCTTACTCAAGGAGACATCATCAACCTGATGCACCAGGACATAGTGGCCATATATAATGCATGACCCATCATATATGTATATGTTATTGCCCAAAACATCGAGGTTATTGATCATATCAAGAATCTCACTCATTGACAAATCAAAGAAGTATACATAACATATATATGTTCGTCATTATATGAAGATTAAGAACCTAAACTCTGTGGATCTTTATTCTCTTATTTAGGGTTAGAACAGAGAATAGTATCTTATTATGATCCTCCTCAATACACACATGAGTGTATGAAAATAATCAGCTAGTCAAGATAAACTATCAGATTATTCTACGGTATATCAATGGTGGGTTCAGGACTATCTAAACCACTAGCCTTTTAATACATTGTAGGGAATCTGATGACATGACCTTTACTATATATTCACCCAAAACATATCATCTACAATACAAGTATGCGGAACAGGTATATAAATATAACAATAAATAAATGCACATAGTGACTGCAATTAATATTCAATCTATATCGTCAAAATATTGTAGAATGTATACAAAGATAAGCTTTTCAGTATACAAACCTAAAAGAATCTCACACCAGGATGTCGCGTTGTGCCTATGTATGGGGTGCGACTAGGTGAGCTCGTATTTATGAGTCGTGTTTTATGCCGTTACAAAGCGCGACCTCTGTTAGTCGCATTTCAATAAAAGAAATTTCAACCCTTGAATGGCTACAATATGACATTTTGTTCACGTTTTGGACTTGTGTTTTCCACTGTTCTGGAGTGCAACCTAAGTATCTCTCGCTTTATGCTCAGTTTTTGCTGAACAACTCTTCAAAGCTTCCCTTTAAGCTTAATTTCAACATTTATGCCCCTGCATTATTCAACACAATACCCTGCACCCAGTTTTCTGTAGAACAAGAAAAATCACACAAGTTCCTAAAACATAATTAAAATGAAAACAAATCTAAACTAGACATAATGAAACGAAATAAAATTCAAACTGAAACAAAATAAAATAGTTAAAGCGTAAACCATTGGGTTGTCTCCCAACAAATGCTTAATTTAACATTGTGAGCTCAATGAGATATCACATCTTCAAGCATCTTGGAGGTAGAGTGTGAACACTCCAGTCTTTTCTTCTGCCTTGTAGTATTTCTTTACTCGTTGTCCATTGACAACAAAGAGGTTTCTGTCCTTCCCTTTCAATTTTGAAATCTCAAAAGGGCCACTCCATTTGGTCTTAAACTTTCTGGGAAATAGTTTCAAACGTGAGTTGAACAAAAGTACGGCATCTCCCGGTACAAGTTCCTTCTTCCTTGAGAGCTTTTCATGGTATAGTTTGGTCCACATTTTGTAGATTGAAGAATTTTCAAAGGCCTCAAGCCTATTCTTATCGAGTTCATTCATCCAGAAAATACTTTTCATTCCCGACATCTCAAAGTCAAGAATAAGCTTCTTCGTGGCCTAACAAGTCTTGTGTATAAGCTCAATTGAGAGATAACATGATTTTCCAAAAACAATCTGATAGGGTGACATGCCCAATGGAGTTTTATAGGCCATTTGATAGGGTCATAATGCATCATCTAGGAGGATAGCCCAATCCTTCCCATTTGTTTTCACCAAAATTGGGATCCCCCATCACTAACCAAATCTCTTGGAGCTCCAAACCTCGTCAAGATATTTCTTTGGAGAAACTTCAACACAACCCTTGAGTCATTGGTTTTTGTAGGAATTACATCAATCCATCGGGAGACATAATCCACTACTAGAAGGATATAAAGATTTCTTTCTGAAACCACAAAGGGGCCCATAAAATCAATTCTCTATACATCGAACAATTCCACTTCAATAATGGTTTTCATCGTCATTTAGTCTCTCTTTGATATGGAGCCCATCTTCTGACATCTTTCACAATTTTTTACAAACTCTCCACAATCCTTGAATAAGGAAGACCAATAGAAGCCACTTTGTAATATCTTTCGGGCAGTACGATTAGACCCAAAATGGCCTCCACAAGGTGAAGTATGGCAAGCCTCTAAGATTGCACTCCATTCCTCTTCCGGCACTTACCTCTGGAGTATTGAATCTGCACATCTTCAGAAAAGATATAGCTCCTCCAAAATAAAGAAATTCAGATCATGGAAAAACTTCTTCTTCTGATAATTCCCCAACTTTACCAGTACCACCCTGGTAACAAGATAGTTGAGGATGTCAGCAAACCATGGGACACTCGAATTCACTAACAAAATCCTTCACCAGAGAAGCTTTCACTGATTGGTCTTGTCGTCTCTTCTCCATCGTTTGTATGTTCAAATCGGGACAGATGGTCTACCACCATGTTCTCACAACCCTTCATATCTCAAATATCCACATCAAACTCTTGAAGAAGCAAGATCCATCTAATAGGTTGTGGCTTCGCATCTTCCTGGGTAAAGAGATGCCTCAAAGCGGCGAGGTCTGTATGCATAATAGTTCGGGCCATAATGAGATAGAGCCTAAACTTATCAAAAGTGTAAACCACAACAAGAAGTTCTTTCTAGTGTTGGTGTAGTTGACTTGAGCCAGATCCAACGTCCTGCTTCTATAATAGATCACCCTGAAGAGTTTATCCCACTTCTGACCCAGAGCGACTCCTATTGCTACCTCGCTAGCGTCACATATGACTTCAAATGGCTGAATCCAACCCGATATTGATGAGGATATGAGCTGTGACTAATGCTTTCTTCAAAGTCTCGAAAGTCTGCAAGCAATCAACATCAAATTCAAACTCAACAGATTTCTCTCAATGAGATGATATAAAGGTTTAAAAACTTTGAAAATTCTTTAATAAAATGCTTATAAAATCCGGCATGGCCTAGAAAACTTCAGACTCCTTTTTTATTGGTTGGATGAGGTAATTTCTCAATAGCAACAATTTTTGCTCGGTCCACTTCAAAGCCTTCTCCAAACACCTTATGCCCTAAAACAATATTATCCTTTATCATGAAATGACATTTCTTCCAATTAAGTACGAGGTTGCTATTTTCACACCTCTGCAACACTTGAGTCAAATTAGCAAGGCAACAATCAAAGGAATCCCCAAAAACATAAAAATCATCCATAAAGACCTCCATGATATTTTCAATCAATCCATGAAAAATGGACATCATACACCTTTGAAAGATGGCAGGTGCGTTACACAACCCAAATGACATCCATCTGTATGCAAAAATTCCATAGGATAAGTAAAGGCAGTATTTGCTTGATCCTCGAGGGCAATTATGATTTGCTTATACCCCGAGTATCTATCTAGAAAATAGTAGAACTCATGACCTACCAATCTATCTAGCATTTGATCAATGAAAAAAAGAGAAAAACGGTCTTTTCTTGTATAAGTATTTAATGCCCTATAATCGATACATATTCTCCATCCCGTTACTACTCTAGTATCAATCATTTCCTTATCCTCATTTTCAATTATAGTCATCCCTCCTTTTTTAGCGACACTTGAGCGTGACTAACCCACTTGTTATCCGAAATAGCGAAACTAATCCCAACATCTAAAAATTTTAATACGTCTTTACTATCCACTTCTTGCATGATAGGATTTAATCTCCTTTGGTTTTGCACCTTAGGTTTATACTCTTCCTCTAAAAGGATTTTATGCATACATATTGAAGGACTAATTCCTTTTAGATCAGAAATAGACCATCCTATGTGCTTTTAAACTTTCTCAAAACCCCCCAACAATTTATCTAGTTGTTCATCTGATAGAAGGGAAGAAACAATTATCGGTTTTCTATTACCCTCATTGAGGTATGTATACTGTAAGTGTATAGGGAGGGGCTTCAATTCCATTGTGTCTTTCTTTGTTTGTGATTCCTCCTTATTTATTGTTTGGTCCTCATTCCTTAGTGGAAGAAACTTTGACCTCCTCAAGTAGGCTTCCTGCAAAGAGTACATCATAGACACGGTTTCAAAAAGATCAACATAATGTAAATCAAAATGACAAGTTAATGAGGAAAAAATAGAGTTAGAGATGCAAATCTCGAGGGGATCTCTTAGCCCACAAATATATTCCAGCTCCACACATGAGTCTACCATTCTGAGCATCTTGCACTCTTCTAGGCTATTCACCTCGTCTTCCTTGTATTGCATGGCTTTTTTGAGGGAGAATATTACTTTTTCGTCATTGACCCTCAAGGTAAGTTCTCTATTTTCTACATCGATCAAGGCTTTACCTGTATTCAAGAAAGATCTCCCAAGGATGAGGGGAACTTCCTCGTCCTCTTCAATATCCAACACTACAAAGTCAACCGGGAAGATGAAATCGTTGACCTTTACAAGCACATCTTCTACTACCCCTCTTGGATAAATCATAGATCGGTCGACCATTTGGAGACAAATGATGGTAGGTTTGATCTCTCCAATTTTTATCTTTGAGAAAAAAAGTGGTATCAAATTTATACTTGCTCCTAAATCGCATAAAGCTTTACCCACATGGTACTCCCTAATGGTAACGGAAATATTGAAGCTACCTGGGTCTTTTATTTTGTAGGGTAGTTTTCGTTGGAACAATGCATTGCAATTCTTAATCAAGTTGATAGTCTCAAAACTCCCAAACTCCTTTTCTTCGAAATCACATCTTTTAAGACTTTTGCATAATTCAGCGTTTGTTGAAGTGACTCCACAAGCGGGATGTTAATTTGGATGTTTCTAAAGATATCGAGGAACTTTGAAAATTGTTCCTTATTTTTCACCCTTCGTAATCTTTGCAGGTAAGGTACAGTCTCTCTTGGCTCTTTAATTTTTTTCAATGTTGGGTTTACGGTTTCTTTGGTATTCACCTCTTTTTCCTTGGCATCCCCAACTTCTTCTAGTTGTTCTTTTTTTCTTTGGTTTCAACATCTGAGTCCTCTCGACTTTTTTCTTTTTCTCTTGACCTTTCTTCCTCTTGGTCATCTCCTTCAGTCGGTATCGTGGGGCCCTCATAGACAGTGCCACTTTTCAAAGTAATGACCTTGCATTGACCTTTTGGGTTAATGGTTGTGTTGCTTGGGAATTTTCCTTGTTGGTGTTGGTTTCCCAAGATTATTGCAAGTTTGCTCATATGTTTCTCCAGCATATTCACTTGAGTGTCAATATCTCCAACATTGTTTTCCAACTTCTCCACACGAGCTTGTGAATCACTCATGTATTTTTTGATTTTTTCCATCAATGATATTAATAGATCATCCAATTTAGGTTTCTTTTCTTGGTCAATAACACCATTGGTAACTAAGAAATCGGGAAGTGGTTAGATGACATTGTTTGGATTTCCATAGGACAAGTTAGGATGTAGTGACCTGTTTTGAAAATGTTGGTTGCCCCCATATTGACCTCCGAAGTGTGGCTTGTGCCCTTGGTTGTACGGCCTTTGCTGATTTCTAAAGCCCCCTTGATTCACATAATAAACTTTCTCACAACTCGAGCTTTGGGAAGTTTCGGGCTTTGGAGTTGTAAATGCTTTAATTTTCGAATTCAAAGTAGACAATTGAGCATCCAAAAGTGCAATTGTGTCCGAACTAGAGGTAGTGGCTACCTTTTTCATTATCTGCACATTCTCTTTTTTGGCCGACCATTGGAATGAATTTAAGGCGATTTCCTCAATAATCCTCATGGCTTCTTCAGGGTTTCTTGCTGACAATGAACCTCTTGCTACAACATCTAGAAGTTTTATCACCTCAGGATAACACCTGGTATAGAATAGACATACTTGATGATCTATTTTGAACCCATGCCCGGGAGACTTCCTCAACATCTCCCTTAGTCATTCCCATACCTCGTACAAGCTTTCATCATCCCATTATTTGAATTGTGTAATTTTCTCCTTAAGTTTGAGAGTTTTTCTGAGCGGGAAAAAACTTATGGAGGAACTTCACCACCAATTCATTCCAAGTGGCTATGGATCCTAGAGTTTGGCTTAGGTACCAAGTCTTTGCCTTGTCTCTCAAAGAGAAGGGAAAGAGTCGGAGTCGAATTGCGTTATCCAGAACTCCGTTTAGCTTCATAGTTCCACTAAACTCAAGGAATTGGTCAATATGATCGTTAGGATCCTCCATTGTCTAGATTAACCCACATAATCACCATCATAATATTGTATCACCAATTTAATCATCATAATCTCTGGCAATGGTGCCAAAAAGTTGATGCATATTTTCTTCTTGTTTTATTTTTAAACTCGTATCATGTCCACAAGTGTATAATCAATTTGTGAAATATGATGAAACAAGATCGATCCTCAAGGAAAATTATATGTAAATTAATGATGAGATCAAGCATAGCAATAAAGAAGATGATCCGGAGCTGCAATTCAAAGGTCCAATGACGCGTTTACGAGCAAAGAAGTTGCAAGCTTATTTATAAGCTTCAATTCGACGTAAATTTGAACTTAAAGAGGAAGAGTCGAAGAGTAGCCCGAGATTGGTCAACATGCTATCATTTGATGAAGAAGAAGGAAGCATGAAAACGTGAGAAGAAGAATGACGCCATTTGGACGTGTGCATGAAGAGTTCTACGCGTTTGCATGGGAATCCGAGAGATGTTGTTTTTCATGCAAAGGTAGTATATATTTTGAACACAATATGGACGAAATTATGGCAGCCCATGTCGTGTTGTTGAAGTCCAATTAGGCGAGATTTGAAGGCCCAAAGTTGTGGGATTTTATCTAGCTTAGTTTAGATTTCATTTCCTTATTTTATGTTATCTTTTCTTACCTTAATTAAGACTCCTAGTTAAGGTAGGATTCCTTTGTTTTTCATGTTGTTATTTTCGATTTTTATTAACTTTAGGTTTAGTATTTTCGAAACTCCTATAGTATAAATAGGAGATCTCGTTGTTACTTTAAAGTTAGACAATTGCAAG
The DNA here is from genome assembly GCA_026008535.1 of Perilla frutescens. Classification (NCBI taxonomy): domain Eukaryota; kingdom Viridiplantae; phylum Streptophyta; class Magnoliopsida; order Lamiales; family Lamiaceae; genus Perilla; species Perilla frutescens. The sequence continues at coordinate 22,866,940 of BRKX01000009.1, read as the reverse complement.
AATTAAAGAGGTTTTCTCCATTTGTCTCAAGATCCTTAAGTTGATAAAAAAAATACAAACATTTGATTGTTCTAGAAAATCAATAGTCTTATTCAAGTTGTTCAGGGTATAATCGTGTACTTAGGAGAATTGCTATCCGGAGAAGTTAGACGTGCGCGTTCGGGTTTACAACACGGGTTCGCCGATCCTAGCCGATTCCACATCAAGCATCGCCGCCGCCATCACCATCTTCACCGAAGCCTTCTGCCACCATCACCACCGTTTCCAGCCTTCCCACGAGCTATCCATCAAGTGAACTTCGTGATTTAGATCGCTGTTCGGATTCCTAGTAAGTTTTAGTTAAATCGAGTCCTATTTCATTCATATAGGGTTCGTTCTTTTTCTTTGGAGTCTTGATATTGTGTTTGCTTGGTTTTGGTCATAGTCTAGAGTACCTTAGATATTGTGTCTAATTCAGCAAGTATTCGAGTCTATTGTTCGTATTTAGTTGAGTTGTATTTTTGTTCTTTTGTTCGAGTCGTATTGATCTCTTACTTATCCGACGTCATTTCGATTCTAGCTTCTGCGTATTTGTCTTTGTCGTGTCCTATAAGTCCTGAGTCACATCAATTAACAACACCAATTATCACAACTTCAAAAATTGAATTATCGAGACCCTCGGGGTAAGGTTTGATTTCATACAATGAATTTAAACAACAACTAAACTCAAATACCCAAACACAATTTAGAATCACACAATCTAGGGAACTTAGAGTAAAACAAAGAAATAGAAAAGACTCTACGACATGGGCACCTTGCTCTAATTTCTCTAATCTAGGGTTATCACTATAATTATAAATTACTCAAGCTAGAAAGACCACAAAAGTACATAGGCTTATCTCTCAATCTGACATATATTAGGATGCAATACAGATGATTATCTCTAGTACATTCCAAGATTGCATTTTCCAAAAACACAAAAGGTCAACATTTCTTCCACATATTCAATCTTTTCTCAAAGACACAATTATATTAATTTAGATCCTAAATGTTCATATGATCACAATCTCTCTCAAGCAATGTAAATCATAACATTTGATGCCAAATGATGGCCATTCAAACAACATCATACTCAATAGTTTAGAAAACAAAAGCATGAACAAATCATAAAAATAATATAACCCATAGATGAGAAAAAGTTTCACAATGATTCACCACATCCTAGAGCCCTAAGGCTCTAGCCAACAATATTTACATCCATAGCTAATACAAAGAAGAAGATAACAAAATCTATCCTAAACAACACAAGAAATTGAGGAGAAGAGTAAACCCGATGAGGATAAACTTCTCTTCAATGGCTTGAATCTTCAACATGATTTTCTTCCTTTGCTTTCCCTTTTTGTTCTCCAAAAAATTTGGTTTTCTAATGTGAATGAGTTTTTTTCCCAAAAATTGGGTACCCTTATATAGTATGTCAAAATAGATTTAAAGTCAAAATGGACAAAAATCGAATTCATTTGCCTGGAACGCGACCACAGGAGATCGCGTTTCAAGATCGCATTTAGCCATGCAGCAGGGCGCAACCTGGGAAGGTTGTATGCAAGGATCGCGTGAGGGTCGAAGGAAATCAAGCCTCTGAAGGCCTGGAACGCGAGATGTTGGTCACGTTAGGGGGTCACGTTATTGTGTTCATTGAAACGCGACCCCCCATGATCACATTTTGAGACTGTCTTTGGCCAAGCTTTGAGACACGACAATGAGAAGGTTGTATTTGGTAGAGCTATAAACACAACCTAGTGAAACTCATGTGAGTAGGTTGCGTTTATCCCGAAGAAAAATAGCTCTCTAAAGGGTCTGCACCGCGACATTTTGGTCGAGTTTGGCATCATTGTCTGGCGCGACCTGAGGAATTCACGTTCCGGGGTCGCATGCGAGCTTGGTGTTTCATTTCATTTCCTTTTCTTCGTCTTTTCTCGACTTCGACGGCCTACATTGGTCAAATCTCCATTTTTAGCTTTAATTCTATACTTTAAGATCATTTTTCCTGTATTGACGACACTTTATAAGAAACGAGGTTTTAAACCATAATTTCAAAATTTATGACATATTTACAAAATATACTAACAACTTCGAATACTAATTATGGAAAATAAAGAGTGCAATAATTGCACTCATCAGATTGTCTTCCATTATATCCAAGACCTGGATGACTGTTTCCTGAATATCCTGGACCAGTTAGAATCTTATCAAGATTTTTTGTTCCATTGTTCAGCATAGTAACATTCTTCTTGATGGATTTGAGCTCTGTCTGCAATCTCTTTCTCTTACTATTGTATGATTGCTTTCTTATCTTAATCAGATTGATTAGCTTCTCCTTTTCCTCTAAGACTCTTGTTGTATGACTGAAGAGTCTTGTTGATCTCCACAACTTCCAACCACTTTTTATACATCTCTTTGTATGCTTTTACAAATTCTTCTTGACTGAAGTCTTCATTATCTGAATCATCTTCTTCTGCATAGATGAAGGGATCTTGAAATTCAGAAATCTTGGTTGCGAATGCAATAGTTTCTTCATCTGAGTCACTATTTCTTTCTTCATAATCATCATCACTGAGAGATGCATTATAATTCTTCTTATTTCTCTTCAATGTGTTAGCACATTCAACTTGAATGTGACCAAATCCATCACATTCTCTGCATTGAATTCCTCTTCTTAAACTAGGCTGTTGATACTCCTTCTAGCTGTTGCTGGAGTTTTTTTCTTGCAGAGTATTCCTAGATGGTTGTCTTCTATTGTTAAACTTTCTTGAAGACTTTTTGTTGGCTCTTTTCAATGTTCGACTAAAGTTCTTGGTAATCAAGACCATAGAGTTCATTGAATCTGAATCAATTACATTTTTTTGTTCTATACTTTTTCAATTACATCTTCTGAAACTTCAGTTTTAAGAGCAATACATCTCTTCCTGGAGATGTTGTCTTCATCTTCTAGATTCATCTCGAATGTCCTTAAAGACCCCATCAGCTCATCAAGCCTCATACTCTTGATATCCTTGGCTTCTTCAACAGTGGCAACTTTGTAGGTAAATTTCTTTGAAAAAGATCTGAGAACCTTCCTTACAAGCTTCTCATTGTTTATCAGCTCACCGAGAGCAAAACTCATTAGATATGTTTCTTAGTCTGGCATTTAACTCATCGATAGACTTAGTCTCTTCCATTCTAAGATTTTCAAACTTAGAAGTAAGATTTTGAAGTCGAGATAATCTTACTGAACTGGTCTCTTCAAAGGTGGTTTCCAGAATATCGCATGCAGATTTAGCAGTCTCACAAGTTGAAATTAGACTGAATGTCTCTAGATCAACTACAAAGGTGGCACAGTCCATTCTCCTTCTTCAATCTCTACATGCTTTCCTTCTTTAGAAACAGTTGGCTTCTCCCATCCTTCAGTGGCGCTTTTCCATGCAAGCTCATCTATTGATCTCAGAACGCCCTCATCATTGCAATCCAGTAAGGATAATTATTGCCTTCAAGCAAAGGTGGTCTGACCTTAGATCTTCCTTCCTTGATTGAGTTTACAACTTGAAATCAACCAAAAGGTGACCTGCTCTGTTATCAATTGAAGTTACATAAACTATACAGATAGAATCATGTTCATAATCATGTATTTGAACATTATTAAGAACATGTAAGGTTATAATGCTAAATATAAAGAAAGTAAATGGCATGAGGTTGGTAAGCATGTTTGATCAACTGATCTACGTTAGAGGGACTTTACAAGTCCATGAGAAATAATATACTATTTTGTTGCAAGGTTACAAAGGCTATTACACGATAACCACCTGTCACTCGACTCCTTTCCTACTACTCCATTGCAAGGTTACAAAGGCTATTAAGTTCGATCGAATGTTACTTGTTTAAACACTAAACTTTGATCATATGTTATTTGTTTGAACTTTTGAGTTCGAACAGACGGTGTCACTTGTAACTTAGCGAATTTTATCTAAAACCTACTGACTCACATGATATATGAAATAGTACTGCTGGTACATAACAAATTTACTTACAATAATTATGATACATCACAAAGTTTATTACAAAAATTCTGATGAACAACAAACAAATTAATGACGAGTGATAAATTCTTCATTTCCAGCTGCACAATCCATGCGGTAGTCCTTTAACTAGAGCGAGATTTGGGGAAAAGGGTGGCTCGGGTTTAAAACAACCTACAATAAAAGCTACAGTACATTTGTAAGTGTATAATAATTTATGAGCAATGTAATAAACAACTAATTAAAACAAGTACTCAAATGAAGTTATTGTGCGTTGCGCTTGCCTAATCTTCACTGTGGCCATGCAAATACACTTTGGTTCATCTGGAACAGATGACGTCAAAGGTAAGAATGTAGTGGGATAACGGCCAACAAACATCTCAAGGGAAACCTTGTACACTGTAGTGACTATATGACCCAAATCAGGCAAAACAAACCAATATCTCGTGGGAGCTATCCTCATGATAATTAAGTATATTCTCTATTTTTTTCCTCCGTCCACGCTCAAGGAAACACTTGACCCATAATTTTTGTTCTTGTGGAAAAGGTCACTACGGACACGTGATAGGACTCCTCATCCCCAAGAACTAAGCCAACGATCGTACGAAATCCACAATGACCATTCGTATTCACATCCTCAGTCCTCGATACATGCCCTCTAAATGGTGGTGGTATCTGATCAGTGTAGTCAATCCCTAAATGGTATGATGGTTTAGGATGAATGGCATTTTCTTTCTGTGGCCTCGTGGTGAAAATGGCCTGTGAAAGCCATCGATGTATCACACTGAAAAGAATCACGGACTTGCGAACAACTGTCATTAAATGAGTCACCATACTCAAAGCACTCTTCTCATGCTTGGTGGTATATCAACCCGCATTTTTGTGGCTTTCGATCTACCTCGAGTCTTGGTTTGCACTTTTGGTTCAAGCATGGATGTGGTAGAAGGGGTAACGATATCCCTAAATCTCTTCAATATGAGCAACCTTGCAGACTCATCTGCTTGTGTAAATATGTTATTTGCACAAGCCCAAGTTTCAAACCAACGATTATTAATATTAGAACCAACAAAAATTTTCACTTATGTAGGTTCCATATCCCACTTTTTTCAGAACTTATCCTTAGTGTCTAAAGAGAATGGTGTGGATGATCGAATATACTGGTTGTCAAAGTGCATCATGCCATTTGTACAATAGTTGACAAATCTTTCTTTATAAGGAACAATCCAATTGTTGATAACATAATTCACAACAATTGCATTGGTGACATAGTCATCTTGAACCCTCCGAAGCAACTCAGCATAGCGTGATTTAGTATCAGCTAGCACCACCATATTCCATGCACTTAAGAAGGATTCAGATCGATCTTTAGTATGAAACTTCTTCTTAAAATTAGCAGTGGTGTATTTATTTATATGCTACCGATACAAAAAATGATGGGTGATGGGAAACGTCACCTCAATTGCATTAATCAATGTAATTTACGGATCTGTTACAATTACACTAGGTAATAGCTTTAGTCCATCGCCTCTTTAAGAACAATGAGTGCACATATGTAATTATTCTCCTTTCAGATTCCAGATAGGCACATGCAACAGAAAATGGCATGCTTGTTGAAGTAACGCCAACTATTTCGAATAATTGTAGCATGTACCTATTCGTCTTGTATGTGCAGTCCATCAATAACACTTCAGGGAAAGCTCTAAGTAATTTCACTCTTTTCGGATGAGTATAGAACATATCCTTCACGGTGTCAGTCTATGGGTATCACCTAGTATACTGGTAATAACCATGTTCCTCTGAATAAACTTGGAGATATTGCATTTGGGATAGACCAACATGCTCCACATATTTATTCCTACTACGCACATTATAAATTGCCTTTATCATGGACTTCTTGTTGGGAAAGCTTTTATGTAATGCATCAAATATTGGTTTCAGCCGGGTATGGGAACACGGCAAGCTAGCTACCAACTTCTCCTCATCCGATGTCAAGCGATCGGTGTATGTATTTCCTCCTAAATATTGTGCTTATGGATTGTTGTGAACACCACAAACAACTTCTAACATCCATTATTTGTTCTCTGGGAGATAGTGTCCATTTAAACAAAAAGGACATCCAATTCTCTTCAACCTAGTCTCCCTTGAGCCGGTTTTAAAATTCTTTTTCCCTTTCCCTTTTTCCAATACTTCGTCATCCTCCAAACTTTGTTCAACAAAAATACTTTTTGTTAGAGGTCTCTTCTTAACCATATGTGGATGCCCACTTCGTTCACATGTCAACACCAAACGAGGAATTCTACTATCACTTCTAGCTTTTGAACTGAGCACAATAATAATAATACCAATTGGAATAGCTCTCTCACGAACCCAATTGATCAAACTCTTGCGAAATAATTCCATAATATAAAATATGTCCGTAAAATCAGGAACTAACTCTTGATCAATTAGGTCAATAACACTGCTCTCAGTTTGATCATATTAAAAAAAAAAAAACTTACTACAGAAAAATAGACACATGTTCAAAAACAATTTTCCGAGCAACTTTCATATGTTCAAAATATAATTTTCGAACATATTCAATTTGTTTAAGAACTTGACTTCGAGCGCTACATATTGGTCTTTTTGGAAAAGTGGCATTCGAAAACATAAGTTCGAACAAAATCACTTGGTTCGAAAACATCAGTTTGAACATACACAATGTGTTCGAAAATAATAGTTTGAACATTCTGACTTTGTTCGACCTTCGTTTGTCGAACAATGTGAAGTGTTTTCAAACTATAAGCCTCGAACAAAACATGATATCAGCTGTAAAAAAATATGTGAAAACTCATAATTTAATTGGTACAAACTAATCAAAATTACTTACATTGATAGGTTCTTCTTGATTTTTATTCCACATTGTTGTTTGCCACCTTAATTGCCAAGTTTAAGCTAGATTTTGTGAGTTCAATTTTATACTTCTATAAAAAATTCATATGTTCAATTCTGAGTCTTTTCTAATTTTTAATATGTTTAATAAATGATTTTTCATTTGTTTTAGTTTTTTATTTTTTATTTTGTGGTGCATCGAGTATTTTAGTAGTACATGGAACTAATAACATAGTACTTAAGTCATTTCATAATTATTTTATTTTTCCTTTATTTCTTTTGTGGTGCAAATAGTAAAACCAGTAATGCAAATAGTCGATCCCCTCTCTAATTGGACTTTGGTTCAAATTTGTGTTTTCGAATATGAATAATAAATTCAAAAAAACTATTTTAACAACCACAATACAACTTCCAAAAAATTATTTTGAACATTAACCTTTGAAAAAAGATGATTGAAACTCATGCTTATTGTTCAAAAAATATTTTTAAAACCACATGAATATTTGCAAAAATTATTAATCAAACGCAATCGGTAGCCTCATGTTTTGCTAAAAAAATGTAACTTTGTGCAGAGAGATAGAGAAGAGAAAAGAAGGAAAGAGATGCTAAGAGAGAAAATGAGGAGATCAAAAAAGAAGAAAAAAGATAGAGAGAAGAAAGGAGAGATAAATCATTGGTAGTGCAAATAAGAGTTTCTATTTGCAACATCATTTTTACTCTTTGCACCACAAATTATTTTTCATTTTCTTTTATTAGTTATAAATTTATCTAAAAACCCTTACTAATAGAAACTCATGCTTATTGTTCAAAAAATATTTTTAAAACCACATGACTATTTGCAAAAATTATTAATCAAACGCAGTCGGTAGCCTCATGTTTTGCTAAAAAAATGTAACTTTGTGCAGAGAGATAGAGAAGAGAAAAGAAGGAAAGAGATGCTAAGAGAGAAAATGAGGAGATCAAAAAAGAAGAAAAAAGATAGAGAGAAGAAAGGAGAGATAAATCATTGGTAGTGCAAATAAGAGTTTCTATTTGCACCATCATTTTTACTCTTTGCACCACAAACTATTTTTCATTTTCTTTTATTAGTTATAAATTTATCTAAAAACCCTTACTAATAGAAACTCATGCTTATTGTTCAAAAAATATTTTTAAAACCACATGACTATTTGCAAAAATTATTAATCAAACGCAGTCGGTAGCCTCATGGTTTGCTAAAAAAATGTAACTTTGTGCAGAGAGATAGAGAAGAGAAAAGAAGGAAAGAGATGCTAAGAGAGAAAATGAGGAGCTCAAAAAAGAAGAAAAAAGATAGAGAGAAGAAAGGAGAGATAAATCATTGGTAGTGCAAATAAGAGTTTCTATTTGCACCATCATTTTTACTCTTTGCACCACAAATTATTTTTCATTTTCTTTTATTAGTTATAAATTTATCTAAAAACCCTTACTAATAGAAACTCATGCTTATTGTTCAAAAAATATTTTTAAAACCACATGACTATTTGCAAAAATTATTAATCAAACGCAGTCGGTAGCCTCATGTTTTGCTAAAAAAATGTAACTTTGTGCAGAGAGATAGAGAAGAGAAAAGAAGGAAAGAGATGCTAAGAGAGAAAATGAGGAGATCAAAAAAGAAGAAAAAAGATAGAGAGAAGAAAGGAGAGATAAATCATTGGTAGTGCAAATAAGAGTTTCTATTTGCACCATCATTTTTACTCTTTGCACCACAAATTATTTTTCATTTTCTTTTATTAGTTATAAATTTATCTAAAAACCCTTACTAATAGAAACTCATGCTTATTGTTCAAAAAATATTTTTAAAACCACATGACTATTTGCAAAAATTATTAATCAAACGCAGTCGGTAGCCTCATGTTTTGCTAAAAAAATGTAACTTTGTGCAGAGAGATAGAGAAGAGAAAAGAAGGAAAGAGATGCTAAGAGAGAAAATGAGGAGATCAAAAAAGAAGAAAAAAGATAGAGAGAAGAAAGGAGAGATAAATCATTGGTAGTGCAAATAAGAGTTTCTATTTGCACCATTATTTTTACTCTTTGCACCACAAATTACTTTTCATTTTCTTTTATTAGTTATAAATTTATCTAAAAACCCTTACTAATAGAAACTCATGCTTATTGTTCAAAAAATATTTTTAAAACCACATGACTATTTGCAAAAATTATTAATCAAACGCAGTCGGTAGCCTCATGTTTTGCTAAAAAAATGTAACTTTGTGCAGAGAGATAGAGAAGAGAAAAGAAGGAAAGAGATGCTAAGAGAGAAAATGAGGAGATCAAAAAAGAAGAAAAAAGATAGAGAGAAGAAAGGAGAGATAAATCATTGGTAGTGCAAATAAGAGTTTCTATTTGCACCATCATTTTTACTCTTTGCACCACAAATTATTTTTCATTTTCTTTTATTAGTTATAAATTTATCTAAAAACCCTTACTAATAGAAACTCATGCTTATTGTTCAAAAAATATTTTTAAAACCACATGACTATTTGCAAAAATTATTAATCAAACGCAGTCGGTAGCCTCATGTTTTGCTAAAAAAATGTAACTTTGTGCAGAGAGATAGAGAAGAGAAAAGAAGGAAAGAGATGCTAAGAGAGAAAATGAGGAGATCAAAAAAGAAGAAAAAAGATAGAGAGAAGAAAGGAGAGATAAATCATTGGTAGTGCAAATAAGAGTTTCTATTTGCACCATCATTTTTACTCTTTGCACCATAAATTATTTTTCATTTTCTTTTATTAGTTATAAATTTATCTAAAAACCCTTACTAATAGAAACTCATGCTTATTGTTCAAAAAATATTTTTAAAACCACATGACTATTTGCAAAAATTATTAATCAAACGCAGTCGGTAGCCTCATGTTTTGCTAAAAAAATGTAACTTTGTGCAGAGAGATAGAGAAGAGAAAAAGAAGGAAAAAGATGCTAAGAGAGAAAATGAGGAGATCAAAAAAGAAGAAAAAAGATAGAGAGAAGAAAGGAGACATAAATCATTGGTAGTGCAAATAAGAGTTTCTATTTGCACCATCATTTTTACTCTTTGCACCACAAATTATTTTTTATTTTCTTTTATTAGTTATAAATTTATCTAAAAACCCTTACTAATAGAAACTCATGCTTATTGTTCAAAAAATATTTTTAAAACCACATGACTATTTGCAAAAATTATTAATCAAACGCAGTCGGTAGCCTCATGTTTTGCTAAAAAAATGTAACTTTGTGCAGAGAGATAGAGAAGAGAAAAGAAGGAAAGAGATGCTAAGAGAGAAAATGAGGAGATCAAAAAAGAAGAAAAAAGATAGAGAGAAGAAAGGAGAGATAAATCATTGGTAGTGCAAATAAGAGTTTCTATTTGCACCATCATTTTTACTCTTTGCACCACAAATTATTTTTCATTTTCTTTTATTAGTTATAAATTTATCTAAAAACCCTTACTAATAAAAAAAAAATCACGTTCGGTTCGAAATTGTGTGCTCGAACATTCTGAATATGTTTGAAATCTTGTGTTCAAACAGGATGAATATATTTAAAGTTGTGTATTCAAACGGTACTTTAAAAAAATTCATAGAACCGGTTCGAAAATGAATTTTCGAACAAATATAATGTTTTTCGAAAATTCATTTTCGAACGAGACTAATTTTAAAAATTATGCCTATTCAAAATAAAATTTCGAACAAAGATGGTGAGTTCGAAATTTCATTTTTGAACCACACTTGATTTTTTTTCTTTTTAAGTTAAGGACATTTAAGTAACGTAAAAATTATTTTATTTTTTTCTCTTTTTAACGGTGCAAAGAGTAATTTTAAAAACTCACGTGCAAATAGCATCATCCCACTATGGGGGGAGGGTGAACAGACGTCTGCCAGATAAGAAAACAATAAGGGATTGTAATCAATCGAAAAAAAAATAGTAGCAAAATAGCAAAGTGTATGGAGGAAGTATTTATATCATCTCATGACTCAATAAAAGAAACGGCAGCGGTGTCCCATCGTAATTAAGCTTTCCCAGCTGAACCAAAGAGACGCATCTTCTCAGCAACCACAGCTTTCATGGCTTCCTTCGCCAACGTCATCACATGGACAAGATCTTTCTGAGTGCTCGTTAACGAGTTCATGTAGGCCTTTCGGACCTCTGTGTTCACGTTGAATTTCCGTACTCCGCGCTTTATACATTCCTGTTTACTCATTCAAGCAGTTCAACTTAGAGAACCAAGCTAAAGTAATCTTTGATAACTCTCAAGTTCGCGTACAAGACTACCATAACTGTTCTTACCTCAATGACATCCTTGTCCAAACCTGAAGCGCCGTGAAGCACGAGGTGAACCCCTTTTTTGGAGGTTAAATCATACATATCCTGTTATTCAGAAAAGATGAGAAAAAAAGAAAAAAGTTCATTTAGCAACTGTGTTTGCTTAATATTATTACAAGTGCTCAGTATTTAGATACACAGATTTCTTCTCTCACAATGTTTCCTAGTCAATGTGATGAGCAACTCCTTACTATTTTCTGAATTGCTCATAAACTCCCAAGTGATTTGTGCAGTCATTGAAGTTAAGGTGCAACTAACGAACATCAACATATTTTCAAGTGAACAGATGTTGGTATTAACAAATAATCGACAAAACCAAATCAAAACTAATCAACTCCAGTATTTTTCACTTGTTATAAATAATAAGGTTGCAAAATTTAACCAGACAGCAAGTAATTGAATTTTTGTCTTTCTGGTTAGGTTGAATAGCGTCATTTTTTTGGCACATTTGCAACTACTAGAAGTGGAAATATTGAAGAGGTTAATAAAACAAAGTATATGATGTGCTGCACAGAGTACTGAAATCCTCCTGTTCCCCTAATATTAGGACATAATTTGATCTATTTCAAAATTTAAAGATATAGTGCATGATTTGGATATTGTCATCTCTCAGCAGATATCGAGACCAAGCGCATAACAAGAAAGACAATACTCAAGGCAAAGAGAGGTTGATTAAGATAGCTAGAAATGCTGGTAGAATGTAATTGCTTCAGTAAATTCATGTTCATTTCAAGTATGCAGAGTTGTTCATTTCAACTAGCATGGTAAAAAATATTGGTAGCTAAAGAATAGCATGTGACAAGCCATTCTATCATATAGATAATGATCTCTTCTCTTATTCAATTTTTTGCGAAGCACGATTGATATTTGCTCGGGGAGATGGGGTGAGGGGTGGTACATTGAAAAGGGCTCCATAGCCTCAACCTTGCAATTAACAGGATTGCCTAACCTCTGCTGCAACTCCAGTTTTACAAAAAAGCGACTAAAACTAGTTTCTAAAGACTAAAATTTATAACTTAATCCCTATTTTCGTGAATAGCAAGCTTAATGTCAAATTATACAGGAAAAGAATACTTTACCTTCAGCAAATCAAGTCTCAGTTTTGGACCACTAGCAGGGTATTTTCCATGAACATTTCCAATGCAAACAGCCAAAGCATCTATACCTGTTGCATCAATGAACTCGTTTGCCTGAAATTTGCAACATGCAATGATTTGAGAATACAATACCTTTCACAATCATTTGATAGGAAACACCAATTCATTTTCTCTAATTCGGGTGCACCATGGGTGCCCTTTTCCCATTCATCTTCTCTTTTTTCTTCGGGCAGGAGGAGAGGCATACCTGGATGACATCAGTTAGTCTCGCTTGATAATCTTCTACGGTCAAGTCGTCTTCTGTTCCGGATAATCTTCCCAACTCAGCTTCTATTATTAAATCTTTAGAATGTGCTAAGACTGAAAGGTACTTGGTGTAAGCAATATTTTCCTTGAAGGATAGATGTGAACCATCAGCCATGATCGAGTCAAATCCCTGTCAGTTTGTCATGTATATATAACCATAGTGGGTCAGTTCCCTCTAAAGAGTAGCATAATTCTAGAATCTTGATTGGCCAAATAAAATTTTGGCCGATGGAGAAGAACCAAAATCCTGTATTTCAAACATCGAAGAAGTCAAGAAGAAGCTTACCATTTCCAGAATCTCCAATAATTCTTGCTTCGAACTTCCATGGTCAAAGTGAACTGTTATGGGAACCTGTAATAAAAGTTACAAATTTATAATTCGAAAAGTCCAGCTAAAAACTTGTTGATGAACTACGGTTATTTCCTATATAATGCAATCCACAAAGATAATTATTGAAGAATATATAAGGCCGCAAGGAACTACTATGTCGTGACCAACAGGTTAGCCATTATAATGACATATGAAAACAATTATCCACGTGATAAAAAGAGAACTGAATTGATATGCTAGGAAAAAATAAATTATGTATGAGTTTTTTATGGTAATTTTGATCTAAACTTCCATCCAAATCCGAGAAGGGCTTCTTCTATTGAAGACTAATGTCCTGGTGAAGCTCTTTTTGGTAACTATGTGGCCATTGGCTTTCATTGTTAAAGATGAATGACAATTCACTAGGATGATATTGTATCAATGACAGGACAATTGAAAGGTCAAATATTAGAATCTCAGCCCCACCAATTCATATACAATCTCTATGTGCAAACCTTCGCTACAAATGAGGGGGCACGTTGAAGATATTAAATTAAATCTTGAAACGATTTTTCCTCTCTAATAGCTCAAGGTTTCAGATGAGATGGTCATGTGGCAGAATATTTTCATAATGTTGTTCTCAAATTTCTAGTGCCACTTACACTAGCTTTTTCAGCAGCGTGGATACAACTGGCTACCAATGGAACTCCTCCTTGTTTGAAGGCACTGGGATGGATCTGCAAACATAAGAAAAAAGTCACTTGGCCCATTGATTGGACAATATAACTAGTGTTATATACATTTATATATATATATATGTGTGTGATTTAGTTCAAATGGTTACTAGTTCTTGCACTAGCGCTAAAATACAACAAGATAAGCTATAAAATTGTAGTACGTAAGCACCATTCTTAGTTCTCACACCCAGAACTTTGTTGGTGTTAGAAATGAGAACATTGTATTATCTTATTGTACTTTAGTGCTTGATTGCTAGAGTTCCATTGCTTGATTAAGCAATTAAGGAATGAAATTAAGCAATAAAGTAATTAAGCAATGAAATTATAGCAATTAAGCACTAAAATACAATAAGATAAGCAATGCTCTTATCTCTCACACCAAGGTTCTTTGTTTTATCCATGTAGCCACTGTTGACCAATGATTGGCCTAAATTTTGATGTTACTATGTTTAGAACACTAACTATAACCTTTGGGGTGGAGAATATCAATGTCAGTCCAGAAAAACTGCAATTCAGGAAGAACTTTTAAAAAAAATACGTGAATCTAATTCTAATCACTCAAAGATAGATGTCTTTGAAGATCCTAGCAGGAATGGGTATAATTTATGGAAGTAAGAGAAAGAATTCCTCCTACTCCGAAAAGCACAAACTGGAAATGTCATACATAGACAACAGAAATTTCATTACTGCTGAACTTGCAAATTCTGTTCACAGAAGGAAAAACTACTGGACGAGATGATGGTAAAAAGTTTTAATAATGTAAACACCAGCATCTAATCTAAGCTTAGATTTCTCTGGAACTATATTCAGGAGGAGATCGAAAAATAATTATTCAAAACAAATCTAGCAGCTAGTTACAAGAACAATTGCACAATTCAAACCTGCAAGATAGCAGGACTTCGTTGTTCCTCTGCAGCAGCAACAACTGCCTGAACTCCTTCCAGATTATAAACATTAAAGGCCCCTATAGCATATCCTCCTTTTTCTGCGTTCTTTTACACGCAAAAGATGCTAAGAATCACATAGATTTAAAAGAGTAACTACAGTGGATGAAGAGATCTTACAAGAAGAAGTTCCTTTGCGGAAAGCCTGCCTGGATGTGCCCAGTTTTTTACGACTTCTGCAACAGCTTTATTATCACCAACATTTCCTGAGAGTTGGTATTATATTAGAAAATGTGAAATATAGAACAAGTGACATGAACTGATGTTGTAATCTCTAACTACTACTCATATTACCAGGAAAAACAATATAAGGGATTCCAGGATGCTTGCTTTCGGGTCCTAGTTGCCATAATGGTATCCCAGCCAGAGCTTGGCCCACAACTCTGGCTCGTTTTGCTTCTAGAGCTTTTGTAGCAAGATCCGAAGAAGTAATTCCACCCTTTGTAGAATATAAATGTGTATATATATATAAATCAATTATTAATATTATTGACATAAACACAATAAACATAATCAGGTTAAAGCACACATGGTGCCATCAGCAATTCTACACTCAGGGAGAATACAGATGCTCAAATGTCAGTTTTCGGGACATACCTATGTTAACGGACTTAACTGATTGTTCTGTTTTGCAAGCTAGGTTTAGGATTCCTTTCTTCTTTTTTGTTTTTTCATTTTCATATTTGTTACTATCATATCTTATAATATTTCCCTACGATTATGTTTCCATGATCCTCAATGCTTAAAAGCAACTAAGATTCTTCAGTGATAAAGATATGGGTGTTTTGTGTTCATTGTTGCTGAATTTATATTTTGTTGCATTAGATATTTTGAGACTTTAGCACACACAACAAGAAAAGGAATCACTAGCTAACTAAAAATGAGAATCTGGAACGCTTCTATCGAGTCTGCGTTTAATGAATGTGGAAGAGTACACTGTATACAGGCTCCCAATCATATGATACCTTTGCTAGAATGTAGCGTGGTCTTGTAGTTATCCTGCGTACTATCTCCACTATTCCAGAACTTACTTTGCAATTGATCTCTAGACTTTCAGAAGCAGCTGTTTCAAACATTGCAGCATAATAATAACAATCAAATAGCAGTTCATCTCAGAACTGACTGAAATCGAATGCGACAGAAGTCATAAAATATTGAGATTGAAATCCAATGCTTGGTGGAAAAGAATAAATGATGACCATCAATGAGGACTTACTTTTCCCTACAACAAGTTGTCTGCTAGTCACTACCAGAGTGTCTTTTCCACTTCTTAGGTATACGTCAGCCATATCAGATGCTTGTTTAATCTCTTGCTCTCTTTCTTCTATCGACTTTGCAGCAATTTTATCAACCGAAACCTATTGTGATGAGGAGAGTGCACAAAGTACTTTTTTTATGATCATTATAGCATATCACAATCACTCTTATTTTCCTCTTTCATGCACTTTATCGATTAATAAAATTAAACAAAAGGGGTGAAGAGAATTCGGAAAAACCTCAATTATTTTCAAGGCTTGACCTCTTTGAACCACCAGTTCTTCAACCTGCATGTTTTGGGGAAACAAACTTAGCTCATACTAAGAGTTCAAGGATTGTAATTACTAGAATAAGTTTCTGTAGCAACTTGAACCTGTCTTGTGGTTTTGGGAACATACGACCCAACAACTATGAGTCCACCCACCCTCTCCCTCGATAATATGAGATCATGAGGCAATACTGGAGCTTTCGGAATGATTCCAACTCGAGTAGAAACAAAGGTAGCTGCGGTGCGGCATAAAAAACTTTTGCCCTTCAGTTCTGCCTGCAAGAGAGATACAGGCTCATGACGAAGCAGCTTTATGTATTTACTGTATACATCTCAGAAGGAAATATTTTCAAGCAGTACAACGAAAATCAAATGATCTACCTGAATCATTCCTGCAGCAAATACAGCCATGTCTCTTTCACTAGCAGCATTAACTATGCATATGGAGCCCTGTTTTAATCAATAGCATATAGATTTTAGAAAGCCTGTAAAAATTTATAGCGAATGAGAAGAGATTCCTTTATGTTGGTTGACCGACAAAGAGAAAGAGTAAGACCCCATGAAAAAAATTTAAACAATAACCATATTATGTATCTGGTGTTGCTAAACATTATCTTGACCATAAAATGGTATATAAGAACTTTCAGCCTCTAGATACTTACGATAACACTAGTTACATATGATGTTGATTTTAAGTACACCAGCGAGATGAATTCTAACTTTTGAATCTACTTTTTAGGATATGATATTTCTATTGTTTGTGTGTTGATTTTATTCCAATTGACTGATCTTCCAAGACATCCATTAGTATGTATTCACTCCTTTATTTGTTGAGTCATCATATGATGTAAACTTTAGCAAGAATAGCTTACAATCAGTTATCCAAGTATTTCATCTAATTTATAATATCCGGTCTCTTAAGCATAAAATATCTTAAGAAGAAAAGAGCTAGTGAAGCATCTATTGCCCCTTCTAAAGCAATAGATATCATGGATTCCCAATTAAGGTAATTTATTTACCGACTAAGAAATAGAGTTTTATCTGTAATCTGTCCTTGTTACTTTCAGAATCAAATTTTTATCTTAGTTCTGTATTCATGGTTTGGTCTGTACGTCTTAATCTCAGCTCATTGAGGAGCAAAGGCCAGGCATTGCTTAAGGAAGATCTTGTAATTGTTTAGCTCATCACTTTCCTTTGGGTAATCAAGCTCTTTCTTGTTAAATCAAATGACTGTTGGTCCTCATTTGCAGTGGATTTATGTTGCATATGCTGATCTGTCAAATCTGAGCATATGATCCCCCCGACTCAATCCCATCTACACAAATTTGGACTGAATGGGTGAAGACTCTTATCCATACACAAAATAGTATTTTATAACATTTGAAGAGGCTCTCTGATAGGTCAAGATATAACATTTGAAGAACATTTAATAGCTGCTCTATCACTAATTCATAACAACAAAAAGTTATGTATTAGTCATATTCTGCCTCCAGATGTTAGTTTGGGACAACAAAATGCCCAAAATAATTCAAGAGCTGAATTGAACAGAAAATTAAGCCAAAATTGGTAAGGATACTGTTTAACAATTAGGCTTCCGTGTTGTGCTCAGAAACTGTACCTTCTTTAGACTGCAGAGATGTTCACAAACAGCTCGAGGTCCACCCTTCCTTAACAGTTGAATAGAAATGGATGCCACGCTGCTTGAAGCTACACGACCTCGAGTTTTCTCCTCCACCCACTGAAATCCAAAGAAATTGCAAATTGAACATGTGTCCCGTAGTATGCTATTACTCTCATACGTGTTACAGGAAAAAGTAGTTGACCTCTCGTAGATTAGAAGATCTATAGCCAAACGAAGCATCTTTTGAAAACTCTGTTTCACCTGCAGGGATCAGACTACAGACACAATGCTCTTGGTTACATTAGTTATTCAACAAAACTATGCAGCAGAAGTGAAAGAGTAGTACCTATCGGCATCTGCAACATAGTGTATGTCCCCGATAGTGTAGCGGCCTCCTTGTAGGAAGAAGGGGCAAATTATCCATGCATCCACTGCACCAATAACGGATGCAGCAGCATCTGCTTCCTACACATTTAAACATTAAGCCATGAAGATCTTTGAGATATAAGGGTGGGAAAATTATACTTATTTATATATTTGGTTCCCTTGCCTCTGGGAAATGACCTCGTAATGTTGAATCCCCCCTCAGAACCACAGTGTACTCAGCGTTATCGACTATTTTTGCAGCAGCAGACAAGTTGCTGCAGATCTCTTTAATTAGTGCACTAGCCTGTACACAGAGAGCTCTAATAAGTAAGCACTAAACTATTGCAGATGAACTAACCTGGTAAAAATTAGCTCACTATTTTACCTTCTCAGAATTCATTGACCGTGAATTTGTCAAAATAAAAAAGCTTTTTGACCTTTTACCAAATTGTTCAACAAGTGACTCAATGCTCCTGAAATTAAAGAAGAATATCACCGAGTAGTTCGTCCAAAGAAACTCATGAGTTTTCACCACATTATATAAGTAAAAAAACTTTCTTTTCTGTTGATTTTGGTTTTCCTTTTCTCTTACATTCATCAGCAGAGACCATCAAACTAAGATTTTAACTAGCCTAATAGATTTTTAGTGGTTTAGGAAATATGTGAAAGTGTTCTTGGGAGTTTACTGCTACGATATTTGCAGCTGCAAATAAGGACAAACAAGCAGCTGCAGATAAGGACAAAAAAGATCCATATTTCTGTGTGGATACTGAAGTTGGTATCATAACTTGAGTAATCAAACAAATTTCTCATCATTTATGGTCCTTAAGTATTTCTCCTTAAGTCGCTTCTTTTGCTAATGACTCCTTAAATAATATCTCAACCATGAGATTAATACACTGTGTTTCTTTAAGCTTTCAAATGTGCAAAATCATGATATGGCCTCAGTGTTACTAAAGATAACATGGCAACTTATAAAGGTAGTGATTTCGTCTAAACTAAAGCATCTCTGATGCAGAAGATTCTAGGAGACTAAAATATTCATGTCTGTCACTTGCAATACTAACTCCATGGACTACAATGATGTAGCCGTAATAGCATGGTGCTTCATGCTTGTATTCAATCTCAAAGACAATAGAAATTCTTTTTACCACCATAAACGAACAATTTAAGATTATTGTTTTCATTATTCAGGAGAAAGCTTTTTAAGCCTCACATTATAGTACCAGTCAACATAGGAACTTCAAAAGATTATCGTTTTGTTCTTCTAAACCAACATAGGACAACATTTTGTCTGGTATGTCGTATGGAGTTGAATTTGTAATTTAGGGTTGCAGTATGGCTCGAAAGAGCACTGGGTTATTTCTGTACAAATACATCAAATAAAAAAGCATTAATATCAATTCAAGAAGAAAATAGTGCTCGAAATCTATCATAGCATACTATTTAAGAATTACTAAAAAAATGAAAGTGCATAAAGAAATAAAGGATTTAACTGTGTACATGGCTTTAGTACTTGACGTAATATCCCGATGATCCAATTTAATAGATATGAGAATGTTTCATATTCCAATGGCTCAATTTAATAAAAAGTAACCTTGCACATCATTCCCAAGAGAGGTGCCTATTATATTCCACCACCGCTAAATCAGTATACCCATCAGACTAATCATGCTTTCTTACACTAATCAAGCAGACAGATACATGAGATAAGAGATTCTGCTTATTTGACAACAGATATCTATATCCCGCCGTAACTTGTTTGATGCAACACTAATATTTCCACCATTCAAAATTAAAACTTATTCTTCATTTGACTAACTGAGAATTGGGCTCACTGTTTATTTTCATGTGACAATGAATATTATAAATATCAGACTCACCATTCTGCCAAGACGTCGATGTCATGAACTGTTTGGGTCCCAGTTGGATCATCATCCAAAACAACCAATGTTTTTGAGTTTTTCTGGTTTAGGCTAATTATATCCTCAATAGGATCCGTCGACCACTCAGGTGGAAGAGAACCAAGAACAATTTTTTTGCTTAATGCATGGGGCTTTCCTTCAACTCTGACTCCTGTAAGTGTCTCATAAACCTGCAGATTTCTAGAAATTAAGTATAGAACCATTGCCATGATCTGCTTTACTCTGACATGGACACATAATTATCTATGCTACTATGAATAGTATATAGTCCAAACATTTGGTAACTAGCGTCATCATTTCATAAATAATCACTGTCAAGCATACTCAAAAGATTTTGATTAATCCTTTTTTCTGTTATTAAGGTGATTCGCAAAAAAGCTGTGATTTTAATAACTAGGGAAAATCAATTAAGTTTATTAGTACTTAGCCATGTACTTTTATCATAAACTCAGAAACATTCTACAAAATTAACTTTGAATTTAGAGACATCATAAGATTATACCTTTACTACAGAAGAATCATCTATCCGTCCCCATCCGGCCGCTGAACCTGTTCCAACAAATATTTATGTTCCTAAACTAAAGGTCACAAAGTGCATAATATACATCGTACTAAATAGTTCTTTATGTAAAATTTAATCTCCAATCAGTCAAAAGAAATTAAATTATTTAAAAAAAAAAGAACAAAAGAAAGAAACATCTGGTCCAATGGATAGTTCTACATGTTGCAAGCTAGCATGGCAGACACGGTCATATGAAAAATATAACTCTAGTCCAATTCAAATATACAACTCTGTAACACCATGCCTACAAGGTTGGGGCCTAGAAGTGAGGTAACACTGCAGTAAATCCAAGTATCCAACCACCAGCAATAATTCACATTCCTCCTCACTTTTAGAAAATGGTCAACCTAAATTGCTAGAAAAGTCCATTATACCCACTAATAAACCTTGCAAACATTTGTTACCACTCAATGCTAACCACCTTTTGTTGGACACACAATGTTCTTATGGTATTCCTCCTCTCTAGGACCGCACCCAAGGTCACATTAGTTAGCTAGACTGTGCCGATAATGGTGCAATGAGCTTAGCCAACAACCACTTCAAATTCATCCCTGCTTTGCAGAAAATTGTTTAACCTAACTTATGAGAAGAGTATAACTCTTTCAAACTATCATTTTCCACCCAATGTTCATCTTCAACTATATATTTTTCCTAGCTAAAGGATATAATTACATATAAATGTACAAGTGAAGGAGCATTCCTGCATTATCTGGTGTAATTCGAGATTCTGCGAGAAAGTTATAAATTGATTGGCCGTTGGTGCAGCTCCATGTTGTTTTAGAATTGATTGTCTCACATAGATAATATGATAAAGTTGCACCAATGCAACCCTAGAAATCTAACAATTATGCTACATAATTTTTTCATGGATAAATGCATTCTTCTCCTTTCATATATACATTTGATAAAAATTCTCTACATGCTACATGTTTAGTAGCTTTTGGAGTAAACATTAAATAGTTCAATTTGAAGTACAAAATGGTAGTATAGTTTACCGGTGGTTTTGATAAACATGGAACTTGCGACAGATGCAGTGCGATGTTCCATCAAACAAAATGATAATTAAATAAATAAATTAAGACGACCTCATTCGCCCCACCTGACAAGAACAGTTGATGTGCACCATTTGACAAATGAAGAGGAACCTTGTGAGATGAGCCTTCATGAGAAACTATGCCCTGTACAACATTATGATAATGTAAACTTTGTGTGACCTGTACACATCCCAAATGCAGAAATTTGGTCTTACCAAATCCTTCACAAAGATATCAAGTGCAGATAATGGCGTATAATCATTCTCTACCATGTGTGGACCACGATTCTCGAACATCCTGTGGTAGATCAAATACAAATTATTTTAATTTGTCAGTGACATCTATCATTAATTAACAATGAAATGAATTGCTTGAAACTAAATATGAAACGACATGGGTGAGTTTCCATGAAAAATATAGCATAAAGTGGGGTCTAAAAAACAAGGGGGTGACCCTAAAAACAAAAATATTGAGAAGGAAAATTGGCCTTTTGTGGTGTTCTCATTATGAAGACTTAGAGCTAAGATTTACACTCTACTAACATGTTCTTAAGAAAACTTCATCAAGTGATATGGTGATATGTGTTAGGCATATAAGATAGGGAGTCTCACTTAACCCAAAACCATGGTCAAAGGTCAAGGATTGACCCACACTTGTATACCCTTCCACATCTACATGTGAAATCGATGTGGGATATCGTAACATATTAACACGTGGATCACCATCAGAAACAATTTATTTGTGTTAACTAGTACAGTATATAGAACTTCGAGTACTATTCATTTCCTCAAGAGAAACACATAAGCTGATAGAGTTAAGGGTGAAAATAAATAAAGTGGAATAGAACGAACAGAAAATAACAAAACCTTAGGCCGAAGCCTGCCCAAGCGCCAAGCGCCAATCAGGAAGAAACTTCCTGCCTAAAGCCAAACGGCTTCCTCAATTTTCTAATGATCTTTCGATGATCTCAATGACGACTAACCTACTACTTAAATAACAAAAGAAATAACCTAAACTTGAAGCCCAAGTAAACTTGGAGCCCAAGCTGGATTAGCCCCATTTCAATATTCTAACCCTAAAAGTAACTTAACCTAAAATAACTATAATAAATAAGGAAAATAAATATAATAGCAGAAATACAAAATATAGAGACCATTCTAAGAATCAATCTGTAACAATTCCATCCCGTTCAAAACAGCCTTGTTGTAAGTCGCTGCAACCTTTGTACTTCAAAAGACATCCCAAGTCTTTACTCCAAGCATACCGACTGTTGCACCTCCTATAGTGTATTGTCTAGTATCATTAAGCTGGTTGTCCAGACCCATTGAATGTATAATGGGTTCACGTACAGGAACAGACATATCAACCATTGAAAGACCACGCGACTTCAAAGATAGGGGAGTGGGCTTCATCACCAGTGGAGGAATCGGAGCAGGTGGAGGAACAGGTTCCCGAGGAGTATGTAGAGGAATAGGTGCAGGTGCCGGTTCAGTCATAGGAAGATAAGTGGGGAGGGAAGGAGCAGGTGGCGTCGTAGGAGGGGCAAACGTCGTACTAGGGAGAGGAGAAAGTGTTGTCACGGGGCAAAGTGCCATCACTGGGAGAGAAACAGGCACAACAGTTGCTAGAGGGGCTGGAACAGGGGCCACAACCACAAGAGGAGTAGGCGATGTCGAGGTGGAGATATGGGGCACTGTTGCAGCTGGTTTAGCACCGTCCTGAACCTGAGGGACCATGTAGTCATGAGGCAGCAGTCCTTCCCGACGACCGTATTGCATTAGCAACACAATGAGGTTATCAATCTTCTCCGACATGCGATCGAATTTTGCACACAAGTCAACACCCTTCTCTATAGTCTTCGTCCTCTCCATCTTTTGATCCGGCAGGTCGGACCAATTGATAGAGTGAAGGGTGAAATTACTTAGAGAAAATAAATAAAGTGGAATAGAACGAACAGAAAATAACAAAACCTCAGGCCGAAGCCTGCCCAAGAGCCAAGCGCCAATCAGGAAGTTTCAACTTCCTGCCTAAAGCCAAACGGCTTCCTCAATTTTCTAATGATCTTTCGATGATCTCAATGATGACTAACCTACTACTTAAATAACAAAAGAAATAACCTAAACTTGAAGCCCAAGTAAACTTGGAGCCCAAGCTGGATTAGCCCCATTTCAATATTCTAACCCTAAAAGTAACTTAACCTAAAATAACTATATTAAATAAGGAAAATAAAGATAATAGCAGAAATACAAAATATAGAGACCATTCTAAGAATCGATCTGTAACATAAGCTACCAATCCTCCTCCAACTCTAAGCAAGGAAATTACCAAATTAAAACTAGAGTTCATGCAACACTATATTATTAGTATCCAGTAAATAGAGAAACCAAGATAATCTTAAATTGTGAAATAAGCTTAACAACAAGAAAAGAAATATGGTAGATGTAAACTTAGTATGTCATGCAAAGATCCAATACGGAAATTTGTTGCCAAGAAGCAATTAGCGATTTTACACAAGAAACAAAATCGAACTAGTACTTATGTATGACATACACCGTCGCCAGAATATGAGCACCATTTAAGACAGAGATTCGTTATTCCATATTTCCATAGGACAAATCACCAAAAGTTATGAAACTAACATGAGGAAAACATGATTATGAAATCAAACAGAGAAAACATATGAAAGCCAGGGTTTTCTTAGTTCTTATGATGGATTTTCTGGATTTAATTGTGCATAAAACTTACCATGATGGATTTGCTGGATTTAATTGTGCATAAAACTTACCATGATGTTCCAACACTAATTGTGATGACGTCAAACAACTGACTAGTGTTAAGACCCGACCGAGCTGCAAATGCCATTGCTTCTGCTGCTGATGCAATATGAACTCCAGCAAGCAGTTGATTGATCATTTTTACACCACTGTAATTAGAAAGGAGAATATTCCATAATGACATTACCAGAGTACAGGCATAAAAGTTGTAAATTAAACATATGTATCAAAGTGGTTTACTGCAATGTCAAAATCAGGGCAATCAATAAGCGAGATTTAGCGTTGTCATCAATTTCCGAAATTTCTCCTTGTATTTCTATGAAAGAGTATGTTTTAAACTATTGGAAGGTATGTGGAATTATGATTTTTTTCCCTCTTATTTTAGATGGTATAAAGAGCAAACAGATATTTCTGATAAGAACAATGAATCAAACAAAAATTTTAATAATTCTTTAGGGGATATATATCATAATTCTTAAACCTTCACCATGTCTCTTTTTTTTTTTTTTGCTATATTTCATATTTCCTCTATGTTGAATGCATCTGAAACACCAATCAGTAAGCTTAAATAAGGGTGTCATGCAAAAACTCTAATGCTTATTTGTTCCAAGAATATCCAGAAAGCACTTGGTAATCCTTCTCGGATATTAGTTGTGATGGAAGAGATGAATGCTCATGTAAGATGTGCGACTGCAAGATAAAGAAAAAATTCTTGGACTAAATGAGTATTTTTTATGACTAAATGCAAGACTATGGAAGTTTAGAGTAAGAAAAAAAACAAAACCCATGGTAATAGACAAACATGTGGAATTGATACGATGAAACTTCAGGAACAACAGCTATAAGTTCCATACTACACAGCCAAATTCAGTGTGCCCGATTGGGTTTAAAATTTTCAATTTTTATATGAGAAGCAAATTAGAACATGTTCTTCACAGTTCACACTCACTAAAGGGGAAAGATCAAATAAATTTTTATACTGAATTATTGGAGCATGTTCTTATCATATTAACTGTGTTGATGCTAATGAAGTATTAGCAAGATCAAATAAAAACTAGGACAAGCTTCGAGATTGAGATCTGGGAAATAAAAATGTGTCCCTTTAAAGTCCTATTATATCACCTCCACCAAAGAAGTGCATTCAGTTATATGCATTTACTGGGAAAGATGTCAATGATATAGTCACTATGAACTAAAGAATGAAAGCACACAGATGTACCTTCCAGCTCCACAACCTCCATTTATGATATAAAGCTTCTCACTTAATGCTGTACCAGAAATAATCAAATTATCTTTAGTTTCGATATGATATTCCTGAATTGACAAATAAGGATCAGAAATTTTATTGAGTTTATCGTTCACAATTTTCTCAACCTGAAAGTACTGACGCAACATGCTCCAAAGCGTCATCTGCCCCTGATGCCATTATCTGAAATGGGGAATTATAGTATCAGTCTATTCAAGGAACACTCCCAGTATATAGGTGACAATAAGGTTATTCCAAAATAGAGAGATGATAGAAATTGATATTCATACAGTAAGTGTTCCATCAGCAGCCCTCTTCACACCCCCAGAGACGGGAGCATCCACCAACTTGAACTTGTTTTGTTCATCTGTAAAAAGTACAGGTATGCCACAATAACAATATTGTCTGGAGTAAATATGACATGCTGCATCCACATTTGAACAGAGATAACTAATTTTAATTAGGTAAACTGAAAATATGGAAGCTAAACTCTCTTTTCAGTGTTCACTTAAATTGTTTCCTCATTGGATTCAATAATATTAGACTATCAATTGAATTCAATCTTATCATGTGATTAGATATTGAATTGTGTGATATGTGAAAACGAAGAGAGACTATAAACTGCATCCACATACAAAAAGACGTAATTCTGATGGTTTTAATAGTATTGAAATGTTCTTGATTCCTAATACTTATTTTAAGTAGAATATGAAACTCTTGGTTGGAGAGATCAACTTGAAAAAAGTCACTTGCATCGGATTGAAAGAAAAGTTCAACTTTTATCACTTCCAAGGAGCCAAAATTTGACGGAAAAAAAAAGGGTTATGAATGTATTTTAATTCATGACAGCCCAATTCTTGCATCATGATATTTTCCATGAAAATTATCAATTCTCAGTTTTTCAGTATTCCCAAATTCACCATCAGGGTTTAGAGTTTCACATAGGTTACATGGATATGGATGGACAATTAATAAAAGTTAAAGTATGTAATGTCATACCGTATCATCTGAAATGATACCTCAGATCTTTCTATCTTTGATCAGTGACTAACCTACAGATCGAAACATGTAATTGCAAAGAGAGTTTGCAAAAACATACTCATGCTAGTAGCCAGAACTACACAAATTTGGAAAACTGATGTAAAGCTTAAATAAAAAATCAGGCACTATCTTTTGCAAGCTCAACATAAATAGTAATCATTTAAAATTTTTAGAGAGGCTAGAATAGACCTACTTAGCAATTTTCTTTCTAGCTGGCGGACAAATGAAGGAGATACAGTGGATGAAAGGATAATAGTGGCCCCAGATGGAAGGGCTGCAGCATTGAGAAACAGTCAACATAGATAATCCCGATAAAACGGCAACAACATCGAGAGATAGTCAGCTCACTATCTGCAAGAGGAACTAATGACTGATACCTGCTACAGCACCATTCTCCCCAAACAGAACACTTTCAGCTTGATATTCGTTTGTGACCATCAAGACCAATACATCCACATCTGGAGATAACTATTATGTCACAAATAGTAATGGGAAATCTTGAACACTCTATTCAAAAATGTCAAGGAAGAGTGTATTTGACTTTGTTGGCCCCTTGAATTGAGGGAAGATAAAAATCACATTCCATATTAGAAAGTTTCGTGCGTGGGATTTTCAAAATCTTTAGGATCCAAGCTTTTCAGCTTTATAATATTAAACGCTGATTTCTTAGACAAAGAACAAAACTAGTAACTTCAGAAAAGCTAGATCTCATTGTCCTTGAAAGGGAAGGCAGAATGATGCATCGGCAGATAATAGTCATTTGACTAGCTATGAGTGCAACATGTTCTGCTAGGTAGTGGGGAATTTTGCTCTGTTAATACCAAGTCCAAATTTGACGGATAGACAGATAAAAATAAAATAAAAAAACTATAACACTGGAACAATCACAACTGGTACAATTTCTGACAAGTCTCACAAACAAATAATAACAATAATAATAATAATAATAATAATAATAATAATAATAATAATAATAATAATAATAATAATAATAATAATAATAATTTGTAATTCTCATTGTTACCTTTAGATACTTCTGCAGGACTGCTTGCTCCAATGCCTCCTTTATTTTCAAATCGAGATAGTGAAGGTTTGTAGACCTACTCAATTGAGACAGGAAATGAGTTTCTCATTACTTCTGAAGATTTTTGAACTTTCAATTTACGTTTTGGAGTCTTGGTGTCCTAAATCTCTTAACGGATTTAAAGAAAAACACACAGTATGGATAGTGAAAAGAAGGCCTTAAATGGTTTTGTGATCAAGTGTCAGCAGAAATGACAATTTTCAGAATACGTCAGTTGCAAACAAGCACAACAGACTATCATATTCCTTGACTTAACCCAAATCAGGAGCAATTTAGGTACTTCTTGAAGACTGTAAGAAAGTTACACAATGGAGGCATCTGCCTCACACTTAATTAGTTCATATTTCCTAATTTCACAGTTCTAGTCTTCTAGATTCAGTAGTAAATGCAATAGCTTAAAATTATACAAAAGATAATAAGGAGATCATATACATCACACAGGTGGCATTCCTTAAATGCACAAAATGACAAAAAGATGACATCATCATGATGTCACTGATGTCATCAAAATTATAAAAAACTTTAAACGATTATAACTTTCTCATTTTTAATTGGATTTACGCAAATAATATACCAAATGAAATGTCTTTTCATGATCTTTCATTTAACCTTTTGCTTGGATAATTTTGGTTGAACAAATATGGATGAAAAATACAAAACATTAATTTTTTATCCATATACAGGCTCTAAATAAAATAAAATTAAATTCAAAAAAATAATTATAAACCGTAACCATGATTATTAAACCCTAATTTGAATATAATACACCCTATGAAATATACACTAAAATAGAATGTGAATATTAAAATTAAAGTGAATTAATTTAACTTTTTTGATCTGGCAACTTGCTTAGTGATCTGTGCTTGACAATTTATTTTTTTCAAAATAAATATATACCCTAAGTGGAATTAGGGAACCCTAAAATTAAAGTAAATTAATTTACTCTTATTGATCTGGCCACTCACGTAGTGCACTCGCTCGACGCTAACGCGTGGGTTCGTGAAATGTGCTTGACAATTAATTTTTGCAAATTAATTATAAACCTTAACAGGGATGAAATAACGCTTACACAGGTACTTGTCAAGATAGTGGTGATACGTTTTAGTGTTTGAGTGATACTTTTCTTGGAGATTTTTGTTTTGGGGGGATGAAATAATGCTTATACAGGTACTTTACAGGATAATGGTGATACTTTTTAGTGTTTGAGTGATAGTTCTCCTGGAGATTTCTGTTTTGGGGGGATGCGGGTTGACTCGCAAATTGACCAGCCTGAAATAAGGTTTATTCGCACCAGGTGCATGCAAGTGTTTGCCTATACAAAAATATTAAAATTTCAATTAATTGATCTGTTGGGCACATAGGAGTTAAACTTGTAAATGCTTAAATCTAAGAATTCAAGAGAGGAACTTGTTAGGACCCTGTTGTACTGCATATAGAACTAGAGCTGAAATAGAGTGTCTTCACTTCTCCATTTCTTAAAGCACCAATGGACATATGTTTTATGAACTGACAAACTGGAAGGAAACGTGAAATAACAATGGCCAAAAGAGATATAAAACTCATTTTCCAATCCAAGGTCCTCATGGAATGAGAGATTATAATTTATGAGAAATATTTGTAACGTCATTTCAAAGCAAGTTGTTCAGTTTTGGAAGGAACTAGTAAAGATGTTATGAGCAATGCATTGCATGTAGTACAAGAAGTTTGTCAGAACATTACTTAATGCTTAATTAGGAAATAGACATGTTATCGTGTATTTTAGCAAGAATAACAGGGTGAAAGCAGAGCTACACTTACATCATAACCAAGTACTGTGAAATTTGATTTCAGCAAATGCGTTGCCATTCCAAATCCCATTGCTCCCAACCCAATAAACCCAATTCGCTTTGCCGTTTTTGATTTGGCAGATAATTGCTTAGCCAGTTCCTCTGGATTGTAGAGTTTTGCATTGGCAGCATCTATGATATTCACTCCAGATAGTTCCTCCCAGACCTGTCGCATAGATTTGCAATTCGAGATAACTGATTAGCATTTCGGAGTAAAGAGCGTGAAGGCATCTCAACAAGTTATATCATTCATTTACTTTGAGCAATGTGGTGTGCTCACCATCCTTCACACCATGAGAACATCCTGTAAAAAGATGGTGAATAAAATAAGCAGAAACTAATTTCAATTAGGCTACACTGAATTATATAGTCTGACTCCAGAATAAACCTCGACTAAGTTTAAGATATGTATTGTATACCTGCAAGGATTTGTTGGTGAGCAACACTTGTAAGTGGAAGAGGAAATATCAGTGATTTTGCCATCTCCAATACTATCCCCTTAAATTAACATGAAGTTTAATCAAACTTATTAGTTGGCAATAGACACATGCTTGCAACCAGCAAACACCAAGCACTGATGATAAAGATAAAGATAACTGAGCAGTATAACCCAAAAAATCTGCTTACAGTCTCATTCTGTTCAGAATCATGCCTCCGTATGTAGACAAGAATTAAGAGATATAAGTAAAATGAGACTGTTAAGCTGAGTTTTCTTTATATTTAAAATTAGATTGAAAAATTTTATTTGGAAGAGGCAAAGCAGTACAAAGGAATGAGTCATCCCTAGCATTCCTAAAGCTGTCATATCCCCCATATCTAGCTAGATATATAACAAAAACTCCCTCGAAACTCTTTATGAATTGAGGTGTGGTCCTCCAAGCAACCCTAAATTTAACCCTGCTCCATACTACCAATGATTCTTCATAATTTATTAAACTCTTTTATCCCTTTGAATCAGAAGCGATCAACGTACAGCTGGAACGATAAACCCCATACTACTTGAAACCACCTTGTGTTCACTACATGTAAAATTCAACTATCTGTCTTGGTCGTATTTTGATCGGTAGTTATTGGTAATATAACCTGCTTCAACCTCCACATATATCTAATATACTCCTTAAATCAATAAAATAGATGACAAATGTCCTTCTACTGAGAAATCAATCCGCTGCTTATGACTACCATACTTTTCATGCCACCATATACAGTCACAATCAAAATTGAAGCAACTCAAATATTCATCAACAGTGAGGCCAGAATTAAAAAAATTAAGTAATATCTAAGTTCAAGTAATAGAACAGTCTCACAATTCTAACAGATTTAACTTGGTAAGAATTACCTAATACCTTTACCCCAGACTCCAGATGAAGGTTAAGGTTACTACTAACTAGCAAGTCTTCTGCCATATGGTGAAATAGAAGGTGCAGCGGATTCATATTTCCAAGAATATTTCTTAATTACTATGTTTCATTTTTTGATTGTATTTTCAGACTAGTGGCATTCAATATAATAAGATTTCTAAGAGAGGATCTTACATTTCAATGTTCTAAAAGGCACAAGGCACTAGGCATTTAGCAGATTGGGGACTAGTGCCTAGGAGGGGCCCAGGTGGAGTTGGGCTTGCTTCGTTCAATTAAGAACTTTTTGAGTAATTTGTAGAATATATGTATGGGCTAAAATGCGCTAGGCTCTCGGCAGACAGGGATCAAGCAAGGATAACAGGGCCTTTTACAAAACTGCAACTGACAGAGTGCAAGCATAAATTTGTAAGTGTTAGACCGATTTCGGCGGCCGGATTTCAGAACAAAACAGAACCTGTATCGAGCAAAAGAGGGTCCCACACCAGTTGATGCTGACCCAAAGAGGTAGACGGATTTCGGCGGCCAGATTTCAGGCTGGAGTTGGGACTTGGGAGTTCTAAGTTACTTAATCAAAATGAAATACATATATATATACACAGAGGACTAATCTATTCTAGGGAGTAAATCACGTAATTAAAGCCTATACAATTACTACCATATATATATATAGTCTCTAAAAATAAGAATCAAGTCACTATAAGAAACAAGATATAAATTCTGCTAGGATGAAGCACTCCGGTCTCCCTCTTCCAATTCTACCTACATATCTCCTAAATTTTAAATCTAGATACTGTTCAAAGCTTCCTAAAAAAAAAATCAAAAATTTAAAGCTCCAAATTATAAACCAGCTTTGATCTATCTTAAGCATGTAAATGTTCTAATTTGTACATTATCCTCCAAAGATTACCATTAGTGCACATCAAATCTCTTTCTTACCAAGCATGTTGCAGAAACATTTTCGTGCTGAACTCACACTTGGTGTATAATCTATCATCTCCTTTTATTTCAATACATAAATTCTTTCAATTTGTCATCTTTAGTCACTTTATTTTAATTAGATTCAGCCTGATATGTTCACTAACAAGAAGTACATTAATCCCACAAGCTTGGTTCAGGAAGCTATTCCTGTTAAGTGCTTTATCAAATCATAGCAGGTATTTGATTCGAATCAGTACAAGACATGAGAAAACGCTGTATCTACTCATATTGTTAAAAAGTTCAGCATTTTCAGTGACCATACAATAATCCTCATTTAAAAATATCTTGTTATCTTACCATGTTTTGGTTAAAAGCAGAGAAGAGATTAGAGGTCGACGGATTACTCCTTAACAGATTGGGGATGTAATTTTTGAAAACCCTGCAAAACATTTAGAAGAAGAAAGATACAAGATTACTAAAGTCAGATCGTTCGATGAGTCATTAGAGGAATTTTGTTTTATTAGAAGAAGAATTTTACGAGAGTGCAAGCCATCCCATGATAGTGATAGCATCTTAAATAAAATATATAACTGAAATCTCTAGCAACATCTGAAAAAAAAAATAAAGAAACCCAAAATTCTTTACGATTCGAAACTTGTAAACCCGCCAAGCACCACAGCCCTACTATCCCACACATCCTCCAAGGATTCTTCTTGATCCAAAAAGATTGTGTTCCTTTCAAGTCACAATGACCAGTAGAGTGCTTGAGCAACTAACAATATAATCAACAATATTCATATGCCTAGAATAATGTAACCCTTGTCCAAATACGAGGGAAATAATGTTAAATGTCATACATTCTACGCACATGCCTAGAAAAATGTACCCTTGGCCAAATATAAGGCCGATAATGTTAAAATATCATAACCTAAGAGAAGATAGGAACACATTAGACTCATATGATGCATTATTATAGTTCACAACACTTATAAATGGAGATATCTACACATTAATTAGACAGTTGTCAAGAGACGGGAACTAACAAAATAGAGGGTTCAACTAAGTAGCCTGTTCGCTAGAAGTACTAATCAAGAATCAAGGGTCAAGAAAGAAAAAAATACGAGCAAATTAAATGTGCTTCCAGATGCCCAGAAAAGAAACAACAGAGCAGTTATAAATTAATCACCATGAATTTCCAGCCGCGTTGGAGATGATATCATATATTATCCATGGATGAATCCCGGCTTGAGCACCTAGAGAGATGGCTTCAAGAGAAGCTACAAGGTGAATTCCTTCAAGAAGCTCAATTATCATTTTACTTTTGCTGCCAGAAAAATTGGGGAAAAGTTAAATACATTAAACAAGTATTTTAAGAATAAACATGAGCATAACACTACAATATAGAACTCTGTGCCCATTTGCTTCAAAGAACAGTCAAACACTAGATCTTTGTTCTAATAAATTATTTAAGGAATCACTAGTCGAAAATGAACTAGTTCTTGTTTAAGATGGGAAATGAAGATTCAAGGCCCAGAAGAAAGCACACCTGCCTGCACCTATGTCACCCTCAAATAAGAAAAGTTTATCGCCCATAGCTGCTCAAAGAATAAAAGTTGGACTCAGAATTATGATAATTTTTAAAATTACAACCTTCCATGTAGTATTGACCTTAAAACCAACAGAAAAGAGAAAACGGAAAACTGAACCTGAAAGAAAGGGCTCGGCCCTAGAAATCGACTCCAATCTTCCAGAAGAAATAATCTGAAGATATATGACCAACCAAAGGAAGAAACAACTTAGCATGTAAGAGTAAGGATGCCAAATATAACAATAAGATATCAAAATAAAATTATCCCAAAGTTTTACCATGACTTTTCCATTGGAGACTTCAGAGACTGCTTTTAAGGCATACATATCAACAATAATATTGATTTGATAATCCTCTGTAAGTGCAAAGACCAAAGTAAGTAATAGGGGCATAAAAAGTATCACAACTAAACATAACATAGATAAAGTTTGAAAATTTATCCACTTGAGTCTGTCATTCATGCTATTGTAATCTTCAAGTACAACTTTTTTCCTTTGCTGATTACTACTTCTGTGTTATCTACACTTCTAAATTCATAGGGATAACTTAAGGCTCTAAAGACTAGATCTGAGAGAAATAAATAAGAACTAAACAAGATTAAATTCATACAATCTGTTATCTACATAACACAGGGGGATAGGAAAAGAAGAAGAATGATAAAAAGGAGTGCAAATAAAGAAACTGGGATGCAGTGCAACATAATGAATGTGACTGCAGATTCAGAAAAATAATTATGACTATCTACTGAGAAACAGAATTGTGAATGGGCACAACACAGCTACATAACTCATCTTTGTCTGAACAATATCAGCAAATTTAACCGTTAGCTCTAATGATTTTATGTATGCACTTCTTACCTTTTCTCCTCTTTATATAAACATGTGGTGTTTTCGTAGTGGGAACAGAAAAAACTGATAAATACAAGTACTGAAACCTCAGTCCTTATTCCCTATCGGCCATCAGCAATAGTATATTTTAATCACGCTTTCAGAAAAACGGAAATGCATCAGATAACATGCAAAATAAGCTCTCTCATGGAAAATGATCTCAGACATCTTATGTAAGTTCAACCAGTGGATGTCGTAGAAACAGAGAACATTGTTTAGGATCTCAAACATCTGATGTAAGCTCAAGCAAACTTCTCCCAAAGACTAGAACCAATATATGATCTCAAACATCTTATGATTGACTAAGTAAGCAGTGTTGTATCATGCAGGTGCAATCAAAATACAAGTTTTCTAAAGACACAAAAGAGGCAGCCAACAAATCCGTTAAATAAACCATGTATATCTATGATAGAAAATTTCAACTCGTTAACAAAAAACATTCAATATGCAAATCAAATGTAATTTGCCTGAGAGACTTTTCTCCAACTTCTCGATATATACAGGAAGTATAGTTGAATGGATTATGATGATTACATCCTTTGACAATCCTGGAAATTTAGGGGTGAAAAAACACATTAGTGCATTCCATAAAGTAAGGAGCCACAGCTGTAAAGCAAAAGTTCACAAGCTTGTGAGAACCTTTCAGAACGCCCTCGTCTCCATAAAAGAGATAGTTTATTTGATCAGCATGAGATATCAGTATGACCAGAGCATTAACACCTGCGTATAGAAAATAAAAATAACCTACAATAAACAAATGTGCATGACTTAAATTGAGAAATGTCGAAATTCCAGCAAGCTACTTGATGGAAGATGATTTTATTTTGCTCGATCCTCAACAAAAAAGACCTTTGCAGAGGGGCTATGACACTATGATAACTTATGGTTATTTCTTCTTAATGAAAACTATACAATTATACAAGCATATATGGAGAATACTAAATGCTCCAAATAAGGAAATAACCTTCAGGAGAATACTTTTCTCAACAAGATAATTCATGGGAACACTTGAACATAATATTCTTCAGCAATCATCTCTGATAGACACGGCCAAGTTTATAAGTAGCTAATTTTTTTTCTACAGAATAAAAATTGTTAAATCTTATGGTCAGATTAAGTACTTACCATCAATAAGATAGATTATCCAAAAATCAGTAAGCTAAAATAAATAAATTCGAGCTACTCGTGCACCAAAAAAATCAATATAATAACTTGACAGAGAAGTCCAGTTCCAAAAAAATTAAGGAAAATGAAATGAAAATGAAAAGGGGAACCCTGCAAAAGGCATAAATATATCATCTACCTTGCTTTGTCTCAGTCAGATTGGCACACATTTTACCCCCTAGTTTTACAAAGTCGTTCATGAGCTGCCTGGATGTCTGCAAGATTGAGGTTCTAAGTTTATAAGTTACATTTGCACATTGCAGCTAATAATTAAAAACGAGTTTTATGCCTAAATGTTGATCTCTCGTTGATAAATTAGGAATACCAATGAGAAAACAGGTTCTTGTTCAGTTTTTTTTTTATCTTTTATAATTATTAAATCAAGGAACAGAGTACACAGAGACGAGTCATCCACAATGAAAGTGACTGATAATCAGAGAGGAAGAGAGAGTGATGATAGACATGCTAAGGTGTGTATCCATTCATTTTGCTACAACTACATTTCCATACAAAACAATTCAATTAACGGTTTGATTGATCATCTGAACAAATTAAACATCTCAAAACTAGTCCAAGCTTGAGGCACGTATTTCACATCAACTCTACGCATGCATACTAGCAAAGAGGTCGAGTTGATGATAATAGAAACTGGCCCAATTGTGAAGAAAACACGAGAAATAAAAATGGATGAATGAGGAGGATGGGAAACAACCTCGAAGGCATGAAGAGAGTAGCCAAAGCGCAAAAGAGAAGCAGCCAATTCCAATGAAACCTCATCTAACCCCACAAACCCCACTGCTGTAGCCATTTCCAGTTTCCACACACACGAATACGAATACGATTCACCTCTTCTCTTGTCTACTCTTCTTGCCTCTGATAAATAAATAAATGAATGAATGCATATCATCACATCACACTACATATATAGGATATGATATGATCAACTACTCTTCTTTCTTTTCTCTTGTTTCTTACACAAGCGTATCGGAATCGGTGTCGCCTTCCCCAGTTCGCTGTCTTTTTTTATTTAGGTTTATGTAAAGATGTATGACTTTTCTGAAATGACTTTTCTGAATCCCATTGGACAATTTTCATTCAGAGGCAGCTACGGAGACGTAAAACAGATGCCTTCTCCCAATTCATGTGTTATTATTATGAATCGTCATCCTTACCCAATAACTATAACTACTATATAATAATAATGCCAAACTCTTGTGTCACATTCACGTGCATGTCCATATTCCCACGTAAACACCAAGATCCTCGCCTTCCAATTTCTCAAATGAGATCACCTCTTGCAAATATCTTCCATTCTTTATTGTAACTCTTCAATATTTTTTATATTTTTTTATTTTTTAATTTATTATAATTTATTTTAATTTAAATTTTCTATTTAAGTTTCATCCATCTCCAATTAGGGTGTATTAAAAAAATAATAATAATAATTATGCAACACCAAATGTAACACATATTGCAACAAAGGATTAGCTCTGGC
Organism: Perilla frutescens; assembly: GCA_026008535.1. NCBI lineage: Eukaryota > Viridiplantae > Streptophyta > Magnoliopsida > Lamiales > Lamiaceae > Perilla > Perilla frutescens. Next base: position 22,829,913 of record BRKX01000009.1, on the reverse strand, counting down.
CAACAGTATGCCAACATCAAAATTGTATAACATTAATAATATATTTTTTAAACATAAAATTTACTATATTATAATTAATATTTATTATTAAAATTGAAATTGAAAAAATTATATATCCTAAGTTTGGACAACCCATAAATCAATTATATTAACTAAAAAATGAAAATTAAATATTATAAAATAATTATACATCCTAAATAATAATGTAAAATTATATTAAATCAAAATAAATTAAAATTGAAGAAAAAAATGAAAGAAAAAAGTAATAATTTTGAGATTCGGTACACGGTTGGCATTTTCTTTTATTTTTTTAGTTCTATTTTAATTTCTTTCGGTTTAATATAATTTTACATTATTATTTAGGATTTATTACATTCAATTAGGGTTTATAATTATTTTTTAATATTTAATTTTCATTTTTTAGTTAATATAATTAATTTTGGGGGTTGATTATTCCAATCTTAGTATATGATTTTTAAAAAATTTAATTTTTAGCAATAAATATTAATTATGATTAGTTATAATGTATAATAAATTAATAATAAATGATTTGCGACTGTGGTATTGCGCAGGTTTTATTCATTCATAATACATTTTCATATAATTATATCTCATATTTCACTCTATTAATACAGTACAATACAATGAGTATTTTAATGATGTCATTCAGTACAATAATATCATCAGTTTATTCACCCCCCTCTCTAAACTGATACTGACTCGCCCGGGACCAACAACATCTGAAGTTACATAAACTGTGCAGTTATGTTCAACATCATGTACATGCACATTATAGTGAACATACAAGGTCAGAAAGATAAACTGAAAGTAAGTAAATGGCACGAGGTTGATAACTTTGTTCGATCAACTGAGCTACGTCAGGGGGACTTCACAAGTCCGTGAGAAACAATCCACTACTCTGTTACAAGGTTACAAAGGCTATTACACGATGACCTCCCGTCACTCGAACCCTTTTCTACACAGTACAATCTCTTTCAACGGACTGAATTATAAGATCCCCTTACAACCTAGAATCCCTCTAGTTCCCACAGAAAATCTCTCCCGAGACTCCTTTAAAGGTGTAAATGAATAAACTTCAAATACAGACTAGACACACAATGATAATAAGGATCAAACCTAGTCTACCCGAATACTATATGCTTCAAATATGAAGTCTTTTAGACTCTCTACCCTTTGTGTATTCATAAACTCTGTACTATACTAAACTAGTTTGATTCACATGCTATTTATAAACATAATACATAGCCTAAACAAGGTAATCAGATTGTCCTATTTTGACACAAACTCTACAAGGAAACTTTCCTTGTTTAAATCAGGCAACTCCTAGTTTAGAATCCTTCCTTGAATAGAACTCACCTCTTTCCTTCTTGATCTTCCTCTTCGAACAATACAGCTTCTATCCTGAAACGTCCATCTTGAAAAGACAGCTTCAACTCCTTAAAATCAGCTTGACACATCTCTTGAAAATTCTCTGGACAACTATGTACATGATCATGTTCACGAACATCCTCAAGTACATGCTTCAATTCTTCAATCAGATTGGCAGCGAAATGTTCACATCATAATGTCCAGAACATGGTCTTCAAACTTAGAAAACCAAAACCTTTATTTTCTTTGAATTGCCATAAAGTCATGACAATCTCAAACACTTTAGTGCAGATGGCATTAACAATCTCCCCCTTTGTCTTTATATGTTGGCAAATCAGCTCCATGTTTTTAAAGAACACAATCTTTCATCTGAAGGATCATGTACTTTAAAACATTCTTGAATGTCCTTGTGAACATTATATGATCCTGCTGTTTTTTACTTTTTTTATCAGCTTGTATCTGCTCTGCTGTATTGCGTTTTTCATCATATTCTTTTTTTCTTCATCAGCATTTCAATTTTTTAGCAGATTAGGATCATAGATAAGTAGATAAAAATATATGCTCAATATATAATATCAAGGAATTGATATTACAGCATATAAGCACAAAAAAATATCTTGCAAAAACATGGATGCAAGATAACAAATTTTGAACATGAGAAATTTCAAAAATATCTAGCAATTTACTCCTCCTATTTGCCATCGAGAAATGCAAAGGAGTAAAAAAAATCTACTCGGATTTGTCAGATGCCGGCTCTTCCTCTTATTCTTCAGATCATCCTTCTTCATCAGCATCATCATCATCTTCTTCTTCTATCTCTTCAGCCTCTTCTTCTTCTTCAGTCCATTGCTCCTCTTTTTCTCCAGCTTTCTCTTCTGCTGCTTCTTCTTCTGCAACATCTTCTTCTGCAGGTTGATCATCATGCTCTTCACCTTTTGATGTAGTCGATGGTGACCCCTTCTGAGTTACCGCTACAGTAGTACTTGCTAGTTTGTGCAAGTTATGAACATGTTCAGGTACATCAGCTACTGGAGAGGCAAACTCTTCTCCAGATGAAAGTTCAGCTATCAGGGCTTGAATCTTCATCTTCTCAAAAGTATGCTCAGAGATCAAACGAGCATGGAACTCCAAACTGCGCTCTAGAAATTTCAACACAAAATTTTTCTGTGAAGACTACAGATGCATCACTTCCTTTCTGTGAAGAAATGAACTTCTTGAATTGTAATCGCAGATGATGATCACCAATCTTAGGAGCAACTTTGATCACCAGAGGCTTCTTGAGTGGTATGACTCTATCATTCTAAAGACATTCTTTTTTTACTTCTTGATGATGTTGTAGATCAGAGATGGATAGCATAGAGGACTTTTCACCACTGTAGACTCTGTAACTCACAAGCTTCCTGAACACCAATTCACCATAATTGAACTTCTTGCCAGTTCCTAGGTGATATAAGAACCTTCCTTGCGCTTGTGTGACTGCAGCTCTATGCTTTGTTGGCATCCAATTATGAATCATGATTCTGAATAAAGCTCCATACTTTTATGACAGCTTTGATAATGGAATCGTCTGAGGATTAGAGTGCCATTGGTATAGATGCCCTGGGTCAGTTCTTCAGCAACCACCCCCCAGTCATCTATCTCTTCCAACTCCCCCTTAACAGTACATCCCAGAAACTCATTGATGAGTTCTGGTGAGAAATTCAGCATCTCTCCTATGACAAAGACTTTGTGAAAGTCTTCAAAATCAGGATCATCAATCTCTTTCGTCAGACTACAATAAAAATCAGATACAACCAAAGGAACAAACTCGTGCACCCTCTACACAGTTCCTAACAAATCTCCATTCTCCAACAAGGAATATACCTCAGTAGCTAGAAGTGTATCCTTATCCACTTTCTTCTCAGAGATCAATGACCTCTTCTTCACCATATCCCATAACTCAACATGCTTTGTTGATCGAAATAAAGCATGTTTAGAGATACCTGGCAAATTGATGATCTGTTTTTGAATATCAGCATCATGTTCACTTGATTCAGAGTGAACATCTTCAGGTGCATGTTTGGGATGAACATCTTTCTTTGCCTTCTTGGATAGTCCGGCAGTTGTAGTAGCCTTCTGTTTCCTTGTTATTTGTATTGTGGATGGTGGAGTGGCTGAGGCTCTGTTTCTTGTCACAGGAGTTCTCTGAACAAGCTAGATAATGGCAGTAGAAGCCTTCTTCCTCGGTGTCTTTTTCCTCATGGGTGATCTGGTAAACAGATCATACTGTGTTGATGCCAATAACTTCTCTTGTTGTGGAATAGGAGTCTTCTCAGTAGATTTAGAAGATGAGCTATGATCATCTTCTTTTTCTTCAGGGTCAGCAACTAAAGGTTGTTTGATAACCTTTTTTTCCCTTTGCAGCAGCAGCGACGGCCTTCATCTTGATACTCAGAGGTATATTATCCTCCTCTAAAACAACTTTTCTTTCAGTAGCAATTGATTGTTCTGCAAACACCTTCTTTGGAACAGCTTTGACGGGTGATTTCTTCTTTGCAACAACATGTTCCTCTTCATGAGTAGGAACATCTTCAGGAACAATAGCTTTATCAGCAGCAGATCCCTTCTCTTTCTGAAGGGCTTGTTCATCAGGTGCTGTGATGATCTTTTCCGTGACAGGGGTTATAGTCTTCTTTAGTTTCTTAGCTATAGCACCCTTTGTTCTGGCCTTCTTTGCAACAGCTTTCTTGTTAACGTTGTATGATCGAGCTGTTTCTTTCAAAGGATCTTGAAGTATAAGATTTTAAGTCTTTGATTTCTTCACAGAAGATGCAACTTCTGGTTCTTCTTCCTCCAAGTCTTCTTCTTCTTCTTCTCCATGAAATGTCTCAATATAATCTTCAGTGTCCTTGCTAGAGGATTCATCCCATAATGCCCTCTGAACAGGCTTCTTGTATGATGATTCTCCACGAACTTGTCTGTCAAAATCATCTTCTTCATAGAACCAATCTTGAGGTTTGGAATAAGTCACCTTTCCATACCTCATTCTTGGTTTCACAACTTTCTTTGGACGAACAAGTTTCCTTTTGGGTGCCATTGAAAATAATATATAATGTTTCTGTGTATGATCAAGGGCATGACAATGGCAGAAAGAAGAGAAGAACACAAAAAAAGAGATATCAGAATGTTTGAGAGAAAACTTGAAATTTGGAATTCTGAACTGAATGATGATATCTCAAAATAGCTAATCGTATATATAAGAGAGAACTTCATTTTACACGTATTCCAAGTATCCATTAGACAGAGAAATTGGAGGAAAATCCCAAAAATCTAGAGATGACATTTGTGAGTCAGAACTAGCCGTTGACAAGAATGTACACAAGAATTTGAAAATTGTTCATGTACATACTGATGAACATTTATGGGAATGTTTCAGTCCCTCTGTGCAGGAATGATTATTTCCTATTGAGTATGAAATAAACACATTCATACCCCTCATCTTGGTTTACTTAACCAAGCAAACCCCAAGGGATGCTCTGAGTTTCTCAAATCAAGCAACATCCAATCCCTTGATGAATAGATTAGCTAGTTGGTCTCACATGCTCAATCTTCAGAACATCCTCCTCAACTAACTCTCTGATGAAGTGATGTCTGATGTCTGATGTCGATGTGCTTTGTCTTAGAATGTTGAACTGGATTCTTGGATATATTGATAGCACTCATGTTGTCACAATACATAATAGGTGTATCATGAGCAACTTCATAGTCCTTCATCATCTGCATCATCCATATGATCTGTGTAGAGCTGCTTCCAGCTGGATTGTATTCGACTTCTGCGGTTGATAATGAAATGCTATTCTGATTCTTGCTGAACGAGGAAACAACATTGTTTCCTAAAAAGAAACAAACACCTGATATGCTTTTTTTATTATCTAGATATCCTACCCAATCAACATCACAGTAGGGAGTAAGACTTGAATTGATGCCTGAAGTATACCAAAGTCCATAGTCTGCGGTTCCACTAATGTACTTGATGATGTTCTTGACTTTCAAGTGACTTTCTTTGGGGCATGACTGATATCTGGCACATACTCCCACACTGTAAGATATATCTGGTCTGCTTGTTGTAAGGTAGAGAAGACTTCCAATCATGCTTCTGTAAAGTGTCTGATCCACTTCTTCTCCAGTATCATCCTTTCTAATCTTGACAGTGGTGCTGACAGGAGTTCTTTTATGTTTAGAATTTTCTAACTCAAATTTCTTGACTAAGTTTCTTGCATACTTAGACTGTGAGATGAAAATTCCTTCTTCTGATTACTTCACCTGAAGTCCAAGAAAATACTTCAAATCTTCAATCAGGCTCATCTTAAACTCAATTTCCATGTACCTGATAAAGTCCTTAATCATCTTTTCAGATACTGAGCCAAACACTATATCATCTACATATACTTGAACCACAATCACTTGTGATTTGTCCTTTCTGATGAGTAGTGTTCTGTCCTCTTCTATTTATGTTGTATCATTTGCTAACCAGGTATGTAGCCAGTCTTTCATACCATGCTCGAGGAGCTTGTTTCAAACCATCTAATACCTTTTTAGTTTGAAAACATACTCTGGATGATATGATCTTCAAATTCTTTAAGCTGAACAACAAATACATCATTCTTCAGAAATCCATACAAGAATGCACTCTTGACATCCATCTGGTATAGCTTGAACTTCATTATGCAGGCCATTGCTAGGAGCAGTCTGACTGATTCTATCCTTGTGACTGGATCAAATGTCTCATCAAAATCTATTCCTTCAATCTGTGAATATCCTTGAGCAACAAGCCTGGCTTTATTCCTTGTGATATTCCTAGATTCACCAGTCTTATTCTTGAATATCCACTTAGTCCCAACTATATTCACTCCTTCAGGTTTCTGCACTAGATCCTTATTGGTCCCGGTGTGAGTCTATGTCAGTTTAGAGGGGGAGGGGTGAATAATCTGACTTCAAAAACTTAAACTGATTGCGGAATATATAAGACCCTGACTCGCTTGAGATAATTTATCTGTGCACTTGATCAGTTGAGAGGGAGAGCTTGACGAGAGCTTAGCTGGTGAGCTGATCAGTTAGAACTAATAGCTCTGAAGACTTAGCTTAGCTTGTCGTGCAACTTGTGTGCTAGAGTGTGCAGTTAAAGAACATGCAAAGCTTAAAGTAGTAAGTATAGCACACACAAGACTTATAGAGGTTCGAAGTTTCCTGCTTCTACGTCCTTTCTTCCTTCCGCAGAAGGGCAATTCACTATGCAAGTGTAAAGTTTCTTTATTATAGTTACACAGTGAAGAAATTCTGTTGGACCTGAAAACGGCACCCTTCAAATCGAGCGCGGCCTCTTTTCCAACTATTGCTGTCCCGAAAGAATGGACCCGTCGGTACACACCACTCCTCAGCCGGTTTTTGGGTCAACAGCTCACACTTATCGATCCCAACTGCTCGTTGAGACTTTAGGTGCTATTTCCCATCTTTACAAGATTTTAGATCTCTCTTGATCTTCAAGAAGGCAGTATTGAATCTGTTATTGTAACGCTCCGGTCCCGGGAGAAGGGCAAGGGATCGGTGCGCTACTTGGGGGAAGGGGTTGTTGAACAGAAGCTATCAAAGAAATAGGGTTAATGCCCTAAAAATTTGGGCAGCATAACCTCTATAAATGGATCAATCCATGCTTTTAAAGCGTATGAAATGACTCAAACCAGATACCATGACTCTTAGGATGAACCCAAGAAAGAATAACAAAGGCAAACTTCAATGTAAATAATAATAGTTCAAAGGTTAACTGTTAATAGGTTAGGCATGAAAAAGGCCAGACTGGTGTCTGTCCAAATACTTGAAGTAAAGAGATGCCAGGCTCCCGCCTGTCGTGAAAGTAATATAAAGCCAGACTTTTGCCTTGACATGGAAAACAATGTAAAGCCAGGCTTGCGCCTGTCTGAATAATGAAAGTAAATAAATGCCAGGCTTTTGCCTGTCAGGAACGGAAAGTAAACGGGATTCGGAGAACCGAACACTCCGTAACAATAAAGAAAATAGGATTCGGAGAACCGAACACTCCATAACAGTAAAGAAAATGGGATTTAGAGAACCGAACACTCCGTAGCAATAATCAGAGTAAGCGGAAAAAACGTAGCGTATTTATTCAGACTCAAAAGGAAGCATGTTCTCAGTTAGACTCCATAGCGGAAAAGGAAACATATACATCAAATGATAGCCCTTCAGCCTTAGCACAGCCATCCACCATCCCGCAGCTCATCCTGAAAAATATTTGAAAAGATTTTGGGCATCAGTACTAATGCACTCAGTTGGTACTTTTGAGAAAAAAAACCTTCACAATCATTTTATAAAATAGAATATCCAATCATATTTTAAGCATATCATGGAAAGCTTTTAAAGTAGAAAATTTGTGAATTCCATGAATACTAAATCATTTTAGTTCCATCATTGCACGCCACTCTCCCCTAGAACGCTTACGGTGAGTCGGTTCGTGTACACAACCCGGCTGCTTAAGGTTGGACACTGCCCTGTTTGCTTGGGGCTCGATATTGTGAACCATTGTAGTTTCGTCACCAAAAATAGTAGTAAGACTTACACGAGTCAGGAGAGCACATCAAATACAGTCATGAGTTGGATATTCAATCATAATCATTTTATAAATATCAGGGGCTTAATAACCCGAAACATATTTTTATATAATAAAAACCCACCTGATAATCTGATCTGGATAGCTAGATCTAGATTCTGATTCTAGTCTCAACTAAATGTCTCCTTCTTCTATGCCTACAAGATTATCCGGCAACTTAGTTTCGATGAAAGACTACCATTAGGTCAAAATCTAACCTTTCTTAGCTATGAAGTAAATATTATAATATCTACTATCTTAATATGCAGCACCCGGGTCATCAAAATATTTTGACTCTTAAGGGAACTTTACTCAGGGCATTTTTATAAAGAAAAACCCTTTAGGGAGTTTTGGCATACGGGGTGGTCAAACCCGTATCCTAAAATTAACTCGATACAAATAAATTCATACCGCAAGATCTGCCCATTGGAAAAATATGAAACTTTCAATAAAAATACTATATTTTGACACGGAACAACTTTTGAGCTTGAAAGTACAATCGGGTTATCCATGAAGGATAGATCTGAAAAAGACTACAATTTAATAATCGGATACCCAAAATATACCCGAAATTAAAAAGTGACAACATGAAAAATGTATATAAATATACATAGAACATAAAATTCTAAAGACAATTTTTGATCCGACGATCCGAAAGAATCACCGATTTGAAGGGTGATTGCGACTTTTGGCGGCAGTCACAATGATTTTTCATCATGATCGTCTGTCGTGTCATCATTTCAATCACCTATTCGTGATCTACGCGTTGACACCTTCAAAATGACTATTTCAGAATTGAAATAGGAAACTAAAGACGTACCTTCTCTAGAAGCTGCTCGGTGTTTCGATTTTGAAAATAAATAAAAATGAAACCTTAACCTCCTATTTATAGAAGAAAAAAATAGGATAATAACAAATAAAAGAAAGAGGATAATGATGGAATAGGATAATGATGGAAAAAGAATAGGATAATTACGAATAGGATAATATTTCGAAAAAGAAATTGGATAATGACGGATGTGCCTTAGTTATCCAAATCTATTACCTTTCACCCTAAAATTGTGCCAAGAGTTCATTTGAACTCGAAATTGGAAAAATCAAAGTTTGGCACGATGCTTGAAAATTTTTCTATCAACCCGAGAAAAATATCAGAACATATTTTTAAAGAAATTTTTGACCAAATTAAATTTTAATAGATGTCCCTGGCTGCAATTTTCCTTTATTTGAATCCATTAAGGACCCAACTTATTTTCTAACTTACCAGAGGGTAACATAAGTTGAATAAAATCTTCTAAAATATTTCGGGGTATTACAGTTATCAACCTGGAGTGCTCCTTCAATTTGAGCTGAGTGGTTGATCTTTGAAGAACTGAACTGAGAAGCTTTGCTCTAGCTGGAATTATGCGTCAGCTAGCTGCTTGCTCGACACTTGAAACACGCCTTCTCAGTTGGGACTTTTCACTTAGAAAATTTAAGCTCTGAGCTGTGTGGGGGGAGAAAGAAAGCTCACTTCTGCAAAATATAGCAGGGGTAAGAAAATCTTGCGAAAGCCTTGTGGAAAAGTCTTGGCCAAAATTGAGTTCACTCTATTTATATAAATGAGTGATCTTTTGACCGTTGTGATTGGTGAATCTATTGAATTCACTGGCAGCAGTTTAATGCATGTAGCCGTTTGAAACTCTAAATGAACTAGCCGTTTGACTTTAATGACTTCTGCTCCAAGATCATCAGGATCTTTCCAAGATTTCCTATCAGGATCTTCATTAAATGTTTGTCAGAGAGAGCAGATATTTCGATTATCAGTTTTGGACATTCAGTTGATGGGCTCTCAGCTATCTCAACTTTCAGCTCATAGATTTGTCCAGTTGGCAATTCCTCAGCTGCCTTGAGCTTCAATCCTGGGATGGTCCAGCATAGTTGCCTTGGCAGCTTAGCTTAAAAAGCATTCAGTTCTGGACTACCAGTCGGCTACTTGTTTGAGCTTTTCTTTCATTGAACTGATCTTAGGTCAGTTCAGTATTGGCTCAAAGCTTTTAGAGCTTTTCTTCCAGCTAACTGATCTTTGATCAGTTCAGTTTCAGCTTTCAAGCTGGCTTTTGCTCACATCAGTTGTAAAACCCCAGATTTTTGAATTATATTTAGAGGATTCTTAATAGTAATTAAATAATTAAGGAAGAAATTTAAATAAGGTTTAAGTGAGGTCAGATGTCAGTCACGATTTTAGGAGTCAGTTTCTGGTGAAATCGTATTTTTGGAAATTTTGATCTTAACTCTATTTTGGTCAAACTTGGTCTCGTTAGAAAGGTTTTAACTCAAGGAGTGTGCCGGTGTTCTCAGAATTTTATTCTGAAGTCATTTGAGTTCTCGGTGATGAAAAACGTATTTAAAGGGTGAATGAATAGTAACTTTTGCGTGCGTTTGTGTTTTGAGAAATTTACGAAATCCTCCTCGTTGATCCAAGTCTTGTTCTGTCATGCCCCTCTTATGGAAAATGACTTAAGGAATCCATTCGCGTTCACTGATTTCCATTATGAGGTCAATCGAACTCTCAGGAGCAAAATATGTCAGTCTGAGTGAATAGTAAGAAGTAATTCCAAAAAAGGAATCTTGACTCGTTTTTCTTCTGACGATCCCGTCTTCATCCCTACTCAAGTTGGTTCACTAGTATTCGAGCCAATGAGTCCCCCGGTATTTTTAGATTTCATGTCTGAGGTCATTTGGATCTCGATATTGAATAAAGCAACTTTTAACCGAACCTGGGGTAACATTTGCAGTGTTTCCGCACTGGAGTGGCTTCTCAAGGAAGCCAAACTCCCCTCTATAAATACAAGGCCTCTCTTTGTTTTCCTTTGCTCATTTACCATCCATTACACTTCCCAGAGAGTGGGAAATCTTTGAGAGAAAAGCCGAGAAAGTTCTGTCGAAGTAAAAAGCGTTCTTCACGAGTGTTCTGCAAGATGACGAGCGGAGTGGCGTGGAAGGGATACGGTGAGGGAATGTGCTAGGGACGCTGTTGGGTCGTAGCAGGCGGCTTTGCTGCCATTGCGACTTGACAAGACGCCGAGCTAGCCACCTTCCTTTGATGCACCTAACCCCGTCCATTCTTGTTCGTCGGTCTCGATTCCATTTCTTTTCTATGTTTCAATTCCGCATTTACTTTCCGTTCTTCATGTTCTTCGTGTTCTTCATTATTACTGATTTACCTTCCATCTAAAGTTGTATTTCGATTTTTATTGAAGTTCCAAGTTAATAACGTTTACGTTATATTCCTCGCTTTATTCATGTCATTATGATTCTCGTTATTATTTCTTGTAATTAGTCTCGTTTATTCCGTCTAACTTCTGTTCAAGTTATATTTAAAGATTTCGTCATTATTCTAGATGTTTAAAGAGGATTATCATGTTTATGCCGTTATAATGCCGATTTCTTTTTAAGTTAAAGAATGTTGTTTCATGTTAATTTAAATTATTGAAGCATGTTTTTAAAATTTTTATAATTGTTCTTCGTGTTATTGGTGTTCGTCGAAGGAATTGACGAACATTGAAGAAACTGAGAAAGATCGCCCAGAAATTGGGCGGAGGAGAGAGGCCGTCGCCGCGGGGGGTGCGCTACCGCGCCACACCCTCCTCGGCCCAGCAGCCCCGCGCCGGCGCAAGGGTACGCCGCGGCGGGCAATGCTGCCCGCCGGCGCATGTGAGCACAGCAGTGAGGGTTGTCCGCCGGTGCAAAGGTGCGCCGAGGCTGGGGTGCCTCCGTGTCGTCCAATGCCGATTCTTCCGGCTATTCTCGTACCCTCTTTTCGAGCTTTTCGAGTCGTGTTTTTCCCGAGTGATTTCTGAGTTATTTCCAACTTTAATTTAGAATATTTTCAAGCTATTTCCGATTTAATTTGAGTAAACGTTTCAAGTTTTTTTCCGTCTAGAACTCGAGAAATCGAGATGACATGTTCTTGAAATAAATTCTTCTCGAATTTTGTAAAGTCGTAAAGTCGTGCAAACTGTAATTAAGTCTTAGATTTTAGTCTTCGAGTTAGATATCGTTATTTCTTGCTTTAGATAGTTCATTTCTTCGAAGGAGGCTGTTAAGTCGATAATTCGACTTTTGTAGTAGAAAGTGGGCCTCGTGGGAATTCGGAGAAGGATCATCAGCTCGTCGCCTCATCTTTTGCTCCGTGATCGAGGTGGGTAAATCTATACTCATCTAAAAGTTTGAGCTAATAAGCTCTAGAAGCATGTTAGGGCAAATGAGATATCCAATAAAATATTTAGCTCTGCCTGATTGATCTCTGTACAAGGAATGAAGGAAATGAAATATTATTTGTGCTATTTGAGCTCTCGAGCATGTTTAGAAATGCTAGAATTGCTAATTATTGATTTTGCTCAGCATGAGATATTAGAATTGTCTTTAGTTGCAATTCGCGTTTAATTACGTTCTTTTCATCGTATTTGAGCGTTGTATTTTGCTAAGCTTCGTATAGTTAAAGGACTGCCTTCTAAGTTTAGGGTCAAATCCCTCAAATGCCGAGATCATGCGAAAGTAAAGGATTAGCCCTAGACATTGCTCTAGGATTGGTTTTGCTAGCAAGGATTAAGAAAGAAAGGAACTTAATATTTTGTTTAAGTAGGAATTTGAGCTTAGAGGACTTTGATCTTTTGATCGTTATGTAAGTCACTGTTGGGTCTATTCCCTCGCAAACTCGTAAGGATATTCAAGGTAATTCCTCTTATGTCCTAAGGCATGCATAAGGGTGCAGTTGACATCAGGTTTGAATATGGAGAGGGCTTTTGCGTTTTGCTCTCCATATACCGTCAGTTGAATATTGGATATCTTAAAGTTTATCAAAGTATTTTATTAAAACCCACTGAGTACATTAGTGCTCACGCACCCTCTTTTTCAAATGTTTTCAGGTTGAGATGTTGAGGATGTTCGTGGCTGTGGATGTGGGTTGGCTGCCAAGATTATTTTGCTACAGTAATAAGTTTATTTGAAATCCCATGATGTTTCTGCTACTCTGATACACTTATATTTATTCCTAAGTTATGTTATGTTCATCAAGATTCTAAGAATATTTCCCCAGACATGATTATCTATATAAGTGATGCATATTCAGTTTTATTCATGCTTCTTGAGTTTATTTTCCTTCCGCCTTGAAGAGGCTTATTCATGCAATATCTGTCTGTTCGTTTAAATCCATGAATAAGGTCTACACTTGTTGGTAACTTATTAAGTTAGCCATTTTATTTCGCTAAAGTATGTTTCCTTCTTAATCAAGTAAACCCGAGTATCATTGCCTATCTTTCAAAAGTCTATCTGTATTCTTAAACCCTCGTTCATCTTCCGAATTATTCATTAATCCCTTAATAACACCCCATCCACATTCGTTAATCTCTATCTCGGGACCGGGCTGTTACATCAGTCTTTCTTGGCATTTAGCTAGAGTGATGGTTACTCATCTGTGGATGCTTACCAGTCTCCAAAGTTCTCTTTCCCCTATAGCTTTTCTTAAGCTTTAAATAGTTGACTCTGACTGGTCTGATCGAGGCATCCTTCCAAGCTGGTTGACCATGCTTCAAAATAACTGACTCTCTTTTTAGCTAGATTGTTGATTGAAGTCTTATTTGGTCATTACCCCTGACTTCCAGCTTTAAATAACCTAGAGTCTTTCATTAAATCATCACACATGTTTTGACATTTCATCAAAACCATCAGTTGGATTTTTCCAACAATTTTCCCAACAATTTCCCCCTTTTTGATGATGTTAAAACTAGTTAGTTTGATGATGGAAAACTGCATGAGGTTATCTTTCATGAATGATCATCTGAGCTTGTACCAGTTATTGGTATCAGAGCTGATATCAGTTGACATCAGGTTTGAATATGGAGAGGGCTTTTGCGTTTTGCTCTCCATATACCGTCAGTTGAATATTTGATATCTTAAAGTTTATCAAAGTATTTTATAAAAACCCACTGAGTACACTAGCTCACGCCCCCTCTTTTTCAAATGTTTTCAGGTTGAAATTTTGAGGATGTTGGTGGCTGTGGATGTGGGTTGGCTGCCAAGATTATTTTGCTACAATAATAAGTTTATTTGAAATCCCATGATGTTTCTGCTACTCTGATACACTCATATTTATTCCTAAGCTATGTTATCAAGATTCTAAGAATATTTCCCTAGACATGATTTTTTATATAAGTGATGCATATTCAGTTTTATTCCTGCTTCTCGAGTTTATTTTCCTTCCGCCTGTGAAGAGGCTTATTCATGCAATATCTGTCTGTGCATTTTAATGTATGAATAATGTCTACAATTGTTGGTATCTGATTAAGTTAGCCATTTTATTTCGCTAAAGCATGTTTTCTTCTTAATCAAGTAAACCCGAGTATCATCGCCTATCTTTCAAAAGTCTATATGTATTCTTAAACCCTCGTTCATCTTCCGACTTATTCATTAATCCCTTAATAACACCCCGTCCCCATTCGTTAATCCCTATCTCGGGACCGGGCTGTTACAGTTGGTATCAGAGCTAGGTTTGCAACTCTACAGGCCTATCTCTTTGTTAAGATAAGTTATGTGCTTTTGTGCGTATAAGTTTATTCCGTCATAAGTTAAAACAGCAACCCATAGCTCGCCAACACCCTCGTATCCTCAACTAAAAATCAAGGTATGATAGTATAGAGATTCTGGATTTTGGATTTTGATTTTTTGAATACAAGGAAAGGAGAAGATTTGAGCAAGCATACCTGTTTTATGGATAAGAGAAAAACCGTGAGAATGAAATTCCAAGTAAAAGGTGTTCGGGTAAGACGATTTCTGAGATGGAAAGTTTGTAAAAAGATTTCTCGATCCCAAAAAGGTTTAAATTCATTCTAAAAAAAAATAACTCAATGAAAAGGTAAATATGTATGTTTAAAGACCTTGGGCACCAAAATTTTTATAAAAATGTAAACTGCTTTTAAATAAAAAGGAGCTATGCATGCAAATTTAGATGTTATTAAGACCTCAAGAGAACTTTAGGTCTCCCTTTTATAATCTAGACTGATTAAGTTATTCTCTTCTAGATGGTTAAGCGTCGTATGACTGCTAGGAAAAACGTGCCTCCTTTTCGCCTGGTTCAAGAAAGAGTTGAAAGGTTCAGAAGGGAAACTTGGGACGGTAATGAGCAGTTTTTGTCCTTCATGGTGAGGTATCTGGAAAGGTGGGCTTGGGCTAATGGTTATGGAGGAGAGCCCGGGAGTGTATCTGACTTAGAAACATGCATCCGCATGTATGAGTACGCGCCGCCCGCTTGGAGGCCTACAACGTATCGCATCCTGCAAAAGCACCATCACCTGTGATCCCGTAATGTATGCTGAAATTGGGAATCTGAGGGAGTTCTCTGCAGCCTTGATAGCTCACTGGGTGTCGGAGTATGGCCACGTTCAAGCTTTAGCTGAGCAGCAAGTAGCCGAGCAAAACCCCTCTCTAGTGGTGGAACTGGAACTGCAAAGGGCAACCCTCAACAGTCCCCCGGGATTCCAAGTACTGCGCCCCCATGATGAAGAAGCCTCAGGAGCGGGACCCTCAAATATCTGGATCGTGAATCACACCGAGTCTCTATTTTCTTGCACTCCTCAAATGAACCAGTGGATCCCCTGCATTCGCTTCCCAGAGTCTGGGGCAGTGTATGTCCCATCAGTACCCTGAAGGGAATGTCAGCATGAGGAAGTTCAAGTTCAGCGTGCCAGAGACAGTTAAAGATAAGGAAGAAGGGGAGGACCCAGAGGAGGGAGGTGAGGAGGAAGTAGGGTCGCCATGCAAGGGAATAGGGAAGGCTCCGGCCTATAATTAAGTTATAGAAGGAGGTGTAGAAGATGTTGAAGTTAGAACACCTAGTTATCTGATCCATCTGTCTGTCTGCCTGTTTATCTGATGTCTGTTTAATCCGCTTTAACCTAGATCCTAATATGTAAATTATGCATTAACTTTTCTAGACTCTAATAGTGGCAGTGAATTTTCCAAAAGACTGCCCTATTTCATTTGTAACCTAGAACTCCTTCTTATATTATAGATGCCAAATTCCTCATAATGAGGCAATTTTCCCTTTATACTTGATGTCATTTAAATTCCTACCTTGCTTAATCTATTTTACGTAAATTAAGGACCTTATCGAAAGTCATTTTTTCTTGTGTGAATTCAATCGAGCGTTGCTAACACTTAGTTCTTTAGAATGCCGCCAAAAAGAAGATAAGCTGAGAACGAAGACAAAAATGAACCTGAGCAAGCCCCAAATCCCGGTCCAAGAGCTGAAAATGTGTTTTTGAAACATAACCCTCCATCTTTGAATGGTTTAGGTGATCCAATGGACACAAAAAAATGGATCCGTTCCTTAGAGTGAATTTTCGATTTCATAGCCTGTTCAGAAGAAGAGAAGTTAAGTTGTATTCTTTTCATGCTAACGGATGATGCGGACTATTGATGAGAGTCCGTTCGAAGGACATTTCGGATTGTTATCGAGAGGCAAAAGAAATGGAGTTTTGGAACCTGAAGCAATGAAAGAAGACGGTGTTGGAGTATGACAGAGAGTTCAACCAGTTGTCAAGGCATGCTCCATATCTAGTGGATTCAGATGGGAAGAAAGCACACAAGTTCAAGAAGGGACTTTGGTCTGAGATTAGCATAGCCCTTGCTGGGCAAGATGACATGTCTTATGCTCGAACCCTAGCCAAGGCCTTAAGCATAGAAGCCATCCTCCTTCGTGAGAGAGTTCAGCCCCCTCAGCCAGCAAATGATCCAAAAGGAAAGAGAAAGTAGGAAGAAGGAAGGAGAGATGATAGAGGAAAGAAACCCCACTGGCAAAGCCGAGAGTCAGGGGTACCTCGCAGTCAGCCTGACTCTAACCCTGGTCCAAGGCCATGCCACATGTGCGGAAGGACACACCTTAGAGCCTGTCGAGCCAACCAAACTGGGTGCTACAACTGTAGAGAAGAGAGACACTTCAAGAAGGAGTGTCATAAAGGAAACAACATAGGATCCCAGACGCCACAGCAACCCCTGTACCCGCAACCGCTTCGACAATTCACTGGAAATCAACCAAGGCTGCAGCAAGGAGCAAGGACAAAGGCCGGGAATGAATCTAAGGCCGAACCAAGGACGAGATCAGAGGTCCAATCAGGGACAAAGGCCCCCTCAGCCAACTCGTACATATGCCCTCACTCAGCAGTAAGCTGCTATGGCCCCATGTAATCATGCAGGTATAATTACCCTCTTCGACACACCCGTTTTAGCTCTCTTCGATACTGGAGCATCACATTCATTTATAGCTGAGTCTGCTTGTAAAACATTGAAGATAAAACCTGAAAATGCTGAGCATGCCCTTGAGATAATAAGCATTCCCTCTGGAAGAACAATGATGTCTAGGAAGGTCTGCTCTAACCTAGAATTAAACATAGAAGGGGAAACCTTTAAGTCAAATCTTTACATGATAAAGATTCAGGACTTTGATATAATCCTAGGAATGGATTGGTTAGCCTCGGATTATGCCTCCATAAGCTGTCCTGAGAAAGAAATAGTGTTTCCACCACTCGGGAGACCCGAGGTGAAGATCTACGGATCAAGGCTGGGAACTAAAGTACTAGTGATATCCGCTTTGAGGGCCGCAAAGATGATGAGAAAAAGTAACTGCCAAACGTTCTTGGTTAGTCTGACGAAGAAAGAAGAAGGAGAGCTGTCAATTAAAGACG
The DNA here is from genome assembly GCA_026008535.1 of Perilla frutescens. Taxonomy (NCBI): domain Eukaryota; kingdom Viridiplantae; phylum Streptophyta; class Magnoliopsida; order Lamiales; family Lamiaceae; genus Perilla; species Perilla frutescens. The sequence continues at coordinate 22,812,165 of BRKX01000009.1, read as the reverse complement.
TTTCAGTCATAAGAGAATACCCCAACGTATTCCTGAAGGAGCTGCCAGGACTACCCCCTGATAGGCAAGTAGAGTTCGCCATCGAGTTGGAACCAGGAGTCACCCCAGTGTCGAAAGCCCTCTACAGAATGGCGCCTAAGGAGTTGCAAGAACTCAAGGTTCAATTGCAAGAGTTATTAGACCTAGGTTTTATCCAACCTAGCTAGTGTGTTGCCTTGGGGAGCCCCAATCTTGTTCGTGAAGAAGAAGGACGACACATTGAGAATGTACGTCGACTATAGAGAGTTGAACAAGTTGACCATCTAGAATCGATACCCTCTCCCAAGAATAGACGATCTCTTTGATCAGCTTAAGGGAGCAAGTGTTTTCTCCAAGATAGACTTAAGGTCTGGGTATCACCAGTTGAAGATTCGAAAGGAAGATATTCCTAAAACCGCTTTTAGGACTCGCTACGGTCATTACGAGTTTGTACTAATGCCCTTTGGATTGACTAACGCCCCAACAGTGTTCATAGATTTGATGAATCGGGTATTTCACCCGTATTTGAATAAGTTTATGTTAGTCTTCATAGATGATATCCTCATCTATTCGAAGGATGAAGAGGAACACCAAGAGCACCTAAGAATGGTGTTGGAAACGTTAAGAAGAGAAAGGCTTTACGCTAAGTTTAGTAAGTGTGAGTTTTGGCTTAAGGAAGTGATGTTTCTAGGACATATAGTGTTGGTAGAAGGAATCAAGGTGGACCCGGCTAAGATTGAAGCAGCGAGCAACTGGAAGTCTCCGAGGAACGCGAATGAGATAAGAAGTTTTCTAGGACTCGCTGGATACTATCGTAGATTTATCGAAGGATTTTTGTCGATATCCAAGCCCATGACGCGACTACTGAAAAAGGACTCCAAGTTTAAGTGGACACCAGAATGCGAGGAAAGCTTCCAAACCTTGAAGAAAATGCTAACCACAGCCTCAATGTTGGCCATTCCAGAAGGGAATGAAGATTTCATAATTTATACAGATGCGTCAAAGAACGGAATAGGATGTGTGCTGATGCAAAGAGAAAGGTGATTGCTTATGCTTCGAGACAGCTTAAGAATCATGAACAGAACTATCCCACGCATGACTTAGAGCTAGCAGCAGTTGTTCATGCACTGAAGATCTAGAGGCACTATCTCTACGGAGCTAAATGTGAGATCTTCTCAGATCACAAGAGCCTGAAGTACTTCTTCAAGCAAAAGGATCTTAATATGAAGCAAAGAAGATGGTTAGAACTTGTCAAGGATTGTGACTGCACAATTCACTACCACCCAGGAAAGGCGAATATGGTAGCTGATGCCCTAAGTAGGAAAAAGAGGTCAGAATTAGGAGTCGTTCAAGTCCAGGAGGATTCGCAATGAATTCGAGAGGTTGAGAATTAAGGTGCTAACACCACCTGAAACCATTCAAGCCCAGATCGCCACAATAGTCGCTCAGCCCAACCTAAGGCAAAGGATAATTAAAGCCCAGAGAGGAGACGAATTTCTCGAGAAGAAAAGCTGGAAGCGCGTTCTGATAACTCGCAAGACTTCACGGAAGCTGCCGATAATGCATTTTTGTTCAAGGGAAGGCTTTATGTGCCAAGCAAAGAAGAGCTAAAGAAGGAAATCATATGCGAGGCACATGATACGCCATATGCAGCATATCCCGGAAGCACCAGGATGTATCAAGACCTTAAAAGGAACTTTTGGTGGAATAACATGAAGAGAGAGATAGCCGCTTTCGTAGAAAGGTGTTTGAACTGTCAGCAACTGAAGGCCTTACATCAAAAACCTCTGGTCTACTCCAACCTTTAGAAATCCCTGAATGGAAGTGGGATCATATCAATATGGACTTTGTGGTAGGTTTGCCAAAGTCTAAGCGGGGCAATATCGCTATCTCGGTAGTCGTTGATCGTTTATCAAAAGCCGCGCATTTCATTACCGTTAAGATGACAGATGGGCTAAATCAATTAGTCCAGCTCTAAGTTAAGGAGATTGTGCGTTTACACGGGGTGCCGGTCTCGATTACATTTGATCGTGATACGAGATTTACGTCAAGATTCTAGAAGAGCCTACAAGAAGCTAAGGGATCAAAGCTTAACTTTAGCACGACCTTTTATCCTCAAACGGATGGCCAGTCCGAGAGGACTATCCAGATTCTAGAAGATATGCTTAGAAGAGTAGTCATCGATGAAGGAAGCAGCTGGGAAGAGTTACTGCCATTGGTAGAGTTTGTATACAACAATAACTACCAATCATCGATCGGCATGGCCCCTTATGAAGCCCTTTACGGAAAAAAATATAGGTCACCCTTGTATTGGGACGAGGTTGGAGAAAGAAGAATACTTGGACCTGAAATGGTCCAGGAAGCAATCCAGAAGATCGAGTTAATTCATCAACGAATCAAGGAGGCTCAGGATAGACAAAAGGCCTACGCGAATGAAAGAAGAATAGAGCTTAGTTTTGACATCGGAAATAAAGTATTCTTGAAGGTATCTCCGTCCAAAGGAGTGGTTCGTTTTGGAAAACGAAACAAGCTAAGGCCCAGATTTATTAGACCTTTTGAGATTTTAGAAAAGGTGAATGAAGTAGCCTACAGGTTGGCCTTACTACCCAACCTGAGTGACGTTCATGATGTCTTTCATGTCTCAATGTTGAGAAAGTACGTGTTCGATCCAAAGCACGTGATTAGCAAGGAAGAGATAGTCTTGAATGAGGACTTCGCGTATGAAGAGAAGCCCCAGGCCATTGTGGATCGAAAGATCCAGAAGTTGAGGAACAAGGAGATTAGTCTTGTAAAAGTAATATGGAACCATCATGGATCGAAAGAGGCAACCTGGGAGCTCGAATCGGAGCTACTCAAGAAGTACTCTGATGTCCCTTATCATGGTTAGTAAATTTTGGGATGAAATTTCTTTAAGGGGGGTAGGATGTAAAACCCCAGATTTTTGAATTATATTTAGAGGATTCTTAATAGTAATTAAATAGTTAAGGAAGAAATTTAAATAAGGTTTAAGTGAAGTCAGATGTCAGTCACGACTTTAGGAGTCAGTTTCTGGTGAAATCGTATTTTCGAAAATTTTGATCTTAACTTTGTTTTGGTCAAACTTGGTCTCGTTAGAAAAGTTTTAACTCCAGAAGTATGCTGATGTTCCCAGAATTTTATTCTGAAGTCATTTGAGTTCCTGGTGATGAAAAACGTATTTAAAGGGTGAATGAATAGTAACTTTTGCGTGCGTTCGTGTTTTGAGAAATTTAGGAAATCCTTCTCATTAATCTGAGTCTTGTATATCAGGCCCCTCTTATGGAAAATGACTCAAGGAATCCGTTCGCGTTCACAGATTTCCATTCTGAGCTCAATCGAACGCTCGAGAGCAAAATATGTCAGTCTGAGTGAATAGTAAGAAGTAATTCCAAAAAAGGAATCTTGGCTCGTTTTTCTAATGACGATCCCGTCTAAGAAAAGCCGAGAAAGTTCTGTCGAAGTAAAAAGCGTTCTTCATGAGTGTTCTGCAAGATGACGAGCGGAGTGGCGTGGAAGGGATATGGTGAGGAAATGTGCTAGGGGCGCTGTTGGGTCGTAGTAGGCGGCTCTGACGCCGTTGCGACTTGACGAGACGCCGAGCTAGCCACCTTCCTTCGACGCACCTAACCCCATCCATTCTTGTTCGTCGGTCTCGATTCTATTTCTTTTCCGTCTTTCAATTCCGTATTTACTTTCCGTTCTTCGTGTTTTTCATTATTACTTATTTACCTTCCGTCTAAAGTTGTATTTCGATTCTTATTGAAGTTCTAAGTTAATAACGTTTACATTATATTCCTCGCTTTATTCCCGTCCTTATGATTCTCGTTATTATTTCTTGTAATTAGTCTCGTTTATTCCGTCTAACTTCCGTTCAAGTTATATTTAAAGATTTCATCGTTATTCTAGATGTTTAAAGAGGATTATCGTGTTTATGCTGTTATAATGCCAATTTATTTTTATGTTAAAGCATGATGTTTCATGTTAATTTAAATTATTGAAGCATGTTTTTAAAATTTTTATAAGTGTTCTTGTGTTCATCGAAGGAATTGACGAACACTGAAGAAACCCAGAAAGATCGCCCAGAAATTAGGCGGAGGAGAGAGGCCGCCACCGCGGGGGGGTGCACCGCCGCGCCACACCCCCCTCGACCCAGTAGCTCCGCGTCGGTGCAAGGGTGCACCGCGGCAGGGGGTGCTGTCCCCCGGCACATATGAGCGCCGCGACGGGGGTTGCCCGCTGGCGTAGGGGTGTGCCGCGGCGGGGGTGCCTCTGTGTCGTCCAATGCTAATTATTCCGGCTATTCTCGTACCCTCATTTCGAGCTTTTCGAGTCGTGTTTTTCCCGAGTGATTTCCGAGTTATTTCCAAGTTTAATATAGAAGATTTTCAAGCTATTTCCGATTTAATTTGAGTAAACTTTCAAGTTGTTTTCAGTCTAGAACTTGAGAAATCGAGATGAGATGTTCTTCAAATAAATTCTTATCGAATTTTGTAAAGTCGTAAAGTCATGCAATTTGTAATTAAGTCTTAGATTTTAGTCTTCGAGTCAGATATCATTATTTCTCGCTTTAGATAATTAATTTCTTCGAAGGAGGCCGCTAAGTCGATAATTTTACTTTTGTACGAGGAAATGAGCCTCATGGAAATTCGGAGAAGGATCATCAGCTCGTCGCCTCATCTTTTGCTCCGTGATCGAGGTGGGTAAATCTATACTCATCTAAAAGTTTGAGCTAATAAGCTCTAGAAGCATGTTAGGGTAAATGAGATATCCAATAAAATATTTAGCTCTGCCTGATTGATCTCTGTACAAGGAATGAAGGAAATGAAATATTATTTGTGCTATTTGAGCTCTCGAGCATGTTTAGAAATGCTAGAATTGCTAATTATTGATTTTGCTCAGCATGAGATATTAGAATTGTCTTTAGTTGCAATTCGCGTTTAATTACGTTCTTTTCATCGTATTTGAGCGTTGTATTTTGCTAAGCTTCGTATAGTTAAAGGACTGCCTTCTAAGTTTAGGGTCAAATCCCTCATATGCCGAGATCATGCGAAAGTAAAGGATTAGCCCTAGACATTGCTCTAGGATTGGTTTTGCTAGCAAGGATTAAGGAAGAAAGGAACTTAATATTTTGTTTAAGTAGGAATTTGAGCTTAGAGGACTTTGATCTTTTGATCGTTATGTAAGTCACTGCAGGGTCTATTCCCTCGCAAACTCGTAAGGATATTCAAGGTAATTCCTCTTATGTCCTAAGGCATGCATAAGGGTGCAGTTGACATCAGGTTTGAATATGGAGAGGGCTTTTGCGTTTTGCTCTCCATATACCGTCAGTTGAATATTGGATATCTTAAAGTTTATCAAAGTATTTTATTAAAACCCACTGAGTACATTAGTGCTCACGCACCCTCTTTTTCAAATGTTTTCAGGTTGAGATGTTGAGGATGTTCGTGGCTGTGGATGTGGGTTGACTGCCAAGATTATTTTGCTACAGTAATAAGTTTATTTGAAATCCCATGATGTTTCTGCTACTCTGATACACTAATATTTATTCCTAAGCTATGTTATGTTCATCAAGATTCTAAGAATATTTCCCCAGACATGATTATCTATATAAGTGATGCATATTCAGTTTTATTCCTGCTTCTTGAGTTTATTTTCCTTCCGCCTGTGAAGAGGCTTATTCATGCAATATCTGTCTGTTCGTTTTAATCTATGAATAAGGTCTACACTTGTTGGTAACTTATTAAGTTAGCCATTTTATTTCGCTAAAGTATGTTTCCTTCTTAATCAAGTAAACCCGAGTATCATTGCCTATCTTTCAAAAGTCTATTTGTATTCTTAAACCCTCATTCATCTTCCGACTTATTCATTAATCCCTTAATAACACCCCGTCCCCATTCATTAATCCCTATCTCGGGACCGGGCTGTTACATCAGTCTTTCTTGGCATTTAGCTAGAGTGATGGTTACTCATCTGTGGATGCTTACCAGTCTCCAAAGTTCTCTTCCCCCTATAGCTTTTCTTAAGCTTTAAAGAGTTGACTCTGACTGGTTTGATCGAGGTATCCTTTCAAGCTGGTTGACCATGCTTCAAAACAACTGACTCTCTTTTTAGCTAGACTGTTGATTGAAGTCTTATTTGGTCATTACCCCTAACTTCCAGCTTTAAATAACCTATAGTCTTTCATTAAATCATCACACATGTTTTGACATTTCATCAAAACCATCAGTTGGATTTTTCCAACAATTTTCCCAACAATTTCCCCCTTTTTGATGATGTTAAAACCAGTTAGTTTGATGATGGAAAACTCCATGAGGTTATCTTTCATGAATGATCATCTGAGCTTGTACCAGTTTTTGGTATCAGAGCTGATATCAGACCATGTACCGAAGAATAATCTTAGGTATTCATAGCTTTTAAAAGCTATCGGTCTGACATTCATGAGTATCAAAGCTTTGATATGAGTATCAGAGCTTTGACAATTAGATGAGTATCAGAGCTTAAAAAATTTGAGCTTAACGAGTTTTATCTCTCGGGCATCGGGGGTTTTTGCTGATAAAAGTTGCAGCTTAAATGGCCTTAAGATATTTAGTACTCGTTTGCACAGCTTGAAAAAGCTTCAAATATTTCAGTTCTAAAACAGCTCAATTCTGATTATCATGCAGATTTTTGTTCACTTATTCACATAGAAAGCCTTAAGCTATTCAGAAAGGCATAGCATCATGATCTAAATATATTTGTATTACTAACAAAGAGCATGTTTAGAAACTGATGAGCAAAGAAAGAAGTAACAGAGAGAGAGAGAGAAAATATCAAGAACTGACATTTTTAACTTCCTTCTTCAGTTGGAACTGTTCACCACTCAGCTCCTTCTTCTTTTGCTCGATTCTCCCTTTTCATACTTGCAGGGAGAGATGCCTAGTATACTGTGGATACCCCATTCTTGTTGTTGCTCCAGCTGGGCATTCTCCCAAGTCCAAAAGAAGTTTTGAGCTTGCCATTGCTCAAATTGGACTTTCCCCCTACGAGTAGCTTCCCCCTGAAGTTGTACCTCTCTTTGGATCTCATCCCAAAGAGTTAGATCACCTTGCCAGTTTCCATCATATGCTTATCCATATGCTTTACCATCATCAGCATATTCTTTCCCCTTTTTGGCATCAACTAAAAGGGCGAGCTAATGGAAGTCATGAGTTGGCAGTGACAACTGTGGCAGAAGAGAAAAAGAAGTGGCCAGCAAGTTATTGGTGACATGGAGAGCTTGGGGTGCAGGCATAGGAGCAGACAACCATGCATAAAACTCCACAGTCGGCATCAGTTGGTCAAGATTAGGTAGAGAGAAGGGATCTTACCTGGTAGTAGAGGCTGATACGAGTTCGAGAAGTGGCTCGTCTGGGATGGTGAAGAGTGCGTCCTCTTGAAGAGGAATTATGGATGAGTTGGAGGGCTCATAGTCTGGAAGGGGTGCATCATGAGGCCAAGGTTTGAAACCTCTTAATAATGGAATCCATGATTTCCGGAACAGATGGAGGTGTACTGAGTGGATAGTTTATCCAGCTCCTATTCCATTGTCCTTCCTTGATCCAATATGAGTAGCCTCGCTTGTCAGCCATGTGCAACATGGTGGCATCATCCAATTAAAATCTCCATTAATGGTATTGGAGATATCTTCGAAGATGTTCGAAGAGAAAGGGGTTGAGATCCCCTATGTGACCAAAACAGCTCTGCAGCTGATGGTTGAGGCTTGCATTGAAGCTTTCTTCCAGAATTTTTAGATCGGCAATGTAGGGAGGCTCGTTGGTTGCAGGTGCAGTGGATTCATCACTTGTGTAAGTAAAGGAATTACTATCAGTCGTAGACTGATCTGCATTAACTGGAGGTTCAGCTTCAAGGAGCGGTTGCTTTCCTTTAGCTGGGTTGTGGTCCTCCATCAGCTGAAGTCTCGACTTCCTAGGGCAGCCAGTTAGTCTATGATATTTTCTGTGGATGTAGACTGTAGGAAGGAGATCTCTTCTGGTGAGGTAGAATCTACCAGGAATAATTGCTCTAAGTTGCTCCTCGATGATGTGACTGAGTCGATTTCCAAATCCTAACTTGGCTTTGAATGTGACAGTGGTTAGATCGATCTAAGCACGCTTCACATGCATGCGAAACTGAGCCAATATAAAGGATGCCCAATCAACCTTACATCCATAATATATGTTTGGCCATGAGGTAAGCGGTGTTGTCGTTGAACTGCGCATTTGTGATGCTGCTGAGCAGAGTGTGCATCACAATGTCTATGATCTAGATTATTATTGGAGGGAGACTATCCTTCAATTTATTTGAAAAGTCTCGATGATCGATGTGTGGAAGCTTCTAGCCATTCCATAGCTCCAACTTGGTAGGGAGCACGAGTTCATGCACCTTCTAGCCTTCATCAGGGAGCTGAAACAAATCGGTTAACACATCTTTGTCGATGGTGATAACCTGATTGTAGATAACAGACATTATGTTGTCATAAATAGCAAAATATTTGCCAAAAGATTTGCTATTTATATCCCTCAGAAAATTCATCTCTTTATACTTTAATGCTTAGCATAGATACTTTAATGGCAACTCAGATGAACAGTAAGCTTATTTTGAAATGTTAACGGTAACTATTCAAAAATAAGATTGAGGAATAGAGAGTAGAGAAACTTATCAAGGAGGATTGATCATGCAGCTGATGGGGGAACTTGAGCTGAAGGCGTCAGTTTCCTGCTAAACTGATGATATTGCCTTTGAACTAATTTGATCAGTTTTGTTGATTGGTTGTTGATTAACTTTTCATCAGTTTCCTCTTCTTGAGTAGTCGGACTGGACTAGCTTCTCTACTTTCTCTAGAGCTGTTTAACCTTTCCTTTTGGAAGCTGAACCGATGATGTCCTAAAAAAGATCAGTTCTGGATGCAGTCTCAGCTTGCTGAACTTGCTTAAGAGCAACTGCTGAGTTGGTCACCTTCAAAGAGGTCAGCTCTATAATTTCTCTGCAGGATGAGCTGGACTGATTGACCATCAGTTTTGCAGCTCTTGAGCAAGGCTTGATAAGAGGAGTAACATAGCTCCGGGATAGGAGATCTGGTAATGTGGTAGTATCTTCAACATCTTTTACTCCTTTGTGTCCACAGTGTTGACTCCTTGGGGTTACCACAGGTTGAATATGAGATAGATCTTGGTCTATCTTTTCGGTTGCACCCACAGCTTGTAGTGTTGCCTCTTCCGACTGAATTGGATCAAAATCAAAATTCAGTTTTAGGCAACATCGATCGACTGGATTGTTTACAAACTCCTTTTCAGTTGCAACTCCTTACGATCTCAAGTTGGCTTGAACATCCGCTGGCATGGACTTAGCTGGAATGTTATTATCAAGTTGATGCTTCATAATCTGCTGGACTTGCACAATAGTTGGAGGAAATGGATTTGAAGCCCCAATCCATTTAATACTCCAAGTCTCTTTATGTTGCCAAAAGCTCATACCATGAAAGGTAGTTAGCAAGAAGTGTGACTGAATTGACATAGAATGTCTTCAGTTACACCAGTAGAAGTATCGGTGCAGTTGTTTGAACAATTGATTATCTTGCTTGGCAACATAGGTGAAGTGAGTGAGAAGGAGATTTGTGACATCCTCCTGGGCACTCTTGACTGCATATTCACCACTGTAGAAAGTGCGAATATTATCTTCAGTCAGCTGGAGAGGAGGACAAGTTCTCCTAAAATATTCAGCTCCATAATTTTGATGAGGGATTCCAATGAATGGAATGAGCTCATCTGGATTAGTACATGGCTTGAAGTCAACTGATGATCCATTCTTGGAGTGTGGAGAAGGAACTTCATTGGCAGTTGAGCTGCTTGAAGTTGTATTGCCAGTTTTGGCTTTGGATCTCCTCTTCTTCTTGAGTAACTGAAGATGTGGTTTCCTTTCTTAGGAATCCAGTCAGAGATGTGGATTGGTAGCGCGTCATCATTTGGAAGATTCAACTTATCTTTCAGGAGCTTGCTCATTCTTAGAACAAGTCCTATTTTGGACTCAAATTTCAAAGTCTTCTTTGAGTCGGCGGCTTTGATGACTTGATGCTTGAATTAGGAGAATACAAACTCTGCCCAATTTGCTTCCAATCCTTTAACAAGGTATATCATTACCTTGTATCTTTCTTGAGTTAATTGACTCAAGCTTCCAATGGCGCCGAACATTATTTTGTTCGTTATATCGAGTATAACTCCATACTCGGGCTTCAAATCAGTTTTAGTTGTGATAAAACTGAATTGCTTGTTGCAAGTTGAAGCACGCTATTCTTTCCAGTCTGATTCAGCTGAATCTTTTAGATCTTGAACCCTGGAACCCTTTCTGGGAAGTTGAAAGATTTCTGCAATCTTTCTTTTAGTGATTTGGAGTATGTTTCCTAGAATCACTGAGTGTATAACCTTCCCATCTGCAGAGACCTTTACTTGAAGCAAGAGAACTCACTTACCAAGTCTTGTCTAAAGAATCTTGGTAGAGTTTCAAGGTAATGCGGAATTCCGATCTTGTGGAGGTTGACTAGAAAAATTGGGTTGTTTGATTCCTTAAGAATCAATTGAAATTTCTGTCTTTCCAGAAGTTTATCTCTCATCATTTTCTCTTTGAAGGAAGTAAAAGCTTTGGATAATTCAACCATTTTTTAAAATTTTGGCTGAGTTTGAATTGAAGCCTTTTTGAGAGAGAGAGAGACAGAATACTCTTTTTGAAAGAAGATTTTTGAAAGAGTATATGAATTGTGCTTCTGTATTCTCTCAAAAATTTTTGAGCAAGGGGATTTATGAGTGAGGAGAAAGACTCATAAATTTGTTGGTTGAAAGAATTTAATGGCCCCTTGTCATTTTCCTTTGGCTTTTGATTTTTAGCTTAGGGCCAACGGTAAAAAATAATTCATAATAAATATCCGCTCTCCAGTCTTGCGATCAGTTTTCAGCTAATGCTCTGCAGTCTGATAACCAGCAATTGGCTTTTCAACTGATTCAGACTATATTGGAGACACATTTCTCCTTTCAGTTGGACTCTTCCCGGAGTCTTTTCTGCCCTCATCCTCTTCTCCTAAGGACTTGTACCTCTCAACAGCAAGAAGGACATCTTCAGAGTCATAGTTTGATTAAACTATTGACTCAATCCCCTTGGCTTTTCCTTTGCCCCTTGTTATTGGAGTGGAGGGGATCAGTTTCTGCCTCAATTGTGGTTGTGGCTCTCTGATTTTCAATGGAGGCAGTGCTCCTTCTGCCACCTTTAGAATGAAATCATCAGGATCAACTCGCTGATGATTTGTCTCTTCCGTCATCAAATCGGGAATCAACTTTTCTAGGATGAAGCTGACTCTGTGATGTAGTACATCTTTCATGGAAAGCACATCCTACATTTTGTCTCTTTTTTCACGATGTCTACAAACTTCTTCAGCTGCTTAAAGAGAAATCAAGACCAGTCTATCCCCTAGTCTCCCAGATAGTATTGTAGATCTTATATTTGATCTCTGACATTTCATCGTGCCCTTCCCACGATCCTACCATCATTTGTGTGGCCACAGCTGCTAACACCTGGAACTCCTTTTGGAATTTAGATGTTTTGATGGTTGACATGGAAGTTTTCTGCAGCAGAGATAGTCGCCCAACTGTTGTAGCAGTATCTGGGATTTACTTCCGTTTCTTCAAGGTTGTCTCCTTCTTTGGGTAGCCCAAAAATGTTTCTTAGGACAGAAGGGGTGATCAGGATTTGAGTACCCTTTACTTTGCTGATAATCATCCAAGAATCTTTCTCGCTAAAGGAATTGAGAAAGAATTCCGCTATAGCCTCTGGGTACACTTTCTTGGGAGCGCTTTCCGTGTACGTCTTCAGCTTTGCGTTTTCAATCAGAGTAAGAATCAATTCACCCATTTGTGAGGAGTTGGTGAATTGTCTGCTCTTGGCTGGGCTCAGTATCTTGTCGTGACCCAGGTCCTTGCAAAAGACTCCTGAGTCTTCACCGGAAAGTCTAAAGTTGCGGCGGTCTTCAGTGAGGGTTGGAGAAGTATTGGGCCATTTGAGAAGGAGGTTTTGAGGGGATTTGAGAGGCTGAATAGAACGAAAATTTTGGATGAATTTTGAAAGAGAGAGACTGAGTGCTTGAGTTCTTTGATCAGCTGTGTGGATGATTTGGGGAGAACAACTAACCTATTTATAGGCTCAAATAGACGGTGTATCTAACGGTAAAAAGAATTTAAGTTAAAATTAAAATTGAACGGTTCCGATTAATCCGTCAATTTTAATTTTAGATTTTTCCATTGAGATTAATGAGGAGAGAGAGTGAGTGGGTCCAACGATAATATTTTGATGACACGTCATTTTACCGTTCAGTAATAAATTAACCTTTGAACTTATCTGTTTGTGGCTCTCCTCCAGTCTCCACGCGACATTGAGCTACTGACGTCATCAGTTGGCCTTTCGACTGATGATCTCCTCGGCTTGGATTGATCAGTTCCAGCTGGAGTCCTTTCAGCTTTGACTCCTTGTTTCGTCAGCTTGAGCTGTCCTCTTAGCTTTGCTCCGCCTAAGCTTTTCAGCTATTTCCTTCAGCTGAAGCTTTGCCTTCTTCAGTTAGATTTGAGTTCAACTGCTCTCATCAGTTGAACATGACTGGTTGTGAACTAATGCCTTCTGCGATCAGTTTACTCACCCTTATTCTTCAGCTTCCATTTAGCCTTCGCCATTTCTTCAGAACTGATTTGGTCTCATCAGTTTAAGCTCCAAAGCTTAGCTAACTGATGCCATCTTGGGTCAGTTCTCATCTTCAGCTGGAGTGTTCCTCTTCACTCCTTCTCTTGGCTGATCATCATCCTTCTTTGAAACTAGTTTGAACAATCCCAGTTGGATGCAAAACTCCACAAATCTAGCTTCTAGTAATGGCTTGGTGAAGATATCGGCTATCTGCTTCTCCGTGTTGACATATTTGATGCATATGTCTTTATTCTCGATGTGATCTCTAATGAAGTGGTGTCTGATATCAATGTGCTTTGTCCTTGAATGCAATACTGGATTTTGAGATATTGCAATAGCATTATTGTTATCACAGTAGATTGATACTTCTTCAGTCTCTACCTTGTAATCTTTTAACTGTTGCTTCATCCAAAGGATTTGTGCACAATAGCTTCCAACAACTATATACTCGGCTTCAGTTGTAGATGTGGCAACTGAGTTCTTCTTCTTGCTGAACCAGGATATAAGTTTATTCCAAAGAAATTGACATGTTCGACTGGTGCTTTTTTGTCGATCTTGCTTCCTCCGAAGTCTGAATCTGAGTAGCCGGTAAGACTCAAGCTATCATCTCTGGGATACCATAACATAAGATTTATAGTTCCTTGGAGGTACTTCATGATCCTCTTTACTACTTTGAGATGACTTTTCTTCAGGTTGGCTTGGAACCTTGCACACAGTCTGACTGAATATGAGATGTCTCGTTGGCTGGAAGTTAGGTAGAGAAGGGATCCAATGATTCCTCTGTAGTGCATCTAGCTGACTGATTCTTCTTCTTCGTCGAGGGTCAGCTATACTAATGTATTCATTGAAATCTTGAGAGTTTTTTCCTTATCGGTTCCAAACTTCTTGACAAGCTCTTTGGTGTACTTAGCTTGACTGATAAATATTCCATCTTCCAGCTGCTTCACTTGGAGTCCCAGGAAGAATGTCATTTTTCCCATCATGCTCATCTCAAATTCGCTTTGCATCAGTTGAGCGAATCGAGTGCAGAGATCTTTACTTTTAGATCCAAAAATTATGTCATCCACATAAATTTGGACCATAAAGATCTCAGCTGATCGTTCTATTCTGAATAGAGTATGATTGATGATTCCTTTCTGAAATCCATTCTTCAGCAAGAATATTGTAAGGGTTTCATACCAAGCTCTTGGCGCCTGCTTCAAGCCATATAGATCTTTCTTCGGCTTGTAGACTTGATCTCCAATTTTGAAGCCTGGAGGTTGCTCGACATACACATCCTCCTTGAGTATCCCTTGTAAAAATGTGCTTTTCATGTCCATTGATAGACTGTGAAATTGTTGTGAGCTGCATAGGTGAGGAACAATCTAATGGCCTCTAATCTTGCAACTACCGTGAATGTCTCATTAAAGTCGATTCCTTCACTTTGAGAGTACCCCTTGACTACCAGTCTGGCCTTGTTCCTTGTGATGACGCCTTGTTCATCCAGTTTGTTGCGAAAGATCCACTTAGTCCCAATGACTTTTTGGGTTTTCGGCCTATTCATAAGAAACCAAACGTTGTTTCTTGTGAACTGGCTCAGCTTTTCTTGCATCAGAATAATCTAGTCTAAATCTTCAAGTGCTTCCTTGATATTGGCTGGTTCCATCTGCGAGATGAAGCATGTGAAGAGTGCGTGCTCAGTTGATCCTCTAGTCTGGACTCTGCTTCTTTGATCACCAACAATTTTGTCGATTGGATGGCTTTTGAGCTATTTAGGTATGGTGGCTTCTGCTGCGCCTTCAGCTGGTTTATCAGTGTCTCCTTCAACTGATCCTTTAGCTTCTCCATCAGTTGGTTCTTTGGCAATTCCGTTAGCTACTGCCTTGGCTTCGGCTTGTTTATCATCTTCACTGATTCTTCCCACTATTTCATTGATGGGGTTTGAGGTTTCAGCACAATTTATTTCCTCATTGACCAATTTGTCTTTAACTGGTCTAGAATCAGTTTCAATACCATCTTCTAGTGAAGCTTCAAACTACTCTGGAACAATGTGATCAACATAGTCCAATAAGTTTTCACTAGGCAATTCTTGTATTGATGTATAGTTTTTCTCCTTGTTCCTATACTCATCAGCAAGCTCATCAAATACGACATGACATGTTACTTCCACAACTAGTGTTCTTTTTATTGAATACACTATAAGCTTGTGAATGAGCGGCATTGTAGCCAAGAAAGATCCCCTCATCAGCTTTGGCACTAAAAGCTTTCAGCTGGGACTTGCCATTGTTGTGAATATAACATTTGCAACCAAATACCTTAAAGTAAGATATAGAAAGCTTACGACCCTTAAACAGCTCGTAGGGCGTTTTGTCATGGGTGATGACTATGGCACTTCTATTTTGTGTATAACAGGCTGTGTTGACTGCCTCGACCCAATAGCATTCAACTATGTTGGCATCTTCTACCATTACTTTAGCTGCCTCCTTTAGCGTGCGATTTCTCCTTTCAGCTATGCTATTCTGTTGAGGAGTCTTTGCAGCTGAGTGCTCATGAGTGATTCTCAGTTCACTCAGGAAATTGAGCATTTGCTGATTGATAATTTCAGTTCCATTGCCGGATCTTCTCCTTTGAACTGATTTTTCTTTATCAGTTTGTAGTCTTCTGATCAATGTTGATAGCTTTGCAAAAGTCTCATCCTTACTTCTCAGGAACTCCACCCAGGTATATCTTGAGCAGTCATATAATACTATAAGAGTAAACTTCTTACCTCCGGGGGTTGGTGGCTCACTGGTCCAAACAGGTCTATGTGTAGCAACTGAAGAACGTCAGTTGTTCTTTGAGGATGACTTTTATTCTTGATTGATGACTTCACTTGCTTCCCTTTCTGGCATGGTCCACAGACGCTAGTTTTCTTGTAGATTTTCTTGGGAAGTCCATCAACTAGCTCTTTCTTGGCCAGGTAGTTGATTATTTTGAAGTTGAGATGGTTCAGTCATCGATGCCATAGCTAGCTTGCTTCAATTGATCCTTTGGAGAGAAAGTAAGCTTTTGAATATCCGGTTGACCAGTCAACAACATACATGTTGCCTTTTCTTACTCTAGTCAGGAGTATGGCTCCTGTTGACTTGTCTCTTATGTCACACGAGCTGTTGCTGAAGTTGACTGAGTACCCATTATCACAAAGTTGGCTGATGCTTAGCAGCTTGTGCTTCAGTCCTTCAACATGTGATATGCCATTGACGATAACTTTTTCTTTGACCACGAACCCTTCTCCAATGGTTCGGCTCTTTGAGTTGTCTCCAAAAGTGACTAGTGATCCTGGTAAGCCCATTTATTTCGTGTTTTTATGGGCATTTTAGTCGCTCTAAATGTCCTTTTTAGTATCTTTTGTGTCGGAAAAAAACCAGGAAAGTGGTTTGGGCATGGCAGGAGTGAAATCTGACGAAAGAGGCATTTTGGCCTTCAATTTAACTGAAACGGATGAAATGGGCATATCAGATGAAAATCGATCTGAGCAGAAGATGTTGTGCCCACAGTACTCGCGCAGATTCAGAGGAGGCAGTGAAGAGAGCATTCCCAGAAAAATCGGGATTCTATTGAATGAAGATAAAGCTGGCGTTGGAACTTGATTGATTTCGAAATCTGAATAGTAGAAGGAAATATTGTTCATAGGTGGACTTTTGGGAAGCAATTTGGAAGATAAGGATGACATCCCTAAAATATCGGGATTCATTCCACCACCAAAGGAAGTTTCCTTATACATGCAGATTTCAGTGGGCACAGAGATCCAGCAGATAAGGAAGTTTCCTTATACAGGCAGATTCCAGCAGGGCATAGCGAATCCGGCAGCTATTGAAGACTCCCTATATTTGGGGATTTGAATTGATCTTTTGTACTCTTTTAAAATACTAGTTTTGATTATTAGAAAGACACTTCGTACCATATTGTTTCTGGACTTTTACTTTCACCATTAGTTTAGTTTCAACGCTGCTCCGGCAGCAAGACAATCTGGGGCCTTATGCCCACAGAGGTTAGGATTTATATTTAATCTTGTTGCTGTTCATCGTTGGTGTTGGACGAGTTTTTATTCAATTCCCGTAACTTTTTCCTATTTATCATGTCTTTAATTTATGTATTTACAGTTCTTTATAGTATGAGTAGCTAGATCTATATTCCAGAATTTGAACTAAAGATGAAGGTTTAACGAAACACTTAAATACTCGTGAGGCCGTGTGGGCACATTACTGCACGATTAGGTTTCTGTCGATTTTTGTTCTTATTCCTAGTGAGCGTGAGTTTAATATAACTAATGTGGCTGATCACTCTTTAGTTGTAGAGGGCACACCAGGGTTAATTGGATTAGCGAATCGTGACTGTGTGTTAATTCAAACGGTAACTGGGAAATCGGTGGGTTGCTGTGGGCACACGAGGAATCAGTAAACACAGTAAACTTGGGTTCGTCTAGGGCACACTGCTTCCTATTCATTTACATCTCTTTGGGGAACCGGGGGGTGGGTGATAGGTTAGGGGTTTAATGGACGATGAATCACCTTTAAACCTAATCTGAACGGATGAATAAGGAGATGCAGCAAGGAATCCGGTCTCCATAACTGGGTGATTTAATCATGTAGAAAAATCGCTGTGCCCATGATCGAGTGAGTATAAGTTAAACTGGATTCTAGTTCAAGTTCCGGAACCTTTTATTATTTGATTTCTCTCTAGTTTATTTTTGCAGATTTAATTTCCATTATTGTGACTACAGTACCAAACCCCCTTTTGTGATTGGTGACTCGAAAGTAAGATCCCATCAGCTCTCTATGGGATCGACCCTTACTCATAGCTAGCTACGCTCACTGTGGGCATATGAGCAATACAAATTCATTTTGAGCGCGAAACGACCGCGCGTCAGATCCCTTAACCTCTTTATAACTGTTGAGATCATTCTTATCTCCGATCATATGTTTGGAGCACCCACTATCCAGATACCAAGTATCTTTGACGTTTTTCTTGGATATGATGCTCTTTTCCTGCAAAATAAGAATCAGTTTTTAGGTACTCGTATAATATCGGGTCCTGAGAGGTTAATCATGTTTTTGGGAATCCACATCCGCCACACTTTTGGCTGTGAATGATCTCTTGATCAACTTTGGACTTCTTGTAACTCTTTGACTGAGAGTTGAGTCCTGTGATCTATACCTCTGGTGAGATTTAGAATAGAAGACTTCTACTAATATTCTCTCATCTTATGACCTTGATGCTCTCTGTCTTGGCCAGTTTCTTTTGACCTTCTGACTCTGAACTTTTTGGTCTCGCTGAGATGGCCAATTAGCAAACCAGTTGTAGTTGGGATTGATTCTTGATTCATCCCTTGAGTTTAGATACTCATTGTACTGGGTTGCTAGGTCACTTGGAGTGAACTCCTTCAGAGAGATTGGATTATGCTGTCGTGCATAATACAATCTTTTGGGATATGAAGAACTCCCAGGTTGAAATGTATTGGAGGAGTTTCTAGATCGTTGAACTGATGGCTTGTTTTGAACTGATGCCTTTTTCTGAAAGGCTAGCCTTGGGTAAACTTTAGGTCTCGATTGAACCGATGACCTAGAATGGAATGAAGGCCTTTGTTGAAAGTTTGGCCTTAGATGAGCTTTCGATTTTGATCGAGCAGTAGATCTGGGCTGATGAGCTGATCCATGTTGAACTGGTGGCTTTGACTGAGCACCAAGCCTTTAAAAGACTGAATGTCTTCGAGTTGCCCTTCTCGACTGATCAATCTGGTCTTTGGGCTAAGCTTGAAGAGTTTCCAAAATACCCTTGTCTTTGGATTCCTCAACTGGGGGAGAATGAGCTGGTCTTGTGAATCCTTTTAGGATTCCAGATTCACAGCTATGGACAACTGCCTTGTCCTTCTCTGTGGCAGTGTACTTGCTATATCCCAACCCTGGACTCCTAGCTTCGACTCTTGGATGACTCAGAATTTCATCTAGAGTCTGGGATCCCTTCTTGAATTTGAGAGTTAATTCCTCTTTTTCAAGGTTTTCTAGCTTAAGCTGCTCATTCTCAGCTTCCAGTTCAACATTTCTCAACTTCAGCTGATCTATTTCAGTTGAGTGAGCTTCAAGACTTTTCAGTCTTTCATTTTCAACACTCAGCTCTTCAACTCTGCTTCTTAGCTCATCATTTCCACCCTTCAGTTCAATGTACATGCTCGATACATAAGCTAACTGATCTTCTAGGATTCTTAATTGTTCATCCAGTTCATTCCTAGAGATTGAAGCTTTATGTATGTGATAGAAAGAGGTTATAGAATCAGACATACTAACCTCTTCATCTTTGTCGGCCATGAGGCAGAGTAGAGCTTCATCATCTGAGTTGTAGCCGTCTGAGTCAATTCCAGATAGGTAGTCTCATCAAGCACGGCGTTTTCAGAGTTAGCGATAATTGTTTTCCTCTTAAAGAAACTTCTCATCACTTTGGCCTTTTTGTTTTCAGGAAGCTCTGGACACTCGTATCTGTAGTGCCCTTGCTTATGGCAGTGGAAACATTATTCTATGTTTCGATTTGCCATCCTGAACTGTTCAGCTGATCGTTCCGCTGGTTGCTGGTTCCTTTCTCCCTTAGCAGCTTCATCAACTTGGGGTAGAGCTGATTGTTGATCTCTGACTTTCCTTAGCTTCTCCAGTAATCTTGTCATTGACTGGATTTGCTCGTTTATATCTTCAGTCAGGATATCCTTCTTGTCGGCCGACTCTCCTTTTCGATCAGTCATTGATCCTCCTGGATTCTCTCTGACAGGTGGGCCTCTTGGTCGGAAGTTATTTCTTCCACGGGCTTCTCTAAATCAATTTCTTTCAGCATAGAAAAAAGCATCATGAGAGGAGGAAGTGGATGCTTCTCTCCTTCGGTTCAGGCTGTATTCATGAGCCTTGAGAGATACAAACAACTCTCTGGGAGTAATGCTATTTAAGTCTCTTGACTCTTTAATAGCAATTACTTTCATATCCCACTCTTCTGTGAGATTGTCAAGAACTTTCGAGTTCATCTCACTGTTGGGATAGTTTCTTCCCAGATTGTTCATCTCACTTATTATGCCAAGAAATCTTATTTCTAGGCTCGAGATGCTTTCATCCAGCTGCATCTTGAAAGACTCATATTTGTCGACTGCAAGTTGGAGCTTGTTTCCTTTGATGGCCTCAGACTCTTTGCATAGATTTGCAAGTAAGTCCCAAATCTTCTTCGCTGTTCTGCAGTTCTTCGTGTCTTTTATGTGATCCTCATCTAGAGTTTGAAATAGTGTTGCTTGAGCAACAAACTCTAGGTTTTTCAACTTCTTCTGTTCACCCGTGAGAAGATGAGTTGGTTTTGGGATCCTGGCCGGTTGGTTGACGTCCATGATGTGGGCTTCATTGTCCATCATAATGATGATTGGACCGTCTTCAATAACCTTCCACATGTTCTCATGGATGGAACATGGATGAGATTTCATCTTTTTGCTCCAATTTTCATAATTCTCAACTGAAAGAAGAGGTAGCTTATGGTTTCCTATAGCTTGAAACGTTAGCACAGATAAATAGATCTGATTCAGTTGATCTGTAGAAAAATGGTTGATCCTTAGAATCAGCCGCTCTGTTACCACTAGTTGGTCCCGGTGCGAGTCTATGTCAGTTTAGAGGGGGGGTGAATAAACTGACTTCAAAAATTTAACTGATTGCGGAATATATAGGGCCCTAACTCGCTTGAGATAATTTATCTGTGCACTTGATCAGTTGAGAGGGAGAGCTTGACGAAAGCTTAGCTGGTGAGCTGATCAGTTAGAACTGATAGCTTTGAAGACTTAGCTTAGCTTGTCAGTGCAACTTGTGTGCTAGAGTGTGCAGTTAAAGAACATGCAAAGCTTAAAGCAGTAAGTACAATATACACAAGACTTATAAAGGTTCGAAGCTTCCTGCTTCTAAGTCCTCTCTTCCTTCCGCAGAAAGGCAATCCACTATGCAAGTGTAAAGTTTCTTTATTACAGTTACACAGTGAAGAAATTATGTTGGACCTGAAAACGACACCCTTCAAACCTAGCGCGGCCTCCTTTCCAACTGTTGCTATCCCGAAAGAACGGACCTGTCAGTACACGTCCCTCCTCAGACAGTTTCTGGATCGAAAACTCACACTTACCGGTCCCAACTACTCGCTGAGACTTTAGGTGCTATTGTTTCTCTTTACAAGATTTTAGATCTCTCTCGATCTTCAAGAAGGCAATCTTAAATCTGTTATCAATCTTGAGTGCTCCTTCAATTTGAGCTGAGTGGTTGATCTTTGAAGAACTGAACTGAGAAGCTTTGCTTTGGCTGGAATTATGCGTCAGCTAGCTACTTGCTTGAGACTTGAAGCAGGCCTTCTCAGTTGGGACTTTTCGCTTAGGAGATTTAAACTATGAGCTGTGTGCGGGGGAGAAAGAAAGCTCACTTCTGCAAAATATAGCAGGGGTTAGAAAATCTTGCGAAAGTCTTGCAAAAAAATCTTGGCCAAAATTGAGTTCACTCTCTTTATATAGATGAGTGATCTTTTGACCGTTGTGATTGGTGAATCTGTTGAATTCACTGGCGGTAGTTAGCCAGTAGCCGTTTGAAGCTTTAAATGAACTAGCCATTTGACTTTAATGACTTCTGCTCCAAGATCATCATGATCTTTCCAAGATTTCATGTCAGGATCTTCATTGAATATTTGTCAGAGAGAGCAGGTATTTCGACTATCAGTTTTGGACATTCAGCTGATGGGCTCTCAGCTATCTTAGCTTTCAGCTCAAAGATTTGTCCAGTTGGTAGTTTCTCAGCTGCCTTGAGCTTCAATCCTGGGATGGTCCAGCATAGCTGCCTTGGCAGCTTAGTTTAAAAAGCTTTCAGTTCTGGACTATGAGTCGGCTGCTTGTGGGAGCTTTTTTTTTCATTGAACTGATCTTAGGTCAATTCAGTATTGGCTCAAAGCTTTTATTGCTTTTCTTCCAGCTAACTAATCTTTGATCCGTTTTAGGATTGGCTCTTTTATAACTGACTGATCTTTAATCATTCAGTTTCAGCTTTCATCAGTCTTTCTTGGCTTTTAGCTAAACTGATGGTTACTCATCTGTGGATGCTTAGTAGTCTCCAAAGTTCTCTTCCCCCTATAGCTTTTCTTAAGTTTTACAGTGTTAACTCTGACTGGTCTGATCGAGGAATCTTTCTAAGCTGGTTGACCATACTTCAAAACAGCTGACTCTCTCTTCAGCTAGATTGTTGATTGAAGTCTTCCTTGGTCATTATCCCTGACTTCCAACTTTAAATAACCTAAAGTTTTTCATTAAATCATCATATATGTTTTGACATTTTATCAAAACCATCAGTCGAGATTTTTTAACAATTTTCACAACAATCCCATACGCCATTCTTCTTGAATTACAAAAACTCTTCCTGCATAGCTTCAATCCAGTAGGCATCTTTGAGAGCTTCCTGAACATATTTGGTTCCAGCTTGGATGTGAAACAGACATTGGATATTTCCTTATATAGTCTCTTTCTCAATCTGCTTCTGGTCATTCTTCCTTCGTGGATATCTCCTATAACTTATGTGGTAGGATGATCCTTAATAATATGTCGTGAAGGCTTCCTCTGCTTCATTCCCTGATCTTTAGATTTTCTATCTGTATCATCATGTACATCAGAATGTCCAAATACATCTGAGTGTACATCTTCTTCTGTGGGATTGACAACACTATTCTGATCATCAAATCTGACATTGACTGATTCTACAACAGCATTTGTCTCATTGTTGTAAATCTTGTATGATTTACTATTTCTGAAGTATCCAACAAACATTCCTTCTACTCCTCTATTGTTCATCTTGCTGAGATACTCTCTATTATTAAGTATGTAGGAGGTAGTACCAAACACATAGAAGTACTTCACTGTACGTTTCTTTTCATGCTAAATCTCATATGTTGTAGTGAAAGTACCTGGTCTGAGATGAACTCTATTGCTGATATGGCATGTAGTATTGACGGCTTCTGCCCAAAACATAGTAACAACTCCTTTGGCAGTAATCATGGTCCTAGCAATCTCTTGTAGAGTTCTGTTCTTCATTTCAACAACTCCATTCTACTAAGGAGTTTTAGGGGCTGAGTACTCATAGCTTATTCCATTCTCATAGAAAAAACTATCAAAGTACTGATTTTCAAACTCCTTGCCATAATCACTTCTAATTCTGATGATATGCGGATCCTTCTCAATTGTGATCTTGCAAGCTAGCTTCTTGAATACCATGAATGCTTCACTCTTATCTCTGAGAAAGTCTACCCATGTAAATCTTGAGAAGTCATCTATGTAGATAAGAACATACTTCTTTCCTCTGTAGCTCTCCACAACCATTGGGCCCCCATTAGATCTATATGAATAAGATCTAAAATTCTTTTAGAAGTTCTGTCCTGAACTTCTTTATGCCTCATCTTGACTGCTTCCCAATCTGGCATGGACCACATACTTTATCTCTGTCAATCTTGATCTGGGGGAGTCCTCTAATAATCTCCTCCTTGTTAATGATCTTCTGGAGATTCCTAAAATTGATGCGACCAAGCTTCTGATGCTAGATCTCTAACTCTTCTATAGATGTTCTTTGACATGTTAAAGAACATTGTGCAATTACATGTAGTTGATAGCAGTTATTAGCTGATTTTCTTCCTTCCATGAATAAATCATTATTCTTCTTCAATACCCTGTAATTTTCTTTGGTGAAGACTATTATCATGTTATCATCACATTAACTACCATAGCTTTCTTCAGTTTAGGCTTTCCTTTGATAACCAGCTCTCCTTTACCCATTACTTTTCTCCTTTTTCCATCTTCAAAGGTGACAAAGTCAGATGAGCAAACTTTTAAGTTCTGCACAACTGAGCAACCCCAGTCATATGTCTTGAACAACCACTATCAAAATACCAGTTACTTTTGTCTTCAACTCTCAAAGATGTGTGAGCAATTAGACTGGTCTGCTTGACAACCCATTGCTTCTTCTATGCAGGCTTCTTCTTTTTCTATGCAACTGGTCTTCTACTCTTGTTGCTGGAATGCTGAACCACAAATCTCCTTCTCATCCTTTTGAGATCATGAAGATATTTCTCACAATGAGGTCGAATGTAGCCTTTCTCCTCATAATAATGGCAGATAATTCCTTTTCTGTTGCCATTATAAGCAGTCATCTTCTTGTCAATATTGTTCTTATGAATGTTTTGAACATTATCTTATACATGCACTGGCTGACTTGTACTTTCTTTGACAAACACTGTCTTGGACTATCCACCACTGTATCCAAGACCTGGATGACTCTTCCCTGAATGTCCTGGAGTTGTAAGAATCTTATCAAGATTCTTTGTTCCACTGTTCAGAATGGTTACATTCCTTTTAATGGACTTGAGCTCTATAGATAATTCATCAATCTCTTTGTTTTGCTGTTGGATTATATTCTTCTGTTTAGCACTAGACTTGATCAACTTCTCTTTCTCATCTAGAAGACTTTTGTTATGAGACTAAAGAGTCTTGTTAATCTCCACTACTTCAAGCCATTTTGCATACATCTCCTTGTATGTTTTGACAAATTCTTCTTGGCTTTGTCTTCATTATCTGAGTCATCATCTTCTGCATAGTTGAAGGGATCATAGAATTCAGAGATTTTTACTGTAAAGGCAATAGTCTCTTCATCTGAATCACTGCTACTTTCTTCAGAATCATTGTCACTGAGAGATGCATTGTAATTCTTTTTATTTCTCTTCAGTGTATTTGCACATTCAACTTGAATGTGCCCAAATTCATTATATTCTCTGCACTGAATTCCTCTTCTAGGATTTGACTGTTGAAGTACTTTCTGATCATTGCTTGAGTTTCTATCTTGTAGACAATTACCAGTTGGTTGTCTTCTGTTGTTGGACCTCCTTGAAGACTGTTTGTTGGCTCTTTTCAATATTCGACTGAAGTTCTTGGTTATCAAAATCATAGTATTCATTATATCTGAATCAAGTACAGTCTTTTATTTCTGTACATGTTCAGGTACATCTTCTGAAACTTCAGTTCCTCTCTTCCTTGAGCTGCTGTCTTCATCCTCCAGATTCATCTCGAACGTTCTTAAAGATCCCATCAGCTCATCAAGTCTCATACTATTGATATCCTTGGCTTCTTCAATTGCGGCAACTTTGTATGCAAACTTATTTGGAAGAAATCTGAGAACTTTTATTACAAGTTTCTCACTGTTCAGCTCACCAAGAGCAAAACTCTCATTAGATATGCTTCTCAGCCTGGCATTAAACTAACCTATGGACTCAGTTTCCTCCATTCTAAGAGATTCAAACTTAGAAGTAAGATTTTAAAGCCTTGATAATCTTACTGAACTAGCCCCTTCAAAGATGGTTTTCAGAATATCCCATGCACTTTTACAGTCTCACAGGTTGAGATTAGACTGAATGTTTCAAGATCAACTACAGAGAGTATATCATTGAGAGTTTTAGAGTTGACATTGTACCAGTTCTTTTGCGGCACAGTCTACTCCCCTTCTTCAATCTCCACATGCTTTCCTTCCTTGGCAACAGTTGGCTTTTTCCATCCTTCTGTGACGCTTTTCCATGTAAGCTCATCTATTTATCTCAGAAAAGCCCTTATCCTTGCTTTCCAGTAAGGATAATTATCGTCTTCAAGTAACGGTGGTCTGACCGTAGATCCTCCTTCTTTGATTGAACTCATAACATGAACTCAACCAAAATCTTCACGCAGTTAAGTACTTTTCAGGACTCTTTCCGTACCGAACCAAAAGTGACCCGCTCTGGTACTAATTAAAGTTACATAAACTGTGCAGTCATGTTCAACATCATGTACATGTACATTATAATGAACATGCAAGGTCAGAAAGATAAACTGAAAGTAAGTAAATGGCACGAGGTTGATAACCCTATTTGATCAACTGATATACGTCAGGGGGACTTCACAAGTTTGTGAGAAACAATTCACTACTCTGTTGCAAGGTTACAAGGCTATTACATGATGACCTTCCGTCACTCGACCCCTTTCCTATACACTACAACCTCTTTCAATGGACTGAATTGTAAGATCCCCTTACAACCTAGAATCCCTCTAGTTCCCACATGAAATCTCTCACAAGACTCATTTAAAGGTGTGAATGAATAAACTTCAAATACAAACTAGACACACAATGATTACAAGGATCAAACCTAGTTTACCCGAATACTATATGCTTCAAAGATGAAGTCTTTTAGACTCTCTACCCTTTGTGTATTCGTAAACTATATGCTCTACTAAACTAATCTGATTTCCAGACTATTTATAAACATAATACATAGCCTAAACAAGGTAATCAGATTGTCCTATTTTGACACAAACTCTACAAGGAAACTTTTCTTATTTAAATCGGACAACTCCTAGTTTAAAATCCTTCCTTGAATAGAACTCGCCTCTTTCCTTCTTGATCTTCATCTTCAAACAAGGCAGCTTCAATTTTGAAACGTCCATCTTGAAAATGCAGCTTCAACTCCTTAAAATCAGCTTGGCACGTCTCTTGGAAACTCTCTGGACAACCATGTACATGATCATGTTCACGAACATGCTCAAGTACATGCTTCGATTCTTCAATCAGATTGGTAGCAGAATATTCACATCATAATGTCCAGAACATGATCTTGAAACTTGAAAAACTAAAACCTTTGTGTTCTTTGAATTTCCTTAAAGATCTTGACAATATCAAACACTTTAGTGCAGATGGCACTAACAACATCTTACCAAATATGACAGTTTTCAAACACAACAAGATGTATAACTATTTCTAACCTTAACAGAAGCTTCAATGAGACTCACAAGCTCGATAAACATTTTAATCCACACACCCCTCTTTCTCTAAGCTAAAATCATGAACCGTTCTCCATATCAGTTTCAATGTTCAACCTAACTGCCTGCATTTATTAAGAACCCCAATGAGAAGAGCAAGAAAACATCGAAGAAAGTAAGCATGAATTAGAATCCAAAAAGAGTGAGTTTTGGGGAAAACTTAGATTTGGTGATGAAATATAAGAAATCGAGATAGGAAAAGAGAGAGAAAACATACTATGCTCTCTAATCAGTGGCGTCCATAGATCCACGAGCAACAAGAAGTCGTTCTTCAACTACTTTGAGAAGTGAATCTACAAAAGGTTCATAACATCTGTAACTCGATGCCAAAAGGAAGAATTGAAACAATAATAAAGGTTTTCAAAGAATAACTTGACAATTTCTAGTTTAGGAAAGAAAGTTCAGAGAGAAGAAGAAGAAGACAACAAATGTTCACAGAAGGAGAGAGTTCAGAAGTGGGAAGAAGAAGACGGTAACTATTTTTATAAATTAGGCGGCTAGGTTTTAATAAAATAATTATTTTATCAAATTAATATCTTTGGATTCTCAACAGTCCATAACAACGGCTATAGTTCAACTGTTATTCCAAAAATGCGCTCATAGACAATGTTTTTTTATAAAACCATTGTTATGATACAACAGTTTTATTATAATTGTTGTTATCACACAATCTAATTTTTTAAAGCGTTGTAAATTTAAAAAAACACGTGCACATAGTCAACAATTTTGGATAAAACCGTTGTAATTTTTAAAATTACAACGGTTTTGTTGGAAAACCGTTGTAAACCTTGTGTTGTCTTAATACCTTTTTGTAGTAGTGTGTTTTTAAAGATTGTGTATAACTCATTCAAGTTTATAGAATTGCTTGCCTTGAATCCAATTGTAACACCCTAAATTTCTTAAGGTGTTAAACTGGTTTTTGATGATTATAATTTATGCGAAAATGTGAGTCAATTTTTTTTATATTTATAATTGATAATCTAACTTAATTAGTTAAAACATTTGAGTAGAAAAAATATAAATACTTGAATTTAATAGAATAAAATTCTACTTGATCAATTAAAATAGCAATGCTACTGAAATATTTTTTATTTGAAAAGTTTATCATAAGTTCTAAAAATAAAAATAATAAAAGATAATAGCATGAGTAGATGTCTAGGAAACAACATGATCCATAAAACAATGAATTATAAATAATTGTCTTAAATAAAATTTGACTAATGTAAGTGGAAGAAATGGAAATTGACTTGACTTGTCATTCGATCCTCCACACGCCACCAAATAAGTTACTTGAAAATGTTAATGAGGGGTGAGCATATATAAAATATACTTAGTGTGAGAAATTTATGCAAAGATTTGCCCAAGTTAATAAACACAGCAACACACATATAACTGATACTGAAAACTGATAGTACCTTAGTACCAAACCATGATAGTACATTAGTACTAATTGAATCGCATAGCGACATTAACATTTGTGCACAAATACTGAGAGCCAAATGAATGAACATATAGTCCAAAGCTCATTAATAGTAACATGAAATACGGCCAACACGTGATATTAAAATGGGCAAAATATAATTCAATAGCATAAAATAAATGAATCCCACACCTCAATTGAACTGATGAGCTTTGATTCAAACACAAAAAATAACTTAAGGTGTAATACCCCGTAAATTAATTACTGCTTAATTGCAGTAAATTGTTGCAATTACTATTTAGTATAGTAATTTCAAGTCAGATTAGGGTCGAAAGTATCCGTTAAGTTTCATGGAATTTAAGATCAATTAATTCCCATAGGTGAATTAATTATTCTAGTTAGGGTTTAATCATTTTTTTAGTTATGGAAAGCTGGAATCAGAATTTCAGATAAATTCGATTCCATTATTACAGTGTGTGTTTATCATGAATCAGATATTCTGATGAATATTTTCTGGACTGGGAGAATCAGATATTCTCTGGTCATGCAAGTATTAAATTCATATAATTAAAGCAGAGCATTTCAAATAGAGTGAATTAGTTATCCCTTAGTGCCGATATTTTAGCAACTTGTTGTTTTTTTTCAAGTTGGGAAGACTTTTCGTCACTTCCTTGCCAATCTACCAAAGCTCTTGCGGCTCTAATGGGAAAAAGGGGAAATCTGCAGCCTAGCCTACTCTCATTTAATGGTAAAGCCATATCCAAGCATTTACGTAGAGGTTGAGAGAGAGAAAAGGGCAAGGCATCCAACTTATTTCTTCATTCCATTTCACTCCTTCATTTGCCATAAAATTTTCGAGAAAGAGGGAGAGGAAACACAGCAGCTCCTCATTTCTTCTTCTCCATTTCATCCCCATTTTCTACACAAATTTTTGAGAGAGAGAGAGAGAGTGGTAGAAGCAAAAAGTTATAGCCTTGTCGAGAAGAGCTCAAGCTATCCTTCATCCGCTCTTCACCGTTGGGTTTCCGGCGTCATCGTTTGAAGCTTTGTTTCAGTCGTTTCATCTCCTTCAAGCTTCCTCCAACTCTTTTCCTTTGTTATTTTAAAAAGGTATTTTCAAAAACCATGAGCTTTTTAGTCATATATTTTCAGATCTAAGCTTAAGAAGTATGTGTGGATTTTGGTGTTTTAAATGACGTTAATGTTTAGAAAATTAGTTGGTTATGTGCAAGCATGTGTAGTCCAGTTTGAGATGTTTTGAGGTGATGAAAGCTTCGTATTTGAACTGAAAGAAATCAGTCCTAGCTTAGGCTAATCAGTTCCGTACTGACGCTCATCAGTTGACTGATGAAGTGAATCAGTTGAAGAATCAGTTTTGGAAGGAAAACTAATATGTTAGACTGATCAGTTCTGGGAGCCATTTGACTGATCAGTTATGGGAGCCAGCTGACTGATCAGTTCTGGTAACCAGCTGACTGATCAGTTGTGGGAGCCAGCTGACTGATCAGTTGTGGGAGCCAGCTGACTGATCAGTTCTGGGAGCCAGCTGACTGATTAGTTCTGGTAACTAGCTGACTGAATAGTTCTGGAAATCAGTTGACTGATTCAGAGTTTGTTTGGAGTTCGCGCAGACGGCGCGCTGCGCAACTTGGTTCGGCAGTTTCGCCACCCTTCAGTAAAACGAGCATAACTTCCTCATTAGATATCATATTGAGTCACCGTAAATTTTGCCGAAAACTAGACTTCCGTGGCTTTCCAATGGTATATGTTTCATTTTCTAATTCATTCTGAGCAATTTATGAAAAATCATCAAAGTCAAGGCATGTATTTTCTTCCTCCACCCTCCCAGGAAGCGCCAGACAGTGATAGGTTCTCCGGAGAGGACCATAGAGGTTGTGCACGAGGTGCGCTGCCAGAGAGCTGATGAGGGAGGTACAGCAGCTGCAGGCCGTCTGGTACTGGTAGTTGGGGAGGAATCAGATGAGGATCCCTCGAAGGATTCACAGCCAGAGGACAAAGATGGCACTCAGAGGATCCAAGATGATCGGTCGGCCAGTAGCTCGTCTGACTAGTTTAGCTTTTGTGCTATGATAGTGTATTTTGTATCAAGACGACTATCTTCTAATTCATTCTGAGCAATTTATGAAAAATCATCAAAGTCAAGGCATGTATTTTCTTCCTCCACCCTCCCAGGAAGCGCCAGACAGTGATAGGTTCTCCGGAGAGGACCATAGAGGTTGTGCACGAGGTGCGCTGCCAGAGAGCTGATGAGGGAGGTACAGCAGCTGCAGGCCGTCTGGTACTGGTAGTTGGGGAGGAATCAGACGAGGATCCCTCGAAGGATTCACAGCCAGAGGACAAAGATGGCACTCAGAGGATCCAGGATGATCGGTCGGCCAGTAGCTCGTCTGACTAGTTTAGCTTTTGTGCTATGATAGTGTATTTTGTATCAAGACGACTATCTTCTAATTCATTCTGAGCAATTTATGAAAAATCATCAAAGTCAAGGCATGTATTTTCTTCCTCCACCCTCCCAGGAAGCGCCAGACAGTGATAGGTTCTCCGGAGAGGACCATAGAGGTTGTGCACGAGGTGCGCTGCCAGAGAGCTGATGAGGGAGGTACAGCAGCTGCAGGCCGTCTGGTACTGGTAGTTGGGGAGGAATCAGACGAGGATCCCTCGAAGGATTCACAGCCAGAGGACAAAGATGGCACTCAGAGGATCCAGGATGATCGGTCGGCCAGTAGCTCGTCTGACTAGTTTAGCTTTTGTGCTATGATAGTGTATTTTGTATCAAGACGACTATCTATTTTGTTATGTAGTTGAATGTGTTCCCTAGAGGACCATTCTTGGGACTTAGGTATTCCCACCTTTTGAGACAGGAATGCGTAGTTTGTAAGCATTCTGTCGTCCAGGCATGGCTGGTTTTGCAGAACCCATGCATTAGGAAATGTACTTGTAAGACCTCGTTGGAGGCGATTTTCCTGATATATATATATATATATATATATATATATATAACTAGAACAGTTGTTGATTATGCTTCAGAGTTTCAACGTGTTTTTCATGCTCAAGATATGTTAAGGATTAGTTAAAGCATGAGTTATTATACAGCAGTGGGCAGTGGCCAAATTGTTAATTGTAAATTTGAAGAAATGCGAATGCGAATCCCATAAGACAAAATAAGCCTAGAGGGAGACCCCCAAGGCAAGGAAGACAGGAAAGAGTGGAGGAAGAACAACAAGAAGAACACGAGGAACAAAGAGAGCAGAAACCTCACCCACCTCCACAGCGCAGAATTGAGGAACTTTTTCTGCGACAAAACCCTCCATCGTTTGATGGGGTAGGAAACCCGGCCGATGCTGAGGCATGGATCCGAGCAATGGAACGGATTTTTAATTTCCTCCGCTGTGATAACCAGGAGTGACTCTACTGTGTAGCATTCCAGTTAACCAGATCTGCAGATTTCTGGTGGGAGTCTAAAAGGAGGACCATGACTCCGGAGCAGCTTGATGCTTACACGTGGGATCAGTTCAAAACTGGATTCTACGACAAATACATTCCTAAGATGTTCAGAGTTAAGAAGGAAGCAGAGTTTCATACTCTGAAATAGAGGAAGATGTCCGTCATAGAGTACAAGCGAGTATTCTGTGAGTTATCACGGTATGCACCTCTTCAGGTAGATACTAATGAGAAGATGGCATCTAAGTTTAGATCAGGACTGAGGCATGAAATTGCCATGTCTTTGGCAAGTCGGGAAGACCTAACCTATGCCGAGTCGTTGAATAAGGCATTGGACATCGAGGCAGTAATGCCTGAAGAAAGAAAGGCCCCAGTATCAGCTCCAATACCTACTTCAGCACCAGTACCAGCCAGGACTCCATTACAGAGCTTCCAAGGGAAGAGAAAGTGGAATGATGGAGGTAATCAGAACAAGAACCAAGACTACAGGAAGCCTTGACAGGAAAATAGGCAGCAGGGCCAGCAGGGTGCCCCTGCTCAGGGATAAACTGGACCATCACAACCCAACATTCCTCTATGCCCAAGGTGCAATAAAAGCCACCAGGGCATGTGTCAGGCCGGCAACACGGGTTGCTATAATTGTGGCCAGGAGGGTCACTATGCAAGGAATTGCCCGAAGGCACAACAAAGACGGAACCCTCAGCAACTTAAGGCCTTGCAGGCATCGGGGCAACAAAGTCAGCAACCCCAGCAACAACAGTATCAGCAGCAACAGCAGAGGCAGATGCAGCAAGAAAACCCCGGATCTTATGAAATGAACCCCAGTTCCTCTGGGAAAGGGAAGTAGAAAGGTAATCTTGTAGGTATGGGCAAACTTCATGGCATGCCTTTAGTTGTTTTATTTGATACTGGAGCATCGCACTCCTTTATTTCATCAACATGCTGTGAAAAGTTAGAGCTTAAAACTGAACGAGCTAGTCATAAGAAAAAGATTTTAACACCAACTGGCGGAACCATGACTACGACTCATGTTTGCTCGAACATAGAAATAGACTTGGGAACAACTAGGATTAAGGTTGATAATCTTAGTGTCCTACCGATGTGGGATACCGACATAACCCTAGGAATGGATTGGTTGTCAGAAAATCATGCCACGATCCTATGCAGTGAAAGGAAGATATCATTCCAAGTTCCAGGAGAAAAGCCAACAAGTTTTCACGGCATAGAAATGGGAAAGTTCACTCCAATGATTTCAGCACTGCAGGTCAAGAAGATGATCAAGAGAGGAAATCAAGCTTTCCTAGTTTATCTAAACAAGATAGATGATATAGAGAGGACAATGGAAGATGTTCCAGTTGTGCAAGAGTTTGCAGACGTTTTTCCAGAAGAATTGCCAGGATTGCCATCGAACCGGCAAGTCGAGTTTGCAATAGATTTGGAACCGGGAACGGCTCCGATTTCAAAAGCTCCGTACAGGATGGCCCCAAAAGAGTTGCAAGAACTTAAGATTCAACTTCAAGAGTTATTAGACCTAGGTTTTATCCGACCTAGTGTGTCACCATGGGGAGCACCAGTCCTGTTTGTGAAGAAGAAGGATGGCACATTGAGGATGTGCATAGATTACCATGAGTTGAATAAGCTGACATTGAAGAACAAGTATCCGTTGCCAAGGATTGATGATCTTTTTGATCAGCTCAAAGGGGCAAGTGTATTCTCAAAAATTGACCTAAGGTCTAGTTATCATCAGTTAAAGATCAAGTCAGAAGATATACCCAAGACAGCTTTCTGAACCCGGTATGGTTATTACGAGTTTACGGTAATGCCGTTCGGATTGACAAATGCCCCAGCAGTATTCATGGATCTCATGAATAGGGTGTTTCATCCATTCTTAGATAAGTTTGTCCTTGTATTCATAGATGATATTCTCATCTATTCTAAGAATGAATCAGATCATGCAGAATATCTGAGATAAGTTTGTCTTTGGCTGAAGGAAGTAATGTTCCTTGGGCACATTGTGTCAGCAGAAGTAATCAAAGTGGACCCCTCTAAAGTAGAGGCAGTATAAGAATGGAAGTCTCCAACTTCTCCTAATGAAATCAGAAGTTTCTTGGGATTAGCTGGATACTATAGGAGATTCATAGAAGGATTATCCAAGATAGCGAGGCCAATGACCCAATTGTTAAGGAAGGAAATCAAGTACCAGTGGTCAGAAGAATGTGAAGCCAGTTTCCAGGAGCTTAAGAAAAGATTAACAACTGCTCCAGTGTTAGCCATTGCAGTTAGTGATAAAGAATTTGTGATTTACACGGATGCTTCGAAAAATGGATTAGGTTGTGTCCTAATGCAAGAAGGTAAAGTCATAGCGTATGCGTCCAGACAGTTAAGAATTCACGAGTTGAATTATCCTACGCATGACTTAGAGTTGGCAGCAATAGTGCATGCTTTGAAAATCTGGAGACACCACCTATACGGAGTTAGGTCTGAGATTTTCACAGATCACAAGAGTCTGAAGTACTTTTTCGAGCAGAAGGATTTAAATATGAGACAGTGCAGATGGCTCGAAGTAGTAAAGGACTACGACTGTGGAATCAGTTACCACCTAGTCAAGGCTAATGTGGTAGCAGATGCCTTGAGTCGTAAAATAAGTAGGTTGGGTTTTCTCCTCAGTCAGGAGGAGAAACTCATTAGGGATTTTGAAAGCTTACAGCTAGAGGTGGTTTACCCACCTGAGACGATTGTATGTCGTGTGGCAACATTAGTAGTTGTGATACCCCGTCTCTATTTCTAAATTATGAATTATAATTTTGGAAAATGAATTTGAATTAATATTGTTTGAATATTGATCATGTGAGTATGTTTGTATATTATGCCATTGTTTTAATGCAGGTTGTTCCACTCGAGTTGATACGTCATAGCACGGTTATACTATGCTGAGTGCATAATGGAATTTGGAATTTAACATTTCAATTGTCGAGTTATATGATAATGAATGAGTGTGTCTATATTTAATTTTGATTTGCCATACCTCAATTTTATGTGATTTTGGTGTGTGCATTGAATGAGTAGTAAATATGTTTTGAAAATTCAAGTTGTGTATATGTGTTTTCGAAAATAGCATAAATCGAGGGTCTCACTGAGTTTTGGTAGGGTTTCGTCCGAAGGTCATAACTTTTGACTCGGTTGGAACCACGAGGCCCATAAGTACTCAAATCGAAGCTCTTTCAAAAATCTACAGACTGGACGCGACCATGAAGCGCGACCTCCTTCGAGTCGCATTCTGAGAGCTCTGCAACGCGAGTGAGAAATGCGACCTTTTGGTCGCGTGTCACCAGCTTCAGAGAGCTATTTTTCTTTGTCTCGAACGCGACCTCCGAGCGCGACCTCCCCTAGGCCGTGCCCTGTTTCGGAAATTCCACCCTATAAATACTACACTTCACTCATTCCTCTTCATTTCTCTCTTCTCTTGGGCGATTTTTCTCTCAATTTTCTCAAGAAGTTCTTCAAGCTTTGGGAAAGGACTCTCTTATCATTATCCATCATCTAAGGTAACTTCATATCCTCTCCATCTTAGTGATTGAACACCATTTCGATGTTGATTTGAATCTAGGGTTCATACCCAAAAATTAGGGTTTTCGATTCTATTGATCCTCATGCTTTGATATCTTAAACATATGATTTATTTACTCCATTGAAGCTATATGTGAAGTTATATTGAATTCCTATGGTTCATTGTTGCTAAAGATATGATTTTTACCCTATTTTCCCCTTAAGTTGTTGGTGTTTGGTTGGGAGTATTGTGATGGTTTTATGAAATTGATTTTCATGTATGTTAGAGCCCTAGGATGAAGGTGTTTGTATTTGAAATGTTGGGTTTAAAGGATTTAAATTGAGTTATGAGCATGTGGTTTAAATGAGTGCACGAATAGTGTTCGATTAAATGTTTCAAAGAGTTTTAATATTTATTTTGAGTCCAAAATCATATTATGAGTTGGTATATCCAAGGTTATGTGTATGGATATGTATGAAGTCTTTAAAGAAAAGTATAGCTTGTGCTTGGTCTAAGTTATGATTTAATTTTATAACTCGACGTCTAAAATGAAAAGAGAATTGAAAGGTGCTAGGTGACGTGTTGGGGCTCGAGGTGGACAACTTGTGCACGGCCAAGAAGTATTTCAAAGGTTGGGAAAGATTTGAAAGTGTCTCATAAGGTGGGGTAACTCTAAACTGTGAACACGTGTAAAGTTATAGTTATTGTTGTGCTTTGATTGTATAGATATGAAGGGTCTTTGGACCAGAGATAACGGAGATCCTTCGGGGTCGACAAAGAGACCCTTCGGGGCAGAGATCCTTTCGGATCGAATATAGACCTGTTAATGTCCTCTCTTGGGGGTAGTATGTCTGCGGGCATCCCTACAGGGCCAAAGATGTTCATTAACGGGGGCATCATGATGTTTGGACCCTACGGGGTTGAGACTAGTATCCACAAAGTAAAGAAAAGTCCATATGTTATATTTTCACTTGTGCAATTGGCTATAACTGTTTACAGTGTTCCCCACTGAGTATGTTGTTAAATACTCACCCCATTCATTCAATGAATTTCAGGTTGAGGAGTCGAGGCCCGAGTAGGAGCGTTGTGAACACAAGAGAACCCCACAAGCTTGTGTTTATCTTTTGCATGCTCTTCTTTGAAAATACTCATATTATTATTAATACATTGATCACTCTTTTTGCTTTATGATCAATGATTATTGGGGATGAGAATAGCCCGATCTTTTGTAGGTTATGATGTATATAACTTGATATTATGTAAAACAATTTAAAGGCGGGTCGTTTGACCTTGGAGCCTTCTATGTGTGAAGTATGTGTTTGAACCCTATATTATGCTTGTTAATTTAGGGTGCTAGACGGGCGGGTTGTGTAAACCTATGAGCCCGATAGGTTAGATAATTGTATGATTAATGTGGATGGGCTTATACAATGCTTCCGTCAACTACTATGTTTTTGTGATAGTGTACATTCGATAGATTGCATGCTAATTCGTGAAAAATTTACATTGAGAATTATGACGTCATGCCTATTCATGCTTTTTGACCTAAGCTTCCGCTCATTTTATTATATGTGCATAAAAATATGTAAGTAAATTGTATGTTAAGTGACGTGGCCAAACGGAGTAGTTTGGGGCGTCACAGTAGTTGTACCAGATCTCCAAGAAAAGATAATTGAGGCACAGAGAAAAGATCAAACCATGAAAGAGATGCGCTTGAAGATCAGATCGGGAAAAACAGAAAGCTTCAAGAAAGTATCAGATAATGCTATCTTTTATGAAGATAGGATATGTGTTACACCCTGTGTTGAGCTCAGAAATGAGATCATGAGCGAGGCTCATGATACTCCATATACAGCACACCCGGGAAGTACGAAAATGTATCAGGATTTGAAGCAGAAATTATGGTGGGAAGGAATGAAACGGGATGTAGCTTCCTATGTTGAGCGATGCTTGTCATGTCAACAAGTTAAGGCATTGCACCAAAGGCCTTACGGTGCGCTACAACCGTTAGAGATTCCCGAGTGGAAGTGGGAACACATAGCGATGGATTTTGTGACAGGCCTACCCAAGTCAAGACGAGGGAATACGACCATATGGGTCATTATTGATAGGCTCACAAAGTCAGCTCATTTCCTCCCGATCCGCATGACGGATGGATCGAATAAGCTAGCCCAGATTTATGTCAGAGAGATTGTACGCCTTCATGGTGTTCCGGTGTCGATAACATCGGACAGAGATTCAAAGTTTACCTCAAGATTTTGGATTAGCTTACAGAAGGAGTTGGGAACTCAACTTAGTTTCAGTACAGCGTTTCACCCACAAATGGATGGACAGTCCGAAAGGACCATCCAATCATTAGAGGACATGTTGAGAACAGTGATTCTAGACAGGGGTGGAAGCTGGGAGGAAATATTAGCGTTGATTGAGTTCACCTATAGCAATAGCTATCAAGCAACCATTAATATGGCGCTTTACGAAGCGTTGTATGTAGGGATGTCAAACGAGTCAGCCCGTCGGTTTCGGGCCAACCCTATCGGGTTATCAGGCTATTCGGGTTGGGCCATTCGGGCTGAAATTTTTTCGGGCTAAAATTTTTTGGCCCTAACCCTAAAACTTCGGTTTTCGGGCTAGCCCGTCGGGCCAACATGTTTACGACAAAAGTTAAGTATAAGGTGAATACTCTTTCAAATAGTAAGTTTTCATGCCCTATATTAGATCCAAAACTATAACAGAGACACCATATGTTTATACAAGCATCATATAATTACAAGCAAAGTTGATACACGAGAACTTAAGCAGCACAGTCTATATAGATGCATAGGTTAAAATCCTCACATAATCTATAGTTCTATATTACGATGCATTATAATTTATTCATTGAGGAATTTCATCGAATAGTGGAACTGTGCATTCTTTCAGTGTCGAATTGATTGCAAATTGTATTATATTTTTTCACTATATTCTATAGAAGATTTTCCAAAACATATATTCTAATTTATTTGATTAGATTTATCTCTTCCGCAGCAGTGACCATTTCTTCAACAGTGAGATTTTTTTTTTTTGATAAATTTAGATAATAAATAGTCGACTGAGAGCATAATCTAACTATTTTATAATAATTCATTTGTTTATTATAAAAAATTAAAATCCAAGTTCAACAGAAGGAAAGAAGAACAAAGAATGGTGAGTTACCAGTTGAAAGTATAATCTAACTATTTTCTAGTATCCAGTTGTTTCTTATCAAATAATAATAAGAGCATATTAAAAAAAATTAGCCCTACGGGCCAACCTGCGGACCTAGCGGGCTTGCCCGTTTAGCCCGTCAGTTCGTTCGGGCGGGCCCGTTCGGTTAAAATTTATTTCGGGCCTAAAAAATATGACCCTAACCCACCTTTTTTTCGGGCGGTTCAGGCCAGCCCATCAGTTTCGGGCTAGTTTGACATCCCTAGTTGTATGGGCGAAAGTGTCGATCACCACTTTATTAGGATGAAGTGGGTGAACGAAGGATTCTTGGGCCAGACTCAGTGTCAAAAATGATTGAAATTGTTAGAAAAATCCGTCAGAGGATTCAAGAAGCCTAGAATCGGCAGAAGTCATATGCGGATAATCGCCGTACAGATTTACAATTTGCAGTAGGAGACAAGGTTTTTCTGAAAGTATCTCCTTCCAAGGGGATAATAAGATTCGGCATAAAAGGAAAGTTACGACCACATTTTATAGGACCTTACGAGATCCTTGAGCGAATAGGCGCAGTGGCGTACAGATTGGCATTAACACCCAGTTTTGGTAATGTTCATAACATGTTTCATGTTTCTCAGTTAAGAAAATACGTGTATGATCCCAAGCATGTAATCCAGCACAGTGAGATTGAGTTAGATCCAGATCTAGCTTATGAAGAGAGACCGGAAGCCATTTTGGATCGAAAAGTCCAGGAGTTGAAGAACAAGTCTATTCCTCTAGTTAAGTGCTATGGAGTCACCATGGTCAGGAAGAAGCGACATGGGAACTCGAGGATAAGATGAAAGTAAAATACCCAGAATTGTTTCTCTAAGCTATGTAAATTTCAGGAAGAAATTTATTTTAAGGGGAATGGAATTTAATACCCCGTAAATTAATTACTGCTTAATTGCAGTAAATTATTGCAATTACTATTTAGTATAGTAATTTCCAGTCAGATTAGGATCGAAAGTATCCGTTAAGTTTCATGGAATTTAAGATCAATTAATTCCCATAGGTGAATTAATTATTCCAGTTAGGATTTAATCCTCTTTTTAGTTATGGAAAGCCGGAATCAGAATTTCAGATAAATTCGATTCCATTATTTGTGTGTTTATCATGAATCAGATATTCTGATAAATATTTTCTGGATTGGGAGAATCAAATATTCTCCGGTCATGCAAGTATTAAATTCAGATAATTAAAGCAGAGCATTTCAAATAGAGTGAATTAGTTATCCCCTAGTGCCGATATTTTAGCAACTCGTTTTTTTTTCAAGTTGGGAAGACTTTTCGTCACTTCCTTACCAATCTACCAAAGCTCTTGTGGCTGTAATGGGAAAAAGGGGAAATCTGCAGCATAGCCTACTCTCATTTAATGGTAAAGCCTTACCCAAGCATTTACGTAGAGGTTGAGAGAGAGAAAAGGGCAAGACATCCAACTTATTTCTTCATTCCATTTCACTCCTTGATTTGCCATAAAATTTTCGAGAAAGAGGGAGAGGAAACACAGCAGCTCCTCATTTCTTCTTCTCCATTTCATCCCCATTTTCTGCACAAATTTTTGAGAGAGAGAGAGAGAGAGTGGTAGAAGCAAGAAGTTACAGCCTTGTCGAGAAGAGCTCAAGCTATCCTTCATCCGCTCTTCACCGTTGGGTTTCCGGCGTCATCGTTGGAAGCTTTGTTTCAGTCGTTTCATCTCCTTCAAGCTTCTTCCAACTCTTCTCCTTTGTTATTTTAAAAAGGTATTTTCGAAACCATGAGCTTTTTAGTCATATATTTTCAGATCTAAGTTTAAGAAGTATGTGTGGATTTTGGTGTTTTAAATGACGTTAATGTTTAGAAAATTAGTTGGTTATGTGCAAGCATGTGTAGTCCAGTTTAAGATGTTTTCAGGTGATGAAAGCTTGGTATTTGAACTGAAATAAATCAGTTCTAGCTTAGGCTAATCAGTTCCGGACTGAAGCTCATCAGTTGACTGATGAAGTGAATCAGTTGAAAAATCAATTTTGGGAGGAAAACTAATATGTTGGATTGATCAGTTCTGGGAGCCAGCTGGCTGATCAGTTCTGGGAGCCAGCTGACTGATCAGTTCTGGTAACCAGCTGACTGATCACTTCTGGAAATCAGCTGACTGATTCGGAGTTTGTTTGGAGTTCGCGCAGACGGCGCGCTGCGCAGCTTGGTTCGGCAGTTTCGCCACCCTTCAGTAAAACGAGTATAACTTTCTCGTTAGACATCGTATTGAGTCACCGTAAATTTTGCCGAAAACAAGACTTCTGTGGGTTTCCAATGGTATATGTTTCATTTTCTAATTCGTTATGAGCAATTTATGAAAAATCATCAAAGTCAAGTCATGTGTTTTCTTTCAGAAATTCTTGCAGTTCTGCCACCCTTTAGTAAATCGGTCATAACTTTTTCGTTAGTTATCATCTTGAGTCGCCGTAAATTTGGCTATAAACTAGACTTCTGTGGCTTTCCATTGGTGTATGGCTCATCCCCTGCATCTTAATGAGTCAAAACATAATTGTTTTCAAAAATAGACGTTGTGCAGAACTTTGTTTTGTCTATGAACTTGGTGATGACCTTGTTCCTAGAATCTAGTTGTGATTATGTTAAGGTAGTTTTGATACCTTAAATGATGATGATGTATGCCTTAAGATGTTTAATAGCTAGGGTTGAGATTAACCCTTAAACTAAGAGAAAATTTAGATCGGATACAAGACCCTAATAGGCCTTCGTGTCGTGTTGAGTCCTGTTAGATTTAGGATCAACATGCTAAGTATATTTTTATATTGAAGGCTATCAGATCCGCAAGGGATAAGACCAGTGAGGAACTAGCAGCTGCAGTTTCAAGTATTAAAATATTGGTGAAAGGTGGGCTTTCTTTTCAACGGACTCTTAGTCCAAATAATGATTTGAGTTTTTACTCACCCGCAGTTAATTTATTCTGATGCAAATAAATTATTGTCATGCATAAAATGTTTTATTTTGTATGATATCCTTATCCGTATTTAGTTAGCTCGCAAGGGGCTTTCTAACTCTTAAATCGATCGGGCCTCGTGCTAACCTAGCGTGTTAACCGAGGTTAGTATACACTTGGGTCGGTGATATTAGGAAGAGGGAAAGGCTGAGCGGAGCTATTCCTGACTAAGACATCGACGATGCTAAATGTTCATGGAAAAGGCTGAGCGGAGCTATTCCTCGACTTTCGTGGAAAAGACTGAGCGGAGCTATTCCTCGACTTTCAGTGGGATATGGATGATCATACAACAGAAAAGAGTGCTCAAAAAGAGAAAGTGATTTAGTAAAACATAGGGCCTTTTCAGATAAAACCCCTGTGTGTTTACTCAGATGCATGATATGAAAATCAGTGTTCAATTCAGTAAATATTTTTGGCAATGTGTTCACTGAGTACCCTTGTACTCAACCCTGCATGTTTGTTTTTAAATGTGCAGGTTGAGCTGGTGTTGAAGAGAGAAGTGCTGAGAGTGGAGTTCTCTTTAGTACAAGGCTCAGATGACCTTGTGTTATTATTATTATTATTATTATTATTATTATTATTATTATTATTATTATTATTATTATTGTCTTTCTTTTGCTTCCGCGACTCAGTTATATCATAAGTCCAACATTTCCGATTTTGTTCTGGACGAGTTCCATAACTCGATAATCATTTGAGTACTATTATTATTCAGTCATTTGTAAGTACTTAAAATCAGTCGGGAATTAGAGTTCTCAGACCAAAATATCGATCCTGGAAGATAGTAGTTCACTTCCTTATTTAATTATTTCTGGTTCGCGTCTTAATCCATCCTTCATTGGGGTCGAGTCGTGCCAGTCACACTTTATATTAATCAGATATTAATGTGGGATCGTGACATAAGGTCTTAGTCGCGCCGCACCTAGAATACCAAAATAAATAAAACCTATTAATGGATGTTCGACACTAAAAATGCATTTTTTTAATTGAACTTAAAATGAAACAATATATGTCCATTTTCTTACTGAATCAAAAGTCTATGTATTAATAATATGAATTTAAATTTGTTACAAACTGAAATCTAAGTACAGTTAACACCGAACATTAGTTTGCTGAAAATAATTTGATTAGTTAATGATATATCTAAATTTAATTACAACCCCATGATAAATTAAATTGGTTATATAAATTTTTAATTACAAAGAGACTTGACCGAGAACAATTTTCACATTCATAGAAATAAGAAATCAACTATTTTTTTTTGTCGTAATAGGATAACTAATTAAAAATCCCCACTTAATTTTAATGCCTATTAATAAATAAAAATAGTATTTTAAAACAATTGCTAATTAGGAATTGAAATCATTAGCTCATCAAATAATTACTTCCTCGTCTATCTCATAAACAACTATTACTGCACTAAAATAAATTATTCCTCATTAATAAACACATTTACCAAAATATTTTAATATTCAAAATTATACCTTAAATTAAAATTTAAAACAATCTGCCCATAATTAAAATTCAATTAAAAATTCTGACACTACATATCTATCATGAAGCTACTAACCTTCCAATTATGCAAAAACCACAACTCATGAAGTAAGTAATAAAAATTCACATCAAATTTTAGCATTATTAGTTAATAAAGCCACGTATATATAATAACGTTAATAGTTGAAATACCTATATGCAAAGAAGTTTCAATGACATCAAATGTGTTTGATAAACTTAAATCAGTACAACTAGAGTCGTTTGAAATACTTTTATGAAACTATCAGAACACTAGTTTTTTGTATAAAGAAATTTTATTTCATAAACAAATTGATTCCCCAACATCCATGAAATAATAGGACTGAGAGATTTTTTTTTACAAGTTAATTCGAAATCGGGTGAGCAAGATAATAAAATAGAAAAACTTGGAATGGAGCATAAAGCTCATGGTCTTGCTTAGAATTGCGAAGAGTTGTAAGAAATGGCTATGATTGCAAAAGTTAAATCACATAAATTGAGAGATATTTACACAATTGATACCATATAATGATTAATATTTCCATCTAGATGCACACATCCATACAGAATCATTTTGAAACCAAAAATTCATATTTTTTAACCTTGTAGCTGTTTATATTATCAATCGAGAAAAAGAAAATCCCTTTTATGATACAAACTAATATAATTTATTTTGATAACACATAGATCAAAATTTATGTTCCTCTTCGGAATATTCAACAAAAGTATGTGCAGTTTTTCTTGTACAAAAACCATGCAAATATCAATTCCACCGCTTCATTCTACCCCAAAAATGAAAAAAATATTAAGATCAAAATAATTTACCTTGAGAGTTTATGGGAACACAACCAATGATTTCGAAATTTTTCAACCTTCCTGTTCGAAATTTTTTTTTTCATCATTTTCTTTTACTAAAATAAACGCGAACAAGAATAATACAACTTATTTGCATGCACGCATGGATATGTAGTATGACTTTGCATAATTAAGATTTAGTGTATGCTATAAGTTCACTTAATGCATAGTCTTTGACTAAACTCAATCACACCCCTAAACTAACAAAAAAAATATGATATCCAAGGTGAGCTA
This sequence comes from Perilla frutescens, assembly GCA_026008535.1. NCBI lineage: Eukaryota > Viridiplantae > Streptophyta > Magnoliopsida > Lamiales > Lamiaceae > Perilla > Perilla frutescens. Next base: position 22,768,290 of record BRKX01000009.1, on the reverse strand, counting down.
CAAAATAAGAAATTTAATCCCAAATCAAAATAGTATAATCCAAGTAATAAACCGCGGATAAATCAAAATTTCAACTTGTCTCGTCGTGAGAGAAAACTGAAAATAAAAGCAAGGTCCAACATATAAAATAGTGCCACAAGTCTAAAAGGGTTTATCTTAATGCTAGATAAAACTAAGAATCCTCTCCCTCAATCCATAGTCGGGTCATCCTCCGAGGAATTCATTTCCTCCGGATCCTCCTCTGACAAAGTATCTTCTGCTGAGTCATCACCCACATCTATAGGATTTTCTTCCGAATTTCCCGCTGGAATATGAGGTGGCGTAGGTGGTTGGGGTTGCGGCGGTGGTGATGGTAGAGTGAAGTAGTGTGCATGACCTCACATTGGCTCACCATGGATAAAGTGTCTGTATTCCCTTAATAAAGCCTCCACATAAGTCTCAAATTGAACCCGTACTATCCAGTGAAGAGAATATAGCGACATTCTTCGGAACTTCTCCATTGCAATACCTCTTCCCTTCTCAGGTATGGTGTCACGAACCTTTCGGGCCGCCTCGGTTTGATGTAGTAGATCCCCAGGTGCCATGTGATCCCTCCAAAGATCACGCATCTTGACAATGTTATGAAAAACCCCCAAGTGAATGTCCCATTCATAATACCAAAATTTATTCTCCTCCATCGACCTACAGAAATGATAGAGAAGCTCAGAAGTCTTTCTAAGTTCTTTCTAAATTCGAGGACTAAATTCAAAATGTAAAACATTTCATCACCCCATGGATTTAAATAATTGAAATATAAAATTTCAAAATAACAACCACGAAATCACATACTCATTCAACTGAAAATGAAATTTTATACCTTGATATTCGAGCGCGTGGTGATCGAAAGACTAATGAAATGAATTTAAATGCATGAATGATTTACGAAGTCTACAGGAAAGTAAACCTGGCTCTGATACCACTGTAACACCCTAAATTTCTTAAAGTGTTAAACTGGTTTTTGATGATTATAATTTATGCGAAAATGTGAGTCAATTTTTTTTATATTTATAATTGATAATCTAACTTAATTAGTTAAAATATTTGAGTAGAAAAAATAAATACTTGAATTTAATAGAATAAAATTCTACTTGATCAATTAAAATAGCAATGCTACTGAAATATTTTTTATTTGAAAAGTTTATCATAAGTTCTAAAAATAAAAATAATAAAAGATAATAGCATGAGTAGATGTCTAAGAAACAACATGATCCATAAAACAATGAATTATAAATAATTGTCTTAAATAAAATTTGACTAATGTAAGCGGAAGAAATGGAAATTGACTTGACTTGTCATTCGATCCTCCACACGCCACCAGAGCATTTACCTGAAAATGTTAATGAGGGGTGAGCATATATAAAATATACTCAGTGTGATAAATTTATCCAAAGATTTGCCCAAGTTAATAAAACAGCAACACACATATAACTGATACTGAAAACTGATAGTACCTTAGTACCGAACCATGATAGTACATTAGTACTAATTGAATCGCATAGCAACATTGACATTTGTGCACAAATACTGAGAGCCAAATAAATGAACATATAGTCCAAAACTCATTGATAGTAACATGAAATACGGCCAACACGTGATATTAAAATGGGCAAAATATAAATCAATAGCATAAAATAAATGAATCCCACACCTTAATTGAACTGATGAGCTTTGATTCAAACACAAACAATAACTTAAGGTCTTAGTCGCGCCGCACCTCGAGTACCAAAATAAATAAAACCTATTAATGCATGTTTGACACTAAAAATGTATTTTTTTAATTGAACTTAAAATGAAACAATATATGTCCATTTTCTTACTAAATGAAAAGTCTATGTATTAATAACATAAATTCAAATTTTTTACAAACTAAAATCTAAGTACAGTTAACACCGAAAATTAGTTTGCTGAAAATAATTTGATTAGTTAATGATATATCTAAATTTAATTACAACCCCATGATAAATTAAATTGGTTCTATAAATTTTTAATTACAAAGAGAGTTGACCGAGAACAATTTTCATATTCATAGAAATAAGAAACAACTATTTTCTTTTTGTTGTAATAGGATAACTAATTAAAAATCCCCACTCAAATTTAATTCCTATTAATAAATTAAAATAGTATTTTAAAACAATTGCTAATTAGGAATTGAAATCATTAGCTCATCAAATAATTACTTCCTCGCCTATCTCATAAACAACTATTACTGCACTAAAATAAATTATTCCTCATTAATAAACACATTTACCAAAATATTTTCATATTCAAAATTATACCTTAAATTAAAATTTAAAACAATCTGCCCATAATTAAAATTCAATTAAAAATTCTGACACTACATATCTATCACGAAGCTACTAACCTTCCAACTATGCAAAAACCACAACTCATGAAATAAGTAATAAAAATTCACATCAAATTTAAGCATTATTAGTTAATAAAGCCACGTATATATATATAAACTGTATAAGAATGTTTTTTTTATAAAAATACAAAAATAAAATTTAAAACATTTTAAATCCATTAGATAAATTAATTATTCCTAAATTCCTATATGGGATCAATGATTTAGAAAAAGAAGAAAAAAGAATAAAAAAAACTATATGTGAATATGCATTAGTTTCTTATGCATTATCATGCATGGTTGCTAACACCAAACATTTAATCATCAAACTTGAAAATATTAGCAAATGTTTACCTCTGACCCACTATTAATCCTCCTCAAGCTTGAGAATAAGAAGCTCCTTAAACTAGCGGCGCTTAAAAAAAATCGGCGGAAAGGCTATGCTACTTTAGGGAAAAATATTGAATCTTTATAACAATGAATTAGGGCTTTATTTTTCATTTTAAAAATAAACTTAAATATGACAGGATGCATTGATTGATCTCTTTTCTAAGAATAAACGAGATACTAGTTTTTTTTTTAAAGAGAATTGACTCCCCATTTTTTTTCTAATTTTAGTCTAAAACTTTCGAATATATTATAAAAAGGTGTATAATAAGATTCAAAACTCTACTGAAAATAAAAAAGAAATTTGAAAATAAAACCATAGTTTAAAACGTTGACCAATTTTTCTTCTTAAATAGAATCTAAAATTCCTCACCCTCTAAAGTATATGGATTTATCATAATATAAACCAAATCTATATAAACCAATATATAAAAATATGTTCATGCATGCCATCATTTTGTACTGAAAACTAAATGGCTTAACTCCATTGAATAATCAAACTTTTAATGAATATAATATTAACTCCTTCTAGGGCCTAACTAAAAAAAATAATGAAAATATTTTATCTCAAAGCATGAACTCAATGTATACACATATGCAAGGACCTCTTATAACTTTTTTTTTTTCTAAATTCATGCAAAAAAGATTTTCTATATGATTTTAATAAATAAATCTTAATTCACTAAATAAAATTGAAGATATATCTAGGGGCGCGACTTAGACTATATCATAACTCAAATATTAAAATTCACAAATTTTGATAATTCACATAATTGAAGATAATTATTTTATTTATATAGTGATTGAAAAAACGGGCTGTTACACCAATCACACTGTTGGTGCTCTTACTTCTTTGATAAGATAGGATGCCAACAAAAAAAATATGCTTTATTGTATGAAATGCACCAGTTCTCTCTAAGTTCGTAAAGATGTGAAAACAAATAATTGTCTTCCAAGTTGTAGTCATTTATCATTAACTTCCAACAACCGTCAAACTCTTCTTCATTCAGACATCCAGATAAACATATTTGGAAAGTTTCATTAAATGACTTGTTACTTTTCAATTTGCCAAAATGACTGATTGCATTTTGGTACAGATGCCATATCCACAATCTGTGTCTTGCATTTGGGAAAACATGTGCATATATAGATTAGAAGGTTAGTTACATTTATCAATTGTGCTCATAAAATGTAATGAGGAATGGTATTACAATGAGATTACATTTGATAATGCACTTGTAATTGCAAGATCTTGGTCGGTGAAGATTGTGACTGGGCATTTCATCTTCATCGATTTCTTGAAAACTTCAAACAACCACTGAAATGTTTAAGTCTTCTCATCTGATGTAAATGCACACTCGAACATGACATTTTTCTTATGATGATTCAACTTAACGAATGGTGCACAAATAAGACTGCATTTGTTCATTCTATAGGTTGTGTCAAAGACTACGATATCACCATAAATCTGATAATCTTCACTCATCATAAAGTCTCTCCAGAATACATCAGACAATCTCGCATCACTATTCAACCTAAACCTATAGAAGAAGTCTTCATCTTCTACCCCATCTTGACATAACTTGTTTATGAGAGTTTGTGCATCCACAACTTCAATTGCACTCATTCTCATTCATTTAACAAAATTTATGTGATCTTTCAACACATGACCAACCAGATGATCGCCCCCTGCTTCTTTTGACATGTATCTATATGAATCAGCCGGTCTCATTCCAAAAGAAATCATGTCTTCAATAACAACAACTTTGTCACTAGTAATTTTTCTTTGAGATCTATGTGTGTGGCTCCATTATTTTCTTGAAAGCTCGTGGTTGTGTTCTTCATTATGATCAATTACTTCAACAATTCCATCATAATTTTTCTTCACCCTCAAGAATGCCTTGTAATCTGTATGTGTGATGTTATTTTTATGAATAGTGATCTAATCTTAATTGCCAGAGTTACCAACCTCAGTATTTTCTTAACACCTTCATTCGAACAGACATAATATTTCTTGATCACCTCACAAATACTATTTGTTCTTTGCTATTTTTCCTAACACCAAATTCAACCTCCCTAGCATGTTTGCAATACAATCATACATCTTATAAAAGTTGTGTCTTTGAATACCAATCAGAGATTCATACAAGCTTAAAGTACCACCTAATGTTCATTAAAATATCAATTAAAATATTAGACAATATCAAACATGGACTGATTATCTTTTTAACAGTTTATGTAAAAATTTTACCTCCTTATTGTACTCGTATAGGAATTGGTTCATTCTCATAATCATCGATTATGATAAGAGCATATGTATTATCTTGCACATTCTTGTCAATTTTATCCATGATAAGCAATAGCTTTGTCTATTCCAGTTTTTGAATTTCGCACAAAAATCCCCCAAAATTTTAATATGCAAGTGTTGGAATACACAAAATTAATTTTAGAACAGAAACCTACATAACTAAAAAGCTTAGCTTGAGTTTTAAAAACATACCTTCAAATTTCGAGATCTACAGCAAAAAGATGTTGAAAATGGTGTTGGTATTTTAATTTTGTTATTTCGATGAATGGTGGTCGTAGACAACGGTGGTGGCGGCTTCACCTTGGACGGTGATGAACGAAGACAAAATCGTGAGCTGTGGGAACGGGAGTTGTGGTTCTTTTTCTTCATTTTCTTCTTTTTTTTTCTTTTTTTAGGCGATGTGGACTGTGTTGTTGGTGTTTCACCCATGAATGGTGGTCGCCGATGGTGGTGGCAGTGGATTCACCTTCGATGACGATGAATTGAGAGGAAAATCTCACGCTGTGATTTTTTTCCATCTATTTTCCCATTTTTCTATTTTTTTATTAGGATGGCAGCTGCTATGGTTGGTTTCTGATGTGCCTAATGGACCGACCAATATGATGGGCCGACCTATCAATTTTGTGTACAGGCAACCAACCCTTCAAATTTACTAAATAATAACAGATAATAAATATAAATTATGAAAGTGAAAATGAGGCATTTAATTTAAACTAGGGGCACACTTGTGTGAAACCGTCTAACAGATCTCTTACGTTAGACGGATCTATACCCGACACGGATTCATTAAATTATAAAAAGTAAAAAAAAGCTATCAGCAGCCGCCGCTCTTCTCTCACACACACTCAACACACATCTTGAACAAATTTGAAACCTACATCAATCAAATCCATAAATTTCTGAATTTCAATTTCTACTGAATAAACCGATCATCATCGTCATCTACATTGAGATGAATCTTTGGCGGCGCCCCATCTTCAACCCCATTAGAAAATGGCAGATTTTAATTTGCCCTTTAGGATACAATAACCATCTGTGTAATCATAGTAATCTCTGCAATTCAAATTCCAATTCCTCCATATTCCCACTATCGCAGTCGCTGCAATCATGCTACCATCACCGCTACAATCACCACAACCACCGCCACTGAAATTGTCACCAACATTATTGTTACGTTGCCACTATGACTTCGTGCATAAATTGGTACAAAAAGTGAGTTATCATCGAATTTCCATCCCAGCAAAATTACTTTGAACTTCGTTGGAGACTATTACAAACTGTATGTTTTTTGAAGATATTGTAATTAGGATTTTGAAGTTTGTTTTGTGATCCGTGCCTTCAAATTATGTGTTAGTATGTAAATGTTCTATGTGTTCATACCTTGTAATCGATGACATGTCTGAAAGAATTACTTTGTATTTCTATTTGTTAGGTCATTTGTTGTTTTGGTGATAGTTTTAGTATTGATTTAAATTTGACCAAACTTGTTAGAAATTTGTTAGATCTTGTTAGAAATGTATTTTGGTTCAATAATTCTGATGAGACAGAGCCACGCAACAATGATGAAGAAGATGTCGAGCTGCAATTGAGAGGTCCAGTTACTCGACTTCGTGCTAAAAAGCTTCAACAATATTTACAAGTGTTGATTAGAAGGAAGTTCGAAGTTGGAGAGCAAGAAGATAAATGTAATACCGCGTAAAATAATTACTGCTTAATTATAGTTAATTGTTGAAATTACTATTTAGTATAGTAATTTCCAGTTAGATTAGGGTCGAAAGTATCCGTTAAAGTTCCATGAAATTCAAGGTCAATTAATCCCCGTAGGTGGGTTAATTTTTCCAGTTAGGGTTTAAATTCCCTTTTTAGTTATGGAAAGCTGGAATTGTAATTTCAGATAAATCCAAAATTTACGGTGTGTGTTTATCGTGAATTAGATATTTCGATAAATATTTTCAGGATTGGGAGAATCAGATATTCCCCAGTCATTAGTGTTTAAATTCAGATAATTTAAACGGGGTGATTTAAAATCCGAGAGAATTAGATATTCTCTAGTTCGGACGTTTTAAAGGTCGAGAAATTAAAACCAGTATTTCAAAGTGGTGTTTTTAAAAATCAATAATTTCAAATAATCTATTGTTTTAAAGTAAGTGAATTATTTTAACAATATCGATTTAGTTCGGGATTTTTCTGAAGATGAAAAATATCACGATAACCGAACAACCGGTATTTTAAACCGGATATTTTTTTGGTCAATTCCCAAAGCATGGGAGGCCATACCTCTCCCATGCCTCCACCATGCCACTTCACGTTTCTTACCCCCCCCCCCCAAGTCAACCAAAATGGACAATAAAACTATAGATAGGTACTATATATATTATATGTATAGATTATGGAAAAAAGAGTTTAACTATCATAATCATTCTAATTCTCCACAAGATTTTCGTGAGAAAGAGGAACAAAACAGCCACTCTCCCTTACTTCACCTTCACCACCCTTTATCATCTTCCATTCACTTCAATTTCTACAACATTTTCAAGAGAGGAGAGTAGAAGTGGCATCCATAATCAAAGCTTGATCCCACCATCTCCAACCTCCTAAAGCTTCTCTCCTTTGTTTTTAAAAGGTATTTTGAAAACCATGAATTTATATATATATATATATATATATATATATAGGTTTGATGTTGTATTGGAAATCATGCCTTAAGTTTTTGAAGCATGTTAGATGGTAGAAATGAGTTGGTTTATGTTGCAAAATTGTTGAGATATTATGAAGCATGTTGTTGTGTCTTTTGTGTTCAAAGTATGTTAGATGTTTATAGGTTCAATAGTACTTAAAAGCATGTTTAAGATGAGGTTTGATGTGTTAAAATGCATGATTTCAAACATATAGAAAGCTTGTGAAGTTTGGCTTGAGTTCGTGAATTTCGTGCGAGTGGGTCGGCAGATTTGCCACCCTTCGGTAAAACGAGCATAACTCCCTCGTTTTACGTCGGATTGAGACACCGTAAATTTTGTCAGAAACTAGACTTAAGTGGCTTTCCAATGGTATAGGTCTCAATCTCTAATTCGTCTTGAGTTGGTTGTTAAAAATCGACAAAGTTGGGTCATGTTTCTGTTTTCAGGAAGTCATGGCAGTTTGGCCACCTTTCAGTAAAATGGGTATATCCGTTTCATTTGTTATCATCTTAAGCCACTGTAATTTTTTTAAAATTATAGACTTCCGTGGATTTCTAATGGTATATATCTCAGTCCGTAACTCTTCCTGAATCGATCGTGAAAAATCTTCAAAGTTAGGTCACGAGTTTATTTTTGGAAATTCTGGCAGATCTGCGACCTTCTAGTAAAACGGTCATAACTTTTTCGTTTGTTATCATCTTGAGTAACCGTAAATTTAGCCATAAACTAGACTTCCGTGGCTTTTTATTGGTATATGGCACAATCCCTACACTTTAGTGATTCAAAACAGAGAATTTTCCAAAGTTAGACATTGTGCCAAACGATGTTTAGTCAACGAACTTAGCGATGATTTTGTTCCTAGAATCTAGTTGTGATAATGTTAAGGTATTTTTGATACCTTAAATAATATCGATGAATATCTTTTTATGGTTAAGATCTAGGGTCAAGATTTACCCTTAAACAAGAAAAATTTAGAACGGATACTAGACCCTAATAGGCCTTCAATTTCATGTTGAGTCCAAACAACGTTTTTGGTTCAACGTACTCAGTTTTATGTTAACTCTATGTAGGCGAACTGTCCAGTGCAAGATAAAGTACGGAGGAACTTTTGCTGCAGTTCAAGTGTTAAAATCTTGATGAAAGGTGGGCTTTCTTTTTAACGGACTCTTAGTCCAAATAATGATTTGAGTTTTTACTCACCTGCTGTTAATTAATTCTGATGCAAATAAATTATTGTCATGCGTAGAATGTTTTGTTTTGTATGATATCCTTATCTGCATTTAGTTAGCTCGCAAGGGGCTTTTTAACTCTTAAATCGATCGGGCCTCGTGCTAACTTAGTGTGTTAACTGAGGTTAGTGTACACTTGAGTCGGTGATATTAGGAAGAGGGAAAGGCTGAGCGGAGCTATTCCTGACTAAGACATCGACGATGCTAAATGTGCGTGGAAAAGGCTGAGCGGAGCTATTCTTCGGCATTTAGTTATGTGCATTCGAGGGAAAATGCTGAGCGGAGCTATTCCCCGACGTTTGTGGAAAAGGCTGAGCGGAGCTATTCCTCGATTTTTAGTGGGATATGGATGATCATACAACAGAAAAGAGCGCTCAATGACATAAAATGATTTAGTAAAACATAGGGCCTTTTCAGATAAAACCCATATGTGTTTACTCAGATGCATGACAAGAAAATGAGTTTCAGTTCAGAAATATTTTTAGCAATGTGTTCACTGAGTACCCTTCTACTCAGCCCTGCATGTTTGTTTTTAACTGTGCAGGTTGAGCTGGTGTGGAAGGGAGAAGTACTGAGAGTGGAGTTCTTTTTGGTACAAGGCTCAGATGACCTTGTATTACTATTATTATTATTATTGTCTTTCTTTTGCTTCCGCAACTCAGATATATCACAAGTTCAACATTTCAGCTTTTGTTCTGGACGAGTTCCATAACTCAATAATCAATTAAGTACTGTTATTATTCTATCTCTTGTGAGTACTTAAAGTTAGTTCAAAATTCGAGCTCACAGCAATTATCGTTCCTGGAATACAGTAGTTCCTTCTTTTATTTAATTATTTCCAGTTCGCGCCTTGATCCATCCTTTATTGGGATCGAGTCGTGCCAGTCACACTTCATATTAATCATATATTAATTTGGGGTCGTGACAGAGTGGTATCAGAGTGTTTTTGCTCTGAGCTCTAAGTTCTTTCAGTTAAGTCTAAGATTATTCCTTAGACTGTTCAGTGATCAGTTAACAACTCTCAGCACTCCCTCACATCATGCTCGACCAAAGAAAGGTATGTAATTGTCAAATTACTGTATTGAAGCAGGCCATTCAAATAATGGCAAGATTTTGAAAATCTTTCAGTTCAGGCCATTCAGATAATGGCGAGATTTGAAAATCTTTCAGTTCAGGCCATTCAGATAATGGCGAGATTTTGAAAATTTTCAGTTCAGGCTATTCAGATAATAGCAAAGTTATAAAAAATTTCAGTTAAGCCATTTAGATAAATGGTGAGATTTTTATAAAAATATTCAGATCAGGCCATCCAGATGTTGGCAAAATTTTCAGTAAGACCATTCAGATAATGGCATGGTAAGACCAATCAGATATTGGCAAAAGTTTTGCATCAGAAAAAGTTTTTGAAAGCCCTTTATGTTTAAAAGAGTTTCAATTATTTTTATTTCGTTGAGGCAAGCTCACGATGTATCAGTTAAGTAGGCACCCAAGGTTGCCAGATTGCAGCAGTGCAGTTTAGATAATTGCAAAGTTCCATTAAGTCAGACTTTAGATAAGTCGGACTTTTTCACGATCAGACTTCAGATAAGTCAAGTTGCTTCATGAATTTAAGCCTCAGAGAACATAGAGGAATTTAGAGGAATCTAGATTGCCTTAGTTCCCTTTAAGTTGGCTTTCATTTAAGTAAAGACTTAGTCAGTGGAACCTGATGAAGAAATTCAGCAAGTCTAAGAACTTGAAGGAAAAAGACAAGTTTCAAAAGCAGATCCAGTTTCAGGAGGCGTGATGATCAGGGATTCCAGTTCCAGTAGCTGATGCATCAAGTCCTCGTTTCAGTAAGCTTTGCGAATTAGCGTTTTGAAACCTCGAGCCGAATTTATTTTGAGTCAGCGTCTCAAAATAAATTGGTCCAGAAACCTTCAAGATAGAATCTTGAAAATTTTAGTTCGAGTCAGCGTCTCGAACTAGATCCTTCAGAAATTTTACTTTTCGAGTCAGCGTCTTGAAAAGGGTAACCTCAAAATTTCTATCTCGAGTTAGCGTCTCGAGGTAAAACTCCAGTATTTGAGTCAGCATCTCAAATAGTGAGTTCAGGATTTTCAAGTCAGAAACTTGAAAAGTAGCCAGGATAGTTCTATTTCAAGTTAGCATCTTGAAATAGAGTTTAAGAGTTCAAGATTTTCCAGCAGAAGTTTCAAAAGTCGATCGGGGATGTTTAAAGGAGTTAAGAATAATCGAGTCAGCGTCTCGAAATTGGACTTCGAAATGTTCTAAGTCAAGGAGTTTGTCAGTAAGAATTCATTTCAGTGTGAAGTTGACTGTGGAAATTTTTCTTCTATTCTTTTCCTTTCGGTTAGGAAGTCATAGTGTCGTTGTATATGTGTGTTCAGATGTGTCTATATAAAAGAGTTTCTCATGAGAATCCTTCTTTATATTTCAGATGGCAGGCATGAGATGCACGGCACGGAAGAGTGTACCCCATACTATATCTGTAGCACAGTACATCATATGGTTCAGGACTTGTGAGCCGGAGAGCGGAGAGACCTTAGCAGCGTTCTTGTCACTCTACCACGAGCTATGGGTGTGTGCAGGACTCAGAGATTTAGAGGGTATTCAGCGTCTGCTCAAAGTGCTTCCACTGTTGTGGCGTGGATGGGCGTCAGAGGCTTCATACTATTACATATGCCAGCACTCACAGACTTTTGAGCTGATGGCGAATTTGCCTCAGTTTATCGCCCTACTCATGCATCAGTACCTTACTCAGCGTGTACCTCCTCCAGGCCCATATGCTCAGATGCACAGCTATCTTCTTAGGGATGAGCCACCTGGGGGAGTTTACGACCGTCTTATTCCTCCTGTTTTTGAGCCACAGGCAGTACCACCTCCAGAGCCAGCAGTACAGATGGACACCGATCTTCTGCCCCATCAGGGATGCAGCCATGATCAGGAGACAGGACCGTCATGAGTGAGGCGAGCAGCCTCAGGAGACGCAGATGACGAGCTTCCTCCCAAGAAGCGTCAGGCGGTGGCAGATTCTCCAGAGAGGACCATAGAGGTTGTGTATGAGGTACCCTGCCAGAGAGCTAAGGAGGGAGGTACAACAGCTGTAGACGGTCTAGTACTGGTGGTAGGAGAGGAGTCAGAGGAGGAGGAGCCCTCGGAGGCTTCACAGGCAGAGGAGGGAGATGGCCCTCAGAGGATCCAAGATGGTCGGTCGGCCAGTAGCTCGTCTGACTAGTTTAGCTTTTGTGCTATGATAGTGTATTTGTATCAGGACGACTATCTATTTGTTATGTATATTTCGGTAGTTGAATGTGTTCCCCAGAGGACCATTCTTGGGACTTAGGTATTCCCACCTTTTGAGACAGGAATGCGTAGATTGTAAGCATTCTGTCGTCCAGGCATGGCTGGTTTTTTTTGTAGAACCCATGCATTAGGAAATGCACTTGTAAGACCTCATTGGAGGTGATTTTCCTAACGTATATATATATATATGTATATATATAAGGTTAGAACTGTTGTTGATTATGCTTCAGAATTTCAACGCGTTTTGCATGCTCATGATATGTTAAAGACTAATTAAAGCATGAGTTATTACACAGCAGTGGGGCAGTAGTCTAATTATTAATTATAAATTGAAATTATAATTTGCAGAATGGTACCACCCAGAGCAGCACGAGGAAGAAATGCGAATGTGAATCCCGTAAGACAGAATAGGCCTAGAGGGAGACCTCCAAGGCAAGGAAGACAAGAAAGAGTGGAGGAAGAACAACAAGAAGAACACGAGGAACAAAGAGAGCAGACACCTCCCCCACCTCCACAGCGCAGAATTGAGGAGCTTTTTCTGTGACAGAACCCTCCATCATTTGATGGAGCAGGAACCCCGGCCGATGCTGAGGCGTGGATCCGAGCGATGGAGCGGATTTTTAATTTCCTCCGCTGTGATAACCAGGAGCGACTCTCCTGTGTAGCATTCCAGTTAACCAGATTTGCAGATTTCTGGTGGGAGTCTAGAAGGAGGACTATGACCCCGGAGCAGCTTGATGTTTACACATGGGAACAGTTCAAAACTAGATTTTACAACAAATACATTCCTAAGACGTTTAGAGTCAAGAAGGAAGCAGAGTTTCATACTCTGAAACAAGAGAAGATGTCCGTCACAGAGTACGAGCGAGTATTCTGTGAGTTATCACGGTATGCACCTCTTCAGGTAGATACTGATGAGAAGATGGCATCTAAGTTCAGATCAGGACTGAGGCATGAGATTGCCATGTCTTTGGCAAGTCGGGAAGACCTAACCTATGCCAAGTCGTTGAATAGGGCATTGGACATCGAGACAGTAATGCCTGAAGAAAGAAAGGCCCCAGTATCAGCTCCAGTACCTACTTCAGCACCAGCACCAGCCAGAACTCCATCACAGAGTTTCCAAGGGAATAGAAAGTGGAATGATGGAGGTAACCAGAACAAGAACCAAGGCTACAGAAAGCCTTGGCAGGGAAATAGGCAGCAGGGCCAGCAGGGTGCCCCTGCTCAGGGAAGAACTGCACCATCACAACCCAACATTCCTCTATGCCCAAGGTGTAACAAAAGCCACCAGGGCATGTGTCAGGCTGGCAACACAGGTTGCTATAACTGTGGCCAGGAGGGTCACTATGCAAGGAATTGCCCGAAGACACAACAAAGACGGAACCCTCAGCAACTTAAGGCCGTGCAGGCATCGGGGCAACAAAGTCAGCAACCCCAGCAACAGCAGTATCAGCAGCAACAGCAGAGGCAGATGCAGCAAGGAAATCCCAAGTCTTATGCAATGAACCCCAGTTCCTCCGGGAAAGGGAAGCAGAAAGGTAATCTTGCAGGTATGGGAAAACTTCATGGCATGCCTTTAGTTGTTTTATTTGATACTGGAGCATCGCACTCCTTTATTTCATCAGCATGTTCTGATAAGTTAGAGCTTAAAACTGAACGAGCTAGTCATAAGAAAAAGATTTTAACACCAACTGGCGGAACCATGACTACGACTCATGTTTGCTCGAACATAGAAATAGACTTGGGAACAACTAGGATTAAGGCTAATAATCTTAGTGTCCCACTGATGTGGGATACCGACGTAATCCTAGGAATGGATTGGTTGTCAGGAAATCATGCCACGATGCTATGCAGCGAAAGGAAGATATCATTCCAAGTTCCAGGAGAAAAGCCAACAAGTTTTCACGGCATAGAAATGGGAAAGCTCACTCCAATGATTTCAGCATTACAGGCCAAGAAGATGATCAAGAGAGGAAATCAAGCTTTCCTGGTTTATCTAAACAAGATATATGATATAGAGAGGATAATGGAAGATATTCCAGTTGTGCAAGAGTTTGCAGACGTTTTTCCAGAAGAATTTCCAGGATTGCCTCCGAACCGGCAGGTCGAGTTTGTAATAGATTTGGAGCCAGGAGCAGCTCCGATTTCAAAAGCTCCGTACAGGATGGCCCCAAAAGAGTTGCAAGAGCTCAAGATTCAGCTTCATGAATTATTGGACCTAGGTTTCATCTGACCTAGTGCGTCACCATGGGGAGCACCAGTCCTATTTGTGAAGAAGAAGGATGGCACATTGAGAATGTGTATAGATTACTGTGAGTTGAATAAGCTGACGTTGAAGAACAAGTATCCTTTGCCTAGGATAGATGATCTGTTTGATCAGCTCAAGGGAGCAAGTGTATTCTCGAAGATTGACCTAAGGTCTGGGTATCATCAACTGAAGATCAAGTCAGAAGACATACCCAAGACAGCTTTCCGAACCAGATATGGTCATTACGAGTTTACAGTAATGCCATTCGGATTGACAAATGCTCCAGCAGTATTCATGGATCTCATGAATAGAGTATTTCATCCATTTTTGGATCAATTTGTCCTTGTGTTCATAGATGATATTCTCATCTATTTAAAGAATGAATTAGATCATGCAAAGCACCTGAGGACAGTGTTAGAGACACTAAGAAATGAGCAACTTTATGCCAAGTTCAGCAAGTGTGAATTTTGGCTAAAGGAAGTGATGTTCCTTGGACACATTGTGTCAGCAGAAGGCATAAAAGTGGACCCCTCTAAAGTAGAGGCAGTACAAGAATGGAAGTCTCCAACTACTCCTAATGAAATCAGAAGTTTCTTGGGATTAGCTGGATACTATAGAAGATTCATAGAAGGATTCTCCAAGATAGCTAGGCCAATGACACAATTGTTAAGAAAGGGAATCAAATACCAGTGGTCAGAAGAATGTGAAGCCAGTTTCCAAGAGCTTAAGAAAAGATTAACCACTGCTCCAATGTTAGCTATTCCAGTCAGTGATAAAGAATTTGTGATTTACACGGATGCTTCAAAGAATGGATTAGGCTGTGTCCTAATGCAAGAAGGTGGAGTCATAGCGTATGCGTCCAGACAGTTAAGAATTCAGGAGTTGAATTATCCTACGCATGACTTAGAGCTGGCAGCAATAGTGCATGCCTTGAAAATCTGGAGACATCACCTATACGGAGTTAGGTATGAGATTTTCACAGATCACAAGAGTCTAAAGTACTTTTTCGAGCAGAAGGATTTAAATATGAGACAGCGCAGATGGCTTGAATTGGTAAAAGACTACGATTGTGGAATCAGTTACCACCCAGGCAAGGCTAATGTGGTAGCAGATGCCTTGAGTCGTAAAACAAGCAAGTTGGGCTTTCTCCTTACTCAGGAGGAGAAACTCATCAGGGATTTTGAAAGCTTATAGCTAGAGGTGGTTGACCCACCTGAGATGATTCTATGTCGTGTGGCAACATTAGTGGCTGTACCCGATCTCCGAGAAAAGATAATTGAGGCACAGAGAAAAGATCAAACAATGGAAGAGATGCGGTTGAAGATCAGATCGGGAAAAACAGAAAGCTTCAAGGAAGCATCAGATAATGCTATCTTTTATGAAGATAGGATATGTGTTCCACCCTGTGTTGAGCTCAGAAATGAGATCATGAGCGAGGCTCACGATACTCCGTACACAGCACACCCGGGAAGTACGAAAATGTATCAGGATTTGAAGTAGAAATTCTGGTGGGAAGGAATGAAACGAGACGTAGCTTCCTATATTGAGCGATGCTTGTCATGTCAACAAGTTAAGGCATTGCACCAGAGGCCTTACGGTGCGCTACAACCGTTAGAGATTCCTGAGTGGAAGTGGGAACACATAGTGATGGATTTTGTGACAGGCCTACCCAGGTCAAGACGAGGGAATACGGCCATATGGGTCATTATTGATAGGCTCACAAAGTCAGCTCATTTCCTTCCGATCCGAGTTACGGATGGATCGAATAAGCTAACTCAGATTTATGTTAGAGAGATTGTACGCCTTCATGGTGTTCCAGTGTCAATAACATCGGACAGAGATTCAAAGTTTACCTCAAGATTTTGGACTAGTTTACAGAAGGAGTTGGGAACTCAACTCAATTTCAATACAGCATTTCACCCACAAATAGATGGACAGTCCGAAAGGACGATCCAAACATTAGAGGACATGTTGAGAACAGTGGTCCTAGATAGGGGTGAAAGTTGGGAGGAAATATTAGCGTTGATTGAGTTCGCTTATAACAATAGTTATCAAGCAACCATCAATATGGCACCATACGAAGCGTTGTATGGTCGAAAGTGTCGATCACCACTTTATTAGGATGAAGTGGGTGAACGAAGGATTCTTGGGCCAGACTCAGTGTCAGAAATGATTGAAATTGTCAGAAAAATCCGTCAGAGGATTCAAGAAGCCCAGAGTCGGCAGAAGTCCTATGCGGATAAACGCCGTACAGATTTACACTTTACAACAGGAGACAAGGTCTTCCTGAAAGTATCTCCTTCTAGAGGGATAATAAGATTCGGCGTAAAGGGAAAGTTACGACCACGTTTTATAGGACCTTACGAGATCCTTGAGCGGATAGGTGCAGTGGCGTATAGATTGGCATTACCACCTAGTTTTGGTAATGTTCATAACGTATTTCATGTTTCTCAATTAAGAAAATACGTATATGATCCCAAGCACGTAATCCAGCATAGTGAGATTGAGTTAGATCCAGATCTAACTTATGAAGAGAGACCAAAAGCCATTTTGGATCGAAAAGTCCAGGAGTTGAGGAACAAGTCTATTCCTCTAGTTAAGACCTGTGGAGTCACCATGGCCAGGAAGAAGCGACATGGGAACTCGAGGAAAAGATGAAAGCAAAATACCCAGAATTGTTTCTCTGAGGTATGTAAATTTCGGGACGAAATTTATTTTAAGGGGGGTGGAATTTAATACCCCGTAAAATAATTACTACTTAATTATAGTTAATTGTTGAAATTACTATTTAGTATAGTAATTTCTAGTTAGATTAGGGTCGAAAGTATCCGTTAAAGTTCCATGAAATTCAAGGTCAATTAATCCCCGTAGGTGGGTTAATTTTTCCAGTTAGGGTTTAAATTCCCTTTTTAGTTATGGAAAGCTGGAATTGTAATTTCAGATAAATCCAAAATTTGCGGTGTGTGTTTATCGTGAATTAGATATTCCGATAAATATTTTCAGGACTGGGAGATTCAGATATTCTCCAGCCATTAGTGTTTAAATTCAGATAATTTAAACGGGGTGATTTAAAATTCGAGAGAATTAGATATTCTCTAGTTCGGACGTTTTAAAGGTCGAGAAATTCAAACCAGTATTTCAAAGTGGTGTTTTTAAAAATCAATAATTTCAAATAATCTATTGTTTTAAAGTAAGTGAATTATTTTAACAATATCGATTTAGTTCGGGATTTTTCCGAAGATGAAAAATATCACGATAACCGAACAATCGGTATTTTAAACCGGATATTTTTTTGGTCAATTTCCAAAGCATGGGAGGTCATACCTCTCCCATACCTCCACCATGCCACCTCACGTTTCTTACCCCCCCTCCCAAGTCAACCAAAATGGACAATAAAACTATAGATAGGTACTATATATATTATATGTATAGATTATGGAAAAAAAAAGTTTAACTATCATAATCATTCTAATTCTCCACAAGATTTTCGTGAAAAAGAGGAACAAAACAACCACTCTCCCTTGCTTCTCCTTCACCACCCTTTATCATCTTCCATTCACTTCAATTTCTACAACATTTTCAAGAGAGAAGAGTAGAAGTGGCATCCATAATCAAAGCTTGATCCCACCATCTCCAACCTCCTAAAGCTTCTCTCCTTTGTTTTTGAAAGGTATTTTGAAAACCATGAAGTTATATATATATATATATATATAGGTTTGATGTTGTATTGGAAATCATGCCTTAAGTTTTTGAAGCATGTTAGATGGTAGAAATGACACTAGAAGAAAAATAGTCATACACCACAGTTTTTACCCGTGGTCTATCTCATTTTAAAACTGTGGTCTTAGTCTATGTGGTAAATTTAGAACGCACATAGACCACAGTTTCAAACTGTGGTCGAATTACCACGGTTCAACGACTGTGGTGAATAACATGAACACTGTGGTGATATCTATATTTAGACCACAGTTCTAACACAAAACCGTTGTCACATTACCACAGTTCAATACAACCGTGGTAAAAATTATTGTCACATTACTACAGTTCATGATAACCGTCGTAAAAACTGTGGTTAATTTACAACGTTTTTTTGGTTAACTGTGGTAATTTTTTTTATTTTTTAATAATTATTTTTTTATATTTTTAAATTATAGCCACAATTTATATAAAATTTCATATTCCATTATCGACCCTGTATAAACCAAAATTCAAAAATATTTATATAAAACATAACCATCCAAAATACAAACTTCATCCAATATTCAAAATACAAGCTTCCCAAGAGTATAATATACTTAGGCTACAAAAGATCTATAATAAACAAAAAGTCCATGTCCAAACAACTACATATTCAAAGTTCAATACTACCCTTAATATGAAAATCAAAACTAAAAGAAGCAGCATGAAGTGGCTCTCCTGAAATCAACACCTTGGACTTCGAGTGGCAAAATCCATACAAGTTATGCAACTGAGACAAACACAACATTATAATCACATCATTAGAAATAAACCTCCAATTATACCATCAACATTTCAAACATATTAAACGTGAAATTAGAGTGCAAACTACTCTGTAATTCTAAATTAAATTAATTATAACTGACTACAAACCTATATTACCTTGCATTAAGATCTTATATATAATGAAGCAAAAGAATGAAAAATGTAAAACCTGCTTTCTTTATTAGCAAATTAAATAATGATAAATAAACCAAATAATTACCAATGATCTTAGTGAAATTGAGTCACTTCCTTGAAGCCCTTCGATGATTTCTTTCATGAATCGCAAAACATAAAATCCACATTGCTTGGAATCGGGTTGACGAGGAGCCTACATAAAAAAAATATTAATTAGTGGCAAAGCTATAATTATACAATACCTAATAATATCAAATGAACATACCTTTATGATTTCCCAAGTTGGTTGCTTTTTGCCCTTCTTTCCCAAACTTGCATTGAACAAATTTATTGCCCTTCATACCACACAAATTCGACATGAATTAGTAATTCCTCAATATATTACATATATAACTTGAGAACTTTTTTTACTTACATTTCCACAACATTTTTCCAACTTTCATCACGGTTCCGACAACTAAGAGAGTCGAGCAGATATATAAGTGCCTTGTGAGGGTCAATTATTGTGAGTATCCAATGGTGGCTAACAGTAAAAAATAATTAATTATTAATTTCATCTACACATTAGTAGTGTGAACTGTGAACAACCTATATTATTTATTTAGTTTTCCCAAGGACAATGACCAATCAACAAAGAGAAAATGAATCGCAATAATTCAGATAATAAATTTTGGATGAAGTGTGTTATCTTATTGAAATACTAAATATTAGTCAATGTATAAAATAACACATTATCAGTAAACAAACTGATGCAAGACAGTTAAAGAAGAACATTTTTGTATCTCATCAGTTTTTAAGCTATTAAGTGAAATTATATAACTAATACTGAAGTAAAGAAAATACCTCCTTAGAAATATTGTGTAAGATTTCAGTTATTTCAGAAAAGCCAGGTCTCAAAGTAGGAGCTCTCAGTCAGCCTCTCTCAAGTAGCTTAACAAGCTTGGCGTTTGTATGTTTCGGAATAGTCGGCCGGTGACCATAAAATTAGAGAGAATGAATGTGCATATATTCAGCAGCACAATATATCACACAACTTATTTTCTGAAAATAATTAATGAAAACATATATAGATTCATTTGCATCAATCTCAGATTTCAGGCCCATTGAAACATTGATAAGCAGCAGTCTTAGTGTGGATAGTCCGAATTAATTACTTCTATATTCGTATCATCCACGAAAATGCATGTATGACTGTACTAACATATATACATATTGATATTAAAAATGCGTAAATTAATCTTCATTACAGTTTGATTCATTGAATAGCTATAGCTACCGGCCAGAAATGTGTGCAGACAATCAATGCAATGCTGCTCACAATATAATTCACATAGTAATAGTAATATCTAGAGTAGCTTCATCGATTGGTGTTCATAATTAAATCAGTCCACTTTAATTAATTTTTCCCACCTTGCGTTGAGTGATGATAAATTGAAGATCCAATCTTGTTTGGTATAGGACTATATTTTAATGGCATATATTAATTTGTGTTGACTTTTTATATGTATACAACGATTCAACGAATAATTAAATATATACTACTCCAAATTTTCGGGGATAAGATTACAAAACTAATTATTATACTGATATAATCAAATCAATTATATTGCAAATAAATCAATAAATTGATTTATTAATTTATTTGCAATAAATCAATAAAAATAAAAAATAAAAATAGCTTCCTTAGAGATTTCATGACAAATCAGCAACAATTAAAGGAGTGGAGTTTCATATCAAGCTTAGTACTATTCCCTCTGGACACAAATCAAGAGACAGATTTCTTGAGTGAATTAATGTTGTTGCATGTCTGTGATGGAGGGAGAGAACATATACTTATATATCGTATATATTCTGAAAGCACGCTGCTGTAATTGGTGATATATCGTGTATTCTCAGAATATATTCTAGTCTTTACTCTTTAGTCTTTACATAAAAATCGTGTATTCTCAGAATATGTTCTAGTCTTTACTCTTTACATAAAATACAAAATCAAGATTTTTAGTTTATTGTTTTTGTATTCATAACGAAATGGCAAAGATAGAGCGAGAAAGAAGATATAATATATTAATAACACTAAAGAATAAAGAACAAGGGAAAAAACACATCAGAACACATCAAAAGAAACAAACACCATTATATCAAACTTGAAAGCAGATGAGCAGTGACTTCATGTGAGAAAAAACACATCAGAAGAAACAAACAGCATTATAATTACGTCTTTATCACCAATACAAATCTAGCAATCACCAAATCCACAGTACCTTGACTGTCATGCCAGAATTCAACCAGAGAGATTGGAAATCTTTCCAGAATCCCCTACTTTAGTTCAGCTATATATATGGCTACTTCAAATAATTAAGGAGAGTTTAGACACCATTCCTTATTCACTTTCCCAAACCTTTTAAAACACAGACAAATGTGGCCTGAAAAGAAACCATAACATTCTTGAATGAAAAACATACAATCTAACACAGATACACTGGACCAGAGTCCAGACTTTAGATGACAATCGATATGCTTATTTTTGTTAACAAAAGAAATACTATAAAGAGACAACAGTACACCTTAAACTTTCTACTGCAAGAAGTCCCTTAAGTTTGTCCAACTCGGCTTCAAAAAATCTGTCCACAAGACGAAAAAAATTGAAATTTTCTTCTCTCAGACAGTTTATCAAACACATGGTAGGCAGAATAGTGCAAGCTAAATTTGAACAAATATGGCAGAGCACGACAGATTTGATCAACAAACACCACATCTAATTCAGGTAAGTCATAGGCAGAAGGAAACGAAGTTGAACAACTCTCCTATTTTAATTACTTCCACTCAACATATTCTTTTGTTTTAGGGGGAAAACTCACATTCTTTTTCTTAGTTCTGGAGTCCAATGCTCCCGATGTTCTACATGTCTATCCGGAAAGAAGATTCAAGTACCCGGCCGACTGAAGATTCTGACCTGCAGTCGGATGAATCCGCCAGAGGTGGTTGTACTCACATTTCCGATGAAGCAGTGAACCAATGGATGAAAATTTCCCCTTTATTTCCCGCAAGCTTCTCTACTTTCTCCACTTTCCGGTTGCTCAGCAAGACTACGGAGGGGAAAAATCGAACCTAGCAACTCCAATTCTAATTTGTTCAAAGTGAGATTAAAGAGAGAAATGGATGAAAATTGCAAACTAAGAAATTGAAGAATGGCGCGCCGCTGGTGAGAGAGAGAGAGAGAGAGCTAGGGTTCTTTAATTTTTCAATTCCGGCGATTTCAATTCCCCCGATAAAGATGTTATTTTTTGGTAAATTATAAAATAAAAATTAGAAAAGTGTATTTTAATTACCACAGTTTTAGTTGCCTGTGGTCGAAATACGGACATACACCACAGTCAGAAAATAACTGGTGATTTTTTCAGAAAAATCGCTCATATAGCACAGTTTTAATAAAAACTGTGGTAATTGTGTATATTACCACAGTTTTAACCAAAAACTGTGGTAAATTCAGTGTGGTGTATGTGCGTTTTTCTTGTAGTGTGAGTTGGTTTATGTTGCAAAATTGTTGAGATATTATGAAGCATGTTGTTGTGTCTTTTGTGTTCAAAGTATGTTAGATGTTTATAGGTTCAATAGTACTTAAAAGCATGTTTAAGATGAGGTTTGATGTGTTAAAATGCATGATTTCAAACATATAGAAAGCTTGTGAAGTTTGGCATGAGTTCGCGTATTTCGCGCGAGCGGGTCGGCAGATTTGCCACCCTTCGGTAAAATGAGCATAACTCCCTCATTTTACGTCGGATTGAGACACCGTAAATTTTACCGGAAACTAGACTTAAGTGGCTTTCCAATGGTATAGGTCTCAATCTCTAATTCGTCCTGAGTCAGTTGTGAAAAATCGACGAAGTTGGGTCATGTTTCTGTTTTCAGGAAGTCATGGCAGTTTGGCCACCTTTCAGTAAAATGGGTATATACGTTTCATTTGTTATCATCTTAAGCCACTGTAATTTTTTTAAAATTATAGACTTCCGTGGCTTTCTAATAGTATATATTTCAGTCCGTAACTCTTCCTGAATCGATCGTGAAAAATCTTCAAAAACAGGTCACGAGTTTGTTTTCAGAAATTCTGGCAGATCTGCCACCTTCTAGTAAAACGGTCATAACTTTTTCGTTAGTTATCGTCTTGAGTAACCGTAAATTTAGCCGTAAACTAAACTTCCGTGGCTTTCCATTGGTATATGGCACAATCCCTACATTTTAGTGAGTCAAAACAGAGAATTTTCCAAAGTTAGACGTTGTGCCAAACGATGTTTAGTCAACGAACTTAGCGATGATTTTGTTCCTAGAATCTAGTTGTTATAATGTTAAGGTATTTTTGATACCTTAAATAATGTCGATGAATATCTTTTTATGGTTAAGATCTAGGGTCAAGATTTACCCTTAAACAAGAAAAATTTAGAACGGATACTAGACTCTTATAGGCCTTCAATTTCATGTTGAGTCCAAACAACGTTTTTGGTTCAACGTACTCAGTTTTATGTTAACTCTATGAAGGCGAGCTGTCCAGTGCAAGATAAAGTACGGAGGAACTTTTGCTGCAGTTCAAGTGTTAAAATCTCAGTGAAAGGTGGCCTTTCTTTTTAACGGAGTCTTAGTCCAAATAATGATTTGAGTTTTTACTCACTTGCAGTTAATTAATTCTGATGCAAATAAATTATTGTCATGCATAGAATGTTTTATTTTGTATGATATCCTTATCTGTATTTAGTTAGCTCGCAAGGGGCTTTCTAACTCTTAAATCGATCGGGCCTCGTGCTAACTTAGCGTGTTAACCGAGGTTAGTGTACACTTGAGTCGGTGATATTAAGAAGAGAGAAAGGCTGAGCGGAGCTATTCCTGACTAAGACATTGACGATGCTAAATGTGCATGGACAAGACTGAGCGGAGCTATTCTTCGGCATTTAGTTATGTTAAGCGTTCGAAGGAAAAGGCTGAGCGGAGCTATTCCCCGATGTTTGTGGAAAAGGCTGAGCGGAGCTATTCCTCGACTTGCAGTGGGATATGGATGATCATACAACAGAAAAGAGCGCTCAATGACATAAAATGATTTAGTAAAACATAGGGCCTTTTTAGATAAAACCCCTGTGTGTTTACTCAGATGCATGACAAGAAAATGAGTTTCAGTTCAGAAATATTTTTGGCAATGTGTTCACTGAGTACCCTTCTACTCAGCCCTGCATGTTTGTTTTTAAATGTGCGGGTTGAGCTGGTGTGGAAGGGAGAAGTGCTGAGAGTGGAGTTCTTTTTGGTACAAGGCTCAGATGACCTTGTATTACTATTATTATTATTATTGTCTTTCTTTTGCTTCCGCAACTCAGTTATATCACAAGTTCAACATTTCAGCTTTTGTCCTGGACGAGTTCCATAACTCGATAATCAATTAAGTACTGTTATTATTCTATTTCTTGTGAGTACTTAAAGTTAGTTCAGAATTCGAGCTCACAGCAATTATCGTTCCTGGAATATAGTAGTTCCTTCTTTTATTTAATTATTTCCGGTTCGTGCCTTGATCCATCCTTTATTGGGATCGAGTCGTGCCAGTCACACTTCATATTAATCAGATATTAATTTGGGGTCGTGACAATAAATGCAGCCCAAGAATTGTCACGGTGTTGACAATTGAAGATCAAACCCAAGAAGACAAAGCATGAGAAGTGGCGTGTGGATTCTTCCCAAATAATAGTCCAACATGTCAACCTTGAAGGCCCAAATCAAATTGAGATTTATTTTATCTAGTTAGGATTTTTATTATCTTATTTTTGGTATTTTTGGATTTATTCCTTAAAAACAGATTTTAATTAAGGAAACAATCCTAGTTTGACTAGGACTCCTATAGGATCGGGCATATCATGTTTAATGGCCTTAGATTTCGTTCCCTACCCTTTATTATATATAGGAATACTTTATGTTATTTTAAAGTTAGACATTGCATGAATTATTGAAGCTTTTATTCACTTTGTCTCAAGATCCATCGGTTGATCAACACAATTTAAACGTTCTTGTGACCTAGCAAATCATAAGTCCTATCTCAAGCTCTTTTCTATTCCATCGAGTCTAAGGGGGAGTTGCTGCCAATCGAAGTTTACGAGCGCGTTTCGTCTTCACCGCAGGACGGGGTTCGAGTAAGTATCCTTCTTATACATCTCCATCGTTCACCATCCTTCATCTACCACCTACGTATGTTTCATCATCAGCCACCATCCATAATCTAGCTATATTCCACACCTTTAATCGTTCATCACATATACGTGCTTATTTCGCCCTGATTAACACGTATAATAAATCTGTCCCAATTCGCATAATTACCTATTTATTTGTGTGTGTTTTTTTTTAGTTGAGTCATAATCTAGGTTGTTTATGTGTCTATTTGATTGAGTCTAAGTCAGCATATTAATCGAGCCATCCGTTGTTTATTTCCGCATTTACTCTAATATTCTATTCGTTTGAGTTGTTGGTATTGAATCCTTACTTGTTCCGACGTGTGTTCAATCTTGTTAGTCTGCATACTTTAGTTAGTTGTGTTCTTATTTTGTTGAGTTCACATCATAAAGTAGTACCAGAGCTACGTCGGCATATTGCTGTTCGTGGTTCAATACCGGGTATCGTGTCACGTATCTTGTTTTCGTGTTCCATCTTGTTTGTTTCCTTTGTTTGGTGATCTGAACTTATAAAAAAAAGAGAGAAGTACAAAAGACATTGGCCAAGTTATAAAAAAAGTCACCGATTATTAAAAAAAAAGGGGTTCAGATCGATTTCTTGTGGAGTTTAGTTCATTCTTACCATCTTCATGAGCCATAGTTGTTGTTGGAGTCGAGTTATAGCTATATTGCATTGAAAAAAAAATGTGAAAAAAAAAATCTGCATTGTAATTTCGATTTCCTTGTTATCTTTGAGTTATTTTAGGCTCTTTTCTTCCTTGATAGATATCTTAGACTATTTAGATTGTGTCCATCTAGGTGAAACACATCCAAATAGATACTACCTTATCTATATCCCTCTTTCCTTATCTAGCTTTATTTCTATCCTAATCCATCTAGACACCATACACACATTCCATACTTCACAATTTTCATTCCTAATACCCTGTAGGATCGAAAATTTCATAGCCTCCACATACACCATCCAGTCCACATACCCGTACACCTGATACATCTGATTTTTCCGGTTTTTCATCTTCTCCTTACTATTTCTGCTCCCGACCTCCGATTTTTCTCCACAATACCATTCCGGAAACGTCTCGACGAGACTAACGAGGAGCTGATCCAAGAGCACAAGAAGTGATCAACACCACTATACCATATTAACATGTGCACTACATACTTGAGAGATATACACGGGCGGTAAAATCAGAGAGAAAATACGAGTGATCGTGAGGTTGTGAGGTCCAATCCTTGTTTCCTTTCACGTTTATTCATTTTGCAAGTACTATGATGAAAGGCACCAAAGGAGAATCGTCTGAGTTACCAGTAGGCGAGCCCAGATCATCTAACACATTGGATGATCCCTCATTTACGTCCAATTCAGCTTGGGACCCGAAGTACAATTTCGATGCTATGGCACAGTACTTTAGGCGACAGAACCAATTGATAAAGGATGAGTTCGGCAATCAAATAGCCGAACTGACTGAGCAAATCAAGCAGCTCACAGCTCAGCTAACTGCACCCCAAGTAGTCCAAGGCAACGTAGTGAGGCAACCCAAGCCTCAAGTAGAAGCAGCTGGCCTACGCCAACAACAGAGAGTCGTACCAAGGCCGCCACCTATGCAGGCCTTCGAGAGAGATGATGGCTACAGACATGAGTCTGATACAACCAGTGAGTGTGAAGCTGATTTCATACCATTGAGATGGGGAAATCACCGTGATCGATCCCGAGCACCACATAGGCGCGCATTCTGCGTCAAAAGACCAAGATTTGAGGATGCTGACATGGTGAATAATATAAAGACCACCATTCCAGAGTTCGAGGGATTGCATGATCCTGATATCTACCTCGACTGGGAGAGGAAAGTCAATAAGATCTTCGACTGTTATATGGTGCGTCGTTTTTCACCAAAAATAAATGTCCCGACAATCAATCGGTAAGCCCTTACTGTAGAGTACAACGGCGAGCAGGATCGTCTCCGAGGGACTGGCGAGAATCACTCCTTATTTCCAATCTGTGTATCCAAACTTCAAACGGGGATTTTGAGATTTTTAAACTGAATTTAATGAAAGCAATAATAAATATAAATTAAATAAATACACAGAGAACGGATTCTAACAGTTATTAAAGAGATATCCCGGATTCCAACTAACTCCACTCTAGCTCAATTAACCGATCCTTGATGCAAAGATTAATTTAATCAACTTATGCAAACCAGTTATAGTCGCCGAAGACACTTACTGACACGACCTAATTTCTCCATAACTTCTCGATAACCAAGAAGACACTTCATCAATTATTTCCCTAATCGACTTACAATCCTAAGAGACACTCTATAGGTTTAATGAGTCGACAACATTTAATTCTAGAGAAACCCGATTCAAATCAAATTGACTCTGACACAGGACAATCGAAACTTGACTGTTGTTCCCCTGGCTCTGAAGAACCGTTTTACCACTAATTAAACTTAAACCACAATTACGGATGGCCGGTTTAATTGGCTACTAATTAATTCTGGATTACTAAATATTTGCAACTACCTAGCAAAACTAAAACAATTAAACGACACGAAAATTAAGAACAACAGATACATGCAATCGATTAAATGATAAAGCAGTTAGATCTCATGATTTAATCGGCTAGAGCTTCGTTAAGTTGTCACCCGAGATATGATCGAACTTAGCTGGAACTCATAATTAAACTTGATCGCATAGAATTATTGAAAGCTTTAACACGATGAAGTAGAAAAGAAAGAAATATGAAACTGAATAAAATCACGTCTCTGGTCTCGCGTGCGTTCTCTGTTCTGAACTGTTTGATTCTAATTAAAAGAGATCCTAATATATCTAATATCCATAAAAGAGTTTATCTTAACTAGGAAATAAAATCTATAGCTATCTAAACTAGGTAAGTTGACCAAAAAGACTCCTTAGGGTTGTGGACTTCTTTGTAGCCGCCTCTAAGCAATTCCCAAACTGTAATTCACGTCTGGGCCCACTGGAAGTCTCAAAACGCATGGATCGGCCCAGTTTCAATCGTCAAAGCCCACAAACTGGGCCCGGAATTCCTTAACTCCTGCAGTATGCCCTTACTGACTGCGACTTCAAATCTCTTCACATCAAAATGCACAGCTTTAGTCTAGAATCTCGTCTCTTTCTTCACTATGAGGCCAGCTATCTGCATTCAACTCAAAAGACACCTTTTCCCACAAAATAGAGCAATAGGGTAATTACATAGCAATAATAGACATGAAATAGACCCCAAAACTTAGGAAAATATGGTCCAATCAAAGTACCCCACACTAAAGCATTGCTCGTCCTCGAGCACACTTAAACACAAATCACACAAAAAGATTTTAAAGACACAAATGCAAATAGTGACTGCTCTTGATCAGAAATAGTAGAAATCCAGGCTGTCATGTAACCAACCACATACCACAAACCAATTTTGTTTCATTAACCAGTGTATACTCTTCATTCGAGTTAGGATTGTGCACCTCGATCCAGCCTTACCAAAGATTCTCTCAAAAAATCACTCAAAACACGGGTAGCATTGGAAGAATTCACTCAGTCAAAATTGGTTACCTTCAACATAGAATTGCCCTTATGTCAAAACATGCATCAATTTAATCAAGTTATTCACAAATCAAAAGGACTTTTCATTTAGGTTGTAACGGGGCTAGGATCAGAGGTAGGAGGGTTTTGGGATAAGTGGCTATAAATTGAAAAAACTATGCAAGTGTATCAACATTCAAAAGTGGCTGCAATGTTCAACAATCATGCTCAAGTGCTTCAATCCAATTCAGATATAGCTTTTGCTATTCCTCCTGCCCTACAGCTCTCTCTCTTCTTCTTTTTTTATTGTTTTCTGTCTCTTTTTTTTTTCAAACATATCAGTAGGGCAGGGGAAATTTTTCTTTTGCACCTTTTAATCTCTTTTGCAGCTCCAAAAAGTATAGTAACACTTGCATAATTTTCCAAAAGATGACACAACAGGTTATGAAAAACAAAGGCTAAGGCTCGTTGAATTATAGTTTTCAAAAGAATTAGGAATTGTGGCTCAAAGGGGCTTACTAAGTGATAATACAAGGGTAGGATAATTTCAAGACAAAATGAGGTGAATTCCTAGCTGCCTTTATCATCTTCATGAATACACTCAATCAATCAAACAAGCATGGCATTTAGGCAATTCAAGTATCAAGCAACCCTAATCTGACACACACCAAAAGAACTTCGAGCTGTAACAAAGATGTTTCAGATTTTTTTTTTTCAATGCTCAAGGCTTAAAACTCACGTATATGGGCTATCAAAAGTGATCAAAATGCACATCCATCATTCTCAAACTCATCCAAGCAACACATGATTTAATTCCACAAAAACAACCACCAAACAATCCAGTCAGACCAACATAACAGCCCATTTTCCTTCTACATCTAATCTTCAAATAGTCACACACTTGCATTCAAAATAAATATAAGAATACAGACAGACTCAGTACAAACTAAGCATGTAAAATGAGTGTCTCCACCCCACACTAAGAATGGTACAATGTCCGCACTGTAAAAGAAAACAACACACAAGCACTCAAAATGAAAACAAAGCACACACAAAGAACACAAACAAATGACAGCAAAAATAGGTAGAGTGGACCAATACGGGCGCAGTCAAGGGGTGTCGCTCATATGAATCACCACTTGCTCCAGGGTGGTGAGTCGCCCATCAATGTCATCGAGGCGGTGGCGGATCTGTTGAGTGGCCTGGGTGATCAAGGCCTCAATGGCTGGTAGCAGAGAAATGGAGGGGGCGGAAGGACTTGCAATCACAGAAGGACTCGGGGTCGAAACACCCGGTCGAGCTAACTGATACTGCCCGGAGGCGTTAATGAAGAGCAGGCGCATATTGTTCAATTCAGTCAAAGTGAGAGTGGTGGGTGAGATTGACTCTAAATCAGGGACATCCACGTCCAATTTTTCAGCCAGCAATGTAATGAGATGCCCAAGAGGGACTTTACCGTGTGCGTGATTGGCGATGTACCACCACTGTAAAGCTAACCAAAAACCAAAGTTGACCCTTTCTTGTTTTAGCATACAAGTTAACAAAAAGAGTTCCTGTTTTGTGACTATGCTAAGCATATCGACCCGACCAAAGAAATTGAGAGACAAAAAACGATGACTCAAATGTAAAGCATCATCACAGATAGTAGCACTCTTAGACAAACGCGGTACATAATGATCCTCCACAGATAACGCACGCCAATGATCCGAAATAGCTAAAGCATGCTCGTCAGGTATATCACACCAAGCAGAGTCATAATCATCCTCAGTCACAGAAAGAGCAGATTCCAATCCCAACAACACATTTAACGTGTTCACAGACATATTAAATTCCCGCCCCCGCAATCGAAAGAGAATAGCATGTGAATCATTTAAGGAACCAGAAGCCTTAAACATAAAGGAAGAAAGAAATTCAACAGTCAAAACATCATAGACCGGGCGAGAAGTATCTAACAAGATCTCCCACCCGATCGATCGAAAATTAACATGGAGAGAATCATTTACCCCAAGCGGCGCTATGCTATCCCAATCGAAAAGCCGAGGGCCAAGGAGAAGGCGAGTCATGTTGTGGTGAAGACGGCGGTTGATCTCTTCCACCGGGCGGAAAGGGGGACGACGGCCGGAGCGGCGGCGAGAGGAGGAGGGTCCGGCAGATGGTGAAGGGGCTATTCGAGCAGGGGACGGATGCGGGGGAGATGGCGGTGGTGAAACGGTAGACGCTGGAGCGGGATTAGTGGCGGTCGGAGAGGGTTGAACGTCGGTCGACGCTGTTTGGGAAGAGTCGGTGGCGACGACACGGCGGTTAGGGCGGCCGGCGGTTGATTTGCTTCGAATCCGGCGTGGTGGTGATGAGGATGATGATTGCGGTGGCGATGAGGCACGAGGGGGTGTTGTGGCGGCAGAAGGTGGGGGAGATGGCGTAAGTACCGGTCCGGCAGGCTCTGGCGGCGGCGAGGGGGCTCGAGTGGAAGTAGAAGGGCCGGTGGAAAGTTTGCGCTTCTTGGTGGCGATGGCGAGGGCTCGGCCGCGTGTGCGAGGTGGGGAAGGGACGCCGGCAGTGTGGGCTTCAGGCAGAGGCTGCGGTGGTGGGGTGGCGGGCTTGGAGGCTTTTCTCTTGGCCATGATGGGAGGTCCGTTGAGGAGAGGCGGTTGGGGAGTTGAAAGGACGCGGGAGTTCTACAAGCAGTAAAAAAGGAATAAGTGCTGTAACAATTCAAATTGAGGGGAAAGGGGTTAAATTAAATCAAATTAGGGCTAAGGCAAAATCCCCCAAATATAATTATGGAAATTGCATCGTAGCCCTCCCTTACTTAGAAAAAATGCAGTGAGACCCCTTACCGCACACTTAGAATTGAAGCAACATACACTTAGATATAGTAGCATAAATCTGCCGAGCTCCCCTCTTTATTTTGTTTGTTTTGTTTTGTTTTGTTTTTATTATTATTACATAGAAAAGAACGAAAAGGTACTAAAATAATAAAAAGACTTAAATGAAAACAATGAGTAAATGGAATAGGAAGAGAAAGGAAATCGGGTTGCCTCCCGAGAAGCGCCATCGGTTAATGTCGTAGGCTCGACAGGAGGAAAGTGATCATGAAGTGATTTCCGGGGCAACCAAGTTGACCCCATCAAATGGCTGGAAATCCAATCCAACAAGAAATGGCTTTAACAATTGTCCATTGACTGTGAGAACTTTATCCATAGACAAGCTGCGAATCTCTACTGCGCCATGAGGGCGTACGTGAACAACTTCATAGGGGCCCGTCCAACGGGACTTCAACTTGCCCGGCATGAGTCGAAGACGAGCATTAAACAACAGGACTTGCTGGCCAACTTCGAAACTTTTCCTCCGAATATATTTGTCATGCAAGAATTTTGTGCGCTCTTTGTAGGATCGAGCGTGATCATAAGCTTCCAAACGAATTTCCTCAAGTTCTTGCAATTGGTACTTTCTCTCGAACCCGGCGAACTGTGGATCGAGGCAGCACTGTTTGACGGCCCAGAATGCTCGGTGTTCTAATTCGACAGGAAGATGGCACTGCTTGCCAAAGATTAAGCAGTAAGGGGACATGCCGATGGGTGACTTGTATGCTGTGTGGTATGCCCATACTGCATCATCCAGGCGCAGGCTCCAGTCCTTCCTGTTAGGATTGACGATTTTCTCCAAAATGTTCTTGATTTCTCGATTCGAAACTTTAGCCTGTCCATTAAACTGTGGGTGATAAGCTGTAGCAACTCGATGATGGACCCCATATTTCTTGAACAAGGCTTCCAATGTTCGATTGCAGAAGTGAGTGCCTTGGTCACTAATTATGGCGCGAGGAACACCAAATCGTTGGAAGATTTGAGTTTTTAGAAACTTAGCCACCACTTTGGAATCATTGGTCGGGGTAGCTTGAACTTCAACCCATTTGGAGACATAATCGACGGCCAAAAGAATGTATGATTTTCCGAAGGAGCTCGGAAAAGGACCCATGAAGTCCATGCCCCATACATAAAAAATCTCACATACCAAGATCGGCACTTGAGGCATCTAGTTTCTGGAGGAAATATTACCAAGGCATTGGCAACGATCACAAGTCTTGCAGAAAAGGTAAGCATCTTTGAAAATCGATTCCCAATAAAACCCACAGTCGAGGATTTTACGAGCTGTCCGCTTTGGTCCAAAGTGTCCTCCACAGGCATGAGCATGGCAAAACTCGAGAATCGACTGGATCTCGTCATTCGGAATGCAGTGTCGAATGACTTGATCAGCACATGTTTTCCATAAGTAAGGCTCGTCCCAAATGAAGTACTTAGCTTGGCTTTTCAACTTATTCTTCTTTGCTGATTCAGTTCCTTTTGGGAACATCCCAGTGGCGAGATAGTTCACCAAATCAGCATACCAAGGGGTTGCACTGGCTGCGGCCAGTAATAGCTCGTCAGGAAAGTCATCCAGTATGGGCATACCATCGGACTGTGTAGTCAGTCTGCTCAGATGGTCAGCAACATTATTTTCAGCGCCCTTTTTATCTTTTATTTCCAGATCAAATTCTTGCAAAAGAAGTATCCAACAAATCAAACGAGGCTTGGACTCCTTTTTGGACAGCAAATACTTTAAAGTGGCATGATCTGTATATACCACAACTTTGGATCCCACAATATAAGACCGAAACTTCTCACAAGCGAAAACGACAGCTAAGAGTTCCTTCTCCGCGGTAGTGTAATTGCATTGGGCTGGGTTAAGAGTTTTTGAGGCGTAATAGATGACATGGCTCTGCTTCCCACTTTTTTGTCCAAGTACAGTGCCAACCGTGAAATCGCTAGCGTCGCACATGAGCTCAAAAGGAAGGCCCCCATTGGGGTGGCTGGATGATCGGGGCAGAAGTAAGTTTTGCCTTCAAAATATCGAACGCCTCCTTGCATTGGTCATCAAAGAGGAATGGAGCATCTTTTTACAGCAACTTGGTCATAGGCTGGGCGATTTTGGAGAAGTCTTGAATGAAGCGCCGGTAGAATTCGGCATGCCCTAGAAAAGCACGTATCTCTTTCTCATTAGAAGGATAAGGAAGCTTCACGATTAAATCAACTTTTGCTCGATCGACTTCGATTCCCTTTGCAGAAATGACATGGCCAAGCACAGTGCCTTGTTGCACCATAAAATGACATTTCTCAAAATTCAACACCAAATCAGTCTCGACATACCTTCGAAGGACTTTATCCAGGTGCTCGATGCATTGCTCGAAAAAATCTCCATGAACTGTAAAATCATCCATAAAAATCTCGATGCAGCTCTCGATCAAGTCGGAAAAAATGCTCATCATGCATCGTTGGAAGGTGCCGGGAGCATTACACAATCCAAATGGCATCTTGCGGCAGGCAAACGTTCCAAATGGGCAAGTGAAAGTCGTCTTTTCTTGGACGTCTTGGGCGACAAAAATCTGGAAGTAGCCCGAGTATCTGTCGAGGAAACAAAAGAACGATTTTCCTGCTAAGCGTTCCAGCATCTCATCGATGAACGGTAAAGGAAAATGATCTTTGCGTGTAGCATCATTTAGTTTCCTAAAATCGATGCACATGCGCCAACCAGTTTGCAACCGCATCGGAATCAACTCATTGTTCTCATTCTTCACAAGCTGGAAACTGGATTTCCTTGGGACAACGTGCACATGACTGACCCATTCACTGTCGGAAATTGAGTAAATGATCCCAAGTTGGAGTAGCTTTAGTATCTCTTGGAGAACCACTTCTTTCATCACCGGGTTCAATTTTCTCTGTGGATCCCGAGAAGGCTTGCAATCTGGCTCAAGGAATATCCGGTGCATGCAAATGTTTGGACTAATCCCCTTGATATCAGCTAATGTCCAACCTATGGTGCCTTGATGCTTTTTCAGAATTTCGACCAATCGGTTCTCTTGATCGGAGGAAAGATCCTTGCTGATGATGACAGGCAGTGTGTCGTCCTTTCCCAGATAAGCATATTTCAAATGCTCAGGCAGAACCTTCAACTCTAGAACTGGGGCTTTCACGTGTGATGGCAATATCGGCTCTGTATCCGTCGGTAAGGGCATACGACCTGGTATGTTCCTTGCAGGAAATTCCTCGGTGGCATACAGCTGCTAGATAATCTCTCAAATTACCTCTTCTTCTTCTAAACCCGCAATTTTGTCAGAAACTCCACCAAAAAGTACCTGTTCAAGTGTGTCCTCCCTGAAATTACACTCAACAAACTCGTCAACTAGAGAATCAACAACATCAACCATATACAAAGCTTCAGGGTCCTCAACATGTTTCATAGCCTCAAAGATGTTAAATGTGACTATGTCCCCATCAAATTCAAAACTCAGCATGCCTTTATCAACATCTATCTTAGTTCGTGCTGTTTTCATAAATGGACGACCTAACAAAATCAAAAGCCTATGAGCAGGCATAGAATCATTCATATCAACAATATAAAAATCCATAGGAAAAATCAAATCATTGACCTTAACAAGAACATCCTCTACAACACCTTGGGGATAAGCATTAGATCTATCGGCCAATTGAATTATGACTCGGGTATCCTTCATGGAACCTAACTGTAGATCTTTGTACGTAGACAGAGGCATGACATTGATAGATGCACCTAAGTCTAACATAACACTGTCGACCTTCTTACTCCCAATTATGCAAGGGATAGTGAACATACCTGGGTCTCGGCATTTCTGTGGTAACTTTCGTTGAATAACAGCAGACATATTCTCACCAACTGTGATTCGTGCGTCCTTCCCATACCTTATCTTCTTTGCACAGAGTTCCTTCAAGAATTTGGCGTATCTAGGAACTTGTTTGATAGCATCAAGCAATGGGAGATTGATCTCCACTTTCTTGAACAACTCGAGGATCTCCTTTTCATTATCATCCTTCTTATGCTTCGCCAAACCTGGAAGGAAAAGGAGCTGCATGAATAGGATTAGGAATTTTAGATGGTTCAAGTACCTTAGTAGGGGCATCCTGAGCAACAGCTTGCTTATCTTTAGCTTTCATACTACCTTCAGCATCGGCAGTATGCCCATACGGCTGAGTGTTCTACTTCTTTGGCTCAACTGTAACTTACTCTTTTCCACTCCTAAGTGTGACTGCACTGACATTGCCTCTGGGATTCTGTTCAGTCTGGGATGGGAGCTTCCCTTGATTCCCTTGCATTTTGTTCATCTGTGTGGCAAGCTGAGTAATTTGTGTGCCCATACTACCCAAAGCTGCCTGGTTCTCTTGCTGGAAAGCCTTCTGACTCTGTGCCAAATTGTTCACCAGAGCACTGCTTTGCTCGAGACATTTCATGATATCGCTCATACTGGGAATAGCCTTGTTAGTATGGGCATACTGACTGTCTCTCGGGGGTCTCGGAGGTAAATCTCTAGCTATAGGCTGATCGCTAGGTTGTTTTCATCTGAAATTGGGGTGATCTCTCCAGCCCGGATTGTAAGTGTTGGAGTAAGGGTCATTGGTCCTCCTCCTCCTAAAATTATCTTCTCATGGAGCATCATAGTACATCCCCTTGAGCGCATCTTGTTGTGCATCACCCGAACCATAGCAAGCTTGTTCGGTGGCCGACTCGTGCAATGTGGGACACTCATCAGAAAAGTGTCCATCATCTGAACATACTCCACAACGAGAGCCCTTTGTTTGTGCAACAGCTAGGCCACGAACCAAAGAGGTGAGTGCATCAATTTTCTCAGTTACTCCAGAACTTTCTGCTCGATCAACGGCTTTCACTGGTCTGTGTCGCCCCTCATCTTCATCATCATACTGCTGTCCTCCGGACACCATGTCCATGATCAGTTGGTTTGCTTCTGCCAAAGTTTTGTTGGTGAGTGAACCTCCACTAGCAGCATCAACAATTTTTCTATCAAATGTCGACATGCCACGATAGAAATAATTGGTGAATAACTGATAGTCGGTGAAGCCATGGTCTGGACATTTTCAGCATAACTGCTGAAACCTCGCCTAATAATCAGCCAAACTTTCATTCGGCTTCTGCTTGAGCTACTAATGGCCATTCGCAGATTTGCAGCTCTAGTTTCTGGAAAGAATTTATGCAGAAACTGTTCTTCCATCTCATCCCAAGTGGTGATCGAGCTTGGTGGAAGATCAAACAGCCATTCCCTTGCCCGTCCATGCAACGTGTGTGAAAAAGTTAACAGGCGAAGGTTGTTGGGCGTAAAGCCTTGAGGACGCAAGGTAGAGCAAACCCAATCGAACTCTGCTAAGTGCGTGTGCGCACTTTCTCCAAGAGCATCACTGAACTTGGGTAGAACTTGGATGAAACCTGGTCGAATCTCCGCATTATGAGCGATGGTAGGCAGAACTATGCAGATAGGGTGATTGTTTCGATGACGACCAAGTTCTCGAATCAAGGGAAC
This sequence comes from Perilla frutescens, assembly GCA_026008535.1. Lineage (NCBI taxonomy): Eukaryota > Viridiplantae > Streptophyta > Magnoliopsida > Lamiales > Lamiaceae > Perilla > Perilla frutescens. Next base: position 22,730,999 of record BRKX01000009.1, on the reverse strand, counting down.
TGGCTCCGCTCATCAGCCCTGATTAAAGCTCTGTTCTCTTCGTGGTTGGCAAGAGGCTCTTGATTGTTACGTGGATTTAGATTGTCTGCCATGTTGAACAGCTGTGGAAGATCGAGGTCGCTTTCAGATTCGAAAGCCTCCTTGGCTTTTCGAGCAGCCTTTCTCAAACGGTGTAACCTTCTTTCTGCAAAGGAACGGGTCATGTACCAGAATAATCAAAAATAAACAAATTAAAACACAAACTGAAAAGTAAGAGTAATCACTGCTTAGAACCAGTCCCCGGCAACGGCGCCAAAATTTGGTGCGTCGTTTTTCACCAAAAATAAATGTCCCGACAATCAGTCGGTAAGCCCTTACTGTAGAGTATAGCGGCGAGCAGGATCGTCTCCCGAGGGACTGGCGAGAATCACTCCTTATTTCCAATCTGTGTATCCAAACTTCAAACGGGGATTTTGAGATTTTTAAACTGAATTTAATGAAAGCAATAATAAATATAAATTAAATAAATACACAGAGAACGGATTCTAACAGTTATTAAAGAGATATTCCGGATTCTAACTAACTCCACTCTAGCTCAATTAACCGATCCTTGATGCAAAGATTAATTTAATCAACTCATGCAAACCAGTTATAGTCGCCGAAGACACTTACTGACACGACCTAATTTCTCCATAACTTCTCGATAACCAGGAAGACACTTCACCAATTATTTCCCTAATCGACTGACAACCGTAAGAGACACTCTATAGGTTTAATGAGTCGACAACATTTAATTCTAGAGGAACTCGATTCAAATCAAATTGACTCTGACACAGGGCAATCGAAACTTGACTGTTGTTCCCCTGGCTCTGAAGAACCGTTTTACCACTAATTAAACTTAAACCACAATTACGGATGGCCGGTTTAATTGGCTACTAATTAATTCTGGATTACTAAATATTTGCAACTACCTAGCAAAATCAAAACAACTAAACGACACGAAAATTAAGAACAACAGATACATGCAATCGATTAAATGATAAAGCAGTTAGATCTCACGATTTAATCAGCTAGAGCTTCATTAAGTTGTCACCCGAGATATGATCGAACTTAGCTGGAACTCATAATTAAACTTGATCGCATAGAATTATTTAAAGCTTTAACACGATGAAGTAGAAAAGAAAGAAATATGAAACTGAATAAAATCACGTCTCTGGTCTCGCGTGCATTCTCTGTTCTGAACTGTTTGATTCTAATTAAAAGAGATCCTAATATATCTAATATCCATAAAAGAGTTTATCTTAACTAGGAAATAAAATCTATAGCTATCTAAACTAGGTAAGTTGACCAAAAAGACTCCTTAGGGTTGTGGACTTCTTTGTAGCCGCCTCTAAGCAATTCCCGAACTGTAATTCACGTCTGGGCCCACTGGAAGTCTCAAAACGCATGGATCGGCCCAGTTTCAATCGTCAAAGCCCACGAACTGCGCCCGGAATTCCTTAACTCCTGCAGTATGCCCTTACTGACTGCGACTTCAAATCTCTTCACATCAAAATGCGCAGCTTTAGTCTAGAATCTCGTCTCTTTCTTCACTATGAGGCCAGCTACATGCATTCAACTCAAAAGACACATTTTCCCACAAAATAGAGCAATAGGGTAATTACATAGCAATAATAGACATGAAATAGACCCCAAAACTTAGGAAAATATGGTCCAATCATTATGACTTTCCAGAGATGAAGAAAGTGCAGCTCGCATCCCTTGAGTTTAAGGGGCATGCTGCGACTTGGTGGGAGAATCAGCAAGCCAGACGACGCCGTAATCGACATCCACCTATTGATACATGGAAAGAGATGAAAGACGTCATGAGGGGACATTTTATACCAGTGCACTACGAGAGGGAGCTAGAGAAGAAGCTGAATCGGATAAAGCAAGGCACCCGATCGATTGAGGAGTATCAGAAGGAACTCGAGACCGCACTGAATCGAGTTGGAAAGGAGGAGACACTTGATGCGACCATTATGCAGTACATTGAAGGCATGAACCCGAATATAGCCTGTAAAGTCGAGCTGAGAGACTTCACTAGCATCGAGGAGGTGGTGCATTATGTATCAATAGTCGAGAGACAGCTGAGAGATGGCCAGTGTAGATCGATGCACACTGCAGCCCCTACACGACAGCTTTGGAGTCGCAGATCATCCAGTTCGATGCCAACTGAAGCCACACAACCGAGAGGTCCTCTAGATAAGTCCGTTCGACATTTTGATCGCAATACACCACATCCAGGCCATAGACCCTAGTTTGCCCCGTGAAATCAGCCACGGTTGAACCCTACATGGCCAAACCAAGCAGTAATGATGCCAAATACAGCCCCCTATATGAGCCCATGACATTCAGTTTCACAAATGCCAAGGATGGGGTCATTTGCAAGCCAAGTGCCCAAACAGACGAGTTCTATTCTTATCTGATCAGAATGAACTTGAATCAGGTAGTGAAGAAGAGCTGGAGCAAGTCAAGGGCAACGCCACTAATGAAGAAGAACAGATTGATGATGCAGAGCCAATAGAAGTTCATCCGGATGCACCTATTGTCAGCCTTGTGACAATTCAGAGTTTGAGCATCAATTGAACAGAGGAACACGATCATCAGCGGGAGAACATATTATACACCCATGCAATGATCAAGGGGCACTCGTGTTCTATGATTATTGACAATGGCAGTGTTATAAATGCCATCAGTCAATATGCAGTCGACAAACTCGCCCTGATAAAGCAGAAACACCCGAAGCCATACAGACTGCAATGGCTAACAGAAAGAGGCGAGCTACGCGTGGTCTACCAGGTAAGTGTCGATTTTTCAATTGGCACATTTTCTGACTCAGTTTTATGCGATGTCATCCCTATGGATGAAGTGCACTTGTTGTTGGGTAGACCTTGGCAATTTGACAGGTGTGCAGTCCATGATGGACGTCTGAACACGTACACCGTGAAGAACAATGGCCAAACTTGCATATTAAAGCCATTAGCCTCAAAAGCAGCTGCAGAAGACCAGCAACGCATGCAAGAGAGGTTTAAAGAGGAAAGGAAGAAGCAGACAGCCATTGCCGCCGCAACCAAGACCGCCTCTGCCGTGTAGCTCATTGCCGCCGCTGAACTGCCCCTTACCACCGCCCCTCCACCCTCAAAATAGTCTTACACCGATTCTTTAGATAAAAATAAAGCATCTGGATCAGCTGCAAAGAAGCCCAATCAACGCATCTTATTTATTTTTGTTAAAGGAGTTGAGAAATCCATTAAAGCAGGTTTGCCACTCGTCTTACTTACATATAAGGGCAGTGCTACTAATGATACTTGTTTGCCTAGTGTTGTGCAGCCCCTATTAGACGAGTTCAGCGACGTGTTTCTGGAGGATATCCCAAGTGGTTTGCCGCCGATTCGAGGAATCGAGCATCAAATCGACTTTCAGCCAGGAGCCGTACTTCCAAACTAACTAGCTTATCGTACCAGCCCCGATGAGACTAAGGAGATCGATAGAAAAGTCAAGGAGTTTCTGGAGAATAAATAAATTCATGAGTCTCTGAGCCCTTGCGTCGTACCGATCATTTTGGTGCCAAAGAAGAACAATGAATGGCGCATGTGCATGGATTGTCGATCAATTAACAAAATCATGGTAAAGTATCGTTTTCCCATCCCTAGGTTAGATGATATACTAGATGAATTATCCAGATCAAAAATCTTTTCTAAAATTGATTTAAGGTCTGGGTATTTTCAAGTTCGTATGCAAGAGGGGGATGAATGGAAGACAACATTTAAGACAAAATATGGATTATATGAATGGCTCGTTATGCCTTTTGGTCTCACCAATGCATCGAGCACATTTATGCATTTAATGAATCATGTTTTGCATGAAGTTATAGACAAGTATGTAGTCGTGTATTTTGATGATATTCTGATCTATAGTGAATCGACACAAGCACACTTTAAGCACCTTAGACATATGTTTTAGCTACTTAGGAGTTCGAAATTATATGGCAATCTGTCTAAGTGTGATTTTTGTATGAGTGAAGTCGTGTTTCTCGGCTTCGTTGTGAGTAAACGCGGTATAGAAGTAGACCATTCTAAAATCAAGGCAATTGAGGAATGGCCGACTCCTACATCGGCGTCTGAGGTTCGATCTTTCCACGGCCTTGCTGGCTTTTATCGATGCTTTGTGCGTGATTTTTCCAGCATAGCTGCGCCGCTCACCGAGTTAAGCAAGAAAGATCGCAAGTTTGAATGGGGCCCTGTTCAAGAGCGTGCATTTAATACTTTAAAGTCTTGTTTGTGTAATGCACCTGTTCTTTGAATGTGATGCCTCGAGCAAAGGTATTGGAACTGTTTTGATGCAGGAGAAACGTCCAGTAGCCTTTTTCAGTGAAAAGCTTAATGATGCAGCCTTAAAGTACTCGACGTATGATAAGGAGCTGTATGCACTCAAGAGAGATTTAGAGACGTGGCAACACTACCTATGGCCTAAGGAATTCATGATTCACACAGACCATGAAAGCCTCAAGCATTTGAAGGGCAAACAAAATCTGAACAAGCGACACACACGTTAGGTAGAATTCATCGAGTCCTTTCCGTACGTCATCAAGTACAAGAAAGGTGAGGATAACATTATCACTGATGCTTTATCTCGAAGGTATGTTCTCTTGAACATAATGCATGCTAAGATGTTGGGATTTGAAGCAATCAAGGAGTTATATACATGTGATGAGTATTTTGCACCGATTTATGCTATTTATTGTCCAAAATCTCGTGCTTATGATGGTTTCTATGTGCATGATGGTTTTCTTTTCAAGGGTTCACAGTTATGCATACCTAAGTCTTCTATGCATGAATTGCTAGTTTTAGAAACGCATGCGGGTGGTTTAATGGGTCACTTTGGTGTGTCAAAAACATTGAACTTGTTGCATGAACATTTTTTCTGGCCGCATATGAAGCATGATGTTGAGAATGTGTGTAGTAGATGCATTACATTTAGGAAGTCAAAATCTACTTCACATCCGTTTGGTTTGTACACACCATTATCTGTACCGTCTTCACCTTGGATTGATCTGTCCATGGACTTTATCCTTGGATTGCCGCGGACAAGATCAGGTAAAGACGCCATTTTTGTTGTGGTTGATCGGTTTTCCAAGATGGCACACTTCATTGCATGCCGTAAAACCGATGATGTTGTTCATGTCGCTAACTTATTCTTTATGCATGTTGTGCGTTTGCATGGAATTCCTAGAACGATTGTGAGTCATAGGGATTCTAAATTTTTAGCACATTTCTGGTGAGTTTTATGGGGTAAACTAGGTACCAAGTTACTTTTCTCTACTGTATGTCATCCGCAGACCGATGGTCAAACGGAGGTAGTGAATAGAACCTTAGGTACTTTGTTGCGTTCTTTGGTTAAAAACAACTTGAAATCATGGGAAGATTGTTTGCCATTTGCTGAATTTGCATTCAATCGTGTTGTTTATTCATCTACAAATATGTCCCCATTTGAATTTGTTTACGGATTTAATCCTTTAACCCCCACAGATCTAACACCTTTACCTGTTGAGCATCTAACAAGTGTTAAAGGTACAAAGAGAGCTGATTATGTGCGAGAGATGCACGAGAAGGTTCAGACACGCATCGAGCAAGCCGGCATTCGCACGGCTGCCCAACGCAATGTTCGACGTAAGAGAGTGGTTTTCCAGCCGGGGGATCGAGTTTGGATTCATCTGAGTCCGGGTCATTTTTCTAATCTGCGAAAATCCAAGTTGATGCTTAGATGAGATGGACCGTTCACCGTTCTGAGCCGTATCAATGACAATGCATATCGCATTGATTTACCCAGTGAGTATAAGTGTTGATCTACATTTAATGTTGCTGATCTTTCGAGAATGAGGAGCCTGTGAATTCGAGGATGAATTCTTTTCAGCAGAGGGGGAATGATGAGACCGAGCCAAGCAACAATGATGAAGAAGATGTCGAGCTACAATTGAGAGGTCCAGTTACTCGACTTCGTGCTAAAAAGCTTCAACAATATTTACAAGTGTTGATTAGAAGGAAGTTCAAAGTTGGAGAACAAGAAGATAAATGTAGCTCGAGAATCGTCATGGTGTTGAAAATTGAAGATCAAACCCAAGAAGACAAAGCATGAGAAGTGGCGTGTGGATTCAGCCCAAATAATAGTCCAACACGTCAACTTTGAAGGCCAAAATCAAATTGGAATTTATTTTATCTAGTTAGGATTTTTATTATCTTATTTTTGGTATTTTTGGATTTATTCCTTAAAAATAGATTTTAATTAAGGAAACAATCCTAGTTTGACTAGGACTCCTATAAGATCGGCTATATCATGTTTAATGGCCTTAGATTTTGTTCCCTACCCTTTATTATATATAGGAATACTTTATGTTATTTTAAAGTTAGACATTGCATGAATTATTGAAGCTTTTATTCACTTTGTCTCAAGATCCATCAGTTGATCAACACAATTTATACGTTCTTGTGACCTAGCAAATCATAAGTCCTATCTCAAGCTCTTTTCTATTCCATCGAGTCTAGGGAGAGTTGCTGCCAATCAAAGTTTATGAGAAATCACGTTTCGTCTTCATCGCAGGACGGGCTTCGAGTAAGTATCCTTCTTCTACATCTCCATCATTCACCATCCTTCATCTACCACCTATGTACATTTCATCATCAGCCACCATCCATAATCCAGCCATATTCCACACCTTTAATTGTTCATCACCTATACGTGCTTATTTCACCCTGATTAACACGTATGATAAATCTGTCCCAATTCGAATAATTACCTATTTATGTGTGTGTTTTATTTAGTTGAGTCATAATCTAGGTTGTTTATTTGTCTATTTGGTTGAGTCTAAGTCAGCATATTAATCGAGTCATCCGTTGTTTATTTCCGCATTTACTCTGATGTTCTATTCCTTTGAGTTGTTGGTATTGAATCCTTGCTTGTTCTGACGTGTGTTCGATCTTGTTAGTCTGTGTACTTTGGTTAGTTTTGTTCTTATTATGTTGAGTTCACATCAAATTCAATGTGATTGTTTGTTGTAAATGTTCATCATGTTAGTGATACTTCACTATAATTAATGATACTTTACATCATAGTTAATGATACTCTTGAAAAATAATAAATCTATTAACTTAAGCTGATTCATGTCTATGTATACTTCACCACACAATTAGGGGTACCCCAGTTCATATTTACTGATCTTTTTTTTTGTTTAATAATTCAATGTAATCGTCTGTCGTACAAGGTCATTATATGTGATACTTCACATTAAAATTAATGGAACTTCACATCATAGTTAATAATACTCTTAAAAAAATCACATATGATGCTTCATGTTTAGTGATGATTGACAAGGAGTTTGGTTCCAAAAAAAGAAGAAGAATAATACATGTGATACATAAATTTCAAAGGAGTTTGGTTCCAAAATCTCCAATCCTAGATTATTTTAGGATATGATACTTTTTTTGTCTAACATTATTAAATGAATCCAATGTCTTAGGATATGATACTGTTGTTAAGCATTGGTTTTATGATTTTAATGTATTCAATAATTAGTGATACTTTGCTTCATTACTAGTGATACTGTAATTCACAGATAGTGACACTTATTGTTTACTGATGTTTCAGTTCATTACTAGTGATGTTTTTTATGATTTGTGTGTGTGTGTGTGTGTGTCTCTCTCTCTCTATTTTTTATTACCGGTAATACACAAAGCAAATAGTGTTACTTCACTGCACACATAGTGATACTTTATTCATAAATAAAGATACATATTATCTGCTATGCTATTAAATTATTCACGAAATAAATAGTGTTACTTCACTACAGAGATAGTGACACTTTGTTACATCTGTATTGATATTGTTGTTCATAAGTTATGATATTAAATGATTATTAATAATCCAGGAAATTATTTAATATATTGAGAACATCATTACTGTTGCTGGTATTTTTTTATGATTTGTGGGAGTGTGTGTCTTTCTCATTTTTCATTACTGATAATACATGAAATAAATAGTGTTACTTCACCACACACATAGTGATACTTTTCTTCATAAATAGTTATACATATTATCTGTAGCATCAACAAAATATATATTCAGGAGTTTTAAACATGTTCATAACTACAACAATAACACAATTCATTACAAAAAAAAATCTCTCGCTTGCATATCCTAAAACTTATAACTCCAACAAATACCTTTTGGATACTTCATGTAGTAGTTAGTGATATGCCACCTTATAATTATTGACACTACTTTGTTTTTGCCTCAATAATTCAAGAAAAGTGTATATCACATGCACATGTTGTATTTTAGACAGTAGTGATACTTCCTCTAGTATTTAGTGATACATCACATAACATAAGTTGTTTGTTTCTGCCTCAATAAATAATTCAATGTGAAAGTTTGTTCTGGATACTCATCACCATAGTGATCCTGCATGTAGTAATTAGTGATACTTTGTTTTTATGTAGTGATCATTTTATTACTAACACTTTATTTTAGTAAGCAGTGATACATCACATCACAACTATTAGGACTGCAATAGGACATGTATATTTGCTATAAATGTTGATTTTTTGTGTGTGATAACAAAATAACAAATGTTGTGCTATTAAAGTATTTACGAAATAAATAGTGTTACTTCACTACACAGATAGTGATACTTCGTTACATTATTGATACTGTAATTTATAAGTTATGATACTAAATGATTACTAATAATCCAGGATATTTTTATATATATTGACAACATCATTATTGTTGTTTATATTTTTTTATGATTTGTGCGTGTGTCTCTCTCTCGATTTTTTATTACTGATAATACACAAAATAAATAGTGTTACTTAACTGCACACATAGTGATACTTTTCTTCATAAATAGTGATACATATAATCAACATCATCAACAAAATATATATTCAAGAGTTCAAAACTGTTAGGAAAAACTATTAAGGTTTTTCTTACAAGGGGTTTTGATGAGATGTCAAAATATGCAAAGAGCCTTGAAAGAACTGAAAAGAAATCAAGCAGAAAACTAAGGATGGTCATATAAAATCAAGTTGTCAAAGCCAAAAGAGATGATCAATCCATGTGAAAAGAAAAGAGAGAAAAGAATAGAGAGAAAAAGAAAAAGACTGTAGCATGCTAGAACAGTTAGCAAGACAAACTAGAAGTTGCAGGTACCAACAAGAGAAAGTACCGAATGCCACCAGTATATAGTAATGAACTGATGGACATACTAGTTCAAGACCGATACCAGCTGAAGAGATGTTCCAACGGAATGGAACTGATGAACATACCAGTTTAAGACCGATACCAGCTGAAGAGATGTTTCAGCTGAAGGGAATTGATGAACATACCAGTTCAAGGTTGATACCAGCTGAAGAGATGTTCCAGCTGAAGGGAACTGATGAACATGCCAGTTCAAGGCTGATACCGGCTGAAGAGATGTTCCAGCTGAAGGGAACTGATGAACATGCCAGTTCTAGGCCAACACCAGTTGAAAAGATGTTCCAGCTGAAGAGAACTGAAGGATATGCCAGTTCTAGGCCAACACCAGCTGAAGAGATGTTCCAGTTGAAGGGAACTGATGGACATACTAGTTCAAGGTTAATACCAGCTGAAGAGATGTTACAGCTAAAGAGAACTGAAGGACATACCAGTTCTAGCCCAAGACCAGCTGAAGAGATGTTCCAGCTGAAGCGAACTGAAGAGCATTCCAGTTCAAGATCAATCCCAGCTGAAGGAAATACCAGCTGAAGAAAAGAACTGAAGGACATTTCAGTTCAAGATCAATCCCAGCTGAAGAGATGTTCCAGCTGAAGAAAAGAACTGAAAGACATTCTAGTTCAAGATCAATCACAGCTGAAGAGATATTCCAGCTGAAGAGAAGAACTAAAGGACATTCTAGTTCAAGATCAATCACAGCTGAAGAAAAGAACTGAAGGACATTCCAGTTCAAGATCAATCCCAGCTGAAGAGAAGAACTGAAGGATATGCTAGTTCAAGACCAATCCCAGCTGAAGAAATACCAGTTGAAGAACACAACAGATTGAACTGATGAACATGCCAGTTCAAAGTGATACTAACTAAAGAATACTACCAGCCGAAGAGAGAACGATTCCAGCAGAAGGAAATACCCACTAAAGAAATATACCAGTCCAAGATCCAAGCTGAAGGAAATGCCAGCTCAGGATATTCGAGCTGAAGGAGCATACCAGCTGAAGAGAAGATCAAGGTATACACTACAAGAAAATCATTCATACACCACGGGTAATAACCGTGGTGTATGACAGATCCCAACCATGGTCTAGGTGGGCATCGTCTATGCACACGCTCATACACCACGGGTAATTACCGTGGTAATTTTACCACGGTTTTAAAAAAATCATGGTTAATTTACGATGGTGGCATACACCACGGTTATTCACCGTGGTAATTTTACGACAGTTTTCAAAAAATTGTGGTAAATTTATAAAAAACCGTGGTAAATTTACAACGGTTACAAAAAACCGTGGTAATATTAGCACGGTTTAAGTATAACCGTGGTAATTTTACCACGGATTTATTAAAACCGTGGTAAAATTACCAAAATTTTCTTAAAAAACCATGGTAAATTTACTACGATTTTTTTTAAACCGTGGTCATTATTTTTTTAGCTCTGTTTTTTAAATTATTTTTATCCTGTATTAATCCCAAATTAAAAAATATTATAATTGATAATCGTCAAAAAAATATAAAATATAATTCAAAATACAATACATACATGTTCAAAATATAAAATTCAATCTATTAAAGCTAGCTCCCGGTTCTTCGTTACAAACTACTACAATATCGATCAATCCAAAACTCTATTACAATTTGATATTACTATGAAAGCCTTGAATAAGGCAGTTATGCTACACTAAAATTTTCATCAAAGTCATCTATAGTGAGTCGCCTGAGATCGCCCTGAACATGGTTCTCTTAGATCTCTCGGTACATTCATCTTCAATCAATCTGCTTACACTTATAAGTCATTTGTTCCTGCACTATCAAACCCTGTTTGTCTAATCTTACAACAGAATTAGGATTAAGACTATTCTCCAATAATACAAGATTTTCATAAAAAACAAGATGTAAATTTAGGAATCAGCATATAAAGAGGCAGCTCGAGTGTTCTCTGCAAATAATTAAAGACAAGAACCCAGGTTCTTTAGCATCAGCAGCAACACCCAATAACTACCAAAGATATGATTGCATGTATTCATTACCTGTGACAGATTTGTCCGAGTAATCCACTTCTCTGGTATTCTCATCAAATACCACATTCTCCAATACTGCCAAAAAATGACAATGAAAGATTAAAGATTACTAGTTGAGATAACATTAATTAGGCCTTTTTATTTTTTAACAGGTTAAAATGAGAAAATTGTGTTGGAATACTACCAGTCCCAAACTTGATAGCATTCCAAATGTCAGGCTCCTTCTCCTTTGAGAGATCAATGCACTTTACATAGCAGCCACCTTCAATGTTTGATACACCAGTATCACTCCAGTAGTGCTTGTCATCTCCAATCAGGTAGCGGTTGTGATCAGTGGACATAGTAGTTTTCCCAGTGCCTAAAAATGTAAAGAAGCATAAACAAATTTGGTAAGCTTGTTTTGAAACAGGAAAAAAAACCAAGCAGAGAGTAAAGGATGAGTAGACACATCACACATGTACATACATAGGCTGGGAAATGGCAAGGGAAGGTTATGGGAATGCTAAACAGTGCGTTATAATTATTTATCAGAACATAATATCCATATTTTGACAATTCAATTAATTAATAACAACACTTATCCGAAGTAACCTTTCATTTGAACTTAACAGAAAAGAGAAACAGAGCAAGATATTTAGAAGCTTTTCATGATCTAATATGGCTTCATCTGCAGATGGTATCTCTCCATTTATTTTAGAAACATGCTGCAACAACAAACACAATATTAAAATCAATATTAATATTAAGGGGCTAAATGTTTATTAAGGGGCAAAATAAAGCGCTAAACAACTTTCACTCTGGAAGACCATACACACACGCACCAGCTGCAACAAAACCAAACAGTTCCTTGCCTATTCATTTAAATATTAGTATCAGCAGATCAAAACTGGATATATAAACCTATTAACTTGTAATAGTAAAAAATGAATTTAACAGCAGCTTACAGATCAATGAAATCCACTGTCACTCCAAATGCTTTTGCCATAGCTTCAATGGTTACACTCTTCTAGGATTCCAAGAACTATGAGTAAACAACACTTCTCATCTTCCTCATGTAGTACCTCAACTGTGAGTAAACAACACTTCTCACATAAGAACAACAACTTAAAGAGGCTAAAAATGCATAATTTCCTCATATTTGTTCCATTTGCTGGAATCGAAAAAATCTTATTTTTCAGAATATTTGTTAGTGCTCAAATAATTCTTAAAGCATATGTTTCTATACAAAGCCAAATATGACGAGCCTGAGAATATTGTTATTGAGCTGTTTTGCCTAAAATAGATGCCTAATATTCACTTGTCGAGTCAAGAATCTAGTTAATTAAACATACAATTTCTCAAAATCTTGCAGCAAAACTTACACAACAATTAAATCAGAGCCTCCATATGAACAAGAATTCCAAGCTAAAGCAATCCCACAGTATTAGAAAACCAACTAAAACCACCAATCCAACAATTCACAATGCTGATATAATAAACAACATATGTAGAATTGATATAATTACCTAATAATCCATGTCAAAAGAAAGAGAATGGAGAGCCCCTCAGTAATTGGTGATGATCTGTGGTATCTCAGCCACACACCAACTCTTTGAAAAGGAAAAAAAAAAACCAGAGATATTTTGATCATGCCACTCTAAAATTGAAAAATTAAAACTTGAACAAAAACAATCCACCTAAATCCTATTCACTAGAAAATGATAGAATGTGCTTGCAACATTAAAGTCACTACGAGAAATTTCTAGGCAAATCTTGAAATACTAGCCCATCAGATTATTTATTTATCAAGTTAAGCTTTAATGAGATTTTCATCATACTCTACCAAGTTAATTATTAAACAAGACAAGCCAAATCTTATGAAACAAGTGAATCTCAATCCAAAAGATTTACAGCAGGTTCAGTTTGCTATTAAATAAAAAAAAAACTAAGTAAAAAAGCAATTTGCTAGCCAAGTTAAGCACATTCGATTCATCCAAGGATGCAACTATTCCTATCAAAATTTCAGAACTCGTACTCCACAATCACAGCACAAATCAATAACCCATAAACATATAAATACATATAGCTAGCTAGATTAAAAACTCAGCAAAACAATTTCATGCGATCACCTAATCAGCAACAAAAATACAGAGTGAATTAATATATACCTCCCCGCCACCGTGCCATCGAATGAGAAAATGAGGAGGAACTTTCCAGAATCTTCCTTATCAGGCACGACTCTGAGCGTCTCCTTCTTGATGTCAACATCGTTCCGAACGGTGACTGTCTTCTGATGCTCGACGGTCGCTTGAGGCGGCATCATCGGGTACCTCCCCATCACTGAATTAGCATGCGGCGCCGCCAGAGGGATCGGGTCCGGATAGTGGTAATACGGCGGAGAATTGGCGGTTGGATTGGGATATCGAGGGGGATAAGGCGTCGGAGGTGCCAAAACATTGTGCGGAGGTGGGGGATGGCCACCGGAGTTTCATCTGGGCTCTTGCACGTCGCTGCTACTGTTGTTGCCCTCACTGATTCCCCTTTCAGTAGCCCCATTAATGCAGACCTCAATCTCTATCTACAAACCACATGCACACAACAATGTCTTAGGGCATGGCCAGCGGATATCGATGGTAGTAGAATTTAGATGGTGAATTTTGCGTGAATTTTTGAATTTAGAACTTCATTTCACAGTCATAAAATCGAATTCAACAACTCCACTTCGCAACATCAACTCCAATTGGAATTAGATCTGTGGTTTTCGAAATAAGAAGAAAAAGAAAATTGAAGGTCGTTTAATTTTGAAGAGGAAAAGACGGGAAAGAAAGAAGAGAATGGAGAGGCGGGAGGTTGAAATTTTAGAATGAAATTGAAAAAAATCTAAGTTCAATTGATCCCGCTCTTCAATCCATTTTTATTTATGTTTTTTATTTTTTAATTTTTTTATTTGCATTTACCACAGTTTCTATTAACTGTGGTCCAAAAGAGTACGCACATATACCATTGGCACAAAACAACCGTGGTGTGTTCAGGTATGAAGACCACGGTTTTCCTAAATTCGTGGTGCATTTTTTAGGAAAATGCGCTCATACACCACGGTTTGAATGAAAACCGTGGTAAATTTTGAATTCACCACGGTTCTAACAATAAACAGTGGTTAATCGGGTGTGGTGTATGTGCTTTTTTCTTGTAGTGGTACAAGCTGAAGGAAAATACAAGCTCAAAGGATACAAGCTGAAGAATGAAGTTCCAGCTGATGAAGTACCAGTTCGAAAGATACTAGCTGAAGACGCATCAGTTTTGAAGTCCAACTGATAAAGCGCCAGCAACCGAACTGAAGACCAGTCCATGAAAGTTCAAGCTAAAGGGACACAAGTCCAAAATACTAGTAGAAGAACACTGGTTCAAACTGCCAGCTGAAGCAAAGCAAACTGGAGCTCAGAAGGTATCAAACCCTAGCCCATAATTGCCAGCTGAAGAAAACCAAACTGAAGCTCAAAAGGCATCAAGCCTTAGCTCAAAACTGCCAGCTGAAGCAAAGCTAATTGGAGTTTAGAAGGCATCAAGCCCAAGCCCAGAACTGCCAGCTGAAGATGATCTCAACTGAAGCTTTCCAAACTGCCAAGAGACGCACAGAACTGACAGACAAGGAACTGAAAATTCCAACTGCCAGACAAAGCTCAGAACTGAAGATCAAGATAGAAGTCGTAACTGAAATTCAATTTTCAGATAAGTCAAAGAAGATCTTGAAGTTAATGCAACTGAGGTCTTGGAACAGGAGCTCGTCAGAAGAGCAAAGGCAACTCAACGGCCCTCTTAAATAAAAGCCTCTCAACGACTTTATCATTTATGATCACATAGTGATCATCAGCGGTCATCACTCACCCATCTTTAAAAGGTGAGCTACCCCAAAGGTGACTGTGGACTTTTGAGAATTTTGGAGAACTTTAGTTAAGACTTTCCGCGAAGACGTTCACCAAAGCACTAAAGCCTCACGCTCAAAAACCCAGAAGAATAAAAAATTCCAACTGATGAGAAGGAGCCATAATGCTCATAAAGCTAGTTGTTGAAGATCTCCAGCCAGAGCTATTCTCTCAGTCCCAATGCTTCAGTGATCAACTACCCAGCTCAGACGCAGACGCACAAAGGAGCATATCAGTTGATACTAGTTTCAAAATTGTATTCTTGAAGATCGAGCGAGATCTAAAATCATGTAGAGACGGGCAATAGCACCTTATCTCTCCAGTGAGCAGTTGGAGATCGCAAGTGTGAGCTGTCGACCTACCGGCTGAGGTGGCTGCATTTGTTGGATCGCCATTTCCGGGACAGCACCAGCTGAAAAGGAGGCCGTGACTCGTAAAGTTGCTGTTCACCAGTGATGAGGACATCCATAGCAATGAGGATCTAAACCTGGAGCTGCAATTCAAAGGTCCCGTTACTTGCCTACGAACTAAGAAGTTACAAGAGTATTTACAAGCAATAATAAAGAAGAAGCTCGAGGAAGAAGACGGCGTGCAAGGTAGCTCAAAGTTGATGACCTTGTTGATGTTGGAAGATGGAGATCAAGACATGGAGTGCAATACATGAGGAAATGCACGTGTGCATGTGTGCGTGTGTTGAAGGCCACGACCGAGTGGTAAAGAAGCCCAAAAAATATCAACCCTTGATGATTTAATTAAGGGATTGATTTATTAGACTATAGTATTTATTTTATTTAATTTGGACTATAGTCAAGTTAGATTTTTATTAATTATTTTAGTATATTTTCGGTCACATTAGAGTCAATTTAACTAGGTTTTATTTAAGACATAATTCTACCTTGAATAGAATTCTAGTTTAGGAACTTTCCTAGTCTAGTTCTAGTTATTGTTGGACTTGAAATTTTCAGCCATATCATTATGATTTTCGGCCCTCCCTCTATTATAAATAGAGGTTCCATGTGACATTGATACTTTAGACTTGATTTGATTAATTAAGCTTTGCTTCAATATTGTCTCAACCCCATTTAAATCTTTGTGAGTTTTTGATTGAAAATTCATACTCTTAGACTTAGCAACTTTAGGTTTTATTTAAAGGGAACTCTATAATTCACATTGAGGGATTGTCGGGAACTCGCTACTTGAAGATCAACTTAAAGAGCTTGGCCTTGTGTACGTTCGAGATTCAAGGTAACTTTCGGGTTGTGATTCACATCTACCCTGCCACTGCCGTTCTAACCGCCACCGACGTTAACCACAATCACTGCCATCCATATCAACATCCTTCCACAAGTCCATTGTTCGAGCACCAAGTCATTCCAAGCCGTTCCGGATCAGATTTGCCTATACGTGTTCTTTACGTCGTTTGGAGCACATATAACGAAGTTTATCCAATCATTATCATACCCTATCTACTTTAGCCTTTCTTCACATAAACCTCACACACGAAAATCCCATCCATCAACCTGTCCAATTCGAATCCCAAAATCAGCCGTATCGATTTGGCTTTTGTGTCTTGATTTGTGTGTCGTAGTCTAGGTATTTTATTTAGTTCTAGTCGTCTAGTTCGTTCCGTTGTTAGTTCTTTTTTTTAATTATTCCACATATTTTCATATTATCTTTGAGTCATTAGAAATCATAGAACCCTTACGTGTCGATGTGCGTTCGATCCTTAGCTCGGGTCACATCATAAAGTGGTATCAAAGCCACATCACTTTGGTTCGTGTCTTTATTTTATTATTAAATTTGTTCGAGTTGTAATTTATTTTCCGTTTCGTTCATAGTACAAAAAAAACAAGATCATTTAAAAAAAACAATGATAAAAAAAAGAAACAGAATCGGATAAAAAAAGAGGTATATTCATTGTTTTCTTTTGTGTTTTCGTATTTTTGGTACCTTCCTTTTGGGTACAAGTCTATAGTTGGTTGTTTCCTATAGAGTCATATTTTATTTTTGGAACTTTGCTTCCAAGTTTATTTTCTTTTTGGTAACTTCCATTAGAGTTATATTTTATTTTTGGTTCTTTTTTTCTAGAGTCTAGGCTAATTAAGGTATTTAGATTGTGTCACATAGATTGATACACATCCAAATCACCCTATTACCTTCTTTGTTCCTTCCTTCCTTATCTTTTCCTATTCTTTCCTTCTTCCTACCTAGATTTATTTTTGGATTTCCTAATCTAATTGGAACTTCAATAATTAATCTAATTCTTTCTTTTTGCCTCCTAATACTCGACTACCGCCCTCATTCTACCCTAATCGACCACCACTCCTATAGCACCATAATCGATCACCATCCACTATACACACCATCATACCTATTCATTACAAATCACCTTCTACTCCTTCTACTGAGTCCACACGACCCCGAGGTCAGTCCGGACCACCCGAACGGCATTTCGACCGTTCTACACCGCAGCCCAGCCGTAGACCCGAGTCTACACAGGCGCCACCTGCAAGGCCTCCATTCCAATGGCCCAATTAGTCCAATACAACGCCTAATGCAGCCCCTAGTCGAGCCCGTGACATCCAGTGTCATAAATGTCAAGGTTGGGGTCATTTTCAGAATCAGTGTCCAAACCGGCGTGTTCTGTTCCTCAATGAGCAGAATGGAATTGAATCAGCTAGTGTGGATGAAGAGGAGCCCCAGGCCCACGCCATCACTGCAGTCGACTTCCCTGAAGTCGAGCCAGAAGATGAGGAACCCGAGTTACCTCATGTCAGTCTAGTTTCAATCCGCAGTTTGAACATCAATCGTGAAGACGAAGAGCAATCTCAGCGTGATAACATCTTTTACACATGAGTTGCCATCAAAGATCAGACTTGTGTGAGGATTATAGACAGTGGCAGCGTGATCAATGCAATCAGTCAGTATGCTGTCGATAAGTTAGCCCTCACCACTACAAAGCATCCGAAGCCCTACAAGTTGCAATGGCTTACAGATCGTGGTTCCATTTATGTGACAGGTCAAGTACACATCTCTTTCTCTGTCAATCGATTTTCTGACACTGTTTTGTGCGATGTTATTCCCATGGATGCAGCACACATACTCTTAGAAAGACCGTGGCAGTTTGACAGACGAGTTATTCATGACGGACTCGCAAACACTTATACGATCACCCGAGATGGTCGAACCACCATGTTGAAGCCGCTGACCCCTAAAGCTATTGTGGAGGATTAAGAAAGGATGCAGGAGAGATTTAAGCAGGAGCGGGTAAAAGCAGCCGCAGCCGCTGCCCGTACCGCCGCCGTGAATGGCAGCCCTTCGGCCGAGACATCATCACCAGCCACCACTGCTCCTTCAACCAAAATAGCCCCTCCATTGCCTTCCAATGATTCCTTGGTTCGTGGAAAGGCATCGGGATTAGCCCTAAGTAAAGAGAAGAATCGATCATTGTTTATCTCCATTAAAGGCGTAGAAAAAGAACTTAAAGCAAGTTTACCTTTCATTCTTTTATCTTATAAGGACAATGCTACTAACGATGTTTCTTTGCCTAATGATATGCAACCACTTATGGAGGAGTTCACAAACGTGTTCTCGGAAGAGATTCCAAGTGGATTACCTCCGGTTCGTGGGATCGAGCACCAGATTGGCATCGTGTCTGGCGCCGTCTTGCCCAACCGACCGGCATACCGCACTTCGCCCAAGGAGATGAAGGAGATCGACCACCAAGTCAAGGAGCTGTTGGAGAAGAAGCAGATCCAAGAGTCAATGAGCCCTTGTGCAGTTCCAGTCATCCTGGTGCCAAAGAAGAACAACGAATGGAGGATGTGCATGGATTGCCGCGCCATCAACAAAATCACGGTGAAGTACAGATTTCTTATCCCTAGACTTGATGATATGCTAGATGAATTAAGTGGTTCGAATGTGTTTTCTAAGAAAGATTTAAGGTCTGGCTATTTTCAAGTTAGAATGCATGAAGGGGATGAATGGAAAACTTCATTTAAAACAAAGCATGGTTTATATGAGTGGTTAGTTATGCCTTTTGGTCTCACTAATGCACCGAGCACTTTCATGAGATTGATGAATCATGTTTTGCATGATGTGATTGGTAAATTCGTGGTTGTCTACTTTGATGATATTCTGATTTACAGTCACAATGCACAGGCGCACATAGAGCACCTTAGGCGTGTTTTTTGCTTATTGCGTGATGCAAAATTGTATGGAAACTTGTCTAAGTGTTCATTTTGTATAGATGAGGTCGTTTTTCTAGGCTTTGTCGTCAGTTCACGAGGTATTGAGGTTGACCGTTCCAAAATCAAAGCGATTGAGGAATGGCCAACACCAAAGAACGCCTCTGAGGTCCGATCCTTTCATGGATTGGCTGGCTTTTACCATCGATTTGTATGGGATTTCTCCAGTATAGCCGCCCCTCTTACTGAGCTAAGTAAGAAGGACCAGAAATTTGAATGGGGTAAGCAACAAGAGCATGCTTTTAATACTTTGAAATCATTGTTATGTTCTGCTCCTGTTATTTGTTTACCTGATTTTACTAAGACTTTTGAGATCGAATGTCATGCTACGGGTATAGGTATTAGTGCAGTTTTGATGCAGGATTGCAGACCCGTCGTATTCTTCAGTGAGAAGCTGAATGGCGCCTCCCTTAGGTATTCCACATACGATAAAGAGCTCTACGCTTTGAAGTGTGCATTGGACACATGTCAGCACTATCTCTGGCATAAGGAATTCGTCATTCACACGGATCATGAAAGCTTGAAGCACTTAAAAGGGCAAAACAATCTGAACAAGAGACATGCGAGATGGGTCAAGTTCATCGAGTCCTTCCCGTATGTTATCAAGTACAAGAAAGGTGAGGATAATGTGGTCACCGATGCCCTATCTCGAAGGTACGCTCTTTTGAACTTGATACATGCCAAGATGTTAAGTTTTGAGTCCATTAAGTCATTATTCATGCATGATGAGTACTTCAGCCCCATATTTGCATCGTGTAGTGCTAAACCTAGGTCTTATGATGGTTTTTATGTGCATGATGGTTTTCTGTTCAAAGAGTCGAAGTTATGCATCCCAGATTGTTCTATGCGTGAGCTTTTGGTGTTAGAATCGCATGCAGGGGGTTTGATGGGTCACTTTGGTGTGCATAAGACATTAAACTTGCTGCATGAACACTTCTTTTGGCTACATATGCGTAGGGATGTAGAGAATGTGTGTAGTCGTTGCATTACTTGTCGTCAAGCCAAATCCACTTCACACCCATTTGGACTCTACATGCCATTACCCGCCCCTATAGCCCCTTGGATTGATATTTTGATGGATTTCATCTTAGGTTTGCCTAGGTCTAGGTCGGGTAAAGATTCAGTCTTTGTTGTAGTTGATCGGTTCTCCAAAATGGCTCATTTCATTGCATGTAGGAAAACTGATGATACTGTTTACATTTCCAATTTGTTCTTTATTCATGTTGTTCGATTCCATGGAATTTCTCATACTATTGTTAGTGATAGGAATTCTAAGTTTTTGGGACATTTTTGGCGTGTTTTGTGGGAAAAATTAGGTACTAAGTTATTGTTTTCTACTGCATGTCATCCACAAACCGATGGTCAAACTGAGGTTGTGAATCGTATATTAGGAGCTTTACTTAGGTCTCTAATTAAGAACAATTTGAAGTCATGGGAAGAGTGTTTACCATATACTGAATTTGCTTATAATCATGTAGTTCATTCTTCTACTAACATGTCTCCATTTGAGATAGTTTATGGATTTAATCCACTAACTCCTACTGATTTGCTTACTTTACCCGTTGAGCATCTAACGAGTGTTAAAGGTATGAAGAAAGCTGATTATATTCGAGAGATGCATGAGAAAGTTCGTGCCCGGATTGAGCACCAAGGCTCAAGGATTGCCGCCGTACGCAACACGGGGCGCTAGCATGTCGTCTTCCAGCCCGGAGTCCTGGCCATTTTCCCAATCTGCAGAAGTTGAAATTGTCGCCTATAGGAGATGGACCCTTCACCGTTCTGAGCCATGTTAATGATAATGCATACCGCATTGATCTCCCAGGTGAGTACGAATGTTCCTCTACTTTTAATGTTGCTAATTTGTCTCCCTTTAATGTAGATGAATTTGACCATGATGAGTATCCAAATTCAATGATGAATTCTCTTCAGCAGGGGGGGAATGATGAGGACATCCATAGCAATGAGGATCTAAACCCGGAGTTGCAATTCAAAGGTCCCGTTACTCGCCTACGAGCTAAGAAGTTACAAGAGCATTTGCAAGCAACAATAAGGAAGAAGCTCGAGGAAGAAAACGGCGTGCAAGGTAACTCAAAGTTGATGACCTTGTTGATGTCGGAAGATGGAGATCAAGACATGGAGTGCAATACATGAGAAAGTGATGCGATCCTCGCCGGCATACGACAAAGACAGCAGATGTTTTATCCAGGATTGTAGCAGATTCCGCGGAATGGATGGATGGATCCAAACCCTAGCCCCTCAAAGATGTCAAACCTCGAACACGACGTAGTCGAGACCCTCGATCAATTGGAAACACGAACTTGGATTGGAAGATGACGCCACAAACGGGGATGTGAATCCGTTTGATAAGTCGATTGAATCTCACGCTGTGTTGTGAAATTCGAATAACTCTCTCAAAGAGAAAAGTGAAAACTCACGTAAAATTAATGATATCAAAGTTGTTCTCAAAAATAAGAGATTACAAACCTTATATAGTTGGTCCAAAATAAACTAAGACCTAATTAATATCCCACTTGAACTAGGAAATAAAACATAAAAATCGCGCAATTCTGGACACGCCCAGATGGGCGCGACACGGGCTCAATCGCGCCTCCACTCACGCTGTAGGTCGCGCCGGTCTCATTCCGTGTAGTGTTTGTGGCGCGATCGGCTTCACTCGTACATCAGGTCGCGCTGTAGAATGCGCCGGTCTCATCACCCGAAGCGTTGGTGGCGCGGCCGGATCCACTCGCGTGCTCACCCGCGCTGTAGCTCGCGTCAAGCGGTGCGATCAGGTGCTCGCGTCCTGGCTCGTGCTGTAGTCCGTGCCCATAGCTCGAGATCACTATCTTCCACTTGGGCTCGGGTTCTTCTCCTTCTACGGGTCGTTTAGCCAACTCTTGGTTCCAGATCTCTTGCATGAATGCATTGAGGCTTTTCTTGAACCTCTTAGCTCTTGCTCGTGTTACCGGTCCTTCTGGTACCTTGATTGGATCGGACATCTCCTTAGCTTGGGTCGTATCATCTCTCTCTTGAAAAGGATTTGTCCTCAAATCCAGCTCATCACCTACATCAAAAGGACTTAAGTCAGCAACATTAAATGAAGAACTCACTTTGTACTCACCTGGCAAGTCCAACTTGCATGCATTGTCACTGATGCGCTCCACAACTTGGAATGGTCCATCGCCTCTAGGAAGCAACTTAGAACGCCTCTGAACTGGAAACCGCTCTTTACGCATATGTAGCCAAACCCATTCACTGGGCTCAAACACAACCTTCCGTCGCCCCTTGTTGGCCTTGTTGGCATACTGCTCGATTCGTCTCTCTATGTTTGCTCTAGCCTTCTCATGTATCTGTTTAACAAAATCAGCTCTCTTTTCCCCTTCAAGGTTAGTATGTTCATGAACAGGTAAAGGAATCAAATCCAACGGAGTTAAAGGGTTAAATCCATATGCAACTTCAAATGGAGAAAACTGAGATGTAGAATGCACAGACCTATTATATGCAAATTCAA
This sequence comes from Perilla frutescens, assembly GCA_026008535.1. Classification (NCBI taxonomy): domain Eukaryota; kingdom Viridiplantae; phylum Streptophyta; class Magnoliopsida; order Lamiales; family Lamiaceae; genus Perilla; species Perilla frutescens. Next base: position 22,708,054 of record BRKX01000009.1, on the reverse strand, counting down.
CATGTGGCAAACATTCCTCCCAAGTTTTGATGTTCTTTTTAATTATTGCCCTTAACAATGTAGATAAAGTCCTATTGACTACTTCCGTTTGACCATCAGTCTGTGGGTGACAAGTAGTAGAAAACAAAAGCTTCGTACCCAACTTACACTACAAAGTCTTCCAGAAATAACTTAAGAACTTAACATCTTTATCAGAAATAATGGTCTTGGGCATGCCATGTAAACGCACAACTTCTTTAAAGAACAAATCAGCAATGTAGGATGCATCATTTGTTTTAGAGCATGCTATAAAATGTGCCATCTTAAAAAAATCTATCCACAACCACAAAAATAGAATCATAACCACGTTTACTCCTAGGCAATCCTAACACAAAATCCATAGATATATCTATCCAAGGTGATGTAGGAATAGGCAAAGGCATGTATAAACCATGTGGTTGGACTCGAGATTTGGCTTGTCGACATGTAACACACTTAGCACATACACGTTCCACATCACGTTTCATATGAGGCCAAAAGAAATGCTCCCTCAATGCAGCTAGAGTCTTTGCTACCCCAAAATGCCCCATCAAACCACCACCATGTGATTCCAATAATAAAAGCTCACACATGGAACAATTAGGTACACACAACCTATTTTCTCTAAACAAATATCCATCATGCCTATAAAATTTCCCATCTCCAGATTCTTCACAGGCAACATATATATCCTTAAAATCACCATCCTCACTATACATACTCTTAATATGCTCAAAACTAAGTAACTTAGCATCTAAGGTGGAAAGTAAAGTGTACCTCCTCGATAGTGCATCAGCTACTGCATTCTCTTTCCCTTGCTTATACTTGATGACGTATGGAAACGTCTCCACAAACTCCATCCAGCGGGCATCCCTTTTGTTCAACTTGTGTTGCCCCTTCAAAGGCTTATGACTCATGATCGGTGTGGATCACAAATTTCTTAGACCACAAATAGTGTTGCCACGTCTGCAATGCCCGAACTAGTGCATACAACTCCTTGTTATATGTCGGGTATTTTGCGGTGGCGCCGCCAAGCTTCTCATTGAAGTAGGCAATGGGCCGTTTCTCTTGCATCAACACTGCACCAATTCCAACACCAGAAGCATAACATTCTATCTCAAAAGTTTTAGAAAAGTTTGGAAGAGATAGTACCGGTGGATGTGTCAATTTATCCTTGAGCGTTTGAAACGCTTTCTCTTGTGCTTCTCCCTAATGAAATTCTACATTCTTCTTGATCACCTCAGTCATGGGCGCTGCGATACTACTGAAATGTGGGACAAAACGCCGATAGAAGCTCGCAAGTCCATGAAAACTTCGAACCTCACTCGCATTTGTTGGCGTCGGCCACTCTTGGATGGCTCGAACCTTCTCTTCGTCCACCTGTACTCCATCTGCACTAACAACAAAACCAAGAAACACAACCTTATCTGTGCAAAAGGTGCATTTCTTCAAGTTAGCATATAGTTGTTCTTTTCTCAAAGCAAGCAAAACAAATTTTAAATGCTCAACATGGTCCTCTTCATTCTTGCTATAGATTAATATGTCATCAAAGTAAACCACCACAAATCTACCTATAAAGGCACGTAAGACATGGTTCATAAGACGCATAAATGTACTAGGAGCATTTGGTAATCCAAACGGCATAACTAACCACTCATACAATCCTAGTTTTGTAATGAATGCCATTTTCCACTCATCCCCTTCTTTAATACGAATTTGGTGATATCCACTTTTTAAATCTATCTTAGAGAATATGTATGCACCATGTAATTCATCTAACATATCATCTAAATGGGAAATGAGATGTCGATACTTTACCGTAATATTGGTGATGGCTCTGCAGTCGACACACATCCGTAGCGATGAATCCTTCTTCGGCACGAGCAAAACTGGACTCGCGCAAGGACTCAAGCTCTCCCTCACTTGGCCTTTCTCCAGTAGCTCATGTATCTGACGTTCTAGCTCTTTTGTCTCCTCAGGGTTGATTCGATATGCCGGGCGGTTTGGCAATGTGGCGCCGGGCATGAAATCAATTTTGTGCTCAATTCCCCCTAATTGGTGGCAATCCCGGTGGCATTTCTTCGGGAAAGACATCCTTGAATTCCTGCAAAAGAGACAGAATAGGACTAGGCAAAGATGGATCAAATGGGTTAGTACTCATTAACACATCTCTGCGGATCATCAAGTACATTGGCTTCTCATTTTGCACAACCCATCTGACATCACTGGTTGTGGCAAAACAAGCATGTTGGACCACCTCCCTTCCAACGTTGGCCTCTTTTTCTTTCTTCCTCATGGTATCGGCCTCCTCTTGTAGTTTCACTTGGTCCTCGTACACTTGAGATGGTGTTAGAGGAGCTAGTGTCACCGTCTTCTTGTTAAGTACAAAAGAGTACTTGTTTGTGAAGCCATCATGCTTCACTCTCCTATCGAATTGCCATGGACGCCCTAGCAAAATATGTCCCGCTTGCATAGGCACAACGTCGCACAACACTTCATCGTCATACTTGCGAATCCGAAATGGCACTCGAACTTGCTTGTTCACCTTGGTTTCTCCACTATCATTCAACCACTGCAGCTTGTATGGCTTAGGATGTTTGAGAACCGGCAATCCTAACTTTGTCACCATCACAACACTTGCAACGTTAGTACAACTACCGTCATCACTAATCATAGTACATACCTTATCCTTGATGTGACATCGGGTATGGAATATGTTCTCCATTTGCTCCTCGTCGACGCTCTTGGTGTGCAGGCTAAGAGATTTACGTGTAACCAAAATGAGAGCGTTGGGCGCTGCGTACCCCTCCTCCCCACTTGACTCGGATAAACTCGGCATCTCCGGATCAACTTCTTCTTCATCCGTCACAATCTCACCATTGTCCTTTAGGATCATCACACGTCGGTTTGGGCACTGATTGGCTATGTGTCCTCTACCTTGACATTTAAAGCACTTAATGTCTCGGTTTCAATTGCCCGACAAGTCTTGGTTGCTCGATCCTGTCACTGTAGGTGTCTCAGTCTTCGGCTTAGTGAACGGTTGCTTCTGATCTTTCTTCCTTTGGTTTGAAACTTTCCATGGAGCTGTGTTGGAATTTGAGTTCGACTTCCATGTGGAAGAACTCGCTCGGTTGTTGTTCCCCCTCCTCTTGATTTGGTTCTCTACTTTGATAGCCATTTGTACCATGTCCTCCATCTCGACATAGTGCTGCAACTCCACCACTTCTCAGATCTCTCTATGCAAACCGGCTAGAAATCGAGCCATTGTGGCCTCCCTATCTTCCTCCACATTTGCTCGGATCATTGAGACCTCCATCTCCTTGAAATAGTCGTCCACACTATTCGTACCTTGTCTCAAGTTTTGAAACTTGTTGTATAGCTCTCGATAGTAGTAACTTGGTACGAATCTCTTCCTCATCACCGCCTTCATCTCTCCCCATGTCTCTATTGGGTGTTCTTGATTACGCCGCCTGTTGGATGTCAACTGATCCCACCAAACTATGGCATAATCTGAAAACTCCACTGCTGCTAACTTCACTTTCTTCAGCTCAGAATAGTTGTGACAATCGAACATCATCTCAATCTTGCACTCCCATTCAAGGTACAAAGCTGGGTCATTTTTACCTTGGAATGAAGGCACATTCATTTTGATGTTTTCGAGATCGTCATCTTCTCGATTCCTTGCTCTCCCGTGTCTCCTACCTCCAGCAGTTGAATAGCTGTCTTTCTCTTCTGAGTCTCCCATCTCAGTGTCATAGTAGTCATTCCGTTGTCTCTCTACATGTGGGTAGCGTCGAGCCTCCATCCGAACTCCTCGTCTGCCTCTTCCACCTCTTCCGCCATAGTTCTCTCGAGGAGCTTGTTGAGATTGCTCCTGTATTGAGCTTTCTACTTGGTTTAGCCTCTCATTCAACGACGCCATCTCAGTTTTGAACAACTTCGTGAGATGTTGCTGAATGGCTTCCACTGTATTCTTAGGATCAAAAGTATTTATCTCATCACTCGATACAGCGACTGCTCCCTTGGTACCTGCACCTTTGTTAGACATGTCGATTCTCTTTTTTTTATCGACTCTTTCTCTCTCCTTTTTTTTGAACGATTTTTGTTTTTTTTTTCGTCCTTTTTTTTTCTTTTTTTCTTTTTTTCTTTTTAACCAAAGAACAAATCAAATACTAAACTAGGCAAAGAAAATGAACTACTAATGTGACAATGAAATGAAACAAACCTAACAAATATCTAGCTCTCAACCTCACGTGTATACTCTCGTGTATCACACTATCGGCTCTTTTCACTCTAATAATCTCACATACTCTCGCCTTTTACCACTCGTATTTTCTCCAAATAAAATTAAACTAGAAACACAATCACAACAATGAAATCCCAAAAGACCAATCACAGATTCATGAAAAATGTGCCGGAAAAATTTCAAAAATTTGAAAATTTCCGAAAAAAATTTCGACTTCTCCCCCGATAATATACGCATCTCCAACAACCCAAATATCAAAATCAAATGTAAAGAAAACACCAAAAATTTTCCCGCCTTTTTACTTATTATTTTTTTTTTTTATAAATCATCGACTTTTTCTCTCTTTTTTTATGCTGATATCGTCTCTCACTCTCTTTTTTTTAGTAGGCGAGAATTTAATTTACATAAATTAAATGATAAATGGAACCTGATACAACCTGGCTCTAGATACCACTTGATGCGATCCTCGCCGGCATACGACAAAGACAGTAGATGTTTTATCCAGAATTGTAGCAGATTCTACGGAATGGATGGATGGATCCAAACCCTAGCCCCTCAAAGATGTCAAACCTCGAACACGATGTAGTCGAGACCCTCGATCAATTGGAAACACGAACTTGAATTGGGAGATGACGCCACAAACGGGGATGTGAATCCGTTTGATAAGTTGATTGAATCTCACGCTGTGTTGTGAAATTCGAATAACTCTCAGAGAGAAAAGTGAAAACTCACGTAAAATTAATGATATCAAAGTTGTTCTAAAAAATAAGAGATTACAAACCTTATATAGTTGGTCCAAAATAAACTAAGACCTAATTAATATCCCACTTGAACTAGGAAATAAAACATAAAAATCGCGCAATTCCGGACACGCCCAGATGGGCGCGACACGGGCTCAATCGCGCCTCCACTCGCACCGTAGGTCGCGCCGATCTCATGCTGTGTAGTGCCTGTGGCGCGATCGGCTTCACTCGCACCTCAGGTCGCGTTGTAGAATGCGCCGGTCTCATCACCCGAAGCGTTGGTGGCGCGGCCGGATCCACTCGCGTGCTCACCCACGCTGTAGCTCGCATCAAGCGGCGCGACCGGGTGCTCGTGTCCTGGCTCGTGCTGTAGTCCATGCCCATAGCTCGAGATCACTATCTTCCACTTGGGCTCGGGTTCTTCTCCTTCTATAGGTCGTTTAGCCAACTGTTGGTTCCAGATCTCTCGCATAAATGCATTGAGGCTTTCCTTGAATCTCTTAGCTCTTGCTCGTGTTACCGGTCCTTCTGTTACCTTGATTGGATCGGACATCTCCTCAGCTCGGGTCGTATCAGAAAGTGCACTTGTGCATGTGAACGTGTGCATGTGCGCGTGTGTTGAAGGCCATGGCCGAGTGGTGAAGAAGCCCAAAGAATATCGGCCCTTGATGATTTAATTAAGGGGATTTATCTATTAGACTATAGTATTTATTTTATTTAATTTGGACTATAGTCAAGTCATATTTTTATTAATTATTTTAGTATATTTTCGGTCACATTAGAGTCAATTTGACTAGGTTTTATTTAAGGCATAATTCTACCTTAAATAGAATTCTAGTTTAGGAGGTTTTCTAGTCTAGTTCTAGTTATTGTTGGACTTGAAATTTTTGGCCATATCATTGTGATTTTCGGCCCTCCCTCTATTATAAATAGAGATTCCATGTGACATTGATACTTTAGACTTTATTTGATTAATTAAGCTTTGCTTTAATATTGTCTCAACCCCATTTAAATCTTTGTAAGCTTTTGATTGAAAATTCATACTCTTAGAATTAGCAACTCTAGGTTTTATTCAAAGGGAACTCACTACTTGAAGATCAATTTAAAGAACTTGGCCTTGTGTACGTTCGAGATTCAAGGCAACTTTCAGGTTGTGATTCGCATCTACCCTACCACCGCCGTTCCAACCGCCACCAACGTCAACCACCATCACCGCTGTCCATATCAACATCCTTCCACAAGTCCATTGTTCGAGCACCAAGTCATTCTAAGCCGCTCCGGATCAGATTTGCCTATACGTGTTCTTTACGTCGTTTGGAGCACATATCACGTAAGTTTATCCAATCCTTATCATACCCTATCTACCTTAGCCTTTCTTCACATAAACCTCACACACGAAAATCCCATCCATCAACCTGTCCAATTCAAAGCCAAAATCAGCCCTATCGATTTGGATTTTGTGTCATGATTTGTGTGTCGTGGTCTAGGTATTTTGTTTAGTTCTAGTCCTCTAGTTCGTTCCATTGTCAGTTATTTTTTTTAATTATTCCGCATATTTTCAGATTATCTTTGAGTTGTTAGAAGTCATAGAACCCTTACGTGTCGACGTGCATTCAATCCTTAGCTCGGGATACATCAGCCAGGTTCAGCAGTTGTCTTCACTGTATAACTGTAATAAATGAACTTTACACTTGCATAGTGAATTGCCCTTCTGCGGAAGGAAGAGAGTACGTAGAAGTTGAGCTTCGAACCTCTATAAATTGCTTGTGTGCTCTGCTTTACTTTTTTAGTTCAGTCGCACGTTTTAAACTACACACCCCAAGCACACACAACACTCCGAGCTAGCAGATCATCTCAGCTGATCTCCCCAAAGCACGGATCACATCGCGAGTCAAAATGGGCCCTTAATATTCCGCATCTATAATTCAGTTTTGAAATCAGTTTATTCACCCCCCTAAACTGATTCTGACTCGCCGTGGGACCAACATAAACTTGTTCATAACTACAACAAAAACACAATTCATTACAAAAAAAAAATATCTGACTTGTATATCCTAAAATTTATAACTCCAACAAATACCTTCTGAAAACATTACAAAAAACAATATTTCCAAACCACCTTCCCATCATAGCTACACAAACCCCATTGTTTCCAGTCATCATTCATTACAAAAATAAAAAATAAAAAATCATTGTTGCCAAACCAGTAAACCTTCTATCATTTCAATGTTTCCAACCATCATTCATTACAAAAAAAAAAGAAATTAAAAATTATTCCACCAACTTTTGCACATAATCTTCTACATTTACAAAACCACAACTCTCATATTCCACCAATTTCTGCACAACTCCTACGTTTACATCCCATTACGAACAGCTGCTAACAGTGTCTATCATGTTAAAAACATAAAGAAAATAAAAAAACATTAATAACTTCCTTAACATCAATAGCAATACAATAAAGTATCACTAATAATTCAGTTAATCATCATTATCAACGCAATGAAGTATCAATAATAATGAACAAAACTTGCCTGTTACATTTTTAATTTTTGATCAACTTCCTTAACAATGAAATGAAGTATCGCTAATAATTTAGTTAAGCATCATTATCAATAATGGAATGAAGTATCACTAATAATAAACAAGAATTACCTATCATCAGATTATTTATATTCATCCTCAGATCCCTTAACACCAGAGTCCTCTTCACTACTGAAGTTACATAAACTGTGCGGACATGTTCAACATCATGTACATATACATTATTATGAACATGCAAGGTCAGAATAGATAAACTATAAGCAATTAAATGGCACTAGGTTGATAACCCTGTTCGATCAATTGATCTATGTCAGGGGGACTTCACAAGTCTGTGAGAAACAATCCACTTATCCGTTTTTTGGTTACAAAGGCTTTTACACGATGATCTCCCGTCACTCAACCTTTTTCCTACCCACTACAACTTATTTCGTGAACTGAATTGTGAGCTTCCCTCACAATCTAGACTCCCTCTAGTTCCCACAGGAAATCTCTCTCGAGACTGCTCTAAGTGTGTGTGAAATAGATTCAAACACAAAATAGAAAAGCAACGATCAAAAGATCAACTCTATTCTAACAATACTGAATACCTAATTGTTAGGAAAAACTATCAAGGGTTTTCCTGACTGGAGTTTTGATGAGATGTCAAAATATGTCAAAATACGCAAAGAGCCTTGAAAAACTGAAAAGAAATCAAGCATGATCATATAAAAAAAATTGAGCTATCAAAGTCTGAAAATGATCAATCCAAGTGAGAAAAAGAAAAGAAAAGAGAAAAAAGAAAAAAGAGAGAAAAGAAAAGAGAAAAAGAAAAAGAAAAAGAAAAAAAAAGAAAAGAGAGAAAAAGAAAAAAATCCAGCCACAAGACCTGTTGAAAAGAAAAACTGTAGCTTGCTAGATCTATTAGTAAGATAAACTGAAAGTTGCAGGCACTATCAAATTCGGAGTACCAAATGCCATCAGTCTACAGTCATGAACTAAAGAAGGCACCAATTCAGAAGTGCCCATTTCCAGCTGAAGAAGAATACCAGCTATAGCTACCAGTTCAAGGCACCAGTTCAGAAGTGCCTAATCCCGGCTGAAGAAAAGTTCCAGCTGAAGAAAGTACCAGCTGAAGAAGACTACCAGCCGAAGAAATGACATTTCTAGCTGAAGAAGAATACCAGCTGAAGACCACATCAGTCCGAGTTGAAGGATATGCCAGCTCAAGATGATACCGGCTGAAGAAGAAAACCAACTGAAGAATGTACCAATCCAAGGTACAAGCTGAAGGATATGCCAGCTCAAGAAGTCCCAGCTTAAGAATGAAGTTCCAGCTGAAGAAGTACCAGTTCGAAGGATACCAGCTGAAGACGCATCAGTTCTGAAGTCCAACTGAAGAAGCGCCAGCATCTAAACTGGAGACCAGTTCAGAAGTTTCAGCTGAAGGGACATAAGTCCAGAATGCCAGCTAAAGAACACTGGTTCAAACTGCCAGCTGAAGCAAATCAAACTGGAGCTCAGAATGCATGAAGCCAGAATCCAGAACTGCCAGCTGAAGATGATATAAACTGGAGCTTTCCAAACTGCCAAGGATGTGCATAACTGACAGATAAGAAACTGAAGTTTCTAACTGCCAGACAAAGCCCAGAACTGAAGATCAAGACAGAAACGATAACTGAAATTCAAATTTTAGAAACGCCAATAAGAAGTTCTTGAAGTTAATGCAACCGAGATCTTGGATCAAAAGCTTGTCAGAAGCACAAAGGCTATTCAATGACTCTCTTTAAATGAAAGCCCCTCAATAGCTTTATCATTTATAATCACACAGTGATCATCAACGGTCACCAGCCACTCATCTATAAAAGATGAACAACCCAGAAGATGACCGTAACTTTTGACTCTTGAAGAGAACTTTTGCGCAGACTTTCAAGCATAGACTTTCAGCGAAGACGTTCGCCAAAGTTCTAAAACCTCACGGTCAAAACTCAGCAAAAGTAAAAGTCCAACTGAAGAGAAGGAGCCAAACCGCTCATCAAGCTAGTTGTTGAAGAAATCCGGCCAAAGCCATTCTTTCAGTTCAAGTTCTACAATGATCAACTACCCAGCTCAAGCTGCAGACGCGCTAAGGAGCACATCAGTTGATATCAGTTTCAAGACTGTCTTCTTGAAGATCGAATGAGATATAAAACCTTGTAAAGATGGGTAATAGCACTTAAAGTCTCAGCGAGCAGTTGAGATTGGTAAGTGTGAGTTGTTGACCAGAAACCGGTTGAGGAGGCTACTTGCTTCTGGGACAGCAACAATTGAAAAGGAATCCGTGACTCATAAAGTCACCGACAACTAGCTCCAACACCTATCTTCACTGTGTAACTATAATAAAGGAACTTGACACTTGCATAGTGAATCACCCTTCTGCGGAAGGAAGAGAGGACGTAGAAGTTAAGCTTCGAACCTCTATAAAACTGCTTGTGTGCTCTGCTTTATCTTTCAATTTCAATTGCATATTCTAAACTGCACACTTCAAGCACACACATCACTCCGAGCTAGCTGATCATCTCAACTAATCACCAACAACATGGATAACTTAGCGAGTCAAACGGGCCCTAATTATTCTGCAATTATTGTTATGTTTTTGGATCAGTTTATTCACCCCCCTTCTAAGCTGATTCTGACTCGCCCCAGGACCAACAAGTGGTAACATAGCGATTGATTCTAAGGATCAGCCATTTTTGTAGATCAACTGAATCAGATCTTGTTATTTATGCTAATCTGCCAGCTATGAGAAACCATAAGCTACCTATCCTTTCAGTTGAGAACTACGATAACTGGAGTAGGAGAATGAAGGCGCATCTCTACTCAATCCACGAAAATATGTGGGAAGTTATCGAAGAAGGTCCAATCACAGTCATGATGGACAATGAAGCCCACATTGCTGATGTAAATCAACCAACAAGGATCTTAAAGCCAACTCATCTTCTCATGAGTGAAGAGAAGAAGTTGAAGAACCTAGAGTTTGTGGCCCAAGCCGCGTTGTTCCAAACTCTAGATGAAGATCGCATGAAGGACACGAAGAACTGCACAACTGCCAATGAGATATGGGACTTACTTGCAGATCTATGCAAAGAGTCCGAGGCCATCAAAGGAAACAAGCTCTAACTGGTGGTGGACAGATATAAGTCCTTCAACATGCACTCAGATGAAACCATCTCAGGCCTTGAAATGAGATTTCTAGGCATTATCAGTGAGATGAACAATCTGGGAAAAACATATCCCAATAGTGAGATGAACTCTGAAATTTTGGACAAACTCACAGAAGAATATGATATGAAGGTGATTGCTAAAAAAGAGTCAAGAGACTTGAATAGCATCACCCCAAGAGAACTTTTCGGTTCTCTTAAGGCTCACGAGTATAGCCTAAACTGAAAAAGAGAGGCATCCACATCATCAGCCTAGCTAGGATGCAGCCTTCTACGGTGAGAGAAATCAGTTTAGAGAAACTCGAGGAAGAAATGTCTTCCGACCAAGAAGTTCTCAAGCCAGAGAACAACCAGGATGCTCAACTGATCGAAGAAGAGAAGCTGATGAAGCCATGAGCAATAATGAAGCTCAAGACCAGGAGTTGCAATTTCGAGGACCAATTACAAGATCAAGAGCTAAGAAGCTTCAAGCATACATGCAAGTGATGATTCGAAGAAAGCTCGAGATTGGAGATGAAGAAGTCGAAAGAAGCAAGTCCAAGATAGTTAATTTATTAAGTATTGATGATCAAGATCACACCATGGAGGACATGACTTGAAGAGTTGAAGATCAAGACTTGAAGTGCACGTGTGCATGTGCATGTAATTAACGTGCATGTTTGTGTGTGTGTGTTGCAAGTTTCGGCCCTATAGTGATTTAATTATGGGGTTGATTTTTATCTAGACCATAGTATTTATTTTATTTAATTTAGACTATAGTAGATCAGATTTTATTTAATTATTTGGATGTAATTTTCGGTCCTAATGTTTAAGAGTCATAGGTTTGACTAGAATTATATTTAAGGCATAATTCTACTTTGAATAGAATTCTAGTTTAGGGAATTTCCTAGTTCAATTAGACTTCTTTTTGGACCTCATATTTTCGGCCCTTTAGTCTTAGATTTTCAGCCATGTAGTTCTTTTAAATAGGTGTTTCATGTCACATTGATACTTTAGACATTGTTGAATTAAATTACTTTTGCATACAATTGTGTCTCAAATCTATTACGTCTTTTGGATACTTTCACACGAAATATTCATTCTTGGAGTTAGCAATTCTAAGTCTTAATCAAGGGTATTGCTTAATCCACTTGAGGAATTAACCGGTATTCGCTATCGAAGAGCAATTTGGAGATTTCAACCTTGAGTATGTTCGAGATTCAAGGAGGCTATCGGGTTGTGATTCACATAAACAATCACCAACCATCAACCATACTTGACGCCCTTCATCCCCATCGACGCACGCCTCAAATTCAGCCACAAGTTCGAGCAATCTTCTACCGTTCGTTTTATCCGTAAGTTCGTCACATCCCTATCATATCCTATCTTTACCAAGCCATTCTTCACTTAGCCTCACACACGAAATTCCTCCTGATTTTCAGCCTATATTCGTTCCTTTACAGCCCTCATCCTTTGGATTTGTGTTCTATAGTTTGTGTCATTATTCTAGGTATTTTAGGTGTTTAGATTTCGTATTTTCGTTTATTTATTGAGTCGGATTGTCCCCTTCATTAAGTTGACGTGTTTCGATTCTTAAAGTCTTCCGCTACATCGTTATTATCATCCTAGATTACCTATCCGGGTCATATCATATTTTGGCATCAGAGCCACATCAGTCCTGATGGTCGTGGTTCAATCCGAGGTGTCCATTTTATCCTACATGTCATCTACGTGTCTTTTATTTTCTTACGTGTCATCGAGTTGTAATAGCATAGCTATCATTTAAAAAAAAAGGCTTCGACAAAAAAAAAGAGAAAAGCCGTCGATTACAGAAAAAAAAGAAAAAATCAGATAAAAAGAAAAGAAAAATCCGATAATTAAAAAAAAAGAGGTATATTCATTGCTTCCTTTTGAGTCTTATTTTAATTTTGGTACTTTCCTTTTAGTACTTTTCTATAGTTGGTATTTTCCTTCTAGTCAAGTTCTATAGTTGGTACCTTCCATTAGAGTTTTATTTTATTTCTGGGATCTTTGCATAGTTGGTAGTTTCTATTTGAGTTATAGTTTCTTTTTAGATAATTCTTTTTAGAGTCTAGTTTAATTAGGATATTTAGAATTGTGTCACAATTGTGTAACACTTTCCAAAATACCTAATCTTTCTTTCCTTTTCTTTCCTACCTCTTTCCTTCTACCCTTGGGGATCCATCTAACCATAATACACCTACCCTACCCCACGCCACCTAAGACCACACGGCCCCACTTCTTTTCCACCTCAACCCACACGCCAATTACACCACCTACTCCACCTCATTCGTTGATCCTAGTTAGCAATACTCATCTAAACCTTCGTGCAATTAGTCCGTACCCACGACATTCGACAAGAGTGCTATCTCTCACATACCATATACATGACACACACACATCACCATACACTTTAAGTGCAAACAAGAGTGGTAAAATTAAGAGTGAAAACAAATGAGTGAACGTGAGATTGTGAGGATCGTTCCTTATTTTCTTTTACGTTTGTTCATTTTGTAGGTACCATGGACAAAGGCAAGAACGAAGCCACTGCCTCAACCCCTCCTATGGACGAGCCATTCTCGCCCAAATCACCTGATGATCTCTCCTACACATCCAAAACTCAGTGGGATCCAACGTATCAGTTTGACGCCATGACACAGTTCTTTTTGCGTCAAAACCAGCAGATGAAGGATGAGTTCGGGAATCAAGTAGCTGAGTTAGCAGAGCAAATCAAGAAACTCTCAGTTCAATTGGCTACAACTCAAATAGTACAACAACCACAGCAGAGAGGCGCACCGAGGCAGTCCGTTTTTTAAGAAAATCACAGACAAGCTGCATTTGAACCCGAGTTTGATGCAGCAGATGGTTATGAAGCCGACTTCATACCACCGAGACATGATGATCACCGTGATCATCCCAGACCACCTGCCAGACAAGCTGTTCGTTATGAGAGGCCCAAATACGGAGATGGAGACGGTTTGCTCAACAACATCAAAACGAACATTCCAGAGTTCGAAGGCGGTAACAGCCCGTTTTTCCAATCACTGTATAAATAAAATATTTATCTTCAATTATGTGAATTATCGAAATTTGTGAATTTTAATGTTCGAGTTATGATATAGTCTAAGTCGCACCCCTAGATATATCTTCAATTTTATTTAGTGAATTAAGATTTATTTATTAAAATCATATAGAGAATCTTTTTTTACATGAATTTAGAAAAAAAAAAGTTATAAGAGGTCCTTGCATATGTGTATACATTGAGTTCATGCTTTGAGATAAAATATTTTCATTATTTTTTTTAGTTAGGACCTAGAAGGAGTTAATATTATATTCATTAAAAGTTTGATTATTCAATCGAGTTAAGCCATTTAGTTTTCAATACAAAATGATGGCATGCATGAACATATTTTTATATATTGGTTTATATAGATTTGGTTTATACTATGATAAATCCATATACTTTAGAGGGTGAGGAATTTTAGATTCTATTTAAGAAGAAAAATTGGTCAACGTTTTAAACTATGGTTTTATTTTCAGTAGAGTTTTGAATCTTATTATACACCTTTTTATAATATATTAGAAAGTTTTAGACTAAAATTAGAAAAAAAATGGGGAGTCAATTCTCTTAAAAAAAAAAAAACTAGTATCTCGTTTATTCTTGGAAAAAAAAAACTAGTATCTCGATTGGCAATAGGAAAAAAAAAAAGAGATACTTTGCTTATTTCCTTTGATGCAGACTATCGGGAAAGTGTGGAGGGCAGAAGGTGGATTGATTTAATTAAAGTTATAATCTTAATTTTTTTTTGATAGAGTAGTTATGCTACTGAATTAGTAAATGAAGTAGTTTTAAGGTGAACTGATCATCATGCAATTAGTATCATTAAATTATTAAGATCAGAGGAGAGGGAAATCAGTTGGGTGAATAGGTTAATTAATGTCGTATCACCTATAGGAATTTAGGAATAATTAATTTATCTAATGGATTTAAAATGTTTTAAATTTTATTTTTGTATTTTTATTAAAAAAAATTTTTATACAGTTTATATATATATATATATATATATATATATATGGCTTTATTAACTAATAATGCTAAAATTTGTTGTGATTTTTTATTACTTATTTCATGAGTTGTGGTTTTTGCATAATTGGAAGGTTAGTAGCTTCATGATAGATATGTAGTGTCAGAATTTTTAATTGAATTTTAATTATGGGAAGATTGTTTTAAATTTTAATTTAAGGTATAATTTTGAATATTAAAATATTTTGGTAAATGAGTTTATTAATGAGGAATAATTTATTTTACTGCAGTAATAGTTGTTTATGAGATAGGCAAGGAAGTAATTATTTGATGAGCTAATGATTTCAATTCCTAATTAGCAATTGTTTTAAAATACTATTTTAATTTATTAATAGGCATTAAATTTGAGTGGGGATTTTTAATTAGTTATCCTATTAGGACAAAAAAGAAATAGTTGATTTCTTATTTCTATGAATGTTAAAATTGTTCTCGGTCAACTCTCTTTGTAATTAAAAATTTATAGAAGCAATTTAATTTATCATGGGTTGTAATTAAATTTAGATATATCATTAACTAATCAAATTATTTTCAGCAAACTAAATTTCGGTGTTAACTGTACTTAGATTTCAGTTTGTAACAAATTTGAATTCATGTTGTTAATACATAGACTTTTCATTTAGTAAGAAAATGGACATATATTGTTTCATTTGAAGTTCAATTAAAAAAATGCATTTTTAGTGTCGAACATGCATTAATAGGTTTTATTTATTTTGGTATTCTAGGTGCGGCGCGACTAAGACCTTAAGTTATTGTTTGTGTTTGAATCAAAGTCATCAGTTCAATTAAGGTGTGGGATTCATTTATTTTATGCTATTTATTTATGTTTTGCCCATTTTAATATCACGTGTTGGCCATATCTCATGTTACTATCAATGAGCTTTGGACTATATGTTCATTCATTTGGCTCTCAGTATTTGTGCACAAATGTCAATGTCGCTATGCGATTCAATTAGTACTAATGTACTATCATGGATCGGTATTAAGGTACTATTAGTTTTCAGTATCAGTTATATGTGTGCTGCTGTTTTATTAACTAGGACAAATCTTTGCATAAATTTCTCACACTGAGTATATTTTATATATGCTCAACCCTCATTAACATTTTCAGGTAACTGATTTGGTGGCGTGTGGAGGATCGAATGACAAGTCAAGTCAATTTCCATTTCTTCCGCTTACATTAGTCAAATTTTATTTAAGACAATTATTTATAATTCATTGTTTTATGGATTATGTTGTTTCTTAGACATCTACTCATGCTATTATCTTTTATTATTTTTATTTTTAGAACTTATGATAAACTTTTCAAATAAAAAATATTTCAGTAGCATTGCTATTTTAATTAATCAAGTAGAATTTTATTCTATTAAATTGAAGTATTTATTTTTTTCTACTCAAATGTTTTAACTAATTAAGTTAGATTATCAATTATAAATATAAAAAAAAATTGACTCACATTTTCGCATAAATTATAATCATCAAAAACTAATTGAACACTTTAAGAAATTTAGGGTGTTACAAAGGCCTACACGATCCAGACCTTTACCTGGATTGGGAGCGTAAAGTCGACAAGATTTTGACTTGTTATGACTTTCTGGAGATCAAGAAGGTCCAGTTAGCAGCACTGGAATTTAGAGGCTATACAGCCTCATGGTGGGAAATGCAGCAAGAGAGGCGACGCAGAGAGAGATATCCGCCTGTTGAAACATGGGAAGAGATGAAAGGCTTTCCTGCAAGGTCGTTTCATACCAGTACACTATGAGAGAGAGCTTGAGAAGAAGCTCAATCGGATCAAGCAAGGCACCCATTCGATTGAAGAATACCACAAAGAGTTGGAGACCGCCTTGAACCGTGTCGGAAAGAGAGAGTCCTTAAATGCTACCATCATCAGGTACATTGAGGGCATGAATCCCGACATTTCATGCGAAGTCGAGCTCAGAGACTTCATAAGTGTAGATGACATGGTGCACTACGCATCCATTGTGGAAAGGCAGCTCCGAGAAGGCCGACGTCGATCTCATCACAATGTAGCCCCTATTCGACCATCTTAGAATAAAGGTATGTTGTCCACATCATCTTCTACTCCTTCTACGGACTCCACTCGACCCCGAGGTTAATCCGGACCACCCGAACGGCGTTCTGACCGTTCTACACCACCGCCGAGCCGTAGGACCGATCCTACACCTGCAGCTCCAGTCCGGCTGAATTTCACACGGCCAAATCAACGCAATTCAACGCCAACTTCAACCCCCAGTCGAGCCAGAGATGTTCAGTGCCATAAATGCCAAGGTTGGGACCACTTTCAGAATCAGTGCCTGAACCGATGAGTTCTATTCCTCATGGAGCAGAATGAACTCGAATAAGCCAGTGAAGACGACGAACCTGTCAAGGCCGACGCTCCACCTGAAGAAGACGTCCAAAATGAGTTCGAAGAAGAGGAACCCGAGATTTCTCATGTCAGTTTGGTTTTTATATGCAGTCTGAACATAAATCGAGAAGTAGAGCAACAATCACAACGAGAGAATATCTTCTACACCAGAGTTGCTATTCAAGAAAAGACTTGCGCGTTGATCATAGACAGTGGGAGTGTTATCAATGCAGTGAGCCAATATGCAGTCGACAAGCTTGGATTCACCATAGTGAAGCATCCAAATCCATGCCGCTTGCAATGACATACAGATCAAGGTACAGTTCGCGTGACTGGTCAGGTACATGTATCTTTTTCCATTGGTCATTATTCTGACACTCTATTATGCGATGTTATTCCTATAGATGCAGCACATATACTTTTAGGGAGATCGTGGCAATTTGATAGACAAGCTGTACATAACGGACTCGCGAACACTTACACAGTCAAGAAGGACGGCCGAACCACTATCCTAAAGCCATTAACACCCAAATCCATTCAAGAGGAGCAAGAAATAATGGGAGTAAAGTTCAAAGAGGAGCACGAGAAGACTGCCGCGGACAGTCCCTTTTCGGCCGTGAGTTCTCCACCGCCGGGGTCCTCCTCTTCCAAGGCTAATACAGCCCCTTCAACACCTCTATCCATCACCAATGATCATGGAAAAGACGTGAATATAACCCCTTTATTGCAAGAGAAAAATCGGTCTTTATTTTGTACATTTAAAAGTGTTGAAAAGGCTATTAAAGCTGGATTGCCTTTAATTCTTTTAACTTGTAAGAACAGTGCTACTAACGATGGTTCTTTGCCTAATGTTGTGCAGTCCTTTATGAAGGAGTTCGAGGACGTATTTCCGGATGAGATTCCAAGTGGATTACCTCCAGTTCATGGGATCGAGCACCAGATTGATTTCGTGCCCGGAGTTATCTTACCGAACTGTCTAGCATACCGCTCATCGCTTGAAGAAACAAAGGAGATAGACCGTCAAGTTAAAGAGCTGTTGGAGAAGAAGCAAATCCGAGAGTCGATGAGCCCATGTGCAATTCTAGTGATTCTAGTGCCCAAGAAGAACAATGAATGGAGAATGTGCATGGATTGCAGAGCCATCAATAAGATAACAATTAAGTATCGTTTTCCCATTCCTAGGCTTGAGGATATGCTA
Organism: Perilla frutescens; assembly: GCA_026008535.1. NCBI lineage: Eukaryota > Viridiplantae > Streptophyta > Magnoliopsida > Lamiales > Lamiaceae > Perilla > Perilla frutescens. The sequence goes on along the minus strand of BRKX01000009.1, from coordinate 22,689,680 downwards.
GATGAATTAAGTGGATCAAATATTTTTTCTAAGATTGATTTGAGATATGGTTATTTTCAAGTTCGCATGCATGAGAGTGATGAATGGAAAACTTCTTTTAAGACTAAGCATGGTTTATATGAGTGGTTGATTATGCCTTTTGGTCTCACAAATGCACCGAGCACATTTATGAGATTGATGAACCATGTTTTACGTGATGTTATTGGGAAGTATGTTGTTGTTTATTTTGATGATATCCTGATATACAGTCACAGTGCACAGGCGCACCTAGATCACCTTAGGCGCGTATTTTTGCTTTTGAGAGATGCTCGTTTATATGGCAACATGTCTAAGTGTTCTTTTTGCTTGAATGAAGTAGTATTCTTAGGCTTTGTTGTGAGTTGTAGAGGTATTGAGGTTGACCATTCCAAAATCAAGGCGATTGAGGAATGGCCAATGCCCAAAACCGCGTTTGAAGTTCGATCCTTTCACGGTCTTGCCGGATTTTATCGTCACTTTGTGCGCAATTTCTCTAGCATTACCGCGCCTCTTACTGAGCTAAGTAAGAAGGAACACAAGTTTGAATGGGGTAAATAGCAAGAAGGAACGCAAGTTTAATACTTTGAAGTCTTTATTGTATTCTGCTCCTGTTTTATGTTTACCGAATTTTTTCAAAACTTTTGAGATCGAGTGTGATGCCTCCGGGATAGGTATTGGTGCTGTTTTGATGCAGGAAAAATGGCCCGTGGCGTACTACAGTGAGAAGCTCAATGGCGCCGCCTTGAGGTATTCGACGTACGACAAAGAGCTATACGCTTTGAAGCGTGCATTGGATACATGGCAGCACTATTTGTGGCCCAAGGAGTTCGTCATTCACACGGTTCATGAGAGCTTGAAGCATTTGAAGGGTCAAAGCAACTTGAACAAGCGTCATGCGAGATGGGTCGAGTTCATCGAGTCGTTTCCATACTTCATCAAGTACAAGAAAGGGGAAGACAACATCATCGCCAATGCCCTCTCTCGAAGGTACACGTTACTTAACCTAATGCATGCTAAGATGCTTGGTTTTGAGTCTATTAAGTCTTTGTATGAGTCGGATCCATTTTTCTCGTCTATTGTTGAGAAGTGTTCGAATTCAGCAAAGTCCTATGTTGGTTTTTATGTGCATGATGGATTCTTGTTTAGAGAGTCTAAGTTGTGCATTCTTACTAGTTCTATGCGTGAGCTACTTGTTTTAGAATCACATGCGGGAAGATTAATGGGACATTTTGGTGTGCATAAGACATTATCCTTGTTGCATAAACATTTTTTTTTGGCCGCATATGAAACGTGATGTTGAACGCATGTGTAGTAGATGTGTTACTTGTCATAAGTCTAAGTCTACTTCGCATCCATTTGGTTTGTACACGCCTTTACCTGCTCCATCTAACCCTTGGATTGATTTATCTATGGATTTTATTTTGGGATTGCCTAGGTCTAGGTCGGGTAAAGATTCTGTGTTTGTTGTAGTTGATAGGTTTTCTAAGATAGCGCATTTCATTACATGTGGGAAAACTGATGATGCTGTTCACATAGCCAATTTGTTCTTTATTCATGTTGTTAGATTGCATGGGATTCCTCGTACTATTGTTAGTGATAGGGATTCCAAGTTTTTGGGACATTTTTGGCGATTTCTTTGGGAAAAATTAGGGATGGTCAAACTGAGGTTGTTAATTGTACATTAGGTACTTTGCTTAGGTCTTTAATTAAGAACAATGTGAGGTTATGAGAAGAATGTTTAACTTATGCTGAGATTACTTATAATCGTGTTATTCATTCTTCTACTAACATGTCTCCGTTTGAGGTTGTTTATGATTTTAATCCACTAACACCTAATGATTTAATTCCTTTACCTGTTGAGCATCTAACAAGTGTTAAAGGATTGAAGAGAGTTGATCTTATCAAGGAGATGCATGAGAAAGTCCGAGCCCGGATCGAGCATAAAAGAGTTCAAACCGCCGCCACCCGCAATACACGTCGCAAACATGTAATATTTCAGCCCGGTGATCGTGTTTGGATTCATTTGAGTCCTGGATGATTTTCCAATCTGAGGAAGTCGAAATTGTCACCAAGAGGAGATGGTCCTTTCACCGTCCTAAGCCGTGTCAATTACAATACATTTCACATTGATCTACCTGGTGAGTATAATGTTCTTCAACGTTTAATGTTGCTGATTTATCTCCCTTTGATGCAGATGAATTCGATCATGACAATGGTCTAAATTCGAGGACGAATTCTTTTTAGAAGGGGGGGAATGATGAAGCCATGAGCAACAATGAAGATCAAGACCCGGAGTTGCAATTTCGAGGACCAGTTACTCGATCAAGAGCTAAGAAGCTTCAAGCATACATACAAGTGATGATTCGAAGAAAGCTCGAGATTGGAGATGAAGAAGTCGAAAGAAGTAATTCCAAGATAGTTAATTTATTAACTATTGATGATCAAGATCACAGCATGGAGGACATGACTTGAAGAGTTGAAGATCAAGACTTGAGGTGAACGTGTGCATGTACATGTAATTAACGTGCATGTGTGTGCATGTGTGTTGCAAGTTTCGGCCCTATAGTGATTTAATTATGGGGTTGATTTTTGTCTTGACTATAATATTTATTTTATTTAATTTAGACTATAGTAGATCAAATTTTATTTAATTATTTGAATGTAATTTTCGGTCCTAATGTTTAAGAGTTATAGGTTTGACTTGAATTATATTTAAGGAAGAAAATGATGACCTAAGAGATGAGGTCAAAAGACTGAGAAGTGCTCATGATAGAACTGAATCACTTGGAGCTCAGTCAGTTGAATGTGAGAAGTTGAAGCAGAAATACGATGAGCTAGAAGCTGAGAATGAGAGGCTCAGATAGGAGATCCAGGAGAGAGAGGAGATATCTCTCAAATTCAAAAAGGGATCTCAAACTCTTGATGAGATTATAAGTCATCAAAGAGTTGATACTGGTAGTCCAGGGTTAGGATACAACAGGTACACTGCCGCAGAGAAGGTGATACGACCCGGACAATTAATCTAGGATGAAAAAAAGACATAGCAGAAGACTTTAGGATACGAAACACGTCAACTAATTGAAGGGCTTCAATCCGACTCGATAAACAACAAAAATATGATAATCTAGACAACTAAAATACCTAGACAATGACACGAACTATGTAAGACAAAATCAAAAGGATAAGGGCTACAAAGGGATGGTTTTATGGCTGGAAATTTGATGTGACCCGGGACCTATGGGACATGACACGAACGAAATATGCGGAAGCTAAGGAACGGAACAACGTCGGATGCGTAAGGGATCAATACGAATAAAGAGAATAAATGAAAGACTCGACTAGAAACGAATAAGACTCGAACGAATAAAGAAACTTACTAGGAACGTAGACACAACTAGGACTCGACGTAGACTCTTGGAATGACTTGAGGTGGCTGGAATCACGGTGGTATGGCTGGAATTGGTGATGGTGGTCGTCGAAATTCGGTGGATGGATGACGACGATGTATGTTGTGGAATCGGCTAAATTCGGCGAACCTGTGTTGAAAACCCGAACGCGCACGTCTAGCTTCTCCGGATAGCAATTCTTCCAAGTACTTAATTATACCCTGAAGAACTTAAATAATACTATTGATTTGCTAGAACAATAGAATTGTAGATAAAAGTTTGATCAACCAAAGGATCGTGAGACAGATTGAGAATAACTCTTTATTTCTTGCAATTGTCTACTTTTAATGTAACAAATGGATCCCCTATTTATAGGGACATAGGGGGATGAAAATTAACCCTAATTAAGTGATAAAAAACAATCCTAAACTAATCCTAATCAATCTAGGATAAAATCAAAAGATACCAAAAATAAGATAATAAAAATCTATCTAAATCTAACTAGATAAGGATAAATCCCAAACTGATTTTTGGGCTTGAAATTTCGCTTATTGGACCTTTAATTAACAAAACAATGGGCTGAATTCAATGGATAAATTCATGGCCCATATTATGGTTAATTAATTATTGCCACCTTTTGCATGAAAAACAGCAACTTGTCGGATTCCCATGCAAATGCGTAGAACTCTTCATGCACACGTCCAAATGGCGTGATTCTTCTTCTCACATCTTCATGCTTCCTTCTTCATCATCAATAAATAGCATGGTGATCAATCTCGAGCTGCCCTTCACTTCATCTTCATGCATTTCGAATTTGCGACGTATGGAAGCTTGTAAATAAGCTTGTAACTTCTTCACTCGCAAACGCGTCACTGGACCTCTAAATTGTAGCTCCGGATCATCCTCTTCTTTGCCTAGCTCGACCTCATCATTCCCCCCCTGCTGAAAGGAATTCGTCCTCGAATTCACAGGCTCATCATCATCGAACTCATCATCTGCAGAAAAGGGAGATAAGTCAGCAACATTGAATGTAGATGAACACTTGTACTCACCGGGTAAATCAATGCGATATGCATTGTCATTGACTCAGCTCAACACGGTGAACGGTCCATCTCCTCTAGGCATCAATTTCGATTTCCTCAAGTTAGGAAAATGGCCAGGACTCAGATGAATCCAAACACGATCTCCGGACTGGAAAATCACTTGCTTTCGCCGTTTATTCTTTTGAACAGCATTACGTGCGCCAACAGCCTCAATACGCGCACGTATTTTCTCATGCATCTCCTTCACTTGATCCGCTTTTCGTGTACCTTTAACACTTGTTAGATGCTCAACAGATAAAGGCAAAAGATCAGTAGGCGTTAGCGGATTAAAACCATAAACAACCTCGAATGGGGACATATTAGTAGATGAATGCACAACTCGATTGTAAGCAAATTCAGCATATGGCAAACAATCTTCCCATGATTTTAAGTTGTTTTTAACTAAAGCACGCAGCAAAGTACCTAAAGTGCGATTAACTACTTCAGTTTGTCCATCAGTATGTTGATGACATGTAGTAGAAAACAACAATTTGGTATCTAATTTTCCCCAAAGTACACGCCAAAAATGTGCAAGAAACTTAGAATCGCTATCACTAACAATAGTTCTAGGTATTCCATGTAAACGCACAACATGAATAAAGTACAAGTTGGCAATGTGTACAGCATCATCGGTTTTCCTACATGCAATGAAATGAGACATCTTGGAAAACCTACCAACTACAACAAAGATAGAGTCTCAACCAGATCTAGACCGTGGCAAACTAAGTATGAAATCCATAGATAAATCAATCCACGGTGAAGACGGGGCTGGTAGAGGCGTGTATAAACTAAACCGGTGTGAGGTAGATTTCGACTTTCTACATGTAATACATCTACTACACACATTCTCAACATCATACTTCATACGTGGCCAAAAGAAATGTTCATGCAGCAAGTTTAACGTCTTAGACACACCAAAGTGACCTATTAAACCTCCCGCATGCGATTCTAGAACTAACAACTCACGCATAGAAGACTTAGGAATACACAACTGTGAACCCTTGAACAAGAACCCATCATGCACGAAATATCCATCATATGCACACAATTTTGAACGACATTCGGCATAGATAGGGGCGAAAAATTCATCACATGCATATAACTCCTTAATTGCATCAAATCCTAACATCTTAGCATGCATAAGGTTCAAGAGAACGTACCTTCTCAACAATGCATCAGCAACAACATTATCGGCGCCTTTCTTATACTTGATGACGTACGGGAAAGACTCGATAAACTCTACCCATCGTGCATGTCACTTGTTCAAATTTTGTTGGCCCTTTAGATGCTTCAAACTCTCGTGATCCGTGTGAATCATGAACTCTTTAGGCCATAAGTAGTGCTGCCATGTTTCCAAAGCTCTCTTGAGTGCATACAGCTCCTTGTCATAGGTAGAATATCGAAGGGCTGCATCATGGAGCTTTTCACTAAAATAGGCGACTGGATGCCGTTCCTGCATCAAAACAGCACCAATCCCTTTGCCCGAGGCATCACATTCAATCTCAAAAGTTTTATTAAAGTCCGGAAGAGCAAGAACAGGCACATTACATAAACATGATTTCAAAGTGTTAAACGCATGCTCTTGAACAGGACCCCATTCAAACTTTCGATCTTTCTTGCTTAACTCGGTAAGCGGCGCGGCTATGCTGGAAAAATCGCGGAAAAAGCGACGATAAAAGCCAGCAAGACCGTGGAAAGATCTCACATCACTCGTAGACTTAGAAGTGGGCCATTCCTCAATCGCCTTGATTTTGGAACGGTCTACTTCTATACCACGTAAACTCACAACAAAGCCGAGAAATACGACTTCATTCATACCAAATGAGCACTTAGACAAATTACCATATAATTTCGACTCCCTAAGAAGCTCAAAAACGTGTCTAAGGTGCTGCATATGCGTGTGCATTGTGTCACTATAGATCAAGATGTCATCAAAATACATAACAACATAATTTCCAATCACTTCACGCAAAACATGATTCATCAAACGCATAAATATGCTTGGTGCATTAGTGAGACCAAAAGGCATAACAAGCCATTTATACAATCCATGTTTTGTTTTAAATGCAGTTTTCCATTCATCACCTTCTTGCATACGTACTTGAAAATAACCAGAACGCAAATTAATTTTTGAAAAGACACGCGAACCAGATAACTCATCAAGCATATCATCTAATCTAGGGATGGGAAAATGATACTTTACCGTGATCTTATTGATTGCTCTACAATCCATGCACATTCGTCATTGGTTGTTCTTCTTCGGCACTAGGATCACTGGAACGGCGCATGGGCTGAGGCTTTCACGGATTTACTTCTTCTCCAACAGCTCTTTGACTTGCCTATCAATCTCTTTAGTCTCGTCGGGAGACGTCTTATAGGCTGGTCGGTTGGGTAGCACAGCTCCGGGGACGAAATTGATCTGATGCTCGATTCCTCGCACTGGTGGAAGTCCTCCGGGTATCTCTTCAGGGAAAACGTCCTTAAACTCTTCAAGTAAGGGTTGCACATCACTAGACAAACAATCATCAGTAGCACTGCTCTTAAATGTAAGTAAGACAAGAGGCATACCTACTTTCACGGCTTTCTGAACTCCTTTCACCGAAGTAAACAAGCTCTTCGTGTGTGGCTTGCTTGTACTTGATTCCTTCTTCTTTTCCACAGCTAAGGAGTCTGAATGAGGTTGTTTAGAAGGGAAGGTGGCGTCGCCAAGGGGCTGTCCGGGGGCTACCAAATCGGCCGTGGCTTTCGGGGGCCGTTTTGTGGCTGCTTGCTTCGCCTTTTCCTCTTTGAACCTCTCTTGCATGCGTTGTTGATCTATAGCAACGTCTTTAGGTGCCAATGGCCTCAAGGTGCTGATTCGGCCATCTAAGTCGACCGTGTACATGTTCAGGCGTCCGTCGTGGACTACACGTCGATCATACTGCCAAGGCCTGCCTAACAACAAGTGTGCTGCATCCATAGGGATAACATCACACAAAACAGTGTCAGAAAACTTATGGATTGAGAAAGATACACGTACCTGGTGAACAACGTGTATCTCGCCTCTATCTGTAAGCCACTGTAGTCTGTAAGGCTTTGCATGTTGTTGTACTGGTAGACCAATCTTTTCCACTGTATATTGACTGATGGCATTTATGACACTGCCACTGTCAATTATCATGGAGCACGTGTGACCTTGTATCACTGCACGGGTGTAGAAGATGTTCTCCCGTTGGTGCTCTTGTTCCTCTTCTCGAATGATGCTCAAACTCCGGATTGTAACCAAACTGACTTGTTGAGTTTCCGGATCGACTTGCTCATGGGCTGCATCATTCTCAACTTTTCTCTCATGTGTGGTGTCATCCACTGGCTCTGTCTCATCCTCACTGGCTGATTCGACTCCATTTGATTCGGTTAAGTATAGAACTTGCCGGTTCGGACATTGAGCTTGAAAGTGGCCCCAACTTTGATATTTGTGACATTGAACGTCACGAGCTCGTGTAGGGGCTGTGGGGGTCGAACTCGCTTGATTTGGCCGTGTGGGGGCCGGCCTTGGTGGTGTAGACTCGGGTCTACGATTGGGCTGCGGTGCAGAGCGATCAAAGCGTCGAACGGACTGTTCTGGGGCACCCTTGGACCGTGTAGGGTCAGATGAGGCTGGAGAAGGTTTGCCTCGTGACCAAGATTGGCATGGAGGGGCTGAACTACTCGCGGTCTTCCTCCGGCCATCTTTGAGCTGCCGTTCAACTTTCGATGCGTAGTGTACCATCTCTTCGATGGTGGAGAAGTCACGCAACTCAACCTCGCAAGCAATGTCTGGGTGCATTCCTTCGATGTATCGGATGATGGTAGGATCTATGGACTCCTCTTTTCTGATGCGAATCATGGTCGTCTCGAGTTCTTTGTGATACTCCTCAATGGTGCGATTTCCTTGCCGAATTGCATTCAACTTTTTCGCCAAGTCTCGTTCATAATGAACGGGAACAAATCGACCTTGCATCACATCTTTCATCTCTTGCCAACTGTCGATCAAAGGCCATCTATCATGGCGGTGGCGTTTTTGTTGATGATCGAACCACGTCGCTGCGTAGCCTCTGAACTCCATTGCAGCGAGCTGCACCTTTTTGACTTCAGGGAAGTTGTAGCACTCGAATATTTTGTCTACCTTATGTTCCCAATCAAGGTAAAGATCAGGATCATGAAGGCCTTCGAATTCCGGGATGCTCGTCTTAATGTTATTCAGCAATGTTTCGGCATCTCCGTATCGGGGTCATTCATTCCGAACTGCACGATGCTGGGGACCACGGGGTCGGTGTGTATCTCTTCTTGGAGGCTCAAATGGAGCTTCTTCCTCAAGTTCAGGGTCGAACTCGAACTCGTCAAACTCGGGTGGATCTAGCTGAATTCCGGGAGCTGGAGGCGCATTAGGGGCTGCGTTTCTCCGTTGTACATTCGGATGTACGGCTCCGGTGTTGGCTCCTTGAACTGCGCTAGTTGCTGCAGTGGTTGGAGTAGTGGCGGCGTTTCCTTGCACTGTGGGAGCTGCAGTTGACTGAGTTTTGAGAGACTCAATCTGCTCCGCGAGTTTGGCCAAGGCATCGGCCATACGGTTCTCAGATTCGCGCTGCATGCGCAACATATGCTGAGACAGTGCATCAAAATGGTATTTGGAGTCTTTGGCGTCCCACTGATTTTCAGCGGTGTACGACGTCTCTTCTATTGCATGGGACGATTTGGGATCGTCCAGAGGGGGTGTATTTTGACCTCCTTTAGTATTCGGTGGTTTGGTGTTCTTCGGATTCATTGTACCTGCACAGACGAACAAACGTGAAGAAATAAAGGATGTACCTCACAATTCTCACAAACGCTCGTGTTTAAGCACTCTTGATTTTTCCACTCGTGTATGTCTCTCAAATTGATGTGGTGCACGTGTGGAGTGAAAATTTGGAGGTGGGTTGATCGAAAAATTCAGCAGCTTCTCTTGACTAGCTCCTCTGGGTCTTCTTCAAGCTCCAACGGATAAAATCAAGCCGGAAGGTTGCTAAGAGTAGAAGTAGGCGTGTGAGATGAGGAATGGCTGTATATGGACAACGGGTGTACAGGTGTATGGATGTACGGGTGTACGGGTGTACGGGTGTATGGACTATGTGGTGTATAAGGTGAACCGGGTGTATGTGTAAATGGACTGCAATTTTCGAACCCTATAGATGCTAGGAATCGAAAATATTGAAGATATATATGGAAGATCTAGAATGGATATAGATAAGGATGGAAAGAAATCTAAACAAGGAAACAAATCTAGTAGATAAGGTAGAATATTTTTGGATAAGTTTGACAAAGTGTGAACACAATCTAACAAATCCTAAAATATCTATCTAAGATGGATTCAAGCCTATCTAGACTAGGAAACAATAAGGAAATCGAAATAAACAAGAACTAAAACCTGATTTTCATTTTTTTTTTTCATTTTTTTTCTTTTTTTTTGACGATTTTTTTTTTTGCTGTAGGGATTCGATCCCTTTGTTCCTTTTTTTTTAATGAACAATTCACGTATTATAACTCGAAAGACTCAAAAAAAATAAAACAAATACAATTGACGTATTGAACCACGAACGATAGAAACCGACTTGGCTCTTGATACCAATTTATGATGTGACCCGGGACCTATGGGACACGACATGAATGAAATATGCGGAAGCTAAGGAACGGAACAACGTTGGATGCGTAAGAGATCAATACGAATAAAGAGAATAAATGAAAGACTCGACTAGAAACGAATAAGACTCGAACGAATAAAGAAACTTACTAGGAATGTAGACACAACTAGGACTCGATGTAGACTCTTGGAACGACTTGAGGTGGCTGGAATCACGGTGGTGTGGCTGGAATTGGTGATGGTGGTCGTCGGAATTCGGTGGATGGACGGCGGCGATGTATGTTGTGGAATCGGCTAAATTCGGCGAACCCTTGTTGAAAACCCGAACGCGCACGTCTAGCTTCTCCGGATAGCAATTCTCCCAAGTACTTAATTATACCCTGAAGAACTTAAACAAGACTATTGATTTGCTAGAATAATAGAATTGTATATAAAAGTTTGATCAACCAAAGGATCGTGAGACAGATTGAGAATAACTCTTTATTTCTTGCAATTGTCTACTTTTAATGTAACAAATGGATCCCCTATTTATAGGAACATAGGGGGACGAAAATTAACCCTAATTAAGTGATAAAAATCAATCCTAAACTAATCCTAATCAATCTAGGATAAAATCAAAAGATACCAAAAATAAGATAACAAAAATCTATCTAAATCTAACTAGATAAGGATAAATCCCAAACTGATTTTTGGGCTTGAAATTTCGCCTATTGGACCTTTAATTAACACAACAATGGGCTGAATTCAATGGATAAATTCGTGGCCCATATTATGGTTAATTAATTCTTGCCACCTTTTGCATGAAAAACAGCAACTTGTCGGATTCCCATGCAAACACGTAGAACTCTTCATGCACACGTCCAAATGGCGTGATTCTTCTCCACACATCTTCATGCTTCCTTCTTCATCATCAATAGATAGCATGGTGATCAATCTCGAGCTTCTCTTCACTTCATCTTCATGCATTTCGAATTTGCGACGTATGGAAGCTTGTAAATAAGCTTGTAACTTCTTCGCTCGCAAACGCGTCATTGGACCTCTAAATTGTAGCTCCGGATCATCCTCTTCTTTGCCTAGCTCGACCTCATCAAAATTGGATGGGAATTCATGTGTGATGGATTGTGAAGAAGGGCTTGGAGAAGGTAGGATATGTTAAGGATAAAACAACTTACGGATAGGATGAACGGACGAGGGACGATTGAACTTGTGGCTGCCGTGAAGATGGACATTGGATGGATGATGGCTGACATCGAGTGTATGTTGGACGAGTGGTGATGTTGTGGTGAATCACAACCCGATAGCCTCCTTGAATCTCGAACGTATCCAAGGTTGAAATCTCCAAGTTGTTCTTCGATAGCGAATACCGGTTAATTCCTCAAGTGGATTAAGTAATACCCCTGAATAAGACTTAAAGTTGCTACCTCTAAGAATATTATTTTGTATCTAAAATAACAAACGAATAAAAGGGATTTGAGACACAATTGTATGCAAATAGCAAAATTCTTCAATAATGTCTAAAGTATTAATGAAACATGTAACATCTATTTATAATACTATATGGCCGAAAATCAAAGGCTAAAGGGTTGAAAATACTAAGCTAAGGTGGATGAAAATCAGGTCCAAAACAAGTCTAATTGGACTAGGAAATTCCCTAAACTAGAATTCTATTCAAGGTAGGAATATGCCTTAAATATAATTCTAGTCAACCTATTTGGACTTGACTGAAAATTACATCAAATTAATTAAATAAAATCTGACTCAACTATAGTCTAAATTAAATAAAAATAACACTATAGTCTAAATAAAATCAACCCCTTAATTAAATTAATCAAGGGATGAAAATAGCCTATGCACGCATGCAAATTCACGTCGGCTTCTTCAATCACACGGACACGTGCACTTTGTCTTCTTCATCCTCAACTCTTCAAGTTTAATTCTCCATGGTGTGATCTTGGTCTTCAATAGTTAATAAATTAACTATCTTGGAGCTGTCTTTCTCGATGTCTTCATCTCTAACCTCGAGCTTTCTTCGAATCAACACTTGCAAGTATGCTTGAAGCTTCTTAGCTCTTGATCGAGTAACTGGTCCTCGAAATTGCAACTCCGGGTCTTGATCTTCATTGTTGCTCATGGCTTCATCATTCCCCCCCTGCTGAAAAGAATTCGTCCTCGAATTTGGACCATCGTCTTGATCGAATTCATATGCATCAAAGGGAGATAAATCAACAACATTAAACGTTGAAGAACATTTATACTCACCGGGTAGATCAATGCGGTATGCATTGTCATTGATATAGCTGAGGACGGTGAAAGGACCATCTCCTCTTGATGACAATTTCGACTTCCTTAGATTGGGAAATAGGCCGGGACTCAGATCAATCCAAACACGATCACCGGGCTGGAAGATGATTCACTTGCGCCGTGTATTGCGATCGGCAGTGATCTTAGCACCTTTGTGCTCGATCCGAGCTCAGACCTTCTCATGCATCTCCTTGATGAAATCAACTCTTTTTAATCCTTTAACACTCGTTAGATGCTCAACAGGTAAAGAAATCAAATCATTAGGTGTAACGCCCCGGTCCCGGGAGAAGGGCAGGGGATCGGTGCGCTACTTGGGGGAAGGGGTTGTTGAACAGAAGCTATCAAAGAAATAGGGTTAGTGCCCTAAAAATTTGGGCAGCATAACCTCTATAAATGGATCAATCCACGCTTTTAAAGCGTATGAAATGACTCAAACCAGATACCATGACTCTTAGGATGAACCCAAGAAAGAATAACAAAGGCAAACTTCAATGTAAATAATAACAGTTCAAAGGTTAACTGTTAATAGGTTAGGCATGAAAACAGCCAGACTACTCGGCGTTTTGATTTTGAATATGAATGAAAAATGAAACCTTAACCCCCTATTTATAGAAGAAAAATAAATAGGATAATAACAAATAAAAGAAAGAGGATAATGATGGAAAAAGAATAGGATAATTACGAATAGGATAATCTTTCGAAAAAGAAATTAGATAATGATGGATGTGCCTTAGTTATCCAAATCTATTATCTTTTAGTTTAAAATTGTGCCAAGAGTTCATTTAAACTCGATATTGACAAATTGAAAGTTTGGCACGATGCTTAAAAATTTTTCTATTAACCCGAGAAAAATATCAAAACATATTTTTAAAGCAATTTTTTGACCAAAATAAATTTAACAGATTTCCCTGACTGCGATTTTCCTTTATTTGAATCGTTTAATGACCCAATTTTTTCCTAGATTACCTTCAGGTAAGATAAGTTAAATAAAAACCTTCTAAAATATTTCGGGGTATTACATTCTACCATCCTTAATAAAAATTTCGTCCCGAAATTTGCGCACCTCTATAGGGTAAATCAGGGTATAACTCTTTGATACTGCTTTCAAGGTCCCATGTAGCTTCCTCTTTCCCGTGGTTATTCCATAGGACTTTCACCAGTGATATCTGTTTGTTCCGTAATTCTTGGACCCCTCGGTCAAGAACAGCCTCTAGTCTTTCTTCATAAAAAAAATCCTGGTTCAGGACTATCTCTTCATTATTTATAACGTTTTTAGGATCAAACATATACTTTCTCAACATTGAGACATCAATCACGGTATGAACCTTAGCTAGAATCACCAATATGACTAGTTTATAAGCTACCTCATCATTCCTAGCCAAAACACTATTTATGCTGAGTCGAAAATCTTACTAAGATGTATACTCTTCCTTGGTCCACTTTAACTTGATGCGCATAACTCTTAATACGTTCTTCTTTGCATCTTTCTTCGAATATTCTTCAGCATCATCCTTTGAGTCGAGAAAAGAGAGAGAGAGAGAGAGAGAGAGAGAGAGAGAGAGATAGAATAGATATCGATCCACCTGAATTAAAGCATATTATCTAGCTCGATCATCGTATATGTCACCTCGAACTTGAGACATCGACTCTTGAACTGATCTTTGCTCTTCGATTAGAAACGTATAGAGGTAGGTGCAGCGAGAACGGATCTATCATTCGCGATTCTTCATAGACATTTGAAATTCTCCCAACATGCTCCTCAAATACATATACACACGAACTGCATTTCCTAGAAATCCATATAACTCAAGCCATCTAAAGGAATATACTTTTATCCATTCTAAGTTCTTTCTACATTCAAGTCTACAATACACTACATAATTGTTCCCACCGTCTTAGTCAATCTGTTCTTTATAATCATTCATCAGATTCTCGGTTGAACCGGAATCTAGATGTCCCAGACATCCTATTAAAACCATAGGTGTGAACCCTCTTTCATGTAGGATTTAATCCAAACATGACATAACACATTCTTTTGAAATTTCACATCATAACAAATTAACACATTTCAGCGGAACCAATCCATGTAGGCTCATAATCTTAAACGTGGAAAAACACTTAATCAATCTATGTTCCACAAGAATCTTAACAATCATCAACTTAAAATCCAATCTATGTGAATAAATCACATCTAGCTATGTTCATCTTCATTCTCAATCAAATCATTCTATGTTCACATTCCATCTGCATAAGCATTCTGGGTTTCCTATCTCTTTAACGTTCTCACATTCCAATCACTTACACATTATAACATTTCTAATCATAGGTCATTGATTACTATCATCACACTTTCTTTCGGAACATATCATGGACATATAGTCTCATTTAAAACATCATATTTCATTTCAAACATAATGGACATATAGTCCCATTCAAAATAATCATTTAATACCATCTAGACACAAAGTCCCAAAAATTTACCATCATGGACAGTAAGTCCCTTTCATTCATAACCATCATCATATGGGAACATAGTCCCAAAATGATACCATTATCCATTCAAAACCGTCATTGGCGCGACTTTTCATAAATACCATCAATGTGGAGAATGGTCCTTATCCACATTTTCTTTATGAAATCAGTAAAAATCATTGAATCTCAAAATAATTTTAACTCACGTACCTTTCATTTTGAATCAGATGAGTGCGGTGCAAGTGACGTGCTAGGGCTATCAGACAATCAATTAAGAGATAACACTGAGAACTAGACTCAATCAACAATATGACAGGCCTGCAGAGTTGCAACCTGCTCTGATACCACTCTGTAACGCCCCGGTCCCGGGAGAAGGGCAGGGGATCGGTGCACTACTTGGGGAAAGGGAGAAGGGGTTGTTGAACTGTGATACCCCGACCCTTTTTGCTAAATTATAAATTATAATTTTAGTAAATGATTTCGAATTGATATTGTTGAATATTAATCATGTGAGTATGTTTGTATGTTATGCCGTTGTTTTATTGCAGGTTGTCTTACTCGAGCCAATACGTCATAGCACGGTGGTATTATACTAAGTGTATAATACACGTTAATATTTAATGTTAACATTTGTCGGGTTATGTGATGATAATCGAGTGTGTTTATATTTAAATTAATATTATTCCATACCTTGAACACCCTAACCCTAACGTTTTTTCGGTATGTATTAAAAGTGCCTTGAAAATTTAAAGGAAAATGGAGTGGTTTAAGTTCGGGAGTCGTTTAAAATAAGGGGGTGATTTTTGGCATGTCGCGCGCTCGCGGGAGGTGCGCGCCCGCGGGGACGTGCGCGGTCGCGGGAGACTGCGCGCCCGCGGGGCTGGCGGGGGACGCGCGCCCGCGGGGGCTGCGCGCTCGCGGGGAGCGTGGGCCGAGAGAGGGGTTCCGCGGTCGCGGGGGCTGCGCGGTCGCGCGGGTCCGGGGATTCTCTACCTATAAATACAACACTTGTTCATTTCCTTCTCACTTTCCTTTCACTTGGGCGATTCTCCTCTCCATTTCTCTCTACAAATCCTTCATCTTTGTGGAGTAGATTCTTCCATCATCATCCATCAACAAAGGTAACCTCTACACCTCTCCTTCTTGGGGATTGAACACCATTTCCTTGTTGTTTTGGGAACTAGGGTTTGTATCCAAATTGGAAGATTCTCGATTTTGTTGATTTCCTTGCTTGATATCTTGAACATATGGTTTACTTATCTCCTTGAAGCTATATGTGAAGTTATATTGGATTCCTATGGTTCATTGTTGCTAGGGTTTGGATTTTTGCCCTTATTTCCCTTTGTTTTGTTGATAATCGTTTGGAGATGTTGTGTGGGTTGTATGGGGTTGAGTTTCATGTATGTTAGAGCCCTAGGATAAAGGTGTTTGTATTTGAAATGTTGGGTCTAAAGGATTTAAAATGAGTCATGAGCTTGTGGTTTAAATGTGTGCCCGTGATGTGTTCGATCAAATGCTTCAAAGAGCTTTAATGCATATTTTGAGTCCAAAATCGTAGTATGAGCTTGTATATCCATGATTGTGTATATGGATATGTTAGAAGACCTTAAAGTAAAGTATAGCATGAGTTTACTCAAAGTTATGATTTATTTGTATAACTCGACATCTAAATTGAAAAGAGAATAAAAAGGTGATAGGTGACGTGTTGGAGCTCGAGGAGGACAACTTGTGCACGGCAAAGGAGTATTCAAGGTTAAAAGGATTCAAAAGCGTCTTTTAAGGTGGGGTAACTCTAAACTGTGAACGCGTGTAATGTTATAGTTATTGTTGTGCTTTGATTGTATAAATATGAAGGGTCTTCGGACCGGTGAATGAAAGAGATCCTTCGGGGTCGACAAAGAGACCCTTCGGGGCAGAGATCCTTGTGATCGAACATAGACCTGTTAATGTCCTCCCTGGGGGGTAGTATGTCTGCGGGCATCCCTACAGGGCCAAAGATGTTCATTAACGGGGGCATCATGATGTTTAGACCCTACGGGGTTGAGACTAGTCTCCACAATGAAAAGAAAAGTCCATATGTTATATTTTCACTTGTGCAATTAGCTATAACTGTTTACAGTGTTCCCCACTGAGTATGTTGTTAAATACTCACCCCATTCATTCAATGAATTTCAGGTTGAGGAGTCGGAGCCCGAGTAGGAGCGTTGTGAACACAAGAGAACCCCACAAGCTTGTGTTTATCTTTTGCATGCTCTTCTTTTGAAAAATACTTGCATTACTATCATTATTACATTGATCACTCTTTTTGCTTTATGATCAATGATTATTGGGGATGGGAATAGCCCGATCTTTTGTAGGTTATGATGTATATAATTTGATAACTATGCTAAACAACTTAAAGGCGGGTCGTTTGACCTTGGAGCCTTCTATGTGCGAATTATGTTGATGAATCCCTATATTATGTTTGTTAAATTAGGGTGCTAGACGGGCGGGTTGTGTAAGCCTATGAGCCCGATAGGTTAGATGATTGCATGCTTCATAGGACAAAATTTATATTGTAAACTATGACGCCTTACCTCATCGTGCTATGTATAGTATCATATTTTGACCTAAGCTTCCGCTCATATTAAAATAAGTACACAAAATATGTAAGTAAATTGTATATTAAGTGACGTGGCCAAACGGAGTAGTTTGGGGCGTTACATGAACATAAGCTATCAAAGAAATAGGGTTAGTGCCCTAAAAATTTGGGCAACATAACCTCAATAAATGGATCAATCCACGCTTTTAAAGCATATGAAATGACTCAAACCAGATACCATGACTCTTAGGATGAACCCAAGAAAGAATAACAAAGGCAAACTTCAATGTAAATAATAACAGTTCAAAGGCTAACTGTTAATAGGTTAGGCATGAAAAAGGCCAGACTGATGTCTGTCCAAATACTTGAAGTAAAGAGATGCCAGGCTCCCGCCTGTCGTGAAAGCAATATAAAGCCAGGCTTTTGCCTCGACATGGAAAACAATGTAAAGCCAGGCTTGCGCCTGTCTGAATAAGGAAAGTAAATAAATGCCAGGCTTTTGCCTGTCAGGAACGGAAAGTAAACGGGATTCAAAGAACCGAACACTCCGTAACAATAAAGAAAATGGGATTCCGAGAACCGAACACTCCATAACAGTAAAGAAAATGGGATTCGGAGAACCGAACACTCCGTAGTAATAATCAGAGTAAGCGGAAAGAACGTAGCGCATTCATTCAGACTCAAAAGGAAGCATGTTCTCAGTTAGACTCTATAGCGGAAAAGGAAACATATACATCAAATGATAGCCCTTCAGCCTTAGCACAGCCATCCACCATCCCGCAACTCATCCTGAAAAATATTTGAAAAGATTTTGGGTGTGAGTACTAATGCACTCAGTGGTTACTTTTGAGAAAAAAAAACCTTCACAATCATTTTATAAAACAGAATATCCAATCATATTTTAAGCATATCATGGAAAGCTTTTAAAGTAGAAAATTTGTGAATTCCATGTTTACTAAATTATTTTAGTTCCATCATTGCGCGCCACTCTCCCCTAGAACGCTTACGGTGAGTCGGTTCGTGTACACAACCCGACTGCTTAAGGTTGGACACTGCCCTGTTTGCTTGGGGCTCGATATCGTGAACCATTGTAGTTTCGTCACAAAAAATAGTAGTAAGACTTACACGAGTCAGGAGAGCACATCAAATACAGTCATGAGTTGGATATTCAATCATAATCATTTTATAAATATCAGGGCTTAATAACCCGAAACATATTTTTATATAATAAAAACCCACCTGGCAATCCGATCTGGAAAGTTAGATCTAGATTTTGGTTCTGGTCTCAACTAGAAGTCTCCTTCTTCTGAGCCTACAAGATTATCCGGCAACTTAGTTTCGATGAAAGACTACCATTAGGTCAAAATCTAACATTTCTTAGCTATGAAGTAAATATTAGAATATCTACTATCTTAATACGCAGTACCCGAGTCATCAAAATATTTTGACTCTTAAGGGAACTTTACTCAGGGCATTTTTATAAAGAAAAAACATTTTGGAAGTTTTGGCATACGGGGTGGTCAAACCCATATCCTAAAATTAAATCGATACAAATAAATTCATACCGCAAGATCTACCCATTGGAAAAATATGAAACTTTCAATAAAAATACTATATTTTGACACGGAACAACTTTTGAGCTTAAAAGTACAATCGGGTTATCCATGAAGGATAGATCTGAAAAAGACTACAATTTAATATTCGGATACCCAAAATATACCCGAAATTAAAAAGTGACAACATGGAAAATGTATATAAATGTACATAGAACATAAAACCCTAAAGACACCTTTTGATCTGGTGACCCGAAAGAGTCACCGATTTGAGGGGTGGTGGTAACTTTCGGCGTCGGTCACGATGATTTTCCATCATAATCGTCCGTCATGTCATCATTTCAATCACGTATTCATGATCTACGTGTTGACACCTTCAAAATGACTATTTCAGAATTGAAATAAAAAACTAGAGTCGTACCTTCTCTGGAAGCTGCTCGGCGTTTTGATTTTGAAAATGAATGAAAAATGAAACCTTAACCTCCTATTTATAGAAGAAAAATATATAGGATAATAACGAATAAAAGAAAGAGGATAATGATGGAAAAAGAATAGGATGATTACGAATAGGATAATCTTTCGAAAAAGAAATTGGATAATGACGGATGTGCCTTAGTTATCCAAATCTATTACCTTTTAGTTTAAAATTGTGCTAAGAGTTCATTTAAACTCGATATTGAAAAATTGAAAGTTTGGCACGATGCTTAAAAGTTTTTCTATTAACCCGAGAAAAATATCAAAACATATTTTTAAAGCAATTTTTTGACCAAAATAAATTTAACAGATTTCCCTGACTGCGATTTCCTTTATTTGAATCCTTTAACGACCCAATTTTTTCCTAGATTACCCTCAGGTAACATAAGTTAAATAAAAACCTTCTAAAATATTTCGGGGTATTACATTAGGTGTTAGTGGATTAAATCCATAAACAACCTCAAATGGAGACATGTTAGTAGAAGAATGAATAACATGATTATAAGCAAACTCATCATAAGGTAAACACACTTCCCTTGACTTTACAATGTTCTCAATTAAAGACATAATCAAAGTACCTAATGTTGGAAAGTAAACCGATCCGAAACAAATTTCAGGTCGAATAAAATCCGACTTTTCGATCAAATCAAATGGGAGCGGAAGTGGTATAAATCAGACAATAGATCGTGATATAGAAATATAATATCCATGCGAAATTAAATTTATTTAATGCTAAAGAAGAGATAAAGAAAGTACCTTTTTCTTAAATCTCTTTTGTCTTCTTCGATCAACCTTTGAATCTTGAAGCTCGTAAACACCACGATCTTCCGGTTCTATCCTCCCTTTGAACGGTAGTGAGTGGGAACCGGAATAAATATATTAAGTTCCTAACTTAATTTTTTTACGATTATTTCAACAAATGAAATCGTAGAATTGGGATGTAGTATTGGGATGATATTTAATCTGTATTAAAATATAATCATAAGAAGAAAAGAAATCAAAATCAAACTTTTTTATTTGATGAAATCTTAAGTGCCGTGAACTATCTCTCGTTGATTTCTAAAGAAATCAAAATCAAACCATTTGATTTTCTAAAACCAACATGAATAAATTCATTGGCCTTTTATTTCAAAAGATTTTACGTCTCATAAGAGTTATGTATTCGTCGTCTCACTTTTCTTCATTCTAATGTTATATTTATAATTAGATTTAGGTAAAATCCCAATACATATTACTTTCCTATCTTAAATAGATTCAGAATCATGAAGATAAGGAAACAAATTAATAATTATCTCTAATAATTATTAATTATTACTAATATGTAAAAAATATAAATATCTTATATTTATTTAATTCCTAGTACAGTCAAACTGTGGAATATCATATATTCCCAGAATTAATTAATATTTACACATAAGCCCAAACTTTATGAAAACTTATTTTTCATAACACTTTAGGAACTTAAATATTATATTAACCCGTCAATAATATAGGAAGGCGAATCGGGGACCATGGACCTATAATCAAGAGCTCCAATAAATTGAATAAATAATTAAACTCTTTAATTAATTTATTCAACTTATTAATTCCGATATTATTCCAATAAAAATTCGGAATTGCACTCTCTTTAATTATAGAACATATTTACTCTACGAATTTGAGCAGTCCATTGATTTAATAATTTCATATGAATTAATCCTCCATAGATAATTCATAATTGAAAACAGGTAATATCTGTTAACCTTTTCAATTATTTCTTTTTCTCATTTACCATTAATTCACCAGTGAGCGATTAATTTATAAACAATTTATAAATTAGAGAACTCAAATCACTCAGTTCCAGAATTAACAAATGAGAGAATTATCTTTCTACTTCTCAAAAGAAAGAATGAATTCCATATCTATAAATTACATTCCCAGCTATTTAATTCAAATGTGATTCTAAAATGCAAGTTTAGAGAATGTTGGCAAATAAACTTTAACGAGCAAATTAAGAATCACATTGAAATAAAAAGGAGTCTATAATCACTCAAGATTAAGATTATTCATTTATGATCATCTTGTGATTTAATTTAATATTCCTTTTCTTTAACGGAATTTGAAGGAATAATTAATTTAAATCGGTCCAAGCCCTATATGATCATATCATATATAAATGCACCTAACTGGATGTCTCCACATCAACGGTTTGGATAAAACGACCACATTCATAGTGTCATTGGGCTGCATTAGTGACATTTTAATTAAAGATCCCATACTTTAATTAAATTCATCACGGATTTCATTTTTAGTTTATTTTCCATAATCTTAATCCTCTTGTATATAACACTTATATACTAAGATTATGGTAATATTAAATAAACTAGAGATTTTCTGTGATGTATAATAAATGCATACAAGAAGCATATTAGTTCGAAAATAAATGTCGCTTTTATAAATAAGCTAAAACCAATTCACAATTGCTTTGAGGGCAAAATCTCCAACAATCTCCCACTTGCCCTAAAGCATATGGGACATGTCTCTAAGTCCAAAATTATGAATATGCCTCTCAAACACTTTTGCAGGCAGAGTCTTGGTGAAAGGATCAGCAAGGTTGTCAGCAGACGCAATCTTGAGAATTGCCGCGTCTCCTCTTTGTACTATCTCTTGGATCAGATGATACTTCCTTTCTATATGATTTGACCTCTTGTGACTTCGAGGTTCCTTTGAATTGGCCACTGCACCACTATTGTCACAATATAAGGTGATTGGTCTATCCAAATTTGGAACAACTTCCAAATCAGTAAGGAACTTCTTTAGCCATACTGCTTCTTTAGCTGCTTCAGAAGCTGCTATATATTCAGCCTCCATAGTAGAGTCTGCAGTACTGGATTGCTTGATACTTCTCCAGACTATGGCACCACCACCAAGAGTAAACACTGACCCAGATATCGACTTTCAATTATCCTTGTCTGATTGAAAATCAGAATCAGTGTATCCATCTATTTAAAGGTCATCACCCGAATAGATAAACATATAGTTTCTCGTTCTCCGAAGATACTTGAGAATATTCTTCACTCCTATCCAATGATCAATTCCTGGATTAGATTGAAAATGACTGACTATACCCACTGCATAACAAATATCGGGCCTAGTACACAACATAGCATACATTAGGCTGCCTACTGCAGAGGGATAGGGTATGTGTCTCATGTTCTCCTCCTCTTCAGGTGTCTTAGGACACTGTTCCTTGGAGAGAATAACTCCATGTCGAGTTGGTAGGTAACCTTTTTTGGAATCTTGCATTCTATAACGCAACATCATCTTATCAATATAAGATGCTTGAGATAGTGCCAGTAATTTATTCTTGTGATCTCGAACAATTTGAATTCCAAGAATATAATTCGCTTCTCCCAAATCTTTCATTTGGAATTGCTTGGCCAGCCAATCTTTAATTGCAGATAACGTTTCCGCATCATTCCCAATGAGTAGAATATCATCCACATAAAGCACTAAAAATGCAACTTTACCATCCTTGATTCTCTTGTAGACACAAGGTTCATCAATGTTTTGGTCAAAACCATATGATTTAACGGTCTCATCAAATCTATGGTTCCAAGACCGAGAGGCTTACTTTAGTCCGTAAATGGATCTAAGCAATTTGCAAACTTTCTGCTCTTGCCCTTCCGCTACAAAACCCTCTGGTTGCTGCATGTAGATATCTTCATCTAGATAGCCATTCAAAAAGGCTGTCTTGACATCCATCTGCCATATTTAACAGTCAAGACATGCAGCGATTGAAAGAAGTATACAGATGGATTTAAGCATGGCTACAGGAGAGAAAGTCTCATCATAGTCGACTCCTTCCTTTTGGGTATAAGCCTTAGCCACAAGCCTTGCTTTAAAAGTCTCTACTTTCCCATCCACACCTCTCTTTCTCTTATAGATCCATTTGCACCCTATTGGTCTGACACCTTCAGGTAGATCTACAAGAGCTTAGACAGAATTGGAATACATAGACTCCATTTCTTGGTTCATAGCCTCAAGCCATTTCTCTTTATCAGAATCTTCCATTGCATATTTAAATGTTAATGGATCATCATCAAATCCATCAGAAATGGCAACATTTGCCTCTTCATCTTGACGATAGCGGATTGGTGGAACAATCACCCCCCCACTGCGTCTAGGTGCCATGATATTCTGATTTGGTTTAGTGGTATCATTAGTGGTTTCTCCAACAACTTTTGTGGGCTGCGGTTTGATCTTATCATTAAGTAACTCATCGAGTACAACTTTACTACGAGGTTGAAAGTTTTGTATATAATCATTTTCAAGAAAGATAGCATTAGTCGAAACTATTACTTTCTTTTCTTGTGGATCATAAAACAAACCTCCTCTTGTTTCTGTGGGATATCCTATGAGCAGACACACTTCTGATTGTGGATGCAATTTTCTAGTCTTTCCTTTAAGCACATGTGCTGGACACCCCCCATATGCGAAAATGGCGTAAACTAGGTTTACTTCCTTTCCACAACTTTAGAGGTGTCTTTAGGAATGACTTAGACGGAACTACATTCAAAATGTATACCGCTGTTTGCAACGCATATCCCCAGAACATATCGGGCAGTGTAGAGTAGCTCATCATGGATCTAACCATATCAAGCAAAGTCCGGTTTCTCTTTTCAGCAACACCATTTTGCTGAGGGGTGCCAGGTGTTGTGAGTTGGTGTAAAATACCATGCTCTATCAAATAGTCTTTGAACTCGGTATCAATATACTCACCTCCTCGATCAGATCGAAGACACTTCAAAGATTTACCTAGCTGTTTTTCAGCTTCTGCATGGAATTCCTTAAACTTGCTAAAAGTTTCGGATTTCCTATGCATAGATAAAGATATCCATATCTAGAGTAATCATCAATAAAAGTGACGAAGTACTCAAAACAACCTCTAGCTTGTATGGACAAAGGACCACAAACATCACTATGTACAAGCTCAAGAGGTTCTTTGGAACTAGACCCCTTTGTCGTGAAAGCTCTCTTAGTCATTTTTTTCTTCTAGACAGGATTTACAAATAGGGAGAGTGCTAACATTTAGCTCTCTTAAAGGACCATCCTTTACTAGCCTATTTATCCTATATAGTGAAATATGACCTAATCTAAGATGCCAAAGATATGTATCATTATCATGAAAAACCTTTTGCCTTTTAGGATGTTCTACTCTAAACATTTCGGCATTTAGCAGTGGTTGTTCATTTGGCTTAATTAAATAGAGTCCATTTTCAACTTTTACACTACAAATATTACGTCCATTCTTGGAAATAATAATCTCATTATTACTGAAAGAAAGGGAAAATAATTGTTCATGCAACATTGAAACATAAATCAAATTTCTACGAAAATGAGGAATGTAATAAACATTGTTCAAAACCAGATTCCTAAGTTTAATAACTCCCACTGCTCTTGCCGAAACCACTGCACCATTGCCTACTCGCATAGTGAAAGAACCATCTACTAGCTCTTTATAAGAGTTAAACATCTGCAAAGAAGAATAAACGTGATTAGTAGCGCCCGAGTCAACTACCCAAGTAGAAGAATCTTTAGCCAGTAAACAAGATTCAAGAACAAGTAAATCAAATTTACCTTTCTTTTTCTCCATTAACTGAGCAAGCTACTTGGGACAATTTCTTTTCCAATGTCCATCCTCACTGCAATGGAAATATTTTCCCTTTGGTTTCTTTGAAGAACTGTTCTTCTTTTCATAAGAAACTTTCCTTTTCTTTTGTTTTGATTGTCCACCTTGACCTTTGCCTTTTCTCTTCTTAGAAGAAGATTGCTTATTCTCGGCAACATTTACCTCCCCTTCTTTGACCTTTCCAATTGAAATGGCCTCAAAAGTTTGCAATTCATTCAGCAATTGAGTTAATGTATAACTCAACTTATTCATCACATAGTTGCTTTTGAATTGTAGGAAAGCAGGTGAGAGTGATTCCAAAATCATACTCACTTGGGTGCCATCATCAATTGTTGCACCATGGGTTTCGGCTTCAGTGAAGTAGTTGATCATGTTCAAAAACATGTTCTCCCACTGATTGTCCCTTCTTCATCTTAGCATTCATGGCCATCTTAATAGCCTCATGCCTTGATTGAATAGAAGGTTGACCAAATATCTCATTCAGAGACTCCATCATTCCACGGGCAGTCTCTGTATTCTCATGTTTTAGTCTAAGCACGTCATTCATACCGGCAAGCATATAACGTGCCTTATTGTTTGCCATAACCCATCTTTCATAATTATCTCGTACATTACGAGCGGCGTTTGCAGGGAGTTCAGGCGGAACATTCTCAGTCAAAACAAATTTCAAGTTCTCACATGCGAGTGCAATATTAATGTTACTTTTCTACTTGAGAAAGTTGTCACCAGATAATTTTTCATGAAGCAGTGCAAGCATTGGACTAGACATATTGCTGAAAAATAAATAAAGCGACATAAATTTAAGAACAAACATCACATAACATGTACTTTAGGAATCATAAATGTGATGCAGGATGCAATAACAATTTATCATACCAATTCCAAGGTAATTTAATCTCACAATTGATATGCCGCCGTAGGGTAGGTCAAATCTAAAGATAATTAAATAGAGACAATCTCCATTAATAAAATAAATAATCAAGACATCTCATATCTTCATTTATTTTATTAATCACCTTTTATTTCAGTCAAAAATATTAACAAACTATTTATTAATATTTTTATGAGTGTGACCCACTATTTCAGTCTTTTAAAACTAATTCATAATCACCGCCGTAGGGTAGGAAGATTAAGAATTAAATTTTAAAAACTTATCCTTTCGGAGACAAAGCCTTGATTATTGATTTTTAGTGAAAGCCTTCCGTAGGGGGACGAAAGCTAGTCGTCGCGAGGCGTCACTAAAATCTCACCTTACTTTTATCAATAGTGGAGACTATAGGTATTATTGTCATAAAACCTTCTCCCATTCATTATTTTATAATAAAAGTTTCAAAAACTTTTAAGTTATAAAACATCAAATGTTTTAACAAAATAAAATCTTATTGATTTACTTGATTAAAATAATTATATTTCAATCTAACTATTAGAATAAAATAAATTATCTAACCAAAATTTTATAATAAAAGTTTCATAAACTTTTAAGTTATAAAATATCATATGGTTTAACAAAAACCAATCTTATTGATTATTTGATTAAAATTAATTTACCACAATCTGACTTTTAGAGTACAAAAATTAAATTTTTAATCAAATCCTTAAATTATCAAAATAATTAAGGAATTAGGATGATCCAAAAAAGAACAAAAATAAACATAAGAAAAATACAGAATTAGTCTATCTTAAAATTCGAACAATTCGATTGTTGCCCCCGATGGACCGTACCCATATGTTTATTTTATTTTTGTTTTTTGTTTTTTTTATTTTGTGAAAATCTAATTTTTCATAAAAATCAGATTTAGATCATCCATCACAAAAAAAATAAAATAAAAATCTATCTCATAGATTATATCTATCTTATAGATCAATCATAATATTAAACTATTTAAAATTATGAACATGCTCGGAGTGGGTTTCATGAATGACATAATAATGCATGGCACATATATCACATATACATAAAATAATTTGCAAGAAATTATAAACGATGAATTGGATCGATGCCTTAAATTACACCCCTAAATCTAAACAGAAAAAAGTAAATTACATAGCGGGGTAATCGGGGAGGGATAGACAAAAACCAATCTATATGAAATTACAACTTCTATACCCTTTAAACTTAGGGTGTACATCATGATCCTATCAAAAACCAATTTAAGGCATTAATCCAAAAACATCCATGCAGCCATTCATCCATTCATCATAAAAAATAAGATCAAATCCTATAGCCCACTCCTAAATAAATTTAATTTCATGGAATCATATTCTTATATCAAAACAACCTGTCTTTGATACCAATTGTTGGAAAGTAAACTGATCCGAAATAAATTTCGGGTCGAATCAAATCCATCTTTTCGATCAAATCGAACGGAAGCGGAAGCGGTATAAATCAGACAATAGATCGTGATATAAAAATATAATATCCATGTGAAATTAAATTTATTTAATGTTAAAGAAGAGATAAAGAAAGTACCTATTTCTTAAATCTCTTTTGTCTTCTTCGATCAACCTTTGAATCTTGAAGCTCGTAAACACCACGATCTTCCGGTTCGATCCTCCCTTTGAACGGTAGTGAGTCGGCACCGGAATAAATCTATTAAGTTCCTAACTTAATTTTTTTACGATTATTTCAACACATGAAATCATAGAATTGGGCTGTAGTATTGGTATGATATTTAATCTGTATTAAAATATAATCATAAGAAGAAAAGAAATCAAAATCAAACTTTTTGATTTGATGAAATCTTAAGTGCCGTGAACTATCTCTCATTGATTTCTAAAGAAATCAAAATCAAACCATTTGATTTTCTAAAACCAACATGAATAAATTCATTGGCCTTTTATTTCAAAAGATGTTACGTCTCATAAGAGTTATGTATTCGTCGTCTCACTTTTCTTCATTCTAATGTTATATTTATAATTAGATTTAGGTAAAATCCCAATACATATCACTTTCCTATCTTAAATAGATTCAGAATCATGAAGATAAGGAAACAAATTAATAATTATCTCTAATCATTATTAATTATTACTAATATGTAAAAAATATAAATATCTTATATTTATTTAATTCCTAGTACAGTCAAACTGTGGAATATCATATATTCCCAGAATTAATTAATATTTATACATAAGCCCAAACTTTATGAAAACTTATTTTTCATAACACTTTAGGAACTTAAATATTATATTAACCCGTCAATAATATAGGAAGGCGAATCGGGGACCATGGACCTATAATCAAGAGCTCCAATAAATTGAATAAATAATTAAACTCTTTAATTAATTTATTCAACTTATTAATTCCGATATTATTCCAATAAAAATTCGGAATTGCACTCTCTTTAATTATAGAACATATTTACTCTACGAATTTGAGCAGTCCATTGATTTAATCATTTCATATGAATTAATCCTCCATAGATAATTCATAATTGAAAACAGGTAATATCTGTTAACCTTTTCAATTATTTCTTTTTCTCATTTACCATTAATTCACCAGTGAGCGATTAATTTATAAACAATTTATAAATTAGAGAACTCAAATCACTCAGTTCCAGAATTAACAAATGAGAGAATTATCTTTCTACTTCTCAAAAGAAGGAATGAATTCCATATCTATAAATTACATTCCCGGCTATTTAATTCAAATGTGAATCTAAAATGCAAGTTTAGAGAATGTTGGCAAATAAACTTTAACGAGCAAATTAAGAATCACATTAAAATAAAAAGGAGTCTATAATCACTCAGGATTAAGATTATTCATATATGATCATCTTGTGATTTAATTTAATAATCCTTTTCTTTAACGGAATTTGAAGGAATAATTAATTTAAATCGGTCCAAGCCCTATATGATCATATCATATATAAATGCACCTAACTGGATGTCTCCACATCAACGGTTTGGATAAAACGGTCACATTCATACTGTCATTGGGCTGCATTAGTGACATTTTAATTAAAGATCACATACTTTAATTAAATTCATCACGGACTTCATTTTTAGTTTATTTTTCATAATTTTAATCCTCTTGTATATAACACTTATATACTAAGATTATGGTTACATTAAATAAACTAGGGATTTTCTGTGATGTACAATAAATGTATACAAGAAGCATATTAGTTCGAAAATAAATTTCACTTTTATAAATAAGATAAAACCAATTCACAATTGTTTTAAGGGCACAATCCCCAACACCTAAAGTACGATTCACAACCTCAGTTTGACCATCGGTTTGTGGATGACATGCAGTAGAAAACAATAGCTTAGTCCCTAACTTTCCCCATAAGAGGAACCAAAAGTGTCCTAAAAATTTAGAATCCCTATCACTAACAATAGCCTAAGAATTGAAAGGATCGAACTTCAGACGTGGTTTTAGGCGTTGGCCATTCCTTAATCGCCTTGATTTTGGAATGATCAACCTCAATACATCTAGAACTTATAACAAAGCCTAAGAATACTACTTCATTCAAGCAAAAAGAACACTTAGACATGTTGCCATACAAACGAGCATTTCTCAAAAGGATAAATACGCGCCTAAGGTGATCTAGGTGCGCCTGTGCACCGTGACTGTATATCAGGATATCATCAGAGTAAACAACAACATATTTCCCAATAACATCACGCAAAAAATGGTTCATCAATCTCATAAATGTGCTCAGTGCATTTGTGAGACCAAAAGGCATTACCAACCATTCATACAATCCATGTTTAGTCTTAAAAGTAGTTTTCCATTCATCACCCTCATGCATACGAACTTGAAATTAACCACATCTCAAATTAATCTTAGAGAAAATTTTCGATCCACTTAGTTCATCTAGCATATCATCAAGTTTAGGAATGGGAAAATGATACTTAACTGTGATCGTGTTGATGGCTCAGCAATCCATGCACATTCTCCATTCATTGTTCTTCTTGGGCACTAGAATTACTAGAACTACACATGGGCTCATCGACTCTCGGATTTGCTTCTTCTCCAACATCTCCTTAACTTGACGGTCTATCTCTTTTCTTTCTTTCTTCAGGCGACGTGCGGTAAGCTAGGCAGTTCAATAAGACGGCTCCAGGCACGAAATCAATCTGGTGCTCGATCCCACGAACTAGAGGTAATCCACTTGGAATCTCATCCGGAAATATGTCCTCGAACTCCTTCATAAGGGGTAAGGCTTTGGATGCTTCACTGTGGTAAATCCAAGCTTGTCGACTGCAGACTGGCTCACGGCATTGATGACACTACCACTATCTATGATCATCGCGCAAGTCTTGTCTTGAATAGCAACTCTGGTGTAGAAGATGTTTCCTCGCTGTGATTGTTGCTCTTCTTCTCGATTTATGTTCAGACTGCGGATAGAAACCAAACTAACATGAGGAATATCGGGTTTCTCTTCTTCAAACTTGATCTGGGTGCCTCCTTTAGTGTTGGTGTCAGCCTTGGAGGGTTCTTCATCTTCACTGGCTGATACAAGTTCATTCTGCTCTGTGATGATTAGAACTCGTCGGTTCGGATACTGGTTCTGAAAATGGCCCCAACCTTGGTATTTATGGCACTGAACATCTCGGGCTCGACTATGGGCTGAAGTTAGCACCGTGTTTGGTGGATTTGGCTGTGTGAAATTAGGCCTGGCTGGAGTTGCAGGTGTAGGATCAGTCCTACGGCTCGGCGGTGGTGTAGAACGGTCAAAACATTGTTCGGGTGGTCCGGATGGACCTCGGGGTTGAGTGGAGTCCGAAGAAGGAGTAGAAGATAATGTGGAAGGTGTAGCTTTGTTCCAATATGGCTGAGTAGGGGCTGCATTGTGATGAGATCGACCCCGGCCTTCTCGAAGCTGTCTTTCCACAATGGATGCGTAGTGCACCATGTCATCTACACTCGTGAAGTCTCTGAGCTCGACTTCGCATGCAATATCGGGATTCATGCCCTCAATGTACCTGATGATGGTAGCATTTAAGGACTCTCTATTGCCGACACGATTCAAGGCGGTCTCCAACTCTTTGTGGTATTCTTCAATCGAACGAATGCCATGCTTGATCCGGTTGAGCTTCTTCTCAAGCTCTCTCTCATAATGCACTGGTATGAATCGACCTCGCAAGAAGCCTTTCATTTCTTCCCAAGTATCAACAGGCGGATATCTCTCTCTGCGTCGCCTCTCTTGCTGCATTTCCCATTATGAGGCTGCATAGCCTCTAAACTCCAGTGCTGCTAACTGGACCTTCTGGATCTCCGAAAAGTCATAGCACGTGAATATCTTTTCTACTTTGCACTCCCAGTCCAGGTAAAGATCAGGATCATGTAGACCTTCAAATTTTGGAATGCTTGTTTTGATGTTGTTGAGCAAACCGTCTCCATCTCCATATCTGGGCCTCTCATATCGAACAACTTGTCTGACAGGTGGCCTGAGACGATCACGGTGATCATCTTGTCTAGGTGGTATGAAGTCGGCTTCATAACTATCTGCTACATCAAACTCGGGTTCGAATGCATCATGTCTTCAATCTTCTTGAAACACGGGCTGCCTCGGGGCACCTCTCTGCTGTGGTTGCTAGACTGCTTGAGTCATAGCCGATTGAACTGTGAGTTCGAATGCATCATGTCTTCAATCTTCTTGGTTCCCGAACTCATCCTTCATCTGTTGATTTTGACGCAAGAAGAACTGTGCCATAGGGTCAAATTGGTACTTTGGATCCCTAATCGGGCTATTTTTACTTAGCATTTTGGGCCATTTTAATATGAATTGATCAAGTTAATTATCGGGTAATAGTGTTTTCTGGAAGAAAAATGTGTTTTGTAAGTGTTGCAGGTATTTGACACGAGTTTGGAAGAATTGGCCTATTATTGATGAAGTGCAACCAAGTGAAAGTGAAGCGGAAGCTGGAACTCAGGAAGAACATGCCATATGGGCATACTGCAAGAAGGACTGGGCCGAGAATCTGGAAGCTGGACCAGAGCGTGTGTTTTGGGCTTATGCGTGAGATTTACTAAGGCCCATAGCCTGGACGCGGGATTCATGGTTCCCCCCGCCTCAAGAGTCCATCTTTTGTTAATTACCTAGTTGGAATTGGATTAGGATGTTAATTTCTATGTTGGATACTATTTTAATTAGGGATATTATATATAGATTAAGACTTATCGTTAATGGACCACTTTTTGATAATTCAATATTGAAGCAAAAACGAGAACTAGAGAGACGTTTTCTCAGGAGCAGATTTAATATTCATCATCTTTGTTATTTCATGATATTCGTTTCTTTAATATTTTTGCGATTCAATTCTAGTATGTGTTCGAGCTAATTTCTTCTTATTCCGGTAACAACTAACGAAGCCCTGGCCTAGCTAAATTGTGAGATTTAATTGCTCTTTTCTCATTCAATTAATTTTGCATGCATTTGTTATTTTCGGTATTTCGAGTCGTTAATTGTTTCGATATTGCTAGATAGTTGCAAATGTTTAGTGAGTCAGAATTAATTAGTAGTCAATTAAACCGACCATCTGTAATTGTGGTTTAAGTTTAATTAGTGGCGAAGCGGTTCTTAAGAACCAGGGGAATAACAATCTTAATTTAACGGTCATGCATCAAAGTCTGTTAATTATGAATCGGGTTCCTCTAGAATTCAAGGCTGTCGGATCATTAAACCTATATAGCGTCTCTTACGGTTGTCAGTCGATTAGGGAAATAATTGGTGAAGCGTCTTCCTAATTATCGAGAAACTACGGAGGAATTAGGCTGCGTCAGTAAGCGTCTTCGGTAGTTATAAATGATTTGTATGTGTTAATTGAATTAATCTTTGCGTCGAGGATCGGTTTAGATGAGCTAGGGTGAAGTTAATTGGAATCCGAAATATTTCTTCTAATATTTGAATCCGTTCATTCTGTTCAATTGTTCATTTTGCTATTTATTTGTTCATTTCGTTTGTTTTATTATAATAACAAAAACCCCCTTAGAAGTTTGGTTCTACAGATTGGAGGTTTAGAGTAATTCTCACCGGTACTTTGGGAGACGATCTCGCTCATCGCTGTCCTGTGCAGTAAGGGAATATCGACGCACCAATCCCATTCAGCTTTGAAAGTGTAGGATGGTTCATTTGGTGAAACGGGTGAGAAGGACTCGTCCATAGGGGGTATCGAAGATGTGGCTTCGTTCTTGCCTTTGTCCAGGGTACCTACAAAATGAACAAACGTAAAAGAAAACAAGGAAGGATCCTCACAATCTCACGTGCACTCTTTTATTTTCACTCTTGATTTTACCACTCTTCTTTCACTCAAGTGTATGGTGATGTGTGTGAGTCATGTATTTGGGGTGAGAGATAGCACTTTTGTCAAATATGGAGGGTACGGATTAATTGCACGAAGGTTAGACGAGTACTGCTAACTAGGATCAACAGATGATGTGGAGTATGGTTGTGTAGGTGGCGTGTGGGTTGAAGTGGCAAGTGCTGGGGATGTGTGGGTCTAGGTGGCATGTGGGGTAGGGTGGATTAGGGTTAGATGGATCCCCAAAGGTATAAGGAAAGAGGTAGGAAGGAAAAGGAAAGAAGATTAGGTAATTTAGAAAGTGTTACACAATTGTGACACAATCTAAATATCCTAATTCAACTAGACTCTAAAAGGAAATAACCAAAAAGAAATTACAACTCAAATAGAAATTACCAACTATGAAATAAACTTGGAAGGAAAGTTCCAAAAATAAAATATAACTCTAATGGAAGGTACCAACTATAGAACTAGATTAGAAGGAAAATACCAACTATAGAAAATTACTAAAAGGAAAGTACTAAAATTAAAATAAGACTCAAAAGAAAATACTATGAATATACCTCTTTTTTTTTAACTGATCGGTCTCTTTTTTTTTTACCGATTCTTTTTTTTTTTATAATCGACGGCTTTTTTTTTGTCGTTGCCTTTTCTCTTATTTTTTTTCAAATGATAGCTATGCTATTACAACTCGATGACACGTAATAAAAATAAAAGACACGTAGGATAAAAGTGACATGTCGGATTGAACCACGACCAGCAGAGCTGACGTGGTTCTGATGCCAAAATATGATACGACCCGAACAATTAATCTAGGACGAACAAAAGACGTAGTGGAAGACTTTAGGATACGAAACACGTCAACGAATTGAATGATGTGAATCAGGACCTATGGGACACGACAAAGACAAAATACGCGGAAGCTAAAATCGAAACTACGTCAAAAAGTAAGGGAACAATACGACTCGAATAAAGAACGAAAATTACAACTCAACTATACGAACAATTAGACTCGAAAATTAACTGAATTAGATACGAGTCCTAGGACACTTTAGACTATGAACAATACCAAATAAAACACGATATTAAGGCTAAAGAAAAAAGGCGAATACGATAGACACAAAAACGAGTCGATTAAGGTTAAAACTTACTAGAAAATTGGAAAACGAACAACGACTCGATGAGAACACGTAGAACTACTCTTGGATGGCTGGAATACGGCAGTGATGGTTGGGATGGTGGTGAACGTCGATGGAATTGGTGAAGAGGGCAGTGGTGATGTTGATAGTAGGATTGGCTAGGATCGGCGAACCCGTGTTGTAAAAACTCGAACGCGCACGACTAACTTCTCTGGATAGCTATTCTCCCAAGTACACGATCATACCCTGAAGAACTTGAATAAGACTATTGATTTGCTAGAACAATAGAATATGTGTAAATTTGATCAACTAAAGGATCTTGAGACAAAAGGAGAAAACTCTTTAATTCTTGCAATTTTCTAACTTTAATATAACAAATGGATCTCCTATTTATACTATAGGAGTTCGAATATTAAACCTAAAATCTAAGGGAATTCGAAAATATCAAAAGAAATCAAAAGGAATTCTACCTTAAATAGAAGTCTTAATTAAGGCAAGATAAGATAACATAAAATAAGGAAATAAAATCTAAACTATTCTAGATAAAATCCCACAACTTGGGCCTTCAATTCCATGCCACTTTTGGACCTTAATATACACGACATGGGCTGAAATAACTTGAATTAATTTCGGTCCATATTGTGTACAAAATATCCACCACCTTTGCTTGGAAAACAACAACTTCTCAGATTCCCATGCAAACGCGTAGAACTCTTCATGCACACGTCCAAATGGCGTGATTCTTCTTCTCACATCTTCATGCTTCCTTCTTCTTCATCAATGGACATCATATTGATCAATCTCGGGCTACTCTTCAACTCTTCTTCTTGTAGCTCGAATTTACGTCGAATAGAAGCTTATAAATAAGCTTGCAACTTGTTTGGTCGTAAACGCATCATAGGACCTTTCAATTGCAGCTCCGGATCATCCTCTTTATTGCTTTGCACGATGTCATCATTCCCCCCTGCTGAAAAGAATTCATCCTTGAATTCTCGGACTCATCATCATCGAGCTCATCATCTGCAGAAAAGGGAGATAAGTCAGCAACATTGAATGTAGATGAACACTTGTACTCATCAGGTATATTAATGTGATATACATTGTCATTGACTCGACTCAACACGGTGAATGGTCCATCTCCTCTTGGCATTAACTTCGACTTTCTCAGGTTAGGAAACCATCCGGGACTCAGATGAATAAAACGCGATTTCGGGGCTGGAAAATCATCATCTTGCGCTATTTATTCTTTTGAACTGCATTGCGTGCGCCAACTGCTTCAATACACGCACGTACTTTCTCATGCATCTCCTTCACTTGATCCGCTCTTTTTGTACCTTTAACACTTGTGAGATGCTCAACAGGTAAAGACAAAAGATCCATAGGCGTTAGCGGATTAAAACTATAAACAACCTCGAATGGGGACATATTAGTAGATGAATGCACAACTTGATTGTAAGCAAATTCAACATATGGCAAACAATCTTCCCATGATTTCAAGTTTTTTTTAACCAAAGAACGCAGCAACGTACCTAAAGTTCTATTCACAACTTCTGTTTGACCATTCATTTGAGGATGATAAGCAGTAGAGAAAAGCAACTTGGTACCTAGCTTACCCCAAATTACACGCAAAAAATGAACCAAAAACTTAGAATCCTTATCACTAACAATAGTTCTAGGTATTCCATGTAATCGAACAATATGTATAAAGAACAGATTGGCAATGTGTACAGCATCATCAGTTTTCCTACATACAATGAAATGAGACATCTTGGAAAACCTATCAACCACAACAAATATAGAATCTCGACTAGACCTAGCCGTGGCAAACCAAGTATGAAATCCATAGATAAATCAATCCACAGGGAAGACGGGGTTGGTAGAGACATGTATAAACCGAATGGGTGAGAAGTAGATTTCGACCTTCTATATGTAATGCATCTAATACACACATTCTCAACATCATGCTTCATACGTGGCCAAAAGAAATGCTCATGCGGCAAGTTTAACATTTTAGACACACCAAATTGACCCATTAAACCTCCCGCATGCGACTCCAAAACTAACTCACACATAGAAGACATAGGAATAATGTGATACCCCGACCCTTTTGCTAAATTATAAATTATAATTTTAGTAAATGATTTTGGATTAATATTGTTTGGATATTAATCATGTGAGTATGATTGTATTATGTCGTTATTATATTGCAGGTTGTTCCACTCGAGCCGATACGTCTTAGCACACAGTGGTATTATACTGAGTATATAATACAGTTTGAATTTTTAATACTAAAATGTCGAGTTATGTGTTAAGGAATGATTGTAATTGGGTTTAATTTTATGATTTTCCATACCTTAATTTTATGTAATTTCGATGTGTGCATTAAATGAGTAGTAAATATGTTTTGAAAATTCAGGTTGTGTATTGTATGTGTTTTCGAAAAGAGCATAAATCGAGGGTCTTACTGAGTTTCGGTAGGGTTTCGTCCGGAGGTCATAACTTTCGACTCGGTTGGAACAATGAGGCCCATAAGTACTCAAATTGAAGCTCTTTCAAAAATCTACAGTCTGGGCGTGATTGGGAAGCGCGATCCCCTTAGAGTCGCGTTCTGAGAGGTCTGCAACGTGAGTGAGAAATGCGATATTTTGGTCGCGTGTCACCAGCTTCAGAGAGCCATTTTTCTTCGGCTCAAACGCGACCTGTAAACGCAACCCCCCTAGGTCGCGCCCCGATTCGAAAATTCCAACCTTTAAATACCACACTTCACTTATTTCCCTTCATTTTCTTCATCACTTGGACGATTTCTTCCCAAATTCTCTCAAGGAGTTCTTCAAGCTTTAGGAGAGGATTCTCTTATCATCATCCATCAACTAAGGTAACTCCATACCTCTTCTTTTGGTGATTAAACACCAATTTCGTGTTAAATCGAACCTAGGGTTTACATCCAAATTTGGGGTTTTTCGATTCTAATGATCCTCATGCTTTGATATCTTAAACATATGGTTTATTTACTTCATTGAAGCTATATGTGAAGTTATATTGAATTCCTATGGTTCGTTGTTGCTAAAGATATGATTTTTATCCTATTTTGCCCTTAAATTGTCGGTGTTTGGTTGGAGGTGTTGTGATGGTTGTTGGAGTTGATTTTCATGTATGCTAGAGCCCTTGGATGAAGGTGTTTGTATTTGAAATATTAGGTTTAAAGGATTTAAATTGAGTCATGATCATGTGCTTTGAATGTGTGTACGTAATGTGTTCGATCAAATGCTTTAAAGAGTTTTAATGTGTATTTTGAGTACAAAATCATATTTTGAGTTTGTATATCCATGATTCTATATATGGATATGTAAGAAGACCTTAAAGTAAATTATAGCATGTGTTTGGTCAAATTATGATTTAATTGAATAACTGGACATCTAAAATGAAAAAGGGAGTTGAAAGGTGCTTACTGATGTATTGGGGCTCGAGGTGGACGACTTGTGCATGGCTAAGAAGTATTTCAAAGGTTGAAAGGATTTGAAAGCGTCCCATAAGGTGGGGTAACTCTAAACTGTGAACACGTGTAAAGTTATAGTTATTGTTGTGCTTTGATTGTATAAGTATGAATGAGATCCTTCAAGGTCGAGAGAAAGAGTTCCTTCGGGGTCGACAAAGAGATCCTTTAGGGTCGAAAAAGAGGTCCTACTGGATCGATAATAGACTCGTTAATGTCGTCCCTGAGGGATAATAAGCCTGCGAGCATCCCTATAGGGATAAAGACGTTCATTAACGGAGGCATCATGATGTTTGGGCCCTACGGGGTCGAGGCTACTCTCCACAAGGAAAAGAAGTATCCATATGTTATATTTTCACTGGTGCAATTGGCTATAACTGTTTACAGTGTTCCCCACGGAGTATGTTGTTAAATACTCACCCCATTCATTTAATGAATTTAAGGTTGAGGAGTTGAAGCCTGAGTAGGAGCGTTGTGAACACAAGAGAACCCCCACAAGCTTGTGTTTATCTTTTTGCATGCTCTTCTTTTGAAAATACTCATATTATTATTTCATTGATCCCTCTCTTTTGTTTATGATCGATGATTATTGGGGATGGGACTAGCCCTATTTTGTAGTCATGATGTAGTCATGTGAGTATGCAAAACATTTTAAAGGCGGGTTGTTCGACCTTGGAGCCTTCTATGTATGAAGTATGTTGTTGACCCTATATTATATATGATGATTTAGGGTGCTAGACGGGCGGGTTATGACAACCTATGAGCCCGATAGGTTAGATGATTGTATGATTCATATGGATGGGCCTATGTGATGCTTCCATTAAATACTATGTTGTGTGACAAATTAGATTCGTTAGGTTGTATGTTATATTTGTGAAAAATTTGTAACGGGAAATATGATTTCATTCCTCATAATGAAACTTGACCTTAGCTTCCGCTCGATTTAAAATAAGCACACCAAAATGAGTAAGTAAATTGCATGTTAACTGACGTGGCCAAACATAGTAGTTTGGGGCGCTACAAATTGGTATCAGAGCAGGTCTACGCTCCTATAGACTTGTTTTGCATGTGTTTGATTTATGTATGAGAAATGTGGGTGGATGTTCACGATAGCTACTCGGATTGACTATGATCCTAAGGTATGTAATCTTAAAGGTTTTCAAGTATGAGTAATATGAAATAGGGATGTATATATAGAGTGTGTCGGGAAAGAAGTTAAAGAGTTGAATAATCGTGATAACATGATAAAGAAGAAAAGAATGGTCCGAAGTTGGACAATAAAAATGAATGAAATGTATCTGTTGTCACGATTAACTATGATGTTTTAAACTCCCGATACACGCTTTAAAGAAGTGAAATCTTGAAAGTTGTGTGCTTTCTTGATTATGAAATGATGAAAAGTGCTTTTGTAGTCCTCAAATTAGTTTTAAGAATAACATTAACCTAACGAGCAAGTGTGCCTAAAGGATTTAGGATGCCTTCCCGTCGTGCTCCCACTCCGCAAGAAGCAGAGAAATCAAGTAATGAAGGAGGTGGTCTCCATGATCTCCCACCACGACAGAACGGGCCCGACTTTGCCCGAGATTTCCAAGAGACGCTCCAAGGTCTCATGGCCCAGCAGATGAGATGGGGAGGAATGGCTGAAGGAGTAAGGCTCCAAAAAGAGGCGTTCGATGTAGTTGAACAGTTTAGAAGAATGGGGTCGTCTACGCTCAAAGGAAGTGAAGGTCCAGAAGCGGTTGAGGAATAGATCCGGGAGATGGTGCAGATCTTTGAGCACATCCAGTGCACTAAGGTGCAGAAAGCCTCCTGTGCTATCTTCCAGCTTTCAGAAGAGGCGAGCTTCTGGTGGGAAACCCATTCCCGCACCATGACACCCGAGCAACGCCAAGCTTTGGTGTAGACCGACTTGAAAAAGTTGATCCTCACCCGATACTTCCCCGAGTCTTTCAAGACTAAGATGGAAACCGAATTCCTCAACTTAAGGCAAGGAGGAATGACTGTGATTGAATATGAAAGGCGGTTCAACCGACTCTCCTGCTATGCTCCGTATATCGTGGATACGGATGAAAAGAAGGCTCGACGTTTTGAGCGTGGTTTGCGTCCCGAAATTGTGGGAATTCTATTGGGCCAGGTTGAGGACCTATGGCGAAGTGATTGAGAGGGCCCAAGCCATCTCTCATGGGCTCCAGTTGGACCAGAAGGACCAAAGGCAGCGTGAGGCCTCTGGCAAGAGAAAATGGGAGCCGCAAGATAAAGGAAAAGGGAAAGCTCTTTTGCAAAACAAGCCGTGGCAGCAGATGCCCGACCCACAGAGAGGAAATAATGATAGGGATCCTTGCCGTAGATGCCAAAAGTTCCATCTAGGAGAGTGCCGTACGGGGCAGAGGGTTTGCTTTACATGTGGAGATCCGCCACATGTCCTATGACTGCCCGAAGAAGAAGAAGGAGCAAGAAAGAAAGGTGAAACCACGACTGTTTGCCTTGGAGAGCGAGGAAAAGAACCCTAATGCAGGTGAGGATACTATGTCAGGTATTCTTCGAGTATCAGATGTTCCAACTTTGGTATTATTCGATTCCGGTGCATCACATTCCTTTATATCTGCAAGTTTCTGTTCCAAGCTTGGTGTTTTATGCAAAGATAGTGGTGAATTGTTAGAGATCAGTATTCCTTCAGGAAAGAAAGTTTCTTCTAGCAAGATGATGTATGGCCTGAAGCTAGAAATCAATAATAGAGTGTTGAGAGCAGAGCTCCATGTCCTGGAGATGCGTGATTTCGACGTAATCCTAGGTATGGATTGGTTGAGTGGGAATCATGCCATGATTCGATGTCGTGATCGTGAGGTCGAATTTGATTTTCTGGAAGAGCCTGAATTAATCTTTTATGGTGCAAGAACGAGATCAACGCAGAGACTTATCACAACAATGAAGGCAATGAAATTGTCAAAGAAGAGAGGGTGCCAAGGATTCCTCATCAGCATAGTGGAGTCAAATTCCGCTCCAAGTGTCAGACGTGCCAGTGGTGAATGAATTTCCCGATGTGTTTCCAGATGAGTTGCCAGGGATTCCTCCTGACCGCCAGATCGAGTTCACCATCGACCTAGTGCCAGGTGCGACACCAATATCTAAAGCCCGGTACAGAATGGCGCCAAAAGAGTTTCAAGAGCTCAAGGTTCAACTTCAGGAGTTGCTTGACAACAAATTAATCCGACCAAGTGTTTCACCATGGGGAGCACCTGTGCTATTCGTGATGAAAAAGGATGGATCAATGCGGATGTGCATTGATTATAGAGAGTTGAACTGGTTAATGATCAAGAACAAGTATCCACTACCAAGAATTGAAGATTTTTTCGATCAACTGAAGGGAGCCGGTGTGTTTTCAAAGATCGACTTGAAGTCCAGCTATCATCAATTGAAGATTAAGGAGAGTGACATCCTAAAGATGGCATTTAGAACGCGATATGGTCACTATGAGTTCACGGTGGTACCTTTTGGATTGACCAATGCACTTGGAGTCTTCATGGACTTGATGAATCGAGTGTTCCATCCGTACCTCGACCAATTTGTAATAGTTTTCATCGATGATATCTTGATTTATTCAAGAAGCAAGGAGCAGCATACTGAGCATCTCAGAATCATATTGGAGATGCTAAGGAAAGAAGAGTTGTATGCAAAATTTTCAAAATGCGAGTTCTGGTTAGAGAAAGTAGCATTCCTTGGCCACGTGGTGACATCAAATGGAATCGAAGTAGATCCGTCGATGGTGGAAGCTGTTAGCAATTGGAAGACGCCATCGAATGTTAATGAAGTCCGAAGCTTCTTGGGATTGGCAGGCTACTATAAAAGATTTATTGAAAGGTTTTCCAAGATATCGGGTCCTTTGACGCGATTGACAAGGAAGAATGAGAAGTTCCAATGGAGTGAGAAGTGTGAGCAGAGTTTTCAAGAATTGAAGCGACGTCTCGTGTCAGCCCCAGTGTTGACTATTCCTAATGGGACTGAAGGCTTTGTCATCTACAGCGACGCCTCGAAGCAAGGACTTGGTTGTGTTTTGATGCAACATGGAAAGGTAGCGGCGTACACATCAAGACAGTTGAAGGTGCACGAGCATAATTATCCGACGCATGATCTTGAGTTAGCAGCCGTGGTTTATGCATTGAAGATTTGGAGGCACTATCTCTATGGGAGCAAGTGTGAGATCTACACCGATCACAAAA
Organism: Perilla frutescens; assembly: GCA_026008535.1. Taxonomy (NCBI): domain Eukaryota; kingdom Viridiplantae; phylum Streptophyta; class Magnoliopsida; order Lamiales; family Lamiaceae; genus Perilla; species Perilla frutescens. The sequence continues at coordinate 22,647,408 of BRKX01000009.1, read as the reverse complement.
GCTTGAAGTATTTCTTCACCCAAAAGGAGTTGAATTTACGCCAAAGAAGATGGTTAGAGTTGGTGAAGGATTATGACTGTACGATTTTATATCACCCTGGAAAGGTGAATATTGTAGCTGATGCCTTAAACCGGAAGATCTATCTTCCAACCAAGCAAGAGCAGTTGATCAAGGAGTTTGAGAAGATGGATTTAGAGGTGGTGGATCCTTCCAACACCACTTAAGGGATTTTAGCAGCTTTAGTGGTTCGACCACTAATTCGTGATCGAGTTCGTGAAGCACAAGCCGACGATCCTTTCTTAAGCAAGATGAAGAAAAGAGCATTAGAGGGTTCTATTTAGGGTTTTACCGTTGCAAATGATGGCACATTATTCTTCGAGGGAAGGTTGTGTGTGCCGAAGAATGAAGAACTCAGAAGGGAGATCCTTGAAGAAACACACAATACTCCATATTCTGTGCACCAGGAGGCACAAAGATGTTCAAGGACTTGAAGATGGTTTTCTGGTGGAGAAATATGAAGAGCTCGATTGGCCAATTCATATCAAAGTGTATCACCTGTCAACAAGTGAAAGCCGAGCATCAACGCCCTTCTGGATTGTTGAACCCACTCGAGATTCCTGAGTGGAAGTGGGAGCACATTGAAATGGACTTCGTGGTAGGATTACCTCCGTCAGTTCGAGGTCATCATACAATTTGGGTTGTTGTCGATAGGTTGACCAAGTCTGCTCATTTTCTTCCGGTGAAAATGACGTTTAGCATGGATCGATTAGCTCAGATTTATATCGATGAGATAGTACGTCTTCACGACATACCTGTGTCGATAGTGTCAGATCGTGACATAAGGTTTACGTCCAAATTTTGGCGAAGTCTGCAAGAAGCTATCGGAACACAGTTGAGGTTTAGCACTGCGTACCATCCTCAATCTGATGGTCAATCTGAGCGGACCATTCAGACATTGGAGGACATGCTTCGTGCATGTGTTCTCGATTTTGGTGGAAGTTAGGAGAGCCACTTGCCACTTGTGGAGTTTGCTTATAATAACAGTTTCCAAGCATTGATTGGAATGGCCCCGTACAAGGCATTGTATAGGAGAAAATGTAGATCTCCTATTCATTGGGATAAAGTGGGGAAGCGTCGATTCTTAGGTCCCGAGATCGTTGAGAAGATAGTGGAAGTAATTGAGAAGATAAGAAGAAGAATCAAGATAGCTCAAGATCGTCAGAAATCCAATGCCGATGTGAAGAGAAAGGACGTGAGCTTTGAGATTGGTGACAAGATATTCTTGAAGAATGCACCAATGAGAGGAGTGGTTAGATTTGGAAAAAAGGGTAAGTTGCAGCCACGTTATGTAGGACCGTTCAAGATTCTAGAGAAAATAGGTGATGTTGCCTATCGCCTGGCACTACCTCCAGATTTGGCGGGTGTGCACGATGTTTTCCATGTGTCATTGCTTAGATGATATGTGTCTGACCCTAGTCATGTCATCTCATATGACATGGTGCAAGTTTCCAAGGACTTATCGTATGAAGAGGTCCTAGTTGCTGTGTTAGATAGAAGAGTTCACACTCTTCGAACCTGTGAGGTTCCTTTAATAAAAGTGCAGTGGAGTCAGCACGGACCGGAAGAGGCCACTTGGGAGAAAGAAGTTGACATTATAGCTCGATATCCAAATATAACAGAAATGTTAGGAAAATTTCGAGGATGAAATTTTTAAAAATTGGGGAGATTGTGATACCCCGACCCTTTTGCTAAATTATAAATTATAATTTTAGTAAATGATTTTGGATTAATATTGTTTGGATATTAATCATGTGAGTATGTTTGTATTATGCCGTTGTTATATTGCAGGTTGTTCCACTCGAGCCGATACGTCTTAGCACACAGTGGTATTATACTGAGTATATAATACAGTTTGAATTTTTAATACTAAAATGTCGAGTTATGTGTTAAGGAATGATTGTAATTGCGTTTAATTTTATGATTTGCCATACCTTAATTTTATGTAATTTCGGTGTGTGCATTAAATGAGTAGTAAATATGTTTTAAAAATTTAGGTTGTGTATTGTATGTGTTTTCGAAAATAGCATAAATCGAGGGTCTCAATGAGTTTCGGTAGAGTTTCGTCCGGAGGTCATAACTTTCGACTCGATTGGAACCATGAGTACTCAAATTGAAGCTCTTTCCAAAATCTATAGTCTAGGTGCAACCGGGAAGTGCGACCCCCTTCGAGTCGCGTTCTGAGAGGTTTGCAACGCGAGTGAGAAACGCGACATTTTGGTTGCGTGTCACCAGCTTCAGAGAGCCATTTTTCTTCGACTTAAACGCGACCTGTAAACGCGACCCTCTCTAGGTCGCGCCCCGTTTCGAAAATTCGAACCTTTAAATACCACACTTCACTTATTTCCCTTCATTTTCTTCATCACTTGGACGATTTCTTCCCAAATTCTCTCAAGGATTTCTTCAAGCTTTGGGAGAGGATTCTCTTATCATCATCCATCAACTAAGGTAACTCTATACCTCTTCTTTTGGTGATTAAACACCAATTTCGTGTTAAATCGAACCTAGGGTTTACATCCAAATTTAGGGTCTTTCGATTCTAATGATCCTCATGCTTTGATATCTTAAACATATGGTTTATTTACTCTATTGAAGCTATATGTGAAGTTATATTGAATTCCTATAGTTCATTGTTGCTAAAGATATGATTTTTACCCTATTTTCACCTTAAATTGTTGGTGTTTGGTTGGAGGTGTTGTGATGGTTGTGTGGAGTTGATTTTCATGTATGCTAGAGCCTTTGGATGAAGGTGTTTGTATTTGAATTATTAGGTTTAAAGGATTTAAATTGAGTCATGATCATGTGGTTTGAATGTGTGCACATAGTGTGTTCGATTAAATGCTTCAAAGAGTTTTAATGTGTATTTTGAGTACAAAATCATATTATGAGTTTGTATATCCATGATTGTATATATGGATATGTAAGAAGACCTTAAAGCAAATTATAGCATATGTTTGGTCAAATTATGATTTAATTGAATAACTCGATATCTAAAATGAAAAAGAGAATTGAAAGGTGCTTAGTGACGTATTAGGGCTCGAGGAGGACGACTAGTGCACGGCTAAGAAGTATTTCAAAGGTTGAAAGGATTTGTGAATACGTGTAAAGTTATAGTTATTGTTGTGCTTTGATTGTATAAGTATGAATGAGATCCTTCGGGATCGACAAAGAGATCCTTCGGGGTCAATAAAGAGATCCTTTAGGGTTGATAAAGAGATCTTTCGGGGTCGACAAAGAGGTCCTACGGGATCGATAATAGACTCGTTAATGTCCTCCCTGGGGATAATAAGCCTGCGGGCATCCCTACAGGGATAAAGACGTTCATTAACGGGGGCATCATGATGTTTGGGCCCTACGGAGTTGAGGCTAGTCTCCACAAAGAAAAGAAGTATCCATATGTTATATTTTCACTTGTGCAATTGGCTATAACTGTTTACAGTGTTCCCCACTGAGTATGTTGTTAAATAATCACCCCATTCATTTAATGAATTTTAGGTTGAGGAATCGAGGCCTGAGTAGGAGCGTTGTGAACATAAGAGAACCCCCACAAGCTTGTGTTTATCTTTTTGCATGCTCTTCTTTTGAAAATACTCATATTATTATTTCATTGGTCACTCTCTTTTGTTTATGATCAACGATTATTGGGTATGGGACTAGCCCTATTTTGTAGTCATGATGTATATAACTTTACATTATGTAAAGTATTTTAAAGGCGGGTCGTTCGACCTTGGAGCCTTCCATGTGTGAAGTATGTTGTTGACCCTATATTATATATGATGATTTAGGGTGCTAGACGGGCAGGTTATGACAATCTATGAGCCCGATAGGTTAGATGATTGTATGATTCATATGGATGGGCCTATGTAATGCTTCCATTAAATACTATGTTGTGTGACAAATTAGATTCGTTAGGTTGTATGTTATATTTGTGAAAAATTTGTAATGGGAAATATGATTTCATTCCTCATAATGAAACTTGACCTTAGCTTCCGCTCGATTTAAAATAAGCACACCAAAATGAGTAAGTAAATTACATGTTAAGTGACGTGGCCAAACAGAGTAGTTTGGGGCGCTACAAATACACAACTGTGAACCCTTGAATAAGAAACCCTCATACACAAAATATCTATCAAATGACCGAGAGTTTGAGCAACAAGTAGCATAAATCGGTGCAAAGTAATCATCACTCGAATACAGCTCCTTAATTGCATCAAATCCTAACATCTTAGCATGCATAAAGTTTAAGAGAACGTACCTTCGAGACAAGGCATCAGCAACGACATTTTCATCTCCTTTTTTGTACTTGATAACGTACGGAAAGGACTCGATAAACTCTACCTATCGTGAATGACGCTTGTTCAGATTTTGTTGGCCTTTCAAGTGCTTCAAACTCTCGTGATACGTGTGAATCACGAATTCCTTAGGCCAAAAATAGTGCTGCCATGTATATAAAGCTCTCTTTAGTGCGTACAGCTCCTTATCATATGTGGAATAATGAAGGGCTGCATCTTGAAGCTTTTCACTGAAATAGGCAACTGGACGTCGTTCCTGCATCATAACAGCACCAATCCTTTTGCCCGAGGCATCACACTCAATTTCAAAAGTTTTATTAAAGTCCGAAAGAGCAATCACGGGTGCTTTACACAAACAAGATTTCAAAGTGTTAAACGCATGCTCTTGAACAGGACCCCATTCAAACTTTCGATCTTTCTTGCATAACTCAATAAGCGGCGCCGCTATGCTGGAAAAATCATGCACAAAGTGATGATAAAAGCCAGCAAGGCCGTGGAAAGATCTCACATCACTCACGGATTTAGGAATTGGCCATTCCTCAATCGCTTTGATTTTGGAACGGTCTACTTCTATACCACGTTCACTCACAACAAAGCCGAGAAATACAACTTCATTCATACAAAAAGAACACTTAGACAGATTTCCATATAATTTAGACTCTCTAAGAAGCTCGAACACGTGTCTAAGGTGCTGCATATGTGTGTGCATCGTGTCACTATAAATCAGAATATCATCAAAATACACAACAACATATTTACCAATTACTTCACGCAAAACATGATTTATGTGATGCATAAATGTGCTTGGTGCATTAGTGAGACTAAAAGGCATAACAAACCATTCATACAAACCATGCTTTGTTTTAAATGCAGTTTTCCATTCATCACCTTCATGCATACGAACTTGAAAATAACCAGAACGCAAATCAATTTTAGAAAAGATACGCGAACCAGATAACTCATCACACATATCATCTAACCTAGGGATGGGAAAATGATACTTTACTGTGATTTTATTGATTGCTCTACAATCCATGCACATATGCCATTCGTTGTTCTTCTTTGGTACTAGAATCACGGGAATGGCGTACGGGCTCAAGCTTTCATGAATTTTCTTATTCTCCAACAGCTCTTTAACTTACCTATCAATCTCTTTAGTCTCATCGGGAGATGTCCTCTAGACTGGTCGGTTGGGTAACACGGCTTCGGGGATGAAATCGATCTGGTGCTCGATCCCTCGAACTGGAGGAAGCCCGCCGGGTATTTCATCAGGAAATACATCCTTGAACTCGTCAAGTAATAGCTGCACATCACTAGATAAACAATCATTAGTAGCACTGCTCTTAAATGTGAGTAGGATAAGAGGCATACCCGCTTTGACGGCTTTCTGAACTCTTGTAACCGAAATAAACAAGCTCTTCATCGGGGGCTTGCTAGAACTTGAATCAATTACCTTTCCCACAGCTAACGAGTCCGAAGGGGTTGGTTTGTAGGGGGTAGGGTCGGCGGCAAGGGGCTGTCCGACAATGGGTGCGGCGGCCGCGGCCTTTGGGGCCGGTTTTGCGGCTGCATGCTTCGCCTTTTCCTCTTTGAACCTCTTCTGCATGCGTTGCCGATCCATAGCAATGGCTTTAGGTGGTAATGGCCTCAATGTGCTGGTTCGTCCATCAATATCAACCGTGTAGGTGGTCAAACGTCCATCGTGGACAGCACGTCGATCATACTGCCAAGGTCTGCCCAACAATAAGTGTGCCGCATCCATAGGGATAACGTCGCACAAAACACTATCATAAAATTTATTGATTGAGAATGAGACACTTACCTGATGAACCACGCGAATCTCGCCTCTATTGGTAAGCCACTGCAATCTGTAGAGACTCGTGTGTTGTTGAACTAGTAGACCTAGCTTTTCCACTGCATATTGACTGATGGCATTGATCATGCTGCCACTGTCAATAATCATAGAACACATGTGACCCTTGATCACTGCACGGGTGTAGAAGATGTTCTCCCGTTGGTGTTCTTGTTCCTCTTTTCGAATGATGCTCAAACTCAAGATTGTGACCAAACTGACTTGCTGAACCTCCGGATCAATGTCTTCATGTGTGGCATCATTCTTGACCTCTTCTTCAATTGTGGTGTCACCCACTGGTTCTCTTTCATCCTCACTGGCTGATTCGACTTCGTTTGACTCCGTCAAGTATAGAACTCGCCGGTTCGGACATTGAGCTTGAAAGTGGCCCCAACCTTGACATTTGTGACACTGAATGTCACGAGCTCAATTAGGGGCTGCATTAGGGAGCATCGCATCTTAGGAAGGTCGTGTAAGGTTCGGCCTTAACTGAACAGGCGGTATAGACTCGGGTCTACAGCTGGACTACGGTGTAGTGCGATCAAAACGTCGAACCGGCTGATCTGGAGGACCTCTCGGTCATGAGGGTTCAGATGATGTCGAACTGGGTATGCTTCGACTCCAAGGTTGTCGTGTAGGGGCTGCACTATGGTGTGATCGACGCCGGCCTTCTATCAGCTGCTTTTCCACGATCGATTCGTACTGCACCATTCTCTCTACACTATTGAAGTCTCTCAGCTCGACTTCAGAAGCAATGTCAGGATTCATACCTTCAATGTACCAAATAATGGTAGTATTTAAGGTGTCCTGCTTCCCGACTCTATTCAAGATAGTCTCCAACTCCTTGTGGTATTCTTCAATGGATCTGGTGCCTTGTTCGATCCGATTGAGCTTCTTCTCGAGCTCTCTCTCATAATGGACTGGAATAAAGCGTCCTTGTATCAATCCCTTCATTTCTTCCCAAGTGTCGATGGGAGGATTCCGGTTTCGGCGTTGTCTATCCTGCTGCATCTCCCACCATGAGGCTGCGTAGCCTCTAAATTCTAAGCATTCAAGTTGTACTTTCTTAACCTCTGAGAAATCATAGCATGCAAAGATCTTTTCTACCTTACGCTCCCAATCTAAGTAGATATTGGGGTCGTGAAGGCCTTCAAACTCAGGGATGCTCATCTTGATGTTGTTGAGCATTCTATTTTCATGATTTGCACGTCAATGGGGTGCTCAGGGTCGATCATGGTGGTTTCCCTGCCCCTGTGGTATGAAATCAGCTTCATATCCACTGGCTGTATCATACTCGTACCTAAAATCATCATAGGCATCGAATTCTTACCTAGGTGGCAGCCTGAGTGCTGCTCGGGGCTGCTGCTGGCGTCGGCCCTCAGGTTCTGCTTGAGGCTCGGGTTGCCTCACTGCGTTGCCTTGGACTGCTTGGGGTTCAGATGGCTGAGCTTTAAGTCTTTGGATCTCATCAGTCAGCTCGGCAATCTCATTGTTGAAGTTGTCCTTCATCATTTGGTTCTCCGGTCTGAAGTACTGTGCCATAGCATCAAAGTTGTACTTTGGGTCCCAAGCTGCATTGTACGTGTAAGATGGCTCGTCCAGGGTGTTAGGCGATCTGGGCTCGTCTATGGGCAACTCAGATGACTCTTCTGTGGTACCTTTCTTCATGGTACCTGCAAAATGAACAAACGTAAAGAAAAAGTGGAGGAGAACCTCACAATTCCTCATAGTCTCTCGTGTATGTCACTCTTAATTTTTCCACTCGTATTTATCTCTCAAGTATGTGTGGTGCACGTGTGGAGTGAATATGGGGGGTGTGGGCTGATCGAAACAACTGCTTCTCTTGACTAGCTCCTCTGGGTCTTCTTCAAGCTCCGACGGATAAAATCAAGCCGGAAGGTTGCTAAGAGTAGAAGTGGGCGTGTGGTGTAGATGAACCTGCTGATTTTGGTATATGTAGACCACGGGTGTATGGTGTACGAGTGTATGGGTGTACGGACCATATGGTATATAAGGTGAACAAAGTGTATATGTATGAAGGCTGAAAATTTCGAATGCTATAGGTGTGGGAATCGAAAATAAGATGGATAGGTATGGAAAATCTTGATTAGATATGGATGAGGATGAAAGTAAATCTAAACAGGGAAATAAATCTAGAAGATAAGGTAAGACACTTTTGGATGTGTTTTACCAAGTATGGACACAATCTAAAATCCCTAAGTATCTATCTAGTATGGAAACAACCTATCTACACTAGGAAAGACACAAAATAATTGAAATAAACAAGAACAAAATCGAAAATTAAAATTTGATTTTTTTTTTGTACGATCTTTTTCTCTTTTTTTTTGTGCTGTAGGGTTTTCGACGATCTGCTCTTTTCCCTTTTTTTTCAATGAACAATCAAGTATTACAACTCGAAAGAATCAAAATGATAAAATAAATAAAAACAGACGTATTGAACCACGAACGATAGAAACTGACGTGGCTCTTGATACCAATTTATGTTGTGACTCGAGACCTATGGGAACGACAAAGACAAAATACGCGGAAGCTAGAATCGAAACTATGTCGGAAAGTAAGGGAACAATACGACTCCAATAAAGAACGAAAATTACAACTTAACTATACGAACAATTAGACTCGAAAATTAACTGAATTAGATACAAGACCTAGGACATGTTAGACTATGAACAATACCAAATAAAACATGATATCAATACTAAAGAAAAAAGACGAATACGATAGACACAAAAATGACTCGATTAAGGTTAGAACTTACTAGAAAATTGGACAACGAACAAGGACTCGATGAGAACACGTAGAACTACTCTTGGACGGCTGGAATACGGCGGTGATGGCTGGGATGGCGGCGGACGTCGATGGAATTGGTGAAGAGGGCGGCGGTGATGTTGGTAGTAGGATTAGCTAGGATCGGTGAACCCGTGTTGTAAAAACTCGAACACGCACGATTAACTTCTCTGGATAGCAATTCTCCCAAGTACACGATTATAACCTGAAGAACTTGAATAAGACTATTGATTTGCTAGAACAATAGAATATGTGTAAATTTGATCAACCAAATGATCTTGAGACAAAAGGAGAAAACTATTTAATTCTTGCAATTGTCTAACTTTAATGTCACAAATGGATCTCCTATTTATACTATAGGAGTTCGAATATTAAACCTAAAACCTAAGGGAATTCGAAAATATCAAAAGAAATCAAAAGGAATCCTACCTTAACTAGAAGTCTTAATTAAGGCAAGATAAGATAACATAAAATAAGGAAATAAAATCTAAACTACTCTAGATAAAATCCCACAACTTGGGCCTTCAATTCCATGTCACTTTTAGACCTTAATATACACGACATGGGCTGAAATAACTTGAATTAATTTCGGTCCATGTTGTGTACAAAATATCCACCACCTTTGCATGAAAAACAGCAACTTCTCGAATTCCCATGCAAACGCGTAGAACTCTTCATGTACACGTCCAAATGGCGTGATTCTTCTTCTCACGTCTTTATGCTTCCTTCTTCTTCATCAATGGACAGCATGTTGATCAATCTCGGGCTGCTCTTCAACTCTTCTTCTTGTAGCTCGAATTTACATCCAATAGAAGCTTGTAAATAAGCTTACAACTTCTTTGCTCGTAAACGCGTCATAGGACCTTTGAATTGCAACTCCGGATCATCCTCTTTATTGCTTTGCACGATCTCATCATTGAAGGGCTTCAATCCGACTCGATAAACAATGAAAATATGATAATCTTGACAACTAAAATACCTAGACAATGACACGAACTATGTAACACAAAATCAAAAGGATAAGGGCTGTAAAGGGACAGTTTTATGGCTGGAAATTGGATGGGAATTCGTGTGTAATGGATTGTGAAGAAGGGCTTGGAGAAGGTAGGATATATGTTAAGGATTAAACAACTTACGGATAGGACGAACGGACAAAGGACGATTGAACTTGTGGCTACCGTGAAGATGGATGTTGGATGGATGATGGCTGGCGTCGAGTGTATGTTGGACGAGTGATGATGTTGTGGTAGATCACAATCCGATAGCCTCCTTGAATCTCAAACGTATCCAAGGTTGAAATCTCTAAGTTGTTCTTCGATAGCGAATTCCGGTTAATCCTTCAAGTGGATTAAGCAATACCCTTGAATAAGACTTAAAGTTGCTAGCTCTAAGAATATTATTTTATATCTAAAATAACAAACGAATAAAAGGGATTTGAGACACAATTGTATGCAAATAGCAAAATTCTTCAATAATGTCTAAAGTATCAATGAAACATGTAACACCTATTTATAATACTATATGGCCGAAAATCTAAGGCTAAAGGGTCAAAAATACTAAGCTAAGGTGGACGAAAATCAGGTCCAAAATAAGTCTAATTGGACTAGGAAATTCCCTAAACTAGAATTTTATTCAAGGTAGGAACATGCCTTAAATATAATTCTAGTCAACCTATTTGGACTTGACCGAAAATTACATCAAATTAATTAAATAAAATCTGACCCAACTATAATCTAAATTAAATAAAAATAACACTATAGTCTAAATAAAATGAACCCCTTAATTAAATTAATCAAGGGACGAAAACAGCCTATGCACGCATGCAAATTCACGTCGGCTTCTTCAATCACACGTACACGTGTACTTTGTCTTCTTCATCCTCAACTCTTCAAGTTTAATTCTCCATGGTGTGATCTTGGTCTTCAATAGTTAATTTATTAACTATCTTGGAGTTGCCTTTCTCGACGTCTTCATCTCCAAGCTCGAGCTTTCTTCGAATCAACACTTGCAAGTATGCTTGAAGCTTCTTAGCTCTTGATCGAGTAATTGGTCCTCGAAATTGCAACTTCGGGTCTTGATCTTCATTGTTGCTCCTGGCTTCATCAGAAGGGAAAGACAGTTACTCAAACCAGTCAAGAAGGAACCCTTCTTGGTTTTGTGAGACCTGCACCAACCCAACCAGTTGAAGGGACCGAAGGCAAAGGAACTGTGAACATCCCTTCAAATAAGCTAAAACGGTCCAATCAATCCTCCCAACTGAAAGGCTCAGTTCAGTTTAAGCCATCAATTCAGCAGAGGAAGCTATCTCATCAAAGGCCACAAGATCAAAACAGGCAGTCCGCCTATCAGCGAAGGCTACCAGCACAACCAAGGCAACTAGCCTACCAATAGAGGTCATCAATTTAACCAAGACCTCCAGCTCATCAGAGACAGTCAGTTCGACAAAGATCACCAGTCTATCCAAGGCCCAGAGCTCAGAATAGGCCTATGGTGAACAGAACTGACCGGCCAACTAGAGTAAGGAAAAATACTCAATTTGGACCGCATTCTCATCGAGATAGAGCACCAGTTCAGGAGAGAACTGTACCGCCAGCGTATCCTCGAAGACATCTAGCAATACATTTAGATCTCCCTGGAGAAGTTCACTCTAACGGGTCTTGCAACTCAGTATAGTGAGTACTTAGATTCAAGGGATGAACCAAGGATGAACTCCCACTATAACTGATTTGCTATCTGGCCATACCCCAAGAGCGACAGAGCTCATGGAGTTAAAAGAATTTGGCCACAAAGAAGAGCCAAACAAGCTCGAGATCAAAGAGTTATGATCGTATTTTTCTATCTTACTAACTCTCGTCGTAGGTACAAGTCAAATGACTCGGCTCAGAGGAGGACAGCTGAAAAGATAGTGAAACTGATCAGACGATCAATGTCTGAAAACTCTCTACCTGTTATTGAGCCAAATGTTTAGAAAAATTAGATCCCTAAATACTTGATTAGCAAAGAAAGACCCGATTTCATGTGGGTTCCTAAAAACTAATCATCTCTCTTGCAGAAATAGGGCATCCTATCGAAGAAGAGGACCAAGGAGTTTGCTACCTAGATAGCGGGTGCTCAACACACATGACGAGAGACAAAGAGGATCTAGGAGGATACGAGGAAGTAAAAGGACCATTAGTCACATTCAGAGACAACTGTAGAAGCCGAACCATTAGAGAAGGGTTCGTGGTCAAAGGAAAGGTTGTAGTTAATAGAGTCTCCCACGTGGAAGGACTGAAGCACAAACTGCTCAGTATCAGTCAATTATGTGATGATGGATATACCGTTGATTTCAGTCCAAGCTCATGCAACATCAAAGATAAGTCAACTGGAGCAATCTTCCTATCTGGCGTAAGGAGAGACAACATGTATGTTGTTGACTGGTCAACTGGATATGGAGAATCTTGCTTTCTTTCAAAGGGCTCAACTGAAGCAAGTTGGCTATGGCATTGATGACTCAATCATCTCAACTTCAGAACCATCAATCATCTAGCCAAGAAGGAGCTAGTAGATGGACTTCCCAAGGAGATTTTCAAGAAAATTGACATTTACGGACCATGCTAGAAAGGGAAGCAAGTGAGATCGTCATTCAAGAACAGGAGTCATCCTCCAGGGACAACTGCTACAGATGGATCTATTTGGGCCAATCAGACCACCAACGCCCAAAGAAAAAAGATTCACTCTGGTAGTAGTCGACGATATTTCAAGATACACATGGGTAGAGTTTCCCAGAAGCAAGGATGAAACCTACACCAAGCTATCAGCGATGATTAGGAGACTGCAAACTGAAAGAGAAAGATCAGTTTTCTCAGTGAACTAGGAATAACTCACGAGCACTCAGCTGCTAGAACTCCACAGCAAAATGGTGTAGCTAAAAGGAGAAATCGCACACTCAAAGAAGCAACTTGAGCAATGATAGCTCATGTAAACATAGCAGAAGCATACTGAGCCGAGATAGTTGACACTGGGTGCCACACTCAAAATAGAAGTGCCATCATCAGCACACATGACAAGACACCTTATGAGCTATACAAGGGTCGTAAGCCATCTATCAAAGTATTTGGCTGCAAATGTTATATTCACAACAATGGCAAAAGTCAATTGAAGACTTTCGGTGCCAAAGCTGATGAGGGAATATTTCTTAGTTACAGTTCCCCACACACTCAAGCTTACAGAGTGTTCAACAAATGAACACTAGTTGTGGAAATAACTTATCATGTTGTTTTTGATGAGTTTACCAATGAGTACATGAGTAAAGAAGTACTCAATACATCAGTTCAACTGCTACGTAGCAAAACTGTTAACTCGCAGTACTATGTGGAGGATCACACAGTTCCAGAGGAGTTCGAAATTGGACTAGAAGATGAAGAAAATGTATCCAGCACCAGACCAGCTGAGAGCAATCAAGCCAATGAAGAAACCGATCGTGCTGAGACCTTCAACCCCACAACTGAAGCAAGGGAAACAACTGATGAAGATGAAGGGCAAACTGAAGATAGGACATCAGAGAATGTCAATACTAAGGATCCAACTTAAAACCTAGCTGAGGACAGTCTACCCAAATGGCTCAGAAGCCACCCAGCTGACAAGATTATTAGAGATCCAAGAAGTCGAGTTCAGACCAAAAGTTGAATACATCATGCTCTCTTCACATGCTTTCTATCTCAAACTCAACCGACAAACATTAATGAAGCTCTTAAAAATGCAGATTGGATAATCACCATGTAAGAAGAGCTGAACCACTTCACAAGAAACGATGTTTGGTTTCTTGTTAATAGGCTAAAAACCCAAAAAGCCATCGGCACTAAGTGGGTTTTTCACAACAAACTGGATGAACAAGGCGTCATTACAAGGAACAAAGCAAGATTGGTAGCCAAGGGATACTCTCAAAATGAAGGGATCGACTTTGACGAGACATTTGCACCAGTTGTGAGATTGGAAGCTATTAGATTGTTCCTCACCTATGCGGCTCACAACAATTTCACGGTCTATCAAATGGATGTGAAAAATGCTTTTCTACAAAGGATGCTCAAGGAGCATGTGTACGTCGAGCAACCGCCTAGATTCGAGACTGGAGACCAAGTCTTCAAACTGAAAAAAGCACTTTACGGGCTAAAACAAGCATCCCGAGCCTGGTGTGAAATCCCCACAACATTCTTGCTCAAGAATGGATTTCAAAAAGGAGTCATTGATTGCACTCTATTCAGAATAGAGCGATCATCAGATATCTTAATGGTTCAAATTTATATGGATGACATAATATTTGGATCGAAGGGTAAGGATCTCTGCACTCGATTCGCACAACTGATGCAGAGCGAATTCGAGATGAGTATGATGGGGGAAATGACTTTCTTCCTAGGACTCCAAGTAAAGCAGCTCCAAGATGGGATATTCATCAGTCAAGCCAAGTATACGAATGAGCTCATCAAGAAGTTTGGAACTGATAAAGGAAAAACTATCAAGATCCCCATGAATACATCGGTTCGCTTCTCTATTTAACTGCCAGTCGACCATACATTTCATATTCAGTCAGCTTATGTGCATGCTTCCAAGCCAACCCGAAGAAGAGCTATCTGGAAGCAGCAAAGAGGATTATTAAATACCTCAGAGGAACCATAAATCTTAGATTATGGTATCCTAGAGATGACAGCTTGAGTCTAACTGGATATTCAGACTCAGATTTTGGTGGATGCAAGATTGATAGGAAGAGTACCAATGGAACATGTCAGTTTCTTGGTCACAAACTGATATCCTGGTTCAGGAAGAAGCAACACTCAGTTTCAACATCAACAACTGAAGCAGAGTATGTAGCTGCTGGAAGATGTTGTGCACAGATACTCTGGATGAAGCAGCAGTTGAAGGATTACAAGGTTGAAACTGACGAAGTATCTATCTTTTGCGACAACAACAGTGCTATTAGTATTTCTCATAATCCAGTTTTGCATTCGAGAACAAAGTACATTGATATCAGGCACCACTTCATCAGAGATCACATTGAAAAGAAAGACATATGCATTCAATATGTCAACATTGAAAAGCAGATAGCTGACATCTTCACAAAGCCATTGCCAGAAGCAAGATTTGTAGAGCTATCTATCCAATTGGGGACTATTGGAACTAGCTTCAGAAGCTGAAGATGATTAATAAATTGGAAAAATGTAGAGAGCAATCCCAGTCGATGAGAAAAAGAGAGTAGAAGCTGAAACTGAACCAAAAGGTGCATCAGTTCAGTCAGCAAAAGGAGCCAAAACTGCTCAAACCATCAGTTCAAGCAAAAAGCAAGCTGAAAAGTTTGCAAAATAAAGAGAAGCGTAGAAGCTGAGAAGTCAAAGGTCCAGAACTGATCGAAAGTTCAATCAATTCACATTAGAGAAAGCAGCTCGTGGTCAGCTGGAGCAAGCAGCTGAACTGAATGGAGAGCTGGAACCCATTTCAGCAAAAGGAAGAGCTGAACTGAAAAAGATATCTCAGTTGAAGCGGATCAAGCCAACTGGAAAATGCCAGATGTAGCTGAAACATCTGATGACGTCAGCAGCTGAAAGCCACGCGGAAGCTCTGGAGAGAGAGATTTGAACAGATAAGTTTGAATTTTACTTTGCTTAGTGACGTGTCACACCATTGTTACCGTTGGACCACTATCTCTCTCCTTATTTAATCACAACGGATAAATTTTGAGATTTAATTAACGGATTAACCGGAGCCGTTCGAATTAAGCTCCTCTCAAATTCTTATTACCGTTGGATTCACCATTGAAGGCTATAAATAGATTGGTTGAACCTCTTTTCAGCCCACTGAAAAAGCCAACAAAGCCTTCAAGCATTCATTCTCAGAGCCTAAATTCAGAGTTTTCCCATCCTTCCAAAGCTTCAGAAAACTCCCTCAAACCCTTCAAATGGCTCAATTTTCTGCCAATGTTCACCGAAGGAAGTTCAATTTCAAATTCACCGATGAAGATTCAACAGTCTTCTGCAAGGATCCGTATCACGATAAGATACTAAGTCGAGACAACTGCGACAATTCACCAACTACTCACAGATGGGTGAGTTGATTTTGGTACTGATTGAATCGGTGAAACTAAAGACTTTCACTGAAAATGCTCCCACGAGGGTATATCCAGAGGCGGTGCCAGAGTTCTTTCTCAACTCCTACAGCGATAAGGACTCCTGGATGATCATATGTGAAGTAAGAGGTACTGAAATCTTGATCACCCCTTCGGTCCTTAAGAACATATTTGGTCTACCAGAAAAAGGAGATCGAATTGAAGAAACAGAAGTAAACGCACGATTCTGCTTCAATAGTTGGGCAACTAATCCTGCTGCAGGAAACTTTTGCATCAATCATCAGACATCTAAATTCTAAAAGGAATTTCAGGTACTATCAACCGTGGCCACAAATGATGGTAGGATCGTGCGAAGGCCACGATGAAATGTCAGAGATCAAATATAAGATCTGCAATGCCATCTGGGAGATGAGAGGGATAGATTGGTCTCTATTTCTCCTCAAACAACTGAAGAAATTTGTAGACATTGTGGAAGACGAGACTAAATATGCATTGTGCTTCCCTCAAAAGATGTACTACATCAACAGAGTCAGCTTTATCTTAGAATAGCTGATTCCCGATCTAATGGCGGAAGAGACAATTTATCAGCAAGTTCATTCTGATGACTTCATTCCAAAAGTAGAAGAAGGAGCACTGCCTCCATTAACCATCAGAGGGCCACAAAGACTAAGGCAAAAGCTAATCCCAACCACTCCAGTAACAAGGGGGAAAGGAAAGGCTAAAATGACAGAGTCTGTAGTTCAATCAAACTCCGACTCAGATGATGTCCTCTTTGTTGTTCAGAGATACTAGTCCTCAAAAGAAGGACATGATGACAGAAAAGACTCCAGAAAGAGTCCAACTAAATCGGAAGCAGCGTCACCGAGTCAATCTGAAACGGTTGAGAAGTTAGCTGCTGATCAAGATACTGGAGAGCATCAGCTCGCTGTCAATGCTAGTCAAGAGACTGGAGAGCATCAACTGATTGCCAAGAAGACTCAACAAGGTGTTCAACAATCTAAAAAGCAGCAGCTGAACAAGGCGTCAACGCAGTTCAAGAAACTGATCGAAAGCATGAAGGATCAGGTAAAACTGTTCTCTGAGTCAATTCTGCAACTGGAAGTATACTCTGGAACTGAAGACTCTGAGGAAGATTCTTCCAACAATGAGGACATGCCGAACAGTTCCAGAAGGGCTAAGAAAATAAGAACTGACAACAAGAAGCACTAGAGGCCAATCAAACTGATACGAAGCCCTATAAATAACTTCTTGTAATATCAGTTTCCTATCTTTTCTTAATAAAAATATTTTGCCTTGAAATAAATGTCTTGTCAACATTTGCTTCGAACCTTCTTACCATTGAACCTCTGATAATGGGCATTTAAGGCAAAACAAAC
This sequence comes from Perilla frutescens, assembly GCA_026008535.1. Classification (NCBI taxonomy): domain Eukaryota; kingdom Viridiplantae; phylum Streptophyta; class Magnoliopsida; order Lamiales; family Lamiaceae; genus Perilla; species Perilla frutescens. Next base: position 22,629,927 of record BRKX01000009.1, on the reverse strand, counting down.
AAGCAAGTGACATAAAATTTTCATAGATATATAAGTATCATTTATTGCTCATAAATCAATCCAGATCTAGTCCCCTTTGCTAGAAGAGACACACTCATTCCTCAAGAAAAAGTCTCTTCTCACTCTCATCTCTCTCAAAATTCTAGCCAAATTTCTTCAATGGCAGAATTACTCAGTTTCCCCAATTTATTCAAAAATCAGATGATGAGAGATAAATTCCTTGAGAGGAAGAAATTCTAGGCGATCCTTCATGAATCAAACGGCCAAAACCTTCTTATTAATCTTCACAAGATAGGAAATCTTTACTACCTGGAAACACACCAATGTTCTTCAGATAAAATCAGGTGTGTGAATTTCTTCTCCAAGCACAAATTAGTGTTGATGGTAAGGAAATTACATCAATTATCCAAGGCCGAACTATCAAGATCACTGAAGGAACAGTTGCTGAAGTTTTTCAACTTCCAAGTTAAGGAGCAACCGTTTAAGACTTGAGTGAAGCAGCTCAACCATACTGGAGAAGGTGGAAAGCCCCCACCTTCAAAAAGGCATTCAATTTTACCACAGCTAAAACTGATCTAAGATCGGAGTATGGAGTTCTGCTTGACATCATAAACAAGATGATGTTTGTAGCAATTGGAAGTCAAAGCCAGCTTACCCAGGAGAGGTACAAGGTGATGATATACCTAGCTAAAGGACGCGAAACAAACTGGGTAGAGTTTGTATTTTCTCAGATCAAGCGTCATGTTCTCAAGGCCTCCAACTTAAAGAGAACAAGAAGATTTGAGTCTATGGTAGGACTCGTTCTTAGGATGAGCAAGATGATTGAAAACATCTTGAAGCTGCCAAATGATGATTCATTACCAGTCCTCATTTCCGACTGGATTCCCAAGAGAGGAAGCATTCATCTCCACTCATTCAAGAAGAAAATGCGAACTAAAGGCAATACAAGTGCCACAGTCTCAACCACCTTAACTGCCAATGTCGTTCTATCACCAGTCTCAAATAATGGATCAACAGCGGATTTTCAAGACTGTTCTGATCCAGATGAGCTCATTCCATCATCGGAATCCCTCATTCACACTATGGAGCTAACTACTTCAGGAGAAAATTGCCCTCCTCTCCAACTGACGGAAGAAGATATTCACACTTTCTACAGTGGTGAATATGCAGCAAAAAATGCACAGAAAGAGGTAACTAATTTACTTCTCACTCAATTTACATTTGTGGCCAAGCAAGATCAAGAGCTTTTCAAGCAATTGCACCGGTACTTCTACTGTTACAACTGGAGACATTCAACGTCCCTCCAGTCTCATTTCTTGATAACTTCTTTTCACGGCATGAGTTTTTAGGAAAGAGAAGAAGTTTGGAGTCTAAAATAGATAGGGTCTTTAAATCCATTTCCTCCAACAATCGTGTAAATATAGAGGATTATGAGTCATCGAATGACCAACAAAATTCCTCCAACTGCCCTACTTGCCGAACTAGGAGGTGACATCAAGGCTCAAGAAGAAGCAGGAGCACAACAGCCAGTGATCTGCACAACCAGCCCTGCCTACCGAAAACTGAATTTTAACAGTCAGTCAAATCAGTTAGCTGAGCCACCTCAACCAACTGAACCTGCAACTATGCAGATGTACAGAGAGCCACCTCTCACCCCAGTTGCAGTGAGTCGACTATTTGATGTTGAAGATACTGCCACATCACTCAATATTTGTCAAAGAGATATGTCACCCCACTGATCGCTTCAAGCTCCAAGACAACCGCCTAAATGAACCCTCAGGAAGTTCAGTTCAAGTCATCCTACAAAAGGAACTTACAGATAAGGCGAAGGGTCACGTCAGCTGAAGCCAAGTACCAGAGCCAATCCATGAAGAAAGCAAGGCTGGAGAAGTCTGCTGAAGGAATTGGATCTGCCACAAAGAGAAAAAGGCTAAACTGCCATGATGAGAGCAGTGATGAGAATCCAGTTCACCCCATCAAGAAGAGAAAACTAACTGAGATTTAGTCCAACAGTTCAGCAACTGATGTCATCAGTTCCGTGATGAATTAGTTCCAAGGGCCAAGAAGAAGACATGACAAGAACTGATCGATCAGTTGCCACATCGTCAGTTCGCCAAAAGTCATCAGTTGGACTGTATCCCAACTAACTAAGGATAAGTTTTAAATTGATTTTTCTTTAAGCTTATTCTTAATAAAATTATTTCCGTTGAGATTCATTTTTTTCCACAATCCAACGGGCATAATTTTCAAATGAGAGATCTCTCAAAGATAGCATGCATTAATGATGACTAAGCAAAATCAACCACTAAAGTGGAAATTGATTTGATCGCTTGAGAGATATAAATAGCAAAATCCAACATAAAATATTTGCTATTTGTGGCAACTACCCCATATTCAAATGGATGAAATCTCAACCGCTGATCTAAAGTTAAGATAAACTTATAGACGACTGAGATGATCATCACATTCAAGCCAATTTTGCATCAGTCAAATCCATTAACAGATCAGCTGAGTACTCAAGTGCAACTCGAAGTACATGCATGCAAAACTTATTTTAAATGCTAAGGAGATATCGATCAAAGATCACATATTTATCTTTCTAAATTCTCATTGCATTACTTTGCATCTATCTCTCTCCACTCCATTCAATCTCTCTGAAATACTCCTTTTCTTGCAGAATGGAACTGCCCGCTCAATACATCGATCCAGCTAGACTTGCGCTCAATCTTAAAAGGAACAAGTTTGTAAATCTGGAGTTTATGATGGCGAGACTTAAGCTGATAAATTTCCTCGCTTAGTCACAGCAGTGGAGAAAATTGAACTCTTTCAGTTTCTCACTCAAGGTACTTAGTTTGGATGATGCTTTCCGGAGTTAGTTTCTGAGTTTTATATCTACTCTCAAGTCGCAGGGGACGGTAACATCATTTTAACAGTCGGCAGGTACCCGATCATCATCTCCAAGGAAACCATGATGGAAACCCTCTATCTTCCAAGAGCAGGTGCACAGGCAGACTCAATAGCCATGCCTAATCAAAGAGAATTGTGGAGTCAGTGGACAAAACCAGGAGTTGAGCATAATGATTATTCACACAGACTGAAAGATAGTCTTCAATCGGAGTTCATCCAACTCCAAGATACAGTCATTCACTGCCTGAGAGGCAATCTGGACTATACTCACTTCAGTGCTGAACATACTCATCTGATGGCACTCATTTACAACCAATGCAGAGTTGACTGGGCATCGTATGTGCTACCACAACTACGCCAGAATGTTCGCATGGTCAGTTTTGATCATCAAACTGGAACATTCACAGAGAAATTAGGGTTTCTCAACCGGATCAGCATGATCATATGTGATCAAATCCAAGTTCTCCATGAAAGAGGTGAGTTGCTGAACAGGAGAGACTATCTCCCCATAATTTTTGTCAAAAAAAGAAAAAACCTGAAGCCTTTGGCAAGCGATCGAGGAGGCTGGGAACTACTGAAGAAGGCCCCTCCACTCTGACTGAACTGACTTAAGACAGTTAAGGAAAGCATATCATGTCAGAAGATAACATGATGACAGAATCAACTGCGCCAGCTGAGTCTAAACAAGCTGAAAACAACTACATGGATGGAGTTGAAGAACGTTTTTATGAAACTCTCAACAATCTACTATTAAGCAGATTTCACCTCATCGAGAGTTACGACTCCGATCTCTTTAATTAACTGAGGAGATATCTGAGATGGTCACTCAGGAGATATCAAGTTGATGAAGCAGTCATGTTTGAACTACTCGACAGGAAGGGACGCCACTTCTAGAGTCAAGAAGGAATTTGGAGCAGAAACTAGATGAACAATCTGTTCACAGCTACTCCCACACTCTTTGAGATTATGGATTCAATAATCCACCGAATCCAGTATGGAGTACCAGCCGCAACTCCACTGCCCTCTGCAGAGCCATCCAACTCATCATCCACACCGATAGAGTTCAACCACCCACCTCTAACTGAAGAACTCCTCCTAAGTTTGGCCATGATGTCAACTTAACCTCAAGTTCAGTCTCCACTACCAGATCTACGGCAGTTCATGCCAACCGAAGAAGCATCCAACAAGCTACTCTCACCACCAAGAAAACAGCCATACCCCTTCTCGTTTGAAGGTAACTTAGCTACCACATATAGCTTGTTACCACATGTTCACATTCCATACTTTGATCTACATATGCACACCCTTTTGGATGATGTCAAAAAGGGGGAAGAGAATGAAGAAATTAAGAGGAATGATAGAAGAAACTTTTTGAGTCTCTGGGATGAGATTCAGAGATAACCCTCGCAGTTTCAGGGGCAAGTACAGCCTCAGGAGGAAGTATTGAGGTCTGTAGGAACTGCTCGAGAAGAGAGGCATCAGCCTCAGGGGGAAGTTTAGGGAGCTGTCTGGAAAAAAGCCACCAGAGATGAGAGACAACTGTCTCAGGAAGAAGTTTGGAAAGAAATTTGGAGGAATGCTAGTGCTAGAGAAAAAGAAGAATCTAGCAATTGGTGGAATAGATAAAGAAGAAGATGAGATACCAGCTGAAGAAGCGCAGCAGCTGAAGAGCTAGAAACTGAAGAAAAAGAAGAAGAAAAGATAAAACAAACTATTGTAGATTGAAAGAGATCTAATCAGTTTCATAGCTATAAAATTCTTCTTGCTTGATTGTGTTATTTTTACACAACTCAAAAATTTCTGAATTAGTTTTTCCATCATTGCTCAATTTTGTCATGTTTTGGACATCATCAAAAAGGGAAAAATTGTTAGGAAAAACTATCAAGGATTTTCCTGACTAGGGTTTTGATGAGATGTCAAAATATGTCAAAATACGCAAACAACCTTGAAAAACTGAAAAGAAATCAAGTAGAAAATTAAGGATGATCATATCAAAAAATCGAGCTATCAAAGCCTGAAAATGATCAATCCAAGTGAGAAAAAGAAAAGCAAAGAGAGAAAAGAAAAAAGAGGGAAAAGAAAATAGAAAAAGAAAAAGATAAAGAAAAGAAAAGAGAGAAAAAGAAAAAATCCAGTCACAAGAGCTGTTGAAAAGAAAAACTGTAGCTTGCTAGATCAGTTAGCAATATAAACTGAAAGTTGCAGGTACTATCATGTTCAGAGTACCATATGCCATTAGTCTACAATCATGAACTGAAGCAGGCACTAATTCAAAAGTGCCCATTTCCAGCTGAAGAAGAATACCAGCTGAAGCTACCAGTTCAGAAGTGCCCAATCTAGGCTGAAGAAAAGTTTCAGCTAAAGAAATTACCAGCTGAAGAAGACTACCAGCCAAAGAGAGGAAAGTTCGAGCTGAAGACCACATCAGTTCGAGCTAAAGGATATGCCAGCTCAAGAAGTCCCAGATGAAGAAATATCAGTTCGAAGGATACCAGCTGAAGACGCATCGGTTCTGAAGTCCAACTGAAGAAGCGCCAGCATCCGAACAAAAGACCAGTTCAGAAGTTCCAGCTGAAGGGACACAAGTCCAGAATGCCAGCTGAAGAACACTGGTTCAAATTGCCAGCTGAAGAACACTGGTTTAAACTGCCAACTGAAGCAAATCAAACTGGAGCTCATAAAGCATCAAGCCAAAATCCAGAACTGTCAGGTGAAGATTATCTAAACTGGAGCTTTCCAAACTGCTAAGGATGTGCAGAATTGACAGACAAGGAACTAAAGATTCCAACTGCCAGACAAAGCCCAGAACTGAAGATCAAGACAGAAGTCGTAACTAAAATTTAAATTTCAGAAAAGCTAACAAGAAGATATTGAAGTTAATGCAACCGAGATCTTGGATCAAAAGCTTGTCAGAAGCACAAGGGCTACTCAACGGCTCTCTTTAAATGAAAGTCCCTCAACGGCTTTATCATTTATGATCACATAGTGATCATCAACGGTCAACAGCCACTCATCTATAAAAGATGAGCAACTCAGAAGATGACCGTGACTTTTGACTCTTGACGAGAACTTTTGCTCAGACTTTCAAGCATAAACTTCCGGTGAAGACATTCACCAAAGTTCTAAAGCCTCACGCTCAATAATCAACAAAAGCAAAAGTCCAACTGAAGAGAAGGAGCCAAACCGCTCATCAAGCTAGTTGTTGAAGAAATCCAACCAGAGCCATTCTCTTTGTTCAAGTTCTACAACGATCAACTACCCAGCTCAAGCCGTAGACGCGCTAAGGAGCACATCAGTTGATACCGGTTTTAAGTCTGTCTTCTTGAAAATCGAAAGAGATCTAAAACCTTGTAAAGACAGATAATAGAACCTAAAGTCTTAGCGAGTAGTTGAGATCAGTAAGTGTGATCTGTCAACTAGAAACCGACTGAGGAGGCTACTTAAGTTGGTTCGTCGCTTCCGGGACAGCAACAGTTGGAAATGAATTGATGAGGACATCCATAGCAATGATGAAGTCAATGAAGAGCTGCAATTCAAAGGACCCGTCACAAGACTACGAGCTAAGAAGTTGCAAGAATATTTGCAAACTGTAATTCGCAAGAAGTTCGAAGTTGAAGACGGAGTGCAAGGAAGCTTGAAGATGAGAACATTGTTGACATTTGAAGATGGAGATCAAGATGTGAACGTGTGTGAATGAAGAAGAAGGCGTGCGTGTGCTTTTGCTGGGTTAGATGTGTATACTTGCTATTCAGCCCAAGTTAAGCATGCATGGTGGAAAAGCCCAAAATAATCGGCCCTTGATGATCCAATTAAGGGGATTGATTTATTAGACTATAGTATTTTATTTATTATGACTTGGACGAAATTTTGCAGATTTTTAGTTAGGATTTTTCGGTTATTTTAGATAGAATTTTGACTAGATTTTTAGATAAGGCAAGATCTACAAAATCTACCTTAAATAGAATTCTAGTTTAGGAAGTAGTCAAAGTCCAATTCTAGTCTAAATTGGACTATAATTTTCATCTCTTAGCCTTAGGATTTTCGATCAAACTATTATAAATAGTGGATCCATATTTCATTGTTTTTCAGACTATATTTGATTAATTAAGCCTTTGCTTTCAATATCGTCTCACCCCTTTCAATCTTTGTGAGTTTAGATAATTAAATTCATACTCTTAGATTTAGCACCTCTAAGTTTTACAAAGGGAATTCACCGTCCACGTTCGAGGGATCGTCGGAAACTCACTATCGAAGAGCAACTTAAAGAATTTGGCCTTGTGTACGTTCGAGATTCAAGGCAACTTTCGGGTTGTAATTCTAAGGCTAATTCTTTAATTGAGCATGATCTCAATCTACAAAGGATTTATCACTACCCTAGAAGGTAATACTTAGCTAAATAAGCTTTAGCAAAATCCAACATTCCAATACGAGGAAATGAACGCGGATAAACCCCAGTTTCTCTGTGAATGTTCCAGTTTGATGGTTAAACTTGACCCTGCGAACATTTTGGCGTAGTTATGATAGCACATGCGATGCTCAATCAACTCTGCATCGGTTGTAAATGAGTACCATCAGATGAGCATTGTTGGCGCTGAAGCGAGTATAGTCTAGATTGTCTCTTAGGCAGTGGATCACTATATCTTGGAGTTAGATGAACTCCGACCGAAGACTGTCTTTTCGTCTGTGAGAGTAGTCATTATGCTCAACTCATGGTTTCATCCATTGATGCCACAATTCTGCATGGTTTGGCATGACTATTTTGTCTGCCTGTTCACCTGTTCCAGAAAGGTGGAGTGATTCCATCACAACTTCCTTGGTGATCACGATCAGATGTCCCTTGACTGATGAGATGATGTTGACATCTTCTGCGATGTCGGAGAAGATATAGAACTCGGTAACTAACTCAGGAAAGTATCGTCCAAATCTTGGACCTCTTGTAAGAAACTGAAAGAGTCCAGTTTCCTCCGCTGCTGAGATTAAGTGATAGAACAATTCAGGCTCAAGTCTCTCCATCATGTAGTCCAGTTCTACGAACTTGTTTCTTTTGAGGTTGAGAGCAAGTCTAGTTGGGTCGATGTACTGAGCGGCCAATTCCATTCTTCAAGAGGCAAAACAAATACAGGGAGAGTTTGAGATTGATATGTGATCTTGGATCAATATCTCTTTGGCATTTAAAGAGGCTTTGCATGCATGTACTTCGAATTGCACTCGAGTACGCATCAGCTGATCAGTTTAAATGGATTTGACTGATGTTCAGCTGGCATAAATGAGATGATCATCTCAGCCGTCAACAAGTTTGGTTTAACTTTTAGATTAGCGGTTGAGATTTCATCCATTTGGAAAAGGGGTAGTTGCCATAAATAGCAAATATTTTGTGCAGGATTTTGCTATTTATATCTATCAGGCTATCAACTCACTTTCCACTTTAGTGATTTATTTTGCTCAGTAGCATTAAAGGCTTGCTATCTTGACAGATCTCCTATTTGAAAATAATATCTGTTAGATCACGATGGCATTAATGTTATAGAGGAATAAGTTTAAAGAATTAACCATTTTAAACTTATCCTTGGCAGTTGGGCTACCCCGTACAACTGATGACTTTTTGATGAATTGATGATGTGGTAACTGATCGATCAGTTCTAGTCATATCTTCTTCTTGGCCCCTGGAACTGATTCATCACTGAACTGATCATAAACATTGTTTAACTGCTGGACTATATCTCAGTCAATTTTCTCTTCTTGATAGGCCAAACTGGATGCTCTTCACTGTTCTCGTCAGGGCAGTTTGACTTCTTCGTCTTGGAGGCGGATCTAGTTTCTTCAGCAGGCTTCTCTGGCCTTGCTTTCTTCATGGATTGACTCTAGTGCTTAGCTTCAGCTGATGTGACTCTTCACCTTATGTTCAAGTTCCTTCTTGAGGATGACTTGTACTGAACTTCCTACAGGTTCAGTTGGGCGGCTATCTTGTAGCTTGTAGTAATCAGTGGGGTGACATATCTCTTTGATAAGAGATTGGGTGATGTGGCAGTGTCTTCATCATCACACAGTCAACTCACTACAACTGGAGTGAGAGGTGGCTCTCACTGCTCCTGTGTAGTTGCAGGTTCAGTTGGTCGATTGGGCTCAGCTAACTGATTTGGCAGAGTTCCAAAATTCAATTTTCTAGGGGCAGGGTTGATTGTCCAGATCTCTTGCTGCTTTGCTCCTGCTTCTTTTTGAGCCTTGATGTCACTTCCCAATTCAGCAAGTAGGGCAGTTGGAGGAATTTTCTTGGTCAATCTATGCCTCATAATCCTCTGTACTTGCACAATGGTTGAAGGGAATAGATTTGCAGACCTTATCCATTTCAAACTCCAATCTTCTTCTCTTTGCCAAAAAAAACCCATGCCGTGAAAAGCAGTGATCAAGAAATGAGACTAGATGGACATTGAGTGTCTCCAGTTGTACCAGTTGAAGTACCGGTTCAAAAGCTTAAAAAGCTCTTGATCTTGCTTGGCCACAAATGCAAATTGAGTAAGAAGTAAATTGGTTATCTCTTTTTGTGCATTCTTGGCTGCATATTCACCACTATAAAAAGTGCGAATATCTTCTTCCGTAAATTGGAGAGGGGGGGACAAGTTCTCCTGAAGTAGTTAGCTCCATAATTTGAATGAGGAATTCCGATGAATGGAATAAGCTAATCTGGATCAGAACAGTCTTGGAAGTTTGCTGTTGATCCATTCTTGGAGACTAATGACAGGACGGCATTAGCAGTTGAGGTATTTGAGGCTGTGGCATTTGTATTGTCTTTTCCTAGCCTTTTCTTCTTGAGTGAGTGTAGATGAATGATTCCTCTCTTGGGAATCTAGTCGGAGATGAGGACTGGCAATGCATCATCATTTGGCAGCTTCAAGATGTCTTCAATCATCTTGCTGATTCTGAGAACAAGTCCTACCATGGACTCAAACTTCCATGTTCTCTTTGAGTTGAAAGCCTTGAGAACTTGACGCTTGAGTTGTGAGAATACAAACTCTACCCAGTTTGTCTCGCGTCATTCAGCTAGGTGTATCATTACCTTGTACCTCTTCTGGGTAAGCTGGCTTAGGCTTCCAATTGCTCCAAACATCATCTTGTTTGTGATGTCGAGCAGAACTCCATACTCTGGTCTTAGATTAGTTTTGGATGTGGAAAAAATGAATGCCTTTTTGCAGGTGGGGGTCTTCCACCTTCTCTAGTATGGTTCAGCTGCTTCACTCAACGCTTAAACGGTTGCTCCTTCCCTTGGAAGTTGAAAAACTTCAGCAACTATTCTTTCAGTTATCTTAATTGGTTGTCCTTGGATAACTGATGTAATTTCCTTGCCATCAGCACTGATTTGTGCTTAGAGAAGAAATTCAAACACCCGACTTTGTCTGAAGAATCTGGGTGGTGTTTTCAGGTAGTAAAGAATCAAACAAGCAAGTTCTGGCCGTTTGAATTTTAAAGAATATCCTAGAATTTCTTCCTTTCAAGGAATTTATCTCTCATCATTTGATTTTTGAAAGAGCTGGGGGAACTAAGCAATTCTGCCATTGAAGAAAATTTGGCTAGAATTTTTGAGAAAGAAGAGAGAGAGAGAGAGAGAGAGAGAGAGAGAGAGAGAGACTCTTTGAGTGAGACTTGGAAAATGAGTATGTCTCTTCTCTTTTGCAAGGGAGGGGGACTAGATCTGAATTGATTTATGAGTAATGAATAGGTACTCATATATCTTTGAAAAAGTTGTGTCCCTTGTTTTGTTTGTTTGCCTTAAATGTCCTTGTTAGACTGCAACGGGGGAAGGTACAAAGTAAATGCTTGACAAGACATTTGAAACTGTTGAGGCAAAATGGTTTTGTTGAATATAAACTGAAATACAAAAAGGTCTTCTAGGGTGCTTGACCAGTTGAGTTGATGGACTTTCAGTTTTTCTTCTGTTCACTTTTTCTCTTCTTAGAAACTGGCTTACTGGGACTGTTTTTTTCATTGGCATTTTGAGATCTTTCTTCAGAAGGCTTTAGTCTATTGTGTGAGCCTGCAGCTCTTTAATTGACTCAGATAGTTGCTTTACCTGTTCTTGCAGGTGTCTGATCAGTTCTTCGTGATGTGAGATAGTATGAACTGATGACTTGCTGGGTTGCTTGTCTGACTGAATATCGTCAGTTTCTTCAATTTCTGAGTCTGCTGTTTTCTTTTCTTTCTGCACATTGTTTCTCTTAAAAGCAGTTCTTTCCTCAGTTTCCTCTCTCATTTGTGCAGAGTTCTTTAGCTGAGTTGATGTTGAGTCTTTTTGAACTCTCTTTTCAGCAAACTCCGTTTGACCTGGTGTTGTGGCAGTCTCTTTGCCTGCCCTTGATTCAGGTTGTCCCTTTCCTTTATGCTCTATTGACACGAACATTGAAGGGTCCTTACCACAGTCAGATGATTCCATTTTGATTGGTTCAATCATCTTGGCCTTTCCCTTTCCAAGGACTTCTGGTGTCTTGATTGATCTCTGCCGAGTTTGATACTCTCTAATTCATACTGGCAGCTCTGGCATTCATTTGAGTGACTTTGGTAGAAAGTCATCTGGATCAACTAGTTCGACTATGGTTTCCTCCATCATTAATTCTGGAAGCTGGTTTTCCAGAATTAGGCTGACTTGATTTAGGAAATACATCTTTTGTGGAAATCTTTTGTCACTGATGGTATTTTCTTCGATAATTTCCAAGTATTTCTTCAGTTGATCAAAGAAGTGTTGTGCATAATAAATCTTCATTTCTCTGCAAATGGCCTTGCAGATTTGATATCTGGGCACTGTCATCTCAGAAAAGCTTCTTGTTGCTCCTGTGAGCATCGTGGCGGTTATCATAGCCAATACTTGATATTTCTCCTTAAATTTGGTTATTATGTAACCGCTATGATATTCTTGAGTAATTGATTTCTTCCTCCACTCGTTGTAGTGTGGTTCAGGATTTACCCACACATCTTCGATCTTCTTGCCACTAGTTGCAATTTTGAAAATTTTCCGCAGGATCAGTGGAGTGATAGTGATCTCTCTTCCTCGTACTTCAGTGATAATCTCCTGAGAATTCTCTCTGTATTGTGAGTTCAAAAAGAACTCTGCCACAGCCTCAAGATAGACTTTTGAAGAAGCCTTGTCAGTGAAGGTTTTTAGCTTGGATTTCTTTACTAATGTGATGATCATTTCACATCGTTCTGAGTTTCTGCAGGACTCTCCGAAAGCCACAAGATTGAGGAATTTGTCATGATATAGATCCTCCCTAAATGCCATGGAATCCTTACCAGAAAGTTTGAAGTTGTACTTTCTTTGATGACGATTGGTAGAGAATTGAGCCATTTTGAGAATTTGAGAGAGAGTTTTCTGAGACTTTTGGAAGGAATAAAAACTCTATATTTTTGGCTCTTGAGGGAATTCTTGAAGGCTTGTTGGCTTTTGAGTGGGTTGAAAAGGAGTTCGGCTAATCTATTTATAGCATTCAAAGTCCATGGTAAATCCAACAGTAACAAGAATTTGAGGGGAGCTTATCTTGAACGGTTCCGATTAATCCGTCGATTAATTCTCAAATTTATCCGTTGCGATTTAATTGAAGAGAGAAATAGTGGGTCCAATGGTAACAATGGTATAACACATCATTTTATCATTCCACTAATCAAAAGTAAATTTCAAACTTATCTGTTTGAAGCTCTCTCTCTTTTGGTGCTTTAGCGTGGCTTTCAGCTACTGACGTCATCAGATGATTTGGCTACATCTGGAAATCTTCAGTTGGCATGACCATCGTCAATGGAGATATCTTCAGTTCAGCTCTTCTTTTTGCAGAGTTGGCTTCCAGCTCTCCTTTCAGTGCAGCTAGTTGTTTCAGCTGATTACGAGCTATTTTCTCTATTGCGAACTGATTGAGCATCTGATCAGTTATGGCCTTTTGAGTTCTCAGCTTCCACGCCTTTCATCAGTTTGCAAACTTTTCAGCTTGCGTTTTGTCTTAACTGATGATTTGAGCAGTTTTGAATTCTTTTGCTTACTAAACTGACGCACCTTCAATTTCAGCTTCTGCTCTCTTTCCTTTTTTTTGTTTTTTTATTAGCTAGGGCTGCTCTTTGCATTCTTCTATTATTTTCTTGATCATCTTCATCTTGTGATGCTAGTTCCAAAAGCCCCAATTGGATAAATAGCTTTACAATTCTTGCTTTAACGGCTTTGTGCAGATGTCAGCTATCTGTCTTTCGGCAACCAATTCCTTTGATCACCATGAGCTCTGTCGCTCTTATGGTATGGCCAGTTGGAAAACCAGTTATAGTGAGGGTTGATTCTCGGTTCATCCCTTGAGTCCAGGTACTCACTATATTGTGTTGCAAGATCCGTTGGAGTGAACTTCTCTAGAGGGATCTGAGAATGTTGACGTGCTTGATATAGCATTGTGGGCACATTTCTCCTTGAGTCAACTTCTGATGTGACCCGGGACTCAATGACCAACGAGACACAAAAGACGCGGAAGCAAAGGAAAGAAACTACGTCGATTATGAAAGGATTCTATACTCGAATAACTAGACAACTAAGACTTAATTAAAATACCTAGACAATGACACACAAAATAACACAAATCCAAATAGAAATAGGGCTGTTTTGAACGAGTTTATGTGTGGCTTGGATGAAGGTAATTCGATGGTGATGAATGGGTTTAGAATGGCTAGAGTAGATATGATATGATAGAGGTTCGAATGACTTACGGTATAGATGGAAAACACGATGAATTTATGCTGAATGGAACCGAACCCTTGATGATCAACACACGATCAGGTCTTGATGGCTTGGAAGAGACACGAACGTTGGTGAAGGATGTAGGATGTCGTTTGATCAAGGTCGAAGGTGGTAGTGATAAGAATCGCAACCTGATTAATCCCCGGCGTATCTTGTACGACGAAAATGAATCTCTAAGTTGTTCTTCATAGCGAGTTCACCCTAATTCTTCGTATGAATTAGAACGTTCCCTTGATGTAAGACTCAAAGTTTGCTAGGCTTCAAGAATGATAATTTTTGAGGAAAACAATCAAAAGCTTTAAACGGTTGAGACACAAATTGAATGCAAAAGCAATTTTAATCAATAATGTCTAAAATATCAAAGTAACATGGTTCCCCTATTTATAGGGCCTATTATGCACGAAAATAACTAATAAAAAAGGCCTAAAAATCTGATCTAAAAGGATCTCTAACTATACTATAGAAATACCTAAACTAGAATTCTATTCAAGGTAGGAAATTGCCTTAAATACAATTCTAGTCAAACCTATGATATTATGAACCAAAATTACACTTATTAATTAATTAAAAACTGATCTAAAATATAGTCTAAAGTAATTAAATAAATACTATAGTCTAGATATAAATCAACCCTTTAATTAAATTAAATCAAGGGCGAAAACAGCTCCATGCACAAATTCACTTCTTCTTGCTCTCTTCTTCAACTCTTCAAGTTATATTCTCCATGGTATGATCTTGATCTTCATTAGTTAATAAATTAACTAAAGTATGGCTGCACTTTGCATCTTCTAATTCCTCAAACTTCTTGCGAATCATCACTTGGAAATAACTTTGTAATTTCTTCGCTCGAAGTCGCGTCATTGGACCTTTGAATTGTAGCTCGGGTTCAAGGCCTTCAATTCCTTGCATGGCTTCATCATTCCCCCCCTGCTGAAGAGAATTCGTCCTCGAATTTGGATCATCGTCGAGATCGAACTCATCTGCAACAAACGGAGATAAATCAGCAACATTGAAAGTTGAAGAACATTTATACTCACCGGGAAGATCAATGCGGTAAGCATTGTCGTTTACACGACTCAGAACTGTGAAAGGACCATCTCCACGTGGTGACAACTTGGACTTTCTCAGATTTGGAAACCGTCCGGGACTCAGATGAATCCAAACGCGATCGCCGGGCTGAAATATCACTTGCTTGCATCGCACGTTTCTCGAGGCGGCCGTTTGCTTCCCTTTGTGCTCAATGCGAGCACGCACTCTCTCATGCATCTCCTTAACTTGCTCAGCTCTTCTCAAACCTTTAACACTTGTTAGATGCTCAACAGGTAAAGGTAACAAATCAGTAGGCGTTAACGGATTAAATCCATAAACAACCTCAAGAGGAGACATATTAGTAGAAGAATGTACCACACGATTATATGCAAATTCAGCGTAAGGTAAACACTCTTCCCAAGATTTCAGATTATTTTTAATTAAGGACCTAAGTAGTGTGCCTAAAGTGCGATTCAAAACCTCAGTTTGACCATCGGTTTGTGGATGACATGCAGTAGAAAACAACAATTTAGTCCCTAATTTTCCCCACAAAACTCGCCAAAAGTGTGCTAAAAACTTGGAATCCCTATCACTAACAATAGTTTTAGGAATACCATGTAATCTAACTACATGCACAAAGAACAGATTGACAATATGCACAGCATCATCAGTTTTTCTACATGCAATGAAATGCGCCATTTTAGAAAAATGATCAACGACCACAAAAACAGAATCCTTACCCGATCTAGACCTAGGTAATCCTAAGATAAAATCCATAGATAAATCAATCCAAGGTGAACTAGGGGCAGGCAGGAGCGTGTATAATCTAAACGGATGTGAAGTAGACTTAGACCTATGGCAAGTAACACATCTACTACACACATGCTCAACATCTCTTCTCATATGCGGCCAATAAAAATGCTTATGCAGCATGCTTAATGTTTTATTCACACCAAAGTGACCCATTAAACCTCCCGCATGTGATTCTAACACAAGTAGCTCACGCATAGAGCAACTAGGAATGCATAACTGCGAACCACGAAATAAAAATCCATCATGCACGAAAAATCCATCAAAAGACTTAGACTTTTTCGAACACTCATCAAAAATCGAAGCAAAGAATGGATCACATGTATACAAACTCTTAATCGACTCAAAACCAAGCATTCTAGCATGCATTAAATTCAGCAACGTGTACCGTCTAGATAGTGCATCGGCTACAACATTGTCTTCTCCTTTCTTGTATTTGATGACGTACGGGAAGGACTCGATGAACTCGACCCATCTTGCATGCCTCTTGTTCAAATTTTGCTGCCCTTTCAAATGCATTAAGCTCTCATGGTCCGTGTGAATCACGAACTCTTTTGGCCACAGATAATGCTGCCACGTCTCTAATGATATCTTCAATGCATACAACTCTTTGTCATAGGTAGAATAACGCAGAGCTGCACCATTCAATTTCTCACTGAAGTAGGCAACTGGACGCCGTTCCTGCATCAAAACAGTACCAATACCTATCCCGAAGGCATCACATTCAATCTCAAAAACCTTATCAAAATCAGGTAAACACAAAACAGGTGCATGACATAAAAGATGTTTTAAACGTGTAAATGCTTCATGCTGTGCTTTACCCCACTCAAACTTACGATCCTTCTTACTTAGCTCAGTAAGAGGTGCGACAATGCTAGAGAAATCGCGCACAAAGCGACGATAAAATCCGGCAAGGCCGTGAAAGGATCAAACCTCCGTGGCTGACTTGGGTGTTGGCCATTCTTCAATCACTTTGATTTTAGAACGGTCAACCTCAATACCACGTACACTCACAACAAAACCAAGAAATACAACCTCATCTAAACAAAAAGAGCATTTAGACAGATTTCCATACAACTTGGCTGATCTCAGAATATCAAAAACACACCTAAGATGTGCTAGGTGCGCCTGTGCATTGTGACTGTAAATCAGGATATCATCAAAGTACACAACTACAAATTTCCCAATCACATCACGCAAAACATGGTTCATTAATCTCATAAAAGTGCTCGGTGCATTAGTGAGACCAAAAGGCATAACTAACCACTCATATAAACCATGCTTAGTCTTAAAAGCTGTTTTCCACTCATCCCCTTCATGCATTCTAACTTGAAAATAACCAGAACGCAAATCAATTTTGGAAAAGACTTTAGAACCGGATAATTCATCAAGTATATCATCTAATCTAGGGATAGTGAATCGATACTTCACTGTTATTTTGTTGATGGCGTGGCAGTCCATGCACATTCTCCACTCGTTGTTCTTTTTTGGCACTAGAATGACTGGAACTGCGCAGGGGCTCATCGACTCTCGAATCTGCTTCTTCTCAAGCAACTCTTTCACTTGTCTATTGATTTCCTTGGTCTCTTTAGGGGACGTCCGGTATGCTGTTCGATTTGGCAAGACGGCGCCGGGCTGGAAATCGATCTGGTGCTCGATCCCACGAACTGGAGGTAATCCACTTGGAATCTCTTCCGGGAACACATCCGCGAACTCCTCCATAAGTGGCTGCACAACACTAGGCAAAGAAACATCATTAATAGCACTGCTCTTATAAGATAGAAGAACAAAAGGTAAACCTGCTTTTAATGCTTTCTCTACGCCTTTCACTGAAATAAACAGGCTGCGGTTTTGATCTTTCTTTGCAGCTGATCCAGGCGAATTCCCATGCATAGGGGAATCTTTGGAGGACGGTTTAGGGGCTGAAAAAGTAGTAGTGGCGGCCTTCTTGGGGGTCTCAGTTGATTGGGTACCGTTGGCCGCAATCCGGGCTGCGGCGGCGGCCTCTTTCGCTCTCTCAGCTCTAAACCTCTCTTGCATAATTCTCTGATCTTCTGCAACGGCTTTAGGAGACAGCGGCTTGACTGTAGTAGTCCGTCCATCTCTCTTCACGATGTACGTGTTTGCGAAGCCATCATGAATCGTCTATCTGTCAAACTGCCATGGTCTACCTAACAATATGTGTGCTGCATCCATAGGAATAACATCGCAAACAACAGAGTCAGTAAATCGACTAATAGAGAATGAGACACTTACCTGAGCCGTTACTTTGATCTCTCCTCGATCCGTAAGCCACTGCAACTTGTATGGCTTCGGATGCTTGATGGTGGTCAGCGCCAATTTGTCAACTGCATACTGGCTCATGGCGTTGATCACACTCCCACTGTCTATTATCATCGAGCAGGTCTGGTCTTTGATAGTAACGCGTGTGAAAAAAATGTTCTCACGTTGATCCGGCTGCTCTTCTTCACGATTGATGCTCAGACTGCGTATAGACACAAAACTAAGATGAGGAAGCTCGGGTTCCTCTTCATCAGAGTCGACTGGAGGCGTCTCTGGCTCCTTCTTGGTGTCAACTACGGGTTGGTCCTCGTCCTCACTGGCTGACTCGATCTCATTCTGTTCGGTAATGAACAGAACACGCCGGTTCGAACACTGGTTTTGAAAGTGGCCCCAACCTTGGCACTTATGGCACTGGATGTCTCTAGCTCGATTCTGATTAGCACTAGGTGCTAGGTTGGTTGGATTGGGTCGTGTATAGGCTGGTCTGGACGGTGGTGCCGGTGTAGACTCGGGTCTACGACTGGACTGCGGTGTAGAACGGTCGAAACGCCGCTCGGACGGTCCGGACTGACCTCGGGGTCGAGTAGGCTCAGTAGAAGGGGTAGAAGATGATGTGGGATTCGTACCTTTGTTCCATGGGGGTCGAACAGGGGCTGAACTGTGGTGCGATCTCCGTCTTCCCTCTCTGAGCTGTCTCTCCACAATTGATGCGTAGTGCACCATCTCTTCTATACTTGTGAAGTTCTTGAGTTCAACTTCACATGCGATGTCAAGATTCATGCCTTCAATGTACCGAATGATGGTAGCATTTAAGGTCTCTTGTTTCCCAACTCTATTCAGGGCAGTCTCAAGCTCCTTGTGGTATTCTTCAACTGATCGGGTCCCTTGCTTGATCCGAGTGAGCTTCTTCTCGAGCTCTCTCTCATAATGTACAGGAATGAACCTGCCACGCAGCAATCGTTTCATCTCTTCCCAAGTATCGATGGGTGGATATCTCTCACGTCAGCGTCGATCCTGCTGCATCTCCCACCATGAGGCTGCGTAGCCTCGAAACTCTAATGATGCTAACTTGACCTTCTTCTGCTCAGGGAAGTCATAGCAGTCGAAGATCTTCTCAACCTTACGTTCCCAATCCAAGTACAGATCAGGATCGTGAAGGCCTTCAAAATCTGGGATGCTTGTTTTGATGTTGTTCAACAAGCTGTCGGGATCTGCACGTCGTGGTGCTTGTCTGTAGGGCAGACGTGGTCGGTCACGTCTTTGATATGGATCATACTCAGCCTCTAACTCCTTTGCATAGTAACCATAGTCTTCTTCAGCATCATGATCATAATGATCATTAAACTGCACTTGAGGTTGGCGCCGCTGAGCTTGTGGTGCTCCAGCATTCGCCCTGGCTGGCTCGGCTTCATGAACTTCTGGCTGACGAGCTGCTTCAGGTTGATGAACTACTTCTGGCTGTTGGATAGGTTGTCCTTGAATTGGTGGTGGTACAGGAATTCGAGCAACAATAAGCTTGAGTTGTGCCATCATCTTGGCCAACGAACTATCTAGCTTATGCTCCAGTTCCTGATGGTGGAATTGGGTATCTCATGGTTGTGGCATCGATGAAGCCGCATCTGTATGAGAACTAGGTGAAGCGGGTGCCTTATCACGTGTTTTGTTATACCCGTCTCTGGATTCCATGCGTACCTGCAAACAATGAACAAACGTGAAAGGAAAACAGGGTGCAGGACCTCACAATTCCTCACAATCACTCGTGTTTTGTCTCTGTATTTTACCCCTCGTGTATGCTCTCAAGTATGTAGTGGTGCTCGTGTGAGAGGTGTGTATATGGTGGTGTTAATCGACTCTTCCGTTGCTTGAAATCGGCTTCTCTCGAACTTCTGGGGGCGATTTCACCTTGAAGATGATGGAATTTGGCCTAAAAAGCCCTTATGTCACAACTAAGCAGTGAGTTTGGTTCGTCTCGTCGAGACGTTTCCAGAATGGTATGGTGGAGAAAAATCGGAGGTCGAGAGCAGAAATAGTAGGGAGAAGATGGAAAACCGGAAAACCGGGTGTGTTAGGGTAAAAGGTAGGAGAGAAATGAAGAAAGAAGGAAAGAAAAGGATTTGGATATGTATCAATCTATGTGACACAATCTAAATACCTTAATTAGCCTAGACTCTAGAAGGAAAGAACCAAAAAATAAAATAAGATATCTAAGGTGGTTACCAAAATCAAAACAAATTAAGAAGGAAACTTCCTAAAAGAAAGAGAATCTAAAAGGAAATAACCAACTATGGATTTGTACCTAAAAGGAAGGTACCAAAATAAAATAGAACACAAAAGGAAACAATGGATATACCTCTTTTTTTTTTTGAATTTTCGGATTGTTTTTTTTTTTATCCGATTTTTTTTTTGATCGTTTCTTTTCTCTTTTTTTTTGTACGATCTGATCCTTTTTTTTTTAAACAATGAATAATACGGAAATTAAATTACAACTCGATAAAACGCAAACAAAATAAACGGGATAAATAAACGAGTATGGAACCACGAACGATATAAACCGACGTGGCTCTTGATACCAATTTATGATGTGACCCGGGACTCAATGACCAACGAGACACAAAAGACACGGAAGCAAAGGAAAGAAACTACGTCGATTACGAAAGGATTCTATACTCGAATAACTAGACAACTAAGACTCAATTAAAATACCTAGACAATGACACACAAAATAACACAAATCCAAATAGAAATAGGGCTATTTTGAACGAGTTTATGGACGGCTTGGATGAAGGTAATTCGATGGTGATGAATGGGTTTAGAATGGCTAGAATAGATAGAATATGATAGAGGTTCGAATGACTTACGGTATAGATGGAAAACACGATGAATTTATGCTGAAACCCTTGATGATCGACACACGATCAGGTCTTGATGGCTTGGGAGAGACACGAACGTTGGTGAAGGATGTAGGATGTCGTTTGATGAAGGTCGAAGGTGGTAGTGATGAGAATCGCAACCTGATTAATCCCCGGCGTATCTTGTACGACGAAAACGAATCTCTAAGTTGTTCTTCGTAGCGAGTTCACCCTAATTCTTCGTATGAATTAGAACGTTCCCTTGATGTAAGACTCAAAGTTTGCTAGGCTTCAAGAATGATAATTTTCGAGGAAAACAATCAAAAGCTTTAAACGGTTGAGACACAAATTGAATGCAAAAGCAATTTTAATCAATAATGTCTAAAATATCAAAGTAACATGGTTCCCCTATTTATAGGGCCTATTATGCATGAAAATAACTAATAAAAAAGGCCTAAAAATCTGATCTAAAAGGATCTCTAACTATACTATAGAAATACCTAAACTAGAATTCTATTCAAGGTAGGAAATTGCCTTAAATACAATTCTAGTCAAACCTATGATATTATGAACCAAAATTACACTTATTAATTAATTAAAAACTGATCTAAACTATAGTCTAAAGTAATTAAATAAATACTATAGTCTAGATAAAAATCAACCCTTTAATTAAATTAAATCAAGGGCGAAAACAGCTCCATGCACAAATGCACTTCTTCTTGCTCTCTTCTTCAATTCTTCAAGTTATATTCTCCATGGTATGATCTTGATCTTCATTAGTTAATAAATTAACTAAAGTATGGCTGCACTTTGCATCTTCTAATTCCTCAAACTTCTTGCGAATCATCACTTGGAAATAACTTTGTAATTTCTTCGCTCGAAGTCGCGTCATTGGACCTTTGAATTGCAGCTCGGGTTCAAGGCCTTCAATGTCTTGCATGGCTTCATCAACTTCTCTTCCAGGTTGACTTCCTGGATGTCTTCGAGAATAGGTTAGCTGAGCAATTCTCTCTTGAACTGATGCCCTATCTCGATGAGACTGCGGTCTAAACTAAGTATTTCTCCTTACTTCAGTTGGCCGGTATGTTATGTTCACCATAGGTCGATTCTGAGGTTTGGGCCTTTGAAAGTTTGGTAATCTTGGTTGAACTGACTGTCTCTAATGAGCTGGAGGTCTTGGCTGAACTGACGACCTCTGTTAATAGGCTGGATGCATTTGCTAAGCTGGTGGCCTTTGCTGATAGGCGAACTGCTTATATTGAGTTTGTGGCCTTCTTTGAGATGGCTTCCTTCTTGACTGGTTTGGATAACTTCAGTTGATTTGGCTAAATCTGGAAATCTTCAGTTGGCATGACCATCGTCAATGGAGATATCTTCAGTTCAGCTCTTCTTTTTGCAGAGTTGGCTTCCAGCTCTCATTCCAGTGCAGCTAGTTGTTTCAGCTGATTACGAGCTATTTTCTCTATTGCGAACTGATTGAGCATCTGATTAGTTCTGGCCTTTTGAGTTCTCAGCTTCCACGCCTTTCATCAGTTTGCAAACTTTTCAGCTTGCGTTTTGTCTTAACTGATGATTTGAGCAGTTTTGAATTCTTTTGCTTACTAAACTGACGCACCTTCAATTTCAGCTTCTGCTCTCTTTCCTTTTTTTTGTTTTTTTATTAGCTAGGGCTGCTCTTTGCATTCTTCCATTATTTTCTTGATCATCTTCATCTTGTGATGCTAGTTCCAAAAGCCCCAATTGGGTAAATAGCTTTACAATTCTTGCTTTAACGGCTTTGTGCAGATGTCAGCTATCTATCTTTCGGCAACCAATTCCTTTGATCACCATGAGCTTTGTCGCTCTTGTGGTATGGTCAGTTGGCAAACCAGTTATAGTGAGGGTTGATTCTCGGTTCATTCCTTGAGTCCAGGTGATGAGTGCATAAATTGCACTCATTTGGACTCATTTTTGAGTGCATTTGCACTTGGTTATTATGTATATATTTGGTAAATATTGTTAATAATGTTTAAACTCTCTTGTTTGGTATAATGTGACCAAATCAGGGAGTTTTCGGGAAAACAAATGCCAAAAAGAGTCAGGTTGTGAGTCGATCGATCAAACGCGTACAGAAAGACGAGAAAAGACAAGAAAAACTTCATGTAGGCCAAAACGCGACTCCAAAGCGCGAGCACCTCAGGGTCGCGCCACAGCCGGTCTACAGTGCGACCACAAAACGCGACCCGTTGGGTCGCGCTTCGGCACTTCAGAGACGGTGTTTTCTCCAGCTGGAACGCGACACCAAAGCGCGATATCCTGAGATCGCGCTTCAAAAGCAAAGGAAAGTGCGACCTAGAAACGTGACTACCTCAGGTCGCGCTTCCAAGGCAGAAACAAGCGCGACCCATTCGGTCGCTCTGTACAAGCTTCAGAGAGCTATTTTTCTTCAGTCAAAACCCAACCCTAAAACGCGATCAACTGGAGTCGCGCTTCGCCCTGACGGATTTCAAAAAGTGACTTTTGGCATTCAATTATTGGTCCATTCATATATATATCAATTGGGCATTTCAAACAGATAACCAATTAGCCCTAGAACGAATTTACACACAAGAGAAACATCAAAATGGGGATTTTTGAAGATCAAGAACAAGATTGAAGATTCAACCATCCACTTGAGGATCCAAGCCATAGGATTGAAGAAGGAATACTCTACATTGGGTTTTATTACCTTTTCTCTCTTCTTTGATTTGTATTTAGAATGGGTTATTGTTCTTCATTTTGTAATCTTGATTTTATTGTGAATATGGTTGGCTAGAGCCTTAGGGCTCTAGGATGTGCTGAAACAATGTGAATATTGATCCTTGGTTTGGGATGTATATATGTATTGTTGCTTTGTCAAGGTTTTGATCTATGCTAGGGCTTGAATGATGTTGTTTGGTTGGCCATCTCACTAACATCACATGTATGAATCACTTGCATCTAGTCAATCCCGTGATCATAAGCATGCCTAGATCAAATCTACATATTTGTCTTCTTAGTCGAATGTCATTATGTGAAAAGAAATGTGACCTTTAGATCCTTTTGTACGTGCGACCTTAGAATGCGTTAGAGATAGCCATCTTTGTCGCATTCGCAATTTAAGAGATATTCGAGAGATGCTCTTATTATATTTGTGGTCTTCTTATCTCTGAACGTTGCAGCAATATATGTGTAATCCCACATTGTAGGTCAATATGAGTATTGTGTAGCCATGTCCTAGAGTTTCGCCTTATTTGTCATCTTCAAAGCTCTCGTTTGTTTGGTATTATCTCTTGAGTGATAAATATATTGATAATTTTAGTGTTTATCCTTTTATGTCTTTTGTTCTTATTCGACAGTTTGATTTAGTAAAATACACCCTCTCCTTATCAGTCATCTAGATATTTCACCCATCTTCCGTCGTGGTAATTGCATCGTCTAATTTCTATTCCATTTCCCTGTGGATCGATCTCGTATCATTATTTCTACAATCACATGCTTGTACACTTGTAGGCATTAACACGAGTTATAAATATTGAAACAAATCACAGTAGGTTTTAAGGTAAACTGAGCCTCTGTCAAGTTTTTGGCACCGTTGTCGGGGAAACAGAATTAATTTGATAAATGCAATATTGTGATAAAGATTGAGTGGATTACTTTAGACATTTTTACTTGTTATTGTGAAGAGTTGTGTTTGATTTGTTTGTCTCTTTTAATAGGAAGTGTATGCACACTCGTTCTCAAGGAGAACCACCTATTGCATTGGACTTAGAGATTGAAGCAACGGTTCGCCACAACAATGCACGTAGACGAAGAAGAATGGCGGATCTACCTCCACCGGTTCAAGACCCGATAATTGCCCAAATGCAGAGGTAATTGGAGGTGATGCAAGAGCAATTGAGAGCCCAAAAGGAGGCTCACAATAGAAATGTGGAGGCACCAATCCGGAACCTTTTTCAACATGTCGTTGATCAAGAGGTGGCCAATGGACCACCTATTCAAGCCAACAACTTCGAATTTAAGACCTCTCTCATACTAATGATCCAACAGAACCAATTCCGAGGGACGCCAATGGAGGATCCCCATGACCATATCCGAAAATTTCTCAATGTGAGTGGGACAATAAAGATGAATGGAGTCCCGGATGATGCAATCCGCATCCGACTCTTTCCATTTTCATTGATCGACAAGGCGGAAACATAGTGGTTAAGCCATGCTCAAGGAACATTTCAAACTTGGGATCAATTGGTAACCAAGTTCCTACACAAGTTTTTCCCACCCGGAAAAACTCTCAAATTGAAAGGAGAGATCATCGTGTTCAAACAATGGGATGAAGAAAGCCTATATGAGGCATGGGAGCGCTTTAGGGAGATGCTACGGAAGTGCCCCGGGCATGGTTTTGGAACCGATGATCAAGTATGCATTTTCTATGGAGGAAGCAAAGACGAGGTTAGAACACTCATGGATGTGGCCGCGGGTGGATCATTGTTGGCAAGAGGACCAGAAGAGGCCTTAAGAATAATTGAAGAAATGGCCTCAAATTCTTTTCAATGGCCGACCACAAGAGAGGGAGTTCAAATTCTAAAAAAAGTGGCTTCTGCTTCAAGTTCAGATGCACTCGGACTTGTGGCGGCTCAAATGGCAACCTTGAATTCAAAAATTGAGGCCTTTACAAATCCAAAGGCCGAGACATCTCAAAGCCAATTTGAGGATGTCAACTATGTGAACCAACAGGAGGCTTCTCAAATCAGCCAAGGCAATTCAATCAGGGGTACAAACCTCAATACGGAGGCCAATATGGAGGAAATTCGGGTTATCAAAATAAAGCTCAACACCCGAATTTCTCCTATGGTAATCTGAACAATGCTATCCAGCCACCTCCGGGTTTCTCAGTCACGAATGGTGTAATTGATGAGGAGAAGAAGCCGAAGATGGATGAACTTCTAATGGCATTCATGGGGAAGATGGAAAGTTACATGAAAGACTCTCAAGCACGAATTGGGAAGTTAGAAAATACCGTCGGAGCAATTGGCAACCAAGTTAACACTTTGGAGAAGCAAATGGGACAATTTGCAACCATCTTGGGAAACCAACATCAACAAGGCAAGTTCCCAAGTAACACCACTGTGAATCCGAAGGATCAATGCAAGGCAATTACCTTGAGGAGTGGAACCGCTTATGATGGCCTCGAGATGCCGGATGATGAAGAAAGCAGAGGAAAGGTTGATGAGCAACCAAGAGAGAAGAAGAAAGAGGAGGGACCGAGTCTAGAGGACTTGAGTCCAAAAACAAAGAAACATGATGCCCTTGAAAAAGGAAAAGAGAAAGAAGAACCAAAAAGGGTGATGCCGGAAGAATACAAAGTGCCCATACCCTACCCACAAAGAGTCCAAAAGGTGAAGAGTGATGAGCAATTCTCTCGATTCCTCGACATCTTTAGGAAGGTACAGATCAACATCCCTCTTATTGAAGCACTTCAACAAATGCCCAATTATGCAAAATTCTTGAAGGATGCGATTTCCAAAAAGAGGAAATGGGGGGAGTATGAGACGGTTAATTTGACCGTAAATTGTAGTGCTTTATTGCAAAGAAAGTTGCCCGCAAAGATGAAAGATCCGGGAAGCTTTAACATTTCGGTAACTATTGGAGAAAATCACGTTGGTAAGGCTTTGTGTGATCTTGGGGCGAGTATCAATTTGATGCCCCTCTCGTTCTTTAAAAAGTTAAATATGGGGGAGATCAAGCCTACCACCATTTGCCTCCAAATGGCCGACCGCTCCTTGACATACCCAAAAGGAGTGGTGGAAGATGTGCTCGTAAAGGTCAACAACTTCATTTTCCCGGTAGACTTCGTGGTTCTTGATATGGAAGAAGACAAGGAAGTTCCCCTCATCTTAGGGTGACCGTTTCTGTACACGGGTAAGGCCTTGATAGATGTGGCGAAGGATGAGAAGAGAATCACATTTTCCCTCCAAAAAGCAATGCAACATCCCGAAGAAGAGGCAAAGAATATCGAGGAGTGCAAAGTGCTCCAAATGGTGGATGAATGCATAAAGAAGAAAGAATTAAAGAGCCCAAAAGATCCTCTTGAGATTTGCATTTCTAACTCTATCTTTAATTCTTTATCCAATGATGATTTTGGTCTATTTGATTCCGTTTCTATGATGAATTCATTTCAGGAATCCTACTTGAGGAAACCAAAGTTCTTGCCATTAAGAGACGAGGACCAAACATCAAAGGGAGAGGATGAGTTGAAAGCCAAAGAAGAAATGGAGTTGAAACCCCTACCTACACATTTGAGGTATGCTTACCTTGATGAGGCCAAGCAAAAATCGGTAATAGTTTCTTCCCTCTTATCCGATGCACAATGTGATAAATTGTTAAGAGTGTTGAGGAAATATCAAAGCACCATAGGATGGTCAATTTCCGATCTAAAAGGTATTAATTCATCCATATGCATGCATAAAATCTTGCTTGAGGAAGATTATAAACCTAAAGTGCAAAATCAAAGACGACTCAACCCTATTATGCAAGAAGTTGTTAGGAAAGAGGTTCTAAAATTGCTTGATGCTGGTATCATATTTGCTATTTCGAATAGTGAGTGGGTGAGTCCTACTCAAGTTGTTGCTAAAAAGGGGGGAATGACTATTGTTGAGAATGATAATAAAGAAACAATTGCTACAAGAGTAGTAATGGGGCATTGAACGCATACACTAGGAAAGATCATTTTCCATTACCTTTCATTGATCAAATGCTAGATAGGTTGGCGGGTCACGAATTCTATTGTTTCCTTGATGGGTACTCCGGGTACAATCAAATCATGATTGCTCCCGAAGACCAAGAAAAGACCGCTTTTACTTGTCCATATGGCATTTTTGCGTATAGATGGATGTCGTTTGGGTTGTGTAATGCACCCGCCACCTTTCAAAGGTGTATGATGTCCATCTTTCATGGATTGATTGAAAACATCATGGAAGTGTTTATGGATGACTTTTCTGTGTTTGGTGATACATTTGATATGTGCCTTGATAATTTAACACAAGTATTGCAGAGATGTGAAGAAACTAATCTAGTGCTCAACTGGGAGAAATGCCACTTCATGGTAAGAGATGGCATTGTTCTAGGACACAAGGTGTCGGGTGAAGGTCTGGAGGTGGACCGGGCCAAGATAGTGGCTATTGAAAAGCTACCTCCACCAACAAATGAGAAGGGAGTTAGAAGCTTTTTGGGACACGCCGGGTTTTATAGGCACTTTATAAAAGATTTTTCTAAAGTTTCTAAACCTCTTTGTCGTCTACTCGAAAAAGCCGTTGAATTTAATTTTGATTCTAATTGTTTGCAGGCTTTTGAGACATTGAAGAAGGCCCTAATCACGGCACCCGTGCTTATCTCACCCGATTGGAGTGAGTCTTTTGAAGTGATGTGTGATGCAAGCGAGATAGCGGTAGGAGCCTCTCTTGGCCAAAAGAAGGACAAACTCTTCCGAGTCATCTACTATGGGAGTAGGACTTTGGATCCCGCTCAAGTCAACTACACCACTACGGAGAGGGAACTATTGGCGGTTGTCTATACATTCGACAAGTTTAAGCCCTATCTTATTGGGGCCCGAACAATAGTGCACACCGACCACGCCGCCTTGAGGCATCGTTTTGCCAAAAAGGATGCAAAGCCAAGGCTTATCCGATGGATTCTCCTACTCCAAGAGTTCGATGTGGAGATAAAAGATAGAAAAGGATGCGAGAACGTGGTGGCGGATCACTTGTCCCGACTGGAGCACGTGAAAGAAGAAGGAAATACATGGCCAATCAATGAAAATTTTCCCGATGAAAGGATTATGGCGGCATCAATGAAAGTTCCGTGGTTTGCGGATATTGTCAACTACCTAGTTGCCAAGGTGAAACCGGTAGAGATGGAGAGCTATCAAAGAAAAAAATTCTTTCATGATCTCAAATTCTACATATGGGAGGAGCCCTATCTTTTTAGAAGATGTGCCGATTCCATCCTTAGAAGATGTGTACTGGAGGAAGAATGGATCGAGATAATGAAGGCATGTCATAATTCACCCTGTGGAGGCCATTTCGCTTCCAATAGAACCGCTAGGAAGATTCTACAAAGCGGATTCTATTGGCCCTCCATTTTTAAAAACTGTGAAGAGTTTGTGAAGACATGTGAGCGATGCCAAAAGATGGGATCTATTTCAAAGAGGGATGAGATGCCGATGAGTGCAATTGTAGAAGTGGAATTATTTGATGTATGGGGGATTGACTTCATGGAACCATTCGTGGTGTCTGATGGGAATCTCTACATACTTTTGGCGGTTGACTATCTCTCGCGGTGGATCGAAGCAATCCCAACCAAGACAAATGATGCAAAGATTGTGCTAAAGTTCCTTCAAAGGAATATTTTGACAAGATTTGGGGCTCCAAGAGCCTTAATTAGTGACAGGGGCACTCACTTTTGTAATAAGTGGATGACAAGCTTCCTAGCACGCCATGGAGTGAAGCACAAAGTGACGACTCCCTACCACCCACAAGCCAATGGGCAAGCTGAGCTTGCAAATAGAGAGGTCAAATAAGTCCTCCAAAAAGTGGTGAAGACGAATGGAAAAGATTGGGCAAGCCATCTCGATGAAGCATTATGGGCCTATAGAACGGCCTACAAGACTCCATTGGGGATGTCTCCCTATCAAATGGTATTCGGGAAGTCTTGTCACCTTCCAATCGAGCTCACTCACAAGGCATATTGGGCCACTAAAAAGCTCAATCTTGACTTTGAGATGTCGGGAAAAGAAAGAATTTTCCGTTTGAATGAAATTGATGAATTTAGGCTTGAGGCCTTCGAAAATTCTTCCATTTACAAGATGAGGACCAAACTATATCATGACAAGTTCTTAAGAAAGAAAGAACTTGCACCCGGTGATACCGTGTTGCTGTTCAACTCGAGGTTGAGGTTGTTTCCCGGGAAACTCAAAACAAAATGGGGAGGTCCATACTGCATCTCAAAGATCTTTGAAAATGGAACAGTGGAGTTGCAAGCCAAAGATGGGAGCTTATTCGTTGTAAATGGGCAACGAGTGAAGAATTCTACAATGCGGAGGAGCAAGCCGGAGTGTTTGTCCTCCATTTGACAAATCTTTGAAGCACCGTATCCCGTCGAGCTCACGACGTTAAATTAAGCGCTGATTGGGAGGCAATCCAATGCTTTAAGTTTTGTTGATTTAAATTTCTTTTCTTTGAGTTTTTATGAATTTTTGTCTAAATTAAATTAAGTGTTTAATTGTGCATCTTTTGGAGGAATTGAGGAATATTTATATATTGTCTTGTAGGAGTTATGCTGATAAAGAAAAAAGGTACAAAGATGGGATTGCACAGAGTGTTGAAAAGGAGCCCAAAAATGGGCTCGAAGTTTGAAAATGGAAAAACGCGACCGTACAACGCGATCAGAACGGCTCGCGTTTTAAAGGGTTCAAAGAGCGATGGAAAAACGCGACACTAAGGTCGCGCTGTACAAGGCTTCAGAGAGCCGAATTCACGAAGACAAAACGCGATTTAGGAGCGCGATCTCCTTGAGTCACGCTTTATCAACTTCAAGGCGCGATCAGAAAACGCGATCAACCCTGATCGCGCTTTTTCCTTTTGTCAGAACGCGACTTCAAAGCGCGACCCGGCTCGCGTTTTGCCCAGTACAGACGGGTTTTTAACCCTTCCCCTTTCATTTCACACACACACTTCACATTTCACTCACACTCACTCACACCCAAGCACACACGAAAACCCTTCATCTCCCTCAAGATTCAAGGTAAACCTCTCAAACTCTTCTATTTATCTACTCCCATTACCCTTAAATGTTGATTATATGGTTTAAATTGTTCCTATGTTGGAAAAATTGGGAAAAATTCATGATGTTGAACCCTAGGTCTCAAATGAATAAAAATCCAAATGAATATGCTCACATTGTATGTACATTGAAGAACAATGCAATCGATGGCATGGGTGAGTTATGGGTTTTGTGGAATTTTTGATAGTTTGGAGAATTAGGCTTAGAATTTTGGAAAATTGTGAAAATTGAGCATGAATGCTAGATAATTATTTGATTTTTCAAATGCCATAGCCTTATTAGGTAAACATTGGCCTAAATTTTGTGGATGTTGAACCATTCTTGCATAGGTATGCTTATGGTGATCCCTACTTGGATTGAATTTAAATTTTTGACAATGACTGTTGGGGAAAATGAGTTAATACACCTTGAAATATGCATGAGTGTTGCTCTTACTTGAAGATGGCACAACTTTTACTTTCCTTGAAATGTTGGTTATACATAACCTTGGGACATTGTTGCTCTAAACATGAAATTCGGAACTAATCGACCATAGAAAGGAAAATAAGAAATGTTGCCAATTAATGTGGTTGTTAAACACATGTTTTTGAAGGGGCTTTATGTTTTTTTTGACATTGTCATATGTGTTGGAAGCCTCTGTTGTATTTTACATTTGCATTATAATGTATTGAGCTTGTCGTTATGAACATTTGTGTTTGATTTTGTCACATCATTTAGAATCATGGCCTTGGCTCAATTATATTAAATGTTTTGATCTTGAGGAACAACTTTTTATCTTGGAATTTCTAGTGATATTGTCATGTGATGGCGTTAGGCCTTTTATTTCCAAGATAAAGTTGTTGTTGATATTTGTTCTTTTGTGATGAGGATGTTGTTGGGGAAGATTGGCTATGTGTATAAAATTTTATTTCACAACAAAGTCTCTAATAGTTTAACAAAGATTTTGTCATATGTTTAAAACCTCATTACCTTTGTTAAACTAAAGTGTTTTGTGCTCATTTATCCTAAACTTTGTTGGATTTTTGTAGGTACCACTCTCACCCCAAAATGCCAAGAAAAGGGAGGTCGTCTAAGAGGACACATGTTGAGTCCGACCCCGAAGTTGAGGCCGAAGACTCGGCAAGATGAGGACTTGTCGGCAAGCCATCCAATAAGGTATGGGGTCGTCCTCCATGATGAGGAACATATAGCGAACTGGAACCGGCTTTTTAACGTCACCGTTGCACCAACCAAGTTTATGCACGAGGGAACATGTGAGGCCCTTGGTATCAAAGATGAGGTGTGGCAGCTCTTGGATCACATTGGTTGGCTCCAAGCTCTAGAGCGGGATTGTTTGACGTATCCCCGCCTAGTAAAGGAGGTGATGAGCACTTTTGATATGAAGAGGACAGACAAGAAGGGACCGGTTCGATGCACTTTCCGGCTTGGAAACTGAGACCGCGAGCTAACCGTGGATGAGTTGAACGAGCTTTTTGGGGCCACACAAGAAGGCATTTACCATGAGCCCCGCGAATTCAATCAAGACGACACCTACCGCCTTCTATGCCTCACGGAGACGGAGACGGAGAAATACAGCTCTAGTGTGGCCAAGGCATCAGCTATGCCCAACCCGGTCTTTAGATACCTACACCGAATCCTTGCCAACACCGTTTGGGCAAGAAGAGACAACGGTGGGCTGCGGACAAAGGAGTTGTTTGCCTTGTGGGCTATGTTGAATGGACGGCACTTAAACTTTGGTGCCATTCTCATGGAGCAGATGTTTCGACAATCCCACCTCGACAGTGGACATATTTTCCTTGGCGGATTGATCACTCCACTAGCCTATTACTTCGATGTTGATCTTACAGAAGAGATGCACACACCGGGGTTGAGGATGATCAACCTCAATCACCTGAGGAATGTGAAGATGCTAGCATCGGATTTGAATCAATACCTGCTGAACATGCGAGCCGGAGGAACATTCTCTTTGCCAAATCAAGCTCTCACACACGTGTCGACTTGGAATGAGAGGAGAAATCTGAAGATGGAGACGGTTGCCCATCTTCAAGCTATGGGTATAGCCGAGCAGCAACGAGGAATAAGAGGCAATCATGACGGTCAAGGAGACGACGAAGGAGAAGTAGGAGGAGAAGGGTCGTCTACAGCCGCATTCAGATGTGGGCGGCGCTACAATGAAGAACAGATAACTAGCCGCTTTGATGCACTTGAGGAAACCATGTACAATTGGAGAGATGATGTGCATGATGAGTTTGGAGCACTAAGGCAAGACATGTACACGCGATTTGATGATATCCGACACGATATGCATGGCAGGATGGGACAGATTCAGTCCAGCGTGAATGATAGATTTCATGCCATACAGATGGATATTGACGAGAGGTTTACCGGTCTTAGGGGTGACATCAGGGGTCTTGCTGATAATATGGGCTCGATCCGATCAGAGATACATGACCTAGCCGGTATCTTCAGGGGCATGAACACCGGGTCTGGGTCACAGCAGCAGCCCTATACCCCATCTCAGCATCAGCAGATGACACCCTACAACTCCTACCAGCATCAGCAGCAATTTCAGCAGCAGCCGCCATTCCAGTCTTTGCAGCAGTTCTCGACCGGACAGTTCATGGCCTCATCATCTTCTTCACAGCATTTTCAGCAGATGCCGACCGGTCAGTTCATGGCCTCCTCCTCTCAGCAGTTCCAGCAATTCCAGCCTTCGCAATTCATGACATCCTCGCAGTATCTGCACCAGTCTCCTCATCAGCCACAGCCACCTCACTGAGCGTTAGTGACCATTGCCACCATCTTTTTGCCTCCAAACTTATTTCCTCCTTAGGATCAAAATAAGTTTGGGGGAGGGGGAGAGAGTAGTGGTTGGCAAGGATCTTTTCTGCTCATTTTCATGAACTTTTTAATTCTAAGACCTACTTATTTATTTATGCTTTCGGATATTGGAGCATGCTTGCATGCTTATGTTTTTATTTAAGTTTGGATTATGTTAGGATTTTATATTCTTATTTGGTATGCATGGATGATGGTAGTTGATGGATTATGATATCACATGCCGTTTTGCTTCATGAGCATGTGATATTTTATCTATGTTTTTGTTCAATTACCTTATGATTGTGGTTTGGGTTTGTTTTGACTTAAATAGGTGTATGTTCTTGCATCATTAATAAGGGTGTTGAGAGCATGATTATTGAAAATATTGGAATCCGTGATGAGCATGAGCTTATGTAAAAAAAAATTTGGGAAACTTTGATAAAAAGCATAATGTCAGGGCATGATTTTGTAACCAAAATTCTTTAATGTCTCAAAAGTACAATTTGGGAAGGAAAAACTTACCGTGGAGAGATTTTTGATCCAAAGATTACACAAGAGTAATCTTTTCTTTGATGAGTGAGTAATGGTCTTCATTATGCACTAAGTTTCTCTAGAACTTGCTTTGTGACTTAATTGAGATTACATTGGTGTGTTCGATCTCTTGAAAATGATCTAAGGCCATTTGTTATCTAAACCTCATAAAAATCCAAATTCTTAACCTTCAAATACAAAGTTAACCCCTTGCAAGCCCTTTGAGCCTTGAAACTATTTTATTGATTTTGTTGGGTTGGGAATGGAATAATTGGCAATATTTATGTGGACTTTTTCAAGTAAAAATCTTTGAGAAATCTTGAAAAATTGAAAAAGGATAAAACAATGAATACTCTTGTGATAGAAAAGAACACAAAGAAGTGAATCATCTTGATCATAAATGAAAAATGAAATAAAAGAAAGATAGTTCTTCATTTGCATCACAAAGTATGAAATATTGAAAGAAATTTGGAAAATCTCAAAGAGATTTGGGTTGTGAAGAAATTAGGGTAGAAGAGAACTTGATTTGTTCTGCTTGCTTGGTAATGAAATTGGTAATGTTGGGAAGTCACTTGGCCAAATACATACCTACCTTTCCGAAAGGCCTTCAATTCAATCCCAAAAAGACCTTAATGATTCTTGGTTGAGAACATACGCTAAGTAGTCGAGATAGAAGTCACTTTGCAAGCATATGGTAGAATTTTAGTGCACTCTCGACCTTGAGCGATACACTTCTAGCCTATACACTCGAGATTGAGCGTCTATTGGACCTTGAGAGAGTTTGAACTTCGCAAATTGTATCATGATGATTTTGATGATCTTGTATATGATTGATTGCCGCTATCATCTATGCAACTTTTCCCTTTTGTTTTTTTTTTAAAATAAAATGCCATCTTGATTCCAATATGCTCAATTACCTTGTCCTTCTACTCTTGTTTTTGTTTGAGGACAAACAAATATTTAAGTTTGGGGGAGTTGATAAGTGCATAAATTGCACTCATTTGGACTCATTTTTGAGTGCATTTGCACTTGGTTATTATGTATATATTTGGTAAATATTGTTAATAATATTTAAACTCTCTTGTTTGGTATAATGTGACCAAATCAGGGAGTTTTTGGGAAAACAAATGCCAAAAAGAGTCAGGTTGTGAGTCGATCAATCAAACGCGTACACAAAGATGAGAAAAGACAAGAAAAACTTCATGTAGGCCAAAACGTGACTCCAAAGCACGAGCACCTCAGGGTCGCGCCACAGCCGGTCTATAGTGCGACCACAAAACGTGACCCGTTGGGTCGCGCTTCGGCACTTCAGAGATGGTGTTTTCTCCAGCTGGAACGTGACACCAAAGCGCGATATCCTGAGATCGCACTTCAAAAGCAAAGAAAAGCGCGACCCAGAAACGTGACTACCTCAGGTCGCGCTTCCAAGGCAGAAACAAGCGCGACCCAAAAGCGCGACCCATTCGATCGCTCTGTACAAGCTTCAGAGAGCTGTTTTTCTTCAGTCAAAACCCGACCCCAAAACGCGATCAACTGGAGTCGCGCTTCACCCTGACGGATTTCAAAAAGTGACTTTTGGCATTCAATTATTGGTCCATTCATATATATATATCAATTGGGCATTTCAAACAGATAACCAATTAGCCCTAGAACGAATATACACACAAGAGAAACATCAAAATGGGGATTTTTGAAGATCAAGAACAAGATTGAAGATTCAACCATCCACTTGAGGATCCAAGCCATAGGATTGAAGAAGGAATACTCTACATTGGGTTTTATTACCTCTTCTCTCTTCTTTGATTTGTATTTAGAATGGGTTATTGTTCTTCATTTTGTAATCTTGATTTTATTGTGAATATGGTTGGCTAGATCCTTAGGGCTCTAGGATGTGGTGAAACAATGTGAATATTGATCCTTGGTTTGGGATGTATATATGTGTTGTTGCTTTATCAAGGTTTTGATCTATGCTAGGGCTTGAATGATGTTGTTTGGTTGGCCATCTCACTAACATCACATGTATGAATCACTTGCATCTAGTCAATCCCGTGATCATAAGCATGCCTAGATCAAATCTACATATTTGTCTTCTTAGTCGAATGTCATTATGTGAAAAGAAATGTGACCTTTAGATCCTTTTGTAGGTGCGACCTTAGAATGCGTTAGAGATAGCCATCTTTGTCGCATTCGCAATTTAAGAGATATTCGAGAGATGCTCTTATTATATTTGTGGTCTTCTTATCTCTGAACTTTGCAGCAATATATGTGTAATCCCACATTGTAGGTCAATATGAGTATTGTGTAGCCATGTCCTAGAGTTTTGCCTTATTTGTCATCTTCAAAGCTCTCGTTTGTTTGGTATTATCTCTTGAGTGATAAATATATTGATAATTTTAGTGTTTATCCTTTTATGTCTTTTGTTCCTATTCGACAGTTTGATTTAGTAAAATACACCCTCTCCTTATCAGTCGTCTAGATATTTCACCCATCTTCCGTCGTGGTAATTGCATCGTCTAATTTCTATTCGATTTCCCTGTGGATCGATCTCCTATCATCATTTCTACAATCACATGCTTGTACACTTGTAGGCATTGACACGAGTTATAAATATTGAAACAAATCACAATAGGTTTTAAGGTAAACTGAGCCTCTATCACCAGGTACTCACTATACTGTGTTGCAAGATCCGTTGGAGTGAACTTCTCTAGAGGGACCTGAGAATGTTGACGTGCTTGATATAGCATTGTGGGCACGTTTCTCCTTGAGTCAACTTCTCTTCCAGGTTGACTTCCTGGATGTCTTCGAGAATAGGTTAGCTGAGCAATTCTCTCTTGAACTGATGCCCTATCTCGATGAGACTGCGGTCTAAACTAAGTATTTCTCCTTACTTCAGTTGGCCGGTCAGTTATGTTCACCATAGGTCGATTCTGAGGTTTGGGCCTTTGAAAGTTTGGTAATCTTGGTTGAACTGACTGTCTCTAATGAGCTGGAGGTCTTGGCTGAACTGACGACCTCTGTTAATAGGCTGGATGTCTTTGCTAAGCTGGTGGCCTTTGCTGATAGGCGAACTGCCTATATTGAGTTTGTGGCCTTCTTTGAGATGGCTTTCTTCTCTACTGGTTTGGATAACTTCAGTGGATTTGGCTACATTTGGAAATCTTCAGTTGGCATGACCATCGTCAATGGAGATATCTTCAGTTCAGCTCTTCTTTTTGCAGAGTTGGCTTCCAGCTCTCCTTCCAGTGCAGCTAGTTGTTTCAGCTGATTACGAGCTATTTTCTCTATTGCGAACTGATTGAGCATCTGATCAGTTCTGGCCTTTTGAGTTCTCAGCTTCCACGCCTTTCATCAGTTTGCAAACTTTTCAGCTTGCGTTTTCTCTTAACTGATGATTTGAGCAGTTTTGAATTCTTTTGCTTACTAAACTGATGCACCTTCAATTTCAGCTTCTGCTCTCTTTCCTTTTTTTTGTTTTTTTATTAGCTAGGGCTGCTCTTTGCATTCTTCCATTATTTTCTTGATCATCTTCATCTTGTGATGCTAGTTCCAAAAGCCCCAATTGGATAAATAGCTTTACAATTCTTGCTTTAACGGCTTTGTGCAGATGTCGGCTATCTGTCTTTCGGCAGCCAATTCATTTGATCACCATGAGCTCTGTCGCTCTTGTGGTATGGCCAGTTGGCAAACCAGTTATGGTGAGGGTTGATTCTCGGTTCATCCCTTGAGTCCAAGTACTCACTATAATGTGTTGCAAGATCCGGTTGAGTGAACTTCTCTAGAGGGATTTGAGAATGTTGACGTGCTTGATATAGCATTGTGGGCACGTTTCTCCTTGAGTCAACTTCTCTTCCAGGTTGACTTCCTGGATGTCTTCGAGAATAGGTTAGCTGAGCAATTCTCTCTTGAACTGATGCCCTATCTCGATGAGACTGCGGTCTAAACTAAGTATTTCTCCTTACTTCAGTTGGCCGGTCAGTTATGTTCACCATAGGTCGATTATGAGGTTTGGCCCTTTGAAAGTTTGGTAATCTTGGTTGAACTGACTGTCTCTGATGAGCTGGAGGTCTTGGCTGAACTGACGAGCTCTGTTAATAGGCTGGATGCCTTTGCTAAACTGGTGGCCTTTGCTGATAGGCGAACTGCCTATATTGAGTTTGTGGCCTTCTTTGAGATGGCTTCCTTCTTGACTGGTTTGGATAACTTTAGTTGATTTGGCTACATCTGGAAATCTTCAGTTGGCATGACCATCGTCAATGGAGATATCTTCAGTTCAGCTCTTCTTTTTGCAGAGTTGGCTTCCAGCTCTCCTTCCAGTGTAGCTAGTTGTTTCAGCTGATTACGAGCTATTTTCTCTATTGCGAACTGATTGAGCATCTGATCAGTTCTGGCCTTTTGAGTTCTCAGCTTCCACGCCTTTCATCAGTTTGCAAACTTTTCAGCTTGCGTTTTGTCTTAACTGATGATTTGAGCAGTTTTGAATTCTTTTGCTTACTAAACTGACGCACCTTCAATTTCAGCTTCTGCTCTCTTTCCTTTTTTTTTTGTTTTTTTATTAGCTAGGGCTGCTCTTTGCATTCTTCCATTATTTTCTTGATCATCTTCATCTTGTGATGCTAGTTCCAAAAGCCCCAATTGGATAAATAGCTTTACAATTCTTGTTTTAACGGCTTTGTGCAGATGTCAGCTATCTGTCTTTCGGCAGCCAATTCCTTTTATCACCATGAACTCTGTCGCTCTTGTGGTATGGCCAGTTGGCAAACCACTTATAGTAAGGGTTGATTCTCGGTTCATCCCTTGAGTCCAGGTACTCACTATACTGTGTTGCAAGATCCGTTGGAGTGAACTTCTCTAGAGGGATCTGAGAATGTTGACGTGCTTGATATAGCATTGTGGGCACGTTTCTCCTTGAGTCAACTTCTCTTCCAAGTTGACTTCCTGGATGTCTTCGAGAATAGGTTAGCTGAGCAATTCTCTCTTGAACTGATGCCCTATCTCGATGAGACTACGGTCTAAACTAAGTATTTCTCCTTACTTCAGTTGGCCGGTCGGTTATGTTCACCATAGGTCGATTCTGAGGTTTGGGCCTTTGAAAGTTTGGTAATCTTGGTTGAACTGACTGTCTCTGATGAGCTGGAGGTCTTGGCTGAACTGACGACCTCTGTTAATAGGCTGGATGCCTTTGCTAAGCTGGTGGCCTTTGCTGATAGGCGAACTGCCTATATTGAGTTTGTGGCCTTCATTGAGATGGCTTCCTTCTTGACTGGTTTGGATAACTTCAGTTGATTTGGCTACATCTGGAAATCTTCAGTTGGCATGACCATCGTCAATGGAGATATCTTCAGTTCAGCTCTTCTTTTTGCAGAGTTGGCTTCCAGCTCTCCTTCCAATGCAGCTAGTTGTTTCAGCTGATTATGAGCTATTTTCTCTATTGCGAACTGATTGAGCATCTGATCAGTTCTGGTCTTTTGAGTTCTCAGCTTCCACGCCTTTCATCAGTTTGCAAACTTTTTAGCTTGCGTTTTGTCTTAACTGATGGTTTGAGCAGTTTTGAATTCTTTTGCTTACTAAACTGACGCACCTTCAATTTCAGCTTCTGCTCTCTTTCCTTTTTTTTGTTTTTTTATTAGCTAGGGCTGCTCTTTGCATTCTTCCATTATTTTCTTGATCATCTTCATCTTGTGATGCTAGTTCCAAAAGCCCCAATTGGATAAATAGCTTTACAATTCTTGCTTTAACGGCTTTGTGCAGAGGTCAGCTATCTGTCTTTCGGCAGCCAATTCCTTTGATCACCATGAGCTCTGTCGCTCTTGTGGTATGGCCAGTTGTCAGCTATCTGTCTTTTAGTTCTGTCATGATCACTTCTCAGTGTTTTGACCTTATCTCTTAGGTCATCATTTTCTTCCCTCAGTTGTAAATACATGCTTGAAATAGCAGCTAACTTGTCTTCTAGCATTCTTAATTGTTCATTTATTTTGTTGCTAGTAATGGAAGATTCATGAATGTGATAAAAAAGAGGTTAGGGAGTCACTTATGCTAACCTCTTCTTTGTTGTCAGCCATGAGGCAAAACGATGCCTCTTCTTCAGAGCTGTAGCCCTCGGAGTCAATTCCTAATGGATAATCTGAGTCATCCAGGATGGCGTTCTCTACGTTGGCCATCATAGCTTTTCTTTTGAAAAAGCTTATACAAACAAATTTCTCAATTGGCTCAAGATCTTTCCCAATTGAAAGAAAGAAATAGATAATTACCATCTCAAGTGGTAAATCCAAGAGAATAAATGAATGTTGTGACCACGAGGACTGAAGAAGAAGGGAAGAAAGTTAAGCAAAAAGGAGAAACTGAAGGAATAA
Organism: Perilla frutescens; assembly: GCA_026008535.1. Taxonomy (NCBI): domain Eukaryota; kingdom Viridiplantae; phylum Streptophyta; class Magnoliopsida; order Lamiales; family Lamiaceae; genus Perilla; species Perilla frutescens. The sequence continues at coordinate 22,589,761 of BRKX01000009.1, read as the reverse complement.
CGAAGGAAGATGAACAAAAAAGAGAGGAGGTCGTAGAGCCCAAGCTGAACGAAACTAAAGCAGAAAGGAAACCTCCGTTCCTTGAGTGCCTTCCCCATGACGGAAAGGAAGAAGAAATGAAAGAACTCCTCAAAGTCTTTCGAAAAGTGGAAATCAATATTCACTATTGGATGTAATAAGGCAGGTTCCTCATTATGCCCATTTTCTGAAAGAACTGTGCACCAAGAAGGTGCAATTTGAAGATGATGTGAGACTTTTCGTGGGAGAAAATGTCTCTGTGGCTGGATTCGTTATTCTGGATTGAACAAAGATAAGAACTTAACAAACATGTAAAAGAACCTTGAGGCTTTTAGGCATAAACTGTATGAAGTTAGTTCTGTCGTGTAATTGTTTTCTTTGTTGCATTAAAGTAGGCTAAGCTAGTTAATTGTGGTTGACCACTCATTAATTAGAATTGTGTTCACTACCTCTATAAATGGTCAATGAATCGTAGCTGTGTGTTGGTCATGAAGAGATGGGATATATCACGGGTACTGAGGGTATCTGAGAGATTAGTGTCTAGGTAAATCTGGGTCTGTCTAGGGCATAAAGCTGCCTTGTTGTTTACAATCATATGAGAGATCGGGGTTGGGCAACAGGGTAGGTTTTAGAGGACGAGAGATCACCTCTAAGCTAAACTGAAAGGATAGATTGGGTAAGTGAGATAGAACCATTGCCTATAACTAGATAATTAGATTCATAGAAGTAATCAGGGTGCCCATGATCGTTCAGATGGTTGTTAAGTTCGAATCTGAGTTCTAATCCGAATACTTTACTATTAATATTTTCCTTATCTTTTGTTTTGTTTTGTTATTTTAGTTTACAGTCTTTTCAAACAAAGTACGGAGACCACAAAAACCCTCAAAAGTTTGGAATTGGTGACATTGGAAGATAGGATTCACAGCTCCTCGTGGGATCGACTCTTACTCTCGTTGCTAGCTACGCCTTACAGTGGGCATAAAGGATAACTCTCTCTTGAGATTTATTCTGACAGCAAAACGATCGCGTGTCAATAGTGATCTTCTGTTTAGCATCAGATCTGATCAGATCCTCCTTTTCTTTGAGAAGATCCTTGTTGCAAGATTGTAGAATCTTGTTGATCTCTGCAACTTCCAGCCATTTTTCATACATCTCTTTGTATGTCTTGACAAATTCTTCTTGACTGAAATCTTCATTGTCTGAATCTTCTTCTTTTGTAAGTTTGAATGGATCCTGAAACTCTGAGACATTTGCTATAAAATCAATAGTATTGTAACGACCCAAAATCATTTTAAATTGATCGTTACAATTTCCTTTCTAAGAATAGTTGTTCAAATAAATTTTTAATATTTTGTTACGTTCTTATAAGTCACACCGATATAACTAGTAATATGATACTTGATATGCATGTTCGGCCAATGGGCTGCAGGAAAAGTTATTCAACCTACGGGTTGCATGTTCGGCCTAGGGGCTGTAGGAAATGATACTTGATATGCTATGTATTTATTATTCATATTGTGTATAAGCTGGATAAATGCAGTAACCCCACTAAGTTAATAGCACTCACCCTAAAGCCATTTATTTTCAGGCTAATGAAGTTCGGGCGATGACATGGAGACAGAGTGATGGCCAATATTAATTAAATATTATTTTATTTTAAATATTGCTTCCACTGTATTAAATTCTTTTATTAAATAAATGAACTATTTTCTATTTATGAAATTTTGGGACGTCACAGTTGGTACCAGAGCGGGTCTACGTTTCTGTAGACTTGCAACAAAAAAAAGATTTAATAAAAAAATCCATCACCCGTCTGTCGCATCGTGCCATTTGAAGGTAAAAAATGTTTGAAGTTTCTTATGTTACTGGCTTTCTATTCCATTCTTCAAAATAATGGTTGTGAAAGTGTTTTTACTATTTTTCAAGTTTTTGAAGATAAGATTTCGAAAAAAATAAAACAAAATAAATTGTTGTACCTTTTTAAGTTTGCGAATATAAGATTTCAGAATTTTGAGGACAAAATTTTCTTTAAGTGGTATAGTTTGTAACGACCCAAAATCGTTTTAAATTGATCATTACATTTTTCTTTCTAAGAATAGTTGTTCAAATAAATTTTTAATATTTTGTTACGTTCTTATAAGTCACACCGATATAACTAGTAATATATATATATATATATATATATAAAGTTTATTACATCATTTATATTTTTATATGTTAATTATTAAAGATTCTTATTTTTTTAAGCTCAAGTCAAGTATATCAAGAAAAGCCCAAAATTTATTGAAGCCCATGTCTTTTTTCTTTTAGCCCACTAGATTTTTTTAACATGTGATGATTTATGTAAAAGGAAGACATCAATTTACTCAATCAATATCTTTAATCCACCAATTTGTCTCCATTGATTTTCCTCCAATCACTACCAAGTTGATCTTTGATTTAATGTTTCCATTTTCATGCCGTAGCATACTAGTATAAATAGTGCACTCAAACCACTTCTCTAATCACACCATAAACATTCTTCTCTTCTCTACTCTAGTTTTCATTTGAGGCGGCACGCACGAATCTAGTTAAATTTGTTTTGAATCAAGTTTTAAAGTCAAGTAAAGGTGGGGAATCCAATGTGGATTATTACGCAAAATATTCATTTATCCTTATTATGCATTTTATGCAGTTTATATATGAAAAATTATATGTATTCGGCTTACGGGCTGCAGGAAAAGTTATTCAACCTACGGGTTACATGTTCGGCCAACGGGCTGCGGGAAAAGTTATTCAACCTACAGGTTGCATGTTCGGCTTACGGGCTGCAGGAAATGATAGTTGATATACTATGTATTTATTATTCATATTGTGTATAATCTGGATAAATGCAGTAACCCCACTGAGTTGATAGCATTCACCCCAAAGCTATTTATTTTCAGGCTAATGAAGTTCGGGCGATGATATGGAGACGGATTGATGGTCAAGATTAATTAAATATTGTTTTATTTTAAATATTTCTTCCACTGTATTAAATTTTTTTATTAAATAAATGAGCTATTTTCTATTTATGAAATTTTGGGACGTCACAATTATCCTCATCTGAATCAATGTTGCTTCATTCAAAATCATTGTCACTAAGAGAAGCATTATAATTCTTTTTGTTTCTCTTTAAAGTGTTTGCACACTCAGCATGAATGTGCTCAAATCCATCACATTTTCTGCACTGAATTCCTCTTCTGGAATTTGAGGGTTGAAACTCTTTCTGCTCACTACTAGAGTTTCTACCTTGTTGAGACTGACCAGATGGTTGTCTTCTGTTCTTGGTCTTTCTAGAGGACTGCTTATTGACTCTTTTTAACATTCGACTGAAGTTCTTGGTGATCATTATTCACTGTATCTAAATTAAGTACAATTTTTTGTTTTTGTACATGTTCTGGTACATCCTCAGAGACTTCAGTTTTAAGAGCAATACCTCTCTTCCTTAAGCTGCTGTCTTAATCTAAAACGTCCTAAATGATCCCATCAACTCATCAAGCCTCATACTCTTGACATCCTTGGCTTCTTCAATTGCAGCAACTTTGTAAGCAAACTTCCTTGGAAGAGATCTGAGAACCTTCCTTACAAGCTTCTCATTCCTGATAGGCTCACCAAGAGCAAAACTTTCATTTGATATGCTTCTCAGTCTGGCATTAAACTCACTAATGGACTCAGTATCCTCCATTCTGAGATTTTCAAACTTTAAAGTAAGATTTTGAAGCCTTGACAGCCTCACTGAACTAGTCCCATCAAAGGTAGTTTCCAGAATATCCCATGCAGCTTTGGCAGTCTCACAAGTTGAGATCAGACTGAATGTTTCAAGATCTATTGCAGAGAATATTGCGTTGAGAGTTTTAGAGTTGACATTGTACCAGTTCTTCTGCGGCACAATCCATTCTCCTTCTTCAATCTCCACATGCTTTTCTTTCTTGACAACAGTCGGTTTTTTCCATCCTTCAGTGACGCTGTTCCATGCAAGCTCATCAATTGACCTCAAAAACACCCTCATCATTGCTTTCCAGTAAGGATAGTTGTTGCCTTCAAGCAATGGTGGTTTGAACTCATGACTGAATTCCAACCAAAACCTTCATACCATTATGTACTTTTTAGGACTCTTTTCGCACTAAAACTAAAGGCGACCCCCTCTGGTACCAATTGAAGTTATATAAACTATGCGGACATGTTCAACATCATGTACATGTACATTATTGTGAACATGCAAGGTCAGAATAGATAAATTGTAAACAAGTAAATGGCACGAGGGTGATAACCCTGTTGGATCAACTGATCTACGTCAGGGGGACTGCACAAGTCTGTGAGAAACAATCCACTAATCCATTGTATAGTTACAAATGATTTTACACGATGACCTCCAGTCGCTCGATCCCTTTCCCACCCACTACAACTTTCTTCATTGAACTGAATTGTAAGCTCCTCTCACAACCTAAACTCCCTCTAGTTCCCTCAAAAAATTTCTCCCGAAACTCCTCTAAGTGTGTAGAAGTGATTCAAACACAGACTATAAAAACAACGATCAAAAGATCAACTCTAGTCTAACTGATGAGACCGGGATTAGCACTGAGGAATTCAGCCCGGAGTTGAATGTTGCAGAGAAAAGGGACGTGCGCTATATAATTAAATCATCTTAATTTAATTATTTATCCATTAGTATAGTTTAGTTTATTTAATTTAATTAGAAGCCAATTATCACATTTTGTCTAGGTGTTATTGGGCCAATAGATTTATTTATTTTATTTTAAGTCTAAGGTCAAAATTACAAGCCCAAAAACTTGTGAATTTCATTCCCTAGTGTAGTATTTAAAGTTATTGTCGACATTTTTGATGTTTAGACTTGTTTGAATGAAAATATTGCGTATCACTTTCTCAACTTGTCTCAATTCGATAGTTTTTGCGTAGAGTTTGATTTTGATGAATTCAAACTTGAAATCAACCGTCTTGGTCAGATATCCAGTAGTATCCAGGTTAGGCAGTCACAAAGATTGCTCCATAGGCGCGTTTCGGATCCAAGTAGGTTTGAGGTTCGTTTCGGATAAACTTCTCTATCTTTTCTCATATTTTTCATCCTCCACGTTTACGCCAGCCATCCCCCACGTTTTCCACACTTCCAAATACCACCTCTCGACACCCTCATATCATTCCCATCATTCCTTTAGCTATACAAATCTAGATTCTACATATTTAGGTTAATCGAGCCCAATCTAGCCCCTAAATTGACCATCGAACCAAATACCTTTCTACTCGTGCGAATTGGCTGAATTTTGGATATGTTATACATGATGATGAATTGTACTTCGTGTTAAAATTTGGGATTTTGACGAGTTGATTTGCTTTGTCTGCTGATCCAGTCTTGTTTAGGGTTCTAGAGTCGTTTGGGGTTGAATTCGAGTTTGTTTCTTGTTTAATTGGATTTAATTGTTTGAGGTCAGTTTATTTGTCATATTAATTCATTGTTATTCAATTTTTTTTTGGATTGAATCATCATTATAGTTGTCGTATGTTATTCGTGCATAAGGATAGATCTGTTCAGTTCTTAGTGTTTTAATAGGAGGAGTGATGAGGACATCCATAGCAATGAGGAAGTCAATGAAGAGCTGCAATTCAAAGGACCCATCACAAGACTACGAGCTAAGAAGTTGCAAGAATATTTGCAAGCTGTAATTCGCAAGAAGTTTGAAGTTGAAGACGGTGTGCAAGGAAGCTTGAAGATGATGACCTTATTGAAGATGGAAGATGGAGATCAAGACTTGGAGTGCATGGCATAAAGGAGACGTGTACGTGTGCATGAGAATGTGCATGTGTGCGTGTGTTGATGATCCACGGCCCAAGTTGAAGAAGCCCAAAGTTTCGGCCCTTGATGATTTAATTAAGGGGAATGATTTATTAGACTATAGTATTTTATTTATTTAATTTATTCTATAGTTTGGATGATTTTTGGCAGATTTTTAGTTGATATTTTTCGGTTATTTTAGATAGGAATTTGACTAGATTTTTAGATAAGGCAAGATCTACAAAATCTACCTTAAATAGAATTCTAGTTTAGGAAGTAGTCAAAGTCCAATTCTAGTCTAATTTGGACTACAATTTTCGGTTACTAGGCCTTAGATTTTCGGTCCTACTATTATAAATAGTGGATCCATATTTCATTGATACTTTAGACCATATTTGATAATTTTAAGCTTTGCTTTCAATATTGTCTCAACCCCATTTTATATCTTTGTGAGTTTAGATCTTTTAAATTCATACTCTTAGATTTAGCATCTCTAAGTTTTACAAAGGGAATTCGCCGTCCACGTTCGAGGGATCGTTGGAAACTCGCTATCGAAGAACAACTTAAAGAATTTGGCCTTGTGTACGTTCGAGATTCAAGGCAACTTTCGGGTTGTAATTCACATCGACAAACCACCATCATCACCGCCGTTCGACGCCATCCACCGTCGTCAAACGTCCGTTTCAAGACCAGCCATAGTTCGAGCCAAGTTCCATCATCGATCGTTTCATCCGTAAGTCTGTTATAACTCTATCATACCCTATCTACTCTAGCCCTTCTAAACCTATTCCAAATCATCGAGCACCTTCATCCATACCTTCATCTTGTTCGTCCCAAATCAGCCCTACCATTGTTTGGATTTGTCTTACTTTGTGTGATATTTATCTAGGTGTTTTAGTTGAGTCTTAGTCGTCTAGTTTTCGAGTATAGAATCCTTTCGTACCGACGTAGTTTCTTTTCTAGCTTCCGCGTCTTTTGTGTCTCGTTGTGTCATATTGTCCCGGGTCACATCAGAGAGGGTCGAATTCCTTTCCTAGTTCAATTAGAATTTGGTTTTGGAACTTTCCTAGTTGGTTCTAGTTTGTTTCCTAGTTGGATTAGAGCTCACCTAGTGATACAATTTACTTCCAAATATCATCCAATTCCCCCATACTTTCGGCCAGCTCCTATAATTTCCCAACCATCCGAAATTCATCTCACCACCACCCCTAAGCTTGCATTGCCATAGCCTTTTCGAAAAAAAATCCCAGCCTTTTAATTCTAACCTTGCCCTAAGTTTTTACCTTAAGAGCAGCCTACTTTGTGGTGTTTTATATACTCCGGCCCGTGGTACTTTAGAAATTTAGTTCGAGCTCTTGACTAAAATTGGACGAGCTAGCATCATTTCTACCGAGGACTTGTAGCATAGAGACTGATCGAGAGTTGAGAGATATACACGAGTGAAAAAAAGTGAGCTGTTCGAATTCTTTTTTTTATTCCAATCGTGATTTTTGTTTCATTGTGTTATTTAGGACGTGCTTAGCTAGGTTGATCAGCAAGTTAAAAAAATCGAGAGATGTTCATTTCTTTTCAGTCTAACCGTGTTTCTCTTGACTAGTTATGTTCTAGTTCTTGTTAGTTAGAATGAAGCTGAGTTAAAAAAAAAATTGTTGATTGTTTCTTGAATTCTAGTTCGTGTTCTTTGGTTTAGAGTGTCATTGTTCTTGTTCTAGTTAGATAGAAGTTGTAATTCAGTTTGAGAAAAAAAACGAGAAAAAAATCTGATCAATTTATAGTTGTTGTTCATCTAGAGTTCTTTCACGTTGTTATAGTTGTTGATTTCATTGAGTTGAGTTGTATTGCACATTGGAAAAAAAATCTAATCAGTTTATAGTTGTTGTTCACGTCGTGATCTTTCACATTGTTTTTGTTGTTGTTCTTGTTAAGATTCGAGTGATTGCAGATTATAGAAAAATGAGAGTTTGTTTCTCTTTGTTTCTTTTTTTCATTTGTTTATTTCTTGTGCAGGTTACCATGAATTCAAATGGTCCACTCGAATCGTCCAGTCGGTTCCTCATTTGGGACACTAAGTACCATTTTGATACAATGATCGAAAGGATGGATAAAAGTACACAATCGTTGGAGGAAAAGCTCGATAATTGCATGGCCAAGTTAACGGAGTAGCTTGAGCATCTCCACACGCAAGAAGCACCGTCTCCACTACCTAGAGCTCGACGCCAAACAGCCCATTCAGCGATGAATTATCAGTTTCTTTGGAGCCAACCTGAGTCGCCCTCACCCTATTCGATGTTTCCACGACTCCTAGAACAGTCCAGTGAGCCCATGAAATGATTTGATCATTTTGCACCAGAGTCTAGCTGTAGACCACCGGTTGTATGCACGGCCTACACCAATAGTTCGACCGCCCATTGTGACACCACCACCATCTCCATCTCCACGGCCAACATTACCAGTTCAGCCTTCCATTATCGCACCGAGCCCAACCTGTGACGCATAATGCGAAGACAAAGTCGAACCATTCAGTGAAGCAGAGGATCGACAAGTCCTGCTTGTTTTTTAGCAAGATAAATTCAAATCATCCAGTGAAGAAGAGATTGCATCAAGTGAAGTCAAGACCATAGCCGAACTACATGAAGAAACACTTTCAATCGAGAATTTGGAGGTCAAGACTATAGACGAGGATGCCAACATGGATGAAAAGTTGGATGAATTACAACAATGTTCTGAAAAGGAGAATGACATCAGTGGAGCAATGGTTGAAGATCACAAAGAGCTTGAACCAGCACGCATGGAGGAGCTGCCGAGTTCTAATGTTATTTGCCAACCATTTTCTTGTGATGTTTTCATTTTACAGGTTGTTGAAGAGATTCCATCGGTAGTCAATATGCCACCCGATTTCATTTGCGTTTCCAATTTAGATTATACCATGGACTTCAAGTGGAAACCATTCGACACCAGCTAGTTTAAGATTTTAAAGATGTGCCTGGTGCTAATTATTCTAAGAGACTTTAATGGTCAATTCGTGTTCGTCTTTGATCTTGGTGGTTCGAATTCGAGAACGAATTCTTTTCAAGAGGAGGAGAATGATGAGACTGGGATTAGCACTGAGGAATTCAGCCCGGAGTTGGATATTGGAGAGCAAAGGGACGTGCACTATATAATTAAATCAGCTTAATTTAATTATTTATCCATTAGTATAGTTTAGTTTATTTAATTTAATTAGAAGCCCAATTATCACAACTTGTCTAGGTATTATTGGGCCAATAGATTTATTTATTTTATTTTAAGTCTAAGGTCAAAATTACAAGCCCAAAAACTTGTGAATTTCATGCCCTAGTGTAGTATTTAAATTTATTGTCGACATTTTTTATGTTTAGACTTGTTTGAATGAAAATACAGCGTATCACTTTCTCAACTTGTCTCAATTCGATAGTTCTTGCATAGAGTTTAATTTTGATGAATTCAAACTTGAAATCAACCGTCTTTTTCAGATATCCAGTAGTATCCGGGTTAGGCAGTCACAAATATTGCTCCATAGGCACGTTTCGGATCCAAGTAGGTTTGAGGTTCGTTTCGGGTAAACTTCTCTATCTTTTCTCATATTTTTCATCCTCCACGTTTCCGCCAGCCATCCCCCACGTTGTCCACACTTCCAAATACCACCTCTCGACACCCTCATATCATTCCGATCATTCCTTTAGCTATACAAATCTAGATTCTACATATTTAGGTTAATCGAGCCCAATCTATCCCCTAAATTGACCATCGAACCAAATACCTTTCTACTCGTGCAAATTGGCTGAATTTTGGATATGTTATACATGATGATGAATTGTACTTCGTGTTAAAATTTGGGATTTTGACGAGTTGATTTGCTTTGTCTGCTGATCCAGTCTTGTTTAGGGTTCTAGAGTCGTTTGGGGTTGAATTCGAGTTTGTTTCTTGTTTAATTGGATTTAATTGTTTGAGGTCAGTTTATTTGTCATATTAATTCAATGTTATTCAATTTTTGTTTGGATTGAATCATCTTTATAGTTGTCGTGTGTTATTCGTGCATAAGGGTAGATTTGTTCAGTTCTTAGTGTTTTAATAGGGGAAGGGTCGAATTCCTTTCCTAGTTCAATTAGAATTTGGTTTTGGAACTTTCCTAGTTGGTTCTAGTTTGCTTCCTAGTTGGATTAGAGCTCACCTAGTGATATAATTTACTTCCAAATATCATCCAATTCCTCCATACTTTCGGCCAGCTCCTATAATTTCCCAACCATCCGAAATTCATCTCACCACCACCCCCAAGCTTGCATTGCCATAGCCTTTTTGAAAAAAAATCCCAGCCTTTTAATTCTACCCTTGCACTAAGTTTTTACCCTAAGAGCAGCCTACTTCGTGGTGTTTTATATACTCCGGCCTGTGGTACTTTGGAAATCTAGTTCGAGCCCTTGACTAAAATTGAACGAGCTAGCATCATTTCTACCGAGGACTTGTAGCATAGAGACTGATCGAGAGTTGAGAGATATACACGAGTGAAAAAAAGTGAGTTGTTTGAATTCTTTTTTTTATTCCAATCGTGATTTTTGTTTCATTGTGTTATTTAGGATGTGCTTAGCTAGGTTGATCAGCAAGTTAAAAAAATTTAGAGATGTTCATTTCTTTTCAGTCTAACCGTGTTTCTCTTGACTAGTTATGTTCTAGTTCTTGTTAGTTAGAATAGAGCTGAGTTAAAAAAAAAATTGTTGATTGTTTCTTGAATTCTAGTTCATGTTCTTTGTTTTAGAGTGTCATTGTTCTTGTTCTAGTTAGATAGAAGTTGTAATTCAGTTTGAGAAAAAAAATGATGTAACCCGGACAATTTGTACAGGATACGAGACGCGCGGAAGACTTCTAGAATCGAACACGCCAACTAAAGAAGGATTCAACCCTACTCTAAGACTCAAGACTCAACTAAAAGAGAATAAACTGAAATTAAAAGAACTCGAACTCAAAGGACAAACGAATCTGGACCTAATTACGATATCTAGACTACGACACAAAAACTATACACAAAATCCAATCAAAAGGGGCTGATATGGGACGAATATTGTGGCTGGAATTTATGTGTATTTAGGATGAGAATTAAGGGTTAAGAATGGCTAGGGAAGATAGGATATGAAAAGGAAAAGGATAACTTACGGTTTAGGGTGTAGAACGCGATTACGTCTATGAAATCGATCTCGAACTGATACGAACCCGAAAAGCATAAAAGAATCAAATCCAAGACTACCATTGAGAGCTTCAAAGATAATCATATTGTTCAAGATTAAAGATTGGAGATCAAGATTTGAAGAACACAAGTGCATGAAAGCATTCAGATATTTTGGGCAGCCCATGAAGGTCAAATATTCAGCCCGAGATTGGTCAAATGCTATCAATTAATGATGAAGAATGAAGCATGAAGACGTGAGAAGAAGAATGACGCCATTTGGACGTGTGCATGAAGAGTTCTACGCGTTTGCATGGGAATCCGACAAGTTGTTGTTTTTCATGCAAAGGTGGCGAAATTAATTCACACATGGGCCACAAAATTATTCTCAATTATTTCAGCCCATGTCGTGTTATTTGAAGATCCAATAGGCGTGGATTTGCAAGCCCAAGTCCATTGGGATTTATCCTTATCTAGTTAGATTTTTGTTATCTTATTTTTGGTATCTTTTGATTTAATCCTAGTTAGATTAGGATAGCTTTTTATTTTTGATTCCTTTAGGATTTTTTACTTAAATTTTCGTCCATCCCTCTACTATAAATAGGGGATCATTGTTACATTGATATTTAGACCATATTTGATAATTTTAAGCTTTACTTTCAATATTGTCTCAACCCCAGTTTATATCTTTGTGAGTTTAGATCTTTTAAATTCACACTCTTAGATTTAGCATCTCTAAGTTTTACAAAGGGAATTCGCCGTCCACGTTCGAGGGATCGTCGGAAACTCGCTATCGAAGAGCAACTTAAAGAATTTGGCCTTGTGTACGTTCGAGATTCAAGGCAACTTTCGGGTTGTAATTCACATCGACTTTACATCGTCCATCATCGTCGTTCGACGTAATCCAAGCATCATCAACGTTCGTCCCATTCCAGCCCTTGTTCGAGTTCAACATCATCTCGTTCTGATTCAATCCGTAAGTCCATTACAACTCTATCATACCCTATCTACTCTAGCCATTCTAAACCTATTCCAATCCATCGAACATCTTCATCCATACCTTCATCTTGTTCGTTCCAAAACAGCCCTATATTCGTTTGGATTTGTGTTTATTTGTGTGTCATTTATCTAGGTATTTTAATTGAGTCTTATTCATCTAGTTTATTCGAGTATAGAATCCTTTCGTACCGACGTAGTTTCTTTCCTAGCTTCCGTGTCTTTTGTGTCTCGTGGTGTCATTTAGTCCCGGGTCACATCATAAATTGGTATCAAGAGCCACGTCGGTTTATATCGTTCGTGGTTCCATACTCGTTTATTTGTCCCGTTTATTTTGTTTTGAGTCTTTCGAGTTGTAATATCTGAATATTCAAAAAAAAAAAAAATCGGATATAAAAAAAAAAAATCCGAAATTCAAAAAAAAAAAAAAAACGAAAATTCAGATTTATTCTCTTGTTTATTTTGATTTTGTGTCTTTCCTAGTCTAGATAGATTTGTTTCCACAAATTTAGGGATTTTTAGATTTGTTCACATTGGTCAAACACATCCAAATAGATACTACCTTATCTATATCTTTTCTTTCCTTATACATTCTTATTTCATCCTTATCTTTCCCTATCTATTCTTTTTCTTTTTCTTGCTTTAATTTTCGTCCATATCACCCTAGTGGATCGAAAATTACTCCCTACACCACTGTGTGCATCATACACCATCCATACACCACCCGGTTCATACACCCGTACACCAAACGCACCCTACACCCATACACCATACACCATACACCAAAAACAGCCGGTTTACCTACACCATCTATACAGCAGCCCCACATCATCAAGTTAGATGGATCCAATCCGAGCCCGCCCAAATCGATTTAGAGATGCCGATGGTCTACAACGCAACAAGATAACCATCCCAGAGTTTGAGGGTCTATACGATCCAGAAGCGTACCTAGATTGGGAACGCAGAGTTGGCAAGATTTTTGAGTACTACGACTTCTCGGAGCCAAAGAAGGTGAAATTAGTTTCCTTGGAGTTTAGAGGCTATGCAGCAGCATGGTGGGAATTACAGCAGAACCGATGCCATCGAGATCACCTTTCACCTATCGACACATGGCGTGAGTTGAAAGATTTGATGCGAAAATGTTTCATTCCAGACCACTATCAATGGGAGTTGGAGGAAAAGCTATACAAGCTTAGACAAAGAGATCGAAGTGTAAATGACTACTACAACAAAATGATTGGAGCCATGAGACAAGCTCATGTAGAAGAATATCCAGAAGATACCATGGATAGATTTCTAGCTGGTCTACGAAGGGCAATTCGTGAAAGAGTAGCATTGTACCGCTTCGATGAGTTAGAGGACATGGTGGATTATGCCATTCGGATAGAAAAATGGCTAGAGGAACTAGAGATGCAGTCAAAGGAAGAGGTTCAAGTAGAGTCGACCATGAGTTACCAACTTGAGTCATTCGAGGAGTTTCTACGTACCTATGTACCACCTACACGGCCTGCATCACCAGTTCAGCTAGTCATGGATGTGCCAAGCCAAGCCAACAACATTCAAGAGGACATCCACGTTGAGTTACCATCTGAAATCGTAACCATAGAAAAAGATCATATTCTAGAGGTAACCATTTCCGTTGAAGCCTCTCTTGAAGAATTGATAGAAGTTGCAACTTGTGAAAGCGTTGGAGAAGAAGAAAAAGAGGCCGAGAGTGAGATCAACTTGGAAGTGGTTGAAGATCATGATGAGCTCGATCAAGCGAGCATCGAGACGCAGTTGAATTCTAACATCATTTGTGAACCATTTTCTTGTGATATCTTTATTTTACAGGTTGCTAAAGATATGCCCCATGTTATTGATCTTGTCCAAAAAGATATTGATGTTCCTTCCATGTTCGTCTTTAATCCCGGAGATTTGAATTCGAGGACGAATTCTTTTCAAGAGGAGGGGAATGATACGAACCCGAAAATCATAAAAGAATCAAATCCAAGACTACCATTGAGAGCTTCAAAGATAATCATGTTGTTCAAGATTAAAGATTGGAGATCAAGATTTGAAGAACACAAGTGCATGAAAGTATTCAGATATTTTGGGCAGCCCATGAAGGTCAAATATTCAGCCCGAGATTGGTCAAATGCTATCAATTAATGATGAAGAATGAAGCATGAAGACGTGAGAAGAAGAACGACGCCATTTGGACGTGTGCATGAAGAGTTCTACGCTTTGCATGGGAATACGACAAGTTGCTGTTTTTCATGCAAAGGTGGCGAAATTAATTCACACATGGGCCACGAAATTATTCTCAATTATTTCAGCCCATGTCGTGTTATTTGAAGGTCCAATAGGCGTGGATTTGCAAGCCCAAGTCTATTGGGATTTATCCTTATCTAGTTAGATTTTTGTTATCTTATTTTTGGTATCTTTTGATTTAATCCTAGTTAGATTAGGATAGCTTTTTATTTTTGATTCCTTTAGAATTTTTTACTTCAATTTTCATCCATCCCTCTACTATAAATAGGGGATCATTGTTACATTGATATTTAGACCATATTTGATAATTTTAAGCTTTACTTTCAATATTGTCTCAACCCCAATTTATATCTTTGTGAGTTTAGATCTTTTAAATTCATACTCTTAGATTTAGCATCTCTAAGTTTTACAAAGGGAATTCGCCGTCCACGTTCGAGGGATCGTCAGAAACTCGCTATCGAAGAGCAACTTAAAGAATTTGGCCTTGTGTACGTTCGAGATTCAAGGCAACTTTCGGGTTGTAATTCACATCGACTTTACATCGTCCATCATCGTCGTTCGACGTCATCCAAGCATCATCAACGTTCGTCCCATTCCAGCCCTTGTTCGAGTTCAACATCATCTCGTTCCGATTCAATCCGTAAGTCCATTACAACTCTATCATACCCTATCTACTCTAGCCATTCTAAACCTATTCCAATCCATCGAACATCTTCATCCATACCTTCATCTTGTTCGTTCCAAAACAGCCCTATATTCGTTTGGATTTGTGTTTATTTGTGTGTCATTTATCTAGGTATTTTAATTGAGTCTTATTCATCTAGTTTATTCGAGTATAGAATCCTTTCGTACCGACGTAGTTTCTTTCCTAGCTTCCGCGTCTTTTGTGTCTCGTGGTGTCATTTAGTCCCGGGTCACATCATAAATTGGTATCAAGAGCCACGTCGGTTTATATCGTTCGTGGTTCCATACTCGTTTATTTGTCCCGTTTATTTTGTTTTGAGTCTTTCGAGTTGTAATATCTGAATATTCAAAAAAAAAAAAATCGGATATAAAAAAAAAAATCCGAAATTCAAAAAAAAAAAAAAACGAAAATTCAGATTTATTCTCTTGTTTATTTTGATTTTGTGTCTTTCCTAGTCTAGATAGATTTGTTTCCACAAATTTAGGGATTTTTAGATTTGTTCACATTGGTCAAACACATCCAAATAGATACTACCTTATCTATATCTTTTCTTTCCTTATACATTCTTATTTCATCCTTATCTTTCCCTATCTATTCTTTTTCTTTTTCTTGCTTTAATTTTCGTCCATATCACCCTAGTGGATCGAAAATTACTCCCTACACCACTGTGTGCATCATACACCATCCATACACCACCCGGTTCATACACCCGTACACCAAACGCACCCTACACCCATACACCATACACCATACACCAAAAACAGCCGGTTTACCTACACCATCTATACAGCAGCCCCACATCATCAAGTTAGATAGATCCAATCCGAGCCCACCCAAATCGATTTAGAGATGCCGATGGTCTACAACGCAACAAGATAACCATCCCAGAGTTTGAGGGTCTATACGATCCAGAAGCGTACCTAGATTGGGAACGCAGAGTTGGCAAGATTTTTGAGTACTACGACTTCCCGGAGCCAAAGAAGGTGAAATTAGTTTCCTTGGAGTTTAGAGACTATGCAGCAGCATGGTGGGAATTACAGCAGAACCGATGCCATCGAGATCACCTTTCACCTATCGACACATGGCGTGAGTTGAAAGATTTGATGCGAAAATGTTTCATTCCAGACCACTACCAATGGGAGTTGGAGGAAAAGCTATACAAGCTTAGACAAAGAGATCGAAGTGTAAATGACTACTACAACAAAATGATTGGAGCCATGAGACAAGCTGATGTAGAAGAATATCCAGAAGATACCATGGATAGATTTCTAGCTGGTCTACGAAGGGCAATTCGTGAAAGAGTAGCATTGTACCGCTTCGATGAGTTAGAGGACATGGTGGATTATGCCATTCGGATAGAAAAATGGCTAGAGGAACTAGAGATGCAGTCAAAGGAAGAGGTTCAAGTAGAGTCGACCACGAGTTACCAACTTGAGTCATTCGAGGAGTTTCTACGTACCTATGTACCACCTACACGGCCTGCATCACCAGTTCAGCTAGTCATGGATGTGCCAAGCCAAGCCAACAACATTCAAGAGGACATCCACGTTGAGTTACCATCTGAAATCGTAACCATAGAAAAAGATCCTATTCTAGAGGTAACCATTTCCGTTGAAGCCTCTCTTGAAGAATTGATAGAAGTTGCAACTTGTGAAAGCGTTGGAGAAGAAGAAAAAGAGGCCGAGAGTGAGATCAACTTGGAAGTGGTTGAAGATCATGATGAGCTCGATCAAGCGAGCATCGAGACGCAGTTGAATTCTAACATCATTTGTGAACCATTTTCTTGTGATATCTTTATTTTACAGGTTGCTAAAGATATGCCCCATGTTATTGATCTTGTCCAAAAAGATATTGATGTTCCTTCCATGTTCGTCTTTAATCCCGGAGATTTGAATTCGAGGACGAATTCTTTTCAAGAGGAGGGGAATGATACGAACCCGAAAATCATAAAAGAATCAAATCCAAGACTACCATTGAGAGCTTCAAAGATAATCATGTTGTTCAAGATTAAAGATTGGAGATCAAGATTTGAAGAACACAAGTGCATGAAAGTATTCAGATATTTTGGGCAGCCCATGAAGGTCAAATATTCAGCCCGAGATTGGTCAAATGCTATCAATTAATGATGAAGAATGAAGCATGAAGACGTGAGAAGAAGAACGACGCCATTTGGACGTGTGCATGAAGAGTTCTACGCTTTGCATGGGAATCCGACAAGTTGCTGTTTTTCATGCAAAGGTGGCGAAATTAATTCACACATGGGCCATGAAATTATTCTCAATTATTTCAGCCCATGTCGTGTTATTTGAAGGTCCAATAGGCGTGGATTTGCAAGCCCAAGTCTATTGGGATTTATCCTTATCTAGTTAGATTTTTGTTATCTTATTTTTGGTATCTTTTGATTTAATCCTAGTTAGATTAGGATAGCTTTTTATTTTTGATTCCTTTAGAATTTTTTACTTCAATTTTCATCCATCCCTCTACTATAAATAGGGGATCATTGTTACATTGATATTTAGACCATATTTGATAATTTTAAGCTTTACTTTCAATATTGTCTCAACCCCAATTTATATCTTTGTGAGTTTAGATCTTTTAAATTCATACTCTTAGATTTAGCATCTCTAAGTTTTACAAAGGGAATTCGCCGTCCACGTTCGAGGGATCGTCAGAAACTCGCTATCGAAGAGCAACTTAAAGAATTTGGCCTTGTGTACGTTCGAGATTCAAGGCAACTTTCGGGTTGTAATTCACATCGACTTTACATCGTCCATCATCGTCGTTCGACGTCATCCAAGCATCATCAACGTTCGTCCCATTCCAGCCCTTGTTCGAGTTCAACATCATCTCGTTCCGATTCAATCCGTAAGTCCATTACAACTCTATCATACCCTATCTACTCTAGCCATTCTAAACCTATTCCAATCCATCGAACATCTTCATCCATACCTTCATCTTGTTCGTTCCAAAACAGCCCTATATTCGTTTGGATTTGTGTTTATTTGTGTGTCATTTATCTAGGTATTTTAATTGAGTCTTATTCATCTAGTTTATTCGAGTATAGAATCCTTTCGTACCGACGTAGTTTCTTTCCTAGCTTCCGCGTCTTTTGTGTCTCGTGGTGTCATTTAGTCCCGGGTCACATCATAAATTGGTATCAAGAGCCACGTCGGTTTATATCGTTCGTGGTTCCATACTCGTTTATTTGTCCCGTTTATTTTGTTTTGAGTCTTTCGAGTTGTAATATCTGAATATTCAAAAAAAAAAAAATCGGATATAAAAAAAAAAATCCGAAATTCAAAAAAAAAAAAAAACGAAAATTCAGATTTATTCTCTTGTTTATTTTGATTTTGTGTCTTTCCTAGTCTAGATAGATTTGTTTCCACAAATTTAGGGATTTTTAGATTTGTTCACATTGGTCAAACACATCCAAATAGATACTACCTTATCTATATCTTTTCTTTCCTTATACATTCTTATTTCATCCTTATCTTTCCCTATCTATTCTTTTTCTTTTTCTTGCTTTAATTTTCGTCCATATCACCCTAGTGGATCGAAAATTACTCCCTACACCACTGTGTGCATCATACACCATCCATACACCACCCGGTTCATACACCCGTACACCAAACGCACCCTACACCCATACACCATACACCATACACCAAAAACAGCCGGTTTACCTACACCATCTATACAGCAGCCCCACATCATCAAGTTAGATAGATCCAATCCGAGCCCACCCAAATCGATTTAGAGATGCCGATGGTCTACAACGCAACAAGATAACCATCCCAGAGTTTGAGGGTCTATACGATCCAGAAGCGTACCTAGATTGGGAACGCAGAGTTGGCAAGATTTTTGAGTACTACGACTTCCCGGAGCCAAAGAAGGTGAAATTAGTTTCCTTGGAGTTTAGAGACTATGCAGCAGCATGGTGGGAATTACAGCAGAACCGATGCCATCGAGATCACCTTTCACCTATCGACACATGGCGTGAGTTGAAAGATTTGATGCGAAAATGTTTCATTCCAGACCACTACCAATGGGAGTTGGAGGAAAAGCTATACAAGCTTAGACAAAGAGATCGAAGTGTAAATGACTACTACAACAAAATGATTGGAGCCATGAGACAAGCTGATGTAGAAGAATATCCAGAAGATACCATGGATAGATTTCTAGCTGGTCTACGAAGGGCAATTCGTGAAAGAGTAGCATTGTACCGCTTCGATGAGTTAGAGGACATGGTGGATTATGCCATTCGGATAGAAAAATGGCTAGAGGAACTAGAGATGCAGTCAAAGGAAGAGGTTCAAGTAGAGTCGACCACGAGTTACCAACTTGAGTCATTCGAGGAGTTTCTACGTACCTATGTACCACCTACACGGCCTGCATCACCAGTTCAGCTAGTCATGGATGTGCCAAGCCAAGCCAACAACATTCAAGAGGACATCCACGTTGAGTTACCATCTGAAATCGTAACCATAGAAAAAGATCCTATTCTAGAGGTAACCATTTCCGTTGAAGCCTCTCTTGAAGAATTGATAGAAGTTGCAACTTGTGAAAGCGTTGGAGAAGAAGAAAAAGAGGCCGAGAGTGAGATCAACTTGGAAGTGGTTGAAGATCATGATGAGCTCGATCAAGCGAGCATCGAGACGCAGTTGAATTCTAACATCATTTGTGAACCATTTTCTTGTGATATCTTTATTTTACAGGTTGCTAAAGATATGCCCCATGTTATTGATCTTGTCCAAAAAGATATTGATGTTCCTTCCATGTTCGTCTTTAATCCCGGAGATTTGAATTCGAGGACGAATTCTTTTCAAGAGGAGGGGAATGATACGAACCCGAAAATCATAAAAGAATCAAATCCAAGACTACCATTGAGAGCTTCAAAGATAATCATGTTGTTCAAGATTAAAGATTGGAGATCAAGATTTGAAGAACACAAGTGCATGAAAGTATTCAGATATTTTGGGCAGCCCATGAAGGTCAAATATTCAGCCCGAGATTGGTCAAATGCTATCAATTAATGATGAAGAATGAAGCATGAAGACGTGAGAAGAAGAACGACGCCATTTGGACGTGTGCATGAAGAGTTCTACGCTTTGCATGGGAATCCGACAAGTTGCTGTTTTTCATGCAAAGGTGGCGAAATTAATTCACACATGGGCCATGAAATTATTCTCAATTATTTCAGCCCATGTCGTGTTATTTGAAGGTCCAATAGGCGTGGATTTGCAAGCCCAAGTCTATTGGGATTTATCCTTATCTAGTTAGATTTTTGTTATCTTATTTTTGGTATCTTTTGATTTAATCCTAGTTAGATTAGGATAGCTTTTTATTTTTGATTCCTTTAGAATTTTTTACTTCAATTTTCATCCATCCCTCTACTATAAATAGGGGATCATTGTTACATTGATATTTAGACCATATTTGATAATTTTAAGCTTTACTTTCAATATTGTCTCAACCCCAATTTATATCTTTGTGAGTTTAGATCTTTTAAATTCATACTCTTAGATTTAGCATCTCTAAGTTTTACAAAGGGAATTCGCCGTCCACGTTCGAGGGATCGTCAGAAACTCGCTATCGAAGAGCAACTTAAAGAATTTGGCCTTGTGTACGTTCGAGATTCAAGGCAACTTTCGGGTTGTAATTCACATCGACTTTACATCGTCCATCATCGTCGTTCGACGTCATCCAAGCATCATCAACGTTCGTCCCATTCCAGCCCTTGTTCGAGTTCAACATCATCTCGTTCCGATTCAATCCGTAAGTCCATTACAACTCTATCATACCCTATCTACTCTAGCCATTCTAAACCTATTCCAATCCATCGAACATCTTCATCCATACCTTCATCTTGTTCGTTCCAAAACAGCCCTATATTCGTTTGGATTTGTGTTTATTTGTGTGTCATTTATCTAGGTATTTTAATTGAGTCTTATTCATCTAGTTTATTCGAGTATAGAATCCTTTCGTACCGACGTAGTTTCTTTCCTAGCTTCCGCGTCTTTTGTGTCTCGTGGTGTCATTTAGTCCCGGGTCACATCATAAATTGGTATCAAGAGCCACGTCGGTTTATATCGTTCGTGGTTCCATACTCGTTTATTTGTCCCGTTTATTTTGTTTTGAGTCTTTCGAGTTGTAATATCTGAATATTCAAAAAAAAAAAAATCGGATATAAAAAAAAAAATCCGAAATTCAAAAAAAAAAAAAAAACGAAAATTCAGATTTATTCTCTTGTTTATTTTGATTTTGTGTCTTTCCTAGTCTAGATAGATTTGTTTCCACAAATTTAGGGATTTTTAGATTTGTTCACATTGGTCAAACACATCCAAATAGATACTACCTTATCTATATCTTTTCTTTCCTTATACATTCTTATTTCATCCTTATCTTTCCCTATCTATTCTTTTTCTTTTTCTTGCTTTAATTTTCGTCCATATCACCCTAGTGGATCGAAAATTACTCCCTACACCACTGTGTGCATCATACACCATCCATACACCACCCGGTTCATACACCCGTACACCAAACGCACCCTACACCCATACACCATACACCATACACCAAAAACAGCCGGTTTACCTACACCATCTATACAGCAGCCCCACATCATCAAGTTAGATAGATCCAATCCGAGCCCGCCCAAATCGATTTAGAGATGCCGATGGTCTACAACGCAACAAGATGACCATCCCAGAGTTTGAGGGTCTATACGATCCAGAAGCGTACCTAGATTGGGAACGCAGAGTTGGCAAGATTTTTGAGTACTACGACTTCCCGGAGCCAAAGAAGGTGAAATTAGTTTCCTTGGAGTTTAGAGACTATGCAGCAGCATGGTGGGAATTACAGCAGAACCGATGCCATCGAGATCACCTTTCACCTATCGACACATGGCGTGAGTTGAAAGATTTGATGCGAAAATGTTTCATTCCAGACCACTACCAATGGGAGTTGGAGGAAAAGCTATACAAGCTTAGACAAAGAGATCGAAGTGTAAATGACTACTACAACAAAATGATTGGAGCCATGAGACAAGCTGATGTAGAAGAATATCCAGAAGATACCATGGATAGATTTCTAGCTGGTCTACGAAGGGCAATTCGTGAAAGAGTAGCATTGTACCGCTTCGATGAGTTAGAGGACATGGTGGATTATGCCATTCGGATAGAAAAATGGCTAGAGGAACTAGAGATGCAGTCAAAGGAAGAGGTTCAAGTAGAGTCGACCACGAGTTACCAACTTGAGTCATTCGAGGAGTTTCTACGTACCTATGTACCACCTACACGGCCTGCATCACCAGTTCAGCTAGTCATGGATGTGCCAAGCCAAGCCAACAACATTCAAGAGGACATCCACGTTGAGTTACCATCTGAAATCGTAACCATAGAAAAAGATCATATTCTAGAGGTAACCATTTCCGTTGAAGCCTCTCTTGAAGAATTGATAGAAGTTGCAACTTGTGAAAGCGTTGGAGAAGAAGAAAAAGAGGCCGAGAGTGAGATCAACTTGGAAGTGGTTGAAGATCATGATGAGCTCGATCAAGCGAGCATCGAGACGCAGTTGAATTCTAACATCATTTGTGAACCATTTTCTTGTGATATCTTTATTTTACAGGTTGCTAAAGATATGCCCCATGTTATTGATCTTGTCCAAAAAGATATTGATGTTCCTTCCATGTTCGTCTTTAATCCCGGAGATTTGAATTCGAGGACGAATTCTTTTCAAGAGGAGGGGAATGATACGAACCCGAAAATCATAAAAGAATCAAATCCAAGACTACCATTGAGAGCTTCAAAGATAATCATGTTGTTCAAGATTAAAGATTGGAGATCAAGATTTGAAGAACACAAGTGCATGAAAGTATTCAGATATTTTGGGCAGCCCATGAAGGTCAAATATTCAGCCCGAGATTGGTCAAATGCTATCAATTAATGATGAAGAATGAAGCATGAAGACGTGAGAAGAAGAACGACGCCATTTGGACGTGTGCATGAAGAGTTCTACGCTTTGCATGGGAATCCGACAAGTTGCTGTTTTTCATGCAAAGGTGGCGAAATTAATTCACACATGGGCCACGAAATTATTCTCAATTATTTCAGCCCATGTCGTGTTATTTGAAGGTCCAATAGGCGTGGATTTGCAAGCCCAAGTCTATTGGGATTTATCCTTATCTAGTTAGATTTTTGTTATCTTATTTTTGGTATCTTTTGATTTAATCCTAGTTAGATTAGGATAGCTTTTTATTTTTGATTCCTTTAGAATTTTTTACTTCAATTTTCATCCATCCCTCTACTATAAATAGGGGATCATTGTTACATTGATATTTAGACCATATTTGATAATTTTAAGCTTTACTTTCAATATTGTCTCAACCCCAATTTATATCTTTGTGAGTTTAGATCTTTTAAATTCATACTCTTAGATTTAGCATCTCTAAGTTTTACAAAGGGAATTCGCCGTCCACGTTCGAGGGATCGTCAGAAACTCGCTATCGAAGAGCAACTTAAAGAATTTGGCCTTGTGTACGTTCGAGATTCAAGGCAACTTTCGGGTTGTAATTCACATCGACTTTACATCGTCCATCATCGTCGTTCGACGTCATCCAAGCATCATCAACGTTCGTCCCATTCCAGCCCTTGTTCGAGTTCAACATCATCTCGTTCCGATTCAATCCGTAAGTGTAATACCCCGAAATATTTTAGAGGGTTTTACTCAACTTATGTTACCTGAGGGTAATTTAGGTAAGAAGTTGGGTCCTTAAAGGACTCAAATAAAGGAAAATCGCAGCCAGGGAAATCTATTAAAATTTATTTTGGTCAAAAATTGCTTTAAAAATATGTTCTGATATTTTTCTTGGGTTGATAGAAAAATTTTCAAGCATCGTGCCAAACTTTGAATTTTCCAATTTCGAGTTCAAATGAACACTTGGCACAATTTTAGGGTGAAAGGTAATAGATTTGGATAACTAAGGCACATCCGTCATTATCCAATTTCTTTTTCGAAATATTATCCTATTTATTTTTCTTCTATAAATAGGAGGTTAAGGTTTCATTTTTCATTCATTTTCAAAATCGAAACGCCGAGCAGCTTCTAGAGAAGGTACGTCTCTAGTTTCCTATTTCATTTCCGAAATAGTCATTTTGAAGGTGTCAACGCATAGATCACGAATACGTTATTGAAATGATGACACGACGGACGATCACGATGGAAAATCATCGTGACCGCCGCCAAAAGTCGCCACCACCTTTCAAATCGGTGACTCTTTCGGGTCATCGAATCAAAAAGTGTCTTTAGGGTTTTATGTTCTATGTATATTTATATACATTTTCCATGTTGTCACTTTTTAATTTCGGGTATATTTTGGGTATCCGATTATTAAATTGTAGTCTTTTTCAGATCTATCCTTCGTGGATAGCCCTATCGTATTTTTAAACTCAAAAGTTGTTCCGTGTCAAAATATAGTATTTTGATTTAAAGTTTCATATTTTTCCAAAGGGCAGATCTTGCGGTATGAATTTATTTGTACCGAATTAATTTTAGGATACGGGTTTGACCACCCCGTATGCCAAAACTTCCTAAACAGTTTTTCTTTATAAAAATGCCCTGAGTAAAGTTCCCTTAAGAGTCAAAATATTTTGATGATCCGAGTGCTGCGTATTAAGATAGTAGATATTATAATATTTACTTCATAACTAAGAAAGGTTAGATTTTGACCTAATGGTAGTCATTCATCGAAACTAAGTTGCCGGATAATCCTGTAGGCACAGAAGAAGAAGACTTCTAGTTGAGATCAGAATCAGAATCTAGATCTAGCTCAGATTACCAGGTGGGTTTTTATTATATAAAAATATATTTCGGGTTATTAAGCCCTGATATTTATAAAATGAATGTGATTGAATATCCAACTCATGACTGTATTTGATGTGCTCTCCTGACTCATATAAGTCTTACTACTGTTTTTGGTGACGAAACTACAATGGTTCACGATATCGAGCCCCAAGCAAACAGGGCAGTGTCCAACCTTAAGCAGCCGGGTTGTGTACACGAACCGACTCACCGTAAGCGTTCTAGGGGAGAGTTGCGCGCAATGATGGAACAAAAATGATTTTGTATACATGGAATTCACAAATTTTCTGTTTTGAAAGCTTTCCATGATATGCTCTCAATATGATTGGATATTCTATTTTATAAAATGATTCTGAAGGTTTTTCTCAAAAGTACCAACTGAGTGCATTAGTACTCACGCCCATATCTTTTCAAATATTTTCAGGATGAGCTGCGGGATGGTGGACGGCTGTGCTAAGGCTGAAGGGCTATCTTTTGATGTATATGTTTCTTTTATGTGTGGAGTCCAACTGAGAACATGGTTACCTTTTGTGTCTGAATAAATGCACTGCGTTTTTGTCCGCTTACTCTGATTATTGTTATGGAGTGTTCGGTTCTCCGAATCCCATTTTATTTACTGTTATGGAGTGTTCGGTTCTCCGAATCCCATTTTATTTACGGTTGTGGAGTGTTCGGTTCTCCGAATCCCATTTTATTTACGGTTGTGGAGTGTTCGGTTCTCCGAATCCCATTTTATTTACTGTTATGGAGTGTTCGGTTCTCCGAATCCCATTTTCTTTACTGTTATGGAGTGTTCGGTTCTCCGAATCCCATTTACTTTCCGTTCCTGACAGGCAAAAGCCTGGCATTTATTTACTTTCCTTATTCAGACAGGCACAAGCCTGACTTTACATTACTTTCCATGTCAAGGCAAAAGCCTGGCTTTATATCGCTTTCACGACAGGCGGGAGCCTGGCATCTCTTTACTTTAAGTATTTGGACAGACATCAGTCTGGCCTTTTTTATGCCTAACCTATTAACAGTTAACCTTTGAACTGTTATTATTTACATTGAAGTTTGCCTTTGTTATTCTTTCTTGGGTTCATCCTAAGAGTCATGGTATCTAGTTTGAGTCATTTCATACGCTTTAAAAGCGTGGATAGATCCATTTATAGAGGTTATGCTGCCCAAATTTTTGGGGCACTAACCTTATTTCTTTGATTGCTTCTGTTCAACAACCCCTTCCCCCTTTCCCCAAGTAGCGCACCGGTCCCCTGCCCTTCTCCCGGGACCGGGGCGTTACAGAGTGGTATCAGAGCAGGCTGCAACTCTGCAGGCCTGTCATATTATTGATTGAGTCAAGTTCTCAGTGTATTCTCTTAATTAATTGTCTGATAGCCCTAGCACGTCGCCTACACCGCTCTCATCTTGCTTAAAAAAAAAGGTACGTGAGTTAAAATGTTTTTTAGATTCAATTATATTTACTGATTTTTAAAAAAAAGAAATGTGGATAAGGACCATTCTCCACATTGATGGTATTTATGAAAAGTCACGCCAATGATTGTTTCGAAAGGATAATGGTATCATTTTGGACTATGTTTCCATATGATGATGGTTATGAATGAAAGGGACTTATCGTCCATGATGGTAAAAAAAAAAAAATTGTGGGGCATTGTGCCCAGATGGTATTGAATTATTATATTTAAATGGGACTATATATGTCCATGATATTATTTGAAGGAATGTGTGGTGATAGTAATTAATGCCCTATGATTAGAAATGTGATAATGTGTAAGTGATTGGAAATGTGAGAATGTTAAAGTAATTGGAAATGTGATGATGTTAAATTGATGGGAAACCGAGAATGCTTATGAAGATGAAATATGAACGTAGAATGATTTGATTGAGAATGTAGATGAACATAGCCAATTGTGACTTATACACATAGATTGGATTTTAAGTGCCTCTCTTAAGATTCATGTGGAACGTAGACTGACTAAGTGCTTTCCTTTACAAATAAGTAGACTGATTAGAATTGCATGAGAAATGTTGTTGAGTATTTAGTTTAGGAGATATCTCACATTCATATTAATTTAGCACGAAGTAGATTTTGTGATAGTTATTTCTGAAGCCTAAAATTTTTCAGAATGCCGCCTAAGAAAAGAACACAGAACCAAGAAAACCATGGACAACCTGCACCAATTCCAATTCCCATACCGACATCAAGAGCAGAAGAAGCTTTTCGTAAACATCACCCACCTACTTTCAATGGGCTAGGTGACCCAATAGATGCAGAAAAATGGATTCGATCTCTGGACCGAATATTTGATTACATGTCTTGCATGAATGAGGAAAAGCTTACATGTGCTCAGTTTCAATTGATTGACGATGCAGACTATTGATGGGAGTCTGTAAAAAGAACTATGACTTATGAGCAATGGCAGGAATTTACTTGGGAAGACTTCAAGGAAGAAGTTTATCAGAAATACATTCCTGATTGCTATCGAGAAAAGAAAGAGTCGGAATTCTGGAACCTCCGACAGGGAAGCTCTACTGTTACTGAGTATGACCGTGCCTTTAATCAACTCTCTCGTTATGCTCCACATCTCGTGGACTCGGACTGCAAGAAGGCTAAGAAGTTTAGGAAGGGCCTTAAACCAGAAATCAGCATGACTCTTATGGGGCATGATGAGATGTCGTATGCGCAAACACTGCGTCGGGCTTTGAACATAGAATCTGTTATGCCAGCTGAGAAAATCCAGCCACAACAATCTTCCCAAGATCTGAAGGGAAAGCGGAAATGGGAAGATAGAAATGCAGTGGGAAATAAGCAACAGTGGGCCAAGGGAAATACCAATTATGGGCAACAGAATCAACAAGGAAATAGGACTCCCTGCCCTATCTGCCGGAAGTTTCATTCAGGAAAGTGTATGAGGAATACAGATGGATGTTTCTTCTGTCATCAACCGGGACATTTTGCTCGAGATTGTCCTAGGAGTAAAGGAAATACAGGTTTTCCTCCTAGACCAGCACAAGATGGGAATATAAATCAGAGGCCTAATCAAGGGAACAATTCTAGGCCTAATCAGGGTGGAAACTTAAGGCAAAATCAGAGAGGAAATTTTAAGCCAGACCAAGGACAACGTGCCCTACAGCCAGCCAGGACTTATGCACTTCAGCAACAGCAGGCAGAGCGAGCTCCAGAAAATTTGGCAGGTATGATTAACATGGTTAATATACCTGTGCTCGCTTTATTTGATACTGGAGCTACACACTCTTTTATTTCAGAAAAGGCTAGTCAAAGATTAAAACTTAGACAAGTAGATGCTACTAATGCCTTAGAAGTTAGCATCCCTTCTGGAAAAACTGTGATAGCCAATAGAATATGCCTGAATTTGGAACTCGAGATTAACAAAAAGATTTTCATCACGGATTTATATGTAATTGACATGAAGGATTTTGATATAATCTTGGGAATGAATTGGCTAACTGCAACGTATGCAACTATACGTTGTCATGAGAGAGAAGTTATATTCCAGAAACCAGGAGAACCAAAGGTAATTTTCTTTGGAGCAAGAATGGGTTTGAAGATACCAGTTGTTTCAGCCCTGAAAGCTATAAAGCTAATGAGAAAAGAAGGTTGCCATGCTTTTCTGGTTAACCTAGTAGGAAAAGAGAAAGAGGGAGTAACGATAGATCAAGTCCCTATCGTTCGGGAATACAAGGATGTTTTTCCACAGGACCTACCAGGGCTACCGCCCGATAGGCAAACTGAATTTACCATTGACTTGGAACCAGGAGCAGCTCCAATATCTAAGGCACCATATAGAATGGCCCCTAATGAGTTGCAAGAACTGAAGGTACAACTACAAGAGCTGTTGGACTTAGGTTTCATACAACCCAGTGTCTCACCTTGGGGAGCGCCTATTCTCTTTGTTAAAAAGAAGGATGGTACATTGCGAATGTGCATAGACTATAGGGAGTTGAATAAGGTGACAGTTAAGAATAAGTATCCCTTGCCAAGGATCGATGACTTGTTTGACCAACTAAGAGGAGCTAACGTATTTTCAAAGATTGATTTACGTTCAGGTTATCACCAATTGAAGATAAGAAAAGAAGATGTGCCTAAGACAGCATTTCGAACACGTTACGGCCACTATGAATTCTTAGTGATGCCATTTGGGTTGACTAATGCACCTGCTGTGTTCATGGATATGATGAACAGAGTCTTTCATCAATATCTGGATAACTTTGTTCTTGTGTTTATAGATGATATTCTTATCTATTCCAAAAGTGAGGAACAACACCAAGAACATCTACATATAATTTTGGAAACATTGAGGAGGGAGAAATTATATGCCAAATTTAGCAAGTGTGAATTTTGGCTCAGTGAGGTAATGTTCCTTGGCCATATTGTGTCATCAGAAGGAATCAAAGTAGATCCTGCTAAGGTTGAAGCAGTAAGTAACTGGAAGTCACCTTCTAGTGCACATGAGATAAGAAGTTTCTTAGGGTTGGCAGGCTACTATAGAAGATTTATTGAAGGATTTTCTAAATTGGCAAGACCAATGACACAATTGTTGAAAAAGAAGACTAAGTTTATTTGGACTGAGGAATGTGAGAAGAATTTCCAAGAACTTAAGAAAAGACTGACCACAGCTCCAGTATTGGTTATACCAGAAGGAAATGAAGGATTTGTTATCTTTACAGATGCGTCTAAGCTAGGGCTAGGGTGTGTGCTAATGCAAGACAAGAGAGTCGTTGCTTATGCATCTCGCCAGCTCAGGCCACATGAGTTAAATTATCCTACCCATGACCTAGAGCTTGCAGCTGTGGTACATGCCTTGAAAATTTGGAGGCATTATTTATACGGTGTCAGATGTGAAATCTATACTGATCATAAGAGTCTTAAGTACTTCTTTGAACAGAAGGATTTAAACATGAGGCAGAGAAGGTGGCTAGAATTAGTTAAGGATTATGATTGTACCATTCTCTACCACCCCGGTAAAGCAAATGTTGTAGCAGACGCCCTTAGCCGAAAAACCAAAGCAGAGTTAGGTTGTTTCCTAACACAAGAAGAAAGGTTAATTGAAGAATTTCAAAGACTAGAGTTACAGTTGGTTCAACCACCAGACTCTACTAAAGGACTTATAGCTACTTTAATAGCTAAACCCGATTTAAGGAAACGAATTGTGGAGGCACAAAGAGGGGATCAATTTTTGGAGAAGATGCGATTGAAAGTAAGATCTGAGGATTCAAAAGGATTTGCTGAAGCAAATGATAATGCTCTCATGTACGAAAGAAGAATATGTGTGCCCCACAATGAAGAGTTAAAGAATGAAATCATGATGGAAGCTCATGATACTCCATATACCGCTCACCCTGGAAGTACAAAGATGTATAGAGATTTGAAGAGAAACTTCTGGTGGCGAAATATGAAGAGAGAAGTGGCCTCATTTGTTGAACGATGCTTAACTTGTCAGCAAGTAAAGGCGGTACATCAACGACCATCAGGATTATTACAACCACTTGAAATCCCAGAATGGAAATGGGAACATATCAACATGGATTTTATAGTAGGATTACCAAAGTCAGTGCGAGGAAACACTGCGATATGGGTCGTTGTTGATCGATTGACTAAATCCGCGCACTTCTTACCAATCAAGATGGCACTTGGATTGGATAAGTTGGCTCAACTCTATGTGAAGGAGATTGTGCGATTACATGGCGTACCTGTCTCGATCACCTCTGACCGAGATACCAGATTTACTTCTAGATTCTGGATAAGTCTCCAAGATGCCATGGGAACACAACTAAATTTCAGTACAGCTTTCCATCCTCAAACTGATGGACAATCAGAAAGGACAATACAAATACTAGAGGATATGCTCAGAGGAGTTTTAACTGATAGAGGTGGAAGCTGGGAAAATGTTTTACCCTTAGTAGAGTTCGCCTATAACAACAGCTATCAGGCAACCATTGGAATGGCACCATATGAAGCATTGTATGGCCGAAAATGTAGATCACCACTTTATTGGGATGAAGTGGGTGAAAGAAAGATATTAGGCCCTGAGATTGTTCAGATAACAATCGAAATAATTGATAAGATAAGAATGAGAATGAAGGAGGCCCAAGATAGACAAAAAGCCTATGCAGATAAACGTCGAAAGGATCTGTATTTTAATGTTGGAGATAAGGTCTTTCTCAAAATATCTCCTACTAAAGGAATTATACGTTTTGGCAAAAGAGGAAAATTGAAACCACGGTATATTGGACCATTTGAAATTCTTGAACGAGTTGGAGAGGTAGCTTATAGACTAGCCTTACCGCCAAGTCTAGCTGAGGTTCATAATGTTTTTCATGTCTCAATGTTGAGAAAGTACGTGTTTGATACTACACACGTTATAAAGAATGAAGAGATAGTCCTGAATCAGGATTTATCATATGAAGAAAAACCAGAGGCTATTCTTGACCAAAAGGTCCAAAAATTACGGAACAAACAGATATCACTGGTGAAAGTCCTATGGAATAACCATGGGAGAGAGGAAGCTACCTGGGAGCTTGAAAGCAGAATCAAGGAGTTATACCCTGATTTACCCTATAGAGGTACGCAAATTTCGGGACGAAATTTTTATTAAGGAGGGTAGAATGTAATACCCCGAAATATTTTAGAGGGTTTTACTCAACTTATGTTACCTGAGGGTAATTTAGGTAAGAAGTTGGGTCCTTAAAGGACTCAAATAAAGGAAAATCGCAGCCAGGGAAATCTATTAAAATTTATTTTGGTCAAAAATTGCTTTAAAAATATGTTCTGATATTTTTCTTGGGTTGATAGAAAAATTTTCAAGCATCGTGCCAAACTTTGAATTTTCCAATTTCGAGTTCAAATGAACACTTGGCACAATTTTAGGGTGAAAGGTAATAGATTTGGATAACTAAGGCACATCCGTCATTATCCAATTTCTTTTTCGAAATATTATCCTATTTATTTTTCTTCTATAAATAGGAGGTTAAGGTTTCATTTTTCATTCATTTTCAAAATCGAAACGCCGAGCAGCTTCTAGAGAAGGTACGTCTCTAGTTTCCTATTTCATTTCCGAAATAGTCATTTTGAAGGTGTCAACGCATAGATCACGAATACGTTATTGAAATGATGACACGACGGACGATCACGATGGAAAATCATCGTGACCGCCGCCAAAAGTCGCCACCACCTTTCAAATCGGTGACTCTTTCGGGTCATCGAATCAAAAAGTGTCTTTAGGGTTTTATGTTCTATGTATATTTATATACATTTTCCATGTTGTCACTTTTTAATTTCGGGTATATTTTGGGTATCCGATTATTAAATTGTAGTCTTTTTCAGATCTATCCTTCGTGGATAGCCCTATCGTATTTTTAAACTCAAAAGTTGTTCCGTGTCAAAATATAGTATTTTGATTTAAAGTTTCATATTTTTCCAATGGGCAGATCTTGCGGTATGAATTTATTTGTACCGAATTAATTTTAGGATACGGGTTTGACCACCCCGTATGCCAAAACTTCCTAAACAGTTTTTCTTTATAAAAATGCCCTGAGTAAAGTTCCCTTAAGAGTCAAAATATTTTGATGATCCGAGTGCTGCGTATTAAGATAGTAGATATTATAATATTTACTTCATAACTAAGAAAGGTTAGATTTTGACCTAATGGTAGTCATTCATCGAAACTAAGTTGCCGGATAATCCTGTAGGCACAGAAGAAGAAGACTTCTAGTTGAGATCAGAATCAGAATCTAGATCTAGCTCAGATTACCAGGTGGGTTTTTATTATATAAAAATATATTTCGGGTTATTAAGCCCTGATATTTATAAAATGAATGTGATTGAATATCCAACTCATGACTGTATTTGATGTGCTCTCCTGACTCATATAAGTCTTACTACTGTTTTTGGTGACGAAACTACAATGGTTCACGATATCGAGCCCCAAGCAAACAGGGCAGTGTCCAACCTTAAGCAGCCGGGTTGTGTACACGAACCGACTCACCGTAAGCGTTCTAGGGGAGAGTTGCGCGCAATGATGGAACAAAAATGATTTTGTATACATGGAATTCACAAATTTTCTGTTTTGAAAGCTTTCCATGATATGCTCTCAATATGATTGGATATTCTATTTTATAAAATGATTCTGAAGGTTTTTCTCAAAAGTACCAACTGAGTGCATTAGTACTCACGCCCATATCTTTTCAAATATTTTCAGGATGAGCTGCGGGATGGTGGACGGCTGTGCTAAGGCTGAAGGGCTATCTTTTGATGTATATGTTTCTTTTATGTGTGGAGTCCAACTGAGAACATGGTTACCTTTTGTGTCTGAATAAATGCACTGCGTTTTTGTCCGCTTACTCTGATTATTGTTATGGAGTGTTCGGTTCTCCGAATCCCATTTTATTTACTGTTATGGAGTGTTCGGTTCTCCGAATCCCATTTTATTTACGGTTGTGGAGTGTTCGGTTCTCCGAATCCCATTTTATTTACGGTTGTGGAGTGTTCGGTTCTCCGAATCCCATTTTATTTACTGTTATGGAGTGTTCGGTTCTCCGAATCCCATTTTCTTTACTGTTATGGAGTGTTCGGTTCTCCGAATCCCATTTACTTTCCGTTCCTGACAGGCAAAAGCCTGGCATTTATTTACTTTCCTTATTCAGACAGGCACAAGCCTGACTTTACATTACTTTCCATGTCAAGGCAAAAGCCTGGCTTTATATCGCTTTCACGACAGGCGGGAGCCTGGCATCTCTTTACTTTAAGTATTTGGACAGACATCAGTCTGGCCTTTTTTATGCCTAACCTATTAACAGTTAACCTTTGAACTGTTATTATTTACATTGAAGTTTGCCTTTGTTATTCTTTCTTGGGTTCATCCTAAGAGTCATGGTATCTAGTTTGAGTCATTTCATACGCTTTAAAAGCGTGGATAGATCCATTTATAGAGGTTATGCTGCCCAAATTTTTGGGGCACTAACCTTATTTCTTTGATTGCTTCTGTTCAACAACCCCTTCCCCCTTTCCCCAAGTAGCGCACCGGTCCCCTGCCCTTCTCCCGGGACCGGGGCGTTACAGTAAGTCCATTACAACTCTATCATACCCTATCTACTCTAGCCATTCTAAACCTATTCCAATCCATCGAACATCTTCATCCATACCTTCATCTTGTTCGTTCCAAAACAGCCCTATATTCGTTTGGATTTGTGTTTATTTGTGTGTCATTTATCTAGGTATTTTAATTGAGTCTTATTCATCTAGTTTATTCGAGTATAGAATCCTTTCGTACCGACGTAGTTTCTTTCCTAGCTTCCGCGTCTTTTGTGTCTCGTGGTGTCATTTAGTCCCGGGTCACATCATAAATTGGTATCAAGAGCCACGTCGGTTTATATCGTTCGTGGTTCCATACTCGTTTATTTGTCCCGTTTATTTTGTTTTGAGTCTTTCGAGTTGTAATATCTGAATATTCAAAAAAAAAAAAATCGGATATAAAAAAAAAATCCGAAATTCAAAAAAAAAAAAAAACGAAAATTCAGATTTATTCTCTTGTTTATTTTGATTTTGTGTCTTTCCTAGTCTAGATAGATTTGTTTCCACAAATTTAGGGATTTTTAGATTTGTTCACATTGGTCAAACACATCCAAATAGATACTACCTTATCTATATCTTTTCTTTCCTTATACATTCTTATTTCATCCTTATCTTTCCCTATCTATTCTTTTTCTTTTTCTTGCTTTAATTTTCGTCCATATCACCCTAGTGGATCGAAAATTACTCCCTACACCACTGTGTGCATCATACACCATCCATACACCACCCGGTTCATACACCCGTACACCAAACGCACCCTACACCCATACACCATACACCATACACCAAAAACAGCCGGTTTACCTACACCATCTATACAGCAGCCCCACATCATCAAGTTAGATAGATCCAATCCGAGCCCGCCCAAATCGATTTAGAGATGCCGATGGTCTACAACGCAACAAGATAACCATCCCAGAGTTTGAGGGTCTATACGATCCAGAAGCGTACCTAGATTGGGAACGCAGAGTTGGCAAGATTTTTGAGTACTACGACTTCCCGGAGCCAAAGAAGGTGAAATTAGTTTCCTTGGAGTTTAGAGACTATGCAGCAGCATGGTGGGAATTACAGCAGAACCGATGCCATCGAGATCACCTTTCACCTATCGACACATGGCGTGAGTTGAAAGATTTGATGCGAAAATGTTTCATTCCAGACCACTACCAATGGGAGTTGGAGGAAAAGCTATACAAGCTTAGACAAAGAGATCGAAGTGTAAATGACTACTACAACAAAATGATTGGAGCCATGAGACAAGCTGATGTAGAAGAATATCCAGAAGATACCATGGATAGATTTCTAGCTGGTCTACGAAGGGCAATTCGTGAAAGAGTAGCATTGTACCGCTTCGATGAGTTAGAGGACATGGTGGATTATGCCATTCGGATAGAAAAATGGCTAGAGGAACTAGAGATGCAGTCAAAGGAAGAGGTTCAAGTAGAGTCGACCACGAGTTACCAACTTGAGTCATTCGAGGAGTTTCTACGTACCTATGTACCACCTACACGGCCTGCATCACCAGTTCAGCTAGTCATGGATGTGCCAAGCCAAGCCAACAACATTCAAGAGGACATCCACGTTGAGTTACCATCTGAAATCGTAACCATAGAAAAAGATCATATTCTAGAGGTAACCATTTCCGTTGAAGCCTCTCTTGAAGAATTGATAGAAGTTGCAACTTGTGAAAGCGTTGGAGAAGAAGAAAAAGAGGCCGAGAGTGAGATCAACTTGGAAGTGGTTGAAGATCATGATGAGCTCGATCAAGCGAGCATCGAGACGCAGTTGAATTCTAACATCATTTGTGAACCATTTTCTTGTGATATCTTTATTTTACAGGTTGCTAAAGATATGCCCCATGTTATTGATCTTGTCCAAAAAGATATTGATGTTCCTTCCATGTTCGTCTTTAATCCCGGAGATTTGAATTCGAGGACGAATTCTTTTCAAGAGGAGGGGAATGATACGAACCCGAAAATCATAAAAGAATCAAATCCAAGACTACCATTGAGAGCTTCAAAGATAATCATGTTGTTCAAGATTAAAGATTGGAGATCAAGATTTGAAGAACACAAGTGCATGAAAGTATTCAGATATTTTGGGCAGCCCATGAAGGTCAAATATTCAGCCCGAGATTGGTCAAATGCTATCAATTAATGATGAAGAATGAAGCATGAAGACGTGAGAAGAAGAACGACGCCATTTGGACGTGTGCATGAAGAGTTCTACGCTTTGCATGGGAATCCGACAAGTTGCTGTTTTTCATGCAAAGGTGGCGAAATTAATTCACACATGGGCCACGAAATTATTCTCAATTATTTCAGCCCATGTCGTGTTATTTGAAGGTCCAATAGGCGTGGATTTGCAAGCCCAAGTCTATTGGGATTTATCCTTATCTAGTTAGATTTTTGTTATCTTATTTTTGGTATCTTTTGATTTAATCCTAGTTAGATTAGGATAGCTTTTTATTTTTGATTCCTTTAGAATTTTTTACTTCAATTTTCATCCATCCCTCTACTATAAATAGGGGATCATTGTTACATTGATATTTAGACCATATTTGATAATTTTAAGCTTTACTTTCAATATTGTCTCAACCCCAATTTATATCTTTGTGAGTTTAGATCTTTTAAATTCATACTCTTAGATTTAGCATCTCTAAGTTTTACAAAGGGAATTCGCCGTCCACGTTCGAGGGATCGTCAGAAACTCGCTATCGAAGAGCAACTTAAAGAATTTGGCCTTGTGTACGTTCGAGATTCAAGGCAACTTTCGGGTTGTAATTCACATCGACTTTACATCGTCCATCATCGTCGTTCGACGTCATCCAAGCATCATCAACGTTCGTCCCATTCCAGCCCTTGTTCGAGTTCAACATCATCTCGTTCCGATTCAATCCGTAAGTCCATTACAACTCTATCATACCCTATCTACTCTAGCCATTCTAAACCTATTCCAATCCATCGAACATCTTCATCCATACCTTCATCTTGTTCGTTCCAAAACAGCCCTATATTCGTTTGGATTTGTGTTTATTTGTGTGTCATTTATCTAGGTATTTTAATTGAGTCTTATTCATCTAGTTTATTCGAGTATAGAATCCTTTCGTACCGACGTAGTTTCTTTCCTAGCTTCCGCGTCTTTTGTGTCTCGTGGTGTCATTTAGTCCCGGGTCACATCATAAATTGGTATCAAGAGCCACGTCGGTTTATATCGTTCGTGGTTCCATACTCGTTTATTTGTCCCGTTTATTTTGTTTTGAGTCTTTCGAGTTGTAATATCTGAATATTCAAAAAAAAAAAAATCGGATATAAAAAAAAAAATCTGAAATTCAAAAAAAAAAAAAAAAAACGAAAATTCAGATTTATTCTCTTGTTTATTTTGATTTTGTGTCTTTCCTAGTCTAGATAGATTTGTTTCCACAAATTTAGGGATTTTTAGATTTGTTCACATTGGTCAAACACATCCAAATAGATACTACCTTATCTATATCTTTTCTTTCCTTATACATTCTTATTTCATCCTTATCTTTCCCTATCTATTCTTTTTCTTTTTCTTGCTTTAATTTTCGTCCATATCACCCTAGTGGATCGAAAATTACTCCCTACACCACTGTGTGCATCATACACCATCCATACACCACCCGGTTCATACACCCGTACACCAAACGCACCCTACACCCATACACCATACACCATACACCAAAAACAGCCGGTTTACCTACACCATCTATACAGCAGCCCCACATCATCAAGTTAGATAGATCCAATCCGAGCCCGCCCAAATCGATTTAGAGATGCCGATGGTCTACAACGCAACAAGATAACCATCCCAGAGTTTGAGGGTCTATACGATCCAGAAGCGTACCTAGATTGGGAACGCAGAGTTGGCAAGATTTTTGAGTACTACGACTTCCCGGAGCCAAAGAAGGTGAAATTAGTTTCCTTGGAGTTTAGAGACTATGCAGCAGCATGGTGGGAATTACAGCAGAACCGATGCCATCGAGATCACCTTTCACCTATCGACACATGGCGTGAGTTGAAAGATTTGATGCGAAAATGTTTCATTCCAGACCACTACCAATGGGAGTTGGAGGAAAAGCTATACAAGCTTAGACAAAGAGATCGAAGTGTAAATGACTACTACAACAAAATGATTGGAGCCATGAGACAAGCTGATGTAGAAGAATATCCAGAAGATACCATGGATAGATTTCTAGCTGGTCTACGAAGGGCAATTCGTGAAAGAGTAGCATTGTACCGCTTCGATGAGTTAGAGGACATGGTGGATTATGCCATTCGGATAGAAAAATGGCTAGAGGAACTAGAGATGCAGTCAAAGGAAGAGGTTCAAGTAGAGTCGACCACGAGTTACCAACTTGAGTCATTCGAGGAGTTTCTACGTACCTATGTACCACCTACACGGCCTGCATCACCAGTTCAGCTAGTCATGGATGTGCCAAGCCAAGCCAACAACATTCAAGAGGACATCCACGTTGAGTTACCATCTGAAATCGTAACCATAGAAAAAGATCCTATTCTAGAGGTAACCATTTCCGTTGAAGCCTCTCTTGAAGAATTGATAGAAGTTGCAACTTGTGAAAGCGTTGGAGAAGAAGAAAAAGAGGCCGAGAGTGAGATCAACTTGGAAGTGGTTGAAGATCATGATGAGCTCGATCAAGCGAGCATCGAGACGCAGTCGAATTCTAACATCATTTGTGAACCATTTTCTTGTGATATCTTTATTTTACAGGTTGCTAAAGATATGCCCCATGCTATTGATCTTGTCCAAAAAGATATTGATGTTCCTTCCATGTTCGTCTTTAATCCCGGAGATTTGAATTCGAGGACGAATTCTTTTCAAGAGGAGGGGAATGATACGAACCCGAAAATCATAAAAGAATCAAATCCAAGACTACCATTGAGAGCTTCAAAGATAATCATGTTGTTCAAGATTAAAGATTGGAGATCAAGATTTGAAGAACACAAGTGCATGAAAGTATTCAGATATTTTGGGCAGCCCATGAAGGTCAAATATTCAGCCCGAGATTGGTCAAATGCTATCAATTAATGATGAAGAATGAAGCATGAAGACGTGAGAAGAAGAACGACGCCATTTGGACGTGTGCATGAAGAGTTCTACGCTTTGCATGGGAATCCGACAAGTTGCTGTTTTTCATGCAAAGGTGGCGAAATTAATTCACACATGGGCCACGAAATTATTCTCAATTATTTCAGCCCATGTCGTGTTATTTGAAGGTCCAATAGGCGTGGATTTGCAAGCCCAAGTCTATTGGGATTTATCCTTATCTAGTTAGATTTTTGTTATCTTATTTTTGGTATCTTTTGATTTAATCCTAGTTAGATTAGGATAGCTTTTTATTTTTGATTCCTTTAGAATTTTTTACTTCAATTTTCATCCATCCCTCTACTATAAATAGGGGATCATTGTTACATTGATATTTAGACCATATTTGATAATTTTAAGCTTTACTTTCAATATTGTCTCAACCCCAATTTATATCTTTGTGAGTTTAGATCTTTTAAATTCATACTCTTAGATTTAGCATCTCTAAGTTTTACAAAGGGAATTCGCCGTCCACGTTCGAGGGATCGTCAGAAACTCGCTATCGAAGAGCAACTTAAAGAATTTGGCCTTGTGTACGTTCGAGATTCAAGGCAACTTTCGGGTTGTAATTCACATCGACTTTACATCGTCCATCATCGTCGTTCGACGTCATCCAAGCATCATCAACGTTCGTCCCATTCCAGCCCTTGTTCGAGTTCAACATCATCTCGTTCCGATTCAATCCGTAAGTCCATTACAACTCTATCATACCCTATCTACTCTAGCCATTCTAAACCTATTCCAATCCATCGAACATCTTCATCCATACCTTCATCTTGTTCGTTCCAAAACAGCCCTATATTCGTTTGGATTTGTGTTTATTTGTGTGTCATTTATCTAGGTATTTTAATTGAGTCTTATTCATCTAGTTTATTCGAGTATAGAATCCTTTCGTACCGACGTAGTTTCTTTCCTAGCTTCCGCGTCTTTTGTGTCTCGTGGTGTCATTTAGTCCCGGGTCACATCATAAATTGATAGCATTTGACCAATCTCGGGCTAAATATTTGACCTTCATGGGCTGCCCAAAATATCTGAATACTTTCATGCACTTGTGTTCTTCAAATCTTGATCTCCAATCTTTAATCTTGAACAACATGATTATCTTTGAAGCTCTCAATGGTAGGCTTGGATTTGATTCTTTTATGCTTTTCGGGTTCGTATCACGAACTCTTGTTGGACAGCTCACGATCGGTCTTGGGGTGAAGGAGGATGTCACGAATGTGGATGGAGGTGTAGGACGTCGATGATGAAGGCTGGACGATGAAGGTGTTGTGAATTACAACCCGATTAATCCCCGGCGTATCTTGTACGACGAAAATGAATCTCCAAGTTGTTCTTCGTAGCGAGTTCACCCTAAATTCTTCGTATGAATTAGAACGTTCCCTTGGAATTAAGACTCAAAGTTTTCTAGGCTTCAAGAATGATAATTTTCGAGGAAAACAATCAAAAGCTTTAAACGGTTGAGACACAAATTGAATACAAAAGCAATTTTAATCAATAATGTCTAAAATATCAAAGTAACATGGTTCCCCTATTTATAGGGCCTATTATGCAGGAAAATAACTAATAAAAAGGCCTAAAAATCTGATCCAAAAGGATCTCTAACTATACTATAGAAATACCTAAACTAGAATTCTATTCAAGGTTGGAAATTACCTTAAATACAATTCTAGTCAAACCTATACTAAAGGGAACGAAAATTACACTAAAAAATTAATTAAAAACTGATCTAAACTATAGTGTAAAGTAATTAAATAAATACTATAGTCTAGATAAAAATCAACCCTTTAATTAAATTAAATCAAAGGTGAAAACAGCTCCATGCACAAATGCACTTCTTCTTGCTCTCTTCTTTAACTCTTCAAGTTATATTCTCCATGGTATGATCTTCATCTTCATTAGTTAATAAATTAACTAAAGTATGGCTGCACTTTGCATCTTCTAATTCCTCAAACTTCTTGCGAATCATCACTTGGAAATAACCTTGTAATTTCTTCGCTCGAAGTCGCGTCATTGGACCTTTGAATTGCAGCTCGGGTTCAAGGCCTTCAATGCCTTGCATGGCTTCATCATTCCCCCCCTGCTGAAGAGAATTCATCCTCGAATTTGGATCAACGTCAAGATCGAACTCATCTGCAACAAACGGAGATAAATTAGCAACATTGAAAGTTGAAGAACATTTATACTCACCAGGAAGATCAATGCGGTAAGCATTATCGTTTACACGACTCAGAACTGTGAAAGGAGCATCTCCACGTGGTGACAACTTGGACTTTCTCAGATTGGGAAACCGTCCGGGACTTAGATGAATCCAAACGCGATCGCCGGGCTGAAATATCACTTGCTTGCGTCGCACGTTTCTGGAGGCGGCCGTTTGCTTCCCTTTATGCTCAATGCGAGCACGCACTCTCTCATGCATCTCCTTAACTTGCTCAGCTCTTCTCAAACCTTTAACACTTGTTAGATGCTCAACAGGTAAAGGTAACAAATCAGTAGGCGTTAACGGATTAAATCCATAAACAACCTCAAAATGAGACATATTAGTAGAAGAATGTACCACACGATTATATGCAAATTCAGCGTAAGGTAAACACTCTTCCCAAGACTTTAGATTATTTTTAATTAAGGACCTAAGTAGTGTGCCTAAAGTGCGATTCACAACCTCAGTTTGATCATCGGTTTGTGGATGACATGCAGTAGAAAACAACAACTTAGTCCCTAATTTTCCCCACAAAACTCGTCAAAAGTGTGCTAAAAACTTGGAATCCCTATCACTAACAATAGTTTTAGGAATACCATGAAATATAACTACATGCACAAAGAACAGATTTGCAATATGCACAGCATCATTAGTTTTTCTACATGCAATGAAATGCGCCATTTTAGAAAAACGATCAACAACCACAAAAACAGAATCCTTACCCGATCTAGACCTAGGTAATCCTAAGATAAAATCCATAGACAAATCAATCCAAGGTGAACTAGGGGCAGACAGGGGCGTGTATAATCCAAACGGATGTAAAGTAGACTTAGACCTATGGCAAGTAACACATCTACTACACACATGTTCAATATCTCTTCTCATATGCGGCCAATAAAAATGCTCATGCAGCATGCTTAATGTTTTATTCACACCAAAGTGACCCATTAATCCTCCCGCATGCGATTCTAACACAAGTAGCTCACGCATAGAACAACTAGGAATGCATAACTGAGAACCACGAAATAAAAATCCATCATGCACGAAAAACCCATCAAAAGACTTAGATTTTTTTGAACACTCATCAAAAATCGAAGCAAAGAATGGATCACATGGATACAGACTCTTAATTGACTCAAAACCAAGCATTCTAGCATGCATCAAATTCAGCAACGTGTACCATCTAGATAGTGCATCGGCTACAACATTGTCTTATCCTTTCTTGTATTTGATGACGTACGGGAAGGACTCAATGAACTCGACCCATCTCGCATGCCTCTTGTTCAGATTTTGCTGCCCTTTCAAATGCTTTAAGCTCTCATGGTCCGTGTGAATCATGAACTCCTTTGGCCACAGATAATGCTGCCACGTCTCCAATGATCTCTTCAATGCATACAACTCTTTGTCATAGATAGAATAATGCAGAGCTGCACCATTCAATTTCTCACTGAAGTAGGCAACTGGACACCGTTTCTGCATCAAAACAGCACCAATACCTATCCCGGAGGCATCACATTCAATCTCAAAAACCTTATCAAAATCAGGTAAACACAAAATAGGTGCATGGCATAAAAGATGCTTTAAACGTGTAAATGCTTCATGCTGTGCTTTACCCCACTCAAACTTACGATCCTTCTTACTTAGCTCAGTAAGAGGCACGGCAATGCTAGAGAAATCGTGCACAAAACAATGATAAAATCCGGCAAGGCCGTAAAAGGATCGAACCTCCGTGGCTGACTTGGGTGTTGGCCATTCTTCAATCGCTTTGATTTTAGAACGGTCAACCTCAATACCACGTACACTCACAACAAAACCAAGAAATACAACCTCATCTAAACAAAAAGAGCATTTAGACAGATTTCCATACAACTTGGCTGATCTCAGAATATCAAAAACACACCTAAGATGTGCTAGGTGCGCCTGTGCATTGTGATTGTAAATCAGGATATCATCAAAGTACACAACTACAAATTTCCCAATCACATCACGCAAAACATGGTTCATTAATCTCATAAAAGTGCTCGGTACATTAGTGAGACCAAAATGCATAACTAACCACTCATATAAACCATGCTTAGTCTTAAAAGCTATTTTCCACTCATCCCCTTCATGCATTCTAACTTGAAAATAACCAGAGCGCAAATCAATTTTGGAAAAGACTTTAGAACCGGATAATTCATCAAGCATATCATCTAATCTAGGGATAGGGAATCGATACTTCACTGTTATTTTGTTGATGGCCCGGCAGTCCATGCACATTCTCCACTCGTTGTTCTTTTTCGGCACTAGAATGACTGGAACTGCGCAGGGGCTCATCGACTCTCGAATCTGCTTCTTCTCAAGCAACTCTTTCACTTATCTATCGATTTCCTTGGTCTCTTCAGGGGACGTCCGGTATGCTGGTCGATTTGGCAAGACGGCGCCGGGCTGGAAATCGATCTGGTGCTCAATCCCACGAACTGGAGGTAATCCACTTGGAATCTCTTCCGGGAACACATCCGCGAACTCCTCCATAAGTGGTTGTACAACACTAGGCAAAGAAACATCATTAATAGCACTGCTCTTATAAGATAGAAGAACAAAAGGTAAACCTGCTTTTAATGCTTTCTCTACGCCTTTCACTGAAATAAACAGGCTGCGGTTTTGATCTTTCTTTGCAGCTTATCCAGACGAATTCCCATGCAAAAGGGAATCATTGAAGGATGGTTTAGGGGCTGAAGAAGTAGTAGTGGCGGCCTTCTTGGGGGTCTCAGTTGATTCGGTACTGTTGGCGGCAA
Source organism: Perilla frutescens (assembly GCA_026008535.1). Classification (NCBI taxonomy): domain Eukaryota; kingdom Viridiplantae; phylum Streptophyta; class Magnoliopsida; order Lamiales; family Lamiaceae; genus Perilla; species Perilla frutescens. Next base: position 22,545,774 of record BRKX01000009.1, on the reverse strand, counting down.
TCCGGGCTGCGGCGGCGGCCTCTTTTGCTCTCTCAGCTCTAAACCTCTCTTGCATAATTCTCTGATCTTCTGCAACGGCTTTAGGGGACAGTGGCTTGAGTGTAGTAGTCCGTCCATCTCTCTTCACGACGTACATGTTTGCGAAGCCATCATGAATCGTCTGTCTGTCAAACTGCCATGGTCTACCTAACAATATGTGTGCTGCATCCATAGGAATAACATCGCAAACAACAGAGTCAGAAAATCGACCAATAGAGAATGAGACACTTACCTGAGCCATTACTTTGATCTCTGCTCGATCCGTAAGCCACTGCAACTTGTATGGCTTCGGATGCTTGATGGTGGTCAGCGCCAATTTGTCAACTGCATACTGGCTCATGGCGTTGATCACACTCCTGCTGTCTATTATTATCGAGCAGGTTTGGTCTTTGATAGTAACACGTGTGAAAAAAATGTTCTCACATTGATCCGGCTGCTCTTCTTCACGATTGATGCTCAGACTGCATATAGACACAAGACTAACATGAGGAAGATCGGGTTCCTCTTCATCCGAGTTGACTGGAGGTGTCTCTGGCTCCTTCTTAGTGTCAACTACGGGCTGGTCCTCATCCTCACTGGCTGACTCGATCTCATTCTATTCGGTAATGAACAAAACACGCCGGTTCGGACACTAGTTTTGAAAGTGGCCCCAACCTTGGCACTTATGGCACTGGATGTCTCTAGCTCGATTCTGATTGGCACTAGGTGCTGGGCTGGGTGGATTAGGTCATGTATAGATTGGTCTGGACGGTGGTGCTGGTGTAGACTCGGGTCTACGACTGGACTGCGGTGTAGAACTGTCGAAATGCCGCTCGGGCGGTCCGGACTGACCTCGGGGTCGAGTAGGCTCAGTAGAAGGGGTAGAAGATGATGTGGGATTCGTACCTTTGTTCCATGGGGGTCGAACAGGGGCTAAACTGTGGTGCGATCTCCGTCTTCCCTCTCTGAGCTGTCTCTCCACAATTGATGCATAGTGCACCATCTCTTCTATACTTGTGAAGTTCTTGAGTTCAACTTCACATGCGATGTCAGGATTCATGCCTTCAATGTACCGAATGATGGTAGAATTTAAGGTCTCTTGTTTCCCAACTCTATTCAGGGCAGTCTCAAGCTCCTTGTGGTATTCTTCAACTGATCGGGTCCCTTGCTTGATCCGGGTGAGCTTCTTCTCGAGCTCTCTCTCATAATGTACAGGAATGAACCTGCCACGTAGCAATCCTTTCATCTCTTCCCAAGTATCGACGGGTGGATATCTCTCACGTCGGTGTCGATCCTGCTGCATCTCCCACCATGAGGCTGCGTAGCCTCGAAACTCTAATGATGCTAACTTAACCTTCTTCTGCTCAGGAAAGTCATAGCAGTCGAAGATCTTCTCAACCTTACGTTCCCAATCTAAGTACAGATCAGGATCGTGAAGGCCTTCAAACTCTGGGATGCTTGTTTTGATGTTGTTCAATAAGCTGTCGGGATCTGCACGTCGGGGTGCTTGTCTGTAGGGCAAACGTGGTCGGCCACATCTCTGATATGGATTATACTCAGCCTCTAACTCCTCTGCATAGTAACCTTAGTCTTCTTCAGCATCATGATCATAATGATCATTAAACTGCACTTGAGGTTGGCGCCGCTGAGCTTGTGGTGCTCCAGCATTCACCCTGGTTGGCTCGGCTACATGAACTTCTGGCTGATGAGCTACTTCAGGCTGATGAACTACTTCTGGCTGTTGGACAGATTGTCCTTGAACCGGTGGTGGTACAGGAATTCGAGCAGCAATAAGCTCAAGTTGCGCCATCATCTTGGCCAACGAACTATCTAGCTTATGCTCCAGTTCTTGATGGTGGAACTGGGCATCCCATTGTTGTGGCATCGATGAAGCCGCGTCTGTATGAGAACTAGGTGAAGCGGGTGCCTTATCACGTGTTTTGTTATACCCGTCTCTGGATTCCATGCGTACCTGCAAATAATGAACAAACGTGAAAGGAAAACAGGGTGCAGGACCTCACAATTCCTCACAATCACTCGTGTTTTCTCTCTGTATTTTACCCCTCGTGTATGCTCTCAAGTATGTAGTGGTGTTCGTGTGAGAGGTGTGAATATGGTGGTGTTAATCGACTCTTCCGTTGCTTGAAATCAGCTTCTCTCGAACTTCTGGGGGTGATTTCACCTTGAAGAGGATGGAATTTGGCCTAAAAAGTCCTTATGTCACAGCATATCTGTGAGTTTGGTTCGTCTCGTCGAGACATTTCTGGAATGGTATGGTGGAGAAAAATCGGAGCTCAGGAGCAGAAATAGTAGGGAGAAGATGAAAAACTGGAAAACCGGATGTGTTAGGGTAAAAGGAAGGAAAGGAAAGAAAGAAATGAAGAAAGAAGGAAAGAAAAGGATTTGGATATGTGTACCACTAGTGTGACACAATCTAAATACCTTAATTAGACTAGGCTCTAAATGGAAGCTACCAAATTAAAATGCAACTCAAATGGAAATTACCAACTAAAGAACTATACTATAAGGAAAGTTTCCAACACTATAATAAAGCTCACAAGGGAGTTACCAACTATGACTAGAACTAAAAGAAAAGAACTAGAAATAAAATCGAACTCAAAAGGTAATTCAAAAATCAAATTGGATTTTCCTCTTTTTATTTTTATTTTTGTTTTTTTTTTGTTTTGATTCGGTCTCTCTTTTTTTTTTACCGTAACCCTTTTTTTTAACTTTTTTTTTAACCGATCTTTTTTTTTTAATGAACACTAACTATTACGACTCAATAGACTCGATAGATGGACACGTAGGATTGAACCACGACCAGCAGAGCTGACGTGGCTCTGATGCCAAAATTTATGATGTAAACCGGACAATTTGTACAAGATACGAGACGCGCGGAAGACTTCTAGAATCGAACACGCCAACTAAGAAAGGATTCAACCCTACTCTAAGACTCAAGACTCAACTAAACGAGAATAAACTGAAATTAAAAGAACTCGAACTCAAAGGACAAACGAATCTGGACCTAATTACGATATCTAGACTACGACACAAAAACGATACACAAAATCCAATCAAAAGGGGCTGATATGGGACGAATATTGTGGCTCGAATTTATGTGTATTTAGGATGAGAATTAAGGGTTAAGAATGGCTAGGGAAGATAGGATATGAAAAGGAAAAGGATAACTTACGGTTTAGGGTGTAGAACACGATTACGTCTATGAAATCGATCTCAAACTCATATCGGACAGCTCACGATCGGTCTTGGGGTGAAGGAGGATGTCACGAACGTGGATGGAGGTGTAGGACGTCGATGATGAAGGCTGGACGATGAAGGTGTTGTGAATTACAACCCGATTAATCCCCGGCGTATCTTGTACGATGAAAACGAATCTCCAAGTTGTTCTTCGTAGCGAGTTCACCCTAATTCTTCGTATGAATTAGAACATTCCTTGGAATTAAGACTCAAAGTTTTCTAGGCTTCAAGAATGATAATTTTCGAGGAAAACAATCAAAAGCTTTAAACGGTTGAGACACAAATTGAATACAAAAGCAATTTTAATCAATAATGTCTAAAATATCAAAGTAACATGGTTTCCCTATTTATAGGGCCTATTATGCAGGAAAATAACTAATAAAAAGGCCTAAAAATCTGATCCAAAAGGATCTCTAACTATACTATAGAAATACCTAAACTAGAATTCTATTCAAGGTTGGAAATTGCCTTAAATACAATTCTAGTCAAACCTATACTAAAGGGAACGAAAATTACACTAAAAAATTAATTAAAAACTGATCTAAACTATAGTGTAAAGTAATTAAATAAATACTATAGTCCAGATAAAAATCAACCCTTTAATTAAATTAAATCAAAGACGAAAACAGCTCCATGCACAAATGCACTTCTTCTTGCTCTCTTCTTCAACTCTTCAAGTTATATTCTCCATGGTATGATCTTCATTTTCATTAGTTAATAAATTAACTAAAGTATGACTGCACTTTGCATCTTCTAATTCCTCAAACTTCTTGCGAATCATCACTTGGAAATAACCTTGTAATTTCTTCGCTCGAAGTCGCGTCATTGGACCTTTGAATTGCAGCTCGGGTTCAAGGCCTTCAATGCCTTGCATGGCTTCATCATTCCCCCCCTGCTGAAGAGAATTCATCCTCGAATTTGGATCAACATCAAGATCGAACTCATCTGCAACAAACGGAGATAAATCAGCAACATTGAAAGTTGAAGAACATTTATACTCACCGGGAAGATCAATGCGGTAAGCATTATCATTTACACGACTCAGAACTGTGAAAGGACTATCTCCACGTGGTGACAACTTGGACTTTCTCAGATTGGGAAACCGTCCGGGACTCAGATGAATCCAAACGCGATCGCCGGGCTAAAATATCACTTGCTTGCGTCGCACGTTTCTGGAGGCGGCCGTTTGCTTTCCTTTATGCTCAATGCGAGCACGCACTCTCTCATGCATCTCCTTAACTTGCTCAGCTCTTCTCAAACCTTTAACACTTGTTAGATGCTCAACAGGTAAAGGTAACAAATCAGTAGGCGTTAACGGATTAAATCCATAAACAACCTCAAAATGAGACATATTAGTAGAAGAATGTACCACACGATTATATGCAAATTCAGCGTAAGGTAAACACTCTTCCCAAGACATTAGATTATTTTTAATTAAGGACCTAAGTAGTGTGCCTAAAGTGCGATTCACAACCTCAGTTTGACCATCGGTTTGTGGATGACATACAGTAGAAAACAACAACTTAGTCCCTAATTTTCCCCACAAAACTCGCCAAAAGTGTGCTAAAAACTTGGAATCCCTATCACTAACAATAGTTTTAGGAATACCATGCAATCTAACTACATGCACAAAGAACAGATTTGCAATATGCACAACATCATCAGTTTTTCTACATGCAATTAAATGCGCCATTTTAGAAAAACGATCAACAACCACAAAAACAGAATCCTTACCCGATCTAGACCTAGGTAATCCTAAGATAAAATTCATAGACAAATCAATCCAAGGTGAACTAGGGGCAGGCAGGGGCGTGTATAATCCAAACGGATGTGAAGTAGACTTAGACCTATGGCAAGTAACACTTCTACTACACACATGCTCAATATCTCTTCTCATATGCGGCCAATAAAAATGCTCATGCAGCATGCTTAATGTTTTATTCACACCAAAGTGACCTATTAATCCTCCCGCATGCGATTCTAACATAAGTAGCTCACACATAGAACAACTAGGAACGCATAACTGAGAACCACGAAATAAAAATCCATCATGCACGAAAAACCCATCAAAAGACTTAGATTTTTTTGAACACTCATCAAAAATCGAAGCAAAGAATGGATCACATGCATACAGACTCTTAATTGACTCAAAACCAAGCATTCTAGCATGCATCAAATTCAGCAACGTGTACCATCTAGATAGTGCATCGGCTACAACATTGTCTTCTCCTTTCTTGTATTTGATGACGTACGGGAAGGACTCGATGAACTCGACCCATCTCGCATGCCTCTTGTTCAGATTTTGCTGCCCTTTCAAATGCTTTAAGCTCTCATGGTCCGTGTGAATCACGAACTCCTTTGGCCATAGATAATGCTGCCACGTCTCCAATGATCTCTTCAATGCATACAACTCTTTATCATAGGTAGAATAATGCAGAGCTGCACCATTCAATTTCTCACTGAAGTAGGCAACTGGACACCGTTCCTGCATCAAAACAGCACCAATACCTATCCCGGAGGCATCACATTCAATCTCAAAAACCTTATCAAAATCAGGTAAACACAAAATAGGTGCATGGCATAAAAGATGCTTTAAACGTGTAAATGCTTCATGCTGTGCTTTACCCCACTCAAACTTATGATCCTTCTTACTTAGCTCAGTAAGAGGCACGGCAATGCTAGAGAAATCGTGCACAAAACAATGATAAAATCCGGCAAGGCCGTGAAAGGATCGAACCTCCGTGGCTGACTTGGGTGTTGGCCATTCTTCAATCGCTTTGATTTTAGAACGGTCAACCTCAATACCACGTACACTCACAACAAAACCAAGAAATACAACCTCATCTAAACAAAAAGAGCATTTAGACAGATTTCCATACAACTTGGCTGATCTCAGAATATCAAAAACACACCTAAGATGTGCTAGGTGCGCCTGTGCATTGTGACTGTAAATCAGGATATCATCTAAGTACACAACTACAAATTTCCCAATCACATGCTCGGTGCATTAGGTTTCCAAGTTAGAGTATACCATGGAGTTCAAGTGGCAACCATTCGACACCAGCTGGAAGTTCAAGATTTTAAAGATGTGTCTGGTGCTAATTATTCCAAGAGACTTTAATGGTCAATTCGTGTTTGTCTTTGATCTTGGTGGTTCGAATTCGAGGATGAATTCTTTTCAAGAGGAGGTGAATGATGAGACCGGGATTAGCACTGAGGAATTCAGGCTAGAGTTACATGTTGGAGAGTAAAGGGACGTGCACTATATAATTAAATCAGTTTGATTTTATTATTTATCCATTAGTATAGTTTATTTTATTTTATTTAATTAGAAGCCCAATTATCACAACTTGTCTAGGTGTTATTGGGCCAATGAATTTATTTATTTTATTTATAATCTAAGTTCGAAATTACAAGTCCAAAGACTTTTGAATTCCGTGCCCTAGTGTAGTATTTAAAGTTATTGTCGACATTTTTGATGTTTAGACTTGTTTGAATGAAAATACAGCGTATCGCTTTAGTCTCAATTCGATAGTTCTTGCGTAGAGTTTGATTTTGGTGAATTCAAACTTGAAATCAACCATCTTGTTCAGATATCCAGTAGTATCCGGGTTAGGCAGCCATGAAGATTGCTCCATAGGCGCATTTCAGATCCAAGTAGGTTCAAGGTTCATTTCGGGTAAACTTCTCTATCTTTTCTCGTATTTTTCATCCTCCACATTTTTTCCAGCCATCCCCCATGCTTTCCACACTTCCAAATCCACCTCTCGACACCCTCGTATCATTCCCATCGTTCCTTTAGCCATACAAATCCAGATTCTACATATTTAGTTTAATCGAGCCCAATCTAGTCCCTAAATTGACCATCGAGCCAAATACATTTCCACTTGCGCAAATTGGCTGAATTTTCGATATGTTATACATGATGACGAATTGTACTTCGTGTTAAAATTTGGGATTTTTTTGAGTTGATTTGATTTGTCTGCTGATCGAGCCTTTTTTAGGGTTCTAAAGTTGTTTGGGGTTGAATTCGAGTTTGTTTCTTGTTTAATTGGATTTAATTGTTTGAGGTCAGTTTATTTGTCATATTAATTCATTGTTATTCAATTGTTGTTTGGATTGAATATCGTTATAGTTGTCGTGTGTTCAATTCGTAGCTTCCGCATCATTGTTGGTCGTATCACTAACAATACCAAATACCTAATGCTTCCGATGTGAAGTCTTTTGGACTCTTTAAATCAGTTTTGTGTATTCATGTATGTGCCCTCTAAACTAGTCTGATTCCCAGGCTATTTATAGATGAAAGATATAGCCTTAACAAGGTAATCAGAAGTCCTAATCTGACTTGAATTCAATAAGGAAACTTTCTTTAATTAATTCGGACTTTCGTAGTTTAGACACCTCCTGGTTTCCATCTTTGCTCTTCATCACGAACAAGGTAGCTTCTATTCTGAAATGTCTATCTTGAATCAGCAGCTTCAACTCCTTGAATCCAACATGGCACGTCTCTTGGAAACTCTCTGGAAGTCGAGATAAGAATCGATCAACTATTCGGAAAAATAGAGAAAATGATGATGTAATTATCAGCCAACACCATGCGAATATGTGGAGTATGCAGTATGGTAGGGCACTACTCAGATCAGTGTCCTCAAATTCAAGAAGGAAGCGAGACCGTCAATGTGATTGATGGAGGAAATCGGCGGAGGAACGATCCATATGCCCAAAATTACAATCACAGGCAAAGATACCCGGAGTCACAGGCACATGCAGGTCCACTACGTAATATGCCCATATCTGAAGGACCAACCCTTGAAGACATGGTCAGACAGATGGTAATAGAGTCGGTCAACAGCCAGAAGCGCGCTGCTTCATTTGAGACAAAAGCTAGAGCGGGATTAAATTACTTGCGTACACAAATTACCTAACTAAGTAAAGTGATCTCGCGGATGGAGAAACTTCTTTGAAGAAAAATAAGAAGGAAGCGGAGGATCGAGACCTGCTACAAATATTCAGAAAGGTGGAAGTCAACATCCCTCTCTTGGACGCAATCAGATAGGTATCCCATTATGCCCATTTCTTGAAGGAATTATACGTCCAGAAAGTTCGATTTACAGAGGAAGCACAAGTCATCATGAGTGATAATGTCTCTGCCTTGATACAAAGAAAGCTTTCAAAGAAATGCAGAGATCCTGGGATGTTCTTCATTCCTGTGAGATTGGAGGCAAAAAGATTAATCAAGCCATGCTCGACCTCAGGGCTTTAATCAATGTCATGCCTTTAACCATCTTTGAGGAGTTGGAACTAGGGCCATTAAAGGAGATGAGGATGGTGATCTAACTAGCGGACAGATCCAGCGTATTTCCAGAAGGCATATTGAAAGACCTGTTGATAAAAGTGAAGGACCTGATTTTCCTAGCGGAATTATATGTCCTGGATATGGGCGTATCAAGCATGAAAGCCTTTTGTATGATGTTGGGCAGACCCTTCATAAAAACAGCACACACAAAAATTGATGTTGGTAAGGGCACATTAACATGCGAATTTCATGGAGACATTATCACTTTCAATATTATAGAAGCTATAAAGCACCCCACCGACACAAAAGGAATAAGCATGGTGGATATAATCGAGTCACTAGCACAAACTAAAGGAGCAAGGATGCTTGCTAAAGACCCATTTGAATGGATAATTCAGCAGAGTTAGGAAGATTGGGACACGGTGGATGAAAAGGATGAAGAGATCAAGGAAGCAATAATGTAGTTGTATAGTTTGGAGTCCTACCCAAATCCAAGGGGTAACCTGGATTTGCCCATGCTGCAACTATCTGAAAAAATGGTGCGCTCTATCATTAAGCCTCCAAACTTGGAATTGAAGAAATTGCCAGAGCATCTCAAATACGCCTATTTGAGAAAAGGAGAAAAGCTACCAATCATCATCAACTTTGTGCTAACCATGGCACAAAAAACACGACTGGTGGAGCTGCTCAAAAGGCATAAGGAGGCTATTGGATGGATGCTAGCCGATATTAAAGGCATAAGCCCATCTGTCTGTATGCACCGCATTATGTTAGAAGAAGGAGCCAAACCAGTCAAGGAGCTACAAAGAAAGCTAAATCCTATTATGAAAGAGGTGGTTCTCAAGGAGATCTTAAAGCCACTCAATTTGGGAATCATCTACCCTATATCTGATAGCGAATGGGTCAGTCCTGCTCATGTTGTCTCAAAGAAATCAGGGATTTAAGTCATTGAGAATGAAAACAAGGAACTGATCCAAACTCGTCTCCAAACGGGTTCGAGGCTCTGCATCGACTACAAAAAGCTCAATGCACTCACGAGGAAGGATCATTTCCCCTTGTCTTTCATCGACCAAATATTGGAGTGACTTGCGGACAAATCGTACTTCTGTTTCCTTGATGGCTATTCAGGGTATATGCAGATCTCTGTGGCACAATAAGATCAAGAAAAGACCACTTTGACATGCCCATTTGGAACTTTCACATACCGATGCATGCCTTTCGGCCTGTGCAACGCCCTTGGAACCTTTTAGAGATGCATGATGAGCATTTTCTCAGATATGCTCAAAACGTGCATTGAGATCTTTATGAGGATTGCGAGGTACATTTGCTCGAACTACGAGAAATGTCACTTCATGGTCTGAGAGGGAATCCTGTTGGGACACATGATCTCAAAATGAGGAATTGAGGTAGACAGGGCAAAAGTGGACATCATAGCCAAATTGCCCTATCCCACCACTGTCGAGCAGATCCGAGCATTCCTAGGACATGCGGGATTCTACCGTAGATTCATCAAGGATTTTGCCAAGATTGCTCAACCACTAACTTGACTCCTCCATCAAGAAGTGGCCTTCGAATTTGATGAGGATTGCAAGGAGACTTTTCACGAACTTCAAAAGAAATTAGTCTCGCCTCTAGTAATCTAACCACCCGATTGGGGCATGCCATTTGAAGTGATGTGCGATGCAAGTGGTCATGCCGTCGGAGCAGTCCTTGGACAGAAATGAGGCAAACAGAGCTATGTCATCTATTATGCCTTCAAGACACTGAATCTAGCCCGGTGTAATTATTCAACTACCAAAAAGGAGTTGTTGGCGGTTGTGTTCACTTTTGAGAAATTCGGATCCTATCTCTTGGGAGCAAAAGTGATTGTGTTCACTGATCATTCCACTCTTAAATACCTCTTAGTGAAGAAAGAATCTAAGCCACGTCTCATTAGATGGATTCTACTACTTCAAGAATTCGATCTGGAGATAAAAGACAAGATAGGAGCTGAAAATCTTGTGGCAGATCACCTCAGTAGACTCATGGTAGAGAGCAAGGAAGAAATCACAGAAACATTCCCTAACGAGCACTTGTACTGGCTTGAGAGAACATTGGGAGTCGAACCATGGTATGCTGGCATAGTTAATTACCTGGTGACTCAACGATGTCCGATAGGCATGAGTGACTATCAGAAGAAAAAATTAGTGAGAGAAAGATGATTCTATGTATGGGAAGAACCAACACTATGGAAGATTGGAGCTGACTAGGTCATAAGGAGATGTGTACCTGAAAACAAGATCAAAAGTATACTGAAATTATGTCACATGGATGTTTGCGGAGGACATTTTGGCCTAAGAAAAACAACTCGAAAAATATTGGATGGGGGGTTCTACTGGTCCACCATTTTCAAAGATACCTATCTTTATTGCAAAATTTGCAGCAACTGCCAAAGAATAGGGAATATATCCATCTGCGAGTCTATGCCCTTAATTCTCATTATGCCCGTTGAAATCTTCGATATATGGGGAATTGACTTCATCAGACATTATCCCAAGTCCAGTGTCAATTTGTACATAATCCTTGCAGCGGATTATGTATCAAAATGGGTAAAGGCTAAGGCAACAGCAACCAATGATGCAAGGATAGTGGTGAATTTCCTTAAATCTAATGTGTTTTGTAGGCATGGAGTTCCCAAGGTGCTGATCAATGACCAAGGAACTCATTTCTACAATATGGTCATGAAGAGACTACTAAACTAATATGGGGTCACACATAGAGTGACCACCGCCTATCATCCCTAAGTGAACGGACAAGCTGAAGTGTCCAACAGGTAGGTCAAAAACATCCTAGAAAAGGTGGTCAGTCCGAGAAGGAAAGATTGGAGCAATTATCTGAAGGATGCCTTATGGGCATATAGAATAGCATTCAAGACTCAATCAGAATGTCTCCATACCGCCTAGTCTGTGGGAAGCTATGCAATCTACCCGTGGTAATGGAACATAAAGCCTTTGGGCAGTCCGAAAATTGAACGCCCACATGAAGGTAGATGGAGCAGAGAGGAAACTCCAAATTCAAGAATTGGAGGAGCTAAGAGTAGATGCTTATGACAATGTTGTGATATACAAAGAAAAGACCAAAAAGGTACACGATATGCTCATAAGGAGGAATGAATTTGTAAAAGAGCAAAAAGTGCTACTGTTCAATTCAAAGCTCCACATCAACTCTGGAAAACTGAAGTCTAAATGGATGGGGCCCTTCATTGTTCAAAACCAACTCCAAGTGGGGCGGTGGACATCCTCAAGCCAAAAGACAATGATATTTTCAGGGTGAACGGACAAAGGCTTAAGCCCTATTATGAATACATGCGTGAAGAAGTGGTCGAAAGAGCCATGCTCGTTGAACCCACTTATCAGTAAAGAAGAAGGCATAGTCGAGCTAATGACTATAAACAACAATGCTGATTGGGAGGCAACCCAATATTTTTATCGCTTTTATTTCGTTAAATTTTGTGTAAGTATGTGTAGTGAGAACTAAACTGCAGAGGGCACAAGAGGGAAGTGGATATATTGTGGGCACAACCAGGAATACAGGAGAAATGGAGAAAAGCCTAAGTGTGTGGTGGGAGAAAAAACCGGAGCAGAGAAGAGAGAAAATTATGTGAGAGCCGCTTCAACTCCCCATGCATACGTCAAATCAGAAGAGAGAGGATTTGAAATTCAAAAATATTTTGATATCTATCTCTCTATCTCCTAGTACGGATTTAATCTTATCTCTACAAAATTTTTCCCAAATTTCTCAGATTTAATCCTTGTAAACCCCTAATCTCTCCCTGAAAAATCTCGCTGAACCCTAACTTCTTCAATTTCAAAAATTCATTTGATCATATAAAACCCCTCCGCTCCTATAATCATCAAGCACTCCATTCACTCCCACTACTCTCCAATGTCATGATGAAAACTAGAGGAGGCCAGACCAACTGAAAAATCAACTCGCGGCCGGAAAAAGGCTGCCAGTGAGACCCCAACGGAAACGCTGCTCCAGTCACCAACTCTGTCTGTTGGAGCTGGAATTTTACCAATGGGAGGAGAACCTCTTAACATTCAACCCATCACTACCATCTCTGCCGTGGAGAAGCCAGCAGTAATGAAAAAAAGAAAAGCTCTGGCTAAAGCCCCAAAGAAGCCACCTGCTAAGAAACCTAAGGTCCCAAAAGTCGATTCGGGTGTATTAGAGAAGAAAATCCTAGAAGCCCTTATCCAGGAGACTTAGAAGCAGCCGGAGCTAGCTAAAAACCCAGATCCGACACCGGTAGAACCGCAACAAGAACCAGAGGTTGAACCAGAGATCGAGCCCGTGGAGGAGGAAATGGAGAAAGATCAGGAAGGCGAAGAGGGCAAAGAGGATGAAACCATAGAAAAGGCCTCAGACGAGGAAAAAGGCGAATAGAAGGAATAAGAGAAAGAAGAAGATGAAGCGAGAAAAAGGGCAGAGAAAGGAAAATGAAAGGTAACCGAGGAGAAGGCTACCGAGGAGGAGGAAGAAGCATGAACTGAAGAAGAAAGTAGGTCGGAAGAAGAAGAAAAAGAAGAAGAGACCCAATCTGGAGAGTCCGAAAAAGCCCTTAATGAGGAGGATGAAACTAACAAGGCACAACTGAAACAGCTACCACCGAAGCCAGAAGCTACTTTGGGGAGAAGGGAAAGGGAATGAATAATCAAGCAAAGTGACGATAGGGAAATCCCTATTAAAGCCAAAAAAGGACCAGCCTCCTATTGTGCCCACAACGAAGAGAAAGTTGGAACTGCAAAATGAGTCCACTGAGGAGGAATCCGAAGAAGGAACTGTTGTATCAGAGAGCAGCGAATCTGATGAACCCACCCAACCGCCAAGAGTTGAACCATCAGCGAAATCGAAGAAAGAACCAGTCAAACCCCAAGCCCCAGCAAGAGCAGCCCTAGCAAAGCCAGAGAAAGCCGAGATAAGTAGCTAGACAGAGTGAGAAAAATTGATGGACAAAAGGAAGCTCGTGCCACTTTCTGCCCTGGATAAAACCACCCTGGAAGATTTGGGCTTAAAAGATGAGGTACTCCAGTACTTCGAGAACATAGGGTGGACGAAGGCGCTGCTGTGGGTAGATAAAGCCTATAAAGAGCTTTCTTGTGAGTTTCTCTTGTCGTACAGCTTCAAGCCTATGAAGAGATACTTGCTGAATACGTCCAGGGTGATCAAGTTTTCAATACAAGACACAAAGTACAACATGTCTATCACGGAGCTGAACCTGCATTTGGGCATAGTCGGAGTCTCAGACCTCCAGAAGCAATTGTACAAAGAAGCTATAATACTAGCCCCAGAAACTTGGACAAAGAGCATTCAATGCAAATAGGAGGAGATCGGAGGGATCGGCCCATTCAAGTCTGGGGCTAGCAAAAGCAGGGAAATCAAGAATGCCACGTTGCAAATTTGCCACAGATAGTTCACCTACAACATTTATGCCCGCAAAGATGGTACAGGCCAAGTCACTCAGCAAGAGCTTTTTCTGTTGTGGTGCATGGAAAAAGGCAAAAAGGTGAACTTCGGCTTCACGGTGGCTCAACAATGGAAAATGAATGCCAGTAGCAAGACCACCCCCTGCATGTCTATGGACCCATTCATCTTGAGAGTTTATGAAAGTGTAAGTGGAACCTCTCTCTCTTCCTCTAAATTTGAACCATTAAACATGATAGAATACTTCGACCTGAATCGCTTAAAGCGATGGAAGTTGGTCGAAGTAGACAAAAATAACGTCCCATGACAGGACTGATGATTAAAAGGATGTAGAACTACCCTCTAAAGGCTTACAGGAAGTGGAAAGGAAAGTTGATCGCTTGGAGAAAGCCTTAAGGAAGTTGCTAGATCATTACGGGTTAGAATACTCGTCTTTCCTCTGAACACTTGGCTGCCTTATTAGTAGTTTAGGTTTTGTTTTATTTTTTTAGTTTTTTTGGTCTGTGAATATTTATTGGTTGTTTCTGTTTTTTAATCGGTATTTGGTGTCGGGTAAATTCAACTCACACACTGATTGTGCCCTCAAAAGCACACTGTCAAGCAAGTGTGTGGGAGGAAATTTGCCCATGTCTGTTTCATGTCACGAGCATGATAGTTGATATTGTTTATGGCACATTAAGGTCAAACATTGATTGATGACACTTGCATATGAGAATGATAGATGAGATGAGTAAAACCATGCGAGTTTTGAGACTGCATTTCATATGCTATTTTCCTTCTGTGAGAGTAAGATTCTGTAATCATAATGAGACATGTGTTTGCCTTTGTCCTCTATAAAACTGACCAATGATCCTGAGCATTCTTAGATGATTAAGGCATTTTTCTTTCTCTCTTGGCCGCGATTGTGTAAAAATACTATCGTTTGCTGCCATATTTGAGCTTGATTTATTTATCTTCTAGCTTTTATGTTTAAAATCTCTCTTTAAAGAGTAATTTGAAGATGGGTCTGGAATATGTGCTTGTGCTTAGCTCAAAAATGACAGCATGATTAAGGCCACAATAAGAGCATGACCTGAAAAAGGGCAAATCTATTGATCGCTCATATAAGAAAAGAAAGAAAAAGAAAGATCAGCAAAACAAAGGAAAGAAAAAGAAAAAATAGATGTGATATCTCGTTTGCTAGAAAACATCAAGAAATTATATGCTCTATCTATAAATGATAACATCTGTCATGCATATTTTTCTGATTGAATGGGAGCACAAAGGGTGCCAGCTCTGAATATATCTTTATCTGCTTATCTGAAGCTATGTCCAAATTCTTCCTACCTCTGCAACGAATGCCCCGTTACAAACTGAATGACCTTTTGATGATCATGTTTGTTGATTGTTGAACTTAGGCCTTATGCAAACACTATGGTCTGTTGTGATTACTAGAATTCTGAGCACAAACACAGCCCACTCATACACAGAGAGAAAGTGAGCAGAGTGAATCTTACTCGTCATGATCTATTGTGACCATGTGCACTTTTAATTCCAATACCCATATCGTGTGTTAGACCTTGTTGTGCCCATAATAAGAATGTCACTCGCATGCTTGTTTTCTTTTTTATTTGAGTCTGTTTTTATTTAGGGTCTGGATTATAGTAATACTTGAGGACAAGTATAGTCTAAGTGTATGGGGATGATAAAGACTCAAAGTTGAGTATTTTGTACTTGTCTTTTTAGTTGTATTTAATTCTTCTTAAGTGTATGGGGAAACGTAGCGGAAGACTTAAGATCAAAACACGTCAGAATTAAGAAGGATTCAATCCGACTCTCTGGACTAAAAACTCGACTAAAACAGGAACAAAGACATGATTAAAAGCTTGAAAATTGACTCAATACTTTAGACACTTAGAATTATTACTCAACTATGCAACACACAAAACCAAATAAATAGATAAAGAGTACGAATGATTGGGGTAGACTATGGGATAAAGATGGCTCGATTATGAAGGAAGGCAGATTGGTGCGGTGATTTGTACCTTGTCGAACTTGTAGATTGGAATCCACGAACGCGATGAATGATACTCCTCGATTTGATAGCGATTCTCCCATGAACTTGAAGAACTCGAAAGAACCTTGAATTAAAACCTTAGACTTTCTTGATCTAAAGAGTATTGCTTTTGAACCAAAAACAATAAAAGTATAAGGGTGATCAACCAATGGATCGTGAGATAATTGAAAATAAACTTCAAATATTAATCAACGTCTAAACTGAAAATAACATAATGTTTTCCTATATATACTATAGCTATGGATGAAAATTCTAGGCTAATTAAAAGTCCAACATGGACGAAAATTTTATGGAAAAATAAAGAGTTCTACCTTGTATAAAATTATAAACAATGTAATTCTAGAAAAGATCAAAAATTAAATAAATAAAATCTAATCTAGATAAAAATAAACCCAATTAATTTGGGCCTTCAAAACTCCAATTTGGACTCTTAAAATAATCGAACCATGGGCTGAAATATGTCTCAAAATCGGCGCCCATAACTTGATAAAAAATAACACCTTGCATGAAAACTTACATGCACACGTCCAAATCTTTTCATTCTTCTTTCTAAGCTCTTGAATTCTTCATGCCTTGATCTTCTTCATCTTCAATGGACAACACAGCAATCAACTTGGGGCTTCCATGGTGCATTTCTTCTTTTTTCCTTGGTTGGCACGGTCTCATTCTCATCATTCCCCCCTGCTGAAAAGAATTCATCCTCGAATTCACGGCGTCATCATCGTCGAATTGATCTACAGGAAAAGGAAGCAAGTTAGTACACTTAAGTGTGGAAGAATGCTTATTCTTACCAACTAAATCAGGTCCTTGTCTAGGCCATTCAACATGCGCCCCTTACTTGCATGACGGGACTCGTCTTTCTTTCTTCATCATCTCTTCAGTGCTCGTGCAGGTATCAATCACACCTTTGAATTTATCCCTTTGTGGCTGCACATCACTAAATAAATAAAACACGTTAGTAGCACTGTTCTCATAAGTAATTGGTACAAGAGACAAACCTAGATCAATTGTTTTGTCGATCCTTTTGACAGAAAGTAGTAGACTGCGATATTGATCTTCATTTGCAGCTGATTCCATTGCTTTAACACGAAGTAAAGGATCACTATAGGGCTGAATAGAAGAGGTAGAGGCGGCAGTAAGGGGCTGGTCGGCGGCGGTGTTGGCCGACTGCCCGGCGGCGGCCTTTTTCACGGCTGTAATGGTTCTCAGTTTCTCGCTCTCTTCTTTGAACCTTTTTTTCATAACTTGTTGGTCCTCGGCAACTGCTTTAGAGGACAAAGGCTTCAAAGTTGTCTTTCATCTATTTACTTCGATGGTGTAAGTGTTTAGATGCCCTTCGTGTACAACATGATGATCAAACTGCCATAGTCGACCTAAAAGGAGGTGTGTCCTATCCATCAGGATAACATTGCACAAAACAGTGTTAGAATAATTACCAATGGAAAAATCGACACTTACTTGGCACACAACTCGAATTTCACCTCTATGTGTGAGCCACTGAAGTCGGTATGGCTTTGGATGTTTCTTTGATTTCAAAACGAGCTTGTTCACTACGTATTGACTGATGGCGTTGATCACACTACCACTGTCAATGATCATGGAGCAAGTCTTATCTTGAATGGAAGCTCAGGTATAGAATATGCTCTCTCTTTGGTGTTCTTGCTCTTCATCTTGGAGAATGCTCAAACTAAGGATCGTGACAAGACTAACAGCTGATAATTCCGATTCAATATCTTCAATCTCATCTTATCCTTGGTTTTCTCCTTGGTGGCGTTACCTAGCTGCTTCAATTCTTTCTTAGTGGCTGATTCTATTTCATTGTTGTCAGAAAGGAATAGAACACGTCGGTTTGGACACTGGGCTTGAAAGTGACCCCATCCTTAGCATTTGTGACACTAAACATCACGAGCTCATTGAGGGGCTGCATTAGGCGACTGTGTGGACTGTGTTAGCCATGTAGGAGGTGGCCTAGGCTGTGCTGGCGGTATAGACTCGGGTCTACAACTTGACTGTGGTGCAGAATGGTCGGAACGGCGAACGGGTTGACCGGGCTGTCCTTGGGGACATGTGGGGTCAGTAGGCGAAGAAGATGACATACCTTGGCTCCAGGAGGGCTGAACAGGGGATGAACTGTGGTGCGATCTCCGTCGTCCCTCTCTGAGCTGTCTCTCTACAATTGATGCATAGTGCATCATCTCTTCTATACTTGTGAAGTTCTTGAGTTCAGCTTCACATGCGATGTCGGGATTCATGCCTTCAATGTACCAGATGATAGTAGCATTTAAGGTCTTGTTTCCCAACTCAGTTCAGGACGGTCTCAAGCTCTTTGTAGTACTCTTCAACTGATCGTGTACCTTGCTTGATCCGGGTGAGCTTCTTCTCGAGCTCTCTCTCATAGTGCACAGGAATGAACTGGCCATGCATCAATCCTTTTATCTCTTCCCAAGTATCAACGGGAGGATATCTTTCACATCGGCGTTGCTCCTGCTGCATCTCCCACCATGAGGTTGTGTAGCCTCTGAACTCCAGGCTTGCTAACTGGACCTTCTTGATCTCTGGAAAGTCGTAGCACATGAAAATCTTATCTACTTTATGTTCCCAATCTAAGTAAAGATCAGGATCGTGAAGGCCTTCAAACTCTAAAATGCTTATCTTGATGTTATTGAGCAAGCTGTCAGGATCTACACGTTGAGCTGCATGTCTGTAGGGCTGACGTAGTCGGTCACATCTCTGATATGGATCATACTCGGCCTCTAACTCCTCTGCAAAGTAACCATAGTCTTCTTCAGTATCACAATCATAGAGATCGTTAAACTACACTTGAGGTTGGCGACGCTGAGCTTGAGGTGCTCTAGCATTCGCTCTGGCTGGCTCGACTACAAGAACTTCTAGCTAATAAACTGCTTCAGGCTGATGAGTTGCTGCTGGCGATCGAGCTGCTCCTTCTGGCTGGGTAGGTTGGCCTTGAACAGGTGGTGGTATAAGAATTCGAGCAGCAATAAGCTCGAGTTGTGCCATCATTTTCGCCAATGAATTTTCCAGCTTATCTTCCAGTACTTGATTGTGGTACTGGGCATGGGCTGTGGCATTGATGAAGTCACATCTGTAGGGGTACTAGGTGATGCGGGTGCCTTATCATGCGTCTTGTTATAACCGTCTCTGGACTCCATATGTACCTGCAAATAATGAACAAACGTGAAAGAAAAACAAGGTTTAGGACCTTACGATTCCTCATAATCACTTGTATTTTATCTCTGAATTTTTACCTCTCGTGTATATCTCTCAAGTATGTAGTGGTGCTCGTGTGATAGGTGTGTATATGGTGTATGGGAGAGCTATGAAATTTTCGATCCTATAGGGTGCTAGGAATGAAAATTATGAGGTATGGAAGGTGTATGTGATGTCTAGATGGATTAGGATGGAAATAAGCTAGATAAGGTAAGAAATGAATAGATAAGGTAGAATCTATTTGATTGTATTTCACCTAGATGAACACAATCTAAATAGCCTAAAATATCTATCTATAGGAGGAAAGAGTCTAAAAACAATGAAACAAGAACAAGAAACGAAATTAAATCAATGCACATTCTTCTTCTTCTTTTTGTCGAACTCTTTTTTTTATACTGTAGGGTTTCGACCCTCTGCCCTTTTCTCTCATTTTTTTAATGAACAATGAAATTACAAGTCGATGAAAATAGAAAATACAGACACGTGGATGACACGTATTGTAAAATCCTCGATTTTTAAATTATGTTTAGATGATTCTTAATAGTAATTAAATAATTAAGGAAGAAATTTAAATAAGGTTTAAGTGAAGTCAGATGTCAATCACGACTTTATGAGCCAGTTTCTGGTGAAATCGTATTTTCAGAAAATTTTGATCTTAACTCTGTTTTGGTTAAACTTGGTCTCATTAGAAAGGTTTTAACTCAAGGAGTGTGCTGGTGTTCCCAGAATTTTATTCTGAAGTCATTTGAGTTCCCGGTGATGAAAAACGTATTTAAAGGGTGAATGAATAGTAACTTTTGCGCACGTTCGTGTTTTGAGAAATTTATGAAATCCTCCTCGTTGATTGGAGTCTTGTTCTGTCAAGCCCCTCTTATGGGAAATGACTCAAGGAATCCGTTTGCGTTCACGGATTTCCATTCTGAGGTCAATCGAACGCTCGGGAGCAAAATCTGTCAGTCTGAGTGAATAGTAAAAAGTATTTCCAAAAAATGGAATCTTGGCTCATTTTTCATCTAACGATCCCGTCTTCATCCTGAGTCAAGTTGGTTCACTAGTATTTGAGCCAACGAGAGTCCCGGTATTTTTATATTTCGTGTCTGGGGTCATTTGGACCTCGACATCGAATAAAGCAACTTTTATCCGAACCCGAGGTAACTTTTTTGCAGTGTTTCCGCATTGGAGTGGCTTCTCAAGGAAGCCAAACTCCCCTCTATAAATACAAGGCCACCCCTTTTCCTTTCATTTGCTCATTTACATCCATTTCACTTCCTAGAGAGTGGGAAAACTTTGAGAAAAAAGCCGAGAAAGTTCTGTCGAAGTAAGAAGCGTTCTTCGTGAGTGTTCTACAAGACGACGAGCGGAGTGGCGTGGAAGGAATGCGGTGAGGGAATGTGCTAGGGGCGTCGTTGGGTCATAGCAGGCGGCTCTGCCACCGTTACAACTTGATGAGATGCCGAGCTCGCCACATTCCTTCGACGTACCTAACCCCGTCCATTCTTGTTCATCGGTCTCGATTCCATTTCTTTTCCGTCTTTTAATTTCCGCATTTACTTTCCATTCTTCATGTTCTTCGTGTTCTTCATTATTACTCATTTACCTTCCGTCTAAAGTTATATTTCGATTGTTATTGAAGTTCCAAGTTAATAACGTTGACGTTATATTTCTCGCTTTATTCCTGTCGTTATGATTCTCGTTATTATCTATTGTAATTAGTCTCGTTTATTTCGTCTAAGTTCTGTTCAAGTTATATTTAAAGATTTCATTATTATTCTAGATATTTAAAGAGGATTATCGTGTTTATACCGTTATAATGCCGATTTGTTTTTAAGTTAAAGCATGCCGTTTCATGTTAATTTAAATTATTGAAGCATGTTTTTAAAAAAATTTATAAGTGTTCTTCGTGTTCGTCGAAGGAATCGACGAACATTGAAGAAACCCAGAAAGATCGCCCAGAAATTGGACGGAGGAGAGAGGCCGCCGCCGCGGGAGGTGCGTCGCCGCGGCGGGGGGTCCTTCCCGCTGGCGCAGGGGTTAACGCTGATTTTTTCGGCTATTCTCGCACCCTCTTTTCAAGCTGTTCAAGTCGTGTTTTTCCCAAGTTGTTTCTGAGTTATTTCCAAGATTAATTTAGAAGATTTTTAAGCTATTTCCGATTTATTTTGAGTAAACGTTTCAAATTGTTTTCCGTCTAGAACTCGAGAAATCGACATGAGATGTTCTTCAAATAAATTCTTCTTGAATTTTGTAAAGTTGTAAAGTCGTGCAATATGTAATTAAGTCTTAGATTTTAGGCTTCGAGTCAGATATCGTTATTTCTCGCTTTAGATAGTTAATTTCTTCGAAGGAGGCCGCTAAGTTGATAATTCGACTTTTGTAGGAGGAAGTGAGCCTCGTGGGAATTTAGAGAAGGATCATCAGCTCGTTGCCTCATCTTCTGCTCAGTTATCGAGGTGGGTAAATCTATACTCATCTAAAAGTTTGAGCTAATAAGCTCTAGAAGCATGTTAGGGCAAAAGAGATATCCAATAAAATATTTTGCTCTGCCTGATTGATCTCTGTACAAGGAAGGAAGGAAATGGAATATTATGTGTTATTTGAGCTCGAGCATGTTTAGAAATGCTAGAATTGCTAAGTATTGATTTTGCTCAGTATGAGTTATTAGAATTGTCTTTAGTTGAAATTCGTGTTTAATTACGTTCTTTTCATCGTATTTGAGCGTTGTATTATGCTAAGCTTCGTATAGATAAATGACTGCCTTTTAAGATTAGGGTCAAATCCCTCATAGGCCGAGATCATGCGAAAGTAAAGGATTAGCCCCTAGACATTGCTCTAGGATTGGTTTTGCTAGTAAGGATTAAGGAAGAAAGGAACTCAGTATTTTGCTTAAGTAGGAATTTGAGCTCAGAGGACTTTGATCTTTTGATCGTTAAGAGAGTCACTGCTGGGTCTACTCCCTCAGAAACTCATAAGGATATTCGAGGTAATCCCTCTTATGTCCTAAGGCATGCCTAAGGGTGCAGTTGACATCAGGTTTGAGCCAGGATGGGCCCAAAGGAAAAGAAAAGGTTTTACGGATATGAAGAGGGCTTTTGCGTTTTGCTCTCCATATACCATCAGTTGAATATTGGATATCTTAAAGTTTATCAAAGTATTTTATTAAAACCCACTGAGTACATTAGTGCTCACGCCCCCTCTTTTTCAAATGTTTTCAGTTGAGATACTGAGGATATTGGTGGTTGTGGATGTGGGTTGGCTCCCAAGATTATTTTGCTATAGTAATAAGTTTGTTTAAAATCCCATGATGTTTCAGCTACTCTGATACACTCGTATTTATTCCCAAGCTATGTTATGTTTGTCAAGATTCTAAGAATATTTCCCCTGACATGATTATCTATATAAGTAATGCATATTCAGTTTTATTCCTGCTTCTCAAGTTTATTTTCCTTCCACCTGTGAAGAGGCTTATTCATGCGATATCTGTCTATTCATTTTAATCTATGAATAAGGCCTACACTCGTTGGTATCTGATTGAGTTAGACATTTTATTTCACTAAAGCATGTTTCCTTCTTAAATCAAGTAAGCTCGAGTATCATCGCCTATCTTTCAAAAATATATCTGCATTCTTAAACCCTCGTTCATATTTCGACTTATTCATTAATTCCTTAATAACACTCCGTCCCCATTCGTTAATCCCTATCTCAGGACCGGGCTGTTACAGTTGGTATCAGAGCCAGGTTTGCAACTCTGCAGGCCTATCTCTTTGTTAAGATAAGTTATGTGTTTTTGTGCGTATAAGGTTATTCTGTTATAAGTCAAAGCAGCAACTCACAGCTCGCCATCACCCTCGTATCCTCAACCAAAAATCAAGGTATGATAGTATAGAGATTTTAGATTTTGTATTTTGATTTTTGGAATACAGGGAAAGGAAAATATTTGAGCAAGCATACCTGTTTTATGGATAAGAGAAAAATCGTGAGAATGAAATTCCAAGTAAAAGGTGTTCGGGTAAGACGATTTCTGAGATGGAAAGTTTGTGAAAAGATTTCTCGATCCTAAAAAGGTTTAAATTCATTCTCAAAAATTTTAACTCAACGAAAAGGTAAATATGTATGTTTAAAGACCTTGGGCACCAGAATTTTTATAAAAATGTCAACTGCTTTTAAATAAAAAGAAGTTGTGCATGCAAATTTAGACGTTATTAAGACCTCAGGAGAACCTTATCTAGACTGATTAAGTTATTCTCTTCTAGATGGTTAAGCGTCGTATGACTGCTAGGAAAAGCGTGCCTCTTTTTCACCCGGTTCAAGAAAGAGTTGAAAGATTCAGAAGGAAAACTTGGGACGGTAATGAGAAATTGTTGTCCTTCATGGCGAGGTATCTGGAAAGGTAGGCTTGGGCTAATGGTTATGGAGAAGAGCCCGGGAGTGTATCTGACTTAGAAACATGCATCCGCATGTGTGAGCAGGCACCGCCCGCTTGAAGGCCTACAATGTATCACATCCTGCAAAGCACCATCACCCGTGATCCCATAACGTATGCTAAAATCGGGAATCTGACGGAGTTCTCTGCAGCCTTGATGGCTTGCTAGGTGTCGGAGTATGGCCATGTTCAAGCTTTAGCCGAGCAGCAAACAATCGAGCAAAACCCCTCTCTAGTGGTGGAATTGGAACTGCAAAGGACAACCTTCAACAGTCTCCCGGGATTCCAAGTACCGCACCCCCATAATGAAGGAGCCTCGGGAGCGAGACCCTTAAATGTCCGGATCGTGAATCACACCAAGTCTCTATTTTCTTGCACTCCTCAAATGAACCAGTGGACCCCTGCTTACGCTTCTCAGAGTCTGGGGCAATGTATGTCCCATCAGTACCCCAAAGGCAATGTCAACATGAGAAAGTTCAAGTTCAGCGTGCCAGAGACAGTTGAAGATGAGGAAGAAGAGGAGGACCCGGAGGAGGGAGGCGAGGAGGAAGTATGGTCGCCATGCAAGGGGAAAGAGAAGGCTCCAGCCTATAATTAAGTTGTAGTAGGAGGTGTAGAAGGTATTGTTGTTAGAACACCTAGTTATCTGATCCATCTGTCTGTCTGCGTGTTTATCTGATGTCTGTTTATTCCGCTTTAACCTAGATCCTAGTATGTAAATTATGCATTAACTTTTCTAGACTCTAATAGTCGTAGTGAATTTTCCAAAAGACTGCCCTATTTCATTTGTAACCCAGAACTCCTTCTTATATTATCGATGCCAAAGTCCTCATAATGAGGCAATTTTCCCTTTATACTTGATGTCATCTAAATTTCCGCCTTGCTTAATTTATTTTATGTAAATTAAAGACCTTATCGAAAGGCATTTTTGCTTGTGTGAATTCAATCGAGCGTCGCTAATACTTAGTTCTTTAGAATACCGCCAAGAAGAAGATAAGTCGAGAACGAAGATGAAAATGAACCTGAGCAAGCCCCAAATCCCGGTCCAAGAGCCGAAAATGTGTTTCTTAAACACAACCCTTCATCTTTCAATGGTTTAGGCGATCCAATAGACTTCGAAAAATGGATTCATTCCTTAGAGCGAATTTTTAATTTCATAGCCTGTATGGAAGAAGAGAAGTTAAGTTGCGCTCCTTTCATGCTGATGGATGATGCGGACTATTGATAGGAGCCCGTTCAAAGGACAATAACCCCTGAACAATGAGCGGAGTATAGTTGAGAGGATTTCAAGCACGACTTATATCAGAAGTACATTCCGAATTGTTATCGAGAGGCAAAAGAAATGGAGTATTGGAACCTGAAGTAAGGAAAGAAGATGGTGTCGAAGTACGACAGAGAGTTCAACTATTTGTCAAGGCATGCTCCACATCTAGTGGATTCAGACGGGAAGAAAGCATGCAAGTTCAAGAAGGGACTTCGGTCTGAGATTAGCATAGCCCTCGCTGGGCAAGATGATATATCTTATGCTCGAACCCTAGCCAAGGCCTTAAGCATAGAAGCCATCCTCCCTCATGAGAGAGTTCAGCCTCCTCAGCCAGCAAATGATCCAAAAGGAAAGAGAAAGTGGGAAGGAGGAAGGAGAGATGATAGAGGAAAGAAACCCCACTGGTAAAGCCGAGAGTCAGGGGTACCTCGCAGTCAGCCTGACCCTAACCCTAGTCCAAGGCCATGTCAAAAGTGCGGAAGGACTCACCTTGGAGCCTGTCGAGCCAACCAAACTAGGTGCTATAACTGTGGAGAAGAGGGACACTTCAAGAGGGAGTGTCCTAAAGGAAACAACAGACGATGCGAGACGCCACAGCAACCCCTGTATCCGCAACCGCTTCGACAATTCCCTGGAAATCAACCAAGGCTGTAGCAAGGAGGACCTCAAGGATAAAGGCCGGGAATGAATCTAAGGCCGAACCAAGAATGAGATCAGAGGTCCAATCAGGGACAAAGGCCCCCTCAGCCGCCTCGTACATATGCCTTCACTCAGCAGCAAGCTGCTAAGGCCCCAGATAATCGGGCAAGTATGATTACCCTCTTCGACACACCTATTTTAGCTCTCTTCGATACTGGAGCATCGCATTCATTTATAGCTGAGTCTGCTTGTAAAAGATTGAAGATAAAACCTGAAAACACTGAGCATGCCCTTGAGATAAGTATTCCCTTTAGAAGAAGAATGATGTCTAGGAAGGTCTGCTCTAACCTAAAATTGAACATAGAAGGGGAAACCTTTAAGTTATATCTTTACGTGATAAAGATTCAGGACTTCGATATAATCCTAGGAATGGATTGGTTAGCCTCAGCTAATGCCTCCATAAGTTGTCCTGAGACGGAAGTAGTGTTTCGACCACCCGGGAAACCCGAGGTGAAGATCTATAGATCAAGACTGGGAACTAAAGTACCAGTGATATCCGCTTTGAAGGCCACAAAGATGATGAGAAAAAGTAACTGCCAAACATTCTTGGTTAGTCTGATGAAGAAGGAAGAAGGAGAACTGTCAATCGAAGACGTTTCAGTCATAAGAGAATACCCCGACGTATTTCCAAAGGAACTGCCAGGACTATCTCCTGATAGGCAAGTAGAGTTCGTCATCGAGTTAAAACCAGAAGCTGCCCTAGTCTCGAAAGCCTCCTATAGAATGGCGCCTAAGGAGTTGCAAGAACTCAAAGTTCAACTGCAAGAGCTATTAGACCTGGTTTTCTCCAACCTAGTGTGTCGCCTTGGGGAGCCCCAATCTTGTTCGTAAAGAAGAAAGACGGCACATTGAGAATGTTCATCGACTATAGAGAGTTGAACAAGTTGACCATCAAGAATCGATACCCTCTCCCAAGAATAGGCGATCTCTTTGATCAGCTTAAGGGAGCAAGTGTTTTCTCCAAGATAGACTTAAGGTCTGGGTATCACCAGTTGAAGATCCGAAAGGAAGATATTCCTAAAACCGCTTTTAGGACTTGCTATGGTCATTACGAGTTTCTAGTAATGCCCTTTGGATTGACCAATGCCCCAGTAGTGTTCATGGATTTGATGAACCGGGTATTTCACCCTTATCTGGATAAGTTTGTGCTAGTTTTTATAGATGATATCTTCATCTATTCGAAGGATGAAGAGGAACATCAAGAGTACCTAAGAGTGATGCTGGAGACGTTAAGAAGAGAAATGCTTTATGCTAAGTTTAGTAAGTGTGAGTTTTGGCTCGAGGAGGTGATGTTTCTAGGTCATATAGTATCGGCGGAAGGAATCAAGGTGGATCCAGCTAAGATTGAAGTAGTAAGCAACTGGAAGTCCCCGAGGAACATGAATGAGATAAGAAGTTTTCTAGGACTCGTTGGATACTATCGTAGATTTATTGAAGGATTCTCATCGATATCCAAGCCCATGACGCGACTACTGAAGAAGGACTCGAAGTTCAAGTAGACGCCAGAGTGCGAGGAAAGCTTCCAAACCTTGAAGAAGATGCTAACCACAGCCCCAGTGTTGGCCATTCCAGAAGAGAATGAAGATTTCATAGTTTACGCAGATGCGTCGAAGAAAGGAATAGGATGCGTGCTAATGCAAAGAGGAAAGGTAATTGCTTATGCTTCGAGACAGCTTAAGAATCACGAACAGAACTATCCCACACATGACTTAGAGCTAGCAGCAGTTGTTCATGCGCTGAAGATCTAGAGGCACTATCTCTACGGAGCTAAATATGAGATCTTCTCAGATCACAAGAGCCTAAAGTACTTCTTCGAGCAAAATGATCTTAATATGAGGCAAAGAAGATGGTTAGAACTTGTCAAAGATTATGACTGCACGATTCACTACCACCCAGGGAAGGTGAATGTGGTAGCTGATGCCCTAAGTAGGAAAGAAAGGTCAGAGTTAGGAGTCGTTCAAGTCCAGGAGGATCTTCGCAAGGAATTCGAGAGGTTGAGAATTGAGGTGCTAACACCACCTGAAACCATTCAAGCCCATATCGCCACAATAGTCGCTCAGCCCAACCTAAGGCAAAGGATAATTGAAGGCCAGAGAGGAGACGAGTTTCTTGAGAAGAAAAAGTTGGAAGCGCGTTCTGATAACTCGCAAGAATTCGCGGAAGCCGCCGACAATGCGTTTTCATTCAAATGAAAGCTTTGTGTACCAAGCAAGAAAGAGCTGAAGGAGGAAATCATGTGCGAAGCACATGATATGCCATATACAGCACATCCCGGAAGCATCAAGATGTATCAAGACCTTAAAAGGAACTTTTGGTGGAATAACATGAAGAGAGAGATAGCCGCTTTCGTAGAAAGGTGTTTGAACTGTCAACAAGTGAAGGCCTTACATCAAAAACCCTCTGGTCTGCTCCAACCTTTAGAAATCCCTGAATGAAAGTGGAATCATATCAATATGGACTTTGTGGTAGGTTTGCCAAAGTCTAAGCAAGGCAATACCGCTATTTGGGTAGTCGTTGATTGTTTATCAAAAGCCGCGCATTTTATTACCGTTAAGATGATAGACGGGCTAGATCAATTAGCCCAGCTCTATGTTAAGGAGATTGTGCGTTTGCACGGGGTACCGATCTCGATTACATCAGATCATGATACGAGATTTACGTCAAGATCCTAGAAGAGCCTACAAGAAGCCACGAGATCAAAGCTTAACTTCAGCACGGCCTTTCATCCTCAAACGGATGGCCAGTCTGAGAGAACTATCCATATTCTAGAAGATATGCTTAGAGGGGTAGTCATCGATCAAGGAAGCAGCTGGGAGGAGTTACTGTCATTGGTAGAGTTTGCATACAACAACAGCTACCAATCATCGATCGGCATGGCCCCTTATGAAGCCCTTTACGGAAAGAAGTGTAGATCGCCCTTGTATTGGTACAAGGTTGGAGAAAGAAGAATACTTGGACCTGAAATGGTCTAGGAAGAAATCCAAAAGATCGAGTTAATTCGTCAACGAATCAAGGAGGCTCAAGATAGACAGAAGGCCTACGCGAATGAAAGAAGAACGGAGCTCAGTTTTGATGTCGAAGATAAAGTATTCCTGAAGGTATCTCCATCCAAATGAGTCGTTCATTTTGGCAAACGAAACAAGCTAAGGCCCAGATTCATTAGACCTTTTGAAATTTTAGAAAGGTGAATGAAGCAGCCTACAGGTTGGCCTTACCACCCAACCTGAGTGACGTTCATGATGTCTTTCATGTCTCAATGTTGAGAAAGTATGTGGTCGATCCAAAGCGCGTGATTAGCAAGGAAGAGATAGTACTCCTAAATGAGGACTTCGCGTATGAAGAGAAGCCCCAGGCCATTGTGGATCGAAAGATCCAGAAGTTGAGGAACAAGGAGATCAGTTTTGTAAAAGTAATCTGGAACCATCATGGTTCAAAGGAGGCAACTTGGAAGCTAGAATTGGAGCTACTCAAGAAGTACCCTGATGTCCCCTATCATGGTGAAATCGTATTTTCGGAAAATTGTGATCTTAACTCTGTTTTGGTCAAACTTGGTCTCGTTAGAAAGGTTTTAACTCAAGGAGTGTGCCGGTGTTTCCGAAATTTTATTCTGAAGTCATTTGAGTTCTCGGTGATGAAAAACGTATTTAAAGGGTGAATGAATAGTAGCTTTTGCGCGCGTTCATGTTTTGAGAAATTTACGAAATCCTCCTCGTTGATCCGAGTCTTGTTCTGTCAGGCCCCTCTTATGAGAAATGACTCAAGGAATATGTTCGCATTCATGGATTTCCATTCTTAGGTCAATCGAACACTCGGGAGCAAAATCTATCAGTCTGAGTGAATAGTAAAAAGTATTTCCAAAAAAATAAATCTTGGCTGGTTTTCCTTCTAACGATCCCGTCTTCATCTCGAGTCAAGTTGTTCACTAGTATTCGAGCCAACGAGTGTCCCGGTATTTTTAGATTTCATGTCTGAGGTCATTTGGACCTCGACATCGAATAAAGCAACTTTTAACCGAACCCGAGGTAACTTTTGCAGTGTTTCCACACTGGAGTGGCTTCTCAAGGAAGCCAAACTCCCCTCTATAAATACAAGGCCACCCCTTTGCCTTTCATTTGCTCATTTATATCCATTTCACTTCCTAGAAAGTGGGAAAGCTTTGAGAGAAAAGTCGAGAAAGTTCTGTCGAAGTAAAAAGCGTTCTTCGTGAGTGTTCTGCAAGACAACAAGCGGAGTGGTATGGAAGCGGGATGTGGTGAGGGAATGTGCTAGGGGCGCCGTTGGGTCGTAATAGGCGGCTCTGCCGCCATTGCGACTGGACGAGACGCTGAGCTAGCCACCTTCCTTCGACGCACCTAACACCGTCCATTCTTGTTCGTCGGTCTCGATTCCATTTCTTTTCAATCTTTTAATCTCCGAATTTACTTTCCGTTCTTCATGTTCTTCCTATTCTTCATTATTACTCATTTACCTTCCGTCTAAAGTTATATTTCGATTCTTATTGAAGTTCCAAGTTATTAACATTTACGTTATATTTCTCGCTTTATTCATGTCATTATGATTGTCGTTATTGTCTCTTGTAATTAGTCTCGTTTATTCCGTCTAAGTTCCGTTCAAGTTATATTTAAAGATTTTGTCGTTATTCTAGATGTTTAAAGATGATTATTGTGTTTATATCGTTATAATGTCGATTTCTTTTTAAGTTAAAGCATTCCGTTTCATGTTAATTTAAATTATTGAAGCATGTTTTTAAAAAAATTTATAAGTGTTCTTCGTGTTCTTAGTGTTCGTCGAAGGAATCAACGAACATTGAAGAAACCCAGAAAGAACGCCCAGAAATTGGGTGGAGGAGAGAGACCGCCGCCGTGGGGGGGTGCGCTGCCGCTCCACACCTCCCTCAGTCCAACAGCCCCGCGCCGATGCAAGGGTGCGCCGCGGCAGGGGATGCTGCCCGCCGGCGCATTGGGGCGCCGCGGCGGGGCACCTTCATGTCGTCCAATGCCGATTTTTCCGACTACTCTCGTACCCTCTTTTCAAGCTATTCGAGTCGTGTTTTTTCTGAGTTGTTTCTGAGTTATTTTGAAGATTAATTTAGAAGATTTTCAAGCTATTTCCGATTTATTTTGAATAAACGTTTCAAGTTGTTTTTTGTCTAGAACTCGAGAAATCGAGATGAGATGTTCTTCAAATGAATTCTTCTCGAATTTTGTAAAGTTGTAAAGTCGTGCAATCTGTAATTAAGTCTTAGATTTTAGTCTTCGGGTCAGATATTGTTATATTCTCACTTTAGATAGTTAATTTCTTCAAAGGAGGCCGCTAAGTCGATAATTCGACTTTTGTAGGAGGAAGTGGGCCTCGTGGGAATTCGGAGAAGGATCATCAGCTCGTTGCCTCATCTTCTGCTCAGTGATCGAGGTGGGTAAATCTGTACTCATCTAAAAGTTTGAGCTAATAAGCTCTAGAAGCATGTTATGGCAAAAGAGATATCCAATAAAATATTTTGCTCTGCCTGATTGATCATTGTACGAGGAAGGAAGGAAATGGAATATTATGTGTTATTTGAGCTCTCGAGCATGTTTAGAAATGTTAGAATTGCTAAGTATTGATTTTGCTCAGCATGAGATATTAGAATTGTCTTTAGTTGCAATTCGTGTTTAATTACGTTCTTTTCATCGTATTTGAGCGTTGTATTATGCTAAGCTTCGTATAGATAAAGGACTGCCTTCTAAGGTTAGGGTCAAATCCCTCATAGGCCGAGATCATGTGAAAGTAAAGGATTAGGCCCTAGACATTATTCTAGGATTGGTTTTGCTAGCAAGGATTAAGGAAGAAAGGAACTTAGTATTTTGCTTAAGCAAGAATTTGAGTTCAGAGAACTTTGATCTTTTGATCGTTAACAGAGTCACTGCTGGGTTTACTCCTTCGCAAACTCATAAGGATATTTGAGGTAATCCCTCTTATGTCCTAAGGCATGTCTAAGGGTGCAGTTGGCATCAAGTTTGAGCCAGGATGGGCCCAAAGGAAGAGAAAAGGTTTTACGGATATGGAGAGGGATTTTGCGTTTTGCTCTCCATATACCGTCAGTTGAATATTAGATATCTTAAAGTTTATCAAAGTATTTTATTAAAAGCCACTGAGTACATTAGTGCTAACGCCCTCTCTTTTTCAAATGTTTTCAGGTTGAGATGTTGAGGATGTTGGTAGCTGTGGATGTAGGTTGGCTGCCAAGATTATTTTACTATAATAATAAGTTTGTTTAAAATCCCATGATGTTTCTGCTACTCTGATACACTCATATTTATTCCCAAGCTATGTTATGTTTGTCAAGATTCTAAGAATATTTCCCCTGACATGATTATCTATATAAGTAATGCATATTCAGTTTTATTCCTGCTTCTCGAGTTTATTTTCCTTCCACCTGTGAAGAGGCTTATTCATGCGATATCTATCTATTCGTTTTAATCTGTGAATAAGGCCTACACTCATTGGTATCTGATTAAGTTAGCCATTTTATTTCGCTAAAGCATGTTTTCTTCTTAAATCAAGTAAGCCCGAGTATCATCGCCTATCTTTCAAAAGTATATCTGCATGCTTAAACCCTCGTTCATCTTCTGACTTATTCATTAAACCCTTAATAACACCCTGTCCCCATTCTTTAATCCCTATCTCGGGACCGGGCTGTTACATGTATGATAGAATCTGACACGTCGGATTGAACCACGATCAGCAGAGCTGACCTGACTCTGATGCCAAAATATGATGTAACCCAAACAATGAATCTAGGTTAAATCTAGAGGAAACGTAGCGGAAGACTTAAGATCGAAAGACGTCAGAATTAAGAAGGATTCAATCCGACTCTCTGGACTTAAAACTCGACTAAAACAGGAACAAAGACTCGATTAAAATCTGGAAAATTGACTCGATACTTTAGACACTTAGAATTATGACTCAATTATGCAAAACATAAAACCAAATAAATAGATAAAGGGTACGAACGATTGGGGTAGACTATGGGATGAACATGGATTGATTATGAAGGAAGGCAGATTGGTGCAGTGATTTGCACCTTATTGAACCCGTAGATTGGAATCCATGAACGCGATGAATGATACTCCTTGATTTGATAGCGATTCCCCCGTGAACTTGAAAA
This sequence comes from Perilla frutescens, assembly GCA_026008535.1. NCBI lineage: Eukaryota > Viridiplantae > Streptophyta > Magnoliopsida > Lamiales > Lamiaceae > Perilla > Perilla frutescens. The sequence continues at coordinate 22,512,922 of BRKX01000009.1, read as the reverse complement.
ACTTGAAAGCATCTTGAATTAAAACCTTAGACTTGTTGGATCTAAAGAGTATTACTTTTGAACCAAAAACAATAAAAGTATAAGGGTGATCAACCGATGGATCGTGAGACAATTGAAAATAAACTTCAAATATTAATCAACGTATAAACTGAAAATAACATAATGTTTTCCTATATATACTATAGTTATGGATGAAAATTCTAGGATAATTAAAAAGTCCAACATGGATGAAAATTCGATGGAAAAATAAAGAGCTCTACCTTGTATAAAATTCTAAACAAGGTAATTCTAGAAAAGATCAAAAATTAAATAAATAAAATCTAATCTAGATAAAAATAAACCCAATTAATTTGGGCCTTCAAAACTCCATTTGGACTCTTAAAATAATCGAACCATGGGCTGAAATATGTCTCAAAATCGGT